>CM026074.1:16772500-18102500 GCA_014839685.1 Anableps anableps
AGCTGAGGTTAATTTTTATTCTATTTTCTTAACTTTCTTTTATTTAAGAAATTTACTGGCAGCAATTATTTGTTACATTTGTTGTAGCTGTGATGGCAGAATCTTGGGTGTTATTTTGTGCTTTGAACAAAGTAGATGACTTAGACAATTATTGTTCTTTGAAAATTCCTCAAATAAGAAAAATATTACTATTTTGTCTAATGTTACATATCAGTTAATAAATAATATATTGTTATTGTATCAAAGTTGTTTTTTTTTTGTAATTTATGTAGGTCTTCAATTTAAATAACGTAGGTCTTAAATTCGTCCTAAATTTAACTTAGTGAATTTGCAGAAATCATCAGAGAACTTTTGTCATTCCTCGAGGAAAAGATTTACATATTAATTTGTAGAAAAGAGATGTTATTATGTATATTCTAGGCACATAGTGCCATTTTATAGCACAATCAAGTAACTGTGTTACCTTCAGTCCTTATAAAAATGCTGTAAACATCAAACATAACTTAAAAGAAATTTAACTTTGCAATTTGATGCCTTTAAATCGGCCTCTGTCTCTTTAAGACAGACTCTTTCTGACACTCTGTCTTCAGCACATCATCACAATAAGGTTTCTCTATTAAACTGTTTACAACCTTAACCTCTTAGGAGTGTTCCACCAGGTGTTTGCTAATTGCAGCTGTGTGGGGAAGTGGTGGGGGAGGGGTGCTCTGCAAGGCGGAAGCTTGGCTTGGAGACTGCAGCTCCAAGGAGGAGCCTTGTGGAACTAGGAAGCCCTTTGTGAGAGCAAGCGTTCATGTGTTGGCCTCCTGCCATTCTTCTGGCTTTAAAAAGACCAAGTTTGTGGAATGCACAACTAATAGTTGTCCTTTCACCCACCTAAGCTGTAGATCTATGCAGCTTCTCCAGAGTTTTATAGACTTCTTGGCTGCTTCTCTGATTAATCCTTTGCCTGGCCTGTCAGTTTAGTTGGACGGTCATGCCTTGGTAAGTTTGCAGATGTTCCACACTCTTTTGATAACCAGATGAACAGTACCCTGTGAGAAGCTTAGACTGTGATATTGTTTGAAACCATAATCATGCTTCAAACTTCTTTATCCCGACTGATCTGTTGTCCTTTTTGGTCTTGACAAAACCTCTGAGACCATCACTGAACAGCTCTATTTATACTAAAATTCAATTCAACAAAGATGGACTCCTTCTTTTACCAAGATGATTTCTGAAGACAGCTGGATGCACTGGATTTTATTTAGGGGTATCAGAGTAAAGAGGACTAAATACAGATGGGAAAACACAGTGCAATGCAATGCTACTACAATGATATGGCATATTTAATATGTTAATGGACAAATTAAGTCCAAATTAATACTAACTTATTTTAGTTGCTATTTTATTATGAAAAAAATCAAGACATGATTTTTTTTTCATATATAAATTTAGATTTGTTAATAGCTTTTTCTTTTTTGGTTGTAATTATTTTCTGTTCATTTTTAAGTGATTTGAATAGATCAGTAATTTATGCTTGGGTTTCAGAGTTTTGTTTTTAAGACAAATTTGGTTTTGTCTTGTTTGGAGATTACTGTTATTTTTTTATGTAAGTGTGAAAAGGTTTAGATCAGGAATTTGAAAACACTGTGGAAAAACAAGGAAAGATGTCTCTTTGACTGTTTTCAACTCTGGTCTGTGTTTCTAGATTAGCCTCTTTCAACCTCTAAAGGAAAGAATTTAAAGTTGGCAGTAAAAATAAGGTGCAATGCTCATCCTGCAGTGGCATGCGGTTGTCAGCCTGCATACAAATGAGAGAGATGGTTACTCTACGTGCAAATGCAACATGTGCTTCTCTCCCAGGAGAAGTTTATATTTGGAGTTTATCTCCCTAAATATACTGAAAAAGAATGTGCCTCTAGATTTTGGCAATCAACGAAAAGAATTTTTCCACAGCTGTCTCAGTTCATTTATCTTGACCATCCTGTTCAGCTGCCATAATCCATAGCTGCCATTTATGTAAACACACTGCACTGGCATGGCAGATGCATTTGGTTTGATGAAGAATGGCTTTTTTTCATTCTTGAAATGTAAACATTATATTCCAAATGGCCTACTAACTAGATTTTTTAAAAAGCTTTTAGCCATGGCTTGTCAA
Source organism: Anableps anableps (assembly GCA_014839685.1). NCBI lineage: Eukaryota > Metazoa > Chordata > Actinopteri > Cyprinodontiformes > Anablepidae > Anableps > Anableps anableps. Next base: position 16,774,641 of record CM026074.1, read on the forward strand.
TGTCAATGCAACTGTCTGGGGTCTTTCCGTTGACATAGAGATACGGTTGGCATTAGTGTTGAGCAGTTTCATCAACAACAAGCACAGAAATCACAGTTCACTGAGCAACATCCTCAAATAAAAACACTGTTTTGGGTGTCAAACAAAGGGCAGCCTAGTCTTCTAGAAATTAATTTCCTATATAGTGAAATTGCTTCTCAGTTCGAGGTGCAGTACAATCACTTGCTCCATTATGTTCACCAGCATTCTCAACAACACAATAACAACACGATAGCTAAGGTTAAGAAGAGAATGCTTGAATGTAAATTATTATTTCATCATTCAAGTCATGTTCCTTTTCTGTTGAACTTGGTGTAATAAATCCTAAAATATGTGCATTACCCATGTTAAAAAAAACAAAACAATAATTTAATTTTTTTTCATGCTGAGAAACTAGGATATGAGCAAGATTAAATTAAGATTAGATTAAGATTAAATCAGCATTCTCACTACATTTCCTGCTGAAAATATGGGGAATGAGTGCAGAAGCAAATAGAGGCTGAGGTCTACCTCACAGGAGAGGACCCTTGGTGTAGGCTGAAAATATTTGCCCCAAGGTAGTTCAGCACATTAAAGCATGTGCCTGAAAAAGGCTAAAGGAATATTTGTTCCAAGTGTAGGCTGCAAGTCTCTCAGTCAAGGTGGGATACACTGCCAAAGGTGCTGGAAAATGACATGGCAAAGGTCCTGTTGAACCTCCAGGTTCAAGCTGCAAAACAGAATAAAGTTTACCATCCAGCTACTGCTGTGATCAGCATCACCTACAAGAGGCTACGAGAGAAGATTAAAAAAATCAAAAGCTAAGAAAGAAGCATTCAAGGCTATCACTGCCAGACTGGGAGCTGACTCCCACAGATTCCAGGAAAGACCTCAGGGATGTCTGTCCAGAGGAGCATAGTGATAGGAACAGCTAGAAAACTGTGCAAAGCCTCTAATCTTCCAGGCCCATAGCAGAGGACCTGGAGTTGTATACTAGCACAGTAAGTATGGCTTTTCTTGATAGACTAATGAATGCAACCAATGTTCCACTGATACAGTTCTTTGCAAAGGCATTCAGAGCATTTGAACTTTAAAAAAATAAACTTTAGGGCTTTGCCACAGATTCTCAACAGGATTTAGATCTGACTTTAATCCAATAACCTCCACCACACTAATCTACTATAACAAATAACAAACCTCTGAGGCCTTCAAAGGTCTGCTATATTTACTTGTACTTAACTTAAATGACACACAGATGGGCTTTGTTTACCTAATAGGTGGTTTCTTGCACTGGATTTTATTTGAGGGTTTTCGAGTAAAGGGGACAAATACAAATACATATTATACATTTTAGATATTTATTTGTAAAACATATTAAAGTCCATGTAGCATTTTCCTTCCACTTCACAATTCTGCTCTATTTTGTGTTGGTCTATCACAGGGGTCTTCAAATTCAGGCCTTGAGGGCTAATGTCCTGCAACTTTTAGATGTGTTTCTGCTTCAACACACCTGAGTAAAATAATGAGGTCATTAGCAGGACTCTGGAAAACTTGGCTGCACACAGAGGGTGTAATTCAGCAATTTATTCAGTTGTATTGGACCAGAGCCACATCTAGCAGTTGCAGGACAGCAGCCTTTGAGGCTGGTATCACATAAAATCCCAGTAAAATACAATAAAGTTTTTAACTGTAATGTGAAAAAATGGAGCAAAGTTCAAAGGTGTTAATACTTTGGCATGGTACTTTAAGATACTTCATAGACCCCAAGCTCCCTGGCCTTTATGGCAGACATGTGCCTACGCTCTACATAGCACAGCAGATAATGCTACATTCAGCAGATAATGCTCTACTGAATGTAGCCCCCCTTCCATTAGAGACTCCCCCGTACATGTTTGTCAGATCAGATACCTGTCTGGCTTGTCAATGGCCTCTCACTGGCACTATAAGTTCTGGGGGCTCGACCTTTTCTTACTTTTGATCTAAAACAATGGATGCCTCTGTTTTGCTCGGACAGTAAGTGGGGTCTATATTTGTGGCCAGATTTCTGAAAAATAACCGAGTTAGTGAGGCAGTGACTCATTCTTCCTGTCTCTGAAATACCTCAGTGGTGAGGGGCCCCAGAACTACATTAAAAAGAGTCTAGCATAAATGCACACCAGGGAGAAACAAAGTTTTGAATGGTGTTTCCAGTTTGCATTGAATTTAAGTTTGTAACTTGGGGAATTGCCTACTAAAATGATTGCTTTGTTGTCAATAGTTAGAAGACTTAATACATAAAATCAAGATTTGGGCTACTTTCTTTGCTTTACTATGATAATTTGTATTTTCAATCTGCTTGGCTATTTACATTAGCCTGGTTTTTTAAAGCTAAAACAGGTTGGTGGAGTCACTGAGCACCAAGGTGCATTTTTGCTACCAAATTTTAAGCAGGCAATATTGGGTTTCAGTTACTAGAAACATATTAAGTATGTTTCTTGTAACTTAGGATTGTTTTCATCTATTTAAATTGCGTCACTAAAAGATGCGCTTCAATCTTCCACAGGTCATAAAATATTTAAGTATTTTTAAATCTTTAATATGTGAGTTTAAGTTGTGAATTTTTTATGAAACACTCACATCAGAGATTTATGTTAGGCAACATCACTGAATGAAGAGAAGAACCAAAAGCAATGATTTCATTAAATATAGATTTTGTTTCATTTCACAGGGTGGCTATAATATCTTGCAAAAGTATTGATACCCCTTGAATTTTTTTACAACCCCACAACTTTAAAAGGAATTTATACTCATTATATTTACATTTCCTAAAAAGTGTGACATGCATTGCTTTTTTCACTCTGAAACCCACAAATAAAATTCCATAATTTCCGAGTAGGGTCCACCTGTTTGAACATTAGGTAACAAACAGCATCATGACGGTCATTGAAAATAGACAGGTCAGAGATCAAGTTCCAAGAAGGCTTAAAGCAAAGTTAGATTATGAAACAAGATTCAAATCTTCGAGCATCTCATCAGATCCTCTTCAATCCTTCATTTGAAAATGGAAAAAGTTTGGAACAAGTGCAAACCAATAAGATATCTCTGTCCACCTCGACCTATTGAAGGTAAGTATTCTGATAATTGAATGAACTCCTGACTATATTTTAATCATATGTAATCTTTTAGTAGTTTAATACTACATGAGTCAGATGAGATGCTCTCAGTGGCCAGATTTGGGCCAGGGACCACAAGATGTTCTAACCATTGAACCTCATGAGTTCATTAATTTTTGCTGGATTGTTTTGCTTTGATTTTAGTGGAAGGGCTTTTCAGGACTAGGGTCGTGTCCAGGGTCTATCCTGGCTCTTGTCCAATAACTGCTGGAAACAGGCCTCCGCCCCCCTATAACCCTAGTCACGTACAGGCAATGGATGGATGAATATTTCTGGATGTCGGACATGGATATAACTACCGTGAGTTACAAGCATGACCTCAACTGAAAAGGGAATTGTGATTTTTTTTTTTTTTTTTTTTTAAAGTTATAATGTATGTCTTTTTAAATGACCACAACTCCCTTGACTTCACTTTTGTTAAAAATTCTGACTTTAACACTCAAGATGCACAGGAGGTTATGTTGTCTGGATGCACTTTAAACTTCTGCAATTACAGCATTATCTAGAATCAGAAATAGATGTGATAAATGTGACATCAAGGCCACTTCTGGAAGTGCAAAAATGTCAAAGCTGTTTTTCACAATTTCATTTTCCAGGCTGAGGAATCTTTCTGAGTTCTTTGTCTTCTAAGTCCTTTTCAGGTTACTATGACCCATAAATGCCTGAACTATTCCAGGTGGATGTTTTAGGGATGGTCAAAGAATTCATTCAGGACAGTTACTGAAAACAGTGCTTAAAGGGATTTTTCCTTTATGTTTTTTTAATTTTTTTTTTTTATGTGTGAGACGTACATTACTGCAGGAATGTGGATGTAACTTTTTCGCCACATATCTATTTTATTTTATTAGTGATCAATACAATGCCTCTCTTGTTTTAACCCCTGCAAAAGCAGCCTCTAGAGTAAAAAGGGTCTTGTTTATTATTACATCTGAAGCTAAAGATATTCTTAGCTGGCAAAGAATGAGCTGCAAGGTGTATCAGTCTGGCCAAAAAGAAAAAAAAAACATCTGGATTTAACTAAGCAAATAGGTAAGAAACTCCCTTTTGAAAAATACTGCACTGACAGATATGCTTCAGGTAGTTACAATTTTTACCTCTAATGCAGGGGGGTGATTTATATTGATGATCTTATTTCTGTTTCAGAAAGAAGCAGATTAACTCTAATATAAACTGCTGGTCTGCATCAAACAAACAAAGCACTATTTTTTAAAAGTTTTATTTAAAAAAGCTGTCAATGTTTCAGTAAACATAAAAATTACGTTCACTAGCAACACATAATGGTCAGGGATTTGATGAGACTCGATCTGCCCTGTTTCAGATAATATGTGCATCACTAACAGACTAGGTGATGCATCCATCATGTCTAAGTGCTGCTGCATGAACCTGCTTGGGTCATGGATCTGGGACTGCTTTAAATGTTGAAGTTACTCTGATACCCCTAAATAACACCCAGTTCCAACAGTTCCCTTTAAAGGTCACCCACTCGGCAAATACAATCCACCGGTGTTTAATTCATTTCCAGTGCAGCTGTTCAGTGAAGGTCTCAGTTTGTTAAAGAACATTAATTTGCAAACAGCATCGTGAAGACCAAGAACACAGCAGACAGCTCAGAGATAAACTTGTGAGGAAAGGTTAAGCTATTAAACAATATCTCCAGCTTCAACATCTCATGGAGCACTGTTCAATCTACCACTCCATATCACACCATCTGTTGTTTTTATGCTTTGTGTTGTTATTGATATTAGCTCTGAGAAGCCTATCAGTGCCCTGTCCTCTGTAATCTGAGGTATGTAACTGTGTGAAAAACAGTTTGTGGATCTCAGGGTCAGTGCAATCCCAATCTTTAAAGGAGCAATCAACAAGTTGTTGACAGTTTACTTCTTGGGTCAGCAGGGCTTGTTGACATGTAGCCTCAACAGCTGATAGGGCAAACATGCTGTCAGCAGGTTGCAACATAAACATGAAGTTGGGTTAGTGTTTCTGGCCCGTTAATGAGTATCTCATTGTTATCCACTCACCTTTTATCTTTAATTTTACTTTCTTCTTACACTCAAGAGCCTGTGAGAAATGCCTGATTAAATAGTTGCTAAATTCAGCAACCAGCTTTTTACCTAATTGTGGCAGATAATTACTCCTGAGCAGGTAGGGCTCAGTCAGTTTTATTTTAAGATGCCTGCTGTAGCTTCAGAATCAAGAGTAAAATAGGTGCAGCAAGTTATAACTCACCCCAACTTTGCAAAGTTTATGATAAAGTCCTTCATATGATACATTTTACAAGTGATTTTTTTTCTTTAGAAAGTCACTGAAATTAATAAATATTATTCAGCTGCAGAATTGCTGATCAGATTTATATGTTAAGGTGCACTTTAAAACCTTAGAAAAACATTTATAATACAATGGAGCTAAAAATGTGAGTATAAAGAAACAACAGGGGAGTATAAAAGGCATTATTTTCTGTATTTCTGTCATGCCTTATTTACTGAACTAATATTAAGCTTATAGCATGAAGCATTTGGAGTCCTGGTGTGTGATTTTTAAGTATGAAGCTGGCATGCAGATGCTCAATCAAAATGTAATTATAATGAAAAAGGATGACCAGATTTTCACCAGGAATAAAGAATACATAAGAATGATTTATTAATATTTAAAGTATTTAAATTCTCAGAAATATAAACTGTCAGATCTCCAAATGATCAACAAGACATTTAACTAGTATCACTGGGTTCTCTTCCGGCTGGTAGTCTTACGCTGTTACTTACATGAAAAGCTAAGTATGATAGGAATGGTTCATCAAAGGCCCCATAGAAATTTGGTTCAATGGTCTGTGTCTTATACGTTTAAAGATTTATACAGATTTGCCCTTTTTCCTCACCAGTAATTATGAGTTATGCACAGTTAATGTAACCTGACAGTTTGACATTTGACCCTTAGCTGTTCACTGAGGAAGGGACCACAGATCACATGTACATCTGGTCCAACCCATCAGTGGTCCACACGCTTCCACAGGGATGTAATAATGCAGTTCAAACATAATTAAGACAGGAAGCTCACCACTACTCTTCATACACTAACATAAAACAGTTTTCACCTGTTGTTTGCTTTCTTCAGAGGTTTCCAGAGCAGCATGTGACTCATAAACCCCATCCACCAGTTTTTAATAACTACGTTGAGAAAAAAAAGACTATCTTTTAATTAGAAAGGCAAGTTTAATTAGTTTTTATATTATATATTTTATCATTCTATTTTTAAGCAAAAATTTGTGTTTACAGATGAAACTAGGTATTTACATACACTGTATAAAAAGACACATTACTCCTCCCCACCCTCCACTGTCTGAAATTAATTCAAACTACATATTTCCTGTTTTAATTCGGTTGGGAATACTAGAATTATTCGTATTTCCGAAATGTGAGCATAATGAGATATATATTTTTAGAGATTTATTTGTGTTAACTATTCCAACTGCAAAGTATGGACATGGCAACATTATCCTCTGATAGTGTTTTAGTGCATGAGGGATTAATACACTTCACAAAATAGACGATGTTATGAATAAAGAACTTCACTTAGAAATCTTGATAAAACATCTCAAGACATCAGCTAAAAGGCTAAAGCTAGGACACACATTAGTCACTCAAATGACCCTCAGCATACCTTCAAATTAGTTACAAAGTGGTTTAAGGACAACAAAGTCAATGTTCTGGAGTGATATTTACTAAGCCTTCATACCAGTTTAATATTCTCAAATTAAAAAGTTTACATAAATTCTATTAGTATTTGGTAGAACTGCCTTTTATCTGCTTCTAAAAATAGTTTGGTGGAGTTTTGGTCCATTCCTCCTGACTAACCTGCTGTAACTGGGTCAGGCTTTTAAGCTCCGTTGCTTGCAGACAACATTCAGCTCTACCCACAAGTTTTCCATAAGACTTAGATCAGGGTTTTGTGATTACCACTCAAAAACATTGTCTTTTTTTAGTCATAAGTGTCCTTAAGACACATTGTAATTAATTGGTGGTATGCTTAGTCTTATGGTTTATTTGGAAGACTATTTGTGCAAAAGCTCTAACTTCCTGGTCAATGTCTTGAGATGTTGCTTCAATATTTACATGCAATTTTCCTTCTACACAATGTTTTGTGAAGTGCATCAGTCTCTCCTGCCACAAAACATTCACACAGCATTATGCTGCCACCATTAGGGTGCTTTTATTGCTTTTCCTTCTAAATGTAATGATGGTCATTATGGCCAAACACTTTCATTTTAGCTTTATCTGACCACAGAACATGTCTCCAAAAGTTAAGGTCTTTTTTGGAGTGCATTTGTACATCTCAATCTGGTTCTTTAAATAGCTTTTTGAATAATGGCTTCTTCCTTTCTTGAGTGGTGTTTTCGCACCAAAAGACATTTATCTTTGGGACCCAGAACCCATCTCCTTCCTGAATAGTAAGATTGCTGGACATTCCCATGGTGTTTATACGTGGATGTAATTGTTTAAATGGATAAACATGGCAACTTCAGGAATCTGTAAATTTTATCCAAAGATGAACCACACTTGTGGAGGTCCTCTGTTCTCTTCCTGATGTCTTTTCTGACTTCTTACGGTTTTTCCATGACGTCACACAGGGAAATTGTGTGTTTGAAGTGTTGTCTTAAAAATACATCCACAGGTGAGGCTCAGTATACACTCATATTCAATAAAGTAGAATATTATTGAAAATTTCATTTATTTCAGTTACTAAAATCAGTAAGTAAAATACATTATTTAGAGTAATTACACAGACTTATGTTTTCAAGCCTTTATGTCTGTCAATTATATTTTCTACAAATAACTAATAAAAAAGATTTAAGATTAGAATATCACATCAGACCAACAAAAAAAAAATTGACACAGATATGTGGGCTTAATGAAACATACTTTTATACCTGTATAAGGTTATTATCAAAGAACACTTTTATTCTGACAATCAAGCCTCATCTGAATGCATATTCTAATTAACTGAATATGATTGTGTATCAAATGTTGCTTCTACTATCAGGAGCTTGCAAAGTTTTGACATCATCATCTGGGCTTTTCCAAATAGTTTAAAGACATATTAATCTTAGTGTATGTAAACCTCTGATCTTCAAGAAAGTAATAAAAAAATATCTAAAAATTATTTTTTTTAAATTTGCATTAAGCAAATAGAAATAATCCTAACAGTGTTAAACAGTTTAGTCTTATTTAATGTCAAACAATTAAAAAAAAAAAAAAAAGGTTATTTGTCATTTTATTTAAGTGCTAAGGATATGTTAACTTGGTAAAAAGCCTGGCTAAATTAGTTCAGCCTGTGCGAAATTAAAAGCTCTGGCGTTTGGAACTACATACCTGGCAAACACATTAATCTCGCTTCGATTTAAACCCTTCTGGCTGGGAGCAGGTTTGATTAGTCAATTACAATGATGAATTGAGTTGCTCCTTTTTTTTTTGCAAGAAATAGTCAGAGTTTACCACAATAATTCCCACCCTTTGGGACAGTAAGGATAAAAATCTGTTTTGTTTTTTTGTTGTTGTTGTTGTTGGATTTTTCCCCCTGGTCAGCTAAAAGCTTCAGTTCCAGCATCAATGAAGTGTGACTGCACTGGATAAAAACTGTAGTTTGTTTTACCTTGTACATAATGCCAGCAGTATGAGAAAAGCAGCTGCATTTTAGCAAATAAAGGACCTTCACAGGAAGGCAAGTCGCTTCTAAATCATTCTGTCAGATAAGTGTTCACTCATTACTGGTTTTCTGAAAAAGCAATAAGCTCTAATATTCTAGGATTTAAGTTTCTGAAGCAATAAAAAGTTATTACAAGTTGTTGTATGACCATGTATGATAACTGCTTTATGTAATGAAAACAAAATATTACTTTCCAGCAAAAACAAATGTGTGTAAAGAGAGCCAAAAAATTTGATTTCCCCTGGGAACAAGCAAAATTAAATGAGCTGTTACTTAACACTTTAGGACCCACTTCACAAAACAGAGAGACATGTTGGATCTAATCATACAATTATGCTTTAGTCTAACAAGATTATTAATAAAAACAAAAGTTGACATATGGCTGATGTCTTTTCTTTACATATTTTAGACGTATAAGCCAATTTTGCTGGTTGTTCTTGTAAGTTTTGTTGATGTCAGACAAAATTTTTGACAGACTATCTTGCGTTGAAGTTATTTTTAAGCTTCTGCAACTGTCTTTTCACAATCACTGTCATTCTTGTCCTGTTTTACAAATTCATTACAGGAAATAGAGCAGACACACATTGGTAGTATGCTCTCTCTCTCTCTCTATTTGTCTTCCAGTTGAACTAGCAAAGTGTTTGGTAAATCTCTTCCCAGGCCTCTGCTTCTCACCACTTTATCATTTACATTCAGCTCTTCTGGTCATTGCCTTATAAGCAGAATCACAATATTACCATCACACTAAACCTGTGTTTAAAGCTTTAAGGATTTCTGAAAGGAAAATGTTTAACATATTTGTTGCATTTAGTTATTTTCCAGAATAAAATGTGCATGAAGCATCAGATATATAAATGTTTAGAAGTCATTCCACTTCAGGCGGGAATTAATCTCCAGTTAAAAGGCAGAAAGGGAAGCAAAGCAAGATTCAAAGCACATGAAACGTGCTAGAGCACATGTTGAGCTGTCAAGTTACCATGTGCATCTTGACAGCTCAGGTGAACTCTCTGCTGAAAATGGGGATATAATAAAAAAATATATTGATCCAAAACATTTAGCTAAATCAACAAGATTCACCTTACACAAAAATTTACCTTTTTCCAAGGACATTTTAGTCCCCAGACCTAAATCCTAGTCCCCCTCACCCCCTACCAAAAAAACAAAACAAAACAGTGAAGTGAGCTGAAGAGAAAAGAGCACAAGAGAGAATCAAAGACTCTGGATGATCTAAAGAGATTGTAGAAAGGGAAATGTCCAAAAATCCCTCTCCTTGTATGCTCTAGTTTGGTAAAAAGTTATAGGAGAAGATTAAAAGCTGTCCTACTGGAGAAAAGGAGATTGTACAAAGCAATAACAGCATAGATGCAAAAAATTGTGGCACTGGGAATCTTGTTCAAAACAATCAGTGTTTTTCGGGGGGTTTTTTAAAGAAAATTTCTCATGAGATCCGCTTCTGGACAAAAGCTTAAAGGCCCCAACATGCTTTATCTGAAGTGCAGAAATTGGCTCTCATTGATGTAGACCCGTCACAAAAACTGCATCATTTTGTTTGCAGAGAGCCATCCACCTGCCGAACTCGACACCTGGCCCTGGTCGAACTATTTGGAAAGGGCTCTGTGCTGAAAGTGTTGTCTGATTGGTCAGAAGTTTGTTGAAGTGTTTTATGCGAAAATGCACTCGGACAGCAATGTTGAGATTTCTCTTCAGCTAGTCCACTTCCACTGTTCCTTCTTTGTATCTGCAGGAGACATACTTTTAAAGAAGCTTTTATCGGACACGGGGAGGAATTATGTACATTTGTACGAGTCTTCACTAAATAACTACTATAATAATAAGACTGGCAAATGGTTAATAACTCCTGTATGAAAATTGTAATGCTGTTGTCCATGGAGGAGGCTGTTTGCACAAAAGTGTGTCGCTTTCGCTGTGAATGTTTTGTAAAAAGCAAAACAGAGGATGTGGGGGGTGATGTATACTGAAGTGGGAGGGGTGCCCCACCCCAGGCGGTCTGCATCGCTGTATGAAGAGTGTGTACAAATATGAATGGTTTGCAACCACATGACTGCCTGTCGACTGTTTGGCTTTGGATAAATTATGTAGCTGCTGTTAAACATGTATACCAGAGGTGACAATAATCATGAAAAAACTGTTTCAGCTTTTTTCATTTTGTGTCAGATAATAGAATATAGTCAGAATGTGAGTTAATATAAAATACTACCACAGCAACTCTGACAAGATGAATATTGCTAAAAAAAAAAAAAAAAGGTCTTAAATCAATAAGACCTATTTAAGATCCACCCCTTTTTCTGGTAATTCTGACAGTACACACCCATGAGGGAGATGTTTATACTTTCCTTCTGATGAATGTAAAATGCAATTTCCAGTAAAAGCGAGTAAGAATGGTGCTCTTTAAACTCCACAGACCTCATCCAGAATAAACAGCAATACAATAAAAGCTTATATAACAATGGCCCTCATTTATTGTCACTCCCTATTTGCTCTTACTGGAAAGGCTACTGGTGCTTTTGGCTGAAGAGGTAATTTGGAGGAAAAATTATGAGCACAAGATGTTCATATTGTATCTTCATTATATGCCTGTGTGATAAATTTAACTCTTGGGATGGAACAGATCGTAATTTTTTTCAGATTTCTCTACTTCGATGATTTTCTATTATCCTGTACTAAGAAGAGGGGGGCATGAACCTGGACGCCAGAGAGGACAGAAAATCATTTAAGTCTGAACTGATATTTAGTTTCATGTATATGGAAAATGCTGTGTGAATTTGCATCAGCTCAAAAGTCTTCACATTCCTTCCTTAAACAGCCAACTTGGTCTAAGTTACTTACTCTAATTGAAATGCAAAAGGCATCTGTGAGAAACTCTGACACTCGCATCAGACTCCGAGCCAAGTGAGTTGCACTGCTGCAGTGACAGTGTCTCCAAGGAGACTGCAGTGTGACAAAAAAGAAGTGCCTCCATGTTTCTGAGCTGTCTGCAGGGTGCAGCACAATGCAGCACAGTCAAGAGGTCAATCGTGGAGCCCAGGAGGAATTTTACTGGAAGTTCATTCATGTTTTAGCCTTTGTAGACTTTACAGTAAATCCTAAAGGCAGAAAACAAAGACACAGGGAGGACTCACCATGCACAGATGGTCTGTAAGAAAATTCTGCTACTCTCGGCTAGACGGGAAGCTTTAAATCATTTGCAGTCACCAAATATATTCAGCTCTATTTTAGGTTCTGAACAGAGAGAGAGATACAGAGATATCTGTAAAGGTTTTTAAATAGCTGTTTCAGATCATTATAACTCTAAACAGAAAAAAAAGAAACATAACCTTATAAAGGACTTTTCTAAAAGTGTCTCAGTCATGTGTCAGATACTGATGTGTTCCCAAAGCTCAGAAAAATGGCTGCAGCAAGGAAAAGTTTTATTGTGAAAGAAAAAGAATATTTGACTTGCTCCTTTGTACATAAACATGATCAACCTGCAACATGGAGAGGGAACAATAAACAAACTCCTGCCAGTGACTTCACAGGCATCCACAGATCTGACAGGGAGGCAGATTTAAAATCCTTTTAAAGGGGTGGTAACATCACTGTATAAAGTATTTCATGTAGCTGATATTTCTGCAGATGTCAATTCTCCAAAAAATTTTATTTTAAAAAATAATGTCGCCTTTTTGTAGGGGCTTGTTTTGACAGGCCAGATTTCCCTCCTTAGTAAAAGGGTTGGGTACGGTAATATGTGGCTCTATCGAGGTGACTTCACTCTGATTGGCTACAACCATATTTGGGAAACTCTTCAGTAAAATCCATTAAACATTGTCTCAAATTGTGGTTATAACTGCATTGTACTTTCCCATAAATGAACTTCAGCCACTCTTCTCTGATCCTGTCATCCTTCGGGAGTAAGTGGAAACTTCTAGCCATTTTTGAGTACCCTCGGACATAACAGCTCCCCTTTTTAGTAGCCATCCTCTTCTCAAGTGGAGTAGTCAGAAATGCTAGCGCGACTTAGCCCTTAAATTAGCCAGTGTATAGGCTGGGGGCAGGAGGCAAGGGGAGGACTGTTTGCTTGATGGTGTGCTCTAATTGGAGAATATGAATTGCGTAGAAAGATAAACTATTTTCTGATTTGTCCGTTTTTGAGCAAAGAAACAAAGCTGACCGTCTATGAGCAGGATTTTTGATACCAGCTCTTGACATTCACATGGCTTCATCAGTGCACAGCAGATCATTTTATACCCCCCAAAACGCAGACAATTTAAATTTGTTGTCATGACCCCTTTAAGGAATAAACAAGCAAATGGAGCAAATCATGTCCCTGTTTTCTCCACAGTCCAAATGTAATCAAATCTGCACATATAATATTTCTTTTATTTAGGATCAGAACTAAGCGGAAACTTTTGACTCAGAAACCACTCGCTTTTATCAAAAGAGAGACTTTTATCACTTCACTCTCAAAAGAAGAAGCAAATCTTTAGTGTCAGCTTTGGTTGCAAAGGTTTTGGAGGAAAGTAGGGAAAAAAACAAACAAAAATAACCTATGGTTTTATGAAAAATGCAATTTAATAATAGCATTAATAATAGTATTTTAAAAAGCTGAATGTTTTTCTTACCTTATAAGAAAAAGTAATGAAAAAATAAGTTGTTTTCTTCTTTAAATTGTCCTAAAACCCTTCTATGAGACATCTATACAACCAAATTTTAATTAGAATTTTTAAGAAAATGCAGTTGCTATTAAAACCCCTCTTCCTTAAAGGAACTTGAAATTAAGGCCACATTATTATGAATGCATGTTGTATAAAGTCTGCTGGAATGTCACATTTGCCCTCTCAGGTGGGTTTTTAGGTTACTTTTTTTCATTCCTCCCTGCCTCATTGTCTTTTTTCCAGTTCCTAATTGTGTTCGGTAGTGCAGATGGTGTGTTTCCTTCCTATCTTTGTTTAGCTTTCTCATATGAATCCAATAATCAGGAATCTCTGACTGCAGATGGATGATATACTCTTTGGATGGGATGGCTGGAAGTGGAAAAAAATTGGGGTTCATATGTTCACACTAGGAATTCCTGAAATTCCTTAAGTAGGTAAATTAATCAAGAGCAGATTCCTCCTGTGGCCTTGACTCCAAAATAACAGTAACACTAGCTGCAATGTGACAGTTCACAAAATTCTGAACATTAACAATGTTTGAGTGACATGTTGAATCTCTGTGAGATATGTAATTTCCTAAGAGCCACAAGGCAAAAGTCAGCGAAACCCCTTCCTGCTTAAGTGTCCTCTAAATGAGCCCTTCTACTGATTGGATTGTTTTTCTTGAATATGCTTTGGACTATTGCAGGGAATGTTCGCTTGCAAGTAAATAATGAGGATTATCCAACTAGCTAAGTCAGAGCAACAAAGTTAAATGTTTTTATTGAAAGCAGGTAGATATTACCAAATTACACATTCATAGCTGAAAATCTGTTTCTGTTTTAAAATATTAAAATGTTTTGCATGCAATCATAATGAAAGCATGTTTTCTACTTTAAGCATCCTAACAACTATTTATAGAAAGTAAAAAGAGAATAAAGCAGATATCTGTAGCAATGGATCAGGCAATTGACTAATCTTTGAGTTGACAACAAATTTAAATTTTCTGCGTTTTGGAGGGTATAAAATGATCTGTTGTGCACTGAGGTAGCCGTGTGAATGTCAAGAGTTAGTATCAAAAGTCCTGCTCATAGACAGTCAGTTTTGTTTCTTTGCTCAAAAACGGACGAATCAGAGAACAGTTTATCTTTCTACGTAATTCATATTCTCCAATTAGAGCACACCGTCAAGCAAACATCCCTCCCCCTCTCCCCAGCTGATACACTGACTAATTCAAAGGCGAAGTTGCGCTAGCATGTCTGACTACTCCACTTGAGAAGAGGATGGCTACTGAAAGAGGAGCTGTCATGTCTTAGGAAGCTCAAAAATGGTTGGAAGTTTCCTCTTACTCCCAAAGGATGAGAGAATCAGAGAAGAGTGGCTGAAGTTCATTTATGGGGAAGTACCATGCAATTATAACCTCAGTTTGAGATGATGTTTAGTGCATTTTACTGAAGAGTTTCCCAAATATGGTTGTAGCCAATCAGAGTGAAGTCAACTAGATAGAGCCAGATATCATTACCGTACCCAACACTTTTACCAAAGAGGGAAATCTGGCCTGTCAAAACAAGATCCTACAAAAAGGTGAACTTTTTTTAAATTTTTTTTGTTTTTAAATAAAATTTTTTGGAGAATTGACATATGCAGAAATATTAACTACATGAAATAGTTTATACAGTGATGTCACCACCACTTTAACATTTACTACTGTTCTTTCACAAAGCTGTCTCCTCCAATTGGTCAGTTTCAAGGCAGAATGGTGAATTTATGTAAATAATGTTTCAGTATCTTCTCCTTCAAGTATTTGATACAGTAGTATACTTTAGCCAAGCCAGGATGCCACAGATTCTTTAAAATATTTCAGAAATATTCTGTGGCATGAGTACTGACAACATCCAATAAATACCACACATACTGTCAGGGGCCATTTTGTTAGATTTAACTGTTCAACTGCATGTTAACACGAATAATGAATCAGCCAATAATATGGCTATAAAAGGGAGTTTATGTGACGCTGAACATGCCACAGATATTTGTGCCAGATGGGTTGGTGTGTCAGAAATGACTGATCTACAGGGATTTTCATACCCAACCATCTTTGAGGTTTCCAGAGAATGATCTGAAAAAGTTAACATTTTCAGTAAGCAGCAGTTGTATGGATGAAAAGACCTTTTTGATTTTAGAGAAAAGAGAATGGGCATACTGGCTTGAGATTACGGAACAACAACAGTTGTAATAACCACTTGCTACAACCAAGGCAAACACAATGTCATGTATGATTCCACAAACATTGAAGCAGATTAGCCAGGGCAGTAAAAGATTTCCCAGGTACGCCTCCTGACAGCTAAGAACAGAGAATTTAGGCTATAGCTTTTGCCAGCTCACAAAAACTGGACAATACTGGATTGAAAGAATGTTGACTGGTCCAATGAAGTCTCCATTTCAGTAGCAACATTCAGATGGCAGAGTCAGATTTAGGTGATAACAATGTGAATGCATAGATCCATCGTGCCTTTATCAATGCTTTTATTAAAGCTGCTGCAGGTGGCACACAAGTTGGCCTCCTTAGTACCAAATGAGCATTGTTTAAATACTAGGGGATACTGAGTATTGTTGAAGACCAGGTAAATGTCTTTATAACCACAATGTACCCATCTTTTGAAGGCTATGTATAGGAGGATTATGTATGATGTCATAAAGCTGAAATAATCTTAAAGAGGTTTCTTGAACATGCTGAGTCCATAGACTCCAATGGCCTCCAGAATCCAAAAGAGCAGCTTCAGGATATGACGGAACAGGAGGTGAATATCATGGCTGAGCCGCCCATAAATTTGCAGGAAGTGTGTGATGTGATCATATCAATATGGATCAAAAATTAAGGCAGTTCAGAACACAAGGGACTACAACCATGGTCTAACAAGATGTACCTTAATAAAGTATCCACTCAGTATACATGTCACGGCTATAAAAATGACAAAAGTGTTACTCAAATGTTGTAGCAATGACTCACTTTGTTACATCGTAAGCTATGCAGGCACTTTGTCTACACTGATGAAGGTTTGCTTACCTTGGCATGCTGAATGCTTGGTGTAGCTGACATGCCAGGGGGCATGAACTTTTTTAGTCATGCATTCATTAGATATGAAAAGGAAAAAACATCACAGTAAAACTTAATATGTCCTGACACAGTAGCACACCTGTCATGACACTACATCCACAATATTTGATAGACACATGTACCTTATACATAATAGGATGTGATAACGTCGTTGATAATAATAACGGTTCACACAGAAAATGTTTTCAGAAATGGCAACATGCAAGACAAGATAAGAAAACAACTTTAAAAAACACTGTCAGATGTAGAAACGTCAAAAATCCCAAGTTGGTGTTAGCCACATCATCACATGAACAGTGCCTCACACAAAGCAAAGTAAATCGTAAAAATTAAGATTTCATTATTTTCAAATTCCCTACTGGGATATTTTTAAATTATTCTATTTTCTGTCAAAAGACTAAGTTGTAAATATAGAAAAGAAAACTCTTAATGAGCTGTTTCACCTGTAACAAAGGGACATGGAATAAATAAAGATGGTTAAAGCTCTCCTCAAAGCTTAAAATGTTCTTTCCTCTTGTTAAACACAAGTCTTACTGAAGCTTGATGGAACAAATCAAGTCATGAACTGAACCACTGCAGCTGAATATTTCTAGTTTACACAAGTGATTGGAAACACTGGCCAACCTACACTTTAGACTACTACTAAACTATTAAAATATCATAAATATTAACATGAAGTACTTAACCAGTGTCACATCATCAGGTGGGAAGCGTATTAACTACAAAGACAGTGCATATCTGGAGAAAACTCTGTTTATTCCTCAAACAGTCAGAGACACTGCATGTGCAGGAGTCAAGCAGAGCAGGGCAAGTGGACTGTCAATCAGAACCTGTTATTTACATGGAAAATAATATTTCAGCATAGCTATTAGAATACCAGTGTATATGAACTGATATAATAAATCATGAAATGACAACTCATTAAATGTATAAACTGAGATGGTTTAGTAAAACTAAAAATATCTCAATGCTTCACCAAGCACTTTACCCTGTGTGCTGTGTTTTGTTTTCTACACTTTCATGTTTTCTCATTGTTGTGTTTTGTCCATTTTTCCCTGTTGCTTTAGATTTGCAGTTGTGTTATGAATTATCTTTGTTCATTTTTGCATGTTAATTTTTTTTTTATTATTTTCTTTACTGTTAAACATTGACATTGGGCTTTGTTTTGGTATTCTTTTCTAAAATATTATCTTTGCTTTGATGTTATGTCTCAACCTTATTGTATCTGCACCTCACTGGCTGTAATGTTTGCTGAAACTGAAATCTTACAAGGTTATTGCTCAAGTATTTCTACCAAATCTTGGGATTGATTTATAAATTTCTGACTTATCTCTGCTTTTATTCTCCACAGCTTTCTGCCTGTCCTGTTTGCTGTGTTCCTTGGTATTTGTGATGCTGTTAGTTCATTAATGTTCACTAACAAACCTCCAAGGCCTTCACAGAACAGATGGACTAATGCTGAGACTAAACTGCACACAGGAGGGCTACATTTTTTGAAGCTGACTTAAATTGAGCAGTTGGTTACAATTTAATTTATGGATTTAATGATGGGGTATCAAAGTGAAAGCGGTTGAAAACATATGCATGGCACACTTTTCAGATATTTGCAAAAACTGTTGAAAACATTTTCCATTTTCCTTTAACCCAATCAAATACATTGAAAATTGTCGGTGGAAAATGATAAAATGTTCAAGGGGTTTGAGGTGCTTTTGTCAAACACTGTATTTTATTATAAGGGATTCTGTAACAAATAAAGCCATGTGTGAGAAGTAGGTCTCCTCTTTAAGATTCTGGGAATGAAAATGACCACTTTCATCTCTACAGTGTACTTCTGGGCTAAAAGTTTACAGTTACATGTGTTTGTTCTTCTTTGAATGACCTTTAACACACGTGTCACAAGCATCACAACAGTTAAAAAGCCTGTGTGAACATGCGTCGCAGAAATGTTCTCATGAACTTTGACACTGGCGGTGTTTAGTGCAGAGGACTTGTGGCTTGGCGTTGATTCATACTGTCGATTATGAGCTGAGGGCTTTGTCTCGCAGTTATGCTGAGGTGGTCTGACAGGAAAAAACACTGATAGAAGCCGTAGGCAATAAGTCAGCAGAAGGACATCTGACTTTTTTTCTGAGCTTTGCTTTGGGTTTTTTGGGTCCTATTATGCTTTTTCTTGTGGGTAATCTATCCACACTGAAACCCCACAACTACCTTCATTGAACAGTTCCTCCAATTGGACCTATGGTCATGTTCACTGATGGTTTTCTTAACATCTTCTGGTCCTGTGCTAGGACCAGTGGTGGCCAGGCCACGTGAGAAATGAAGAGAGGGCTTTCTTTTCCCAGAGGACAGAAAAAGTTGGATCTGAATGAGGCCTGGGTCAGGAGAGATTCTTCCCTTCTGTACATCCTGATGTACTTCCTTTAAGCATATGTTTATGCTTGCACATTTTTTCCTCCGTTGATTGTGCAGGATAAGATTAAATTCCTGTGAATGTTCATGGTGAACATGATGTCTTGGGATGCAGGCTCTGACTCAGTATCATGTGTTTTTATCATAACTTTTTTTTTTTAAACATTTGTTATAATATTCCACTGGACAGATGTCCAGAGATGAATATTATTAAGCTGACCCACAAAAGATTGTTTGGTGGGAACAAACTCCTGCAACTGGTTCTCCCATAACGATACTGCAGTGAGTGACAGCAACGGCATTCATGGTGGCTTCTCAACTCACTGGATGTTTGAGGGAGAATAAGAGCAAATAAAGACTGGGAATGTTCACAGCAACTTTACAAGATGCATTTCTGTCTGGGTCAGATCTTATGACCTGAATTCTGTCCTGTGCCATCTTCTTCATCCTTAGCTGTAGTTTGTGTTTCACTTCTGTGCTCTTTCCTGTTCTCCTTTACACTTCCCAAATGTTGTTTCACACAGGTCAGAATGAAAGCATCTCTCCATCCGCTTTAATCTTCTCTGTGCCTCTTTTTTTACTAGGGGTGTTTGGAGGCGTTTCCGCTCCCAAACTCACCATGAGCTCTGCTCTCCCCAGCGGGATATTAATAGGAGAGTGGAGTGGGACATGGAGATACACTCCCAAGAGGGATGATGGGTGGGAAGTAAAAAGTGGGAAAAGGGCCAATCTGCACATTCACCAGCAGTTGTAAATCCATCATGCGTGAGTTGCAGACACACACAAAAAGATTAGAGCTTGTTCTTGTGGAAGAAATTTGAAATAAATCAGTTGAGAAAATATGAAGCGTACTATATATCAAGTACAAATTTATGCTCACTTTTCCCATATAGGCTCTAAAAATAAGTTACTGTTTTTGAGGTGAAATCTGTTTCAATCTAATTAATGGGTTTGAAAGGAAGGAAAACAGGAAACTATAAAACTTTCATTTCATTGTTATTCATTGAATTAATTGAATTCCTGAAATATGTGAGGTTTGTAATTTTATGACTATAAAGTAATAATGTCCATCCATCCATCCATCCATCCATTGTTTATACCTGTTTATCTTTGCAGGATTGCAGGTGGAGGTTGGTTGCTATTTCCAGGAGTCATTTGGCGAGAGAGCTAAGGTCTTACATTTGTTTCAGACCTGTTGCGGTCACATTTTGGGCAATGTTCAACGTTCATCTTTTTCAGTGTGTTGTGAAGACCTATGCAAGATATTAACATTTTGCTGGGGGAGGATGTTTAAAATTTTAGAGGAAACACAATAGCTTGAAGCAAGAGGCTTGTATTTGCATCCTGTAACTGGACCATCATTGTCACAGTTTTGTTTACAGTGTTTTGCACAAGTTTTAGTTTTCTTTCAGTACATGAGTAATTTTCTTGACCAAACCAAACTTCCTAAGGTTAAGAAAACATTATGGCAGGAAGCACAGTTCTCTGTTCAACAAGCCATTCCTTTTTTGTGGTTTATTGAGAAAAATCTTGCTGTTTCGAATGTTAAACATTTTATTTACAGTCTACAGGACTGATTTGCACAATATGCGAAATTGCTTGCTCTTTTCAATGTAGAGGTCTCAGACCTTGACAACAAAACTTTCCAATAGTTTGTGGGAGTAAAGTCTTTTCTCTGTTTGAAAAAATGTTCTTATTAAGGCAACAATTTACAAGTTCCAAACGAAAAACAACACCCATGGACATTAACAACAAAGAAACAAAGAAAGAACATTTTAAATTGAGTGTACTGCTCCCTCCAGGTTGGGAATAATTATCTCCTTCAAGTGGAGGGGTTCTCCTGAAGTATCTTGTCTGCAGTAATAGAGTAATGTATTGCTGCAGTAATGTCAGTTTTAGTGCTCCAGTCAAGGCCACCTAAACTAAGTCAAAACCAGACAAGAACAAGACAAGACCAAGATTTTGAAAGATGATTTTCAAGAGCATTGCTGTATTTATAATATAGTTAATGCTGCAAAAGTCTAAAGAAAATCTAACACGCTGGTGACAAGTTAAATAGACAAACTATACAACTCTGGAGAGCGCACACATCTGTTGAAGTTTTAAACGATTGGATATGATTTTACCCAATTGCTAACCTTTGGCCATGACGCATGTAATGTGCCAGTTCGATGCTTTGAAGCTTACTGAAAATTGCCTGTGCTGTAAACAACCATCCTCCACTGAGAAGTGAAGAGAAGTGCTGGGCTGAACGAGGCAGGTGTTAATGTTAATATTTGGAAGCGTGGCCAACATGAACTGAATGGCTTCTTTCACTTCCTACGTTGCCATTGCTAAAACTACAGGCAGACTACAATTCTACAACTGTGCAGAAAATTGACATCATTGTTCACAACTTCTCCTTCTGTCACTGATTGGTCCTACCAGAGGGATCCAGCTCAATGGGAGAAAGCCCAGACTGTGCTGTGAAGTAAGAGTCGAATCGAGTGGAATTTCGCAGGAAGGCAATGGCCAGGCTAGTGATGCAGCAGAAAGTTATTAGATAAAGAACTCAGTTTTGAAACTTTAAACCCTGATGGGATTTGAAGAAGGGGTACAAATGCTGAAGAAGGAGTGGAAATGTAGAAGAAAATAATTTGTTTTGTAGGGAATCCATATCCTGGTAAACACAAGTGTGGACAGGTTCTTAACTGAGCTTTGTGTGATGAGTTGTGAACAGTGTGTTTTGTTTACATCACAGGAAACAAAAAGTATATTGTCTGTAATGATTCTTTGGACTTGGAACTTAGCTCTACCTGAGGTCCATGTTCTGGTTCTTATGATTTGAATTATTACTCTGTTTTTTATTTAGCTATCAGTGTTTTTTTCTGCTTATTTGGTTAGTTGTGCTATTTGTTGTGTTTTCCTGTGTCCATTTTTCTCAGGTATTTTTCCCCAGTTGCCCTAAATCCCAGGTACCCCTAGCAGCTGTTCATTAAGAGTATAATCAGATTCACTGGTTTCTTGTCCCTGTAGTTAAATTCCTCTGTATTTATTCTGCAGGTTTGCTTTCAGTCATTGTTAGATCCACTTGTTACCATCATCATTTCTCACTGCTTTTAGCCTCTGGTTTCCCCTTGTATGTCCTGCTGTTTTTGTAAGGTCTTTATCAATGAATCTCATATCATCATGATTCTGGCTGCCTCCCTGCATTTGGGTCCAACTCAACATCAGTATTTGATATTGTCAAACAATTTCAAATTAAAGGATAATGGCAATCAAATTTTAAAACAACTTATTGATTAAATCCTATAGATAGACCTAAGTGTCTTTTTAATCCTCTACCTGTCGGTAGAGATTTTATTATTTTAAAGCAACACAAGCTGCTGTATTTGCTCTTGAAATGTGTATCTAATGCTTTAGAAGAGGCAGATACTATTATGAAACGATAACTGTTGGTCTTTTTTTATCTGACAAGTCAACATATTTGCTCAATAAGATTGGATTTATATCCCTTTGATGAGATGTTACATTGATTAAGAAATGCATTTTAATTATGCAAGACCTTAGAGATGTTTTCTGTGAAGTGGCTTTTTGCATCACTCTGTTTGAATGTAGGTTCTTTAACTTTAGTAACTTTCTTATAAACAAAATGTTCTTTTCCATTTGCAACTTTCTTGTGTCAGTTACCTTCTTACATTGGATGTACACACAATGACATCACATTGGTATGCAGTCAATAGTGAATTTAGAAAACCTCATATTGACATGTATGAAGTTTGTTGTGAGGTCATTAGTCATTAAATCAAAAGTTCTGTTTGCTTAACGCAAAGGCAGCTGATACAGCAACTACCAACCTCTGCTGAGTGATTTCGAAAAATGACACAGAGCGACCTTAGTGGTATCGTTTCCCCTGTTCTGTTTGTTCCGAGTCTAATCAGACATCAGCAAAAGTCAAGCAGCTATTTGTTAGTGTCTCCATCTTGGCCTCAGACCAGTTATTCTGTGCTAAAGTCCATTTTTAAACTTTTATCTTCAGAGCAGACTGACAGTGACTCCAGTTTAAACCCTGGTAAAAAACAAAAAGAATCAGCTATCTCAGTTTCTTATTATAGTAGAGCACATTATAAATAAGTAGTTTATATACACACACACACACACACACACACACACACTATATATATATATATATATATATATATATATATATATATATATATATATATATATATATATATATATATATATATATATATATATATATATATATATATATATATAATAAATTGGAAACATTTTACAATGCTGGTCCATTAGATGAGGCTCACTTTGAATCTGACTTTGCATTTACTGTTTTTTTAGGTAATAATTAAAGTTGTGAAGAAACTGTCCTTAGTCACATATTCTTGTTTAAATGGATTTTCATATTACCTTAATAAAGGATTGGATCAACTGATATAGCACAAATAAACATATTTAACCTTTCAGTAAACTCAAGTAGAGCTGGTAATGCAAAACTCCAAAAGATCTGAAAACGTAGAAGGCCTTGCCAATGTGTTTCTAACTCTTGAACTTTTTCATATTTTGTCACACAAAAACCAAAAACGGTAATCTATCGGATTCTATTATATATATATATATATATATATATATATATATATATATATATATATTTCTTTTTTTTTTATTTTTATTTTTTTTTTAACAAAGAAGGATCTGGACAGTGTGAGAAAAAATTGTATTCCATTCCTCTTCATGACTTGTGGGAGATGGGACTTCTCAAAACCTTCATTTTGCACTTTTGGAGTAATTAAATTTTGACTTGCTGGTATGCTTTAGATTGTTGTCCTGCTGCATAACTGAAGTGGGTTTGAGCTGAAGGTCATAAACTGATTGCCAGATTGCCATATCTATGGGTGTAAATACAGACCCAGTGTATGAGTGAGACTGTGTGCCTGTTTGTTCTTTTTCTTTTTAATGGCGGTTGGCAAACAACGTTTCAGTGTGCATTACCGCCACCTACTGGAATGGAGTGTAGATCGGGATGATAAACATATACTATGCAGATTTATAAACTAAGCAAAAACAAACGAGACAAAAAAACAAAACTATTTTCTCTCCAATAATTTGCCTTCTCAAGACAAATTTTTGGAAAAGAAAAAGAAAAAGATTCAGAAAGAGAAAGTTTGTCTGAAAGGTTTTGTATCTTAAGGTGCAATTTGTTCTTCTGTAAATCATGCACCAGTTCCCTTCTCTCAACTGAATATTTGGGGCAGAACAATAAAACATGTTTCACTGTTTCTTCCTGAAAACAAAAATCACAATTTCCTGTGTGATATTTTCCCATTTTAAACAAAGTACTATTTAATCCTATATGACCAAAACATAATCTAGATATAATTGTTTCTTCCTTTCTATTTTGTCCTGTTTTCCTCATTATGCCAACTTTCCTTTGAATACTGTAAAGCCACCTACCAGTTCTTTCTTCTTCCCACTGTTTCTGCCATCTTGATCTTTTGTTTAATTGCTGATTTGATTTCTCCTTTACTGAACCTTACCAAGAGATCAATGTGACTGTTTCTTGTTGCTTGTCTTGCATATTTATCTGCCAACTCATTTCCTTTTATTCCTAAATGTGACCATATCCGTGTAAAACTAACTATTAAACCCATTGCTTAAATTCTATAAATTAATAGTTGAATTTCTAATAAAAGCTCTTGACTGCTGTCTGAATGATTATTTTTCAATGAACATAATGATGAACTTGAATCAGAACAAATGATACTTCTTAATGAACCTCCTCGATCCATCCCAAAGCTAAAATAATTTCTAAAATAATTACCTGTTTTGAAACTGAATTCTGGAACGATAAAAGAAACCCCATTTCTGTTATTTGAATCTTTTGATGCATTCGTATAAATTTGAACATATCCATAATATTTATGATCTAAATGTTCTTGCATTGAATAAGGATCTGAAAAGTTTTAGAGATAGACCTTCGTATCTTTTTAATCCTCTCCCTGTCCCTAGAGATTTTATTATTTTGTAGCAACATAAGCTGCTGTATTTACTCTTGAAATATGTATCTAATGCTTTGGAAGAGGCAGACACTAAAAGACACTAAACATTTGAAAAGTTTTCTTTTTTGTTGTTTTTCCAACAAAGTGAAATCAACAACACTATTAGATAATACAGATGGATGAATTGGTGATTGAGGAACTGTTTGATATTTATGTGAAATAATTCAAAATCCTTTATAATATTTTCTGCAGTCCAGGCAAAAGAATTTCATTTCTTTTTCTCCTTTTCCCAACTAGGTTTCAAAATCCCTTGACATGGATGATTTTCATTATGACCCTTTAAATGCCACCAGTAAGTTGAAATATTTGTAATCTTCTCAGCTGAAGTGGCATTTCTCCCATTTCTACTTGTAATGCTGATGTTGCAGTTGTTCTGATGGCACCTGTACATAATCTCAAAACTTTTATCCATAAAAACATTGAACCACCAATTCCCATCTTTTTTAAATTTTATTAAAAAACCTTCTTTCCACATCATATTATAAGCTTTCTCTATATTAAAAAAGACAGTAACAACACTCCCCTTATTAATGTGCCCGTTTCTGATTCCATGTTCGAAATATAAAACAGGGTCCATAGTATTTCTACCTTTCCTAAGTCCACTTTGAAATTTTGATAAACATCCTCTCTTCTCAACAAAGTAAGTCAATCATTCATTTATCATTCTCTCCATTATTTTACATACGTGAAATTAAAGTTTAGGTCTATAACTTGGTGGATTCGGACACTCTTTACCTGGTTTTAGGATTGGAACTATGATTGCTTCTTTCCATGAAAACCTATTTCTCAGATCTTAAAAGGGAACATTTAATAAGTCACTGGATATTACATTTTCATCTAGCAAATTAATATTTTCATTAACTGTACAGTTTCTTCTCTGTTGTTCTTCTGCACTTAAATTGCAACAGCTATGAACTTTAACACATTTTTTACCAACATATTCACCCTCTCTTTCTCTGTTACTGCAGTAACATCTCCTTTCAGAACTGGATATCCATACTCTCTTTTAATCCCATTCATTCATTTTATCATTCCCTAAACTTTAGAAATTTGTGTTTCTCTACCTACTGAATTACAAAAGTTTCCCCAGTCAACCTTATTTGCATTTTTCACTGTTCTTTCAACAAGAACTTGTAGTTTTTTATATTCAACAAAGTTTTGAAAACTCTGATTTCTTTTTAACAATTTAAAAGCTTTATTTCAAGATTTTATTGCAATGTCACACTCCTTTGATCACCACAGTACAATTTTCCTCTTATATTTTCCTTTTTTCCTTTGGATTATTTCACATGCCACACCTAAATTGGCTTCACAAACAGAAGACTTAAACTATCAACATCCAAATCAATATTGATTTTTTGCATTTATTTATCTCTTATTATTTCATATTTTTTCCAATCAGCACTTCCAAAGATTCATCTTTCTACACCTCCGATATCATATGTTCCGATTTCCAAACCAATTTCAAATAGCATAGGATAATGTTTCACTTCCTATAATTGACTCTCCTAAAACTTTCCAGTTACTAATCCCTGCAACTCTCTCTGATATTAAAGTTAAGTCTATTAATGATCCAGATCCATTTCTAATATTAACTCTTGTCCCCTCTCCATCATTAAGACAAACCACATTTTTTGTATCCATTATTTCTTCCACCACCTTTCCATTTTCTTTTTTAATATACATAACAGTGAAGCTATATATCATATAGCTTTACTGTTAATAAACCTCTCTTGGCAGCACATTGTTCAAGCACCATTTGTGGACTCATTTCTCCAGCTCTGTCCATTTTGCTTTCAGCCTGCGATTTGCTTTCTTTGTTTCTGCAGATGGTAACCCAGACACTATATACGGCTTCACTTCGCACTTTGCTGGTGGAGCGGACCCATTCCTGACCACCATGTCCTTCAGTACGTATTAACATTTAACGCACCAATGCATTATGAAGAGGAAAAAAACCCATAAGTTACAGCTGACTATAAGTTGCAGGACAAGCCAAACTGTGAAAAAAGTGTGACTTATGGGCAGGAAAATACAGTATATATACCCAAAGGTCTTGGAGATCATTAAGATGGTTTTTAGACAGTGTGATATGAGTCTTTGTGCTTTTGGGGTCACCAGTGGTTTTCACCTTGGAAACCTCCCATGGATACCATTTTTATCTCTTATTCTTTGCTAAGCTTTATTTGCCTTAACTGAATTAGGCCTGCAATGCTTTCAGCTGCTGTACTGTGTTCTTTTGTGACCTCCTGGATGAGTGACCTATGTTTTCTCCTCTTCTAATATGATTTGGCCTACTTCATGTTGTCAGATAGGTTCAGTTCAATTGATTTCTTGATTCTACAGGTCTGGCAGGCCTGGATGCCGCTTCTTAAATTGAGCTCAGCTGTCTAATGTTGTTAATGAGTGAATTTAAAACATGTTTAATTTGAAACATTTAAGTCTGAAAAAAAGCAAAAACAAAAGAAACCTGAAAGGGTGCAGATAGTTTTTCTCAGAACTTTATGTGGATTTTGGATATGAACCATAACAAAGCAAATGTCCATTCTTTTCAGTTTCATTCTTTTTTTTCTGTACAGATGAATCAAATCTGGAAACAAAACAGCCCACTCCAGCGTTACGACTGTGATCTCAGGACCACAACTTGGTGGTGGATGACAGAGATGATGGCAGGATGTGGAGAAAGATCTGACAGAGGTGAAAAGAGAGGAGGAAATGACTGACAAAGACAAAATGTTTTTCTCACGCTACTCTGCTTATATACACACACACTGACACTTCCTTTACATTAGTAATGCACATGACAATGAGCTTTCAACGTTCCCACATACTGTAATGTGAATTTAAACACCGCTGGGAGATGGTGACTGAAGAATGTGAGAAAGCTTGAAGCGCTTAGAGCAAACTCTCTTGGGGTAAAAGAAAAATGAGGACAGAAATGATAACTTTTGGTGAGTTTTGGCAAAATAAGTGAACAAATTTCAGAAGTGGACAGTGCTAAACTTTGATCTAAGTAATTTACTTCCTATAAACTTTTGAGGCACTGCACCACTACATCTAAAAGAACAAGACTGTACAGTTTTGATATTTGCAGAGTTATCTTATGGATGAAGATAATAACAATGTAAAGGTAAACAACATTCTTTAATTCACTTTACAAAAACTAATTTTTATGGAGAACAACTGTACATAGCTAGTTCACACTATCAGACAATACACGAGTTTTCATAAATTAATGAAAACTTCTTTTCAACACAAGCAACTACAAATAGGTCAATCTAACTTTAAACCCAACAAAACTGGGATTTTGCTCTTTGCACATGATGTTGACCAAAGTCACTTAAGCAAAGGCATTTGTCAATACCGAGTCCCAGTAAGATTTTACATTTGTGTTAATAATATAGAGGGCATAAATATTTAAAAACTCAGTAGTTTTTTAAAAGGCAGCAAAGTGCCTCTACATTTCATCTACATTATGAACATAAGTGTTTCTGTTGCACCTCACTCAATTCAAATGGGTATTTTGTATTTTACAATAAACTCACATTTTGCTCCTGTTGACGATGATTACATGCAGAGCAGTTAGCCAAAGTGTTGGGCTAATGTTAGCACATTTTCTTTCTGCTTTGATATTGTTAATACTTGTTAATACTACAGCTTGTTGCATTATTCAGTTATTCCAATTAACTGAGTAAAACTTAAAGAAAAAGTTATTCTACTTCTTCACCAAGTTGGCCATTTGCTTCAATAACCACACTACACTTTAAAGTTCTCCACAAACTGCCTGCTGTGTTCATGTTTGTTCACTAATATTCTCCAACAAACCTCTGAAGTTTCCACAGAACAACTGGATTTACAGTTGAAACCAGAAATTTACATGCACCAAAAAAGACACATATACATTTTTTTATTACTGTCTTAAGTTAAAACAGGCTAAACTTCTGTTGTTTTAGGTCATTTAGAATTAGTAAAATTATTTCTATTTGCTAAATGCCAGTAAACATAGTGAGAACATTTTCTTGGAGATTTTTTTTTTGTAACTTTCTTCAAATTCAGAAGTTTACATACAGAAAGATGACTATTTCTTTAAACAATGAGGGAAAGCCCAGATGATGATGTCATGGATTTGGAAACCTCTGATAGGTTAACTGACACATTTGAATTAATTGGGGGCTCACCTGTGGATGTATTTTAAGGCCACACCTGGAACACACTGCTTTCTTGTTTGATCTGATTGAAAAGTCAAACGACAGCAGCCAAAACATCAGGAAGAGAATTGTGAAGGTGAACAAATCTGGTTCATCTTTAGGAGCAATTTCCAGATGCTTGAAGGTGCCGCATTCATCTGTTCAAACAATTATATGCAGGTATTGACATGATGGGAATGTCCAACCATCATACCGTTCAGGAAGGAGACGGATTCTGTGTTACAGAGATTAATGTAATTTGGACTAAAATGTGCAGATCGACCCTGGAACAAAAGCCAAAGATTTTGAGAAGACGCTGACTGGATCTGGTAAGACTCCCTGTTGGGTACAATGTTGCTGTTGAGGGGTTGCTGCTCCTGTTGCTGATAGTGCTGAAGGCTGTGGTGATCTGTAGTTGTTAAAAAGACCATAGGAGAGATAGTCGTTGATTATGAAGTATATTATGAAATAATCATAATTGCTGCTTTGTCTTACTAAATAAACCCTGACCCTGACTAAATAAACCTATCTGACTGGTTAACCTTCACAGCAGCTCAGCTGCAGACCACTTTAAAGATCAAAATGGCTTAGAGGGGCTAACTACAGATTTTTTCTATATTAGCACCTCTAATGGATTTAGGTAAGGTAAGGTTGAGAGATAAATTATATTCAATAGATCTCGTCCTTCTCAACAAGATCTAGAGAAAATTATCCATGCGTTTATCTTTAGTCGATTATTGTAATGGTGTCTTCACAGGTCTGCCTAAAAAGTCAATAGGACAGCTGCAGCTGATCCAGAACGCTTTATACTTTCCAATGGGTCCATGAGAACGCCAGTGTCCTCATGACAGTTAAGGGATTTAAAATATTTCTGGTAGTTTATAAATCACCGAATGGCTTAGCACCAAAACGTATTAAAATGTTCAATACAAATAAACTGCCTTGCTTTGGTGTGTCTTCACACACCAAAGCAAATTCACACTTCACAGTCATGATGTAAAATTATTAATAAAATTTCAAATAAGTTACATTAAAAACATATATTCCTATATTTATTTATCAGGGTAATGATATATTACTTTGACAGATGAATCTCAACTTTTATAAAAATTTCACATGGGACATCTTTATTCATTTAAT
This sequence comes from Anableps anableps, assembly GCA_014839685.1. NCBI lineage: Eukaryota > Metazoa > Chordata > Actinopteri > Cyprinodontiformes > Anablepidae > Anableps > Anableps anableps. The sequence continues at coordinate 16,805,052 of CM026074.1, forward strand.
TGTCACACACTTTATGCTGCGTTCTAATATGTTAATACAGTTTTTTCATTACTGTTTGTTACATTTTTAGATGAAAGCTCCAAATGCTGTGGACTGAACCTTTGTTTAGCAGTCAAGGTTCTACATCAGTAACTTCTGTTCACAGCAGCTTACCTGAAGCCCATATCCTGTCTGCAGTGGAGAGGATATGCCTGGTCGTGACATTAGGATAAGGTGGATGACAGCAGGGCCGAGCTCAGTTCGTGGCAGTGGCAGCTCGGCATGCCACAGTGTAGTAGTGGCAGCTGCCGCTAGGGTGACAGTCTGTGCTGGCAGCTGCCGCTAGGGTGACAGATCGGCTCCCACGTCTACACCCGCTGTTTTTGGGGATGCCAAAACCGGTTTTCAGCAAACGGCTCATTTATATTGCCCGTCAGTAAATTATTGTTTTGAAATGATGATGTTATTGCTTATTAAACTGTGTAAAATTTGTCATAAAGTGACATTTACTTGATGGAAAGAAGTAGTTCACTACATTAGTGGCAGAGGCCACTAGGTGGTCAGAGTCTGGCTGAGTTGCCACTAAGGTGTCAGATCAGCTGCCATGGCAGATACTGCTGTTTTAGTGGATGCCAGTGCCGATTTTCGGCAAACAGTTTAGTTATATTGCCTGTCAGTAAATTTTTGTTTTGAAATGATGTTATTGCTTATTAAAATGTGTAAGACCTGTAATATGTTGACTGCATTTACATGAGATGGAAAGTGGCAGCTCAAGCTGCTGGCAGCTGCTGCCAAGGTACCAGAACAGCTGCCACTGCTGTTGTCACTTTTTTAGGAAGGCCACTGCCAATTCTTGGCAAACAGGTTAATTATATTGTCTAATATTACATGACTACTTTAAAATGATTAAACCGTGTAAGACCTGTAACAAGATAACTGCATTTACTTGAGATATAAATATTGTCAGGGGGTGAGATTAGGGGGTGAAATTCCACAGGACAGTGCCATGGATGTGCAACAGGATGCCAGAGGTTGCTATGGGATGCCAGGTGCCATGAAAGTGCAAGACCAGCAACCACAGGAGCTTCCTGTTTTTGGTAAAGCCAATGCCAATTTTTGGACAAACATTTTGTCATCGTAATTTTCCTGTTAGTCAACAATTACTATTAAATGAAGATGCTGTTATTGGTTATTTAATAAATGATATAAAATCTGCAATACACGGTGACTGCAGTTGAGCTGGAAACAATGTTCTAAAATTCTCTAAATCCTATATGGAAAGCCATTCCACAAACAGTAGGTTTATTATAGTGCATGAATGGTTAATGTAAAAATGAATGAAAATCCATTAAACACTCTAGCACTATGTTGAAGTCCCTGACCACAAGGGTGCCACAGAATGCCAGGGGTGACATGAGGTTCCACAGGAGGGTCCCATTAAGGTGCCATATGATGACTGAAGGTGCCAGAGGGATAAGATAGCTGCTACTGTTTGTGAATGCTGTTCATCCGAAAAGAGGTTGTCATTCTTCATATTTGTTACTCTATTGTTTGCTGAAAATCGGCACTGGCATCCCCCAAAACGGCAGCTGTAGACGTGGGATCTGTCACCCTAGTGGCAGCTGCCACTACAACGCTGGATATGCCATTACTCGCTGCCACTGCCACGAATTGAGCTTTCTGTCTCTCTGGAGCAAACCGTGAGCAGGTGCTACCTGCACTTTGAGGTGCATTGCAGTGACAGTCATGGTCCTGTTTCTTTATAACAAGCTAAACGTAGTGAGAACATATGTTACATAAGTCAAATAGTGACCAGACTTATTACAAATGCAGCGTGAGTGTGAAAAATCACAATATATTTGTAAGGCCCCTTTTCATTGATTGAAGTGTGTGTTTAGGAAGCAGAATAAATTGGAACCATGATGAAAGTGGCTGTAAAAAGCTTCTTTAAAATACCAGTTGTCTTGATCTGTTCAAAACAAACAAACACAACAAGGCAGTGTACTCTGCAATCAGTCCTGACAGAATGAAAACTGTTAGGCTTATTTGTCATTCTATGGAATGTTGTGAAGCATTTTTCTCTTTTTAGCAATAAAGCAGACCTAAACAGCAAAAGCAACATTTGAAAGGATGAGAGAATAACAAGAAGCTTGACAATCAAGAGATAAAACTCGTGTTATTGTGAACATCACCAGGGCAGGCAGGATTTGAAAAATCTCTTACTTTGCCAGCAGGGAGCTAGTCATGCCACCTAAGCTATAATGAAAATCTAACATAATGTTCCTATATTAGAACTAAAGAGAAGATTGTATTGAGCAGTTGCACATCTGTTATAAACAATATGAAGAATTTCCATCCCAATAACAAGAGCAGTAATTAGGCCCGAGCAGCAAAAGCGCTGCGAAGGCCCATTGTAATCATAGTGTTTCTTATTATGCTTATATCAAATGAACTGGCTTTTTGGAGGCCTAAACATATATGAAAACTCACCACACTTAGCGGACGCATCAGGCCTACGTGAAAATTATGTATTTTAAGGGCATCACAAAATTGCAATAGAAACGGCTCAATAGCGCCTCCCTGGCAACTTTTAAAACACCCTCTGCGTTGACCTTATCATAGAAACATGAAAGTTGGTACACTTGTACAACTCCCGAACACCTACAAAAAACTCCCTGGCACTCATGCTCTACACCAAAAAGGATGTCAGCCATCTTGGATTGATGCTCCGAATTTGACCCCATTTTGGCCACTTATAGCCTCCACATTTGATCGACCTACTCCGAGAGATTTCGATTGATCAGTTTCAAACTTGGTCAGTTTGCTCTTGAGGCACATGAGATTAAAAGTTATCAAAACGGTGAGTTTTTGAGCATGCTGAAGGGGCGTGGGCCTGACTTCAAATTTTATCTCGCCATGAAACATGAAAATCTTAGATCTCCTACACGAGGAACTCACTGAGACACCAAACCTTTGGGGATTGATCCACATCCAATCCCCTACAGTATCCAATGGTCAAATCATTACATCACTTAAGCTATGGCCTCTGAGAACAGGAAGGGTAATATTTTACTTTGAAAGGTCCCTATGTCACCTCTGTGACCTAATCAACATGACAGTGTAGTGACAGATAACATGTTTGAGTAACTTTGTTTCCAACACTGAAAGTTTTCAGTGGAGGGTGTGGACGTGGCGAAGTCAGACAACATACCGTTGCCATATGTTTGGCTCTGAATCCCACAGATTCGAGTCGAGCTGCACCAAACTCACTATGATCGATTCTTATCCACCCTCCAATAAGTGCACACCCCAACATATGGTGAGCATGGCCTAGTTTCTCTACAGCACCCCCTAGAAATCAGCCCCAAGCTATACTTTGATCAAGAACCATGTAATTCGATACACATGTATCTTGTCAGGACCTACGAAAAAGACTCTTGGATCCATGTTCCAAACCCAACAGGTCGTCAGCCATTTTGGATCAAAGCTGCCATTTTGTCTTTTTTACATATGTTGTATCGGCACAAACTCTTCCTACAGCTTTTGACATACAGACTTGAGAATCACTCAGCGCAGTATTGAGGCATTGAAGATTAGAAGATATCAAAAGCTATTTTCTGCATCAAAGCATGTGGGCGTGGCCAAGCTCAAAGTCTGACCATTCGCCGTAAAACATGATTACTATGACACTTTCTGTGTCATAACAGGCCAGAATTCATCACATTGTCATGGTCGATTTGTGACATCAAATTATCCCAGCCCCCTTCCAACAGGATGTAACCTGTTTTGCTGTTTTGCTGTTCCTTTTCCTCTTTCATTCATACATATTTAAACCTGTGTCTGATAACAGAACAACATCGTGCTGAATCCTCTCAACACTGGCTGGTGGCTGGAGCATGTGGGCAAATTCCAATCCCTCGTCATTTGCACACGGTTGGCTCTAAATCATACATGCATCATCTGCCTTCCACCAAACTGGATATGAATGACCTTTGTTAACCTCAAAAGAGGCCAATAGGTGTATATTGGAATTTGACTTCAGTGCGCCCCCTAATTTATTCTAACAGTAATATCTCTCAGATGCATCATCCAATCTGCACCAGATTTTTTTGTGCATCATCATCATCATTTGTGCTTGACACATTGATGTGGTACATTAATGACATCACTGGTTATAAATGACCTTTGTTACCCACTGCTTAGGGGATGAGTGCGGAACAGCGTTAGAGCGATGACAATAACAACATGGTGGCGGTGCTGGAGGTTCTGTGGTCATTGCAAGGCCGGAGCAGCGCTGAGCTGTGAGGGCCACCCAACGCTGCTTGCAGCTTTAAACCTGATTATTTTTTCACATCTAGAAACAGCTTTCTTAAAACCTGATTGTGTAAGATAAGTTACTAATACATCATTTTTCCTTTTAGCACTTGTGTCATTACTCCTTGGTATTTAACACTTCCCTTTCTGAAAACACTGACGACAGCGTCAACATTTTACATTGATCACTATATATTTTTTTCAACTTATTCACAACAGATTTAGGCTGATGTTCAAATGGAGTCATGCCAAATTTTAGTAACAGATGTGACAGATCATGGTCCCACAGGGCTCAATGCTTATAAGAAGAATTCAGATCTAAATGTAGATTAGATACAGACAGGGGCTGTATTGATTTCCTTCCTGTTTTTTTTTTTTTTTTTTTTTTTTTAAAAAGGGAACTTCAAGCTTTGGAAAGACAGTGCACAATCTGCCCTGGAGTGTATGTGGGGGCAGAAATTTGTTGTAGCCTCTCTTCAGGACATGGTTATACAATATCCTACACACATGTGTGGTCTTTCGATTCCTTTCCTTCTCATCCTGATCCAAGGTAAATCAATATTTTAGGGTTTTTAAGTTGATGTTACTTGCTCGTTGGTTGAAGGGTACATGTGGGTTTCTATGTTTGATCTGTTATTGCTGTCTCTTCACAGTGTCATCCTGCACCATCAAAGTCACTGGTTACATCGGGCAGGATGTTACTTTGCCCTGCACTTATGATGCCCAAACTAACGGAGTCCTAAGTTTCTGCTGGGGACGAGGGAAGGTGCCACGATCCAAATGTACCAACACGATCCTCTCGTCGGATCATGGGAATGTGACTTTCAGAGAGTCCCCCAGGTACCAGCTGCTGAGCCGGGTCATGCAGGGTGACGTTTCCTTGACCATCCGCAATGCTCAGAGAAGAGATTCTGGGGTCTATGGTTGCAGGGTGGAGATTCCTGGGTGGTTCAACGACCAAAAGATCGACATACACCTAATTATGGAAGAAGGTAATGCTCACAAAATGAGACATCAGCGTTGTATGGCAATGTCCAAACTGGTTTATCTGATGTATTCTATCATAAGTGGCAGAGAAAGAATACCAGTCTTTCCAAGCAACTTATGAACAGGATAGTAGATACTGATCGACCCCTCACACATTTTTCACACAAAATACAACCTTCAACTCTCTGTTAGATTAAATCAACTCCCTCAATGCAAATGCAACCAGTTTAAGAGCTCATTAGTTCATCTTGCCATAGTTGAACCATCCTGTTGGAGGCTGGTAAAATGTTGAAAAGTGCAGTGTGTTTAAGTAGCACGTCTGGGCAACACTTTCTATATGCTATGTTCACCTGTAAAAATAGGTGCCATGGGGTCTACAACCTGTTGCTCAGAAGCTGCATGTCACTTCTAACAGATTTAACTGTGTCTTAATAATTTGGGCCAAATATGATGTGGGACTAAACAGTGCTCTTGAAAACACTTAAAGAATTTAAAAGAAGATAGTTTTAGCTGTTCTTTTAAGTTATTTCTGTATAGAATTTACAAAACAGAATAGTAATAATGGTCGAGATATGTTTTTTTTGTGTTGAGTAAAGTTTTTTTTTTTTTTTTTTAATCATTACACTGCAAGACAATAGGTTTTTATTTCTAATTATCCTTAAAGTATGAAACATTCTTTTCAAAAAATAGATGTAAATGTATTCATTCTGTTGTTTTTAAGGATTTGACTGTTTGTTGTTTTCGAAAACCTAAAAATTGAAATAAAAGAGTTGTTAATTTAACCAAACAATTTAATTCAGTTTAATTGATACTTAGACAGTGTCATTCAACATAAGTGAGGGTGGAAATGGATTGCAAGGGTTGCTGACGCCTGCCCTATGGAAATAATGAAGTCTGTTCTACTGAATTCTAAAACCGCAAGATCATTTTGACTGTCATGGTTTCAACTTAAGCTAAATAGGACATTTTGACTTTTTTTTTTTAAGCTTCTATGGAACAATTTGACATTCAAAACTTATCAGAAGTTACCACTGTGACAGTAAGCAAAGGTAAGTAATCATTAGCTGTACAAAGAGAAAGCACAGGTGTATCTTTTTATGTAGAATATCATTTAAAATAATTTATTTCAGTACTTCAACCCAGGAAGGGAAACTTATTTACCAATTCATTACCCATAAAATGATAAATGACAACCTGCATAGAAAGGTAAAGGCTATAGCTAAAGAAGGTGGCTCTTCAGAGTTTTGTATCCAAACACATTAATAAAAGTTAAGTGGACAGAAGTGTGGTAGAAACAGGTGAACAAGCAACATGGATAACCACAGCATTCAGAGGATTGTGAACAAAGGCCACTCAAGTGTTTGGGGAATATTAACAAAATGTGGACAGTTATCACACACAGATGTATCCAGGAAATGGGCTACAACTGTTGCATTCGTTCACCCATCACTGTGTGGTTTGGCTCATCCCCAAAGCACGACAGAACCTGCAACAAACAATTAGGTCTCCAGAGAGGATCATCAGGGTGGATCTTTTTTCCATGCAGGGCTTGTACAGATCTAGGTTGAGGAAAAGAGAGCTAACATCTCTGCAGACGCCACATATCCTTGACACAAACTTTTGAACTTTTACCCTGAGGTTGGCACTAGAGTGCTATTTGCAAAAAAAACAACTGCACCAGAGACAATTTCTTCCCCCTGGCTTTCTCTCTGCTAAACAAACACTTGACAGTCAGAGTGTCAGATTAATACCATACTTATTTGCACTAATTCAACCTTGCTGCCTTATTTTGTAAAAAAAAAATAAATAAAAATAAATAAAATAAAATAAAACACTGTATGCATATGTATAGACATGTTTACAAAATATATATTTTTTGTTTTTAATTTGACCTTTATTATATGTTTATATTTTAATTCCTTGTTTGTGTGCATGAACCTTGCAAATTAAGCTGATTCTGATTCCTTCTTTAAAATTCCAGGTTTTATAGAAGATTTTTTGCTTGCACTAAATGAATGTTTATATTCAAATATTTAACTTGGATACTGGATCAAACAAATTAATAAATTTGTTTCTCTACAGGCTCAAAAATAACAAAAATTCAGAGTGCAACCAGTCAGGTAAGGGAACATTATTAAAACAGTTATAACAATAATCTGATGTGACAAAAAGGTCACTGCAAAGTTATTGCATTTTTTTTTTTTTAAGTTTGGCCACAATTTATGTAATTGTGTCCAACATCAGGAAAAAATTGTCTTTTAGTGTCTATTAGTAGTGAAAAAATAGCGAAAACAAAGAACATATTTTTTTGTTTGTTTTGTTTTAGAAAGAATGTTCTTATATTATAAACTAAAAATTAATGGCACTAATCCAAACTATAATTAATTTATATTTTTTCCAGTCTCCTATGATAAGGTTCATTTTTCATTTCAGGAAAATTTCAAATCCTTCTTAGAAGCAGAGAACATTGGGAGGATTGCAGCTATTTTCTTCCTCACCATAATCCTAATCCTCATCATCGGTAAGTGTGCAGCGGTTTATAGATTGTGACTCATCCATCTGCTGTCCACATTCATTTTACACTAATCCTCCTTCATACCGAAAATATGTCTAAGCACCGCATTTCTCCAAAGCAGGAAGGAAGGTTCTGATGAGGAGGACGACGCCTCAGGTTCTCAGCACCTTTACTGTTGAGAATATTTACGACACAATCGCAGTAGCTAAATGATGCACAGCATTAGGAAAACAGAGGATACAAAAGGTTTCTACTGTCTTTAGATCACGTTATAAATCTCTCCATTTTTTATTTCATTTTATTAGCTACTATAAATCATGTAAATGGAAAATTTTTAACAATAATAAACAGTAATCTCACTACAACAGCATGGGATGTCTCACCAATGATTCCCAGATGTTGATGATAAATGTTGATCCCTGAGATTAATTAATCTGCTTGAATTTATTTGTGTTTGACATAAAATGATTGTGATGGTTTACAGTTGTGGGCACAGTGCCACCTACTGGGCTAATTACATAATATCATAAACAATGAAATGACGTGAAGGGTGATATGTATGTGCACACACTTCATCTCTGTTCTTTTTGTTTTCTTTTCTTTTTTACATACTAAGCCAATATGTTCTTGAATTATATTAGCTAGCTGCATGGGAACATTCTGAATAAACAGCTGTATAACTCAAATTAACTGTACACAGTTAAATTTAACAATTAAAGTTACTTTCTTGTCTTTCTTCTCCTGGTATGTGTATTTTTAAACCGTTGTTCAAATACTGTAAGTTATTAACAAAGTTGTTTTGTCTGTGGATTTTTGATTATTGGCTTGATTTTTAATCTTTGATGCTGTATTTTTGCTTTTGAGGAATTTAAATGAGCTTAGGCTTTTATTACATAGCTCTCCCAGGGCGAACCTAAATAGGATTTAAAAACTGTGTTGGAGTAACCACACATTTGTATAAGAAAGAGGAAGCTGACACTCAGCAGGCTGTTGAATAGTTTTTTCCACAGTCTAAAAAGTCTTGGCTCATTAAAAAGCCACCCTGTTTTTTTGTTTTTTTTTAAACACTGTTTGTAACTAACAATAACAACTTGTTAAATAGAATGAAATTTTGTCTATCTAAATTTGAATAAAATTTGTCTTCCTAATTTAATCATTTATGCACCAGGAGAATCAAAGTTTGGCTAACAATGGCTCAGTTATTCATCTGAGTAGATTTTTTTTTTTTTTTTTTTTTTTTTGTTATCCTGTGATTGGATCATTAACCATTAAAGATTTAATCATCTATCTTGGAAGGGTAGCTAGTCTCTACCAATCATGACAACAGAACCCTCTTCATCATTACCTAAAGTGTACAATAGATGTTAGGAATCATTGTGCAGTCTAAAAAGATTATGAAGCTTTAACTGCATTGCCTTGAGATACTGAGGGAGATTTGCTTCGATGTATTCAGAAACCGGTCATTAAATGGTTGTTTGTGCTGGAGGCGTTTAATCTTGATTAGTATCTGGCTGTGGAGAGGTTGTCAGGGTTCAGATGCTAACTAGAACTGGAGGAAAAAAACAAGAACCCCCCCCACCCCCATGCCTTAACTGTTCTTTCCCATTTGTAGGTGCAAATTTAAAACAAAAATTAGGATTGTCATTATTCTAGATTTAATATGGAGCATGCTTGATGAAAGCTAGGATGAGCAGTTAAAGTCAGATTATGTCTTTTTAAAGATGTTTGTTTGTTTTTTATTCATTCTATTTCTACAACTCATCATGCTTTGTGTGAATTATGTGCACAACTTTCAGACCAACATTCTTACATGTATACAAGTGGCCTCTTGCAGAGCATTTACAGGTTAAGACATATGTGAGCCTTCAGGTTTTAAAGAATAGGAGGATGACCTGAAAAAGACCTCTGAATATCTGTACAAGCATTAACAGGTCATTTGTAAACTCAATTGCTGCAGGTGGAGAAGCGATGAATAGCCTGAGAAGTTCTGAGGCATATCAGTATTTCCACAGTAATAGACCTGGTTCCGTTTGATGACAGAGGTCAGGTTGTTGTTAGCAATGTTGCCTTGCAGCAACAAGGTCCAGGGTTCAAATCCTGCGGAGAGTTTGCATGCGCTCCCTGTGCTTATGTGAGCTCCTGTCAGGTACCATCATTACTATAAATTTCCCTCAGGTTTGAGTGTGTACGTGCATGGTCCTGTGTGTTTTTGTTTTGCTCCCGTGATAGACTGATGACCTTTCCAGTACCCCAGAAAAATAAAACCCATACCTGAACTCTCAGGAGTGTTATTAATCCTTTTCTTCTCTGGTCGTAGACAAACCAAAAAATGAGGGAAAGATTTTCCTCCTTGGATTTTCTATGGCCACTTCCAATTCAGACTCTCCAGCCTCATTTGGCTTGATTCTTTTGAGCTATGGAGTGAGATATATGCAAGTATGTGGTTTATCAAAACAGACAAAAAGGAGGAAATGTTACTAAACTGAACAACAGTTACTTCAAAAACATAAATGATCAGGTTACAAAACAAACCCTTTACTTCAACTTGTGCCATCTTAAAATAAGTTGCTCCCACAATTTATCTTGTGAATTGTGTTTTAAAGGGACTTGTGTTATAGAATCTTCACAAAGAAAAAATGTGTGTCAACCTACTTATTTTTAATAAATAACTAGAAAAGAATTAGTATTAAGAGAGTATTATTGACCAAATTTGGTCAATAATACTTTGTCATAAAAGGATTTGATACAGCTGTGTAGCTACAACTTGCTAAGGTGAGTATGTACTCTCTAAAGATACTGTCCCACAGTTTTCTATTTCTCCATGTAAGCTGGTGAATTCAAAACCACATTATGATGGTCTAAGTGATGTTTGTGTGTTGTTCTGATATGCTCTTGTTCTGAATTGTGCTTGTGTATTGGCCTCAAGGCTCTGCATGTTATTTTTGCTGTGATATCACTGGCTATTCATTTTTCTTCAAATTTTAGAATCAACTGGCCCTCTGGGAGTTAAATATTAAGGCTCTATGAGTGGCTCCAAGTGGTCAGGCAATTATTAGCCAGAACAGATATTTGAAATCCAGAGGAATGCCAGAAGTCACACGAGTGTGAATAAAGACGCAAAGCACTAATGGTTAAAATCAATTAAGATGAATAGCAAACTTATCTTTCTGATGGCTACTTTCCATATGGATAAATTTGACAAACCATTTAGCTTGTTTCCAAGTAATGACTGTTATAATTAAATTTTACATATTTCCACTGGAAGACAATCTTAGCTTCTCTATTTCTTTTTCAGTTCCTGTTTTTATATATTTTTTAATTTCAGCATGTTGTATATTTCTCTGTGACTTACTCTCAGCTTGACCGGGATTCCTCTCACCACTGACCTTTGGAGATACACCCAAAGTGATTCATCCCCCTCTTAGATAAAGGTTTAAAATAATCTTTTCTTTTCACCAACATTTCCTCTGACGGAAAGTTATATTAATGTTTTGGAGTGGAACAGTGACAGTCCCGACTGGAATCTGATAAAGATTCTGTAGTTTTCCATTAATATTGAGATTCATTGTTCAAAATTTGTTATATGTAAATAAAAACAGATAACTTTTTTCAGAATTGACCCACCTTTTACATTGTTGTACTATGTTTTGACAGATGCCTGTCTCATTTCCTATTTGAATCTTTGTTGAATAAAAAAGATATTTTAAATCTAAATCTACCAGAGGTATGAATAACTTGACACTGCAAGGATTGCCTGAATGTAGAGAATGGATAGATGGATCTTTTTACTTGTATGATAATGTTTCCTTGAATGCATTTGGTTTTATATTTACATCAAGAATGTACAAATGTGTTGTGTGGTCTTCTGAACCCTTCCAGAGGGAAATTCATCTCTTACCCAATCACAGCCCCTCTGCAACCATGAACAGAAAGATCAATATTGAAACTTACTGATTGTTGAAGTGAATAACTTATTTAGTTAATGAAACTGAAAATTATCATGAATTGAGATTTCTTTTCAATTTAAAATGTAAAAGTTCAAACGGTGTGGTCATACAGCATATTAGTTCTGGGAAGCTTCATAAATGTCGTACAGTCACAACAGATGAACCAAAGGTTCTGTAAATTTTGAGATTATAATGAACTACTCCATCCTTACGCTTCATGAGAAGTGAATACAGGGGAAGTTCTCTACTGGGTTACAAAACATCCCAAGAAGCCCAAATGTTTACTCAGCAGTTCAAAAGCCGTGCAAGAGTCCATGGCTTTGGGTAAACCAGACTTTCTGTTTTCACTTGTGTCGCAGGGGACACATTCAGTTCATCTTATACAACTTTCTTCAGACATGTTGATGATTAAATCACATATCTAACCATTCATCCCTGTACAATGCATTTTGTATTTTCGGCTGTAGAATATTATTCTGACTCTAGTTGAACAGTTACTACTCTGGTTTTGTGAAAAATAAATAAAATAAATTAACAATAAGAAGATTGCAAGCCTTACAGCTTGTGTTACTGAGGGGGAACAAGGGATTTTGAGATGCTTTCTTGTTTAAAATGGAATTTATTCCCAGCAGTGGCTAAAATAAGGTAAAAACAAGATAAAATCTAATAAAAATGTTAAAATAAAAAGTAAAATAGCCAAAGAGCATTTTTATTTCTTTAAATTAAAAAAGTATTTTAAATACTTTTCCTTAGTATTTGGAAGAATTGCCTTTTAAATTGTATAATTTGAGATTCTTTCCTCAAGTTTCTCACAATAGTTTGCTGTAATTTTTGCCCATTCCTCCTGACAGAACTGGTGTGACAGGTTTGTATAATGTCTTTCTCACACATAAATGCTCAGTTCTATTCACAATTTATAAACATTTTATTAACATTTATTTGGTTGTTCTTATTCCCATTTATCTATTTGAAAGACGCATTTGTGCCCAAGCTTCATCTTCCTGGTTGATGTCATGAGGTGCAGCCTCAATATATGACCTAAGTCATGCAGTTAAAAGATGATTGTTAAGGAAATATATGTAAACTTCTGAAAGTCATCTTAAAAGATCTCTCTCATAATTCTGGCATTTTGCAAACATAAAATCTTTTGGTAATTGGACCTGACTTACAACAGCAAAAAAATAAATAAAATAATGACAGCCCATATGAAATAAAGGTTATTTTATTCATATTAACATAATTAATAACATTATGTACTACTGCTGCACAGTTTCAAGGACAAAACAGATATCTGAGAACATATTCAGTAGATAAGAGTCTTGTTTTGTGAGAAATTTTTATAAACATCACTCACTTCATTTATGCAGCACAATTTACACATTAAAGGTGTGTAGAGCAGGTGATGGTTGCCAGCAAGTCATCAGGCGTTTTATGTTGTTGGGGTTCAAGCATCTTTGGACTGACCCTAAATGACACCATTAATTGAATAAAGAGTTTTATAGCTGACTCAACTCTACAAAGTTGTGACTTGGGTGAATCTCAAACAATAATGTCTAAATAATGATACAGTTTGACTGGATGAATGTGTGACATTGAAGAAACAGAAACCTGTGCAGGTTGTCTGCATCTGAGGCTCACTTCTTTGACTTAGGGAAAATGTTAGTGTGCTCTTGGTACAAACAGATCAGGTTTGATTAACTAAATGACGCTTACATAAAACACACAGTTGGGCATTTGTGCATTCTGTTATTTTCATTTAATGAATGAAAACAGCATCTTGTTTATCTGGGTCACACAGCTGATTTGACTTTTTTTTTTTTTAACCTCATCCAGATTCATTGGAATCTTAATTGTGTGTTCATTTTATATATGTTCTTATTCATTTATATTTGTCTTGCGGTGAGAAACATATGTGAAACAACACCTTTAAGTGCAGATTAAAGCTTTTGAAAGGTTTAGAAGTAGACTTTTATACAAAGTGCTCTCAGTTTCATATATTTTTCAAGAAGATAGTTACAATTCAGATTGAGAGGCAGAAACTAGATAACAACTGTTATACTGTGAACCCTTGAGAACCTTGAGATTCTTGTGTCTATTCATCAAAATGAAACATTTTTTTTCTGTTTCTTGCAGAAGGGAACCAAAACCACAGGAAAGGAAACAGCTCTTTTCTGCATTCCTCTTCTGCCAACAGCAGTTGTTGGTGTGAGCATATCAAGGAAGGCATCATGTGATTTGGAAACACTTCAGGGCTGAAACCACTCTGTGGTCAGTTCAAAGCTGTCTGACAGATGAACTAATCACTAACTCAGAGGAGAGGTGTAAGATGATTTGTTTGAGGATGAGGTTCATCACTTTGTCCTGCTGTCTTCTCTTTTGGTTGAACACAGGTAAGACAACCATTAAGGAGTGTGTTGTTTGATTGCAGTGGAGTGGACATTTCCTTAAAGCTTTTGTTGCTTTTTAGGTGATGTCTCTGCAAACCCCATAATAGCCACCGTGGGAAGAGATGTTACTCTAAGATGCAATTATGATGCTGGATATTATGGGAAGCTGCCTTTCTGCTGGGGCAGAGGAAATATTCCTAAAAGTGGCTGTGCCAATGAGGTGCTCAAGTCAGACGGGACAAAAGTGCTCAGCCGAGTGTCAGAGCGCTACTCTCTTATAGGTGATCTTGGCGTGGGTGAGGCCTCTCTGACTATCAGGCAGGTTCGGGAGAGCGACTCGGGCATATATGGCTGTCGTATAGACATACCGGGCTGGTTCAATGATCAGAAACATGAGATTACTCTCACAGTAAATCCAGGTACTCTTTTAATGCTAACAAAGTAATGCTGAAAATCTAAAATATTTGAAATTATACAAGTTGGATATGTCAAAACATCTTAAAATCAATAATTAACAGTGAATGCTAATTATATATCGTTTTGTAGCTCAAAACTGGTTAAATCCTGCTTTTCTAACTTGTTTTAGGACGGCCTTTTCCCATAAAGGTGGAAACAAGAGAGGTGAGGGAACGAACTGTCACTGTACACTGGACCCCTCCGTTTAATGGTGGAAGACCCATTACAGCCTACAAGGTGGATTTAAAAAACAAATATGGTAAGGACAAGAAAAGCTAAATTTGTTAATTTTCATCAAGTATGGACAGTTAATAGCTCACAATGTACCGCTGATGCCTTGAGTTAATCTATAATTTCTTTATATATTTTTTTTCTGAGGACATACTTATTTTTAAAATCTTTCAAAGTGGTTTTGCTTAAAAGTATCAAGTTCAGTGGGTTTTCTTTGGAAGTTTGCACAATCTCATCTTTAATTTCTGTCCAACAGTATCTTGGGATTCAGCCAAAAGAATTGAAGTTGAACATGCTCACCTGACTCACGTGACTTTGGTTGATTTGCGTCCTGCTGAGACTTACAACCTCCGCATGTTTGCTGTCAACAGTGTGGGACTGAGTGAAGCCAGCAATGATCTGCTATTTACAACGAAAGAAGCAGGTAAATTCCTGTCCATAAAGTCTTCGACATACTTATGTCAAACTCAAACCAGGCTCACAATTTTGAAGGCAGTCCTCCCTAAAGCTTGACTTCTCTGCAGCACCTGAGGGTCCCCCTGTCGATATACAGCTTGAAGCCCTCAGTTCTAACATCATTCAAGTTACTTGGAAGGTAAAATCACAAACTATAATTGCACTATATATATATATATATATATATATATATATATATATATATATATATATATATATATATATATATATATATATATATATATATATAAGGAGAGAGAGGGAGAGAGAAAGAGTATATGTTTGTTTAATTGTGGCCCCTCCTTAAAGCACTACTCGGTTGATGTTCCAACTTATTAAATCCCAGCAGGGGAACTGTCAAACTCTGCAAGTGACTAAAATACACCATCTGGACTTTAACTTTCCTGTCTAATAATCAGACAACAAAGTTAGAAGTTAAAGAAATGCAGAGAGGACTTTTCTGTCCATATCTACTATACCTCCAAACCCACAGCTGGTCGCAGTCGCAGGAATAGATCACTATTCCTGCGACTTCTGCATAAAAATGTTTCTCAACATAATCTATAGGTCTTGATGGTTAAAGTGTGAGCCTTTGATTTATAAAGTTTAAAAAAAACATGGAAAGGATTAACACTTAAAGGTGACAACAAAGACAGATATAATGGTTTAAAAACCTACTTGCTTCCTTAAAAATTATTCTGTATTTGCTTTTTGTCAAACTTAATATTTTCAGACCATCACAAACTGATTTTACTTTAAAGGATAACCAGATTAAAAACAAAAAGCAAGTTATTTTCATCTTTTTCAAATGATATTTCCTTTATAAAGGATAAAAACATAACCAAACCAATGTACTCCATGGGAAAATATGCTCACCTCCCTATCAAGTCAAAAATGAAGTAACTGTGATAAACCACCACATTTTTTTTTGTTCACTTTGACTAACCTGTGGTATAAAAAAACCCTCTCTGACCTCATTGAAGTAGGCTAAATGATCCCAAAAAAAAACCACCAACAAATCATGCATCACATACATGAAAAACAAAGTCGGTACATGATGGGAAAGAGAGTGGGCAAAAAAAATGGCTCCATAGAAGAGTCTGACTGATGATCAAAATTATCACAAAGGCCCTTAAAACATTTGCCAAAAACCATTTCAGTGATCGTATCTCAAAACTACTGTAACTCAAAACTAACATGAGATTTTAGAAAAAGAAATGTGACAGAGATGCTGTTGCAAACCTTTAACAGGCTGCTCATGCTTAAAAACCCTTATTTGTATCCATGATTTAACACAATACTGCAAAGAAATTTGGGCCAAAATTTAATTAAAAATTTAACCTTGGTAGCTATTGTAAATGCTTGTTGATAGTTGTTGCACAGAATTTCCTTTTTCATATGAGGCAAGGTTAGCTTCAACAGTTTTTTCTGTATTAATTAAAAAATATATTTTAAAATGTTTATATTTTTTAGTTACTAAGAATATCCTTGTCTATCATTAACATTTGCTAGTTAATCTACTACCTTTATATGTTGGAAAAAAAATTGTAAGGCCAAGTATTTTTTTTATAGTAATGCATGCACAATATCCTGAACCACCTGCACTGATGCATATTCCCTCACAGGGGTCACCAGGCTCTTACCATGGAGGTGATGTAGTGACACATAAAGACTCTGAACTTTGTCTAACAAGGCTCTCAGCTTAAAACGTGTTCACTCCTAAGCAGACAGTCGGGCAGTGATTTTAGGGCTAAGCTAAGTTCAATACATCATGTAAAAAAGCAGTACTGTTAAGTTCAAAGTTCTCATTTTGTTTTTGCACAACACTGGCTGAGATATTCACCTCATCACCTTCACTGGTAACTGTGCTTGTTTTCCTCTGATTAGCCTCCAATGGTTGATCTCAGAAACGGCTTCCTGCGCAGTTACATCATCGGCTACAGAGAGTATGACCCTGTGGGCCAACAATTACAAAAGAGGCAGCAAATTAGTGTGACTGCCACAAGTCAAGAACAGAGCACCATCCTGACCAACCTGAAGCCTTCAACCCAGTACAGTGTTCAGGTTCAGGCCAAAACAAATGCAGGAGTAGGACCATTTTCAACCGCAGCTTTCTGCACCACTCTAGATGAAGGTATGCTCGAAAACATAAGACATTAAATTAAAGATGTCTTAGATGTCACATTAATTTTAACTTTATATTTTTAATTTGAAGTTAAAGAAACAACAGTGGCCACTATTCTGTTATCTTCTACTGCTTCTTCCACAAAGCTGAGGCAATATACAAGTCCAACTGATGGTAGGTATTATCAGATAGATAAAACAGAAATTTTCAACAGATTTTTTTTGAAAATGTAAAATAAACAAAGAAAGAAATAATCTAAACTTGAATCACATTTTTTTCTGTGTTCCAAGCTTATACAACTTCAGCAGGGACTGTCTCTACATCCAGGGTTTGGGATCAAATCTCTTTGCAAAGCACAAGCCTCACAGCAGGTGTGATCTTAGCATATTTTTTACATTAACAGAGGTGTTTATTTTGTCAGGTTTAAGAAGACTCCATATTTACTGGTTCAGACTTTTTTATCAGTATATAATTTAACTTTCGTCATAGGAGCATATTAAAAGACATAAATACACTAGAGGAGTGTTAAACAAAGTCTGAGATACTGAATATCCTGGCTGTGGTCCTCCTAGTGCTGCCACATCCACCTGTAATTGTGTTGAAGGAAGTGATAGACAACACAATATCACTTTTCTGGACCCCTGGCTTTGAAGGTGACAGCCCCATTACTGGTTTCTACCTGGAGTATAAAGCAGCAAATGGTGAGAAAAAAGTCCACTGGAATAAAAATATGTATATTTTGCTCCTGATACACTGTTGATCGTATCAGCGTTTCAACAAATTATTCAGAATATTTGTTTTCTTCACAGCTTCATGGGATTACACAAATGCTATTGTAGATTTCAGCTCCAATGAGACAGAGGCCACCATAATAGAGATCAATCCTTCAACATACAACATTCGCATGTTCGCTAAAAACAGTCTGGGCACCAGTAAAGCCAGCAACGTTCTCACTGTGACCATCAAAGAAAGAGGTGCTGTTTTCATACCTTCCTTATTTGAATGTGTTTTAAAGCAGGACGAGATTTAATGCAGATATTTTCCACATAGATATTTCTGGTGAAGCTACTATGGTTCCTCCTGAAAACTGTTGCTTGCTCTGTTTTAATAAAAGCAGAAGGAAATCTGCATTTGCATTTCACAAAAAACTTGCAGTTTTATCAAAACATGACTACAGTTCCTGAAGCAACAATTTCCCTGCTCATATTTTTTTTTATAAATGTGTTATTTCTGCTTGTTTAGCAGTTTTTCTAAAAAGAAAGTTTTAAAACTTCCCTTTGTTTAATTTGTCATGTGGGTGTGCCTGACAGATCACCAAAAGACCAGTCTCACATCCACCATGTCAACTGTTACTGTTTCTGTAAGTATCAAACTAAAACGGGTGCAAGCGTATAGAGCCTGCTAGCTCCGTTATTTGGAATAACTGCAATGCTTGTCTACTAAGTGATGGTTTTATGAAAGCAACGCTTGAAATTACTGCATTGACAGACGCGCATCACCAACTGTCTGTGAGTCACTGTGCATGTACTTAAGTGAAAAGCCACCAGCATTTATGTAAACAACAGCCAGGATAAGATCCATCTTAAACTGCAGTGATGTTTGTAACATAAAGTTAGTTTGAAGTAATGACGACTATTATCTTTTTCGTTGAGTTACATTTCGTCCTGTTCAGGTGTTCACACATTTCACCATAGTAACTGTACTTTTACATGAATAGATTACTTTATCACATCCTCCGTCTCTGTGTATTACTGATGATCATATGTGATATCAGACTGTTGATTTCATTTTAGGTCTTGTTGCTGAGGGATTTTCTCAGAAAACTGGTTTAGTGAATTAAACGCAGTTATATATCTTTTACTGACAGGTGATTACTGAGAACGGTGGTGGTGGTCATACAGCTGCCATCATTGTACCAGTTGTGCTGGTGCTATTGATTGGTGCTGTTATCACTGTTTGGCAAGTTCAACGTGAGTTTTTTTTCTCCTTATTGCATTTTATATGACCCAACAAATTTCCTGCACTTCTTTAATCCTTATTCTCTATTCACAGGTATAAAACAGAGAAGCAGCAGCCTAAACATGTAAGTATTTGTGGTTATTTATTCATCTGGACCAATAAAATACTGAAAAGAGATTCTGTTGAGTTGTCAGCAAGGAGGGTCTTAACTAACGTGGATAGCTGGATGAATGAACTCAGTTTGGAGAAAGATAGAGAAGGTTCAACCGGATAGTTCAGCTTAAGGCTAGCACGGTTTGTCCCAAAGCATATTTGTGTTGTTTTTATTTTTTAAATACTACTCTCCGAAGATATTATCAAAAAGTTCCCTTACCTGTACTAAATACGTATAACATCACAGCTTTTAGAAAAGTAAATACATCATCACATCATTGGAAGACAATAAGCAATTTAAACAGACCAGCTGCTTTTAGCAATTTAAAACAACTCAGGCTGAAAACATTTCTATCTGTGTAGATAGTACATGTTTATCCTTTAGAAAGACATTATTGTTCATTTTGCTACTGTTTTCTCAGAAAAACAACCTTTGCATTATGACACTAAAGTTACACAGGTTGAGACTACCAGCTGATGAATCAATAACAATAACAATAACAATTTGCCTTTTTCTAAATCAACCTTGAATTTAGAGCCAGTGAGAACATACTCAAATAAATAAAACATATTTAATAATATTTTCAATAAAGTGACTTCTTGATGTCAAACATTTAAAACACAAAAGATTTTTACCTTCAAACTACAGACAAAGCAGTGAATCAATTCCAGCTTCATTGGGTCATCAGTCTCTGAACGCACAGACTTTTCTCTACTACAGTTTTGAAGACATGATGTCCTCTTTATGAGCAGCCTAATGGGTGAAACAAACTTTATGGTGACCCCAGAAATCATTCTCTATTTAGTTGGTGCATTTCTTTCTAACGTTTAGTATGATCAATCAAATCAAATCAAATAAAAAAAAAAAAACAAAAACAAAAAAACCCAAAAAAAAACTGGGGTTGTAGTTTGGGTGTTGAAGACCCCATCACTTACTAAAAGCAGAGTTTTCCCCACCTCATCTCCAAAGCCCTGTGTGTGTGCAGTTAGTACTGCTGATTGAAAATATAGTTTTAAATAAAACCATACATGATTTTTTTCTCAATATTAAAAACACCAAGTTCTAAATGTAGCATCTCAGATGGTAATAAGAATAAGAATATTTCAACCACCAAAGAGCACTAAGTATTAAATGTAGCTGTATTTTGAACTTTACAACAACGCAAGTTCTGCTTTTGAAGAGCTTATTGTTTTCATTACATGCAGAAGGAAACAACATAAACAGTCCTCTGCTCCCAGCTGGCTGCTGGCTAATGCAAAGTCAGGTAACCTTTAGCCAGATGTTTTCAGTCTTAAGAATGGTTGGCCTTTATATGTTCAATCAGTTTATAACCCCTACAATATAGCATTTTCACTGAGAGTCTGCTTAAACCTGACAAGACATAAAATTAGATAAGGCTTTTTGCCTGAAACACCTCTACAACATTCTATTTGTTGAAAACATTTCTGCAATAGATGAACTGACACAGAACTGCCTGAAAATCTTCACAATAAGAGCCTTAAGCATAATTTTTTTGCATTCTGAATGTTAAAAACAAATTTTTTTTAAGATGATAATATTGCTTACAGTGTCTAATTTCTTTCACATTTAAATTAAAAAATACAAGACTCTGAATGCTGGGTGTATTGTGGGTCTAGCTTGCACACTGTCATTTGTCTCTGATGTCATGTAATGAAGAGCTGTAGTGAAATTTGTAAACATATATGATATAATATTACCACAACTACAAATCATAATAGTGATGTTGATTTTAAAAAGTATGCTGTTGGCTTTGCAGAAGAAAAATCATTGTTATGTTAATACATTTTAATATAAAAACTGTAATATTGATTGTTGTTATGAATTTGCAAACAAGAATCATGACTGCAAATGTTCACATTATTACATGCCTAAAATATTTTAAGTTTGAATTGTTTTAAATTTCCATAAATTAGCTAAAATTGTCTTCCACCAGTTTGTGGATTTTTTCACTTTTCTACAAACTCAAAGGGATATAGCATATATGTCTGCTCTCCTCATAGCAGTAAATGTGAGTGCTCTTTTAAGCCCTACAGTTCGCACGCATTTGCTTCACACAATTATTTACATACAGTTAAGGTGTTTGGCTATTACAGTAAAAGTCTTTGTTGTTCACCTGTCCGTTACTAGTATTTTTAAACCAAATACAATGAGTTAAGCATATGTTGAGACAGAAAAAACTGTTTTAAAATGCTTAAAATTATATATAAGCAGTTAGTGCAAACACTTTTTAGCATTTTTTTGCACAGTATTATTTTTTCCTTCAGATAGTTACCCTAAGTTTCATCTTGTAGTACATCTGCTACATGAAGCACCTTTGTGTGTGAATTATATTCTTCAGTGAAAACAACTCTAGACATCTCTGTAAAAGCATCTAATATAAAAAACACAAGTGTTCAGTTTTATAAAATATGAAATTATGTTTTTGAGATTGGAGTTGTTTTAAGATGATAAAAATCCAATTTGAACCTGGTCTCATTCTAACTCCCTGTTTACTCAGCTGCCTCTATCTATCTCCAAACTGAAAAGACTGACTGCTATCTACTTTCAGGCAATGTACTGACTGCTGATAACAACTTCACTGAATCCAACATCTCAAAACCCAAATGATCTCTTTCAGATATCTTCATATGCACCTCTACTGAGCATTTCTTCTCGATTGTTTACAGATGGCTGACCAATGGAGAAATTCATTACAAAGGATCTGAGCCACTACAAGAGCTGTGAAACTTATTCAACCTTTGGAAACTCATAATGCCAATTAGATTAAACATACAAAAAATGTGTTTGTTTGTTTTTAACGAGGATAATATGCTAATATGTCACCTTCATGTGTATTTGAGTCAAACTAACCAAAGGAAAGAAAAACATATGTAGCTCCTTTAACTTTTTTGTAGCAATTTAGCAATTGCTATTCTGTAACTGGCTGTACCATTTCTTTTTTGTTGTTGTTTTTGTTTTGTTTTTTGTAAATATGGATTTATGCTGTTAGTTCATTCAAATGTAAACCAATGTAGCATATTTGTTCATCAGTCTAGCTGGTTAATAGGTTTTTAATATCCAATTTGAATTTACCTTATTTTTTGAAATTATTGCCACCTGCTGGAAGTACTTTATACAGTACATAGTGAAAAATGTGGATAACAGTAGATCTTGGCAGTATTCAATAGTGCAAAAATCCTTTTCAATAAATTCAAAAAAAGATTAAGCACATTTTCTGTAACCTTTTATTTTTAATAAGAAAACACTATAACATCCATTAAAATATCTGTAAAGTCAATAAAATCTTTCAAAGAAATTTCTTACTTTTTTTTTAGTTATTTGTTTGTTTTCTTTCCCTGTTAGCATGTTTCCAGTAAATAACTCTTGCATGTCTGTTTTGTTGGGCACAAAAAGTTTTAAACAAAACAAACAACAACAACAAAAAAATATCTGTAGTAAACTGTAAATCTCATTTCATTCAGTGCCCAGCACTGCAGAGATGTAGTCATGAGTTGTTTTTTTTTTTCCACAAGTGGTAATCCTTAAAAAATTAAGTCAATCCTTAGAAAATTAAACTAGGCAAAAGCACTGAGTTGGTCTGCTTGGCACCTAGCAGACTCTTGAACTACATTAATCAGTCTAAAGGTGCACAGAAGCACTTGGTTCTCTGATACTTGGTGGATTATTTTTTATGTTATCTTAGACTGGAGAGTCACGCTAATGGCTAATCAGTCAGACATCCTAAGACGTCTCTAATTTTACAAATGTTATTGTAAATCAGGCTATAGCTGTTTCATAATTCTTTCCATTACTATTCTGAACTGGTTATTTACAATAAAGCCCATGTTGGTTTGTTAATGTGTATTTTATTGGGAGCTATCTGATAGACAAACACAAAGCTGTGCATATTTTTGAAGCATAGATTGATAGATGCCTTTCTGAAGTTTTCCTAAATAAAAATCGGTCATCATTCTTCCACTTCATAATTATGCACTACTTTTGTTGGGCTATACATTCTCAATAAAACAAAATTGAATTTGTGATTTTTATTTGATAAAATGCTAATTAAAAAAAAAGTTAAAAGTGAATGAATACTTTTGCAAGACACAGTGAGGTCACCAAAAAACCCTGAACAATCACTTTAAAGCAACATAGATAAATAAATGCACAACCGTGAGGTCCTCACTGTACAATTTGGAATAAGTTATTAAGGTAATTATTTTTTGTTAAATCCAAAGTAAAAATCCTAATAAGGTCTATATGGTAATCTCAACAGCCTCTGGGCCTTACTGTACAAGAAAAATGACTTTGAAAGATGCAGTTTAGGACCTTTATTGTCTTTTAGTTGTATTCTAACACATATTAGACATGTCCACAATCCCTCCAAAAAGCTGGTAATGTTAAATAATACCTTGAAACTATTGGGAGGTGGGCTTATTGTTATTTTGAGTCTGTTTTGGAAACCATCATGTTATCATGTAGAATAACAATGAATTAAAGATCCCTTTTTCTATTTTACTTCCTGTTCCTATTTCGTGTGACTTTTTTGTGAAAAATGTTTTCCACAGGTTCTGCATTTGTGCAATATAATAACATAACAAATATAATATAATAAAAATAATACATTTTTAAGAAAATCAACATTCCATTAGTATATGAAAGTGTGTTTGTGTTTAGTGTGTTTCTTGTACAAAAGGGTAAAAATACTGGAAGTTAGCAGCTTGTGCAGGGTGAACTCCCCTTCTTCCCCATTATTGGGGAAGAAGGGGAGTTTGTAAGGTAACATATACTAAAAAAATATGTTTATGTTTGTAAGGTAACATATACTAAAAAATATGCCTGTTCATTGTTTTGTGGATTAGGTTGGATAACCTTTCTGTTGATATGCTGCTAACCTTTTCTAGTTACAGGAACCAAACTTTAGTAGAAGGAACCTAAGCCACAGAAAAGGAACTGCATGTTTTCTGCTAATGCCACCAAAAGTTGTGTTCCTGAGAATGCTGAGGGAATTCAGAGATATTTAAAGACTGAAACAACACTGGGATGAGTTGAGGTGGTGAACATATAATCAACTCACTGTTCCAAACAAGAAGAATAAAATGAATCATTTGGGAAGCAGATATTCTGCTTTGCATTCCTGCCTTCTTCTTTGTCTGCTCACAGGTAAGACAGCTGTTATCAGATGGACATTTTAATTAATGAAGACTAATTATAGGTTAAAGGACTTTATCTGTAATCAGTCATCCTCTTTTCAGGTTGCTCCTCTCAATACTCTGTAACAACCACAGTGGGAGCAGATATTTCTCTAAGATGCACCTATGATATTTGGAGATATGGTAGGCTGCCTTTTTGCTGGGCTAGAGGATCTACATCCCTCACTGGCTGTAACAATCAGGTGTTAAAGTCAGATGGGACATCTGTGCTCAGCAGGCTGTCAACACGTTACACTCTCATGGGTAGTCTTGGTGCAGGGGATGCCTCACTCACCATCAAGCAGGTTCAGGAGAGTGACTCGGGCAAATATATCTGTCGTGTGGAAATACCCGGCTGGTTCAACGATCAGAAAGTTGAGAGTAATCTCTATGTTTATCCAGGTATTCTTATTCATGACAAATCATAAATAAATGAAAGCCTGAAAACTCAAAAAAATTAAATTACTGCATGTTTCATACGTGTGCATGATATTGTCTTGTTGCTTTACCACTTAAGGACGCCCCTCTCAGCCAAAGGCAGAAGTAAGAGAGCTGAAGCAAAAAGCTGTAACAGTTGGCTGGAGTCCTCCATTTGATGGTGGCAGAGTCATCACAGCTTATCTGATTCATTTTAAACGTAACGATGGTAATCATTAAGAGAAAAGGCAGTGCATCATAAATTAAGAACAAACATTGAAGACAATGTAGTTTGGATCTTAACTTTGCATTTCATTTACAGTTTCATGGAATGCTGCTGAGAGAACTCAGGTTTCACAGACTCAGGTGACTTTTGTTGATTTACGTCCTGCCATGTCCTACAACCTCCGCATGTTTGCTGTCAACAGTGTGGGGACGAGCGATGCCAGCAATGTTCTGACATTTACGACACATGAAGCAGGTAAAAGATCGCAGGTAGATATTAATATGGAGTGTCTAGCAAAGGTTTTTCACATTCTGTCAAATTTCAATCAGTCTTTAATGTATTCTGTTGGGAATTCATGTGAAGTCAGGGGAAAATTATACATAGATTTCAACATTTTTACAAGGAAGACTTTGAAAAAAGATGTCATTTAAAGCCACCATGAGTTAAAACTTTTTAGAACTACTTCTATGGTATGTTTCCACCAGCTTTGCACATGTAGAGATTTTTTTGCCAATTTTTTTTTTTTTTTTTTTTTTTTTTTTTTTTTTTTTTTTTTTTTTGCAAAATACCTCAAGCTCAATTAGATTGAATGTAGAGCTTCTGTGAACATCGGTATCAAAATTGTGCCAAAGATACTGGATTAAATGTGGCTTTTGATTGGGCCATTATAATTCATGCTTGGGGTCATGTTTGGGGTCATTTTCCAGCTAGAAGATGAACCTTTTCCCCAGTCTGAAGTCTTTTGTAGCCTCTAACAGTATTTTTTCCTTTCAGAATTGCCTGCATCCATTTTTCCATCAACTACGACCAGTTTACCTGTTCTATGTATGAATGCATGACCACAGCATGATGTTGCCACTACCATGTTTCACTGTAGGAATGGTGTGTTCAGTGTGATGTGCAGAGTTATTTTCTTGTCCAAGCATAACATTTTGCAAAAAGGGAAAAAATAAAATTTTGGTGTCATCTGACCAGACGACCTCATTCTCCTCTACATATGAAAAATTACAAGCAAGTATTTTATGGCTCTCTTTTAACAGTGGCTTTCTCCTTGCCACTAATCTCTAAATGCCAGATTTGTAGTGTATGTTACTTGTCTTGTTGACAGATTCTCCACCTGAGCAGTGGATCTCTGTAGCTCCTCCAGAGTTACGATGGACATTTTGGCTGCCTCTCTGATTTTAATTTGTGAAAAATTTAAATTTTGTGTAGATCCATCAAATAAAATGCATCACTGTTTTGTGGTTGTTACTTGACAGTAAGTACTTTTGAAAGGCTCTGTAATGATGGTGTGTTTTTTAGAAGATATTCACAAATTTAAGGAAAGATCTCCTCTAAGTTTTACTTTTCTTCAGCACCCGAGGGCCCACCACTTGATATGCAACTTCAGGCTCTCAGTTCTCGGAGTATCAGAGTGACCTGGAAGGTAGAGTCACACATTTCAAACATAAACATTATATTGTTATAAATACAAAGCAGTATTTTCAAAAACAGTTTTTTAGCCCCTGTATTTATAATGGTGAATGTTATCTCCTGACCAGCCTCCGAAGGTTGAACTCAGAAACGGCGTTCTGCGCAGTTACACCATTAGCTATAGAGATTATGACTCACTGGCTCAAAACTGGTGGCACCTTAGTAAGACCGCAACAGGTGATCTGGAGAGCATCCTCCTGACCAATCTGAAACCTTCAACCAGATATGATGTGCTGATTCAGGCCAGAACAAACGCAGGACAAGGACCTGCTTCGACCGCTCCTCTCTGCTCCACTCTGGGTGAAGGTATGCTGGGGAGTTAAAAAACGAACTGTATAAATTATTCCTCTGCCCATTTTTAAAATGTTGTTCTATTTCCATCTCAAGAAACTACAACCACATCCACTGCTGCTATAACCAGGGTACAACATACAAGCCTCTCTGCAAGTATGAAAGATTTGTTTGATCAAATATTTTTCATACATACCTTTTTTTCAACTGTAAAGATAAATTCAGCTTTAATTACTCTAACACAGAAATATTCAAAACACGCATTGATCAAATCTGTGTAAGCACAGTCTTAGATATTGAATATCCTGGCTGTGCTCCTCCTAGTGCCTCCGGATCCTCCTGTAATTAGGTTGCAGGAGGTGATAAACAATACAATTGTACTTTTCTGGACCCCTGGCTTTGAAGGTGACAGTCCCATTACTGGTTTCTACCTGGAGTATAAAGCAGCAAATGGTGAGCAAACAATCCATTGGAATGAAGATGTTTTTGTTTCTAATTCACTGTTGAGTATTTCATTAAGTTTGATAAAATTATTCAGGAATATGTCTGTTTTTTACAGCTTCATGGGATTACACAGAGACTGACATAGATTTTAATGCCAATGAGACAGAGGCCACAATAATAGAGTTTAATCCTTCAACATACAACATTCGCATGTTCGCTAAAAACAGTCTGGGAACCAGTAACGCCAGCAACGTTCTCACTGTGACCATTGGAGAAGGAGGTGTTGGCTCCTTGTCCTCCTCTCCTGGTTGTGTTTCACTGTTTGCTCCAAAGACAGCATGGGACTTTATGTTGATATTTTTAGTACATTTGTGGTTCCTCTGGCACACATCAGAATTCAACCTTTGATTGGAATGACAGCTAAAAAAAATGAAAATGAACTACAGAATTACACAGCATTAAAATCAGCTTAAACACCACAACTCAAAGAAACACAGCTTTTAACTTTGAAGAAGTGGTGACTCCACATGGATCCAGTGGAAAGTACCTGTGACCCACAAATATTTATTTTAAAAAATGATCATCTTAATAAATGTTAAACTTTTACCTTCTCATCAATAAACTCCACACACCATATTTTCATGAAATAAACAAAACAGACAGACTTTTGTAGAAAAGTGATCTGTAAATCATTGTAGATCTGAAACATAAAAATGATCTATTAAAAAAAATGGCATGCAATTTTTTTAGACTAAATTTTATTTATGTTTTGGTGTCTAGATTTTTGTTTTTGTAATTCTTATCACTAAGAACAGGAGGTGGGTCACTCTTTCTTAAAAGGACCCTGCTTTATTTAACCCACCTTAATGAATGGGTGTGCAAGTCTGCTTTTGAGACACACAGTGTTTGCGATACAAAATGAAAGCAAAGTACATGGATGATAGGTTGATAAAAGACAAATACTTGATGTTTTACTTATTATTAATTTTACAAAGATTTTACTTGATTTCAATTAAAAAAAAGCTTTGGATCACTCTAAATAAATTTAAGGCGGGTCTATCTGCATCAACTGCTTGAGCTGGTGGACCAAACTTGTATCATTTTTTAATGGTCTGGGTCACACTAAAGTGATGTCACCCATTTGCCCAGTGGTCAGTGAAGTGAACAGTAAACAAACTCTTGTCCTTCCTCATCTGATTTGGGGTCATTTAAATATTGCCTTGAGAAAAGTTTAAATTAAGCTCTTACCATTCATCGTCTTTTTTTTTGTCTTTTTCAACCTTTGTTGAAAAAGACAAAACAAGAAAACCTATTATATCAATGAAGCTAAAAGACTTAGATCAAGAACTGATCTTTTTTAAGCATTTATTTATGCCTACAAAATGACAAATATGTTGTGTTCATAACACTCCACTGGTCAAAAAGGCTTAAATCCTTCTTTTACTTCAACTTCACTACTTCAACCTGTGTCTTTTTTGGTGACTACTTGACTGATTACTAAGCAATGAAGAATTGTTGATGTTGTCTGATTACTGCTATTGTGCAACAAATTATGTATTACTTATGCTGAGATCTCAGCAGGACATAATTGCTATGCATCACAGTAATATAGACATTTACCTGACTGACTGGAAAATGGGAAGTAACTATATCCCATATGGAGAAAAAAACAAAAGGAACATAAATGAATACAACAACAGGGGACAAACTGTAGTGGGAAATAAGATCTTATGGTTTTTCAAAATTTAAAGATATCAAAGCAAAGATTTGTTTAAATATCAGATAATTTGTTCTTTCTGAAAAGTAAAGTTAAAAACATAGTTGCAACTCATGTTTTTAAGTAACTACTTAAACCTGCAACATATAACTTTTATAAATAATATTCTTTGACATATTTGTTGAAACTGTCACTATGTTGTGACTGAATGGTAAGAGACAGATAATCTGTGAAAAAATCAAGCTCCTCTGCCTTCTCCCAGTGCTCCTAGTGCTCTCTAGAAACAGTGAATCAGAGCCAGGAGGCGGGTCTTAGCGCTGTTAATCACCGTCTGACTGGCGCTGCTCGTCCCCCCTCCCTCCCCCCTTGCTCTCTGCTACACTGCAGCTAGCAGAGGCTAGGCTAGTTAGCATGACCACCGAAGACGACGGATAAACGATTTTCCTGTAACGGTAAGTTGTTTCTCTGCCATTTGCTCATTTAGCAGCGAGTAAATGAGGCTGAGTGACAGCGCTAACACCTTCCCCATGGCTCTCATTGGTTGTTTTAGGTCGGGAGCGGTGCAAAGTTACATACTGCAGCTTTAAGAAGAAAGTGACTGTTTGGACCAATGGTATGAATGGTATTTATAAACTTTTTACATTCCGTTTACTTGTTATTCATAAACAGGTTATTTATGAAAAAGGAAAAGTTTATAGTTTTTAAATTTAAAAACACTGAACACTGTCCAGGTTCACTTTCTGCTGCCAATGAATTATCACATAACTTATATAAGTGAATGAAACAATGTTTATAAACAAGTTATACGCTTAATTTGTAAATACAGTTTAAATTGTGATTTTGACCATGATTTTGACTTTGTTATCTAGCTTTGGTAGTGTTGACAATTGATAGCAAAATATTGCATTCCTTTTTCAGATTCTTTATGTGATTGTGCTATTTTCCATACCACCGATATTCCTGATTCAATGCATAGCAATGGCGCATGTGTGTCACAATAGTCACGTGATGTCCAGTCCAGTAATAAATATCAGTGACTCCTACCACCATCACCACTGTGATCATTTAGGAACTTCCTGACCTTCAAATATGCTAAAGTGCGAATGGCTGGCAAAAGTTTAGTAGAGGAAGAAGTAAACATCAAAAGGCCAATTCCCCCCTCAAAAGGTCAGGGAGAGAAGCTGCACCAGCAGCATTATGGGCAGCCAGCAGCAGGATAGACCAACATGTGTAAACTGTGAGCTGCAGCAGCAACAGCTCCACAGAAGCTGCACCTGACTGCATGACTGCATCTGCTAAAGGAAGGCACTCCAGCAGCTTTTTAGAAATAAGCAAGTAAGCCCTGACCTCTTGGTACAGTGCCTCATATTTAAACCCTTCTAACTTCTTTTTTCGAGTGCTGATCAAAGCTGGGTAGATTCAGAGAAGAATCGTCAAATTCATTAAAACTAAAGACCATCAAATTAGTTATCAGAGGTGAAATCAGTTACATCCTTTAAAATAATAAATTCAATAAAATCAATAGCTCAAACAAATCTTCTGTCTTTCAATTTGACATAGTTTCAATAATAGGTTCTCAGTCTGTATACAGCTTAAAGAAATGCATCACTACAGTCAGAAGCTTCAGTTTTGGTCTCTTCTGACAAGAGCAGCTTCTTTTACACATTTATTCAGTCTCCTACTAGGCTTGAGGCAAACTGTGGTCAGTACTCCTTACAGCTTTCTTACAATAATGACTTTTTTCATGCAACTCTTCTATGAGATATTGTTTCATACCCCAACCCTACTCTAAACTTCTCCAGAACATCTTCCCTGACCTCTCTGCTGTGTTCTTTGGGCATCATGGTGCTGTTTGTTTACATTGTCTAATAAACCTTCACAGAACAGCTGGATTTATACTGAGATTAGATTACACAAATGTAGACTCTGTTTCCTAATTAAATGACTTCTGAAGGCAATGGATTTTATTTAGGGTTATCTGAATAAGGGTGACAAAATGTAAATGCCCACCCCAAATTTGTCAATTTTAAAAAAAAAAAAAAAAAAAAAAAAAGTAACCAGCCTCTCAAGCTTTTTGTTAGAGACAAACATCCCTTTAATCCTATTGCTGCAGTGACCTCACTGTAAAACATTGTTGCTGATTTATTCTGTTTTTATTTTTGTTTTACTTTATTTACTGTATGTTTTCCACTTTAATAATTCATTTTCTTTCTTTGTAACCCTAAGGATAATGAAGCACCATGAAATACAATGGGTTGGTCTACTGTATTTCATGAAAATTCCAATAAAATACAATGGAGTTTGTGGTTGTAACTTCACATTATGAAAAAAAGTACAATGAGTATTAATACTTTTCTAAGACACTATAACTTTCTGTTACAAGCTGACAACATTTTACTGCACTAGTATATGTGAAATCAAAGAGATATAACATTCCGTGCTATGGACTTTAAATGAGCTGATTATTTTAAAGGATATATCTGATTTTAGATCTGATAACTGATTAGATGGTCCTTAGTATTAATTATTCTACTATGAATCCACTCAGCTGGGATCAGCACACCATGTGTGAGCAATTATCATGCAAGCTGTTTGCAATTATTCATAAAGTTTACACATAAGTAAAACTTATTGTATATTGCATTCTGTCAGCCAGTATGTTGAGGAATTTTAATAATTAGACCAAACAAATATGATCAAATTAAATATTATTTGCATGTAAGTAAATGGTTTATCTTCTAATTACAAATATGTATCTTCAAACTCTGATGTTTAATTTCCACTTCTACCAATACAGTAAGTCAAAAAAATACAGGCCATCATCTGTCTATATCCACCAGAGGGCACCAGAGTCCCATCAGTCACTTGATGCAAGTCTGTCCAATATTCACAAAGATCTCTTCTCATCATCATCAGAGCAGTCCTCTGGGACACACACTGCAGCCAGCTGGATTTCAGTCCATCTGTCCTGTAAATCTCTTAATTGTCCTAATTAAGGAGATGAGGAAAAGGGTGAGATCTGATACCTCTGTGGGGCTTTGAGGCAGCTGCTTTTGAGAGTGTCTCCCACCAACAGACAATCACAGCAGGGCTGCAATGATTTCAAGTCATTTGCCTCGGTGGGGACTACATAGATCAATGCATTTATATGTATGACCGAAGTCTTTATGATGTATCTGCTTCCTTTTTTGCGCATTTACATCTTCTAAATATATATACTTTGTTGTTTCTAAGCTTACAGTCTGAAGTGCCACACTTCCTGAGAAAAAGGCTAATGGTCTACATTGATGTAAATAGTGCTTGATTGTTGGTTAGCTGTGGTAACCCATCGACAAACTCAGGGATGGCAATACCCAAAGTCACGGTACACTGTGTGACCATGGTCTGTAAACACAGCTCCACCACATCCCTCAAAAAGGTCCTGTCATTCCTGCACTCCTCTTCCGTTTTCAAGGTTTTTGCCTACTCAGTCTGGCTTTGCTTACTCAAATACCAGTCCCAGTTCCTGTCCTGGTGCTTTCCTGGATGTCAAGGGCGTCTCTGTCCTCTGCTTCTTCATTCATCTCTTGCTTCCTGCTCCCGTCATGCTGATTACACTGTGTGGCACTTCTATAAACAGAAGAAAAGAGGCAAGGAAGGTTGTGGGATGCAATGGCTGCATGTCTTTGATGAGGTCCCTTTGATTGGCCACACAGCCAAAAACCAATTAACCCCCACCCCCTCCACATCCACCCGTACAGCCATTGGTTTCTCCTTGCCATAAACTTAGACAGAGAGACAAATCAGAAGTCAATACACAAAGCGTTGAGAGCTGACACAGAAGAAATGGAAACAGCTGATTTTGCTGACCTGCAGTTAGCAGTATATGTCATTGCCCTAACAACTTTGTCACTTCATTCACAATGTGAATATCCACCTCCTTCAAACATCTATGACTAAACATCCATTAGGGTAAAAGCACAGCATATCTTATGTAAGGTTTTCAAAGCTGTGTCAGCTGTTTCTGCTGAAAGCTTCATGCTGCAGGTGAGAGACTGAGGGCCGAGGAAAGCATGGTTATAATAACGACAGTACCAGCAGTGAGGACGGAGTGCTGTAATTAATCATGCACTGTGGTTCTGGCCACATCAAGGCACCAAGAGTCAGGAAATGGAGACTCAGATCAGCCCCACATACACCAAAGGCTGAGCTCCACAGGAGGGGTTGATCTGCAGGCCCTGTTACCCCCGAAACGGATCCACAGGCCTGGACTTAAGGAACAGCCAGATGTTGGCCCTTCCAAAGCACCATATGAAGTTAAAAGAAAGACAGTAGTATTGAACAGGACTGAAATGAAAAGCACCAGAAGTTGAGGTGGAACCAGAAAAGAAAAAAAGGAACTGAGGTAGCCTATTTGCTGATGAAAGGGTCACTAATTGATTCAAGTCCCTATCTGAACCCCCTGCAAACTGCAGCAGCTCAAAGGAAACTTTTCATCTTGTTAGAGCTGGAACATTTATGTCGGTGCAGAAATGAAAGCAGGGCAGTGTTGTGATCCCGGAAGTGAGACCTAAAGGTAAATGAAATTTTAAAAAATGACTAACTGACAAGAAAATGATAGTGAATTACACCAGAGCCACCAACCTTAGGCCAGAAGGGAAGCAACACATCTATAATAAATTACCCTTGAGTCATCAGCAGAGAAAGCAAAAAACTTCAGTGTTATAATAGTGTTCCTCAGTAGCTTAAACTCAAGAACTCACCACCATGCACCCCTTAACATGAGATATTTTACCTTTTCAGCATACAGTTCTGACACTTGTTTGATAGTTACTGCACTTGTTTTGCTAAAACTCATAGATGAACATAAATCAGAGTTTCATGATGGCTGATGGTGTCAGGAACACAGATGCCTCTGGCATATGGAGTCCTACAATCAAGATGGTGATGAAAAGTCCTATAGTAACAAGACTTCATATTATCCTGGGGATCTATGCAAAGATTTGGCAGATAGTGATCCAGACATCATAACTGCAGTTGTTTGGACTCAGGATCCGGGTGTGCAGCCATATGTCAGAGCTTCATACAAACATGTTGAGCTATGAAATCTATGCTAAGTGGGGCTTTGGACATATTTTTTCATTTATTTGACATATCAAGGGCAGTAAGAAGGTCCTGGGTTTGAATCCAGGCCTCGGGTCTTTCTGCCTGGAGTTTGTATGTTCTCCCAGTGCATGCGTGGATTCTCTCTGGGTACTCTGACTTCCTCCCACAGTCCAAAAACATGATTGTTATGTTGTAAATTGCCCTTAGGTAGAAGTGTGTGCATGGATGGTTGTGTGTCTCTGTGTTGCCTTATGATGGACTGGGGACTTTTTCCAGGGTGTACCCCCTAATGACTGCTGGAGATAGGCACCAGACCCCTCACCACCCTGCAAGGATAAGCAGGTATAGATGGATGGATTGACAGATCAATTACTTGTTTAACAATGGAATCACCGATGAGGATGCTTTCCAGGCAATGGACTCCAGCAGAGTCCCTACCTTGACTGATTAGAGCTGTTTTTTTTCAATATTGTTATGTTGTTTGGTGGTGAGTGGACCCAAATGCAAACAGGTTGAGGTGTTGAGTAGATGGTAGGTAATTTAATGAAAATGATAATAAAACAAGAACTTACAAAACAATAAGGAGGACACAAGAAGCAGGAACAAAACTGGGACCAGGTAACATCGAGGTAACAGAGAATAACGGGAGGAACCAGTGATGAGAGAATGAAAGAGAAGTGGTTAAATACTGTTAGTTTGAATGCTGGGAGTTTGAATGTTGGACCAATCAGGTGTGAAGGGAGAGAGCAGAAGGCAGGCTGAGGAGAGAGACAGAGTATGGCACAAGGGGGCAAGGAGGAGTAAACACAAACAGGGGAACTGGGAAATCAAATCTAACCAAGACAAAAACTAATTAAGCCCAAAAAATAAAATAATAATGAACACAATCTAACTAAAATAACTAAGACTGGACTGAGCTTGGTAAGACAGAAACAAGGCTGATCTAATAAAAAATAAAAATAACTAAGGAGAGCAGATAACAAATAAACCAAGCTGCAAACCCTTGAAAACCCAAAACAACCCAAGATCCTGACAAATATAACATTATGACCACCTGTTGATCTCTTCTTAGCCTATTGTCGTGAAATTGCCTCAAACCACAACACAACTGTGGTGTAACCCATTAATGGCTGATGATGCATTTTCTGCATACACCAAGGATAATACTTGGAGGGCTTTCCAGCTACCAGTTTTCTCATATTTGCCTATTTTTGCTGATTTGCATGTTACATACCTAAATGTGTGTGTTAAATTTAAATTAGGAATCTGATCTTAGTTTTGAACATTGTCTTGTTAGTATTATATACTAGATTTTTTGTATGATTATGAATAAGTTTAGGCAGTAAGAAGTATAAAGTGGTGGTCATGTTTTGGTTGATTGACTATCTTAGATAAAATACCTAGCCCAGTTTGCTGAGCCAAACCCACAATCCAACCATGTTCTGCAAAATCAACCCCAGAACCAGTTCATATTCAGCCCAAGAACGTAAAATAATTCAAATTGGATTGTTTTTAACCCAGCAGTTTTTAAAGGGTAAGGAATTAAATTGACAGCATTCAAAATTATTGACCAAAATATGTGACAAAATGAGTTTAAAGCAACAGAAAATGGTCAGAGGAAATGCAGGATTACCAAAATGTGTGACAAAAAATTAAACACAAGCCACTAAAAAAAAGAAGTAAAAATAACCATTAGAACACCCTAAGTAGATGTTAACCAATATAAAGGTATGCCACCTGGGAGTCTTAAGCCTTTGTATTTCCATCCTTATAAACACATATCCGTGCGTACTAGTTGACAAAGATCTATTTAAACTGTAATTTCTTACTATAATTGCATGAGTTATTTCTAACTGACTGCACATGTAAAGCGAATACATAGTAAAGTCTTATCATAGCATGTTACTGTTGAGCAGATCTTGAGCTAAATGGCAAATCTGAACCTTCTTGGATGTCTAAGTTTCCATAGAAACACACTAGACTTTAGGTTGATGTAGCGAGTTTATCAAAGGCTGAAAAAAAATTGCATTTGGCAGCCAGTTATTGAGGACAGAAATAGCTATACTGACAGGCTTGTTGCTTCCCTTTGCACACCCATAATCCTTAATGCTTGCAGATATTTCCATAAATGTTCGAACATCCAAAACCATATCTTACCCGATTCATATCACACGTCACCTCTCATTCAGACAGCATTAAGTGTCAGGGCTTTGAACAGAGGCATGGCTCTTAATCTGTTTAAATTTGCTGCCTTTCTCTCTACTAACACCACTGACTTTTGCTTTTTTTAAAGACACCTGCCCAGAGGCTAAGTTCTGGTAAGGAGAGGCGTCAGATTGGAGGAGCTCCATCGTCCTGGCAGCTGAACACAGTGGAAGTCTTGGATGTGTTCAGGGGATTGGGCCAGCTGAGCTCTGCCATGGAAGACAAGTAGCTGGCGCTGCTGAATGGGAGAAAGAGTGGAAGGATGGAGCGAGACGGTGGAGTGAAAGGGGGGCTGAGATGAAGAGGTAATCACATCAGGGGATTAGTGGGTGTTATTAATGGGGGGATTCGTCTCTCTGCCGTCACTCTCACACTAATGCACATACAAACCTTCAAAATCTACTTTTATGATCCTCATCTATCTATCTATCTATCTATCTATCTATCTATCTGTCTGTCTGTCTGTCTACCTATCTATCTGTCCGTCCATCCGTCCGTCCGCTGACCTGTCTGTCTGTCTGTCTGAAAGTAATTTGATTACTCTTCTTCCTCTCCTCGTCCAAACGCTGGCCGATGGCAATGCATTCTGATTTTGGTTTGTAATATTCTTGCTACCTACTTCATGAGGGAGAAAAATGAGGCACTCCGGTGTGTCTGTGTGCACTCGTGCTGGCATGCCACCCCCTTGAAAGATGGCCATTCAGTGGCGAACAAACAAGACATTTGTCTAAAGTCTTGCATCACCTCGGGGAAGAATCTGTGGAAATGTGCTGTGCCAGGTTATCGCTTGCTGTTATTTTCAGCCTCCCTGTGACACACTGGAGCCAAACTTTGCAGTGAAATTGGTGAAAAAGAAATAAACATAAAAACTGGCACATGCCATTTGTGTCACATGCCCCGAGACATAATCCGATGAGTGCCTGAGGAGTTTTCCCAACCCAAGCAACCATAAAACATGTTTGATTCAAACATTTCACTGCAGATGCTCTGGTGTTATTCTCTCTTACTGAATGAGTTTATGTGTGCAGATTTACTGGCAAACGCTAATCTAGATTTTTTTTAAAACCTATTTTGCTGCAAACTTACCTACACCATTGATAAAGAAGTTTTTAAAAGCCTGGAAGCAAATGGATTGCTTATTGTTGCAAGGTCATTTTTCTCTCAAACATTTTCCCAAAAATCTAACCATTAACTTGATTACATTTATTCAGTGGGGAATTAATTTTTTTTTTTTTTTTTTTTTTTTTTTTTTTTTTTTTTACAAAATCTCCACAAGCATTAAATTATTAAAATAACATGTACCTGTTCTTCTAATACTTTGTGCAACCTCCTTTTGCTAATATGACAACACTTGTCCTTCACCTACATCATTTCATAATGTTGGAACACACAGTGAAAGGGAACTTTGCACCACATCTCACTATGGGAAAAAAGTTGTTTGCTGAACGATTTGGACAAATATTTACAACTGTTTACCAGAGGTCACCATTTGTTTTTTATTTAAGAAATAAAACAGTCCTGGATTTTAATAAGGTCACCAGTGCTTTTGGAAGAGAAACAGGCCCACAGCATCACAGACCCTCCACTGCACTGAATAGTGTGCATGAGATGTTTTTGCACTCATTTATCCCAGTACAAACTAATGTGTTTACATTTGTGACAGAAAGAAAGAAAAAGCTTTTTTCAGCATTCCTTCCAAACAGCTGATAGACAAGTCAGAAGCATCTGATACCTGTTGGTGAGCCAAAAATCAAAGCCCCATAGTTCCCTGTTTGTCTGTAATCCGATCGTCATCAATGGTCATGAGACATAGATCATTACTAGTACAGGATTTCAGATACAAGCATCTGAAATATGCTTACAGTTTTTCTGTAAGCATATTTCAGATGCTTGTGTCACTCGTGCATATCAAAAAAGCAGTTTCTCATTTCTGAGAAGAAGTTGCAAATGCTTTTGTACATCCATGCAAGTGATTATGTACAATTCTCTGCTTTTTGTCATGTTGATCAAAATGTAATATATGGTTCCCTGATGAATAGTCTCAGCCTCTACATCATTTAAGCTTAAGTTTGTCGTATAAGTCTTAATATGCAAAAAGCTTGAACAGGTTGTCATCATATGTCAAAGATATTTCTGTACGCTTCCAGTAGCCTTTCTTTCTAAATGTGTCCTGAATTGGTAAATTGCTCCCAGGTGAATCCTGAGTTTCTCCAACGTAGGTAAATGTGTGAAGCATTAGATCAACCGATGATCAACCAGTTTTCTGAAACAGCTCAAAGGTGCATCTCATGAACCATCAACTGTCAAGAATATAAGTGTATAAATAGCAGTATATAGCCAACACAATGTTACATTTCTGAGAATGGAAAGACAAGGATTTGGACGGGGTCAACGACCAGAGAGAAGAGGAAGAGAAGTGAGGCTATGGCAGAGGAGTTAGGAAGCAAAACAGAGGAAGAGGCAGAAGAGGTTGAGGACATCACTCCAACATCACCAGGCAATGTTTTGCAACCCACAACACGATGCTGATGGAGTTCCTCTCACACTACTCCTCATTCATTAACCCCATTGAGGAATTTTTCTCAGCATGGAAATGGCAAGAATATGACTACATACACAGATGACCCTTCTGGCTGCCATGGATGCAGCATGTGATGACTTCACAGCAGATGCCTACAGAGGTTGGATAAGACACTCTAAAAGATTATTTCCACGCTGCATCCCCAGACAGGATATTCATTGTGATGTGGATGAGAGTTTGTGGCCCATCAGACATGAACATGAGGAAATGTAGGAAGACTGCCTTATAATTCCTTCACCACTGAATGTACAGTTTTCCTTAAGGAGTTTGTCTTATGTTCCCATTTCTACTTTTTTTTTCTTTGTGCTCTGCAGTTCTGTATTTTCCTTTATCAAAATGACTTGGTTTGTCAACAAATTACAGTAAAAGCATAAATGTGAATCTTGTACAGTCTCTTGCAATTGATCTCCCACAATTACATTTTACAATACTTGTCATCAAAACTTTTGCCATAGTTTACAGCAGAACATCCCTCACACAAGGAAACTAAGGAAACTAAGACTTATCATTCTGATGGCACTGACATGTTGACATGTTTATTGGGACAGATATTTACTTCTGAGAGATGAACTAAGGATTTAGAGAAAGGCTTTTGCAGTTAATCTATGGTGTATTGCTGTTTGCACGAATGGTGTTGAGAAATGCCCTTAATTGACTGAGAAAAACTGTTATCTATAAGGTGGTTGGACTCAGCCTTAGATATTTGGCAAGGAGCTCTGTCATCCAGGGATCCCCCAGAATCAGCTGAAGAGTGTCGCTGGTGTGAGGGATGTATGGGTTTTCCAGACAGACGGGCGGATGGATAGATAGAATGGATTTATGGATGACCCCAAGATGTCACTCTTTGCGGTAGTTTCATAACAGTGGACTCTGATAATTTTTTACCCTCCTTTTCATAATCCCGATGGTGTCTGAGATTAAGATAAACATGGATCCTCTTCCAGCCTTGTGGCTATTGACTATAATAATCGGGTCTCTCTGTGACATCATATTTGTACGCCATGGAAACATAAATTAGAGATTACTAAATTAATGTTCCTTAAAACTCAACATCAACAAATGAAGTATAACATTTAAGATGATCTTTATTTTAAATGAATTGGTAGAAGTACCAACAAATGTGACCATTAAATTAAAAAATATATATATCTTATGAGGTTTTTTGTTTTCACTTAATAAATTCACTCAAATGAAAGGTTGGATTTTTCAAAAACCTTCGATGTGAGCTTTTGCTACAGCAATAAAAAATACTTTTTTCCACATTTTTTTCGCCCGCATCTTCACAGGGTAGCCAAGAAATGCAGAGGATGCTGGACGACAAATCAAAGAGTGGGGTTTATAAAATAGTTAATCTCTCCAAACTCTGGATGTGCCTTAAGTGCCACTGTGGGACAAATAACGCATAACACTTTTTTTTTTCCAACTCTTAAAAGAGCAATAATGTACGCACAGTTTATAAGGTGTCACAATTTAAATTTTTATGTCTAGGTCATAAGAAACAGGCTCATTTCCTTGAAAACTCAAAAGCAGATTTATAGATGCACATGATGCAGCTGACAGAGGCTTTTTCTCTGAAAAGATGTAAGGGCTAGGGCTAAAGAGGCACATTTGCAGACTCTTTCATCAGGAAGATTTTGCCTCAGCCTCCCAGTGAGCTGCAAAGACACCAGTGTCCCACCGTGAGCCGCATCACAGTTTCATCATCTGAATCGAGTTTCACAGCAGAGGCAAGAGAACTGAAGTCCCCAAGCTCCATCACATCACCCGAAGACCCAGGAGGGGCAGTAGCATGTCGGAAAAGCTCAGGGGTGAGACAAATAAGTAAACAGACAAAATCCATGTGCAGAGCGAGGAGAACTGGACGGCTGGATGGGGAGAGGCAGTCAGCTGTTCCTCATGGCCAAGCAGTAAAAATACACTCTGTGCTTATTGTTTCTTCTTTGCTTCCTTTTTCACAGCCTGACTTTCACTGAAGCAGAGCAGCTCAACTTGTGTATGAACTTTATTCACAGGTGTTGAACTTACTTACCTACATACAGTGCACTGCAATTATTTCTTGAACTGCTTTCACATTTGCTATATTACAACCACAAGCTTTGAGGTATTTCTATGGGGATTTATCTAATAGATCCACACAAAGAATCCCATGATTATGAAATGTAGAACTGTTTATAGATATAAAAACAAATCATTTGTGGCATGCGTTTGTATTCAGCTGCAATTGGAAATTATAGTTAAGGGTCTTTTGGTTTTTGCACATCAAGAGAATTAATTTCCCCCCCATTCATTGTTGTAAAATAGCTCAGATTGGACAGAGTGAACATCAGCTTTCTTATCTTACCCCAATTCTCCATTGGATTTTAGGTCCAGACTTTGACTGGACAAACCAAACGGATGAATATGTTTTGATCTAAACCATTCCATCATAGCTCTGGCTGTATTTTTAGGCTCATTGCTTTCCTGGAAGGTAAACTTCTGTTCCTTCTTAAATCTTTTGCAACCTCCTACAGGTTCTATTGGGATTGCCCTGTACCTGCATTGGACTTCTAATGGCTCTCTTCTTGCCACTCTTTCACAATGGCCAGATTTGTGGAGGGCAGGACTACTAAAAATTATCCTGTCAGCAGATTCTTCCACCTGAGTCGTGGATCTCTACAGCTCTTCCAGTCCTACCAAGAACCTCTTGGATGTTCCTTACCCAACCTGTTAGGTCTGCATGTCACATTAGGTCTGCACTTGTGCCAGTTGGTTGCACTGGATTTTATATGCATATCAATGTAAAGAGGGCTGAATGCAAATGAAAAACCACTACTGTTTTGATTGTTTTTTCTTCCTTTTTTTGCGGGGGGATTACGATCTATTTTCCTTCCACGTCACAATTACTTACTGGTGTTGGTGGTTGTAATGTGTCACAATGTGAAAAAGTTCACGTGATTATACATCTGCAAGCTTCTGTAAATTGGTACTTTGTTGTACTCATCGCCAAAAGTGTAAACAATATAAATAAAAGTATGGCAGACTGCTTACTTCAACACAGTGGTGGCTTTTTAGGTTGGTCTCTGTGAACAGAAAGAACTGAAGGCCCCGTGGGGATATATCCACACACACCCTCATATGTCAATCTGTCTGTCAGCTCTGTGCTCATAATCACATCCCGCATCCTCCTGTTCCCAGACACTCAGCAACCCTACTTTGCTTCACTGTAAGGGGAGAAATGAGAGCTCCCCCTCCCAAACGCTCTCGAAGATTAAGGATTTGTGTTTTACATGCGTTATCGTTGCTTCCCTTCATTATCCCCCTGCTTTGTCTCAGCTTCCTCGTCTAATTAGAATCTTGTCCCTTTCATTCTCCCATTTGCCTCTTCCACCTGTGAGAGCAAGAAGTAGAGGAGGAGAAGGAGAAAAAGAAGGAGGAAAACGAAGGAAGGAACGGGTGGAGGGAAGATGAAAAGCACGCAACACAGAGCGAGTGGCGGAGCGTTGCGGAACGTTGTGTCTGAGGGGAAGATGAAGGCGATTGTCACGTCTCATCACACGAAGCTACACACACACATACACAACCTGGCTGTGCCGCAGCAGAGACACGCGGTCCCGCTGAGCCGAGCTTTGAAAAGAAGAAAGCGCAAAGAGAATGAAAAAGAAGAAAGGAGAACAAGCGAAAAGAAGCCACCGTGTTGGATGTTTCATTTTGACCCATATTTGTCCTGACACATAAATCAAACAGGCGCTGAGGAGCCCAGTGCTGCTGTCACAACGGGGTGTTGGAAAACATATCTGAGCAGATCCACATGAATGCATGCACTCCTGGTGGCATGAACAGCAATTAGGAAGTGCAAATAATAAGAATAATAGAAAATATACATGTTAAAGCAAGTTCACACAGAAATGATGGCTTCTCTAACAAGCATGAAATCCTTCCCTTTTCTTTTCCCTGCTCCTGTCTACTTTCCATTCCCTTCTGCCTCCAGAAAAGTTCAATGCTCTCTGTCCGTCTTCTGGCCCACAGCGTGGCCTCCTTGGCTGTTTATGAGCAAGGTGAGGACAGGCTGGCACTTCGCCTCGGAGTGTGGTCAGGCTGTGTTTACGTCTGTCTGGCCCTGGAGCCTGGAACCTGGAGTCGTGCACATCCTGGACATCACACAAAGCTCTGCTGATGTATTTGAGGAGGGATCCTCGCAGGATGGACTAATGAAAAACCCAGGCCTAAACTTTTCAAACTTTCTATAACAAGCACAGCGTCAAGGAAAAGTGTTAACACCCCTTGAACTTTTGTCACGTTTTATCAAAACCACAAACTTAACTGTATTTTAATGGGATGTTAAGTGACAGATGAACACAAATTAGTGCATAACTGATTTAAAATGAAAATAATACATTTTTAAAAGTGTTGTGTGTGCATTTGTATTCAGTCCCCCTGAGCCAATACTTTGTTGAACCACCTTTCGCTGCAAGTACAGCTGCAAGATTTTTGAGGGTGTGTCATTATCAGCGCATCTGGAGACTGAAATGTTTTTCCCATTCTTCTTTCCAAATACCTCAGATTTAGTCATACTGGATAGAGCAAGCCTCAGGTTCTCAATTGGATATAATTTTGGAATTTGACTGGGCCATCGAACAATTGAACATTTGGATGGATTTAAACCATTTGATTGTAGCTCTGACTGTATATGGGCTCGCAGTCCTGCTGCCTCTGCTTTTGTGGTTTCCAACAGGGTGTGTTCAAGAATTTCTCTGTTTTTAGCTCTATT
Source organism: Anableps anableps (assembly GCA_014839685.1). Classification (NCBI taxonomy): domain Eukaryota; kingdom Metazoa; phylum Chordata; class Actinopteri; order Cyprinodontiformes; family Anablepidae; genus Anableps; species Anableps anableps. Next base: position 16,848,940 of record CM026074.1, read on the forward strand.
TATGTATCCATCTGTTTCCCTGTTCCTGCTGGTGAAAAGCATCCCCAAAGCATCATGCTCCCACCTCTATGTTTCAGTTTCATCAGTTTTTGCTCAACTTATAGTTAAAGCGCTTCTATTTACCCTGCAAATAATACTTAAAATTTTACCACTGAATTCAGCCCAAGTATCACCACTGATACGTGTACCACAGTTGGAGAACCCATGGCCTCCATGTCCCTTTGCATAACTAACTCCCTCTCTTACTTTGATATTAAATTCTCTCAATAGCTTTTGTTGCTTTATTACCCTTTAACAATCAGCATGCTCCAAACTCTTTCCAAACTTCCTAACATCTTCAGAGAAAGAGGCATGAGGAACTTGTGTTGTTTCTCTGATTGAACGCCTGTCAGTTAGCTCTTGGCATTTGCTCGTCTGAGATATGTTTAACATGACTAATCTGCTAAAAGCAGCCGAGAAGGAAGAGAACTGAAAAGCTGTGGTTGTGGTACACGACAAACAGCGTGATCTGCCTTTTGTTTTCAGTAGCTGATGAATATGCATGTGGCCCTGGGAGTGACTGAGTCTAGGGTGGGATGGGGGGCTCAGGAGAGCATGTTCAACAATAGAATTACATCTCTGACATGCATCCACCGCAAGGCTGGGATTAAGCACAACAGAGAAAGGGGAAAAAATAAATAAAAAAGGAAGAAGAAAAAGGATGGAGATGGAGAGTGAAGTGATAAAGGAGAGATCCACTGCTTATCTATTGAAGAAGAGGAGGCCTCGGGGAGGAGAGGGATAGAGAGCGAGATAGGGAGGAAGGCTGTAGTGACAATGAGAGGAGCGAGACAGGAAGAAGAGCAGGAGATGGGGGAGCGGGTCGTCAATCCAATGCGTTTAATTTCTTTTGCTGTTGGTGAATCATCACGGGGATGATCCAACAGTGGATCAAAAGGAGAAACAGGAGAACGGGAAGAAAAAGATTAATGCAGCAGAACAAAGGCGCAGTCCCTTCAATATGATCAACTTCTGTTTTTCTATCTTACTCTTCCTCCTCATTTTTCACCCCTTAAATTGCCCCTGTTTAATTTATTATAAAGAGATAAACAAACAAGAAAACTTCAACAACTTAAATGGAAAAATACTTGGATATTTCTGGTCAATCGAAAGTCTCCAAAAATGGAAAAATTGGGGAAATTCTACCGTCTGTCTTGAAGTGTCAGCAGCTTCCCATAAGGCTTTGAGCAAACCACTTGTTTAGTCTGAGCTGCCCTCGCTGGCCAAACTCGAATAGTTTTGATGAAAAGCACACAGATCAGCGTTATGGAAGTCCAGGCAGCATGTCCGTTTTTATTTTGAAAACCTCGACCCGCTCAAACTGTGTTCATGTTTATGGTAAAGCTGTGATCTGAAACGGTGCAATTGTTTCCCTTGAGCGGTGTGGGTTGGTGGTTGTGTCTAAAGGGTTTTCATGAAGTATTGTTATTGGCCCAGGGCTTTTGCTCCTTCTGTGTTTCTACTGCTGAGAGAAAAGTGTTAGAGGCCATATTTCAGAGGTGTCATCACTGTAGTGTGAATCTTCAGCTCGGGAGGAGCTTGGATGAGCAAATTGTGTGTACAGGAAAGTTTGAGGGGTGGAATGGGCAGTTCTTCGATGTACATGGCAATAATGGAAGAAAAACCTGAGGCTCCAAAAGACTTGAGGTTGGGACAAAGGTTCGCCTTCCAGCAGTAAAATGATCTTAAGCACATAGACTTTGGCTTCTAACATGTATTAGAAGCCAAAGTCTAGATCTAAATTCAATTGGAAATTGTTGTGTGCAGACATTGTCCATCTAGTCTGTCAGAGCTTGAGCTGTTTGACTCAGGGGGAGGGCTGAAAGAAAGTTGTGTGGGCCTTTTAAGATTTTTTTGTAAAAGTGTTTGAAAACCTTTGAAATCCTTTTTCATTCCACTTTACAATTAGGTACTACATTGTTTTGGTCTATCACATACTATCTCAATAAAATACACTGAAGTTTGTTGTTGCAACATGACAAAATGTTTAGTACTTTGTGACAGGACTGTAAATACTGAGGCACCCATATAGTTAAAGTTTTTTTTTTTTTCTAGAAAAACAAATAAATGATGTCTCAATAACATTTAAACCCCTTTTCTACATTTTATTCCATCCCTTCCATTTTTTTCCTTCTCTCTTTTCCTCCCCCTCTCTGTCACCATGTTTGTCACGCTGCCCAAACTGCCTCAATGCCCACTCAGTTCACCAAAAACCCTCCTTATTCCTCATACCTGCCTGTCGACTCCAGATTGCAAACTCAAGCTGGTATGAGGGTGTTTCATTGAGTGTGCCTGAGTTGTAAGTCACTATCTCATGACTTCTCCTCCTTCCTCACCACCAGATAAAACAGGATGACCTGAAGACTGAAAAGTCAAGCGGTGTCCAGCCAAGCTCACGGTTGGTTGACAGTCAATATTGACCCTGGGCTAAGTGTCTCTCGGTGGAAACGAGGAACGGCCCCCTCCCCTTATGTCGCCTTGACTTGGATACACACACATATATAAGACTGAGATGTCGGCAGCGGCTTGACCCGTCCGCTGACCCCAGTCTGGGGATTTTCTCATCCACCTGCTGGTTAAGAACAGGCTAGAGGAAGGTGCGAATCTGTTCCCACCTCTGTAAGCCAGCAGTAAGTGATGGATGGGAGTGAGATGTTGTCACTGATGCTTCAGTTTGAAGGTGCATTGTTAACTGCTCCTTGCCAAACGACAAGGAAGCAAATCATCAGACTGAGGTTTTTCAATAAATGCTCGGTTTATGCAGTGTGTGTTGTTGCAAAGAGAAAAAGAGATGGTAGAAAAGGATTGCAAGGTGCATGCTTCGATGTAGCAGTGTGACGCCGTGCACTTGCTGCTGTGTGTTTGTCAGCACAAACACCTAACATTGAAGGAGACAAGCTGCCTCCTGACAGTTATTTGCTAGTTTTGGTCTCTCGGTACTCTGTCTAACTTTCTGTCTCTTCCTCCCCCCAAATTACCCCTGGAGGACTGAGAGAAGGTAAACACAACCAATGAGAAAAGCCTGGTGACACTCAGCTTGTTATTGTGAGAAGTCTCCATCTTTTTCCTCCTCTGTGACTGGGATTTTGTTCCCCCTTTCTGGTTTCCAGCTGTACAGTGCCATGAAGAAGAATTTGCTTCTTTTTTTCTTTCTTTTTTTTTTTTTTTTTTTTTGGCTTAATTTCACTAGCCATACCCAGACATGATTACTGCCAGATAAAGCAAAACATTATGCCCTAAAGTGAAGAAATTTAAGAGCAGATGAGAAACAAAGTCATTTCTGTCTGTTAGAGCAGCAGCTTATCTACAGCTGAGAGGAAGCAGTTAGATAAGCCCATCAGGAAGGCCAGCTCTGTGCTGGGATCCCCACTCGACTCGGTGCAGGTGGCGGGGAACAGAAGGACTCTGGCTAAAATATCATCACTGATGGACAATGTTTCCCACCTCATGCACGAAGCTGTTGCTGAACTGGAGAGCTCCCTCAGTGACAGACTGCTGCATCCTAAGTGCACAAAGGAGCATCATGGTAGATCCTTCTTCCCAGCTGCTGTAAGACTTTTTAACCATCACTGCTCCAAACAAAGTGTTTACATAAATGCTGGTATTTGCACAATTATTTGCACAGTTTTTACTTATTTTAAATAACATTTCTACTGGTATCTGCACAGTTTTTATTCATATATTGTTTTTGTTCACATATTGTAAATAGTCTGTTCTCTTTTAATGCTCAACTCCACGTGCACATTTTGAAAATTTTTTAAATTAACATGCTCAGTTGTTCATTCCTTTGGACTGGAGTATGCTATTTTTAATAACTGAACAGTATTTATGTTGAAATGTTGCCCTTTTCTCTACAGTATTTATATTTTACTCTGTTTTTATATATTTACATTCTATCTTTGTGTGACCCTACTTGCTTTGATTGTCTGTCACTTTGCTCTTGTTGCACCTGAATTTTGCCACCATGGGGAATTTTCCCCACATCATACCACCAGTCAAACATGGTGGTGGTTGTGTGATGGTCTGGGGCTGGTTTTTTGTCTCAGGGCATAAAATCCTGAAGGAGAATACCTGAGTATCCACTGGTGACCTTAAGCTCAAGTGCACTTGAGTAATGCTGCAGGACGATGATCTGAAGTACACCAGCAAGTTCATATCTTCTTAACTCCAAAACAAACAAACAAACAAAAAATTACTTTGAAGTGGTCTAGTCAAAGTCCTAATTCAAACCCAAATGAGATGACCTGACTTAAAAGAGACCATTCATTCTTGAAAACCCTCCAGTGTGGCTGGCACTATGATTAAAACAATTTTGCAAGAAGAGTGGAACAAATTTCCTCCAAAGTGATGTAATGGGCTCACTGTCTGTTATCTTAAATATTTGGTGGCAGCTGTTGACAAGATTGTGTAGGTTTAGAGAGCAATTCATGTTACACATTCGAAGACTGCATTTTCTATTTACTCAGGTTTGTCTGATATTAATGTTTGTTTGATGGTCTGAAACATTTTCATGGGACAAAAACCAAAAGCAAAAGAAATCTCCAAGATGGCAAATACCAAAACATTTCAAAGCACTGTAGGCTTTACAACACAAAGGTAAAAGCCAAGTGAGCACTGAGAAGCAGCATTAAGTCACTGACCTTTGGAGAACTAAAATGAATTAAAGTGAATGCACCAGCTGGGATGGCTGCTGCATTATAGAGAAACAAATGACACAGGAACAGCAATGAAGGTGCTGACCCTCAGTGAGCTTGTTAAGGAATGACTTTTAAAGCTATAAATGTGGGAGTTCATATTAGATTAAATAATTTAAGATCATCGATCAATAGTTTATTGGCTGAGGCTGAATGCAGCAAGATTGAACAAGATTTAGCCTTTCTGTCAGTGATTTCTTCATGTAATCCCAGCTTTAAGACATTCTCTCTCTCTCGTCTACAAGCTGCCTGTGGGAAAAGAACGATTGTCTGACTTGTCTGATCATAAAGAAAATTCCTGGTTTCAGAAAAATTAACCAAAACCTAAATAGATAAATAATAGATTGACTAATAGTATGCAAATTAAAAAATGCTTTAAGGACATTTATTTTAAAGTGTGATGCCTAAAGTTTTCTATTGATGCGTAGCATTCTGCTGTAAAAAGTTTTTTTAATGTAAAACCTGTTTTTGTTTCAGAGCATCAAAAAGTAGCATTCTGTTTGAACCATTTGGCATTACTGAGATGTGCACAAGGTGACCTTTTTTACTGAAACTGGTTTCCTGATATTATTTCAGAACTCTCTCCTCATAAGTCTCAGGATCTTGAAAACTTTAAGTTTAAAGACTTCTTTTAATAGCTTTATTTGACACCCTTTCTTTTTCTTCCTCACGCTTCACTTGCTATGTGGTCAGATTTAAACTGCACAATTTCATAGATTGGTTCAGGGTTAATAACTAATGAATTGAGTTTAAAATTCTAAAATACAACACCCTCTTTCATAGGACTGACATGGTGCTAGATCATGAAAAACAAATACACCATATCAGTGTCATATATCATTGTCAGTGCACTGAAAATTGGTAAAACAAGGCTCCGGTTTTGAATTAAAACACTAAGGAAATCTGAAAAAACAGAGAGAGATAAAGAGCTGCAGTCAGTAGCTCAGTGACTTCTGATATGTTTCTTCAAACCAAAACCAATTTGGGATTCAATTCTCGTTATCCTTGTTGATCTGTAAGTGCTTTTGTTCACCCTAATGCAGGATTGTTTTCATCTGCTATTTCAACGCTCATTGTGATCATATGTTCAGTTTACACTTTCTAACAGCAGGTTAAGAAGAATTTGTCATGAAGAGGTGTACATTAGGAGGATACATGAGCAGAAAGTGATGAAAAAAATATCTCTTTACCCAGAACAAAATTGAAATCATGAAAAGGTAGGTAAATAACTAAACAAAACTTTCAGAGGTCCAAACATTGAAAGATTAAATCGGAATCACATAAACAGGAACAAACAACAGGAAGAAGAAAAGATAAAGATCGACCAAAAACAAGGACTATACAGTCTTTTATATTGAAGAGGAATATGCGTTCAGATGAGGCTTGTTTATCAGATTTAAAGTACCTATGGAAAATAACCTTGAAGCAGGTGTTAAACATACTTTTTGGGAGGGGTGGTACATGGTTGGGGCACATAGTTATGAAAATGCTGTATATCAAAAATAATTTAAAAGAAATTTGACAATTCGCATCATAGCCGTATCTGATGGCTTGAAATTGGCCTCTGTCCCTTTAGGAGCCTCCTACCCTTTCCAACACTGCCCCTTCAGCACGTTATCACAACCATACCTCTTCGTGATGCCGTTTACAACCGTCTTCAGGAGCATTGGACTGAGAAGTAGTTTGTATTATAAACTCATACTGTTCATGAAAACTTTTGAGCTAATTCTGACAGTTTGGCAGACGTGGAAGTGTCTCATGCAGGACATTTTTGAAAAACATAGGACAATTTACTCATGAGCCTCAAATTTGTACCTATTTAACTGAGGGTGTTTTAGTGACCTCTAACATTTGCATATTGTACACTGTACTTTAATCATGGTGGATAGCAAGCATTTAGGCACCCCCGAATGGCTGTCACTGGGGATTCAGGGATTTTGCAAGCATGCATGAATAAATCAAATCAAGGAATGTTTTTGATGAGGGAATGACATTATAACATGATATAAAGTTCAAAAAAGTCGATTTTACATAATACCCCCCTTTAAATGTCTTGTTTTCTGTAGCTGTAAGTGGAAAATCATCCTAATTAACATAAATAGAGGCTTAAAACATATGTCTGTGTGTAATTAATCTACATAGGCTAATATGTTTCACTTTTTGAAACAAAAATAAATAAATGAACTTTTCAGTAAAATTCTGATTTATTAAATAGGTTGGGGGTTGCAAACAACAGCAAGCTTGGCAGAGAAATTTAACATTAGTGAATAGATAAACAGACAGGCAGGCAGAACACCTGAGTTTGCTACAGCTACACATATGTCAGTGAATACAGAAACCATAATCACAGACATCTTTGCTTTTCATCAGAGCCCTAATTTTCACTGTTCACTTATAAATCCACCCACATATGAGTTTCTCTCAGTACACCTGCATTCAATATGAGCCCTCTCAACCCTCCATATTACACACAGAAACACATATTTCGCTGTATCTGCTCATGTGGTGCTAATCCACCCCCCCCACCGCCTCGTCACCACTCTGTGTCATATGTCCACTGACATGAGCCTCCCAACCCCAGCCTACCCACCTTCCAGCGACCCACACAGCTTTCTTTCTTTCAACCTGCAGTTTCATTGCAACAGGAAATCCTGAACATTTTACATTTCCTTCGGTTATGCAGCAGATGTGTTTTAGCTCAAAGCAAAAGCAAAAAGAGAGGTTGAGCTGGAAGTGCTCTCAGTCAGCCAATGAAAAAACAGCCTGCGACCAGGCCACATTCCTGTGCTTCTTTTCTCTTCATGTTAACTCACGTCTGTTCACTTCCGCTCTGCTGCATCCCCAAGGTGACGGCTGGCTTCTGCTGCTGTGGCTCATGCCTAAAGGCTACAGGGCAAATGGGCCCGCTGTCCTCGGAGGTTTGTGACCAGCGGCCATCTGTCCCCATTGATTCGGACCAAACCTCTGCGGCATGTTTCTTTGATGAGTTCTGTCTGATTGAGTTAGCATGAGTTACACTCTATCTTGATCAAACTTATTCCCAGTTCAAGGGAGAGAGGAGAGAAAGACTGATGAGGAAAAACTAAATCAACCTAGTTGAAGACACACTTTTCTGTAACACTCAACCCAAGTAGATGTCTATTTGGCAAATACAGCATGTTTCAATGTTCCAAAAGACAAAAAACAAAAACCAAACTTGAAAGTAACACAGTCACACTACATTTAAAATATCATTTGTTTACATCCCCCTCCAGAAAAATCCCAGTGTCCTGGAATGCAAAGGAAAAGCAATCCGAAGCCCCAGTGTGTTTGCAACCCTATAAATAAAGGTGGTGGTGGAGAGTGTGGTTGACCATAATTACACAGGCCCTGTTAAAGTTGGGCTGCGTTCTCTGTCTGTCTGACTATGCATCCCGTTAGCATTCATGGCTACTCCCATCCACATACAAACACGTTCACAGGCAGCGCAGACATTCACACAAACACATGCAGACAGGATCTGGGTCAAAAGTTTTGTTTTTTACATCTGTCTGGACTTTTAATGTCTTCTGACGTTCACAGTCTATTACATAATTTAAGTGTTTAAACAAACATAATTGTGTTGGCTTTTTCTTTTCTCTGGGAGACTCATTTAAACTATCAGTGTCATACTATTTATTTTTTATACACTTATGATGAATAAGATGCCTTTTTTATATATAAGACCTATACAGTTATCCACAGCAAGGACTTGTTCTGTTTTTGTGCCAACACTGGACATGTGGGCATAGCCTCTGGATGACCTCAGAGTTTCCAAAGATCTTGTAACTGAATACAGGGTTTCTACACATTTTTCATGTCAAACGTCCACACATTTCTACCTTTTTACAGACAGCTGAACTTTTAAACATTTCAAACAAAACATTTTCTATAACGCTATAGTTTTACAACTATACTAAGAGAGATGAGACTGTAAATGCAGAATCTGCTAAATTTGAAGTCTGTAAGGAGATGGATGGATGGATGGACGGATGGATGGATGGATGGACTTTTCCAGACAACTTATGAACACCAGGAATAACATTTTTTCCCTCTTCACTAAAACCGCTCTCTGTCAGTCCTGATTAGAACGACAAGACAGTTTTTAGTCCCTTACACGACGTGTATTTCCATCCCTGCGGTGTGCATGCTCACATGCTAAATCTCCATCTGGCTGCTGTGAAATAAAGTTCACAGCATTGGAGTCGAGATGTAAACACACATTCACACACTGTTCTCTTTCTCGCTAAGCTGCAGAGACAGACATTTACCAAACTGTGCTGTATGTCGCGTATCTGTACCAGCCAAAAGTGGTCTGATGGTGAGTTTGTGTGTGTGTGTGTGTGTGTGTGTGTGTGTGTGTGTGTGTGTGTGTGTGTGTGTGTGTACGTGAGATCATGCACCTGCATGTGTGTGAATGTATCTAAGTTCACACAGGCAGAACCACATACATACACGAGCCAAGACTTTCCTTTGGCTGCCAGAATAATGGAGAAAATTCTATACAAATTCTCTGCAGTGCGGTACAGTTTGTTCCAAAGCACTTGTCTCAGCGTACAAATCACAGCCAGGCAGCCAACTATAGCTAGCTCGCTCTATTACTGCCAAGAGGAAACATATCCAAAAGTTTTAATACCTTGTTTTCACACAAGCAGTTTTTTATTCCAGCTCATAAAAGCCAAATGACAAAAACAATAGTATGTACAAGAAAAACAGCTCCTTTTTGGTGTAAACTAAAGTCTCCTCAAACTGGTTATTAGAGCCAGTCAGTGGTCCTCATTTCCCCACCCTCGTTGTCCTCCTGTGGTTTGGCGCTGGCAGCGTGCGGACTGGGCAAACTGCATAGAACAGCTGTGGTTTGATGTTTTAATGTTGTTTGTCTGCACTGTACGAGATGGATAAAAAATGCTTTAAAACTGAGCCAAACGTAAAACACTTTCCTGGTCACACCTTTGGCTTTACTTTAAGATTCTTGCACATTGAATGCTTGCGATAAGAGAGGATGGAAATAGCAGAGGAGTGTTAGGTTAGTGTGATCACTCTTCCCTCCTCGTTCTGGTCCATTTTTCTCAGAGATACCGTAGAGCAGAAAGGCAGTAATGTACTTTAATGCACCTCTACATGATAAAAGTTGGCTGTCTGCTGCTACATTCCCCTCTCCCTCTCTCTCTCTCTCTCTAACATACACACACACACACACACATCTTTGACTCTTATGCACCGCTGTGCCTCGTAGCATTAAACATTAAGGAGAAACAAATGAAAGGCTCTTTTAAAAGCTTTAACCAATAGGCTTTTACAAGCCGACTGGCTGCATTTGAATAAAAACAAAGACTAAAGTGGTCTAGACAGCAGGAAATCCAACTTTGAAAGAATACTACTACTGAAGTTAAATGGTTTCCCCCTTTGGTGGCGGCGAATGCATTGCATTGTACCACATATATACTCATTTGGTTTATTGCTGGAAGAAATTGAATTGTTGCCACAGAGATGCAATATTCAGATCTTAAGGGGGTTGGAGGAGAGCGGCTGGTTGGCCATAAAGACAAATGAGTAAGGGATGGGGATCTTGTGGAGTTTTTGATGAACAGTTATGTATCATCACATAACATAAACTGTCTCTAGCACTCAGAATCAACTCTGGCTATCACAAACAAGGGCAGGGACAATATTCACAAAGGAAATGTGGACAGCTATAAAATTTCTTGCTGGTTTGGACCTAGAAATGACATTAGTGTTAGGGGGGTAAATAATCTTTCTACACACTTTCTCCAATGTGAAACATTTTGGGAAGTTTGGGAAGTTTAAAGCAGGTTAAGGTTACAAAAGAAAATACCAAGCTTTGGACATCTCACAGAGCCCGTTTTTCAATCCACCATTCAAAAGTAATATGAATATGTAACAACTGCAAACTTACCAAGACAAGGTCATCCATGTAAGGCAAGGAGAGACTTATTTAGAAAAGCAGTCAAAAAGGACATGGTAAATCTGGATGAGCTCCAGACTTACACAATTCAGATGATAACGTGTTGACAGGACAATTATTAGTTGTGCACCCCTAAAATCTGAAACGCTGACAAGATGAGTGTCATAAGATATTTGCCACAAGCCATGTTGCCTACACAGCAAACATGTGGAAGAAGGAGTCTGATTAGGTCAGACCAAAATGTAATGTTTTAGTGAACATGGAAAAGGCTATGTGGGACACAAATCTAACACTGATTGTCACAATGAACACACCATCCCCACAGTGAAACACTGGACAGGGAAGCTGGCCAGAAATGATAGACTATGGAGGACCAAAAATGACATTATTAAAAATAAAAGCAGGAAAAAAAAAAAAAATAAAATAAATATATATATATATATATATATATATATATATATATATATATATATATATATATATATATATATATATATATATATATATATATATTTCATCAAGAAATGTATATATTGTGCTTTGCCTTTTCCTTATACAAGCGTTTGTTCTTTTTACATTTCCTCGTCTCCTCTTTTTACTTTACCGTATGCATTTCTGCCTCATTATGCAAAGGAGGAGGGCTGCCTGCCTTCTTGGTCCAGCTTCTCTACTATTGGTCTTACCACCTTACTTACCGCTTTCCGACTTATCCAGTCTACTTGCAGCTTCCCTTAACAACTCCGACACAGACCGTCTTTCCGCTCCCTCCATATCGATTCTTCGGTTGCTCAACTGAAGCCAAAGGCACAGGCATGCACAATAGATCTGCACATAGATCCTGTTCACTTCCTGTTTATTGACCAATAGTAAAGGAGTTGGACCAAGAAGTTAGCCCTCCTCATTTGCATAATGAGGCATAAATGCACTTTTTTCTACAGCATAAAATCCCATCACATACATTGACATTTGTGGTTATACCGTGACAAACTATGAGACGCTTCAATGAAAAATGTCTTTGCAGGACACTGTAGATCTTGACGAATTGTTTTCTATCATTGCATAACATAAGCTGTCTCTGACATCAAGTCCAGTTATTAGAAGCAGGAGCAATGACAAATTTCACAGAGGAAATGTGAACAGCTATGAAATTCCTGGGTGATTTGGGCTTGGAAATAGCATTAGTGTCAGATGCCTCTCTCTCTCTATCCATCTTTCTATCTCTCACTGTGGCTGTCCATTTGTTTCTTGCAGGTGTCCTCTAGGTGTCACTAGAGATGTTCATGGGGCAGGCCAGAGGAGGCTGACTTATTAGAAGTGTGTAGAAGAGTGCGTCCACGTGTGAGACTGTGGAAGAAAGGGAGCTGCAGCCTCTCTGGTGCACTGACAGCCTCAATCCAGTTGCCGTGGTGATATCCTCTCCCAGGTGCATCAGTCTATTTCTCTCTCTCTCTTTCTCTCATGCACACACACACACACACACATATATATATGCAGAAAGGAATACACACCTCCACTTCCTCACATGCCTCAACACCCACAGCTGGCTGTTTGCGCCTTTCCCTCCAGCAGCTCAGACAACCATCATTAACACGCAGTATCCCTGTGCTGCGCTGTCCCTCTTCCCTCCATTCCCCGAACCGCACACCATGCACCCTGCTTTTCCGCAGGTGTCCTACCCATCCCACCCCCTACCCACTCACCCACCCACCACGTACTCGCTAATGAGAGTGAAAATGAGAACAATGGGGAGAGGAGCGCGGGGCCCGCCAGCTCATCTGGGCTCCGTTGATCTTGTTAATTGCGTCCGTGGACGCGCTCCGCTCCCTTTGAAGTGTGTCTGAAGAGCCTGCTTCAGAGACTGGCAATTACCGCACATCATGTAATTGCTGCAAGACAGGCAGCCATATGAGAGAATTCATGTTACTGTATGGGGCGTGTGAGTGTACATCTTGGCAATCCATGTGTATGTGTGTGTTTGTGTGTGTGTGTGTGTGTGTGTGTGTGTGTGTGTGTGTGTGTAAGAGTGAGGAAAAGAGATGATGGAGATGCTTTCCAAGGTGTTGAAGCAGCTCAACCAACATCCTGTCAAACCGCAACACCTTCAGAACAAAAATCCTAACAGCTTTGATGCTACAGACAGCTGCATTTTGCAAAATGACTGCTAACTACTTTGTTAAAATCAATTTGCCCAGATCAAAAGAGACTCTTCCTGTTTGGAAATCAGTTAATCATTTTTTTTTTATCTCTCATAAAGTGTCTTGGCTGCGGTTTCAGGAGGATGTCTATGTCCTGTTTACATCCTCACCTTCTGTTCATGCAGTGTGTGTTTTGAGGTCAGTAGTGTGTTGTGTTACTTTGAAGCAAAAGTCTTGTTGAGTGTCTTCAAAGACAATGCAAAGTCCCTTTTTGTGGGTTCTATTCCTCCCCTTTGCTGAAACACTCAAAGCTGCTGTAGTTTTCTTTTGTTATGTCAGCATGTTTCCACAAACTATCTAGGCATCATTTGAAGCTACATTCAGCACCGATGCATCAGGTTAGCTTAGCAGAGACACAACGTTTTTAAACTTCAGACTTATGCATCAATGAATGGAAAAATGTCCAGTCAACACAGGAATACAGATAGTAAACTCACAAAAATGTGCTCATAAAAAATGCATTTGGCAATACATCCAGTGAGGAGAAGACAAGCAAGAAAAATGCTGTCTGAGAGCAGTAACTTGGAGACCTAACAAACTGGTACCCTTTAGAGGCATTTAAAAGTGCTCCATCTCAAAACCTATTGGCCTCTAACACACTACCGTGCTAAATAACTGTTTGTTACAAAAGTTGTAATTTAAAACAAGAAAATTCTGGTAGCATTTGGGCAGACATTGTTATGTCTGCTTCACTTCTGACCAACATTGCTACTCTGATTTGCAGAGGCATTTGTCAACACTATCCTACACTGCTACTATTCAGATCAAGAAATGGGTTCTATCTTCTTAAATCAGGTTTAAGTTATTCCTTCCCTTAAATACAATATTTTAAATTGTTTATGATCCTGGGGAAATTAACTATTTTCAGCAAAGAGACTGTTTTGTGGGTGATTGGAAAATCATGAGTTTTCCATCCACACTTTTTCTGTTGCCAGTAAGCCATCAGACACTCATTCAACATATAAAAAATGTTTTGTTTTGTTTTTTTCTTAAGAAAAAAGTCAGTTTTGTGATTAACAGCAAATAGTTCCAGATGGTGCTATTTTAGATTATCTGGCTCTAAAATATGATGATACATGCACATTAAAAATAGCATAGAGCCTATAAAATAATCAGGTAAATGTTGGCATTTTTTGTATATATGATTTTGAATATCATTTTATAAATGGTATATTGAATTGTGGTACTTTTGACCCTCCACATTTTTAAAGTATGTCCAATAAATAACTAAGTCATTAGATACATATGTTAGAATTTAAATTAAGTTCAAAATTTTAATATTTGCATGTAGAAATCAATCAATGAAATTTGATTTTAAAAAAAAGATTGCAGAAAACCATAAAATAATTAATTATTAATTATTTATGATCTTATATGTCATTTTAGAAAATATTTTTCACTATTTAATTATTGGTTTGTTCCAGTTTTGGACAGTGAAAAAAACCACAATGTCATAAATCAAGCTGTTAAATACATATTTACATATGTGGATAAATTCAATAATTAATGAGATGCAAAATAATAAGATTAAGAATAATAAGATTAATAACAATAAATAGTAAAATAATTAACTAAATGTTGAAACAAATATGTATCATTTTGTATAATATGTTATGAATGTATTTTCAACAACTTAATTCATTTCACTGTGCCACTTTTGGCTCAATTTCCTAAAAAAATAAATCAATAGCTAATTGCTCAAATGGATGAGTAAATAATTGCAATTGAAAACAAATGCATAAGAACATTTATTTGATTGCGGTCTTTTTGGCCACAAAATCATTTGCTCATTTGAAATCAACTCTTAACTATAAAACAGCCTGATGGGCATAATGATACTAGACAGACTGTTCTATGAGCACAGACAAGAAATTAATTGACTGTCTTCATCCCTTTCACAATTAAATCAAGGCCAAATAAAGTGCTTCCCTCTGTCACCAAAGACTTTTTGTTTTCTGCAGTCATATTTATCTGGATTTTCTAACACTGGTCTGTTTAATACAAAAGATAAGTCCACCATAGGCTATAAAAGGAAGAAACAGACAGAAATTAAATATCTTCAGTCAAGACCTAAAGCACACATTTCTTATGAAATCTTGATTAACTTTGATGAAATCTTGAATATTGGATAACAATCTGCAGTGCATTGCAAAAGTACCTTTGGGTTTTTTGTTTTTTTTTGTCATGTTTGTCATGCAACACACACAAAGTTGAAAATGGAAGGACAATTATACATAGTTTTAATAAGAATCTTAGAAGTGTGGCATTGCATTTGCATTCAGCCAACCTGAGTCAATACCCTGCAAAACTATATGGCTCTGCAAGTGCAGCTCCAACTCTCTTTTGGAGTCTGTCTCCATCAGCTTTACACTTACAATGTTTGTCCAATTCTACATTGCAAAACAGCTCAACATCAGTCACACTGGATGGCAAATCTCTCTGAACCTTCATCTTCCCTTCAACTCCGGGCAGCTTCAGTGTCCCTGCTAAAGAAAAACATCCTCACAGCATGATGCTGCCATCATCATTTGTCCTCATAGGTGTATTAAAATTTTAATTTGCAAAGATCCTTTAAAAACCTTTGTATCCTCTTAATTCCAATTCACAATCCATCCATCCATCCATCCATCCATCCATCGATCCATCCCAGAAATCAATAAAATAAACTTGGACTCTGTTGTTTGAAAGAAATGATTGATGTAAGCTGCCAACCTGATCTGAGTTGCAGAGCCTCTCACATGCCCTTCCTTTTTCCATAATTTCAGATAATATAACAGTTTTATGCCACTTTGCTTTGAGTCAGATACAGATATAGCGAAGCAACCCTTTGCTCCCACTCCCACGTCTGAAGCTGAAAGTGGTACAGATTAAATGCACCACTCGGGGCTAACTACAACTGCAGCATAAATACTGACTGAAATGTTGATATGGTAGCAGGCATGGATTTGTCTCTCTGTGATGTGGGATAGACCCCAACTGTGAGCATTTCAGATGCGTACACACACTAAAAAAGAAAAGAAAGACATGTTGCATGTGACCCCATGCACATTAAGCTGGTTAATAAAAGTAAGCCTACAATATCCTCATTCTCTTTCCTCTCATTTGTAGGGACAAAAGCAGGACATTATTGTAGGGCAATGCTTCACCTTTTTATGAATAAAAATGGAAAAACCCCTCTTCCATGTCCAGAGAATTCCATAAATGCAAACAAATACAAATTTTTTTTGTTGTTTTTTTGTTTGTTTGTTTTGTTGTTTTTTTTTTTTTTGAGAGGGGGAGTTTATTTTGTGAAATAGCAAGAATGTTTTATTGAATGTCTTATTGTGCTTTTGCAAATAAAACCAGGTGATCACCTTAATCACTTTGCTTTATCCTCCTGACACCAGGAATATACAGACGACTCTAATCCAGGCATATCAGTATGCTTCCACACGTTTAACAGAACATTTATGGAGACAGACCAGTAATGGGGGGGGGGGTTCCTTACAGCTTGTGAGGAAAACCTCCACATATCACTGTCAGAGTGACAACAGCATTGAATAGAGAGAAGACAGCAGACTTGGCCAATTATTGATAATATGAACACCTGGGTGTCATAACTGGTTATACAATATCCCATACAGTGGCCTTTAGCTGTAACAAAAGCTGGAGGAGACTACATAATAAAAAAGGAATTGCTCTTTCTGTTCATGGTTATGTCTTTATCAAACAGATTATTTTTAAGTGTTTCAGATTTTAATTCTAGAGTGAATGTGCACTTTTTAATGAATTTCACATCCATCAATCTTCCATTCACCCACTGTCTATACTCAATATTTGGTTGGGATCGGCCTATGGTTCTGCTGAGGTATAATGGAAATCCATGTCACTTTGATCGTGGGCTTCAGGTCATCTGCATTTTTGGGTCTGGTGTTCTGCTGGACACTTTACAACACTCCATAGATTCTCTATGGGGTTCGGGTCAGGCTAGTTTGCTGGCCAATCAATCACAGTAACACCATGGTCATCAAACCAGCTTTTGGTATCTTTGGCAGTGTGGGCAAGTGTTTGGTTCTGTTGAAAAATGAAATCAGCCTCTTCAAGCTTGTCAGCAGATGGAAGCATGAAGAGCTCTAAAGTTTCCTGGTAGATGGCTTGTGTTGACTGTGGACTTCAGAAAAAATAGTGGGCCAACACCAGTAGATGACATGGCACCCCAACTTATCGCTGATCATGCTAGAGTTTGAACAACGTGGATTATGTGCCTCCTCTGTTCCTCCAGACTCTGGGATGCAAACTTTACTTTCACCTGAAAAAAGGACTTTGGACCACTGAGCAAAAGTCCAGTGATTTTTCTCCTCAGCCCAGGTAAGATGCTTCGACATTGTCTCTGGTTCAGGAGTGGCTTGACACGAGGAATGCAACAATTGTAGCCCATCTGTAGGATTTGTCTGAGTCTAGTGGTGAGTCTAGCCTCCCAAAATTCTTGAATGGAATCTTCTTGGCAATCCTTCCAAGGCTGTGGTTATTCCTGTTGCTAGTGCACCTTTTCCTGCCACACTTTTTCCTTCCACTCAGCTTTCTTTGAATATGCTTGGCTACAGCACTCTGTGAACAACTAGCTTCTTCTTCTTTTTTGGTTTACCTTCAATAATTGTCTTCTGGACATCTGTTAAGGCAGCAGTCTTTCCCATGGTTGTGTAGCCTACTGACCCAGATTGAGAGACCATGTCGTGGCTCAAGAAATCTTGCTTGCTTTGACTTTTTTTTTTTTTATTTCATTCATTCAATAATAGATATGAATAGTTCTCATAACTAATAAAAGAAATCATGAATGAAAAAGAGCAGAAAGAACTATAAACTTATAATATCTGCCCCCTATTCACATAAAAAGAAAATTAGCTGTTCAACCCAGAAGACTATTACAGACATATTTCAAATACACATAAAATACACAAAAAATAAAGCAAAAATACATAGCAAAACATCAACTTATCCAATGCCATATTGCTTCTTCATCATGATTTTCAAATTTTGTTTAAATAGTTTAGATAGTTTTAGCTCGTTGTCAAGCTTGTTCCATAAACTGACACCTTTAATTGAAATACATCTTTCCATCGTTGCCGTTCTGAATT
Organism: Anableps anableps; assembly: GCA_014839685.1. Classification (NCBI taxonomy): domain Eukaryota; kingdom Metazoa; phylum Chordata; class Actinopteri; order Cyprinodontiformes; family Anablepidae; genus Anableps; species Anableps anableps. The sequence goes on from CM026074.1 coordinate 16,866,926, forward strand.
TACATTTTTTGAAAATCTCAGTTCCTTTTAAGTTGTATATGCTTTCTCTTTCTACAAATGTTTTGAATATTGTTTGGTAAAAAAAAAGTTTTATGTGCTTTGTGCATAAATTTTAAAATATTGTACTTTATCACTTCATGAAATTTCAATACATTTAACTGTTTAAATATAGGGTTTGTGTGTTCTCTATCTCCACTTCCACTTATAACTCTAACCGCTCTCTTCTGTAAAAGAAAAATCGAATCTATATATGTTTTACAGGTATTACCCCACACTTCCACACAATATGTCCGATATGGAACAATCAGTGAGTTATACAGGATGCACAAGGCCTTTTTGTTTAGTCATTATTTTACCTTATTTAAAACAACAATAGTTTTGGATATTTTAACTTTTATATGGTTTATATAAGATTTCCATGATAAATGTTAATCAATAAGAACACCTAAAAACTTAATTTCTTTTGTTTTTTGTATTTCAACTCCTTCAACATATAATTGTGCATCAGTACTTTTTTATTGCTACAAAATATCTTAAACTTTGTCTTACCAATATTTAAGGATAATCTTACTGTCAAACCATTTTTTAATTTTTGTGAATTCATTTCCGACCATGTCTATCCTGAATAAAATAAAGTTGTATCATCTGAAAATAAGATGCACTTAAGAAATTTAGAAACCATAACAATATCATTAATATACATAACAAAAAGTACAGGTCCAAGGATCCTTGTGGTACTCCACAACTAATATTGTATACAGCAGATTTTCTTTTATTAACTTCTACAAAACTTCTACAAACTGTTTTCTGTCCTTCAGGTAACTTTTAACCCACTCATGTGCCACTCCTCTGATTCCATATTTATACACTTTATCTAATAATACTGTATAATCAAGCTTATCAAAGGCTTTTTGAAGATCTACAAATATACTTACTAAGTATTGTTTTTTATCTATTGCTGTTGAAATTTCTTCTACCAATTCAATTAGTGCTGTTGCAGTCGAGTGATTGGAACGAAACCCATATTGACAATTGCTTGAAATACTGTATCTGTTGATAAATTTATTTAATTTAATAACAAATAATTTATCCAAAATCTTTGAAAATTGTGGAAGCAGTTATATTGGTCTATAGTTACAGTACTCATGTTTATTTCCACTTTTGCAGATTGGTATTATTTTAGCAATTTTCATTTCATTTGGTCTGGGAAAACCCCTTTTGTAAATGACAGAATATATATATATATATATATATATATATATATATATATATATATATATATATATATATATATATATATATATATATATATAGGACCTATTAAATTATTAAGTTCTTCCTCTGTATAATATTTACATTCATTGATTACAGGAATAAATACATTGTGATCAACATCCTTCTCTAAATCATAAATCTCGTCTTTAATTTCATCAGCAGTGTTCATATGTTTGTCCATGAGGAAGTATATTCCATTTAATATGTGTGTCTAACCTGGTTCCTCTTGTAGGCCTCTGTCCTTACAACTACCTGTTATTATTTAGTTACAGGCTTTATCCTCCTGGATCTTCCTCTTTGTAAACTTATCTGTCATGCCTTTTTTTTATCTTTACAGTTCTAGCTTAGTCTCGAATTCACACATTCCCGTTCCTAGTCCATGTTCCAATAATTTTCTTCTGGATTCTTAGCCTCCTCACTTCTCTAGCATTGTCCCCATTCTTTTTTGTTAAATGTTCATTTATAAACACGTTCGTTCCCTTCAGTTTTTTTTTTTTTTTTTTTTTTTTTTTTTGCTTGCACTAACACATCATTGCTCTGTTTCCTGCTGATGAATCTGACTATTATAGTGGGTTTGGACTCAGACTTCCTCTGTAGCATTTGGCAAATAGATATTGCCACACTTTGAATGTGTATGTCTTGACTGGCGATAACCCACTACCTGTTGCTCCAGAGACAGCAGTTCTTTCCTCGGTGTGTCTTCTGTTGTATCCACATTAGCTTTCGCGCTGGCACATGTTCGGTGTTGAGTTTCCAGCCCTGTAATCACCAAGTACTCTCTCCGTGTACATTGTTCCAGTTCGCCAATTCTCTCTTTGAGAAAAGCTATCTTCTTATCCCTTTCTGTCAGCATCGTTTGTTGTGACTTCATTTTATTTACAACTTTAAGCAAACGCTCTTGTTGCGATGTGAACTTTGTCAGTTCCCCTGACATAAAGTTTAGCAATTGCTTAATCTCTTCCCTGTCTTCTGTCGCTGTCATATCTTTGTTTTTGGGGCCTTCCATGCAATGCATGGAGGCACCTATTACTCTCCACCTTGAAACTGCTTTCCCCGTTAATGCGGCCCGAACCGTCGCGTGCATCCTCACAATATATATATCAAAAATTCCGTCTCGTTCTCGAGATGTCTGCTATTACTCAACTTTTCGTTTCGAGTTACCATGGCGACGTAATTAGCGAAAAACTACCCCATACAAAGTCAATGGAGCGAGGTCCTGAGTCATGGTTACTCAACATGTGAGTGATATTCCCCTTCCGACAAACTTCCTTGTAGATAACTTTTGCATTGTTGATCCTTTTTTTTTTTTTTTGCTTCGAAATGCCTCTTTTGGCTCCCACCGACACGCACACTTTGACAGGCCCCTTTTAAATTTCTTCAGAAATTTTCTAGGTTATTTTTGCCGTTTATTGCTGTTCAGTCTTCACTTGAATAGCTGGCATTATCATTGGCTGCTAGACTTAATTAGCTGATTAGGGTGTGACATTAGTTTCAAAAAAATTTATTTTTCACAAAATTTGAGGAAAAAAAGACTTATTTAACTCTATGTGTAATGAATCTGTATAATATGAGTTTCACTTTCTGAAATGAGGGACAAAAAATATTGAACTTTTTCATAATTTTCCAGTTTTTTGAGAGGTACCTTGCAATTAAGCAAAAACTATTTTAAAAAGATCAGTTTTTAGTAGCTCTTTAAAAACTCAGAGTCCATATACCTCAAACTTACTGTGGGAGAGAGTTTCAGAGCCCTGGTTCCCCTACTGAGAAGGGTTTGACTCATATCTGGCAAAGCAGCAAGCCCTGGTCTCATGACCTCAGGGACCTCCAAGAGCATTGGAGCTGTAAGTGGCTTTTCTGATCTTCAGTGGCTCTTTCTTTATTTTAAAACCTAAAAATATAAATAAAATGGTGGTTCTTTAAAATTGACAAAAAATTTCCTATAATAGATATTTTAAAAAATAATAATAAAGAAAACAATTTGTCTTTTTACAAAAAGTCATGTAACATTTGCGGCTCTAAGAGTTTTGTTTAGCTGAACTAAAGGTAAAATTCACTCTTCAGATTGTAAAGGTTTGTAAATGTCTTCACTAATCTGCAGTGCTATTGGCCTAAGCAAATACTTAATTAAACAGAATAATTCTGCATTCAAGGCTACTCCAAAAAAAAGGGACAATCACCACCCTGTACTGATTAGAACAGGTATTAATTATCAAATAGAGATGATTCCACATTTAACAGAACCTCTGTTTTGACAGAAAATTTATCTTTTTTAATTGGACGTTTGTGAAGAAAACACTGTAACACCAGTAGGAAAATATGCCCAGTTTTTCTAAACCTACACAGTGTCAGAGAGTGTTATTTTTCTTTTAACTAAAATCAGTTCACAGGCTAAGCACACAATGAAACTGTGGGAAACCCTTAGCTAATAAAACAACAGAGAATTTAGCCATTCATCCCAGCTGAGTTAAGTCTTGTGAAATCACAAATCTGAGATTTTAAAGTCATATTTAACTGCGCTACCAACCTGTCAGTCTGCAGGTGGTAGATTCCTTGAGTCTTCTGGACACAAATAAAGTGTGCTGGTTAAAAAAGACCTCTTTTTATCTTTGAAGTGAAGCTAAGATCTGAATCAGAGCTTTTAAAGAAAGAAAGAAAGAATCTCAGGTACATTTGTTTCTATAAATTTAAAAGGGCATCTCCAAAATGCAAGGAGTCTTAGGGCAGCCATTGGAAAGCCTGACATCACAAGCAGGACCTAGGTTACCCCATGTGTTTTAATCCTTATCCTATTTGATTTACTTTTCTTCATCAGCAGAGTATTTACATAATATTGCTTGAATGCAAAATCCTCCATAGAATTTATTGATTCTTGAGGATCTGTTCAACAGTTTTTGGTAAACAAGTAAAAAGCTGTCGAGTTGTTGTATTCCTACAACCCTAAATAAGACCAAAATATGGTAGGGAACATTTTGTATAATGTTTTCTTGTGTATTTGGTATATGGACTGTGACTATAAACTATTTAAAAATCAAACAAATCTTGCAAAATGTATTGGGTTGCAACTTGTGGATTGCTATAAACTTATACAACTGGACTGCATTGCAACCCAGCACCACCCCTCTTACCTCGTAATGTAGGATATGTAATTGCTGTATTTGCCCCTCATTTAAATTGTTCCTCCAGGTGGTTTGCCACACCACAACAAAAAAGTCAATGTGCTTCTTTTAAGAAAGTTACTTTTATAAGCACAGCTATTGTATTTATTGTTCTGCTGATGGAAGCACCAGTCAGTTTCGGCTTTCTGCCTTTCTACTACAAATATCTAGTCCTTCCCAGCTATTTTGTTGTTGCTGTTCAGTTGTAGGAAATTTTAAACCACGGGTGCCCAAGTTCAGTCCTTGAGCGCTACTATCCTACAACTTTCAGATGCATCCCTGCTCTCACACACCTGAATGAAATAGCTGAATTCCCTCACCAGCAGTGAGGTATGCAGCTATGCAGAAGTCTGCAACAAGCAGCTCATTTGATTAAGGTGTGCTAGAGAAGTGATGCATCTAACAGCCACAGATAGGTAACTCTTGAGGACTGAACTTGGGCATTCCTGCTAAATTATCTAAAATCCTTTAGGTTTCAGAAATAGTTTCACAATGCGACACTAAATTGCCCTTAGGAGTGAATGTCTGCATGCATGGTTGTTTGTCCTGCGTGTTGCCCAATGGCCACAGGACAAGGGCATCAGCAACAAACCCGCCACTGTCCTTGCAAGGATAAGTAGGTATAGAAAACAGATTAATGCATGGATGTAACAATACAACTGTGTTTTCATCATATTCTACATGGCAGAACCTACAAAGATTTTCAGCATTAACAACAAGCTAGAACTGTATAGTGGAGCAGATATTTCTAAAGAGCATGAAGGTTCTGGGTTTATATCCTGGAAAGGAACTTTTTATGATTAAGTTTTGGATGTTTTTTCTGTGCTTTAGATGGTTTTTTGGGGGTGCTTCTCACACCGCAAAAACATTTTATGTTTTATTAATTGGCCCTTCTGAATTGGTGTGATGGCTCAGAGCCATAGATAAGTGTGAGCATGACTGTGTGTCTCTGTGTTGCCTTGTAATGGACTGGCCACCTGTCCAGGTTCTAACCTGCGTCTTGACTGCTGAGCTCTGGAGAAGCCTTCAACCCTGCAAGGATAAATGCGTCTATAGATAAAATAATTCCTTTTCAACCCAGATATTGTTTAGCAACACAGGCTACCACTCTCCATTAGCCTTGACTCTTAACCAGCTGTCAGCAACCTTTACGATCCAAAGAGCCATTTTTGACCTTGCCTCCACTAAATAAAATTTGTTTTCAAGTCATAAAGCCTGTCTGAGCTTTGAAAAAAAACCCACATCATTTAAAAAAAAAACAAAAAAACTGTTATATAGAATTTGTTTGTTTTATGGTTCCCATAATTTTATTTATTCTTTTAGGTTTTAAATGACAAAAAAGATCATCAAAACTTCTGAAAATTAATTCATTTTCATCATTGAAGCTTTCCATATTAGTAGGGAGAAAATTATGTTGGCAGCTTAACAAAAAAATGTACTGAACAGATGTTTTGTTACTTATACTATTAGTATTTGTATTATATTTGGTAGAAATTCTAATTTCAGTCCAATCATACAGACAGATTTTAAGTCAATTGCATGCATCCTAATTCAAACATAAAATATTGTAGTCAAGTTCAGTTTATTATGCCAATTGGTAATAAATCCACAATCCTCCTGAACCAACATGTGGCGATAGTTGATCTTATTGAGGCCTTAGCTTAGCAGCAATCCAGTAGTCACTTAAATGCTTTATTTGGGTTTAAAACTTAACCCAAGCTGGTCTATTAGTATTTAATGACTGATACTAATGGAGTAATACATGCTGATAAGAAATCATTTCAACAAATTAAGAAGGCAGTACAAGACTGTGTAAAAGTATTCATTTTGAAGGTGTAAGCAATACATTTAAACAATAAGAAACTGGGGGTTTGGGATGGTGAGCTTTTGGTTTGAGTTTTGAAGGGCTCCTAGAGTAACTGGAAACACCAGAGGTAACACTTCAGTTTCATCTAATATCTCCTAAATTGTTCATGGTACAAGGAGTTTACATTAAATTTCAACTGCACAAATTTTGTCCTTCATTTTAAAAAAGGTTTGTTTTGGATCATAAAAGGCAGACTGATTTTGTCAGCTGTTCTCTAAACATACACAGTACACAGTCTGACAAAATGAGACTTTTTGCCTGACATACAACATAATGAGGACTCTAACAGTGCTGTAACACACTATTACTTTGTACGTCGACAGATCAGTGTAAAATATAAACACACACGCCCACACACTAACATACCTAGTAAGAAAGCAAGGGAAAAAGGCTCAAATTGAGGCAGCTTGCTGAAGGGCAACCTGCCAAAAGAGTGGGAGAGTGAGACGCCATACAGACAAAGGGAGAGAGCAGGAAAGTCCTTACATAGCCCACAGGAAGAGCTGTGTCAGGGCAGGAAGCACCTTGTTTGGGCATGGAGGTTTCCTGGCTGGCTGAGAGACTGACATTTCCTCTGCTGGTTTGCTTCTGGAGTAAGGATCACATGAAGGCTTGAGGGAGGCTGCAGGGGTGATGGTGGTGGGCCGCCAGCTGGGAAGGGCCAGACTCAGTCTCTGGTTTCACCTTTCCCTCCTTCCCTCTCTCTCTCTCTCTCTTTCTCTCTGCTTTGCTCTGCACACCCTGCAGCTAGAGGCTTATTGCTGTAGCAGACACTTTGCAGGTCAGCTTTCAGTCATGGCCACTAATGACAGTAAACCACAGAGTAGTGAGGAATATAGCATGGTGCACTATTATATGTTTAGTGAAGCACTCACAGAAGAATCTGAATTCTACACAATTACCTGTAACAACTGTGGTTGCCTGCTGTTCTCTTTTATCAAAGCTGTTTCATGGTTTCACCAGTTAAGTTAAATCTTGAACGAATCAGTGTTGCAACTTAGACTCTTTAACTTTAGGTTATCTGGATCTTTCAGAAGGCAATCTTTAAATGAATGATTACAGCAAACTTAAGGTAACATAGTTACTTGATTGTACTATAAAATGGCACTATGTGCTTGAAAAATACATAATACCCCACCTTAAAAATGTCTAGTGTCATGTGTTGTAATTCGTTATGTCTAGTTATCATTTACAATTTTACTTAAAGTTATCATTGAATCCTGATGTCTCGACCAAGCCAAATAACCAGTTATACAACATAAGTGCTTTTTTGTAAAAATTGGTGGTGTGTCAGCATCTTGAAACATTTTGAACTTACTGGCCATTTTAAACTCATTTTACATGCAAAGCAAAATGCAACAGTCATTTTTTTCTATTTGCTTTGGTATTTCATGATAAATGATTTGACTTTGATTATTTGACTGGATAAAATTTATCTGCATCTCAGAAGGCTAGTGCACACAAAGTGCAACTATTTGTGTTGTTTTATGTTTGTAGCCACTGCTGTTCTTCTTTGGAATTCATTTGTATTCTGTGCAACTGCAGCAAAACCACTGAGATGAATGCAAGAACACCATATAGGTTTCTCAGTAATTTGGCAAAAGAAAAAGTGCATGGAAGTCATTCATAAATAGAACCAAGAAGGCCTAGACAGAACATCCTGCTTTAATTTTTCATCACCAAGTAACTGTCCTGCTGGGGCCTACAAAACTGCCAGAGCTGCCAACAATGACATCAACTGAGCCAACACCAGCAAGAGAAAGTAATAAAAAATGATTTCTTCAAGTCCAAACATGATCTGAGATACTTCATGAATTACAAGGTAAAGACTGATTTGTGTTGTAGCAACTGAACAACCACCAAAACAAGACCTCGTGTATAGGAGGTTATAGTTTTCTGACTGACTAGTTACATAACTAGTTAAGGCAGTGTAATTAGAATGTGGCAAACTTATATAAAATGGAGAAAATGTGAGGAAATATATCAAGTATAAATAATATGAAACAGTACTCCAGATAGGTTTTAATCAGTTTAAGTTCTAAACATGATTTTGATCCTTATCACCATTTATTTCAGCCTTAGTATCCATCATGGCTTGTGAGTCATATTCTGACTCAAGGTTGGACCCCTGGCAGCTGGATCCTCCCTCTGTCTGTCTGTTTGTCTGTCTGGGTTGTATTCCTCAAAGAAAATGTCCGTCTGAATGGATAAAAATCCATCAAAATCCATGTTGGAATCTACTAAAAGTTGCTCTTCCAGTATATAGCTTAATAAAGCCAAAATATATTTTTTATTTAATGCCCTTATTAGTCCCCCAGGGGGGGGATTACATTTTTTCAGTACAGAGGTGCTGCCCTTTAGGCAAGATGGGTGAAGTGTCTTGCTCAAGGACACAACAATGGAAACAGACAGGACTTGAACCAGCAACCCGCCAATTACGGGACAAATTCCTACCACCGTCACCCCATATTACCCTACGACTTGCTTTTCTGACGATGGTCATTGGGTTCAGTCAGCCTCAACTCAGAGAAGCATCAAGGAAAACAAGGACCAACTATCTGCAAGAAAGAACATCACTGTGAGCTGGGTGGCAAGTGAAGGCAGAGTCTTCCAATTCCTGTCATTAGGATGTTCAATAGTCAACCAAATCCAGAAAGACATCTGCCTGTTGTTCTTGAGCTTTTCTTAGTAAGTCCTCTCTTTAGGATCATTTGGCTCTCCTTGGAAGTGTCAAAACTCAAATTCAAACCCAGACACTTTCCTTTCAGTGACCAAAATCCTTTTATTAGGCACGAGAAGCTAAGCGCTGCGAAGGCCTATTGTAATCATAGCGTTTCTTATTATGATTCTTGACACACACTAAGCACTAATTTGGAGGCCTAAACATATATGAAAACTCACCAAGCAACTCTACAGGATCCCCTAACGTGAGATAGGCCAACTGGTAAATCCTAGAGAGCTAAAACTTGGTACGTACACAGATCCCCCTAAAACAAGAAAAAAACTCTCTTGGAGGTATGCCCTAAACCCAACAGGAAGTCTGTCATTTTAGGTCAAAGGGTCAATTTTGGACGTTTTTCAATTTTCATACATGTTGAACTTTAACGAACTCCTCCTAGGGATTTTGAGCTATCGGCTTCAAACTTGGTCACTAAACCCTTAACGCATTGGGGATTAAAAGATATCAAAATCTTCAGTTTTCGTGCATGTTAAAGGGGCGGGGCCAGGCCTCAAATTTGGCCTATTCACCACGAATTTTGATCCGCTATAACTTTCACATGAAAAGGTCAATTTACACCAAACTTGGTATGAGTCATCCATGTTGGATGCGCAATGATCCTATGTGGTCATATAATGACGTCATAAAAGCCCTGCCTCCTCAGAACAGGAAGTCACTTTTTTTTCTTGGAAAGCTCCATCTCTGACCCCCTTGATCTAATCAACATGATCTTGTGTCAGAACACAGATAACAAGTTGTTCTCACTTGCTTTAAAACACCAAGAGTTTTCAGTGGAGGCGTGGCTGTGGTGGCATGACGAAGTCATACATCACGCTATTGCCATACATTTGGCTCTAAATTCCACATATTTCAGCTGATCTTCACTAAACTCACTATGATCGATCCTAATCACCCCGCCCCAACCAGAGTGCAGTCCAAAAATTTGTGGGCATGGCTTAATCCCTCCACAGCACCCCCTAGAAATCAGCCCCAAGCCATTCTTTGAATGACTATCATGAAATTTGGCACACATTTGTCATGTCAGGACCTATGAAAAAGTCTCTTGGAGCCCTGGTCCCAACCCCACACCATGTCAGCCATTTTGGATAAAGCCGCCATTTTGTCTTTTTTACACATGTTGTATCTGAATGAACTCGTCCTACACCTTTAACATGGAGACTTCACAGTCATTCTGCAGTCTTGAAGCATTGAAGGGCAAAAGTTATCAAAAACTTTTTGCTACATTACAGCATGTGGGCGTGGTCAAGCCTCAAAGTCTGACCCTTCACCACAAAACATCAAGGTGGAATAACTTCCACATCCAAGGTCGTAGCTTAATGAAACTTTCTTTGTGTCATAATAGATCAGCACTAATCACATTTTCATCATCATTTGGTGACATCACCTTAGCCCCGCCCCTTTTGAACAGGAAATGAGCTGTTCTGCTGCTGGTTGTCTTGCTTTTACTCCTTGATTCATACAAAATTAAACCAAAAGAAACCGTATCCACTAACCCTTGATAAACATTCATGACAGTAATAACTCCTATCTAGAAGGTTGGATTTCGGCAAAATTTTTAAGACTTGGGATTTGGGAGAGTCGCCAAATGCTCCACCTAGTGGACGGATAAAGGAACGGCGTGAGAGCGTTGATGACGACGTCATGGTGGTGGTGCCAGATCACTCAAAGTTGCAAGGTCAGAGTGGCGCTAAGCTGCGAGGGCTGCAGCTTTAATAGTCTCTTTGCTTCTTTGCTTAATGATCTGCTAGCTGTGCATTTGTCTTAGCCATAAGTATTAACAGCATCCAGACAAAGAGAAACATACACAGACTTATGTTTCCTGGTAAACAGTGAATGCTCCATTTAGACATAAATCTGAAAAGTGACGAGATAATTCCTGCACCTGCTCAGTCCCCCTCCCCCAGCACACACACACTCACACACACACACACACACACACACACACACACACACACACACACACACACACACACAAACAAATTCACATGTGAAGGAAAAGCAGGAGACAGAGGAAATAGGGTGGACAGTAGACCGGCATGGTATCAAATACACCAGACTCAAATCAACACTCACAAGCCATGTGAGTCATAACAGGCACTTATATTGTTTCTGTTTTCATGTTTTTCTTGGTGATAATATACAGCAGAGAGGCAATTCTGCTCAGTTGCTTCATAGCAACACTGCTCTGGATGGAGTGGCGATGCCTGCCAAGGAAAACGTGTGAATGCAAGCGGTCAACAAATTCGAACTAAGCTGGTCAGATGGAGTTTAAAATGTACAAATCCAAAGATAAGTGTGTGTAACACTTAAGGGATGAATCTAATAGCAACTGAATAAAGGTAAAATTGAAAAAAAAAAAAAACGAGTGTTTGAGAAGAGTGCTTAACGTAAACAAGTATTCATTTAAACTAAAATTTTGTCTAATTTTACTGCTTTAGAGAAATAAAGAGAGCCTCTTTCCCATCCTCACAGCAGATTTTAGCCCGCTGGTTTGGATAGAATACCAGAAAAGCACTAGGGTCATTACTCCCAGTGACGGACTCTATTAAGCAGCAGTGTTCAGCGCAGTATTCACACACACATACGAGCACATGCTCTCACACCTCGATGTGCAGAGCAAAAGTATGTGTATGTGTGTGTGGAAACGGGTCAAACGTGTGGCCCTTTTTGTGCAAATTACACTTAACTGCAGCGATATTTCCAAGCTTTAAAAACACATACACGCACAAGCTATGCACACTCTTTGTAATCTAGCACCATTACTGCCAGCTTTGCATACATTAGAGGATAAAAATGATGGAAAGGAAGATGATATAGGGGTAATTTACTGAGGGGGCATTGGAGGTATTTATAGCCAAATAGTGGAAGCGCTGAAAGCATGCTGAGTTCATGATCTGATCATTAATGTGTTCTAATGGAGACACAATTGCCAAAGAACAGCAATGCACAGCTCAAGCCGAATGTTTGAGGGTGCTATAGGGGGGTAAAAAAGTTGCTTTTCTATCACATTGTCAAAGCATTTGAGAGCTGAGCCAAAAATTTCCCAAGCTGAAGTTGGGTTATCGCTGTGGTCAAGGCTCATGACTTCACTTTGGCAGTAATAACCTGTCAACTGTTTCACATTAGGAAATGTAAAAAGTCTACATACACACTTGACAAAGCTGACAGATGCTGACAAGCCACTGCATGCAGTCACAGGTCCTAAATGAGGACCTAATGGTGTGGATGTGACAGAGATGGGGCTGTGTTCAGCTTGCCACAGCACACTCTGCTTACTGTTAACTAGCTGTTAGGGAGACAGACGGGAGGCATGCAGACAGAGGAAGGGGGTGAATAATATTTAAAATTAGATTGATTTTATTTAGATGAAAACTCTCCTTAAATGTTAGAATCTTTTTTATTAAATCATAGACTAAAATCTCACAATTGCATTGGTTCTAGAAAAATCTGTGTTTTCCACTATGTTGCATCAGTTTGTTCTTATTTTTTTGGCTAAATTTTGTAAGTATTCAAGTAATAAAACTACCATTTTGTGCTGATTTTATTGCAAAATGTTTGTTTATGCTTGCTCAACAGAATATTTCAGCAGTTTATGTTTCGAGGCCTGTTTTACACCAGCCTAACTTAACTAAACATATAAGCATTGTTACAGCTATCAAAAATTTTATTTATTGTCCTTTCATAGCCAGATGGAATCAGATACATCTACGCTACAATAGAGTGTTCCCAACATTTTTTTTTGTTTAAGGCCCCCTGCTTGAATCTGGAACGGCAACTGTGCCTCCCATTTTTTTCCATCAGAACTGTGCATTTCTGGGCTAACATCTAGAGTCAGTCCAGCAATGTATTATTTAGGAATCAAGTACATGATGATTATTGTTATTGTTGACACTGCACGACTGTGCTCAGTTAACTGTATAGCAGAAGTCTCAAATCTAATGTTCAAAAGTCTAAATCTGATTTCCAAAGGTCCAAAGAAAAATTAGTGGTGTGTAAATCCTTTTGCACTCTGCATTTGTTGTTTATTGTGACCTATTTTTTGAAAATAATGCACAATGAACACTTGTATTTTACAAGAATTTTAACTTAAACGAGTAATTTCATTAATTATCAATCCCCAACAAATAAAGGACTTTTCTTCATAAACAAGAATAAACTAAAATAAATAAACTGAACCTAAAGTGTAACAAGACACTGTTACAGGAAAAGAATTTAGGTTTAAAGCTACAGTATGTAACTTTTACAAAAATATGTTTGTTTGCATATTTGTTAAAACTCTAACCATGTAGTGACAGTATAGTATGAAACAGATAATCTGTGAAAAGATCGAGCTCCTCTACCTTCTCCCTGAGCTATTATTGCTGTCTAAAGAAATGCACCGCTCCCAACCAAAAAACAACCAATCAGAGCCAGGAGGAAGGTATTAGTGCTGTCAGTCACCCTCATTGTACGCGCTGCTAAATGTGCTAATGATGAAGAAACAACTCACCGTTCCGGAAAAGCTATTTATCCACCGTTATCGGTGGCCATGCTAACTTTGCCTTAGCCTTAGCAACAGGCTACGTTGTTATGATCCAGTTGTAGCGTAGCAGAAAGCAAGGGGAATGGTGTGAGCGGCATGTACATGAGGGTGATTGACAGCGCTAAGACCCTCCTCCTGGCTCTGATTTTTGTTTCTGACTGAGTGGTATATTTCTACAGTTAGTACTGGGAGAAAGCAGAGGACATTGATTTTTTCACAGATTATCTGTCTTATTCTGTCACAACATAATGATAATTTTAACAAAAAGGTAAAAAACATATTTTTCATAAAAGCTTAAAAACATAAAAACATATTTTTCTACTGCAGCTTTAAGGTACAGGTGAAAGCTCAAAGACATGTAAGGTAATCTACGGAAAAGTTACCAAGTTAGCCATTGCTTAACCTAACAATCTGGTTATTGTCTACAAATTCAACAGTTCAGCAGAAAAATAACTCAAATTTTTAAAACTCAATATGTTTTTGTAAAGCTCTTAAAAATCAGTTACCTCTATGTTTATCTGTTAAAAAGCTCCCCACATGGTTAATATAAAATCAAAAAAAGTAATTTATGTATGTTTGTTTATTACAGCCCCAAACTTATGGCATTCCAGGGCCTTATGCTACAAAGCAAGTTCAGTCTATTTCAGTTTTCTTAAAGAAATCCTGTTGAACTAAAGCTGGTGTTAAAGATTGTGCTGAACTGGGACTCTAAAGCTGATTATCAAGTCAGTAAATTAAGCCAGGGGTACTGGCTCTGAATATGTGTGTTGTCATATAAAACATGTGAAGCTGCAATAAAAGGACCATTAACAATGAAGAGATGGGAAGAAAGATGGCCAAAAAAGGAGTTTAAACTGTTCATACTCATAAATATGCAAACATATACAAATAAATATTAAATAATCATTCCATCTAACATGTTTTCATCAGCAATGTTTTTTATCTTTGTGCAACAATCCCTTATGTATGAAATCCTTCTTTGTCTAAATGACCTTTAAAGATCAAACCGTTTTTAGTCCAGAAGGCAGAGATATAAATGTCAAAGTTAAAAGGTGTTGTAGTTAATTAGTAGCATTAAACAGTCATATAAACACTTATATAAGTGATTAGAGTATGAACATAGATCTACACACACAATATGTAGTACTTTGGAGAGTATGATGCACTCTGCTCTCATGATGAATGATTAGGAGATCTTTCTGGAGGAAGGCATTTCAATTAGGGAACACAAATATTGTTTGTTTCTAATCTTTAGCTTCAGCCAGGAAAAAAACTTCGGAGCAATCACTCTCATAGGGATCAAGTGTGCTAACATATCTCTCAAGAAGTTTTTCTGAAGAACTAAGATCGAAGCAGTGGGACTTGGTGAGGTGGAATAAAAAGGAGCGGAGGGGTGCGTTTATGCAAAGTCTTTCTTCTGTCTTATGTTTTCATTTTCTCAGGGCAGTGACTGGTTACGAAGTAGGGCTTTCTTTGTTCTGATAGGTAATCTGGAAACCTCACATGAGCAGACCAGGGTTCCAATGTAAGTTACCAAGGTGACAGAGCCAGATGGGAAGTGAACAAGCTTTCTAAAAAAATCCCAAAGTAAATCTTAAGTTATCTTGATAACTCACCAATCCTGCTTCATACAATAGGACACAGGACTTTTTTTGTCAAATTTTCTTCTCATTATCTCCTGTGTTTCTTCATCAAACTTAATGTAAACAGAAGTACTTTGTACAAGTGTAACAAATTTTCCTGTGAAACACAGCTGACCACTAAGCAGTTGTGCAGTCGCTTGTACAGTTTTGAGAAATGTTCAGATCTTTTTACAAAGGTTTGTTGGCTCAGTCCATAGATGTTTTGTACGAAGTTTCATGTTGATCCATCTTACAATGTGAGAATTAATCAAAACTAGGTTTTGTCTTTGTCGCGTTACAGCAAAAAATCTAGTTAGGAATAAGTGGGCATGGACAATGTGAAAGTGATGCAAAATCATCCAAGGATAAAGCTGATATGAAGTTTTTTTTTAGGGGAAGAGCCTATGGTTTAGGAGTTTTTAGCCAAAACACATTCTCCTTCACAATAGCGCCCCCTACATATTGAGGGGTATCATTTTTTTCTTTTGGGCTGAACAGCGGTTGGGTTTTTCTGCCAGACTCTTTTATGAGATTTTTCCTAGCATTTTCTGGTTCTTTCGCCCAACGCGTTTCAACGGAAAAGAAAAATAATGAGCAAGAATGAAAAATCCATACATATACAACAGGGTTCCCTGTTCCGCTGGAGCAGGCAAACAGGCATGCCTTGCATTACTTGTTTGCCTGCTCAACAGGCTTGGAACCCTAATTAACTATTACGAAAAAGAACAAGTTTTACTGAATTGATACGGTATCTTATTGTGTGAAAGTGAAGATGGATAAATTACTGATTTACATGGTATTGTCAAGTGTCTCAGAAGTGGACAAAAGTAGACAAACTGATGCAAGTCCTGAAGTTGACTTTTTGTTTCTGTTATCTGCTGAATTTAAGGTTAAGATAGTACTCAGTTCAGGTTACCATTGCTGACTTCAGGCAGCAGTACTTATTTTGATGCTGGTGAACACCAGACGCACCCAGCAGGTATCCCACCACCCTGCTTCCCGCAGCACCCTGATGACATCAGCTGGTGTGGAAAGTAGCCATTAGTTCCACCTCATCACTGGGGGACAAATATAGCATCGCAAGGCTTTCATCAGACAGGGAGGACAGCTGTAGTTAGGGGGCGGAAAAGGAGACCTGGCCAGATGCTGGTACACATTCAGGACATTTCTCCTTTATCACCAGTTCTCCCATCTTCCTGTCACTCGTAATCACGCTGTCATGGCTGATAACACCTTAAGACTGCTTCCAGAAAGGCACATGGATCTTGTGCATGTTTGAAGCATGGCCTATTACACGCATCCTTTAAGGATGCAGGATATACATACCTAATTCCAACCAATTTTACCCAGCGATGATACATACATGGTCGTAAAGACTTTTTATTTTACTCTTCTTGGCACAGGCAAAGTCTCTAAAACAGGGGTGTCAAACTCATTTTTATTTTGGGCCATATCAAGAGCATGAACGTTCTCAAGGGCTGGTTGTGCCAGAATGTGGTGATGAAAACCCATCAACAAACTGTTAAAAAATGAATAAAAAGCTGTATCTGCATTCAACGAGTTCTTAAAATTAAATAAAATTCAGCATCTTTTCACGTTGATCAGTCCCTTCAGGATTTTGCAATTGTTTTTGTGATTTTTTGCAATCAAAATCAAAGATTTTGTGGAGATAATTTAGAAGCATTTTCAATTAATTTTGCAATATTTGCGTTTATGTATGATGGTAAATGTGACTTTTCAATACTTGCCATATTGATCACGGACTATACCATGACATCAAGTAAGGCTGAGGCAGCAGTGTTGTAGAAGTAAGAAGTACTGCCACGTGCAGGTGGGAGTTAGCATCACTTAAATCTAATCTTTTAGGCCATTTTTATGGAAAATTCACAATAAACTAACAATTATGCATTAGTATGAAAAAATGCAACTGTGACAACTGTTATCTTGAAGGTTCAATTTATCAGTCCCTCCGGAGTCTAGAGGGCCACATAAAAAGCTATGCTGGGCTGGATTTGGCCCCTGGGCCTTGAGTTTGACAAATGTGCTCTAAAATATTAGATCATATACAGATGATGTGTTTTAAAACACTAGCCATATTTTCTTCTTAAATACATGTTACCTGGCATAAATCAAAAATATCTGCAAAGCAAATTTTAACACAGATTAAGACCATCAAACAGTCTGCGGTATCTAAATGATCTTGCGAAAATAGCTGGATCATTTGAAGGCAATCGTGACACTATACTGAACCCTTGTACTGAAATATGTTTTCCCTCTTGCTTTCCTGGCCATCCCTGCACTGCTTTTAAGTAGTTTCCTGAAGAGTTTCCCTGTAAATACGAGTGGTTTCTGCATATGCGCTGTGGAAGAAAAAATTCAAGTATTTTCATCAGTATATTGGCAGCATTAGATAATGCAGATAAAGGGAGTTTCTGTACAGAGCACTGCTCACCTCCTAGCATGCCATCCTGTCCAGTAATTTGAACCTAGTCCAATGTTCTGTGTGCATATTTTATTAACTGAGATCAGAAAGAATTATGTACTGACTATTTGAAGGTGACAACACAAGGGCTGATTTTTATGAGTGGCACTGTAACCCCAAAAAACATTTCTAAGTTGTACTCTTGCTCCCCTTATTCCTTATTACTCAACACAATGACAGGGCCCCGCTTCGTTGTGTAACAAATACATTTTACATTTGAACTGAATTCTGAAAAACTCATGACTTTTTTTGGTTTCCCAGCAACCACCCAATATGCACAATTTTGAAGTGTGTGTATTTTTCCCCAGCTGAGATCACCAACTCAGTCTGAAGCATTGCTCAGAGAGATATTTTTGGGTGCAGTTAGGGCTTTGGCAGTATTAGGTCCTGCAACACCACTGTTGCAGCAGCCACTGCAACAGTGGTGTTGCAGTAAATTACTCTGTGTCCTGCCTTACCTGTGTGGGCCTGTAGGGATTGTTGCCTGGCCAGTCTTGCTTCAAATTTTCTGAATGTCGGGGCCTGCGGCCCACTCTAAATGGGTAAGCTACCACTGCAGCTACCAGGCTCATTGGCGCTATACCCAGGACCCAGATATTTTGCGAACACAATGATGAACCATCACAATATCACAATGGAAGCTTTGTGCATGCTCTAAACATTTGGGGAGTTACCGTGCTTCATTCCACGTAATGGGAAGCACAGAGCATTTTTGAATTCACCCGTGAGGAATTTCTGGTTGATATTTATTTGTTGTTGTTGAGTGTAATCTTCAGTCAATGTGAAGGAGATCTTAATATCTATAAAATCAGAGGGTTTGGTTTTTACAGTTAGCCAATATAACTGGAGTCTATTTTCATTTCATATGTGATTAGGGCTCAGCATTTAAATGGGGCTTTGCAACTACCAGATAATGAGTGCTGTTTTGTCATCCCTGGGACTGCATTATAAAAGCATGGCAGTCACAACACACACAGCACTACTGTCAAAACACCAAATAATGTCTCTCTCAAGTCATAGCAGTCCTGTTTCTATTATGTTTGCCCCTGAACTAATACCGCTTTATATTTCAGATAGTGTGAGTGGGATTTCTGTGACACATTACATTATTTATTATCTAACAAATAGGTTAGGGATTATTATTTAGTTGCTTGTAGACCAAATGCGCTGGGTATTATTAAGTTCCATTGAAGTGCGTGTGTGTCTGTGTGTGTTGCATGGTGAAACAGGTGGCCACAGAGTTGGTGCAGACACCTGGCCTCCATCTTTTTAATGACAGGTGTTGAAGTCACCACAGGTCACATCTGGAGGGTGGAGGGAGAGACCCAGATTTTCTCTTAGGTCTCTTTTGATGTATCAGAGTGAGATGCTGGATGAGATCACAGGAGATAGCTTGTTGGTAGCTTTAAAATACACAAATGCCCCAAAGAGCAGGAATGTGTGAATAAAAGAAACCTATTTATAGTAAATCTGGTTTGAGTAATATTCAGTCAAAAAGCCTCAAGACATGCACATACTCACACATACAGCACTGTGGCTCTCACCTTTAATCTGGGCTGTTGTGACAAGCTGGTGGTTGTTCTGAACTCTTGAACTGCAGCTTTAAGCGAAAGTGGCTGCCCTGAAATGCATTCCTGCTGTTTCATGTGGAGAGCCAGTTATAGAAATGTGAATATTTGGGGACTGTTAAAGAAAAGGCTGGCAGAATCATTTAGAATAAACAGATTTGCTTCAAAATAAATTCCAAGCAGCTAAAGAGAGGCAATTTTGAGGCTCTGCTTGATATTTGTTACAGTCTTGTATAGGTACTGTTTTCATGCCATAAGTAGGGCTTGCTTATCCATTCTTACTTTCCATGAAAAAGTTCCCGGGTTGAAAAAAGAACAGCACCACAATGATCAAATGCATGGAATGGATTACAGTGCCTTCCAAAAGTATTAATACCCCTTAAGCCTTTTCACAGTTTGAAAAGGTTGTATTTATGTAATGTAACCAAAAGGTCTAATGTATGATATTGGGATTTTTTTTGATAGACTCGCTTAAAATAAAGCATGATTGGGGGGTGAAACAAGTAAAATTAAAAGAATTTTGAAAAGTTTGGTGTGTGTTTGTATGCTGCCCCATTTATTTTGATACCCCAAATAAATGCATGTAACCATTTGCCATCAAAATCACCTAATTGGTTAATGGGGTCCACCCATATCTTATTTACATAATTTATATAAAAGTAGAGCTGTTCTGTGAAAGTTTCAGTGGTTTGCTAGAAAACATTAGGGGAAAAACAGCATCATGAAAAAAGGAACTCACCAAACAGGTCAGGAAGAAAGTTGTAGAGAAATTTAAAGGAGGATTAGGTTATAAAACAACATCCTGAACTTTGGACATCTCACAGACCACTGTTCAAGTCACCATAAAAGGAAATGCTATAGCACAAATGCAAAGAGCTTGACATACCTCTGTATTTGAGCCACTTCAACCTCACAGACAAGTCTCTATCCCTATTCATACTATTGTTAGCTCACCTGAACAAGCCCTTTCCATTTAGAGATACATTTGTGATCCGCTGGTATATCCCAGTAAAGAAGAGGAAAATACCTGAAAAGGGGGGGGGGGAGTAGCTTTCTCACTATAATATCAACACAGTTTTGTATCCTTGATGTTCCTGATCTCTCTTCACTGCATATCTATAAAACACATCTGTTTTTTTTTCTCCTCATGATCTGAGTTAGTGATTGCACAGTCATGAAAATCTCGGCTGCACATGGAGGCCCACAAAGACTTATTAGACCTTAGTGGATGGGTACAATGACCAAAAACAAGATAAACAAGTTTTGAAAATTAACAGAAAGCAGAGCATTGTACAAAATATGAATTATGTCCAAACTAACTAAGACATGACCTTACAATTAAACTGATAGGTCATGCAAAAAAAAAAAAAAAAAAAAAAAAAAAAAAAAGTATTATTCACAGGACCAGGTCAGAAGGAAATGGTAACCCTGGAAGAGCTGCAGTTTATCAGCTTAGGTGGGAGACTTTGTCGACAGGACACTCCACAGATGTGGCCTTTATGGACGTGTGCCAAGGGTGTTGAAAGTAATCCTCAAGAAGTCCTGTTTGTAGTTTGACACAAGCCATGTAGAGGACAAGGCTGACATGGGAAAGAAGTCCTTCTGGTTAACTTTGACCAAACTTTTACTTTTTGGCCTACATGCAAAACACCAGAAAACTTGAACACACCATCTCCACTATGAATAGTGGTGTGCTGTAATGTACTGAAGTTGAGAAAAAATGCCTTTATTTTGTAATTCACATGGCATTTTGAATAAAATAAATACTGACCAAAGAGTTTTGACCAAGTTTGGTCTTTAAGGATAATTATCAGGGCAGCTTTCTGGCTGAACTCAAATTCACATTTTAGTCAAACTCTTTATTTATATAATTTTTTAGAGCAATTTCTATTTATGAATCAAGGTGTTACACAGCCCCTTTAGAAGCCCCTTTGAAGCTGTTCATTACAAATCTACTGCATAACCCACATCTTTCTGATAAGAGAAAATCTTAGAAGAATAGCTACATTTATTTACCCAGCTTCATAAGCTCTGTTCAGCAATTGCAGACAGAGAAAAAAAACAAAAACTCAAACGTACTTACTAGCCTTGACACATAAAGACTTTTGAGGTTTTGTTTGCATTTCAGAGCCACCCAGGTGTCTTTTGCGAAGCTGTAGTGTACTTGATGCCGAGTTGAAGAGGTGTCATATTTGGAAGTACTTAAGCATGTGCTGTTTTTGTTGTCGGTTCAAAGCCACCTACTTCAATCAAGCAAGCCTTATTAGGTAGAGCTTGAGTTGCCAGGACACCTGTAGATCATTGTGGAACTGATATGTCAAAAATCTGCTTTGTGTGCTGCAAATCCTTTTAAAGATAGCTACAAGTTGTGCCTCTTTTACATTTTATGAGTTTTGAACAGTTTGAAAAGAACACAGTCACACATTTTAAACAAGAAATAGCAAAACAAATTTGTGACACAGTGTGTACCTATTGGACATCTTTAGATGCAAAGAGAGCATCTGTTATTCCATGAGATTTTGGATTACAGATGGACTTTAACATTTTGTCTTGGTCTGACTTTACCTGGATAATTCAGTTTTCAACAGCCTAAAAAAATTACCATAAATACTTAAACTGTTAAATATAAAAAAAAATGATAAAAGCAGATAAATCATTTTAAAAGTACTCTCTGACAACAAAGAAAGTTTGTGTATCCACATCACTTATAAATTCAAGAAGTTAATACCACACGTGCACAACTATGGATCAGTGACAGAGCAGTTGTCTTACAGCTGAAAGGTTGTAGGTTTGATTCCAGCTGTCACATGTTGATGACCCAACCCCAAGTTGCCTACTGATTTGTGTATGAATGTGTTCATGAGTCCAGTGAATGTGGCTTTACTGTAAAACACTGAGTGGTCAGCATGACTGGACTGGCGCTTTATAAATTCAGTTCATATACGACTGCATAGAAGATCCCTAGTAGGTCTTCTTGATAAAAACAGACCTCTTTAACAGAAATACCTTGAATTTTTCTGTAGTCACTTCTTGGAAAAGCACCACAAGGATATATTGAGCGCTTATTATTTACCATGACGCAATCTTGGATTTAAGGGAAAGAGCAATCCAGTCCTGAGAGAAGAAGACACAGCACAGTTCATGCAGCCACTATGAATAACAGCTCAAGCAGGAACTCAGGTGAGAAATAGCTTTCTTTAACAGTTGACTTTACTCATGATGCATCCTTCGTCAGTACAAAACGTCTGCTCATGTCCTCAGATTGCATTAAATCAATAACCTTGCTGTCCTGTTGTTCCTCCTCCTTGTTTGGCAATCTTATTGGCTTCAGCAGTGACTCAGTTTAGTATTAGTAGTCTATGCAGTATATTAGGGCTTTACCTTCCCTTTAATCTGACCACATTTGTAGCATTAGCTTGAAATGACTTGATAGTATCAAACACATGTTGTGGGGACTTCAACTATAGATGTGTTTATAGAGCTTGAGTGGTTGGACAGATGGGGTCCTCAAAATAACATCTTAAAAGATCCATTACTGTAATGCAGTTTAAACCCTCAAGTGTAAAACACAGACTTTTCATGTGGAGAAATGTTAAAATTAATATAAAGTAGGCTTCTATCTGAATGCTGGCAGAACTGTTGTGCTTTGATTTACATTTTTTTCACAAACAACCGTTCTTCACTGTTGTAAATTACAGAGAGATCAAGTTCACCACAGTACTCTTTTAAATCCCTCTGTTGTCAGGCAGTTTGTTAGGTCTCCATGCTACTGCATTTCAGAAAACATATATGTTGACTTCCTCCTCATCATGGGATTAATCACCATTTATATTTTTACTTTATGAACTCAAAAACAAACTGCCATTTTGGCCAGTTTGTTTTTTATTGATACCTGAGTTCAGCATTGCAGACATAAAGACATCACACTTTGTCGGCTGTGTCCTCACCACCCTTGCACTAACTTTTTTTATTTCACACCTTTTTACATATTGATGATTTATTTTGATCATAAATGTACCCATTGTGAGCTACAAGCCTGAACAAAACTGAAAAGGTAATGTCATAAAAATTATTTTATATTCTCTTTAAGCTTTGGATGTTTCCTGTTTTAATGTTGCAATTCACCTGAAATATAATGCTGAGGAGACTGGAAATCAGTCAAATAATCTATCTATCCCAAAAAGTGCAACAGGTATCTCAGAACAGGGAAAATTACCTGACGACTGTTTTCGTTGGCTAAAAAAGCCATCCCAGCGAGGCAGACGGGAGCTTAGAACATGAGATCAATGGAGCATATTTAAAAGACATTAGAGAGCAGTCCTGCTGTCACAGTTCTGTGATAAAGTACAGGAATCTAGCCTTCAAGCATACAGTGCCACTTCCCTATGAATGCGATCCTCCAGTGGCTATCTTCCTTTGCTTAATCTCTCCATGTCTAGATGAAAGATGGAGAAAGGCCAGCAATGTCTAAGCCAGGATTTGGTTTGTGCTACCCAATGCTGGGTCTCTCCCTAGCGGCCTGGGGGACGTCAAGGGGTGAGGACGGAGGAGAATGGATGGCTGCTGGCTCCAGAGTCCCTCATTCACTCTCTAACTTGCTCACATTAAAGAGAGCTCTAATCACTGCAGGGACTTGGCCAATGATGTGCTTATCAAACGGCATATTTCAAAAAGGCATCTTAAAAGGCCCGAGGGCGAAGAGGCAATAAGAGCACATTTGTATGTGGATGAAAGGGAAAAGTGTAGACAGACCTTGCATCAGAATACAGCGGGGGGAGATCATTAGCATCACTAGCAAAATATGCAGAGAGGGAGAGACTGAGGTGGCGCTGGGATGGGGTTGTTGGGCTGTGGGAGAAAGAACAGTTCCCTTCGCTGTTCTTTTTTTTTTTTTTTTTTTTTTTTTTTTTTTTTTTTTTTTTTTTTTTTTTTTTTTTTTTTTTTTTTTTTTTTGTTATACAAAGTTCCCAAAAAGAATATGAGAACAAATACATTTTTTAACAAAGGATGGTCTCTTGAAGTGGAAGCCCACTGGGCTGCGTGAGGTGGCTCCACTGTGGGTTACAACAGAGTGAAGCCACAAACGCATCTCCTCTGACTCTCCTCTGACAGAACACACCCAGCACGTGAGCTTTGAAATGTGAGGAAGAGCCTCAAATCAAACATAAAGCTACACAATTCCACCGTTCTTTCAGTGGCAGCGGTTGCATATCTCTCTCGCATTCTAGTTATGGACTAACAAATTTAGGCCACAGGCCCCCCTGTGTGACAAACTGGTTAAAATATTGTCTCCTAACTGTAAAAAAGGGCTGAGAGAAGCATAGTTTGTGGTTTTCATGTAGAGACTTTCCAAAAGTGTAGCAATATGTGAAAGTTTTTATTTAAAATCTGCTGAATGGCTCTTTATTTGCTGCCAGACACCAAAATGATGCTGCAAATGATGAGAGGATGTGTCAGATTTCAGCAGTTTAAGCCACACAAGGAGTCTTGAGAATTCCCCTCCATAAAAAAAGGAATAAGCTTCTATCATGTTTTAAACATCGACATGATTTATCTCAGTGCAAAGATGATGTGTGTTTGTGTGAGGCAAACAGTTTTTCTTATGTGCTCATTTACAAACATTTATAAAAAAAAAAAAAAAAAAGCAGGAGATGGCTTATGACAAACTGAGGTAATGTGTTTTTATGTTTTTTTTTTTTATCTTTAGCTGGATCATTTTGAAGATGTTTTTGTTGCGTTTCTTTTCCTATTATAGGTTTTACCAGAACCCTTTTACAGGTGTATGTGCCCCTGATATATCAGTTACACTCATCTACACTATTCACAATCAAATTTTAGCCAAAAGTTGCAAATTTCAAATGAGAAAGTGCCAAAATGATAAACAAAAAATTTGGGAACTTTTGAGAAATATTTTTTCTTTTCTCCCTTACATATTTTGTGTTTTTAGTTTTTTACAGATGTGAACAAATTTGTTGGCGCTCCTAAAAAAATATGTAAAAAAAAATGCCTAAAAATAAACAGCATAATCTCAAATTGAAATAAAAAAAAAGAAAAATCCTACATTATTTGAGTGTTAGGAAATAAAAGTTTTTAACTAAATCATCAGTGGTATAGTTGCTGTTATCAATGAAGCATTTTTAAAATGAATACTTTATTTTTAAAGTTCATTAGACGTTCTTGAAACCTTGAATGAATAATGCAAGACTTCTTGTTTCTCTCGGGAATAAGTAAACTGTGACACCAAGGTCTATTTCTTTTAGCTGCAGGTCAGTACGCTGATTGAGGAGTCATATTTATGCCGGATGCTCAGATAAGAAATAAAGTCTCCTGAGCTCAATGTCAGAGAAATGCAGTAAAAAGTTGTGTTTACCTAGTCTCCATAACATCTGTTATATGCTATCCATTTGTTTTTTGTTTGCTTTCTCTGGGAGGTATGTCAGGTAAGAAGCTTTTCAGTCCCATCAAAAAAGATAACTATGGGGTATGCTAAACTCTATTGAGACATTAACGAGAATGTTACCCTTTGTATCAGACAGGGCTATGTTTGAGCTTTTTGGGGTTTGCCATTAAACACAGGATCAATATGTGGGAAAGCACCTCTGTTAAGTATGGTGGAGGATCTGTGATGCTGTGAGCCTGTTTCTCTTCCAAAGGCCCTGAGAACCTTGTTAGAGTGTAAAGTCATGTGGCTTCTGTCAGTAAACTGAAAGATAACTGAAAGGTATTCTTACATCATCTTTAAGCAGGATGATGACTAAATAAATATGGCCTAATAAACAACAGATACAAAGTCAAACTTGTTCATTGGTCCTGTCAGTCCGCTGACTTAAATCTGGAAAACATGTGGGATGAACCCAGGATTCTGGATAAAGAGAGATTGTACAAAGAAGAAGAGATGATACGGTGCCTTTGTTGAAAACAATCATTTCTTAACCTGAAAAATTTTCCCCACAAAAAAATGAAAAAAAAAAAAAAAAAAAAATCTAGTTAAAGCTTGGAATATTTCAAATTTTTCAGTGTGGAATTATATCACACTAGATACATTCACATAGATAAAAGCATCAGAATATCCGAAGATGGTAACCAGATGCACCTGTAATGTGGGGACATTGAGGGTTAAGGGCAAAACACTTTCAGAGTTAAAGAAGAAAAAAGACTGATAGATCTGGAAAAATGTAGTTATGCTCCTTCACATCGGCATCAGTGCATCATACAGATACAGCTAGATTAGACTGTGTAGACAACGAACTGATGCCAAGTAAAAACACATAGGCACATGCACGGATATGAACACAGCTCATCAGACTTGGTTTTGAAATTCTGGATCAAGAGACCAATTATCTTAATTATTCTCCTTCTCCTTCCATCACTCTTGTCTGCATGTTTTCCCACTTTCTATTTTAGCTGTGTTTGCATTTATGAGTGTTTTGGTTCGTGCATTTCACAACACAAAAATACTTCAAAGCTCACAGAAAAGCAGTTTTATGTCTACTCTAGCTTTTAAAATATCAGCAAAAAAACCCAACTGTCTTAATTCCAAAGCCAAACATGAAGCAAGGTTCTTTTTGCCTTGGGAACGTTGTGGCCGTTGAGTAACGATGGTGCAATGAAGCTGGAAAACCAAAACAAGCTAAGTTTAAACCTCCAGGGCCAGGCTGCTTCTGCTGCTCCCATGAAACACACAGAAATTAACCAGTCAAGTTCTGCAGCTCGCTTGCTAAGAGCTGACAGCGTCTCGTCAGCTGTTTGCGAAAAAGAGGGGCAATTATTGTGTGATGGATTTCACCTGTACCCAGTGAAAACAACTCATCGCACGTCTCAGGACAGTGAAATATCCCTACCAGAAAATCATTTCCCTGTCACCACACAGAGGGAAAGACATTGTCATTTTTGCTCAAAGATCAAATCACTGAAAGCATGCTTGCCCAGCAGTGAGAGTATGAAATCTCTAATAAAATGGAAATTTAAATAAATTCATTATCCTCAAGACATAGCTAAATCTAGATAAAAGTTGTAAATCATGAGACTTTGGAGGCATCAAAGCCATACATTGGTGTTATTATTCTAGGACATTGTATTGCATTTATAGAGATGAATCAGATGTTTTTCTATGGATCAAATCCACTGATTATAATCAAACATGGAGTTTGATTAGAAATATATTTTTTCTCGCATGACATTTCTATGATATAATGTAATGTGCAAAGCAGCCTGAATTATCTTCAGAAACAGAGCAGTCAAATGACAAAGTATGAAAACAACTCTTCATATATATTCATATTTTTATTTATTTATATTTAATTTCTGGGAGGATATCTTGTACACCAAATATCCCATTGGCAGTTAAGCGCATTCAATGTGTTTAGAAGCCAGAAACAGTCACTTGTTTTAACAAACACAAATACAAAATAAAGTTAACCACAAAATAATGAACTGCATGTATATAACATACAAAAGAATCCCATGCCTACTCAGTAGGTAACTTCAACATTCCAGCTCTTGAAGATGTGGATATTTACACTTACAAAAATATACTTTAGAATTTTTTATCTTTTTATTTTTTTATTTTTTTTTTTTTTATTTTTTTTTTTTTTTTTTTGCTTACATTCTGATAAAATGAAGCGGTGCCCTCATAGCTCGTCCCTTTTTCTTCCTCCCTCTGAGTGTGTACATTCTGTAACAAAAATATTCCCTCCACCCTTAAGGCGAGATGCAGTGCATCCACTCTCGCGCTCAGCCGAGTCACAACATCTGCAAGGCTTCACGAAAGGCACCAAATAACAGGAGCGTTTGTCTTGTTTAGGTTTTTTTCAACATTTTTTTTTTCATTTCTCTGTTTTTTAATATAACCAAGCGATATGTCACATGTGAGAAAGAGATAGTACCAGTGGATGATATTTACAACAGAAACTAACATCACTCTTACTCATGCTTGAATACTTAAGTGCTTCTTTTTTTATCTCAAACAATGTCAAAACATATCACAGCATCATCACTACATAATAGAGAAAGTATGTAGAAAATATGGCCCTGCTCACTTCAAATAATACAATGCAAATATGCAAATAATTGTTCACATCAGTGGTACCGAGGAATGATAAAAACGAAACATGGCACATGTACAATATACATATATGATAGCTTATGTATATCATTCAATGTCTTTTGTATAAATGTCTCAAGGACGAACGTGCCTGAGGAATCCGTCTGTCTCTTGGTGTTGATTTTTTTTCTGTTTTGTTTTTTTGGGTACTGATAGCACAGACACGCCGAAGCCGTTTTCTAGCTGTCTCAGGAGTCCTATATGCATTTGAAGTGCTGCATTTGTTTTATGGAGATAGTAAAAAACTCTTTTACATGTTATATTGTCCTTGCCCAGTCCTTGACATGTCTCTGTTTTCTTTCTTTCAGGCAAATCTCAAGATTCACCCGCACTGCACCCGGTAGCGAAAAAAAGTGCATTCAGGAGGAGGGAAACTAAGTCCTTTTGATGCTGATTTCTTTCCCCTCTAAAATGAAAACCTTACAGAAGGAGAAGTGCATTGAGAATACAAAAAAGTTTTTTCTGTGTGCTCCTTTTTTAGCAGATCTCGATTGTCCTCGGGGAGAGGGTGGTCTGCATGTCTGAAAGTGGGGTGGGCACTGGGGAGCTGTAGATGTTGGATGCAACTGAAGAAGGGAAGGAGGTGGCGATTTGAGACTGGAAGGTGGTGGACATCGACGCTGATGGGTAGGTGGTGGCGATGGAGGGAGAGGGATAGGAAGTGTGGACGGGAGAGGAGTAGCAGGAGGTGACTGGAGAGGCATAAGAAGACACTGGAGAAGGGTAAGAAGTGATGGGAGAGGGGTAACTGGAGGCGGGTGAAGCAGAAGATGCTGGAGCTGATGTTACCACTGCAGCTCCAGCCTTCTCTGCCTTCTTGTCCTTCTGCCTCAGGTGGATCTTTGTGTGCCTCTTTCTCTCGTCGCTACGGGCAAACTTGCGTCCACAGATCTCACAAGCAAAGGGCTTCTCCCCTGTGTGCGTGCGGATGTGTGTTGTCAAGTGGTCGCTGCGGCTGAAGTTTCGCATGCAAATACGGCACTGGAAGGGTTTCTGACCGGTGTGGATGCGGATGTGACGTGTCAGCTCATCAGACCTCGAGAAGCGGCGATCGCAGGTTTCCACAGGACAAGCGTAGGGCCTTTCGTGTGGCGGTGTCTTGCTTGGTCGTGTGGGGTACTTGCGCATTCGGCTGGGCTTTATCAACTGGGACTGGTAGACGTTTTTTAAGTCCTGGGAACCAGTCTGAGTGGCAAAGGCCTTGATGGTGGACAGAGGAGTAAGTGAGGGCTGGCTTGACTGACTTTGGAAGGGCTTTTGGTCTGGGGGCACCAGGCTAATCTCTCCCTGCTGCTGGGGGAAGAGGTAGTCAGGAATCATGGGCACAGGAAAACTTGTGCTGCAGGTCTTGCCGTTGGGGTATGCAGGGGGTGGGTACTGCACTGATCCAGTCGAGCTGGCGAACCCCTGGCTCTGGTCTGGAAAGATGTCAGAGTTGGGGCTGGAGTATGTCGGGGCAGCTGAGTAGATTGGATTGGGCTCACTGTGGTGGATTGAGGTGTTGAGGCTGGAGCTTTGTGATGAGGAGGAGGTTGAAGAGGAAGAAGAGGAGGAGGACGGTATGGTTGATGATGAGGATGAGGTGGTCTGTGAGGAAGCTGAGGAAGAGCTGGAGGTGGGAGCAACATTGCCCATTAGGCCAGAGAACAGGCCCAGGATGGGCTCCGCCCAGAGACTGTTGCTGCATGTGGTGGCAGGTTCAAGGGTGAAGCGGCCAGTGTAGGATATAGGGGGCAGCCTCTGGGTGGGGTACGTTTGCTCCGCTACTGGCTTCTCACAGGGGAAGGGGATATCAGATAACGTATCTGCAGAGAATACAGAAAAACAAGACACATAAGTCAAACTGTCAATATGTATAAAAAATGGGGGTACTACTCCTGCCAGAAAGGTGGACACCATGTCCTCTGTGATAGATCAGTAAGATAAATAACCCCCAGCCAAACTCTTTCCCCTTTAACTCCTAAACTGTCTCTATATCTCAGCAAGCAGCTGTGCAGGCTTCCTGGGGTCACATTTTCCTCTATGAACAATTTCTCAATCTTTCTTTCATTTTCTGTCTTCCTGTGTTGCACAAGCACACACAGAAACACACACATTCCTAAAGACCATCAGAGTCAGAGGCAATTGATTACTAAAAGCTGCAGCTCAGCTGGTTTTAGTAATGTAATTTGAATTGAGCAGAAGGAGCATCTAAAGCATGGCGACAGAGCAACATTTGGCTATTTTGGGGTAAATTGTATGAAGCTACATTTTAATGTTGTCTATGTTTAGCTAAGTTTTGTAAGGTTTCATACAAGGAGCTAAAATTGCCATTAAATTTCAGTTTATAAAACCATAATTCTTAACATGTAACAGCTGGTTGTTTAACATAGTTAAAAATCAAAGTATAGCAATAAACCAAAGTTTAAATTAAACCTTTTTTTGTAGCTCAGCAAATATAATTCAAACTTTAGCACAGCACTGAGTAAAAGAAGCTGAAAGAAGCTCTTGTCTTACCTCCAGGAAGGTGTTCATACTGCTCCCCTGGTTCCCCGGAGCCAAAGCCTGCACCCTCGGGTGCGGAGGCAGTGAGGAAGGGGGTCCCTGCAGAGCTGAGCATCATCACCTCCTCCAGTTTGGGGTAGTTATCCATGGGGGAGTGAGGGAAGCTCAGAGGCTCTGAGATCTGCAGGGCAGGGAGGATCATCTCGGTCTTGGCTGCAGCCATCCTCTGCTGGTGCTGAGGCTGCGCTGGTGGCTGCGCTGGTGGCTGCTGCGGAGTCGCTATATGTGTGCTGGCAGAGCAGTGCCTCGCAGGTGGAGGAGATCACTTCACCCAACACTTCAGCTGATGCAGTGGAAGACCTTGTTTTCAGCTTTCCTCCGTAGCTCTTCTTCTCGCGTTGCTTTTTTTTCTTTTCCTCTCAAAGGTGAGAAAAATCCACTCGTCTTTTCAGCAAGAAGAATCTAATCAGTCCTCTACACTCATTCCCTAAGATTAATCAAAACTGATCAATCTTGATTTTTTGCTTTCGATCAGGTTACCTGTCCAGTCAGGTTCTAACCGTCTTGAATAGTTGTTGTTTTGACTTTTTTTTGTTTTACTTTTGCAGTGATGTTTCTCAGGCAGGGACTCCTATGTATCTCTGTTCTAACAGTTGCTCATGTGGGCTCTCAGAGCTCTCTCTGTGAGCTTCGAGGTTTCCCCGCTCTTATAAACCCTCTTGTCGTGACGTAGATGTCCATATATGGAGGCAGAGGAAGCCCATATTTAGGCATTGCAGTGGAGAACACACACACACACAGACACCGGCCTGAGGGACAGCAGAGGAGCGACTTTATATTAAGCGCTTGCAGTAAATTTGCGAAGACAACGCCGTTCTCCCCTCCTCTCTGGTCCCGAATCAATGAGTCTTCATAGCCGAGCGGCTCAGGCAGACAAGCGGCGTAATTCTCGCTCTCCCCCGATCCTCCGATAGATCTGATTCGGATTTCCCATCTGTGCAGCGGGCTGCTGGCTGCTCCCGGAACCCTCTGCACCGCCGTGCCTTATAAGGTCGTGACTACATAAGGACCTATTCCGGTGGGGTTCCATTTCCCATCTCCTTATTTGGAGCTTCCTGAGGCAGCGCTGATCGCTTTTTTGGCAGAGAATGAGCCCGAAGTGCAAATCATGTCCAGCGTTCACAATAACTAATGCTGGCAACAAAGCTCGACTTGACTATGTGAAAGCATAAGCTTGGGCTCAACTAAATCGTTTATATGATTATAAGTATATGTGAAAACCTGAACCAGAGTTATTTACATCTATAAATCTTATCTTAATGAGTTAAACTCTCTCTCTCTCTCAATATATATATATATATATATATATATATATATATATATATATATATATATATATATATATATATATATATATATATATATATATGCGCAATGCTTCAGATATATATTGTGCAAACTCTGCTGCAAACTTCCTCTAAATTAACTTTCCGTCTCCCTTGCCTGTGCCATTGATTTATGGGCGCACAGATAGCCGGATGCTGACGAGGTGCGGGGCGATCAGTCTAATTGAGGGGTGTCCCCCCCCTCTGCTCAATATTCACGGGATCTCTCTGCCACTCAGCGGCCTAATGGGCCGCATTAACAACGCAGCGCGCAGCTGCGAGGACGCCTGCGGGGTACCGATGTTCCCCCGGCTGCTCCAGCTTCGCCCCGGCGCGCCAGCTCCGCTCGGTGCGGTGCTGACGAGAAATCAATGTGTTTCCCTCGGCTGCTGACTGGATCTATACGAGAGCGGCCTCATTGGGAAACATCGTGGGCTGGAGGCTGTGAGGTGGCCCGAGAGAGAAAGTGAGATGCTGCTGTTGCGTTATAAACCTGGTCGAGACCCCATGATCTTAAAATGCAATATGATTCATGCTGAAGTTCCAGTAACCTTCATTTAGAAGTGTTTCAACAACAAAATAAAAAGGAAAATGAGTAAAGATGTTGGGTAATACATACACTAATTAGTTCTGAACTATATTATTGTAACACAGGATAGGTTTGTGGTCTTTACTAGATTGCATTCCCATTTCTCATTCAGCCTCTGGCAAAATCTGCCTGTTATACCCCCACCCTCCCTCCAACATTGTACATCAAGAGATTGACATTTTGTCCTAGTCTTCTTTGCAAACTAGCTCAAGCTCATTCAGACTGAATGAAAATGGACTATGAACAGACTCTCTGTGACATATAGGCCTGGGCTTTGAATGGGCCGTTCTAGCACATGAATAGCTTTTGATCTGAAGCACTCCATCAGAGCTCTGGCTGTATGTTTAGTCGTTGACCTGTTGTAAGGCCAAGTCTTTTGGAGCTTCTAACAGCTTCTTCTAGAACTGTCCCATACTTGGTCTCGTTTATCTCCTCGTCAGTTTTATCAAGTTTCCCTGTCTCTGTGATGCAGCATGATGCAGCTGACCAACATGTTTCTCTGTGGGAATAATCTGTTCAGGGTGATGTGCAATGTCGTTTTTATTCTACACAGGTTTTTCTTTGTAAGTCAGAAGTTAAATTTTGGTCTTACCTGACCAGAGCAACATCTTCTACCTGCTTGGTCTGTTCCTCTCATGGATTGTGGCAAATTGCAAACAGGACTTCTTGTGGCTTTATTTTACTGATGCCTTTCGTTTTACCACTCTTCCATAAAGTTACACAACCAACAGTTGTCCTGTCATCAGGTTCTCCCACCTGATCTCTGCTGCTCCTCCAGAGTTCCCATGTTGCCTCAGTGTTGTTTCTCTGATTAGTGCTCCTCCTCCACAGCCTATCTGTTCAGGTGGATGGCCACGTCTTGGTAGGTCCCCAGTTGTGTGATACTTTTTAGAACCATTTTTAGATCTTAGATTGAGCAGTTCTCTATGAGATGTTCAGAGTTTGAAATATTATTTAATAACTTTATCCCTGACATGTCATCTGTGTTAATTGGTCTTCATGATCCTGTTTGTTCTCTGAGGTTTTCACAGAATAATTAGATTTATACTGAGATTCAGTCACACATATGTTGACTCAGTTGGCTAATTGGGTGACTTCAGAAGGGAACTGGTTGCACTGGAGTCTTATTTTGGGGTGTCAGAGTTTGTTCTGAGCAAAAACTGGATGCCAGTCACTTACTGCGATGTTTCCGAATGAAACAAGGGGTCAGATGATGGCTGTAAATTAGAAAGAGGTGGCTTTGTCTGTGAGGTGAGTTTATGAATAAAATCCAAACTCCTGTCTGCATCCACCTTCTCTGTCAGTGGCAAAGTAAAGAAGAAAAAGTAGAGCATGCAGAGGAGAGAACTCATCATCTGATAACAATGTAATAAAATCAGGTTAGGGAAAACTCTGAAAAGTAATAAAGTAATAAAGATGATAAACAGTTCACAGTGACTGTTTGGGGCCCCCCTCCTTCCTGATGCATGGGTTGGTGGGAGGGGAGGGGAGAAGCTGTAAGGGCAGGGAAGAGGAAGATGTAGGTACTCATAATCTCTGTGCACTACTAGATGTTAATATATGTGTTTGGGTCAGATAGTTCAGTCTCCTCTGTGTGTTTCCTACTGCTGCCCACACAAACCTGCCAGAGGAGTCCTTGCCTGATGAAACTCTTGTACAGCGTGTGAGATAAAAAGGCTCTCCTGTTTCCTACACAGCCACCACACCCCTGCTCCGACTTACAAACACACCCTGCATGAGCTCTGGTTAATATTTGATCATGCACTGATCTGCAGAGAAAAGACAAAAAAGTAGCCCAAAAGATTGAAAGTGAGAAAGAGGTAAAGAGCTGGAGCAAAATATGAGAAAAGGAGAGGAGGGAAAAAGCAAGGAAATGTAGTTTTATGGTGTGGTTAAAAAAAAAAAAAAACTGGATGCATGTTAAGAGAAAGAGATATGTGGGAAGGAAGGGTGAATGTCATCAACAGAAAATAGAAAGTCTGAAAGAGAATCCTCACGCCTACATATCATACGTGGGAGCAGATCCAGGCTTGGGGGTGGCATTTGTCAGCAACCAATATGCCAGGCAAGTCAGTCCAGGAGACAGGACAGACATGCTGGTGTTCCACCTCCGCACCTGCCCACACCAAGCAGTGGTGCAATCCCTCTCCATTAGCATACAGGTGAATTCAGCCTGACGGTGTGTTCCCGTGATGGGCGGAGCAAGACAACAGAGTGGGTGATGACAGCAAAAGCCTGCCTGTTACATCATGTGGCAGAAGAAATTGGAGAGTGGGATGGATAGATAATGTAATAAACAGAGACATAACAGACAGGAGCAGGTTCTTTTGAGGAACACATTGCAGCCTTTACTAAGGAACGAGAGTTTGTGGTTTAATCATGGCCTGACGTACAGCATGTCGGAAGATAATCAACAGGCTGGAGATCAGAAGTCGGAGTATTTGCCCACAGTCACAGCAGTAGTTATATGAAAGATTGGCACAATAATATGTGACAGGATGTTGTTTGCTAAATGTAATTTTCTGCGTATTTTCTATTTTCAAGTAATGCATGCAGGAGTGTGTGCCCCGACCTTTTGCATTCAGCATTGGATGTATCCAAAAAGAGATCCAATGAAATGTGGCACTGAAATGAAACATGTACAAAGTCTTCACAGTGGACACTAAGATTGCCACATTTTTCTTTTTTTGCATTTTATTATCATTTTCTAACAACATACCCAGTCCAGGTTTTTGATATGGGCCATAAGGGCACTTATCCAGACAGGGATTTGAAAGGGGAGCGCACAAGCGGCAGTTGAAATAATAAAAAATTATATGCTTTATCTTTCAGTTTTGCCTTGAAGTTTTTTATTGCTCTTGTACTTATGCAGACAACAGTTGCTCTCTGTTTACTGCTGAGAATAGGGAGACTATTTTACATGCTTTGTGTAGGACTGTGCTTTATTTTATCGATTGAGACACTTTCCTTCATTTTGAAAGATTGTGGGACAGGAAAAAGAGAACTTCGCACAAGACTGCCACCAAATTTCACCCAGTGGGCCTGTCTCATTTCAGACTCTGTAAATGTAATACTTTTTCCACATAAAATTATTCTTGCTACCACTTGGAATATTTCGAAAGAGTATTTTGTTTGATTTAGGAGAAATTTTTAAGTAAAGATAAAAGCTGCAACAAAGTGTCCTTCACCTCATCCTTCCCTCTAAAGCACATAGCAACAATGATGTTGGCAGCTAAAAGCCAGAAAAATGTTTCCGCTTCTTTAGGATCATGGCAACACTGCACAACAAAAGCTGTGCTATGCAGAAATGAAAACAGTTCAAACACACACAGCCTCTTTTAGTTCCTCTAAATTCAGAAATAATAAAAACACGATTCTTGAAACTATTATATTTCTGCCTACAGAGCTCAAACCTTGATGTTTCAAAAGTCAAGTAATTTCAGTAGAAGGGCTACTCATTTAAACCATTACTTTCCCATCAGAAATATATATACAGGTGTATTTTGTATCCCACCTCTAGAATCTTTAAATACAGAGCTTGTCTTTTCCTGCACATTAATTACTGTGCCAGCAACTTGTTTCCACACACTCTATGCAAATCCATTAGAGGTCCATTCATTTCTATGGAAACTTTCTTGATTTCAAGTATGTATTTGCAAAGTTTCCTCTCTATTTGTTTTTTCAGCAGCAGGATTTGAATACTTTCATATGATATTTGGAAAAAAAAAACTGTTGGGTGTGTCAAAAAAGACCAAACAAAAACAAAATACCATGGTCTTTACAGGTGCTGACTCAATTTAATGATTGCTAACTTATTGAAATATTTAGGAGAATAGTTAGAAACCATATATGGCTAATACTAGTTTTAAACTGAACTGGTGGCATGCAAGTTGCGTAAATGTCTGATGCATTTGTTTTCAGTAACTTTTACTCTGATACCCCTAAGAAACCAGCTTTCTTCAGAAGTTCCCTAATTAGTAAATAAAGACCATCTGTGTGTTATTAAACCTCAATATAAATGCTGCTGACCTTTGAAGGCCCCAGAGATTTACATACAGAACCAAGAAATACAGTAGAGAGGTCAGAAATAAAGTCATGGAGAAATTTAAAGGAAGGCTAGATTAGAAAACAATAAACCAAGCTTTGTACACCTGATGGAGCTCTGTTCAATACGCCATCTGAAAATAAAAAGAGAAGCAGCTAAGAGGTCCATG
This sequence comes from Anableps anableps, assembly GCA_014839685.1. Classification (NCBI taxonomy): domain Eukaryota; kingdom Metazoa; phylum Chordata; class Actinopteri; order Cyprinodontiformes; family Anablepidae; genus Anableps; species Anableps anableps. The sequence continues at coordinate 16,903,932 of CM026074.1, forward strand.
GTAACTCTGCAGGAGCCGCAGAGACCCAGAGCTCACATAGGAGAATCTGTTGACAGGTTAACTAGTAGCTCTGTACTCAACAAAGCTTTCTAGTAGAATGAGACCAAAATTTAACATTTTGTCCCCCATGCAAAATCCTATGTGTGGCAGATAACTAATATTGCACACTATCTGGAACACAAGTTCATGTGGGTGGTACCCCTAGGAATCCCCTCACCATGGCAGCATCATGGAGAGGGGATGCCTTTCTCCACTAGGAACAAGTTAATTCTATAGCAGGAAATTACCACAAAGATACAGTGAAAGTGGAGTTAACATCGGAAGGTCGTAGGTTAAAAGCTTATTCATGTGATATAATGGCATACTCAAAGTCCAGGTTTTAAGTTTAATTGAGAATCTGTGCCAAGACCTGAAATTTGGTGTACACAGACTCTCTTTAACCTATATGCCTGAACCTAAGTTATTTTGCAAGGAAGAGTGGGCAAAACATTTCCATGTCTGGTAAAAGCTATTTGAGACACACCTCAAAAGACCTGCAGCTATTATTATGGTAAAAGGTAGTTCTATTAAGTATTGACTCATGGGGCTGAAATAACATATTCAAGATTTGTTTGTAAGGTTTTTATAGCATTCATCAATTTCCATCTTTTGACTTAACAATTATACACTGTTTAGTGTTGTTGTATCACATTAATATTCCAATATTAAAGTTTATATTAAATATTATTATTTATATTGTAAATATTAAAGTGTGGTTGTCACATGACAAAATGTTAAAAATGACAGATATTTGAATAGTTTTGCAATGGACTGTATAACAATCATCTGCTTTTGGAGAACTTTTATTTTTACATACCTCCACTGAGTTGTTCAGAATTGGTTTAACGTACCATATTCTACAGATTTGCATATATTAACAGACTTGGAGATGTAAAACATACAATCTGTGTTACAATACTACAGCAAAGGCTCCAATGACAACCTATTTTTATTTGTTGAGGAATTCCAAAATACAGCTATATGCTGCACAGCAATCTTCATAAACCTCAGCTCAGCTAAGTCAAACACAGCCCATGACCATAGATTGAAGAAGATTTCAGTTTGGCATGAAGTCAGACATTATTTCATCTTTTCAGAGGAGTTGAAGAATGCCACAGAGGAATGCAGACCTTGTGTCAGTGGCATATGAATATCCTTTAACATCATAAGTTTTATTTTACTGTGAGAGCTAGAAAGCTTCAGGCCCCAGTGACTTTTGAAAAACAATCTGCTTGCACCTCACAGTCAAAACAGACATTCTTCCTTGTAGAATAACCCCCAGGCTGTGCAGAAGCACTGGTGTTAGAGTTTCACATTGGAAAAAAAAGAGCAGAGGCATTGAATAGCAGCTCTGTCTGCTGTTGCCTTCTGAAAGTGGTAGGTAACACAGAGAAATTTACTCAGCATAAAGTAAAGCCCACTGCACCACAAGGCCTCATCTTGTACCCGAGGACATGACCTTACCAAGTCGCCAGTCTGTTTGTTTGATGCTTGTGACAAAAGGTCTGACCCCTGACCTTTCAACTCCCAATGAGTCACTGGTGCTCTGCTGCACCCAGAGAGGACCCACCCCCACATCATCATTGACTAACATTTAAAGGTTGTCACAAAGTGTTTGAGTTGTGTACGCTACAATCTGTTTCTGATTCCATCAAGTTGCCAGAACCAATGTGCACAGAAACACCTAAGGTCTGAATTTATTATCTCATGCCTTCAAGCAGTTTCTGATTAATTGTTTAGGAGCTCAGAGGCTAAAGAATTAGCTTAGCAGATCAAATGAAAGATAAGGGAGCACTGAGAATACTGCTCACAGTAAAAAAAATTGATTTCAAAATGCTTTTAAATTTTGCCTGTCTGCATGCATGAATGAAGGTACCAGTTACTGATGGATGAGAGATGAGATCTGGATCATCTCACTTTGTAAAAAAAAATTTTTATAAAGGAGGCTTCTTTTTCTGCATTTAGCATCAAACTAAATTTCTTTCTTTCTATTTGTAAATTTCGTAAATGTGTCTGTGTAATGATTTCAACATTCAATAACAGAAGGAAAAGTAAAATAAGAAAAGAGAAATATTATTTGCTGTTTTTGTTTAACCAATTTCAACAGATTTATACCTGTACATGTAAGGGGGTGTGGGGGGCCACCACCAAAGATGTAGCTTATGACACATTCCTGAAAGGCGTTGGATCAAAAGGGAACACTGACTGGAACTGCTCCTCAACATGCTGATGTATGGCTTTATGTGGGCTGGTGGGCTGTCTTTATTGATCTCACGTCAGAGTGAATCATCAGAAGAACTTAGAGCAAACTTACAAATCTGGTTTTATTTTAAGTGATTCTCAAATTTCAGCCAAGAATTTCAACTTTGCCCTTTACCATTGTCACACTCTAAACATTCTTATTTGAAAGAGTAGCTCTCACCAATGTACGTGTATTGTTGCATCATGCATTTTCTCTATTTATTCTATCAGTACAGAATTTTTGAAGAGAGGTTCTGTTTATACAATTTAAAACAGTTAATATCTTACCCAGAGAAATTAACTGTCTTGGTGTCTTGATTTAGTTTAAATCCAGTTTAGATGGACCCAGAAACTGGAGCTAATGACCATTAAGGGGCAGGAAAAGACCAAAGTGGACTTCTACTGTGTTAAAGCAACTCATATCTTAACAACATAAAGGTGTTGTTCTGTTAGAGCGCTAAGCCTTACTGCCATTTTGTGTTCATAACAAAATTACCCAAAGAACAATGCTTGTCTGTGATAATTAGTCAAAGTTCATCTCGAGGGTATTTTGTATTCTAGTCTTTGGCTTTAAGCTAAACATTAATGTAGGTTCTACTAGACATTTTAATTAGCCTATCACACTTGTGGTAACTGTTTACTTCTTTTTTTTACTGGTCCAAGGTGTTATACCTAGTTTATGAAGACTTTTGTAGGAGACAGACTTGCCATTGGTAAGAGACCTTAAAATGCCAATGAGATGAAACAAAATTATCATTACTAATTTCCCATTTACAAGATGACTAGACCATAAAAAGTTAAGATGTGATAAAGCATTTGTGTAACATTTGACATTTTTTTTAGCATTTTTTCAGTCCTGAATTTGTTGGCTGTTTTTCAGATAGCAGTTAGAAAAGATATGAATTTGGCCAAGGGGTCATTATTATTTGTTAGCCAAGGCCTAACTCTGAGAGGCATGGCTTGGAAAGGATTTTTCTCCTGTATTATGTTTTATCAGATATTAACTCTAAAATAAAATGCTTTCCATATTCTGTCCCCAGCATCTGTTTCACAATGGAAGTGCACTGACTCTTACCAACATTTCCCATGTGAACAATCACAGACTTCCCTGTAAATAATAGCCCAATGCAAATGTGACAACAGTTTAAAGATTCATGAAATAGCTCCCAGTGAGACCTTTTTGAGACATGAGTTACTTTAAGACCTTTGAAGTTCACTTTGGTCCTGGGTCCTCTCAGACTAGCCATTAGCTTCAGTATCAACTAGTCTTGCTTAATAAAGATTCAATGACTGTTATCTATTGGAAGATTAAAGTTTTCTTAAGATGATAGATGCTCCTTTTGGTCTTGACCCATCTCTGACTAGCCCTCAGCACCAGTCTTCTTACCCGACCAACTGAATTTATACAAAATAAAGACATCAAAGAGTTATTAACTGATATTCACTGGTTATGCCCTAACCCTAACCCTCATTGAAAAAAAAATCCTAAACTGCCCCTTCTGTTCATAACCAAGAGGTCATTACATAAACAAGTGAGGTATTTATGTTGTAAGTTGATTGGACACTGTCAAATCAAATGAAATCCTTGGGTCCAATCACCAAAGCTGTTGTGAGGGAAAAAATTACAGAAAGATAGAAATATCTGCTCAAGCGAGAGTTATTTGTTTTGTAGTGTCAGAGCAGATGCCGAGGGAAGAAGCAGAGAGGGTAAGAAGCAGGAGATAAATAGGTAAGACGAGATTCAGAAGTAGAGTACGTGATAGAAAAAAAAGAGTCAGAAAGCAACAGAGAGTAAAAAAAGAAAGAGACTGTTAGTGGCTTGTTGACAGGTGGGCCTGAGGGCAGGTACGACAGGTTGATTCAGGTAACCCACTCTCTTCCTCCGTGCTCTCTCCACACCCTCAAACTCCAAAGCCTCCCCTGTACCCTCAGCTGGAGACTGCGGCTGTGGGATAGCCTACAGGGCTGGGGAGACAGGTTTCCATCAGAAACCCCTCAAACCTTTATAATCACACGATAATCATTTAACTTGGAGTGCCACGTGTCAACAGGCATGACAGCTGATGAGGCGGATAGACAAGACAACTCATAACAGAAACTGCAAAGCAAGGATTGCATGTTTCCAAGAAAGAAGAAAAGCAAATAGGTGCTGGAATGAGTGGAGAATAAATAAATGAATACCTGTCAGAAAGACTTTGCATATGGGACAATGGTTTCCAGGGGCCAACCCTTCAGGGCCAAATGTCACTTTGGGTCACTTGAACTGAAGATTCGCAAACAGATTTCATAAACTGTTCTGCACTCAGACAATAAAGTATCTCTAGTACTACATAATTCCATTGAATCTAATTTGCACTGATTCCTTCAATTTTGATCAACTCTTGTAAATTAACAGGGTTAAAGTTAGCTATCTTCAAGCTCGGCATTGGAAAACGATGGTGTATGCAGGTCAATGGTGCAACTGGATTAAGGAGACAAGCTCTGTACAAGATGCAGCCATTTACCTTAATGGGAGAAACGTGACTGGTGAGATGTGTTTACATTAAAGGAGGGTGAGAGTTCAGCTGAGCAGAGGGAATATTTTTCTGCCTACGCTGGCGGCAGACAGTGTAATGAATTTCTATAAAGTGCACTGCAAATAAAAATAAAGACACACAAAGGAGATTGCATGTTGATGGTTGTCGGGTAATGCTGACAAGAAAAAAAAGGGTGAGGACGCTGTTGGAACTTGCTGTCCTACACAGTTTGGAAAAGGGATCCAGTCATCTTGATCCGAACTCTAAAAAAAAGAAACCTCAGCTGCTAAACTAAGATTATGGAACAATAATTTAATTTAAACAGGAGCTTTTGACAAATACACAAAGAGAAGTGATCAAACAGGGGGTGAAACCTTTTGTTGTCCACCTTTCAACAAGGACATCAGCACAGGTTGCGACAGAGACGCAAACCAACACATTCCATTATTTGTGTTAGTCTTGCTATACAAACACACTTTGCACATGGTATACTGAACACAAACACCCAGTTACACACACACAATCATATTCGAAAAGGACTGATACAAGTACATGTATCTACAAGAGCACTGACAGCACACACCCAGCTTGGAGCTTGAGAATTAAAATAAATCCCATGGAAGGCCACACTGTGCTTTACAGCTAAACTGGGGAACAACTATACAATAGTACTGGAGAACTGTTTACCTAAGATCATACATGGATTTGTACATAAACAGGCACAGCATGATCATTTAGTTTGGTTTTGTCTTTGTATCGTCTCAAAGAGTCATTGAAAGAAAAAATGTTGGAATGAAAAGTCATGAACTTCCATTTTCTTCACAGTGGGACTGTGACATTGTGTGTTCTCATTACGAACACATCGTCATCCCTTCGTGGGTCTTACTCTCTGAGTTTCTGTCTTTTTCCCCATCTATCTCTGCATTCCCAGACAGCTTTAGCAGTTCAAACCCTCGCACTGCGGCATTGTCACACACCACACTGGTTGCCATGGAGAAATAGTCCTCCTGGTCTCCAAGGTACCCAAGTCTATTGTCTTTGGCTTCTTTATTTAGATGAAAACATGATTTGTTGGAAGGGATCTACTTATTTTTCTTCCGCTGCTTCTTTTTGCCGCCTTTTCTTTGGTCTTTGCAGCGCTCATGAGCATCAATGCAAAGTTGCGTGATGCGTATTGTTTCATCCTTCTTCTTTCCAGGAGTTTGACTGTGCGCATGTGTGCGTCAAGCTCGTCTGATGTTTTGTAGCAATTAATTTTAGTGTGTCTGCATGTCAGCACCCCAGGAGGGGGGCTGTATAAAAGTTTTCCCCACTGCCACAGCTCTCGCCAGGGCTTATAATTGCCTTCTATTACCAGGGCTGGGTGTCACAGCGCCTGCCTGTCTGTCACCAGGAGACTCTCAACTAACAACAGATGATGAGGTAAAGAAGTTGGAGTTTTCCTAGTGCTGCTCTTTTTGGGTTAAGAAAAAAAAATTGTGTGTGTGTATATATATATATATATATATATATATATATATATATATATATATATATATATATATATATATATATATATATATATATATATAGTTTGTTAAATCCTCCCTTAGCCAGATCATGACAAGGAGCATTGAATCCCAGTTCCGAAGTGGAGCACTGATCAGCCAATCCTTCAACCCTTCTATAGGGATTACACCAAGACATGTGCCAAGAATGAGCGAAACATCAGCTCACTGATCCACAGAAGCCAACAGAAGCAAGGTGATCACAACTGAATGGACAACATTTTCAGAAGCCAATATTCAAGATTTCAGGAGTTACACTTTACTACATCCTCCAGGCAAATGAAGATACTGCTAGGAAGTCATAACCAAGCACCTGAAATAGTGTACAAGACCTTTTCACAAAGCAAGGTCCTACACTATAGATTTGGAGACATATTATCCAAAGTCCAAACATTTACTCTTTTGGTTGGAGAGTACACAAGAACATATGAAGAACCCTCCACTATAATTGACAATTCTGGTAAAGATGTGTTCAAAAGCCTTAAAATAAATTGTTGCTATGGGGACTTGGCGGCCCCTAGATGCCACAGTTTGCTTAAGTTTTCTAACAGTAAGCTTCAGAAATTTATTTTATGCATTAACCATCATTCCTACTGCATGTAGTGGCAAGACAGACTTGGGTCTGTGCCCAGCCTTTTTTGGCATGGTTCCAGTTTTACATTTTTCTTTGTAATTGGGCTGACTGTAGATATGAGCCAAATTTCCAGCCATCATGTGTATCTGTACCCCATTTGGAACTTAATCAGGCTAAATGGGCACTAAGTGTATCACAATGGACCTCAAGTATGGGACCCACTTGAGTTGACTAAACATATCCTATTTTTAGAAAAACCTGTGGGTTAAAGCTAAGAAGCTATGTACTTCTTAGCTTTATCTCAAATGGGTATAAAAAAATCAGCTCGACTTGTGTGTCAAAAGTATAGTCAATACAGTCAACACAGGGCCATTTGTCAACATGTCATTTCTATACAGTGACTGATGTAATTCTTAATTTAGTTTACTTTCTGTCAATATATTTAGTATATATGTTCATCAGAACAAAGTGAAGTGATATTGTGGTTTTGAAAGGCAGCTGTGAAAGCGCAAACACCTAAATTCGGCACTGTTCCAACCTTTGACCCTGTTCATTTGCATGTTTCCAACACCACACCACAGCTGTCAACAGGCTGCTGCTTCTTTAGGCGGCACAGCTGAAAACAAAACAGGAAATGACATCACTGCTCTGAGCTGGAGAGAAACAACTGAGTTAAGAGAAGAAAATAGAGGGACCGAGAGAAGCGTGGCTGATGCGTGGAAAGAGGAAGTTGTCTGTGTTTTGTTCTCATTCAGTGGCTGTGGCTCAGACATCCCACTCTGTGGTCTTGTTTTAGACGCGCCAGACAAAAATAAAGATTCAGTTAAAGTTATTTATTTTCCCAGTCACACATGGTTTTCATTTCCTGCTTTAGTTTTTAACAACCAAATGAATATAAATTCTTTATTCTTTACAATCATATGAACATTAAATTCCCCCTGAAAGGATTTTTGATGTCATCAGCTGTTGTTGGATTAGGATTTTATGCTTTTACATCTAACATGTTTGCTTCTTTCTACTTATAGAACATTTAAATGTTGTTGTTGAACTATAAAGTTATATTTGTGATATAAATATAACAAACAATTTAGGACATAAGGAACTCTAACCGCCAAGCCTATGGGCCACCCTACACATTGTTCTCTTCTCATATCAATTTCATCTTTTAACCCTACTTCACCAGCTGTATCATTTTTGATATGTTTAAGGGCTCTGACCTCTACTTCTTTAACAAAAGTAATTTATTTCTTAAGAAAGAAAGGGGTCTTTTTCCCACAGACCCCTTGCATCACATAAATATGTTGATAAATATGATTTAATATGTTACACAGTTTAAATGCAAACTGTGTATCTTGATTATGATAAGTCCATTAAAAATAAAAAAACATTTTGTTTTGTTAAAAGTAGTGAAAATGTTATAAATTCAGAAATTTTTCCATAAACTGGAAAAGTTTAATACAAAGATACTGAATTTTAATTACATCAACTAATACTTTTGTAAAGTTGTGGAAAATAATTAAAGTAAATGGGAATTTTTATGTTATTTAGTAGAAACTTTCCACCCAAAAAATTCAGTGAATTCTCAAATAGTGAAAGATAAGAACCTTAATCCTGATACAAAGATGTTTCTACTTTTTTTTTTTTTTTTTTTTTTTTTTTTTTTTTTTTTTTTTTTTTTATTCAGGCACAGTGATGCAAAAAGGGAAGGAGAGGTTTCGGAAACTGTGACGCTGTGCTTTGTCAGCCCAGGGTGCAAGGAAGGGTTAGAAACTGCTGTGTGTTTTTGTGGCAGAAGCGTGCAGTGGCTTGTCCTCATGGCACAGGGCTGTGCGTTGAAAGGAGTGGGTGCAGGTAAACATGCTAAGACAAGCCGTCTCAGCCATCGCGTTGCATTGTTGACACCTTTCACGCTGGTACGCCTACTTTTCCCTCATTATCTTTTACTGCTTCTTTTTCGTGACTTTTCTGTATTCAGAATCCATGTAGTTTTGGAGATTCTGGCTTCAACACAATACTGAAAAATGAAAATTATCAAGATATGACTTATATGTGTGTGTTAAATAAACAGAGTTCACCTGAATCTTGTAAGTTACTGTAAGTCGTTTTGATGAAGGGAACGGAAAGCATCTGCCCACATTAACAGTCTTCCCTCCAGGCTATGCTGCAAAGTTTTAAAAAAGTGTGTCATCATTGATTGCCCAATAGTTGTTGCTGTCGTGATGACGATCATCTTGATGATGGTATTGTGACTAGCCTCGGCCAGAGCCACAAATAGACACAAGTTGTATGGAAAGCTGTTATTTCTCATCTTCAGAATCGAAACAAAATGAGTCAAAGAAAATAAAGACTTTGAAACATCAGTCACTAAAGCTACCAGCTCTATATATACTTTTGAGTTGAATCAGTAGCCTGTATGCTGAAGTTAATGGAAAAAGTGTCGAAGAGCTTCAAGCTGAGGAAGGGTGTGACTGAAAACAGGAAAATGTCAAAAGGAGATGACCTGCTGAGAGTATAGGACAAATAAACCAGCAGTTGCTCTGTTTTGTACTGTTGGGAATATCCGCACAGATTCACACACATATATCTCTCAGAAGTGAAAGAACCAGCAGGGAGAAGGGGAAGCGGGTGGTTGAGGAGGGGGGTGAAGGAGGGACAGACTGTGGGATAGAGGCTGTAAGGAAGGGAGAGGAGGTCTGGAGCGAGTCCAGGGGAACTCCAGTCTGTTGTTACCCAACATACTCTCCTTCAGCAGGGGCTGTGAGACTCGCTGCTGCTGCTGCTGCTGCTGCTGCTGGAGGGGGTGGCAAACACACACATACGGTCAGCATTCATGTTCACCCTCCTCATACACACATGTACTCCCATGGCCATGTCACCATAGTAACACACTGACCCTAGCCTTTAAGTTGCTCTCCAGAGCCTGATCGCCTGCCATGCTGTGAGTAGAGGGGTGGAGTAAATCTGCCTATTTATAGCAGGCCCTTTGGCTCATTTTTACTTAGGACAATAAGAGATAATCTCTCACATCCAAAGTCTCACCATGTCTACTTTTCTCCAAGGAAGAGTAATGGCTTTGGCTAGAGATGATTCTTCATTTTTTTGACTGAGGCAAAATGATTTAAATGTTTATACAAATTGGCACATGTTCTACATATAAAAGTTAGTGTATCCGTCTGTGTGTGTGAGAAACTGCCTGGGTAATTGCACCACCACTATGAGTGTCTGTTCCCAGGCAGGAAAAGTTAACAAGGAGAAATGCTTAAGTGTAGCTGGAGTAAAACCACTCTTCTCCTGGCTACAATCCCACTCCAGTGGCCTGTTTCTCACCCCCCCCCCAGTGATTCTGAGCACAGTGCACTGTGGTGGGTTCAGTTGAGGCTTCACAATACCAAGGACACAAAGGCAGAGAGTTGCTTCAGATAAAAGAGCTGATATTGATACTGTTGCTCCTTTTCCCAGCAGTTTCCTGAACATAATCTGAATATGGTTGGCCTTTTCATACACATATAGTAGGGGTATCAAATCAAGATCTCACAGTATTAAAAATATTAAAATGTTTCCCATGAAAGCGAAGTATGTCTCACAAAGTGCTATCCAGTTGATATCAGCATATGACTGTCTAATGAGGTTATTGTAAGCTATTATTATGAGTCCTGAATTTGAAGGTTAGTAATTTATTCCTATAACTATCTTTGCGATTCTAATTTTGAAGTAAGAAAGGAAGTCAGTATTTCAGTTGCCCTGTTGTGCTGTGCTGACAGCTTTGACCTATAATGACTGCTTATCAAGCAAGGCCAACAACATTCAGTTACAAAAGCATAGAACCAGTCTCCCATTTTTTAATCAATTATTTAACTGGCGACATTTTGGGGTAGTCTCTAAAAGAAAAAAAAACAAAGCTAACCCTTAGCCACTGGTGGCTCTAAACTGTTACACTTTTTTAATGAACCTGGACTGCATTTCTCAGCTGTATTTCAAGATCTAAAATACTTTGGTCAAGCCTGAACTGGATAATTCTACACTGAGTGTTACAGGTTTAGCAATAAATTGTGAAACAAGATCTCATGATATTAAAAACTTCACAACTATCATTGTCATCTTTTGCCCAACCATTATTTTTTCTATTAATGCCATCTTACCTCTTTGCATTTACATCCAGAGTTACCGCGTCCATGTATTGATGGACTGTCGTGTTGTCTGGCATCTTCCACGGTGCATTGAGACAGAAGTTAGTGTCGTGTCAAGCATGTGACATGATCAAGTCCTGAACAGTTTTTGACCTCGAACACTGTGTGCCATGCTTAAACCACAGCTTGTGAATGTTTAAATTTCAAAACATTGCTAAAATCTTGTCTCTTTTTGTCATTATTTTTCTCTTGAACCCAATATCATGTTTCTGTTTGTCTTGTGAGCTGGATATACTGCGACACCCTAATATGTTGAATGACCTTAGAGTTGTAAGAACATCTGTGTTGTTTGACGTATAAACATATCAGAGGCGGTTTAAAACTTTTGTACTGTAGCATTTTAAATTTAGGGGGGTTTTTTGTTTGTTTTTTGTTGTTTTGTTCTACTTGTCTTATTTTGCATTTTCCATTCACTGCGTACATTTCTCTTTAATTTATTTTTAGCCAACGTCCGCCTTTTGGTTCCCTTTTTTTTCTGATACAAAGTCATGAGGTACACATGTAATCATAAAAAGTGGACATAGTTTATTTTTAAACTTACATATGAATCAAGATCTGAGGATATTTTGTGGTAGCACATATTTCAGTTCATTGAATTTTGTTGCTTGAGAAACTGAAACTCAGACTTAGCTTACTTTTAGCTTTAGCCTTAGGAGCATGTTTATCGTATCTGACTTGGGAAATCTTTTAACCTAAACACAGCAAAGTAATCCATTGGCTCTCATCTGTGTGCAACTCAAACCACAGGTAATCATTGGACTCAAGCAGCTAGCTATCCTAGCTTAACTTACTCATCTCCTACAGGCTAGCTAATTGGCTTATACTGTTTCCTTCGCAACATTCTGCGTCACACAGTAAACTTAAACCTAACACATAAGCACATTAACACGGCAGTGTATAAATAACTCAGAGTAGTTAAATTAAGACCCTGTAAATGTGGAAGTGAATATTTTGGGCAACTTTGATCTTGTTATTGGTGTTAAATTTAGCTTTGTGGCCCTCAATGAAGAGTGGAAACAGTGACAGGGACCTGTTTTGCCACAACACACTTCCTGTGCTCAGAGTGTAGTGAGAAAACCACAACCCAGTGACGCAACAGTCGGAAAAAAAACAAAAAGAGAGCTTCATAGAGGCAGGGAAAATGCAATGAGGAAGTTGCGGCTTCATTTGAAAAAGGAAAATTGTCAACTGAACTGTCAGTGGATACTGTAAATGAACATGTTTCCTGTGCGTGGACTTTCCCCTTCGAGATAACAATATAGGTAGTGATAAGGTGAGCAACACACTGAATACAAGAGTCCTAGTTTTACTGTTGCTGTTTGTGTGATGATGAATGATATCCACACAGAAAATCACACTGACACACATGTTGCTCTTTTTTTGATCCTTTCATTTTTCCAAAAATCTCATCCTATTGTGGCTCCTCTCATTTCATGATGGCTTTTGTTTGCAGTGGCCCACGCACACAAACACAGCACATTCAGCACAACATGCAACCTTTCCTGAGCCACAAAAATAGGACTTTGATCTATTGTCACAAATGTACTGCAGCATTTACAGATAAGGGAGTAAAGCATTAAATTAAATATATCTAATAGTTCTTTTCCAAAAAAAAAAAAAAAAAAAAAAAAAAAAAAGGCTTATTCAAATGAATAAAATTTTAAAGACAAGAGAATCTGTTATCCACATGTTGTATTTTATTGTTATGTGATTAATTTGTGACCTGCTAGTCATTGGATTTGGAATGAGTAAATGCGACAGATATTTTTGGTTTATTTCTGTCAGTTAGCCTAAAAAGCATAAACGAACATGCACTCATTTTGTCTGTTTGTGTGGGAGTTGGAGCACTGTAACGAGAGAGAACAAGATTTTTTTTTGCATGTGCATAACTGTGTGTGTGTGTGTGTGTGTGTGTGTGTGTGTGTGTGTGTGTGTGTTTAAAAGTGTGAAACAGAGTGTTGGAAAGACGCAAATTTTATAGTGTGAATGATTTTTTTCACTCTCTCTCACTCTGCAGCAACAATGAAACTCATGAATCATCTCTACTGCACAGGCTTAACCACAGGAAGTACCCATGGAACACACACACTCATATGCATGCACACTTCGTATACAAAATCTAACCAAATGCTGTGATCCAGTGGAACAAACAAGAGGCCAAAAATATCGCTTAAACATACTTTGAATATCACCAGAGGGTAAATTTATCAAGTTTGTTTCCATTGGTTTCATCTTATCGATCACAGGCGATCTCACCGAGGCAAAATGAGATTTTTCTCCAGAACAGGCATCAAATCATGTAGATCAATACACTTTGGTCAAGAGCTCATCAGAGCATCCCCACTATTTGCTGTGGAAGACAAGATTGCCATGGTGACCTCTATACACCGGGGACATGTGTAAGGAAATTAGAAAGTGTGTTTGAGAGTGTACAGCAGAAGAGAAAAGCTTGAGCTAGAGCTCTGCCTTGACCCCAGAGAGTCGATCTTTCTTGTAAACTTAGTTTGGTTTGCTGCGACAGAACAGAATAGTGGCTCATTATTCCTGCTGTGTGAGCCTGGTCCAAAAGGTGACAGACAGCCACGGTGAAAGAGTCCTTTCACAGACTGGAAGGAATTCACGCTAACAAACAGACACAGAAAGGAAGTTAACAGCTGATCAGAGTTGGGAGAAATTCAGGTGAAAGCTTCATTTATCTGTGACCTTTGGCATCTGGTTACAAACAGAGGTAGGGCTCATCAAACCTAGTGTTGTTTTCAATCCAAGTTAGAAATGATTTATGTTTTTTACCCTGTTTTTTGTGCAGGTACATACAAAGTTGTCAATACACACCAAAGAAAGTTACTCTCACTTACAGAAAAAGCTGTTCCTAACATGCCTGAATTGCATTATTAAAAACTGGACTTTTCTTCTGTTAAACTCCTAACTTCACAGTGTAAAATGTTTCCCAAAAATCAAGCTTAATGAGTCTTTTACCCCAATTTTATCAAGGAGAGACAATCACTGAGTCAGTCACTTGGTCAGTAAATTGCTATTTGAATTATTTAGATGAGCATCCTGACCGTTATCATTGCTTTATCTTGATTGGCCTCCAAAAACAACACACTTACAAGTTTTCTGTGCCATCAGTAATCTTTTTAATAGGAACATTATTTCCCAACCTTATAATACACTCTTAAGTATAAGATGCATCGAACTTTAAGAAGTTTAAAACAGAAAACATAATTTTCTTGTACATTAGGGTGCAAATGCCTTCTTTTCGGAAGCAAAGTACCCACCTCCTGCTGGTCAAAGAATAGAATGCAACTCTGTTCAGGCCTCTTTGACACTGAGTTTTGAGACGGTGTCCATCTTTATTAGTCTGTTCCTGTGTGAGGTAAAACATACACATAAAAGGGATTCACAAACTGTCCTTTCCAAATCCATGTTACTGGTCCTAGGGAGACACGAGATTCATTGAGACTTAGAAAAAGATAAAGACCATAAACAAGCAAACATAATAAGCTAAGCTCTTACGTGAGTTAAAACACTGACTCTAATACCATAAATTGCAACAGTATACATACCTGTTGAGCTTTCCACATTTTGTCACGTTACAACCACAAACTACAGTGGAAGAAGAAAATATAAAATCACTATCAGTCACCCTCGGTCTGGAGCTCCATTAAGGGTCGTCTCATTGGGTGAGGATGATCACGAGAAAATTGAGGGATCAGCTCTAAGCTACATAATAGGAGTTTGGCAGTTAGGCCAGAGTTCCCAGGAAAACAACACTGTAATGGAATGAAACCTTGCTTCCTCCTGCTGTAGAAGGCACATGTACAGCCTTGTCTTAGATTTACCTGAGAACATCTAAATGATTCAGGCAAAGGAGAAAAATGGTGTTTACAGATGAGACTAATGATCAGACTAATTTTGAGTTGTTTTGCATTTGCTCAACACATTTTGATTGGAGAAAGAGAAGTGCTGAGCATGACCCGAAACACATGAGCTCCACTGTTAAGTATGGAGGTGGTAATATTATGCTTTGGGGCTTTTTTTTTTTTTTTTTAAATCTTATGGGTGACTTCAAAGCATTCAGAGGGCCAGTGAACAGGGTTATTTACTGTGAGATCAAAGATGAGAACACTAAGGATGGGTCTTGGATAAAACTGCCAACAAAAAAACAATTCAACACCCACTGCTAAGAAAATACTAGAGTAGACAAAGAAGAGTAAGCTAAGTCTGCAGTGGCCAAGTCAGTCTACAGATCTCAGTCCCACTGAAAATCTGTACAGGGAGCTGCAACTATGAGTTGCCAAATAGCAGTCAAAAAAGCTAAAAGATTCAGAGAATGTCTTTAAAGAGGGCTGGACCAAAATCTCCCTTGGTAGAGAAGATGTCCTGTTGCTATGCTGGCAAACAAAGATTTCTTCTCCATGTTGTGAGTCTGGCTATGATGGAGGATTAAATACAGATTTCACTCAGTTACTTATTTTCATCTAACACATAGTTCTCTGATTTGTTTGTTATTTGTCTATTTTTCTGCATTAATATTAAACTACTATAAAATCTAAGGACAATGCTCAAACTTCACTTCACTTACATCAGAGGATCAAGTATTTATTGCTCCATCTGTAAATACTGACAAAAAGATCATTTGTTAGAGGCTCCAAATGGAGCATAAGTACACCTTCCATCAGGACAACTTGTAAAACATACAGCCAGGGCCATAGTTAAACTGTTAAGATCAAAGTATGTTCAAGACTGAGAATGGCCCAGACAAAGTCCTGACCTAAATCTAAACGAGATTCTATGACAAGATTTGAAAGCTTATAATCACAGATTTCTCCAAGCAATCTGGCTGAGCTTTAGTTATTTTTGAAAAGAAGAATGAGCAAAACCTTTAGTCTCTAAAAATGCAAAATAGGTAGAAACACACCCAAATAGATCCGTAGCTATAACTGCAGTGAACAGTGGTTCCAGAAAGTACAGACACACATTCAGGGGCCTGATTACAAATGCATGCCACGGTTTTCAGATTTTCCTATGTTAAAAAAAGAATAATTTTTCTCCCAGTTTAAAAGAGTACATTACATTGTGTTGGTATATCACATAAAATCACTACAAGATACCTCAAAATACGTGAGTGTAGATGACAATATGTGAAAAGGTTTCTGAATATTTCTATGAGGCAGTTTATTCCACAAAAAAGTTTTTGGATGCAGTCCAATTTCATTGTTTGCCTTATAGATGTGTCATACTATTATTATTATTATTATTATTATTATTATTATTATGACATAAAAGCCAGATAATTACTCCATTACCAAGATTAGTTGTCGAAAGGAAGAAAAGAGAAGTGACTTCCTGTTGTCTTTTTAACATCCCACCTTCATAGTTATTTAAATGTATCAGCCTTCCAGACCACTCAGGTCTTCAGGTCAACTTTGCATCCCCAGAACCAAAACCAAACATGGACAAGCAGCTTTCAGTTTTTATGCTCCACAAATCTGGAACAAACTTCCAGAAAACAACAAAACAGCCGACACACTGAGTTCTTTTAAATCATGGCTAAAAACCCACCTGTTTAGAGCTGCCTTTGATTAGTAGTAAGTAGAACATTGAACTATACTTTCTTGATGATTTTGATGATTTGCTGTATACTTGATCAATGTTTTTTATGATGTGAAACACTTTGAACTGCCTTGCTGCTGAAATGTGCTATATAAATAAGCTTAACTTGACTTAAATAAAGGCGTCAATGTGATGGCAAAAAAAAAAAAAAAAAAAAAAGATTAATTGTTGTTTAGAAAATTCAGACAACAAATTATGACTCGGATTTACCTTCTTTCTTTTTCATGATCTACAATATTCTGCCCCAAAGGATGATTATAAAAGAAGTGGAGATTCTTTGCTTGGCCCTTTAAACAGAAATCAAACTGATGCTAGTCTGGTTTACAGCTCAGCAATCCCAGGTTTTTAAATCAGTTAGCAACCTTACTCAGTAAATTAGATTATTTGAGTGGAGACCAAAAGAAGAAATGGAGCTGGATCACACTCCTAGTTTTGGTGCTGACTAATCACAGAAGACTGTGTAATTCAGGTCTAGTGTTTCTGACAGTGCCAAAAGTTGCTGCAGCTGTGTGGAGTATATAAATGAGAAGGGGAAAAAAACCTGTAAATCTTTTTTATGTTCAGTAAAACCCATAAAAGACAATGATTTTGAGTGTTTAGACTGTAATGATGTACTCACTGTGGCTTCTATTTGACAGAAACCTTGTTGACTCATTAGGTTTTATTGTTAAAGCGAAATGATTTAGTACAGATACCTTTATAAGTTGTTTATAAATTGTAATTACAAATTAGCACTAAAAGTGTGAAAGGATTATATTCCTGCTGCTAGCCGTGACGTTGCGTTTCAGTGTTCTGTTCTTGCGTAGGAGCATGCTCTGAGGCAGGTGGAGATACAAAGTGTTTCCATCTTTGTACTTGTTCCCAGCTCCGATCCCTCAGATGTAGCCACGAGGCTGGCATCCTTGCTTGTCCAGGTGATGGCCACTGCAGAGACAGAGGCCGTGACCGGTTTTTGGCCCACTCTGCTGCGCCAACTCTGCCAGCTTACCGTCAGCTGGACACTAACTGGAAGCGACACACAAACACACCACCTTGCTGGGCTTTATACCGAGGGCCTACTTATTCAAACTTGAGAAAAGGTAAAGCAAAAAAAAAACAAAAAACAAACAAACAAAAAAAAAGCTGTGCAACCATTTTGAAATCGTGAAATCTGAGTGTAGAGCGTAGTCTGCCAGCCTCAGATCTAACCACATCTATTGAAAGAATGCTGAAGTATCTGACCCTGCATCAGTGGTAGAGGGAGGAGGACTGGTGGGGGGGAGGTGTTGCTGGTGGGCCTAAGCAACTCAGAGAAGAGATTTGCAGAGACAACCCATAACAGCTCCCTTGGAACCAATGACTCAGATATGCAGATGTGTTTACTTGCCTTCTGTTTCCCACCTCAGCCGACACACAAAAGGCAGAGGAAATGAAAGACGCTCATAATGTCTTTAAGTGTTTCAATTATATATTTATATTCTGCTATAAAGAACTCATTTTTTACTAAAACTTAGACAAGCACTTCAAATGCCTCTTCCCCTCTATTCCCTCACTCCCTTCTGAGGGTATTCATCTTTAGTCTAATGTGCAGCTCTGCTCTCTGTTAGTTTCTTTCTGACACCATGCCAGCAGAGTCATCTGCAAAGGGACTCATGTAGGGATTAAAAACCATCAACAGCTCCCCTTTAAGAGCGAGGTAGAGAGAGAGAATGAGAGCGAGAGAGAGAAAAAAAGCACAATGCTAAAAAATGAAATACAGAAAACAACTCCAGACAGTTTGGAGAAAACTTGCAGAGAGAGAATGCAGATTGTCACCTGACCCTGAGGCAAGGCAGCTCTAAATATAATAAAGAGAAGACAAGAGACGAAGGCGAGGCGACACAACACGGGTAATGTGTTTTCTCTGCTGGTGTCGTCTGGCAGATCTGGGATGATTGAGTGCTGATGCCTGCCTGGGCCGCTTTAGAGAAGATCGTCTACCCCCCAACGCCCCCTCACCCCCTTTCTTTCTCTCCTTTCAGCTAGTACTCACAAGGCACAGCCCTCTGCATGATGCATATGTGCACACATGATCTCGCAGATTCACATGTTGTCAGAACGGCAGAAACATCAAGGTGTATTACCTGTCAGCATGTCAGAATCTCTTCATCTCCCTGCTTGAGAAATTAACACTTTATCTTTGTGCATGTGTGTGGTTTTCTCCTTGCTGGATGTGTGTCTTAATTATAACAGGGTTTAGTGAATTAGGCCAGGATGTGTAATAGACTCACATTTGCATAATCTCTGTTGAATGAAACCTCAGCAACAAACAAGCAAGCGGAAAATCGTACCTACTTGCCCGCACTGCACAACTTCAGCTCAAAAGACTCTCATAGAGGCGTGTTGGTGACAGTAATCTACAGTGTTTACTTGCTGAATTAAGGGATTAATCTCTATACGTTTTTGGAAATGCATTGTGAAATAAGACAGCGGCAGATACAGACAAACAGGTGCTGGCTAGAAAGGAAGTTGACTGGCCTGATTCCATGATCCATTTTCCCAAGGCTTCCACACCCCTGCAGCTGTCCTCCACAATATGAGAAACATGTGTGTGTATATGTGTGTGTGTGCGTGTACATGCGGATGTGTGTATTCTAATGCATACTTGTGGTTATGACAAATTCACTCCTCACTGTGTGCCAATAACCACGACAAGGGTCTCCGTGGACAAAAGCAAACACAAAAAGTCACCATAAATCTATTAAAGTTAAATTTCTATCCATTTAACTAACATTTACCAGTTTTTATTTCCTCTTTAGAGGTTCTCAGAGTTTAAAGTCGCCTGACCTGCTTGTGAATGAGATTCCATGATGTTCAAAGAGAAGTCATATAACAGGTTTTTAGGGCTTTTGGCTGTTTTGCATGCCAGAATGTTTTGAACTGAGCAGTGACAGCCTCACAACTCAAGAGTCTCCTTCAACTCGCCTCATTTCTATCGGAAAACATTCCCAGTCTCTTTTTCTCTCCCACTGTGTGTATGTGTGTGTGAGTGTCTCCCTCACCGTCCTCTCTCTGAAGTTGCATATCACTTGAAAAAGAAAAGGGGAAGGAACATGAATAAAAACTGAAGGCACTTCTTTTAGATATGTCTCTTGATGCTCTTCAGATCTTAAGGGCTTCATTACATGAAAATGTAGGGTTATTCCAAGAAACTGAAGGACTGTGACTCCTCTAATCTACCGTACAGGACTTGAATTTGAGAGCATGTGCTTTTAATGTCCTTTTTCTATGTTTTTTTCTCTTTGTTTTGGCTTGAACCGAGAAGAACAGCGTGATTCCATGAGTATTTTGTTTACTGCTTTTTTTCGATGTAGCAAAGGAAATTCTTCATAAGTCTGATTATATCAGAAAATAAAAACAGCAAAAATGAAAATTTGCTACATGAAAGCATGAAAAAATGTATGTTTTTTTTATGATTCAAGGTCTGTTGCTGGATGTTTACTCTTACAGCCTACATTAGTTCAGTGTATTTTAATTTGTCTCCTTTTGTCATTTCATGTCAGACATTATGACTGACATAGGGACAGTACTTTAAGTAGAAAAAAATAAGTGCCATTACTTTACCTTATGTCATACAAATATGGGTGAAATTTTTATATAGATCTGTCTATCAATCTATAACTAAGTAGTTTTATTATACAGAAATTACAAAGATCAAAGCCAGTTCTAAATCAAATCCACGAGTCAAATTTAAAGTGTCTTTGAGCCATTTTTTTTTTTTTTTTTTTTTTTACGTCAAGCCTTATGGCGTTAACGTGGCGATGAAAAATAACATTGAAAAAGCACTATTTTCATTTTAGTGTCAAAAATGCCAAACTTTGCACATAACTTTATATTTTTTTCTGACGACATCATTTTTAAATATTAAATCAGACATTGTGATCAGTTACTCAGTATTTTAGTAGCCATTTTACCAAATATTTTTTTATTTCTATAATAATTTTTTAGATGGATACTTTTCGAAGTGCTATCTTACTTGAGTATAATTTTTGGGTACTCCCACCTGTGCTTGTGGGTAATTCCTGCTTCATAGTTTCTACTTTATTACTTTTTTCCTTGAGGTCTATTTTCAAAGTTAATTGTTGTGTTCCTCTTCCTGAATATTTTTGCCTGTCATGATCTACTGTGTTTTTATTTCACTTGTGGTCTTGCCATACTTTGTTCAGTCTCCTGTATTAATTATTGATCAAAAGGTCTTACAATATAGGTTTTTCAGTTTGTATTTTGTTTCTTAGTTTATTCTTGCATTTTGTTCTTTGTGCATTTCTGTTTAGCTTTCTTAGATTAGTTTTAGTCTTTCTTTGGTTTATTGTTTTGTCCTCTTTACCTTCTCGTGTTATTAATCTACCTCCTGTTTCTATTGTAATTATTCTCACCAGTATTCTTCACTTATGTCATTCACCTGCGCGCTGTCTCATCGTCCTCATGTGTTTTACCTGCTCGGCAACTCAAGCTCTTGATTTTTCACTCTTCAGCGAAAATATTTGTCTTCATGCCCTGATTCACATAATTCTTTGCTCCCTTCCACGTCCCATTTTTCCTGTCCCTGAGTTTTGGTAAGTTTTGCTATTGAATTTCTCACTGCTTGTCTTTCATCAATGGCTCTACTTCTCTTCACTACAAAACTTGACAGGCTTGTACGGTCCACTTAAACCACTGCATAGGGAGAAGATAACTGAACATTATTCATTATTTAATGATTTCTGAGCATCCTTGTTTTTGTATTAGTTGATGTCAAAAACTTCAATAGGACTTTAGTATTCTTGCCTGCTTAATATTGATTTTTTTAATTGCCTTTAGCAGAAGCTAAATGAACTGTGAGTAAGGTTTCTGTGGCACCACAAACATTTTGCTTTTAGTTCTGTAAGTATATAATTCATTTTGTATTTCCAAAAATGTGGAAAGATCCTCTCAGACTTTGGCTCTTGTGGGAAGCTGTGGCCAATGTCAGTTCTACTACCGAAAAGACTCTCCATCAGTGGTTTTTTTTGGGTGCAATTAAAGTGAAATGTCACTAATAAAAAGATTGGTTTTGGCCTGAAATCTAAAACCACTTGTTATGGCTATAAAAGGGGCTGACGAAAGGGGGACTCCAGGATACTTCTATAACCTAACTGTCTACAATGTCTGGCCAAAGTATTGATATATCATCTTACATCACAAACACAAACTTCCGTATGTTTTACTGAAAACAACACAAAGTAGTGCATGATTTTGAAGTGCTTTTCATTTTTTTACACATGAAAATCTGAAACTGAGCCTCATGAATAAACATCTTAAAACTACTTTTTGCTGCTTTCATGGGTGCAAACCTTTGAGACTGTACCAGCTTTGCACATTTTGAAACTCAAATTCTTGTATGTTCATATAGATCTCAGCCACTGTAGCTCTGGTTGTATATTTCTGGGCATTGTCCTGTTGGAAGGTGAACCTCTGACCCAGTATCAAGTCTTTTTTGCAGCTTCTAGCAGGTTTTCTTTAAAAATTGTCCTTTATATAGCTCAGTTCGTCTTCCCATCAACTCTTACCAACTTACATGCACCTGCTGAAGAAAAGCTTGGTCACTGCATAATACTGCCAGCACCATTTGGCACAGTAGTAGTGTATATTTATGGTTATGTGCAGTAAAAGTTTTCAGTTACACACAATGTTTTGCATGTGGGCCAGAAAGCCCTAATGGGAATTCCTGTGATTTTTTTTTTTGTAAACAATGGCTTTCTTCTTGCCAGGTTTCTGGAGATTATGACTATTAGTTGTCTGGCTGGTCATTTCAGGTGGACGGTCACATCTTGGTATGTTTGTTCAAATATTGTTATAATAATTGCAATTTGATTGTGGATCTATGAAAAAAAAAAAAAAAAAAAAAAAACGTGATATTTCCTTCCACATTTTTTGCACTACTCACTTTGATTTGTCCCATAAAATCCCAATCCGAAGTTAAGTTTATGGTTGTAACTTGACAAAATGTGCTTTTATGGTTCTGTATGTCATAAGACCATTATCATAACTGAATATTCTGTTTTGTTTGTTGTCATCTCAGAACAAACTAAACAAGGTGCAGTCATTAAAAGCAACCCAAACCTGTGACCCTTTACCCACTTTTCCCACCCCGTGTGTTTTAACAGTATTACGTTTAAGACAAGTACAAATTTGGATCTGTGTCTTGTTGACCCCAAGGGGTTTATGCTAGTGGGGATGCTCAAATATATATGGGAAGGTCACATCGTCTACTGACTCGTTTTCATCATTACAGAGCAAAAGAGAAACACTGTTCACCTCGGAGTCTCTCGTTGCCTTGATAAGAAGATGGGAAACAGCACCCCCTATTGGTGAGCAATACAACTGATTTCGGGGGTAGTAGTCAAAATGTAGGAGATCCCATTTTCTTTTATCTACCGCTCATCTTGCTTAGAAGTTTCTCATTTCTATAAGAATACTGTGTGTTTCTTCAATTAGTCTTTATGATTTATGTAAAAACTCCTGATCCTGGCCATTTCTCCTTACTTCGTGAGAGAAGATCTCTTACTTTTTCCTTCATAACCTCACTGGGCTACTTCAGTGAAACTTGGTTTGGAGTTCACAATAAAGCTTTATATTATTTAGAGTATCTGAAACTCTGCTGCCAGGGTTCTTGATTGCACGAAACTTTGGTGGCACATCAGTCCAACTCTTACTCAGATTCACTGATTGTCAGTAAGGTTTCATGCTTACTTCAAATATATTTTCTCACCTACACATGATTCTGGACTGCTTTCTACTGACATTTACTGTGCTTTATTTATGCATATATTTACAAACTCCTAAAACATTACTAATTGAACCAAAGCAATACAATCTAACCTAATTTGTCCTCTGTAGCTCTAACCAACAGGTGTTGAAAATTTATTTTGAATGGGAAAATATTCAAATGATGTAGGAGCTCAGCTGCAGTTGCAAATATCCTAAAAACATTCCCTCTTCATAAAATGTTTCATACTGGCACAAAAACCACTGCAATATCTAGTTTAAAGTATTTCAATCCAAAGGAATGTACAAATGTGCACATGTATTTGTGCATTAAAAAAACCATACTATTTACAATAAGTAAAAATAAAACTGTGTAAACAACAGAGATGTGCAAATACCAGCAAAAAATGTTATGTGAAATGAGAAAAACTGTGCAAATACCAGCAGGGATGTAAACATCTATTGAGTTTGTTGGGAGCAGTGATGGTTATAGAGTCTAACAGGTGCTGGGAGGAATGACCTGCATAGGTTCATGTAGCTAAAATAACAACACGTGTGCTGTCTCTAATGTTTATAAATAATGATTTTGTCAGATAATGTTCTTAAACAAAGACAGGATTTTATTGAAGTGGAACACCACCATCAGGGTTTTAACGGTGGCCGCAGTTACAAATGGACCCTTCAAAATTTCAAACTTATTTTGTTTTCTGTTGACAAAAGCATCAAATATGTGAGTGAGACCAGCTATTTTGTAAATGTGTTCATTAAACATTACAGTTTCCTTGAGCAAAGACAATTGTAGAAAAATGGTCAGAAGTGCTTAGGGATGACAAGTCAATTTGTTGGCTGCTGAATGACATCATTCATATTTTCAAACTTTATTTGAGTTAAAATATGATAAATTAATGGGAACCAGTTTATGTAGGAGCTGTGAGCTTAGTTCACAATGTTTAAGTGGTCACCTCTGAACAAAAATTAATTCATTTTAACCGGTTGAACAACATTTAGAACTGGTTCTTGTTGAGGGTCCACTGGTACAACACTAGTAATGCAACAAAAAACAGTAGATACAATTTTTTTTTTTCAAAACTGGAGGGAAAAAAACTCTATTGCAATGAAAGTGGGGACCGCTTAGACTGACAACTGAGAACAGATTGGCTTCTTGAAGGCAACTCCCCATTTTGTTGTGGAATATTTGAACCACTATTCTTTGTGACTTTGAATTAAGGTTATTATTGTTATTAAGCATAACACTAGAAAGAGTCAAGAAAGTGTTATGGCCTGCCTGCTGAGTTTAGTTTTTATTTTCTGTTTCTTTGCAGCTTATGATTTCCTGCTTTACGTTAATGGAGCTTGCTTGATGTTACTTGCTGGCCCAAGGGAAAGAGGAAAATTAGGCTATTTTCTCTCCAAGGGGGATATTTTCCTACTAGTCCTCTTAGTGAGGAAAAAATATTACACCAGACAATTTTGTTGGGCCATACTGATAATGAAAAAAGACAGTAAATGGGTCTTTATATCACAGTCCTATATAGGTGATGTTGCAGTCTATAAATAAAGAAGAAGCTGTTTTGTGAGAGGGATCAGAGTTTCATGTTCTTCCATTGAATGTCTGTCGACCCTTCCTGGACAAGGGTCCTGGCTGGTTGCCCAGGAAACTAGCATATGACTATTCTGAGAGCCTCGGTGGAGACGAAGAGAGGAAGCGAGAGTAGTAAAGGTAAGTCACTCAAGGCCTCTTCGCTCAACCTGATAAAGTGTGATGAAAATCAAAGGCCACAACTCTACGATGCCTCTAATTCAGCGGAGACAGGAGACAGAAAGAAGTTGTCTCTTTACACAGAGCTCTGAAAAGAGTTGAACACAAAGGAGCAAATATTGTACTGCTCCCAGAGCACGTCTTTATAAAGTGAACGGATCAATAGGATAACCTGAAAACGGATTTTCTTTTTCATCAAACGTGCAAACAAACTCAGTGCAGCAGATTACAACAGATGTCACTACAGTCAGCTTTTATAGATATTTCCCTTCATTATTTAGATGAATATGTTTTATCACTGCATTAATTAACCAAAAACAGAGACTTAAAATTATGACTGCTCTTCCAACATAGCTCAAGCTCAGTCAAACTGGGTTGAGAGTGACTAAATTTAGGTCTGGATTCCTAACATAAGCATGCTATAACCTAAACCATTTAATTTTAATCTAGTTGGCTGTGTGTTTAAAGTCGTCCTGCTGAAGGGTGAACCTCCTCCCAAGTCCCAAGTCTTTTGCAACCTTTACCGGGTTTTCCCACAGAATTTTCCTGTATTATCTCCATCCACCTTTCCATAAAGTCTGATCAGTCCCTGTTAAAGAAAAACCTCCCAACAGCATAATCCTGCCAACACCATGCTTCACCTGAGGGGTAGTTTGTTCAGGAAAAACAGTGTTTTTCGTATGAGCGAAAAGGTTATTTTTAGTCAGTTTTGTAGGGCAGAAATGTCATTTTTGCTCTGATCTGGCCTGAGCACCTTCTTTTAAATGTTTGCTGTGTCTCTGTCATAGGTTGTGGCAAACTGCAAATGGGAATTATTATTATTTACATTGACAATGGCTTTCTCATTATACTCCTTCAATGTTCTTTTCACCTGAGCTCTGCATTTCTGGAGCTTCTCTAAAGTGACCATGGGGCTTATCTTATCAATATTCTACTCAGGCTTACTCTATTGATTAACTGGGTTACATACCTCTTGATCTGGATTTGAAGGGGCTGAAAGCTAATGCACTCCAAAATTTTTAGATTTTTTTTATTAGTGAACACTTTTGAAAATAATTTTCCTTCAACTTAACATTAGTGTCCCACTTCTTGTTGGTCTATCACAAAAACTCCTTCTAAACACATTACTTTTGTGGTTTTAACATGACAAAACGAGAATAAAATCACAGGGTAATAATACACTTCTAAGGTTTTGTATCTAGATGACCTCTTCTTTTGTGCAACATCTTGTAGACTCAC
Organism: Anableps anableps; assembly: GCA_014839685.1. Classification (NCBI taxonomy): domain Eukaryota; kingdom Metazoa; phylum Chordata; class Actinopteri; order Cyprinodontiformes; family Anablepidae; genus Anableps; species Anableps anableps. Next base: position 16,930,394 of record CM026074.1, read on the forward strand.
ACATGACCAAACAGGCTGCCATGACGTCAGTATTTGTTTTCCCTCTTTTGTCCCGCTCTTCATCCTTCGGTTATGATCCATGGTGACAGGGCAGAGCTGGGGTGGATAGGCCAAGCGAGCATGAAGTGGAAGGGCAGAGATAGTGGCCTGGGCAACATGGACGAGAGATCTGAGCCTGTTGGTGACAGCACAGCAGCCTCACAGCAGCTTGCATAGCTGCTCCTTGGGGGAATAATTCAATCACAAGACAAGCGTGGTCAAGGTAGAGAGAGACAAAGAGACTTGGGGATAAGCTGTGAGTTAAAGGCAAAGAATAAGAAAGAGGATAGACGCATGAAGAGAAAGAATCAGATTACCATGCTCCTAAAGGGAAGTGGGAGATGACACTCATCCAACCCGATCTAAGCGACAGAAGCGTAAGGAATGAAGTCTTCGGCCTGTCTGTCTCCTGACCCTGCCGGGGAGGAATGAGATGGTGAGAGAGGAACAGAAGAATCGCTCATGCTTGGAGTGAGATTGTGCCTAATCATCCAGAGGTCTGGACTGAGTAACTGTGACTTCTTAGGGAGGGGCGGGCACAATCTGAAAGCCAAAAAAAATCCTAATCAGGTTTTTACGCAAACAGCCAAGCCCCAGTCAGTTCCTCGGGCCGCTCAGAGCTCTTTGCGATGAAATGTGACACAAGTCATTTTACTTCAGCTCCACTCTGTTGGTGCACATTTGCAGGATGAGCATTGTACACTCTCGGTCTACTACCATCTGTGTGAATGAAACACATTTGTGAAGCTGGTTGGCTGCTTTGATGCTTTTAAGTTTACCTATCTGAATTGCTTTTTTTCCCCCTCTTCACCCTCATTTCCACTTACTCTCTGCATCGAGGCTGTCAATTTTTGTCCCTCTCTAACATTCGGGTGGTGAAACGCTATACGACTTCTGAGAAAAACAGTTTTATCCCTACAGTAAGAGCATTGTGATTATAGTTGAAGGGCTCAGATATTTTTCCCTTTTAATGTGTGTGCTTGGCTGGGTTTGTGCTTTTTTGCTGAATTTATGACGGTGTGCATGCCCGTTTGTGTTTGTTTCCACATGCTTGTCTAGGAGTATCGATTTAACCTGCCCATAGCAGACATTAAATGAAAAGAGTGAAAGCTGAGGCCAACAGAGAGAGATGTGAAGAGTGATGGATGCCAATAAAAAAAAGCTCTGGGAATGCAGAAAATGTTAGCTTTTTGCAACAAAATAGAAATAATGGATTTAAATATTTTGCTAAGAACACAGACACTGATGAAAAACATGATCCGGTCAAACCCACAGATTATAAGGCATTGGTACTTGAATATAAAATCCCCAGGAAAGCAACAGTGACTCACAAACTGGACAAAAACACACAGCAACCCCCTGCTAACATCACCAACATAACACACACACATACACACAATAAATGTAGTCTTACAAATCAATTTTGCTCTAGTATACAGACACAACTGGACTGAAGGAAGTGGCTCGGAAATATCAAAACAACCTTGGGGAGCTTGAGCTCGCTGTGAGCTCTATGTGCCTCCACTATGTGGGCTCTTTATATCTCTCCCATTCAATCAATCTGCTCCCTGCTCTTTCATCCATTAATATGGCCTCCCTCCTCACGTAATATTCGAACTATTGTACTGTTTGTCCTATTCGCCAGGTATCATAAAGCACAGGAGGTGGACAAGAACATACGAACTGTGTGTGAGGCTCTCGGGGAAGGCGGCGGAAATGTCACATGAGTGAATTCTGTCTAACAGAGAAGAACGGTTAATTAACAACTATGTGTCTCATTTATCCACTGTTCATATTTCACTTTAAACACACACACGAAGGAATGTAAAACAGCTACATATATAAATACATACACATGAAAGTCTTGAAAGCCCAAAACAACATATTCAGTACATTGGGTGGTAAAATATCATTCTGTTTTGTTCAAAATTAATTGAATATGATGATACACGCTGAACATGACCCAAAGACTGACGACAATGTGTCAGGGCCACAGACAAGGACACAAACATACACCTTTAAAATTGCTTCTGATAATCAAGAATGTAAAAGTCTTATAGTAACAGTAATTCAGAATATCATGATAAGGATTTATGATGATGAAAATATTAACCCAGTTATTGGGGGAGGGAGGGTGTTCCTGCTGAAGCTCACTGGGCACCCTTTTTGGCTGAATCCACATGCATAATGTGACGTGCTTCAAGATAGAGGCTGCACATTGGACAATGGAGCCAGGTGGTGTAATCAGGTAAAAGTATCTGGTTCTAAGGGTTTTTTGGGGTTTTTTGGGTTTTTTTTGGTTGAATATGTTACTTCTCAGGATTTAGAGTTTTAAATGGACACTGGACAAATCTTTTGGTTATTTAAGGAAGCGAGATGACAAAATCGTGGTGTCCTGGTGAGACCTAAAAAGAACACTATGAATCAATTTGGTCTTTATGCTTAGTGGGTTCCTGATATTATGTCATTTTCCATTTGTAATAGAAGGGAGTGTTTCTAATATGCTACCCTGATTTCACTGAAAAAGTTGCATTTTAAAACTTATCCTCAACTAAACAAGTATTCATTTTAGATAACAGTTCACGTTTTGGGCTTTTATCCATTATCATTTATTTTGTGGAGAGAAAAAGTTTGGGAGGTCAGCTTTACATGTCTGCTCTGTGCAGAGCCAGTCTTGAGATAAATCTCAGTGACTCTACATCCAGGTTCTGTGTGTTCACATAAAAACAGAGACACGTGTCAGTTGTTTCAGCATATGTACACACACACTGCTCTCACGGGAGGTCAGGAGCACCATCTGTGCATGTTCAATTGTTAATTAGATTCACAGCTCCTGAATAATAAATTGGTGTGACCAAAATAGACTGAAGGTGTGGAATACCTGAGGTTAGAAAATGGACATAAAGGGGGGTAACATTTTGCACAATTTCCACAGGCATCTTGAAACTCATTATGTTTTTTATCCTGTTTTCCTGCACACTCTTGCTGGCACTAAGCCAATCAGTGTCATTGGGTCAAGCAGTTATGAAGAAGTTTTTTTTAACAGTTTCTCCCTGCAACATTTGCCGCTGACGGTACAATTTTGTTTTGTTTTTTGTTTTACATACACGTTTTTGATATTTATAGTTTGTGTTAGATTCTAAATCAAGTGATATTCACACCCAAAATAAACTGTACTTAGCTACCGCAATCTCAGCAGCTATTACAATGTCCCTAACTGCTGCCTTGCGAAACAGACCTCAAGTCACTATGTAGCAGCACATCTTACAATGGTAAAATATACTTGCTACAGATTACAAAAACTGTAGTTTTTGTACCAAGAAGCTTTCCTGATGATCAGTTAATGATCTGAAAAGACTATTGAAGGAAAAGTATAGAGAGCAGACATTAAAAAAAACGGGACTGCCCTGTTTATAAAGCATTGGAGTTTAGGCAGACTGAAACTGAGAACACATGGACAGTAACAAGCCTGTCACAATATGGACATACAAAGAAACACTGCTTCAGATGTATATTGCTGTGGTATGATTTTTCTGAAAACGTAGCTTAGGTAAATTAACCTCCCGCCAAACCAGACTGCCATAAATCTTTTGGGCAGATCTTAGAATTGTGACATTAGTGACACAACTCAGAGATGCCGTATATACCGCACATATGTACCATTGCACTGTTGAGATGGAGTTCATCTCGAGCTACTATTCCATGTTCTGTCTGTGCTGATGAAGACACACTTACATCATGCCAAATGCTTGAAGTGGCTCCAACAGCACAGCAATTCAACCAACTTTCAGGATTAATTGCCTAATATTTATCTTGCTCATTGTGATCACTCATAGATTTTGTAAGAAGTATTGAAGTTTCATCCCCAGATGGTCATGGGATCATTAAATGTTTGGGGGAAAAAAATGACAAGTCATGTTTAAAAACGAGAACTATGATAAAAATGACTGACATTATTGTCAATGAATACAAATGATATAAAAATATTTAAGGGAGATGAATTCCATTCAGCTCTAACACAGGAAGGTGGGACAATTTGAAAAATAGCCAATGACACATGATCTGAAGTTTTTATCAAATAAATTACATCGGTTTCAGTATATTGCAAAAAGGACTAGAAATGTTTTTTTTTCTATGTGTTTAATTCCATTCCACCTTAGGCTAAATATTTGACTAATGTGTAATAAAACAAACAAAACAACAAAATGGTTAGAAGTGTGTACAACCAGATTTATTTATTTATGTATCTCTTGTTGGACTGCAAGCAGGTTAAACAGCAAGAGTCAGGAACAATAGTTGTGTTTTATCATTAATATGCAAAATTTATTAAATATCTATGACAAACATATTTGATCAAGTATGATTATTGCTTTTTTACAGTGTGAAATAAAGACAGATTTCTAATTATACTCACTTCTTTGCAACACTTGATCAATTCTTCTTTCTGACAGATGATGACCTATGACTAATAATGCAATAATAACTATCTTTTGGTGTCATGAATGAGTCAACAGATCACCGTCAAATGTGTCAGAGCTTAAGTACAGTTAATGTTAAAATTGCACATCTGCTCGGACTGCTCCAAAAACAGTGCCGATTTGTGCTGAAAACACACATATTGTAGCGAAACCCCTCTAAAAAGAGAAGCTTTGTAAAGCTGATGCATCTTCTCGCTGTCAATGCTGACGTGCACATAAACTACAAGGCCTCATTTTAAGTCAAACAGGAAATAACCCGCACAATCCTGGGAACAAACAGGGGGGGACAGCAGCATGGTTTGATTGGGCCGCGAACAGTTGCTGTCGTTACAAAGCACCACTGTAAGCTCCATCGATTATCAAAGGCCTCCAAGCTCAGACGGGGAGTCTACTGATCTTTTCCGAGCTCAGACATGAAAAGCCACCAGTGACAGCTCATAGCCGGGGCTAGATCACACCGCTGTGCTGAGGAGGGGTGTGTGGAAGGGGGCTCTGCTGTGCCTGAGTTTTAAACACCTGCTCCACGGGCCAAGCTTATGTTTTCTTGTTTTCTCCCTCTTAACGGCGCGCTCTGTCAGGGGCGACAAGGATGTGCTTTCATGTGAACTGAGGCCCCACCAATAGCATCGCAGAGCAAGAGACACTTGGCAAAACAATGCCAGACAAGCTTTTATTATGGCTACGCCTCATTACTTTTTAACCAGCGTAATCGTACGTGCTGCTCCCCATAAATTATTCACAGGTGAGCTCTCGTCACAATATGACAAAGGGAGATGGAAAGCGCTTCAAATAGAAAAAAAAAAACCACAAGCACAAAAATAGAAAAAACAGATGTCAAAAATGAGATGCAGGGATGCATGTCTTTTTACCCTCCACTCTCTTATAAAGACTTTCAGATGCTGGTCAGTGTTTGCAGTACATGGGTCTGAAACTGTTGAAGATGACTCAAATAGGAGTTAGTTTAAACTAAAGTAAACAAGTTTCATAGCTGCTTGAGTCATGTTTCTCTTGAAAGCTGCATGTTAAAGGCCAAAACAACAAATGTAAAAAGTTAAGACGGTCAAACCTTAGCAGTGGTCCAACATGTATATTAGAGACTTATGAGCAATGCCACATACATGTACTCACACCATAAGTCACATGTAATGATACAAAAATGCGTTCAGGCCAGGATCGTTGAGAATGTAAAATACGGGTCAGAATGAACAATGGTTTTCTGAGACAACTTCCTGTTTGACAGCAAATGGTTTCCAGGGACAGCATTTTGGCAATTATGTGTTCTTAGGAAGAAATCCTATCAAATGAGTGCAGAATGATTATTATACGAGTTAAGCATAAGAATCCAGGACCCTGAAAAAGTATTCATTACCCGGTAAACTTTTTTACAATAAAATTATAAATTTCAATGCCCACTACTTGGATTTCATCTTATATCAACACAACATAGTGCATGATCCTGAAATGTAAATAGAAGTAAACATGGTTCCCACAATTTTTAGAAACAAGAATCTCAAAAATGTGATATTAATATACAGCCTCCTCAGATAGCAGAACAGAGCTTCCTTTTGCTGTAACTGAAGTTCCATCATGTCTCTCCCAGCTTCCTACATCTAGTTACTGAAGTTTTTGCTCATTCTTCTTTGCAAAATAGCCAAAGCTAAGTCAAAATGGGTTGGTAACATCCATGAACATCAATATCCAAGTCTTCAGAATACCTGGAGAACTACTGATCAAGACTGCCTTAATAGGTCATTCCTCACAATTGTTCCATTTTATACAAACTACATTGCTTAAGCCAGTAAATGTGGAAGTGGTCTAAACAAAAACTAAAATCTTTTTCTCCACTGTTTTAGCAGTTGTGTGGATCAGTAGCTGTCTGCTGTTTGTATCAGCTTCTGCTGACTCTGTGAGTCTTCTGAGAGGCTGCTGGTGCCAAAGAAACCCGAGGTTCACAGCTTTACAAAACATCCACGATCAATTAGACACCAATTAAGCAACGTGCTAATGAACTGCATGATGCCTTAACAGCCATATTTCCTCTGTGAGCTTTCTCAGCACTTGTCTCCCTCAAAGACAAAGATGGCTGGTAGACTTACACACAATCCCCTTTCACCTCATGCCTCTTTTTTTAGGCATCCAAGTTGCTTCTGGGAAGCAGGTGAAGGGGAACAGCTTTGCAATCAAAGAAAACTGAAAGCTTTCATTTTCCGAATCAACCTTGGACACAAAGGGGTCCTAGGTGACCTTTTTTTTTCAATTTTTCATTTTTAATCATTATTGTAAGGTCTAGCTTGAAGTGTTCAGATGTACAGCATTATGTCTGGTATCATTGCTAGTTATTGATAATCAGCATAAAAAAATGATTAACACAAAATAATTTCTCTATTTAAAATATTTTACCATCTTAAAAAAAAACAAAAAACCATACAGTTTGATGTAAGCCCACACATTTTGTTTGCTATGATTCAAGGTTCTCAAGGAGCCAAAATTAGTAGTTCTTTGTTTGAAAGATGTTGTCACAGAAGAAAAAAAGAGGAAAACTTCTTTGATGTCTAGTTCAATATATTCTTTGGTACTACCAAAGCAATAAGCACAAGTATGTCAAATGTCAACATACTTACACTCTTAAAGCATGTTTTAAGAGTTTTTGAATATGCTCAAAGTTTTCATCCCTCTGGATTTTTAAATATTTTGTCATAATTCAACCATAAATATGATTCCAATTTTCCATCAATGCTCACCATCTTCCCTTGAGAGCATCCCCACAGCATGATGCTGCCAACACCATGTTTGATTGTAGGGATGGTGTGTCCAGGGTGCAATGTTAGTTTTCTTCCACACACAGCTCTGAGCATTTAGGGCAAAAAAGGTTGATTTCTTCTTCCATTTGTTTGCTAGGTCTCCCATATGGTGTGTTTTTTTTTAACCAATTGCTGAATCAGGTACCAAGGGAAAGAAAGAGGAGGTAGGAATAAAAGTGGGAAATGAGAAACGCTTTAGACCGGGTTTGTCTTTTACTCAAAGTCATTGTCAGTATGACTTTCTTTTATTTAACCTTTCCGAGATCATTCTTTGGGGCCTTCTGGATGCAGAAACCTTCTAGCCTTTGCTCTAAGATGAATACACTGAGTTGTTTTTCTCATCAGATCAGTCTGCTGAAGAGACAACAATCGAAGCCACCAGAACCTGTTATGTCAGAAATGAAACTGGCATTACTATGGCAACCTCTTTGATTCATTTCATTATCTGCTTTTTTTATTATTATTTATTTATTTATTTATAATGTTGCTCGCTGTGGCTCCTGAAACCAGCATCTAGTTCTTAAAGGACCAAACCTTGCCCTTGGTTACATAACCTGCTCTACTTTACTACGTTTGGCCAAGCATGACGTCTGAAACCACACATGCTATATCACCACATAGGTTTCTGTGACTAACTCAGATATGTGACAAAGGCCAAATTAAAAGCGTTTTATTTTTTCAGAACCTCCAGTCTGACCCCCTTGTTCACATGCTCCACTCCTCCACTGTCTGAGTCAACCGCCTGCTTCTGCAGCCTTTTATCCACAGAACGCTGAGTGAATCACTGCAGTTGTATCGCTGCGTTTCTTCCCAAACTTTGTTTAAGAAGTTTAAAATGCTAATGCCACAAAGAGAGGAAAAAGAAAGGAGCTCAGATGGAGATGACCCACTTAGCGTAATTATCGCTAACAAAGAGACGGGAGAGTTGCGAGCTGGGGAAAACACACAGGCCTAAATGCGTTAAATTAATCCAGATAATTCAATAGGCAATGATGAAACGCCACAATCAAGCCCCCTCTGGCTGTGGTGTTTGACTAATAGTGTGCTGGGCTGTTTTATGCAAATAATTTTCCATAATCTTCCTCTTGTTCTCAATGTCGAGAGGTGTGGTTGTGGTCACTGGGGCTGGGTTCGTCTGTGGAGAGCGCCACATGAGCACACGAGCTATTGAATGCACACACATGGATAAACACACCACTGTATATTGTCACCCTTGGACATTTTCAGAGCCTCATGTGAGATTCATACAATGCGTTCAACCATGGCTTCGCCTCAGGGGCGAGAATGTAAGCGCACTGTCTGAGGTTTAGTAACAAGATCATTAAAATAATCAAATTATGATAAGAGAAAGTCAGTCGTGCTGAAAGTACTTGTTTTGAGCCCATCATTGGGGCATGTGTGGAGCGACAACCGAGGAGAGGGCATCATCAGCATTAGCTGACAGCATGGGAAAAGGCCTGCGGTGTATCTGAGCAATAATAACATTACCAGCGCCGTCTCACAAAAAGCATTCAGGGAATAAACTGAAAGTTTTTCTCTGAGTTCAACGTTGCAATTTTTATGCTTAGTAGCAAAACAATCCACAAGGATCGGACAGATTTGTCAGGGAAGTGTAAACATCTCACTCCCAATCACGAGGCTTGTATGTTTCCACAGGCAATTCCCACTAGTGTTCTGAAAGTCCTACCATTGCATAGCTTTGCAATAGCAAGCAAACCATACTAACTTTAATTTATAGTTGTAAGAGAATGTAGGCGACACTGTAGAGTAACACTGAGTAGCCCATGGTTTAAAATTTTGATAAATAAATTGTTGAGCATTTGTATTCAACCACTAAATAAAATCCAGACTGCCTCCAGAAGTCATTTAATTTGGAAATAAAGTCCACTTTTGTGTGATTTAATCTCAGTATAAATGCAGCGGTTCTCTGAAGGTCTCAGAGGTTTGTAAGAAAACAGTAGTCAATAAACAGCATCCTGAAGACCAAGGAACACATCTTTAATAACATTGCGGAGACGTTTAAAGCAGAGCTAGATTATAAAATCAATATTCCAGCACCAAAGATGCCCATACTTACTGTGGAGGAGCTGTAAATGTTGACTGATGTGTGTTGCCCTTTTTTTGTGCACTTCACTTATCTAACCTCTATAGAACAGCTGCAAAAAGAAAGCTGTTGCTAAAAGCAGGCTGTGAGTCCTGTTTGCAGTTTGCCACAAGCCATGTAGGGGAAACGGCCAACATGGAGAAGAAATGTAACTTTCTGGGCTGCATGCAAAACGATGAGTGGTAAAAGAGCAGTACTGCTCACTCCATGATGAAACATGGTGGTAGCAGTCTCATATTGTAGGGACGCTTTTCTTCAGCAAGAACAAGTAAGCTGTTCAGAGTTGATGGAAGGACAAATTAAGATAGAGGGACATTCTGGTATAATACCTATTTGATGTTGGAAAACACTTGAGACTGGGATGTAGGTTCACCTTCCAGCAGGACGACAACACTAAACATACACCCAGAGTTAGAGGAGAAGGGTTTAGATCAAAGCATATTCACTTGTTCGACTGGCCCAGTTAAAGGCCAGACCTAAATCCATCTGCTCACAGATGCCCTGCATCCAGTCTGACTCAGCTAGAGCTATTGTGGACAGAATAACTAAACTTGAGTCTCTAGATGTGCAAAGCTGGCATCTAGAGACATCCTCCAAAGACTTGCTTCTGCAACTGCAGCAAAAGGGAGTCAATAAAGCATTGACTAATTACCTATTTACACACTACTTTTCAGATTTTTATCTGTAAATGTGTTATTTTCATAAAAAATGCAAATAGTGCATTAAGGTTTGTGGCTGTACCACCCCTCCACCCCATCCCCAAAAAAAACATTCAAGGGATGTGAATACTTTTGAAAGACACTGTATCTCTGAAGCGACATTTGTCTCCAGCACAAACAATTGTTTAATGAGAAAGCGATTATTCCACCTTTAATTACAAATGTGTCTTCTCTTTCTGCTTGCAAACATCCCCTCTGAGACACTGTCTTATTACAACTGCAGTTTAATCTAAAAAGGAATTAAACCAGTGATAATTTGTTTATAGATGAGTCTAATTTTCTTACTGTATTAAAAAAAAAAAAAAAAAAAAAAAAAAAAACCATTCTTTTGTCTCCTCAGGAACTTTGAAAGTACGATAGCGTTTCCCCCCTACAACTCATAACCTCCACCCCCTTGCAACAGAACTATTCATTTAAACCAATAATCCCCAAGTCATTACCACTTATCAAAAGGACTGCAAATTAATTATATTAACTAAAGGAGTTTTTATTAGATCTTTAAATGCCTTCACTTCATCAGTTCTGATAACTCAGCAATTTGATTCCAGCTGATTTCTTTCTGTTTTACAAAGCAAGCATTTCATTTTCTCCCATCCTTTTACTTCGTCTCTCTTCTTCTTTTATACATTAATTGGATTATGATCAATGCAAGCTTTAATGTTATGGAAAACTTAACCATAGTCTCTATCTACCATGACACAGTTTTTGCATTGCAAGATTAGAAAATGCCATATCTTCATTCGTCAAATATCACACTGTCCATCCCTAACAGAGTTAAAATAAAATGTTGTTAATCACTGCTGACGGTTGCACGGCGCTGTTCTACAAAGATAATGAGTCTGCCAGAGTCAAGAGTGGAAACAAACAGCCAAAGAGAGCTCGCCAGGATGGGGGGGAGGAGATGGAACGTGACAGATCAACAAAACACAGATCGTACAAGTGCAACTTCAGACTGACAACTCGTGTGGTGAAAACTGTGAGACTAAAGAAGAAAGGACAGGGGCGGCTCAGGAATTGAAAGGGAAGGGAGATATGTAAAAGGGTGTGAGAGAAGGGGGTAGACCGTCACATTGTTTCAGGTTCGAGGGTTGACCTAAATGGAGCCGTGAGACGGAGCAGGAAGAGACGGAGTCAGAAACATCGCCGAGACACATGTCAACCACCATGGGATGTAAGGTGTGAAAGAGAGAAGCAGAGTGAAAGAGGGCGAGAAAGAGGGGAAAGCTGAGTGAAGATGAGGCGCCAAGGATGAAGTCCAACTCGCAGCACTTTGACAGGAAGGAAAGGCGGCCAAGAGATCTTCCTTGGAGTTGCAAAACTTCTGAAGCTTAAAAGTTTGATTTTTCCACCTTCAAAAAGGCATTAATTCCAACTGCAGCTAAGAGATGGTAAAAGTCAAACATTTACTCAACATTACATTAGGTAACCAAGATCCAGTGCTTGTTTATTTGTAGCTATGATTTACTTGCCTCAGTGTTGCCACAATAAAGCTTATTTTGTGAAAAATAAAATTAATTTCTAAAACAATTAAAAAAAACAATAAAAAAAAAAGAGGTCTTCTGCAAATATGAACCGTCGTTTTATAGAGATCAGTCAAAATAAGGCATCAGTTTAAAGATTTTAAATGCACTTTGGTATCTGAAGTTATCAAAACTTTTAAGAAAAATAACCTGGAAACCAGTAATTGCTGGGAGAGCTCATTGTTGGCTTCTTTAAAGCACGCCACTTGTTTTACAGCTATTGAGAGATGTCTTAGTTGTGTCACCAGCCACTATTTTCAAGATCAAGAACAGCTTTGTTGTCATTGTGTAGCACAACTAACTTATTTCTGTGACAGCCCCAAGATACATGAGAGTAAAACAAAATAATCATAAAAGGACTAACAAAGCTAAGTAACCAGTTTAAATAGTAATGAATACTTTGAATGATTAATTGACCTTACTGTACTGTTTGATAACTAGGAGCAATTAGAAAGTATTTATGATTGAATTGAAAGGATTTTTTGTAAAGTGCCTTGAGATGACATTTGTTGTGAACACGCTTATCTTTGCAGAGTTCGAGGGGGGTTAGGGCCTTGGGGATATACAAATATAACTGAATTGAATGAATATAAAAACACAACAATAAGATATTAAAACTAAGCTATTCTTTGTTTATGATACCGAACCGAGTCATTAGGCGTCCAAAGAGGATGTTTCTGTAAATAAATTATATTTCCTCTATATTACATGACCTACATTAGGACTGATTGTATCCCTTACCTCAATCAGCAATGACATTTAAGTATGGCTCATCTGTTTGTTTTCATGACAGCGGCAGATATTTTGTCCCAACAGGAGGTCTGTCTAAACATGAGACTTGACTTTTTCGCTCTCCGTCATTTTTAGAAATGGTGTCAAAAACATCCGGTCAATCTATTTTTACTCGTTAAGTTTTAAAATGATAATAATGACATTCAATTGCATTCACTTTTCATTCAGTTTAATTATTATTTAACAAGCCGAACAGAATCCACATTGTGCCATCACACATCAAGCAGATGAATACATCCAAGTTTGTCTTGGCAGTGAGAAAAACCTCTGAAACAAACAAACAATAAAATTACCGTATTTTCCGGACTGTAACTCACACTTTTTTTTCATAGTTCGGATGGTCCAGCATCTTATATTCAGGAGCAACTTATGTTTTTAACATGACTTTTTTTTTTTTTTTGACTAATGCATTGAATATTAATTCATACTGATGGACATGAACCTAGGATTAAACATTACCATCTGCAGCCGTGAGGAAAACTAATCGCGGGCTGAAAACTAGACGGCCAGAGCTGGAGGTACGAGTCCACTGTCGGCTACATAAAGACCGCGCTGCCGGTGTTCTGACGGTCTGTGCTGCCTTGTCAGATGTTCCTTTAGTAGCATGTCGAGATAGCGAGGTCTGTCTGTCGGTACTACCTTTTGAAATTGCTGGAAAATCTGTTGAGGAGGGGTGTGCCACCGGTGGATTTATTTTTTTATTTTTTTGACACCGGTGAAAAAGTTAATATTGCAATATCAAATGACGACATAATTTAAACGAACCTGACCTGTGCAGCGCATGGCGATATGTGGTCCACACTCCTTACCAGGCGGTGGTATTGCTTCCTATAATTATTTGCCAACCACCATTAAAACAAAGAAGAAGAAGCTGGTCAGCTGATCCACAGTCTGGACTGAACTGAATTTCACAGAATTAGCTGATATCTGCGATAAGGGAAGGATATACGGCAGTTTCTGTACTTTTTTTTTTTTTTTTTTTTTTATCCGCTCGGGGAAAAAAAACTTTCTGAAACACCGACGTCTTCTCAAAAAATAAGTAAATAACTCGAAGCTTTACTTACGAAACACGAGAACCTGGTTGTTTGCAAGCGCAAGGACACAACTACTCAAACATCGAGAAGCTAGCTAGCTAGCTAGCTGCAGCCAGTCACAGCTACTAAATCTTGAACATTTAAATACATCAGTAGAAGCAAGCGTTGAAGCTACTTATCGCTCAGTGTCTGGAATCAGATACTCCTTTACGAAAAAAAAAAAAAAAAAATGAAACAAACTTCGCTCATTATTGGCAAAGCAAACAGCGCTCCGGGAGGGGAAATGGGTGGGGGGCAGTTGCGGCAATATGAAAGCTAAAGACAAAAACGCTGACAGTCATTTCTTCAATGGAGATGTCCGACACAAATGAAAGAAATGAAAATAAACAAAGTTCCTGGGACTATAAGATTCATACTAAAAGGCAAAAATTGCGTACGCCAAAAAATTAAATCAGATTTATAAAACCATGCATACGCAGGCCAGCAGTTTTTCCTTTCTAGACCACAGCTGTACTTCAAAGTTTGCTCACAAGGTTCCACCTCGGGTTCTGCCCTCAACATGCCCACTTCCATCCCTAAATAGTCAATGCAAAGCACCTCAGGAATCTTAGGTGTATTTAAATGAGGCAGCTGATCAACCTTATCTCATGATTAACAATGGCAACCACAGCAAACAACAAAGAAACAAAATTTCACCGAGGCAGAAACTGATGTGCTGGTGAGTGAGGTGGAGAACAGAAAAAATATCATTTTTGGGAGCCACAGTAGTGGTGTTACAAATAAAAGGAAGCGTTGCAAGTGGCAATATGTCGTCACCACTGTTAAGTCAGTGAGTGGGACAGAGAGGACCGTGGCCGAGGTGACGAAAAAGTGGTCAGATTGGAGGGTGGAGGCAAAGAAGCGACTGACAGGCCACCGCCAGAGCATGTCAGCCACAGGTGGGGGGGGGTAAGGGCAAACCCGAACTAACACCTTTTGAAAGGAGGATGGCTTCTATTCTTGGAGAGACGAGTGTGCGTGGCATTGTGTCAGAAAAAGAGGGAGACACTGATTTGGCTGAGAACACAGATGAGCCAGGTAGAGCACAGTTTATGTGTAAATCAGAGGTAAAACGGCAGTGGGCTAACATGCTCTCTTCGTGTCCTCAGGTCCCCTCGAGTTGGCAGGTGGCAAGGAGAGTCCGGTGGAGGGAACAATGGATGCAGAGCGTCCGGCTGTCCCCAGCACCAGCGCACCCCAAGCACATGGTGCGTCTGGAGGAGGACAGATGCTGACGGCTGCATGATGTAGAAAAAAAATCAGAGGGAAACGATTACTGAATTGAGACAAATCAGAACAGCGTTAATCAATTTGTGCGACGTTATGTCTGACATCTCAAATTCATTAAAAGAACTTGGTAAAAAGTGAACCTTATTGCTGTCTTAATCATTGCATGACTTTCTCACGGGGCCGTGCCCCGTGTTGAAATTCCTCTTGTCTGGGAGGGGGGTGTGGGGGTGTCTGGCCAGGAGGGAGATGGATGCCATGCCTTAGCACCACGTTGTGGAGCACACCATACGCCTTGACGATCTTGCACACCT
This sequence comes from Anableps anableps, assembly GCA_014839685.1. Classification (NCBI taxonomy): domain Eukaryota; kingdom Metazoa; phylum Chordata; class Actinopteri; order Cyprinodontiformes; family Anablepidae; genus Anableps; species Anableps anableps. The sequence goes on from CM026074.1 coordinate 16,945,461, forward strand.
TCCTCGGATCATAGCGGAGTAATGCTCTGGTTAACCACAGCAGTTTGTTTCATTTGTGTATTTAAGAATTTTTATTTACACTTGGTAGCTGATTTCAGACTGATTTTTGTTGGTCAAAATTAGTTTACATTTATAATAATCTATTTTATATTTTCTTTGACGCACTAAACGCATTGAGTGATTTTGTATATATTTATATATGAATATATTTTTTATTCTGGTGACTGTAAAAAAAAGTTTAAAATAAATAAATAAATTTATGTTTTGAAGCTACATATTTGTTTAACTAAGTCCAATTAAAAAAAAAAAAAAAAAAAAGGCAGAAAATGTGGAATCTCATCTATGTGTTATCGAGGTATTTAAAAAAATATATCGTGATATCATTTTTTGGCAGCATCTGTCACCCTGTCTGTTGAGGCTTGTGAACGGTGCAGCCACATCTCCACACCCTGGGAGTTGCCATGGAGATGAATATAAAAGACTTTGCAGGCGTCCCTTCTTGGTGTTGCTGCTTCATGCAAGGCAACCGCCTCTCTATAACCCTGGATTTACTGCATGCATTTCCACTCCATGCTGCGCATCACTGGCAGAGCGGAGCCGTTCCTGTCCGCCCGATTTAGAGCACAGACGTCGATACGTCAGAAACTGCCAGCAAACTGCCAGCAAACTTCCAAGTCAAAGTTGACAGTTTCCGTGATTTGTTAAAAAGCAACTGAACACAATGTGTCACCAGATAATATCATTAACATGTACAAGGTCCCCCTCACGTTTAACAACTTCTAAATAAATGCGACTTGTACTCTAGTGCGTCTTATATTTGTTTTTCCTCTTCATGTTGCATTTTTTGACTGATGCGTCTTGTACTTCGGAGCGACATATAGTCCAGAAAATATGGTCAATGATTCCACTTAATTTATGAACAATTCAGTTGCTGTGGTCTGAACGCACAGTCTCACAACTTCCTCCGAGTTGGCATGAACCGGAATTGCGCGGCCGCTTGTGCGTAATCAAATATCTCTGAGAGGTGTCTCCTTTTAACTTAATCAATTCAATCCGGGTTTTGATGTTGATCTGGAAGGCTGAATCCGTGCACTGCTGCCACACTGAATACTAGAATTACAAGCACCACTTCAGCCAAAGTTTTGACATCAGAGAACATTTCTCCAATTGAAGAGATCAGAAATCAGCAAGACTCTATGAACAAGGGATTTCCTGATCCAGCAAGCACTCGTTTCAGCAGGAGGAAATCACTGAGCTGCACCAGATGCACTCCAAAGCCTCCATAACTTTTCAACATGCTGACAGCTCCGAGATTGCGAGATGCATTGAGTCCAAGTTAGAGATCATACTCAGATGGGAATTTTTTTTTTTTTTTTTTCATTGTACTCGTAAAGTTGAAAATGACTGCATGTCTGCACCAAGTGGTCAGGTGTGTAAATTATAAATCTTTCAGGAGAGCCTTTATTTCAGGGTTGATCCAGGGTTTGTTATTGGAGAAAGACCGTACCGCCATGATGGTTACAGTGTTCTCGACGCAGAAGTTGATGTAGTCTGTGATGCTTTCGATGTCCTCCCACAGAGCTTTTCCCGCACAGTGGAGCTAAAACAGTCCCTCAGAGCTTCAGTCTCTTCAGTCCATTTCTCATCACTGTGCGTCTCACAGCTGGTTCTCTGCGTACCAGGGGTTTGTACACAGGCTGGAGATAAACCAGGTTTGTAATCAGAGCACCCCAGGGGACGCAGAGGTGATGAACTATATGTCTCCTTGGTGTTGGCATAAAGCAGATCCAGGATTTTGTCATCTCTGGTGTGGCAGGTGACATGTTGGGTGAAGGTTGGTAAAGTGGAGGACAGGGAGACATCATTAAAGTCCCTGGAGATCAGAAAGAGGGCCTGTGGGTGCTGTGTTTGAAGTTTGCTGGTGGTAGCATAAGGACATTGCAGGCTGCAGCAGCGTTAGCAGAGGGTGAGACATGCACAGTTTTTACAATAACGTGAAAACTCCCAAGGAAGCTAGTGCGGCCTCATGCTAACAGCTCAATGTCCTTACAGCAGACAATCTCTTTGATGGTTAAACGTCCAGAGTCACACTATCTATCGTTCACAAACACAGCCAGACCCCCTCCTCTCTTCTTACCTCTCTCCTTACATCTGTTGGCATGGAGTAAATGAAAGCCGTCCATGTTTACGTGAGAGTCCGGAGTTAGCGCGGTTAGCCACGTCTCAGTCAGGCAGACGAGGCCGGCCTCCCGGTAGCTCCTTTGATGGCGCGCTGGAGCCGGAAGCTCATCCACTTCGTTGGGAAGACATGTCACGTTTCCCACGATAATGGACGGGATGACGGGTCTGTACCTTCTTCCTCGGTTGCCAGCACCCGTCCCACGTCTCTCCCTTCTCAGCTCACGGGGGATGTCGGGCCGCTCGGTCGGCGGCACAACAGTTGAGCTCTGGAGAGCTAAAAGCTGATCTTTGTGTAAACAAAGATCTCATGGCCGCTCGGGCCTTCTCTGAAGGCGAAAGACTTACAAAACGAGCTTAAAAACAAAGTTGTCCACAAAACAGTCCATTCCTTTGTGTGAACCAGCAATACAAAAAAAAGAGAGCAACAGAAAAACAATGTACAGCACGTCAAGATAAGATTTTAAAGGAAAATGGTCTTAATCAAGTCTGAGCTGCTGTAGCGGGCTGCCAGCTCGCACGCCGCCGGTGTGTTACTGTTTACTTTATATTACATATAGTATATATTATATATACTATATATAGTACATATTATATGCAGTATAGTAGTATATTGCTATACTCAGTTGTTCTCCACTGCTCACACATTCAATAAAATACAGTTAGTGATTTTTTTAAACATCTACTCTAGTTGTGAAAACTAAAAATAGACTGATTCTTAGTGATACCAAAATATTGCAAAAATCTCTTTCCCTTGAATCTTTTTTTATTGCCCATGTATTGTTACACACCTATCCATAAGGCTTGTCGCTCCCTGTCCACCTTTCACACAAAGTCCATTTGAAGAATGTCTGTAAAATGCTTCACCCAGTTTGGACCTGGAATGTCACACAGACACATAAAACACACACACACACACACACTAGCAAGCACAGAATAAAACACAGGTGCTGCTGGGTGGACCGTGGGGAAGAGGTGAGTGTGCTCTCGCTCCAATGAGTGGAAAACTGGATCTTCTTACCTCAGCAGCTTCAGATGGAGCGGCTCAGTGGAGAGACATCTGTGTATCTGAGAAGGAGAGCAACTGAGGAGAAAGTGAGAAACATCCAGACTGAGCTGGAGACAGTGAACAGGTGTCTCCTTTTAACTTAATCAATTCAATCCAGCTAAATCAGATAATCCACATTTATGATATAATCTGTGTGAAATCCTCAAACCTTGCCCTATACCCCAGCAGGTCAACCCCCACCCTCTTTCCCCTCTATGGTCAAATGGATTTGCACAGTGCCGCACAACTGAATTGACTCCCAGAAGAACCAAGAGAGGCATCTCACCAGCCACCGCTGCGTGTGTGTATGACCACCCACCATCGTCATTAGCATCTGAGAGACAGAGTGCACCGTTTGTGTGGATTACCACCGCCATGCATGCTATTATAATAACAGTTAGGATAGCTGTGCTTTGTTGAATGGATAATCAGCCAGGTATTATGTGCTGTGATAATAGCAGCCTGCGAAAACTGGAGATGCACTCGCCGCTAACATGCACGCAGAACCGTCCCGGTTATTACGAGCAGGGTTCACGCTGCAACCTGCACATCAGCAGAGATCTGATTACAATAACAACAGTGTATTTTGCAATGATGATTATTAGGGCCATTGCAGAAATGAAAAGGGTGTTATTTCAAGGGATGAGTTTACCTTTGTGAGCTACACCACTTTGCACGTGTTTCTGAACATCAGTGAATGGAAGAAAAGTTCTCCTCCAACTGCAAACCATGTGAAAAAGATATGATCTGCTGCATTTCACACAATTTCCTCCCAAACAGCGCGTGTCCTTCTGGTGAGTTATTCAGTTAAAGGAAGTGGCAAGAAGATTATCTCACGTTTGCAAATTGCACATATCTCCATTTCTGCACGATACACCTGCACCTGTGAGGCATGTAACTAATGTTAGCAGCTGTCATTAGGAGACACTTTGTACTAATTATCTCATCACTGTCAGTCTCATTGGGTTTGAAAGCAAAAGCAAGGAATACATATTCATTTAAGTTTTTATTGGCTCTCCTCTGTCAAGCAGGAGCAGACATCCTTAATGATGGCAAAAAAAAAAAACCATGACAATAAACAAAAGTGGTTAGCAGGCAAAATTTAGAGACTTACTCTTTCACAATTAAATCTGCTGAAACATGAGGTCTGCTCTGCTCCATCATTTCCCCATCTCATTTTAAGAGGGCAGCATTATTTTTTGTTGCCTTATATCCCCCTGATGCTGTGGGCATGTACACATTATTAAGATGCTTCAGCCCCTCACCAGCATCACCCTTCTCCACCCCCATTTCACCACTCACTCACCCAGCTCCCCAGAGATGATCAGGAGTTAGACATGAAAAGTCAGAACCATAAATCAAGACCCCCACAGCCTCACCTCACTATCCCTTCCTTCACTCTTCTCTGTGTTTTATATGGACAAACAGGATCTCTGATTGTTCAGTCTGAACGAAAGAGATACAGATATGCAGAAAGACGGAAGAAGGGGATCAGGGGAGAAAGATCGGGAAATGCAATCAACTGAGTCATCTGGAATTTCCACCGTGTGACTTCAGCAGCCTCTGTCATCCATCAGGCTCACATCTGTGTTGCAAACATTCCCAGGCATGACTGTGTGTGTTGCAATACTACATGACTCAGATGCAGCTGATCTTCTCTGGGTTTTTAAACTGGATATGCATGGATGGCCAACGATGAACAACACGGGGAGGAAATAAAATAGATCTTACGGCACATGATCGTTGGATTTTCACAGAAATGAAATGGAAAGAAATGTATGGAACGTATGAGAAAATTATGACAACACACAATGCCTTACAAAGGTTTTCATACCCCTGGAACATTGTGGTTGTCACATTACAACCACAAACCATGTATTTTAAAGGGATTTTATTTGATAGACCAATACTAAGAAGTGCATAATCATGAAGTGGAAGGATGTCTTTATAATGTGAGGCAGTGTTTTCTGGCATGCATCAGTTTAAGCCAAAAAATTTTAATTTTGAACTCATTTGACATCTTTCGTGTTGTTTCTTGTGTCCACTACTTTAGTCATTGGGAATCCACAAACATGGAGTTTTTTAGATGCTCTTCAAAAATGAAACAAAACGACAAAATTGATATTGGTGAAACATATTTATTTTCTAAATGTTAACACCTATATAGCATAATATTGGCTGTTGATGCCGTTTGTGTCATCATTGTATCACTGTTTAATTGGCTTGGTAGAAATGCGTGTGTAGTCAGCTGGTAGTTGGGGTCATGAGTGTCCTTCATCTTGGGGGTCAGAAATGGAAGAGATCGGGAACTATGGCCTTACATGGCTTGTTGCAACCTGCAAATAGGACTTCCTGGAGTAAAAACCTGGCCCAAGAATTTAATTTTGACCTCTATTGAACAGAGCACCTTCTTCCACATAATTTGTTCAGTCCCTAACATGACTTTTGGCAAACTGCAAACAGAACTTCATATGGTTTTCTTCCAACAATGTTTTCTTTGTCATTCTTCCAAAGAACTCAGAATTGTGGAATGCACCATTGATAGTTGTCCCTTCAAAAGATTCTTCCACCTGAATTGCAGATCTTCTGCAGGTTCCTCCAGAGTGGGCCTCCTAACTGCTTCTCTGATTAATGTTCTCCTGTCTAGTTAGTTTAAATGGAAGGTCATGTCTTGGAAAGTATGCAGTTTTGCCATACTCTTTCCATTTTTAGATGATGGATTGAACAGAGCTCTGTGAGATGTTAAAAATTTAGTAAATTGATTTATAGCCTTAAAAAAATCCTTGCAAAAATAAATTGAAGTTTGTGGTTGTGACAACATCTGTAAACGTCTGTGAAGACATGAATGAATAAAGCATTGAGTCAGATGAGAAGCTTCCAAAAGCAGAAGTTTTTCCTTTCCTCATCAAGTAGAACACATAATATAAAATGGAATGATGAAAAACCAGCCTAGATGTAGGACTGGGATCCACCATGATCCAGATGTCTGATGGTACAGCAGCAGATAGCAAGAGGGAAGATAAAAAGAAGAAAAGAGAGATTGGAAGGAGGAATAGAAGGAGGGAGGGTATGTCTCCCTCCTCCCTGGCCTGTCAGTCAGTCACAGAGGGGGAGAACGACAGGCCACAATGGGGCCCTTCAACGCCTGGCTGAAAGTTGTAATTTAGCATGAAGAGCCATCGAGGGGCGAGCCTAAATATAGCTGCACATATACATTGTCTCTTGTAGAGAGAATAGCAATTAACAGCCAATTAAATGAATGACTGGGGTCAGCAGCAGCAGCAAACTAATAGAGGGTGTGTTGCTGCTCTGCTGGATAATCTGGAGAGACAAAAGAAGAGGTTTAGGAGCAGGCAGGGGCACTTTTCTTCACTTCTCTTTTCAGCAAGGCAGCATAACAGGGTTTGAAGTGTTCTGATCGAGTGTCACCTGCACCTCGCAAACACTGTGTGTCTGTGTAAAGCACACAGACAATTATTAATAATGCCGTGCATGTGTTCAAACATTCAGTAATATCTGCTCTCCTCACAGCATGGGGGAGTGTGTGTTTCTGTTAGCTGGAGAGACTCAGTGCACCGTGTTTGCTGCACGCTCATTACGTCATGTCACGGCATGCGTTAGCGTTCAACAGTTACGGCTGTCCGGCAATGATTGGCCTGCAGATGACAGCTTTACTAAGTCACCGCGGTAACCCAAGCATAACAGAACAAGTCCCCCACTAATTGCCTCGCGTTTGAAAAAGCAACTCCTCGCTTCAAAAAACAAGGCGAGTCATTAACGCCGTTCTGGCTGCTTTCCCACCTCCCCTCCAACACCCCTCTCCCTCTCTGCTGCAGCTGATAACACCTTGTTCAGAGCCAGTGATCAAGGCAGAATCATCTCCTTCTCACCCCCATCTTTTCTACAACTCCACCTGCGTAATTGCCGCACCTAACCTTTTCAGCGCTGCCTCCACTGGGAGTCAGCCAGCCAGCCCAATTGTGCTGCTGGTATTAATAGAATCTCATTTCATGCCTCCATCGGATAAAACAAAGGTTGGGTTTCACCAAGCAAGTTTGATCTTATTAGTGCGACTGTAGACAAGCTAACGGTGAAGTGCAAAATTCAGACAGGGGCGTGTTTGCATGCATAAGAGCCAGTAGGGCCAGATCATAGGCGGATAAGGCAGCAGGGTGTATAATCTTAATAACAACCCATCAGATATGCTTTAGATTAAATTACAAACATACTGGTCAAAATTACATAATGGTCTTTGCCTTTTAAGATCACACAGCTTTGATCTGACATCTATATAGTGAGGTCTTCCTGTACCATTTAAGTGAATTTTATGTAGAAGACAAAACAATGTTTTTAATTTGAAAAAACTGATGAAAACTTAGGAGAAGTAGGATTCTTCGTCATTTGCCACATGCTACTGAATGCTTGTACGATATTTTACTAAAACCAATGCAGTAAAATAAGAAACTACATCTTATTTGTATTCAGTGGTCTAAATTTGTATTGCATTTGTGTCCCACTTAACTCACTTACCAGTTTGTTTTTTTTCAGTTTTTAATCCTTTTTTGAAATGATTTATTTTACTAATATTCTGTTCCTTGTAGTGTCTGTGTCAGATATCCTCAGTATGCTGCTACAACAAGGGGTTAACAGGCTTAAGAAAGCTATTATTTTCTGACAACATGCATGACTTTATCATTTCTTTCTCAAGATACAGAACGGTAAAGAAATATTTGCCCCCTTTATGTATTAGAATCTTACATTAATTTTAATGTCAGACAAAGATTAAATACAAAACAGTTTTGATGATGATTTTATTTATTAAAGAAAAAAGCCATCTGAACCAACTTGGTACCATATGAAAACATAACAGCTCACTAATTCTAATAACTGGTTGTTCCACCCTTGGCAGTAACAGCTGCCAGCAAGTGTTTGCAATAAGCATCAATTAGTCTTTTACATCATTGTGAAGAAATTTTGGCTCAATCTGCACTACAAAATTACTTAAAATCAACGACATGGAGCATGAAAATGCTGTTTAAATTCATATTGTATGAATTTAAACCATTCATTGACCATTGACAAGTCAATGTCATTTAACGTTTGGATTTTATTAGGCAACTCCAGAATGTTAATTGTGTTTTGTTTTTTGTTTGTTTTTTATGGGATTTTTTTTTGGACATGTTTGTGTGCTTTGGATTGTTGTCGTCTGCATAATCCAAGACCTTGAGCTTAAGGTTACAAAGGGGTGACTGGACATTCTCCTTTAGGATTTCCTGCTAGAGAGCAGAATTCATGGTTACATCAATTATGGCAAATCATGCTGGTTATGAAGAAGGAAAGCAGGCCTGTACTATCACACTACCATAACCATGTCACTCTTATGCCCCTTTTCTGAAACACTGTCTTAGTTTTGTGCTAAATGTGAAGGGATGCACAACTTTCAGAAAGTTCCACTTTTGTCTCACCAGTCCACAAATATTTCCCCAAAGGTCTTGGATATCAATCTATCACTTCCTATATTTTTTGTGGTATTATGCAAATGTATTGCACATGGTTCAAAAGATTTCCTCATTCTATCTGTGGAGCATATCAGAGACAGGAGTCTGTTACGGGTCATGCTCCTCTGCTTGTGGAATATAGTGTGCAGGAGGTGATAGTCATTGTCCATAGTAGACAGCATTCTGCTCAGGGTCTTTTTGTCTGCCTGAAGTCAATGACTCCAGTTCCATGCCAACAACAGAGCCAGTTTTCTTTACCAGTTTGTTCAGACATCCAGCATCTCTCTTTCAAGCGTTGCCTGCCCAACACACCACTATATAGAAGAGGACACTAGCCATGATGGACTGGTAAAACATGAGAACTTTGTTGCAGACATTGAAGGACTTTCAAATTCAATTCAAAATCAAAAATACTTTATTTATCCCAAAGGGAAATTAAATGTTGATGTAACTCACTTAATTAAGAAGTCGTTATAGACTGTGATGGCAGGAAAGATCTGCAGCAATCTGTTTTACAACCAATCTGAAGAAGCCTCTGACTGAAGAGACTCTGTTTTCCAATGACAGTTTCATGAAGAGGATGTCCAGGGTTGTCCATAATTCTTAATTTTATGCAAAATCATTCTTTGCATAATCATCTCCAGAGGTTCCACCGTCATCCCCAAAACAGAGCCAGCCTTCTTTATCAGGTTGTTGAGCCTTTTTAGGTCTCTGGCTCTGATGCTGCTGCCCCAACAGATGACGGCAGAGGAGATGACACTCAACAACAGACTTATCGAAGATCTGCAACATCTTACTGCAAACCTTGAAGGATCAAGAAATACAGTCTGCTCTGTTCCTTCTTGGCTTCACTGTTGAGTCTCCAGTCCAGTCTGTTGTCTAGATGAACTCCAAGGTATTTATATTCCTCAACCACCTCCACTTCTTCTCCCATGATGGAAATAAGGTTTGATCTGACCCTGTCTCTCCTGAAATCTACAATTATGTCCTTTGTTTTGTTCAAATTCAAGATAAGATGATTGTTTCCACACCATGACACAAAGTGGTCCACCAGCTCTCTGTACTCAGCTTCTTGTCCATCTCTGATACACCCGACAACTGCAGAGTCATCTGAGTATTTCTGTAGATGACAGGAGTCTAACTTGTACTGGAAGACTGAAGTGTACAGAGTGAAAAGGAATGGTGAGAGTACAGTCCCCTGTGGTGCTCCTGTGCTGCTGACCACCTGGTTAGACATACAGTCCTTCAGTCTCACAAACTGTGGTCTGTCAGGTAGTCATTGATGCAGGCAATTGTCGAGGCCTCCACCTGTGTCATCTGGAGTTTCTGATAAAGCAGATCAGGCTGAATTGTGTTAAAAGCACTGGAGAAATCAAAGAACATGATCCTCACAGTTCTTCCTGCTTTGTAAACCTCCTCAGGAGAAAAGCCTGCTCTGCCCCTTCCTGTAAAGTGCATAAGTGTTAGCATACCAATCCAGTTTATTGTCAAGATGGAGTCCACCATATTAGTACGTACTGAATAGCTCCATCCAGTCACCATCCTTAAATGTCCTCTTCTTCCTGTTAAGTAGATGTTTGACATTGCTGGTCACCCAGGGTTTATTGTTGGGGAAGCAGCGTACAGTTTTTCTGGGAACTACAATATCCATGCTGAATATCAGGTAATTTGTTGTGCACTGAGTGACCTCCTTCAAGTTCTCCCCATAAGAATTCTGCAGCACTCCCCAATCAGTGGACCCAAATCAATCTCTCTTAAGGCTTCTTCTGCTTGTGGAGTCCATGCCCTGATTGTATGTGTAGTAATTGGTTGCCTCTGTACAAGTGACCTGTACTTTGACTGAAGATGGATTAGGTTGTGGTCTGATTTTCCAAGTGGAGGCAGAGGGGTGGCACTGTATGCATCCCTCACGTTAGCATACATGAGGTTATTTGTTCTATTTTTCCTTGTTGGGCAGTCCACAAATTGATAAAAATCAGTAAAAATGGAATCAAGTGCAACATGATTGAAATCGCCTGAGATTGCTATAAAAGCATCCATATGTTGTTGTTCGGTGTTGTGGTACAGAAGAATGGATGACGTCACCCACAGTGTCTGGTCAGGCATGTGGCAGGAGATAAACACAGAGAACAATAGAATGCGAAAATTCACGTGGCATGTAACATGGCCGGAGACTGACAGCCAGAAGTTCCACAACCTTACAACAATCTCCTTAACTGTAACATGCTCAGAACTGCACCATCTATTGTTACTATAAAGTGCCAGTCCTCTGACCTTTTTCTCTCTGTGAGAACAATATCCCTGTCTGCTCTTACCACAGTAAACCCCAGTCGGCTCACGTTAGCATTGGAGATGTGCTGGCTAGCCAAATCTCGGTATGGCACAGCGAGTTACATACTCCGAAAGTTCTTTGATTTCTTATCAGGGTGGCCAGCTCATCAGTCTTGTTTTCTAGCAAATTAACATCCCCCATCACCATCGATGGAACCGAAGGCTTATATCTCCACCATTTCTCCCTTTGCTTGGCTTTCACCTTTGCTCCTGCTCTGCATCCACAGAAGTACAACAACTTTTCTGGAATAACATTAGCGATGCTAGTGAACGTGGTACTCCCATGGGTATTCCTCCAGAGGGTGAGCAGCTGACTTCTTGTATAAACAAGGGTGCTGCTCTGATGTGGTAAACAAATTGTATCCATAGGATATTTATCTGATTTTAAATGTCCTCAGATCAGGGAATGTGTGCTGCTTTTTGTGATCTTTTAGCCTACTTCATGCTCAGATTCTATAAAAGGTATTCCTATATTATAAAGGTCTGGCAATTTAAAAAGAGATGAAATTATACTGTACTTTCACATAGGGTCAGGTTGGTCTAGACAGCTTTTTTCCCTTGATGAACTAATTCATCTGCTTTCTTTATGTACTCAGGTTATCTTTTATATTAAATTGTATTTATTGGTCCTAACCATTTACATGTGACAAAAAAGAAAAAGGAGAAGTGATCTATAAGAGGCCAATATTCTTTTCACAGAATAGTATATTTGACAAACCTTCACAGCCTTCAATAAAAACATGCCTTGCTCCTGCTAACCATGATTCCATACAGAGTGGTTTGCTGAAGTGATAGGCTAAAACTAGCATGTTTAATCTCTTCTGTGACATGTTTCTTTGATAATTTGGCTCATGAAATATTTTGAATCAGTTCCAGTTGATTTCTTACTCAAAATCTTTATTCATTGAACCTCATGAAATTTAACAACCAGCACTTAAGCTGTGATAGCAGCTCTTCTGGGACGCTGTTGATATTTCAGCTGTAAGCTCTGGCCAAGGTGTTCACAGTATTCCCAAATTATCTAGCAAGTTTTTAGAACCCTTTAAAACAACTTTTTTGAATGGAAAAGGCAACTAGCTTGTGCCTAAACATGCTAGTAGACATGTAGAGAATATGTTTTAGCTTGTTTTTAGTTTCATCTCCTCTATAATGGATGTCATGTTTCCATCTAATTGTCATGTGAATTATGAGCAAACTTTTAAAATCTCGAAAAAAGAAAATGTGAATTAGGCATCTTTACAGCTACTGGTTTAGAGCGAATCAACCAAAGCCTAATTTTGTCAGATGCTGACGCTATGTATGACTGTAACAACCAAGATGTAGACGTTTCAAACTCACATGGACCTCACATCTCAGAAAAATGGAGAGAGCCCTCACCTCCGAGCTTGGACTTAAAAAATTTTCAGTTTCATGCTTCTTGTAAGGCACAGACCCACCAATGGATGGGAGCATTCCATTATTCCCATCCCAGCCTAGAGTGCCTCTCACCAGCCACTCCAGGCCAACAGTCTCCCCTTTCTGCAGGAGGTTTGGACCCCACAAGTGGATGGGAAAGTTCGCTAAGTCAGAACTTATTTGACAAATGTGTTTCCATTTCCCCATTAGTGCATTAACCCTTTTTCAGAAAAGTCAAAAACCACCTCAAGCAAGCGCAAAAAGTTTTTTGCGAAAATGAGGAAATTATTTTCAATTTTGCCGTTTACATCAACCTTTTCTAATGCGATACTTCAAAATGCACAAAAATAAACAATGGAAACACAGCTAGTGCTACAGGTAACAAGACTTTCTTTGCATCTTTGATTATAAAAACAAAATTGTGTTTTTCATGCAAATTATGTTGAGCCACCATACAGGGGAACTACTGTAGTGGGCTAATGAAGTAATATTAAAAAGGTTCTTGATCTTTAAAAATCTTTACAAACCACTTTGACGTTTTTACTCACTTAGGGTAAGATTTAAATCCTTTTACAACCTGATATAAACCAGGTGATTTATACATTAAACTTTACATATGACAAAGAGTTATGCACTTTTACAATGACTGTTGATGATAATGGTTATATAGCATAAAATAATTCTAATAGTTAGATCATAATGACCATCATCGTTGCATTACATTGTAGGTAAGTGTCAATAGAAATAATATCTTAAAATGGTAATAAAAAATATTTTTCAAAAGATCAAATTTAATGTTTGGTTTTTTTTTTTTTGTTTTTACAACCAAAGCTCTTTCCCACACATGACGTCCTTTTTTTTGAAACATTGTTGAGTGGTCATTTTCTTTACAGAAAATATCTAGATTAATGCAATTAGTTTTCTGTTTTTATGTTGGAGGGTTGAGAGAAAAACAATTTTGTGCTCATATTGTCATTGTTGTGTATGGAGAGTCTTGTGCGCAGAAACAGGTGGATTAAAACTCAGCCCCCTTAAGTTCAAAAGAACTTTCATGTAGATCCTACCTTTGTCATGTTTTCATATGGTTCAATTTGGTCTGTTGCCCTTTGTGGTTTTGTTATCAATCCCGGCTTACCTCCGTGGTTAAAAATTAATCCGTACAGGTATTTTATGGCACATGGACCCACACTGAGCCCCCTGACCTTTCATTGGTGGTGTTAAATGAAACTCATTAGCAGCTAAATACCCTGCGACGCATTCTCCTGGTTAGCAAATTCTTCTCTGTGTTGCCCACCTTTAATTAAGGCCCATGGCTGCGCTGATTGTCCAGTTTATGAACGTGCCAGAGAGATTTATTGCTGCTGATAATTCATGTATTATTTTTTTTCCAAAGATCATGACATTAAACGTTGGTTTGAAAGGCATTTTTTTTACCAAAGGGAAATTTTCAGTACAAAAATGTTGTCAAATTATTTAGTTGTGAGTTTCTTGGTACATGGTAAACAACTGTATCAGCTGTATTGGTGGAACAAGCAGCACAGAACAGAATGCCATTTGACAGCTCTCGAGAGTTGAATACAATTATACTTAAATGCCCCACATTCAATGTGGAGGCATTTTAATAGTGTTGTGCTGCCATTTAGGAATCAGCGCAGGCCTTGCCACACACATCGATGTGAGCAACTGAGATGTATCTTGGGAAATCTCTTTAATGAACAAACACAGTAAAGAAGGCATCAGAACACAATTTCTGCTTAGCAGTTACTAAGATGCAAAGGAATGCATAGCCATGTGTGTTGGCATTTAAAATGTTAGCTTTTTATCATCAATCCCACTTTGTTTTTCTTTTTTTTCTGTCTTGTCTTCTTGTCCTCTGTGCTTTGTATCTTTTAGCTGTGTAACCAAAGCTGTGGCAGACACTTTGCAGCCTGTTTTTCCAACGTTAATAATGCATAGATGCTGTGGGTTGATGTGGGAAAAGTCATCTTTGTTCAGGGAATCCCTAGTGTGACACAAATTGATGGAGATCTATGAGAATCTGGCTTGTTATGAGCGAGCCAGAGACGTTTATGAGGTGGGTGTGGGTGGTTGTGGGGATGGCAGACAGAAAACGAAGAGAGAGGGAGGGGCGCAGCAGGTCACCGAAGACCAGCCACCAACTCTCATTTAAAAAAACGATCGAGAATGACAAAGGTTTGCTTTCATCCAGGACTGGGGGAAAGGAGCAGAGCAGGAATCATTATACATTTACAAACACACGCACGCACGCACACACACACACACACACACACACACACACACACACACACACACACACACACACACACACACACACACTTCATTGAGTCTGCTATCCTCAGCTCAAATCTCAGTAAATGAAAAAGTCTGACCAGAAAAACCATTTATGTGCAATATTTGCAGTGAGGAGGTGTGTGGGTGGGAGGGCTGCTGTCTTAATTGGGAATTAATGAGGGGGACAGAGTGAGCAAGGGAGAGCTAGGGAAGAGGAGGTGGTGGTGAGAGAGACAGAGAAGAGGGATTACCTTGCAGCAGTATGATGAGTAGGAGGGATTCTCCTGTCAGTCTCACTCTCTGGTGAACCGATTGGACATGAGGAGTCCCTGGGAACAGTTGCCACACCCTTCCTGGACACAAACCCTTCCTGCACCCTTCCTTACAAAAATGTTCTAAAAAGACAGAGTGGAAGGTTTTAGTCACCAAATTTACATGAATCGTAATTATTATTCTGCATTACTTTCAAATTTTTCTACCATATCAGTTCCAGTGCAAAATGACTGGCTGGTACCAGAACAGGTTCTTAAAGGTTCTTTCTAAAATACAGCACAGAACCAGTTTTGTTTTCCACAACTGGAGAGTCATCTAGATGCCACATCATTAGATCTCTAAAAACAAATCTTTAAGTAAATGTTTGATCCTCCCTCTGTTATGTTTTGAATTTCTTCACAGAAACCACATCATTAGTCTCATTATTCCTGGAGCATATAGAGAGAGGAATGTTTGATCATTGCACAATATGACTAGATTGTCCAGAATCCTGGGTCCTCTCTTATGCTCTTGTCTCTTCAGCTCACCTCGCAGTGTTTTTCAGGAGGATTCAAGACTGGGACTGACATAGAAGATGGTTGATTTTATGTCTTCCTGTGTATATTTGACTAAACGTTTTCAATTATGACCCATTATTAGTTTTTGGCAGATGCCACCAAATTTTATTAGAAATCTCTCTAAATTTCAAAGAGCTCATCATGCAATCCACACAGTTACAAAGACCTTTTTAAAGTGAAACAGGCCCACAGCATCACAGATCCTCCACCACAATACTTAACAGCAGTTACAAGTGCTTTTTAGCATATTTATTATTAGTTTTAAACCAAACTCAGCTGGGAGTGAGTGTCTGTCACTGAAAAGCTTAATCTTAGTCTCATCTGATCAAAACAAAAAACTCCATGTGTGAATTTATGGTGGTAGGACAGAAAAGGCTATTTCCTGGCATATCTTCTCAACAATATTCAGCATGATTATTATGGAGGCTTGGCGACTCTATGATGTTACTATTTGCTGAAGTTATCTTCAGAGATTTTATTTTTCAATCTCCCCAACCATCGTCCTCACTATGCATGCAGACAATATACACTTGGGTCATCATCCAGCCTCATCAGTCACAGCTCTACTTTTAATCTTTTTAATTACTGCTCTGACTGTAGATGTGGGTAAGTTTAGTCCGGTAGCTATTTCCTTTGGTCCGTTTCCTTAATTATGAAGATGAACACATACCTTATGGCATGTTCTCTTGTCTTTTCCTTGTTGAAGAGTGGCAAAAGTAAATGGGTCTGCACGTCACATCATATTTATACCCCAGGAAAAAAGAAATAATTGATTATGAAGTAGAAGTTACTAGAAACGCTGATAAACTAAAAAGGTAAGACATATGTTTTACACAGAACTTTAGTTGCTGACACCATTTTGGTTTTGTTTCAGTCTCATTTCCCTCCTTTTGATTCAGCCAACTGAAACAGTAATGTCATGTTTTGGTGCAAGAGTCACTGAAAAACCTGTGTAAGTAAGCGCTATCACTGATTTGGAGCTAGTTTGTGACCATAATGGGTGTTTTTCAAACATACTTTTTTATCCTTTCAATAGAAACCTTTTTTTTGTTCTGGTAAAAGGAATTTATTTGTGAAACTGCTGCAAGGTCTGCTGGGACTGTTCCACTTTTAACCATAATCTCTCATTTTCATTCAGAATACATTAATGAGAAATGAGACTCTGCCGTTTACAGCATGATTTCTAGGACTGCTAAATAAAGTATTTTTCTGTCAGTCTCACTATCTTTTTTTCCCCTTTCTTATTTCTTTCCACACCATCGTCTTACATTCTTTTCTCTCATCTATATTTATGTACTCCATATTGAAAAGTTCTTTCGTGTGAGGAGAAAAGCTGTGCCTGGATCCTCACTACAATTACTGATTAATTACAGGGAATTAAAGCAATTAGAACTGCTGAGATATACAATTAACGAACACAGTCTTCACGATGCCACACACCGGCTGTGCAATCACCACACAGCAATGAAAATTTTTCTGTCTTTTAATCTCTCACTCTATTTTTTTATTTATTTATTTATTTATTTTTTTTTCATTTTCTCATTCTACTCTCCAGCAAGCACTCCACAAATACACAAACAGGAACACACCGACAGCAGCAGGGGTAGGTTTTCCAGTTCATTAGATAGTATTTAATTTAGAAATACCTCTGTGCTGAGGGAGATGTGAGACCCCCCCTGAGGGAGGGAAACTAAAGTAGGAGTGGGCAGAGAGAGAGGGATTCCTCCATCTGTCCCCCTCATTCCCACAAGGCAGACACCAGCAGCTCCTTAAAAACCAGGGGAAAGATGGTAAAATGATCTTTGTGACCCTGTATGAGCTACCAATTATAAATACATGCAAGTGACAGCACTGTTTTTGATATAAAACAACCCAGAGCAGATCACCCGAACAGAGGATGGTGTGTCGTGAGGCCTCCAGTCCACACTCACACAGACGCACACATACACTCGCTCTCACATATAAGGGCAATAGGAGTCACCAATTAACCCAGTCTGTTTTCTGATTTAGCCCCTGCTCTACCATGCAACCATAATGAACTAAATTTATTCAAATTAACTTACAAGAGAGCTTTGAGTTTGATTAAATAAATACATAGAGAAAAATCACCTTAAGATTATACTGTTCCAGGACAGGCTTGATATTTCCCTATTTTAAGATGGTGAGGTTACTGCAGTGATCAAACATCTTCAACGAAAACTTCAGAATGTGTGATTTGTGCAGAATTTGACATAACCTTTTTAGCACTTCTCATAACCAGGATTCCTATGTAGTCTTGAAAAGTCTGGAAAAAGGATGATAAGTTTCGGTTTCTAAACAATTTCTTATTCCATTATAAAAAAAGGTAAAAATGTGAATTTCAGGAAAGCAAGGGCCTTTTTACATTGATTGACATTCAGATGATGGCCTCTATCTTTGATTTGCTACATCACACCTTTAGTTTTTGTTCCACTTATTAAAAACGTTGTTACTAACAATGGACACTCTTTGAAGAAAACACAAAACGCTCACAAACTGTAATGTTTGTTTATTCTTGGATAATCCTGTCCAGATCCTTTTAAGTATCACACATTTTGAATTAGGTTTGTCCAGATGTCCAAAAACAGTGTGAAACAGCGCTTCATCACATTGCCGAATAAGAAGTCAGTTTCAGCACTGCGTTTTATCATTTCTAGAAATACATAACTTTTTGTACTTAAATCATGTCAAATATTGATGGTAAAATGTGTAGGATCCCTGCATAACCAACCAGGCTGTGTTGTCAGCTGTACGTTTCTTGGTATATGTTAGTGAACGTTGGTCTCAGTCAGGCTTTTACATCTCCTGCAAGCACATGCTTTAATTAGCCAATGAAGTGGTGACTGCTATCATGTTAGGAACTGGACTATAACTCAATCTTCTACACAGTGTTTTATATTTTTTGATAATACTGTCCCTGGCGGCAAAATAAACTTTGGTTCTCGTCCAGCCTTGTTTTTAACAGTTCCAGTTGTTTTAGCGTGCTTTCACACCAGGATAGTCCAGGGAAAAATTTTACATTTACCCTTGTCTTGGTTTCATCTCGACACTACACTTTTAAAAGTAAACCTAACCAGCTGGACAACGTCACAAAGGTAAGGCAGTTTTTCCTTTGGGGTGCTATCGCAACAAGCTGCCCAGTATGAATACCAAGTGTGTATGGCAAGAGCTTTTAACATTTAATCAATAATGCATCCGTCTCCATTTCCCACGTCGATTCCATAGATCTGAAATGAAATATTCTTCTGGTAAAAATTGTTCATTTTACATATGAATAATACATTTGTGGCCAGCGACCACTACACACACACACACACATGAATGGAAAATATGAGGTAATGATGTGTGAGCTTGTTGTAAATGCAGTGGTGGTTATGGAGGACTGAAATGCAGGTAAAGGGAGGCAGAAGTGAAGCAAAAATAAAGCCATTGTATAATAAAAGGTGACTTAAAAGAGAAAGTTCAAGGTCCACAAGTCTAAAAAGGCATGAGTTAAAGATTGTTAAACTATATAAATCCAAAAACAAACCAGCAGCAGTACAGAGCAGAGAGCAGCAAAGAACAATGACAACTAGTGAGTTTATATACTGAAGGAAGAGCGGATAAAGACACTGAATGCAGGTGTGGTAATTAGGGGATTAGGAACATCTGTGGAGAAGAGCGAACAGGCAGACTGAGGGCAGATAAATAATAGCTAAAAAAGAAGCTGAACTAGACACCAAGTAATTCCAAGCCCAGGGGAAAAGCTCTGACGATGTTCTAAATCTGAATGCACAAACACAAGAATAAACTGAAAAACTAAACACAAATGGGCCAATATGGTAAAACCTTGATGACAATAACAGCTAAACATGGCAAGACCTTGTCTAGCAATAAAAAACCCGGAAGTAATTAGAGAGTAACATAAAAAAACCCACAAACACCTGTGGATCATGACACTAGCAAAAACATTTTATAAATGTTTGGTGTAAAACTCCTCCCAGGCTATTAAATGTTAAGCTGTCAGCCCGTTGCTCTACATGAGAAAAATGCTGTTGTACAAGAAAAAAAAGGTAAAGAGATATTTTGAGATCCCATATTTGTCTGTAAATCCTATGTTCAGGGCATGTCACTTTCCCTCTTTGGTTCACGTTGCCTCTTTGGGTCCCTGGATAGTTTGTTTTCTTTCCTACAGCAACAGAACAAGTAACTGAACTGTGTTTCAGTTTCTAGGTGGCTCGGGGTTCACATCTGCTCAAACAAAGCCGACTGTGTGAGGACAGAAACTCTGGTTTGTTTAAAGGAGATCAAACTGCCCTTTTTTATGGGGTGGCCAAAACAATAAGCAAGCAGCTATTTTCTTGAAGTACTTTAAAGTAACAACCATGCCTTATTTGAAAGGGATTTTCTCTGGTCTTTCCTACTTTGAGGAGTGGTTAAATGAGCAGAGCCTCTTTGTCACATCATATTTATACCCGAGAGAAACACATCATGGATTAATACTTGAACATTCTTAGACTCTGATCAACATACTGGTTAAAACATGCTTCAGTTACTTTCATTTTATGGAAATTGAGGCAGAAATAATTTTTCAGCAGGAATTTTTATTAAAAAATATTTCTCCACTAAATAAATGGGCTTTTTCTGACCCAGGAGTTGCCAGCGGACCTTGGTTATAAGTAGACTTTTTTGTTTATTTTACATTTCATTTAAGTCTATTTTAGTGGTATGTGTGGTTTACATAGAACATTTAAGGGTAAACAATTTGAGAAGTGGGTAATATGTGTGCCACATGACTCAGTGGTAGTGCAGGCACGCCATATAAAGGGGCTATGGTCTAAAACATTTTCATATTCTTTCTTTTTTTTAAGTTTTTTTAGGCTGTTTAATTGTGTGTTGTATGTTTGCAGTGCCGCAAAATAAGGAATCTAGTGGGAGTTTACACTGATTGAGATGTACATAAATATAAGGATCCAAGGCTTTCTTCCTTTGTCTTGGTAACCAGAGTCATTTTCTCATGTGAATCATGTCAATTACAAGAAACTTAGTGACAAATGTAAAAGTGTCTGCTGATGACTAACAGCCTCTGGATCTCCAAGGTTGGATGAACCACAACATGAAAGAAAAGTCACAACATTCCAGTTTTCGCCAAATCAACAAAGAAATTGCAGCATGTCATAATCATACAAAATGTATGTCAATTTCTTGATTCAGTTATCAAACACAACCTATTTTAAATGCCATTTGATAAGAATGTTATTGATGATGATTAATTTATTATAAAGTTAATTTAAAAGTCTAAATTTATCTAATTAATTAGATCATTTCTGCAAAAGTCTCCCACCACTACTGGAAATACAACAAAAACAGACTTAAAACAGATTATTAAAGCCATAATATGTAAAAAATGTTGCTTCCATTTCAGTCTTGTTTTAACCATATTAAATGCCCTTCATCTCCAAATATCTTGACATTTTACCTCAACAGTAGTGAAGATAGTATATTAAAGATATTACTGAAAAAGAAAGTGTAAATTCAAAGGTTTTAGGATGGATCAGTTGGTCACATGATTTCCACCCTTTAAATATGCCCATGGATTTTCTACTGAAGACCTGTTTCCCTCCCACACTGTAAGAAATATGAGTCTAAACATGATGACTGTGATGGCTCTGTGACTGACTGACTAACTGGCTGGCTGGCTGGCAATCTTTTCACAGTCACTGCTGGAGAAAGGACTGAGTGGGTAGAAGCTATAAATGAACATTTCAATTTTTCCTCATAGGTTGGACATTGTACAAGTGTTTCTGAGTCATGTTTTAGTGCAGATCAGCAAGAATTAAAGTTGCAAACCCCGCCGTCGCCTTTTCTGAGGCCTTGACAAACTCAAGAGCTCAGATGCACCTGAAAAAGAGAGCACACACTAATAAACACACACTGTGCTTATACAAGGATGAATTATACTGGTGTTTCAAGACAAATGAAAACTGACAGCAATAACTTTGGTAGCCTGAAGAAAAAAAGGAGGCATCTTTCTCTTGGGGAATGCATGTCCATCCTCTAGAGTTTCCATTGCAATAACATCCTTTCACACACAGGTAAGCAGAGTTTTAAAAGGTAGAGAGGTTGAAGGAGAAAAATTTGTGTAAACAGGAGGTAAAACAAATAAAAGCAGAAGAGGGAAGATTGATAGGTGACAGACACACTTCTGTCTCTCTCTTTCTTTGGCACTCTGTGTGTGTGATGCCTTCAGGCTATGCCCACGGATACAGCCCCCCCCACACAACCTCTTTGCCTTTATTTAAAAGCACACATCTCCATGATTCTTATGAACTTTGAGCTTTCTCTTAAAAACTTTTCTGCACCTCCACAAATGCACCTTTTTGCCTTTACACCTCTGAAAAACTGTGCATTGAGCTTGGTGCTCCACAATAAAACCTCACATCTCAAAGAGATTACCTCGTTGCTGTAATATTTATGTCCATACATAGTTTTTCTCTTCATTTTTTGTCCAGATTCAAAGCAGAACATTTTTCTGCACTTTAAGGTTTTCTATATTTATGAGGGAGGGCAGCGTGTATCCTCACCGCAACACAGTGACTCATCTAGAAGTCCTGCTGGAGAACAGAGGCAAGCCTAATACACCCCCACCCCATACTATAGGCTATATATTCTTAGAAGGAAACACACTCATCAGGAACCTGAAGGAGGTAATTTGGTTACTCATAGAAAGTTAATTGATTAACCGGATTTCTATTTTAGTTGTCGAACGGCGGATGTGCTGACACAAATATAACCAGTTCAATTTAAATCAGTGACAAAGGGAAATTAAAATAATGAGCAAATCAAAATTAGTTAAACATGTCACCACTATGTGTAAGAGGGTGAGTAAAATTAAGCTATAGAATACAATTCTGACACTTTCTGAACAATGAGTCTAGTGGTTTCCTTCAAAACAAAGCATAAACTAAAGGTAAGCAAAGGCTGACAAACTTGTGTTGGAGATGCAGGCCTACAGGTAAATACGACTGTTGGATGAGTTTCTGTAATAAAGACAGTGAATATATTTTTTTGAATGTATTTTTAGGGGTCTGAAGAACATTTACACAATTATTTGGACACAGGAGGACATGCAGCACTATGTATGAGCAACACATACAACAACCCCTCTGCTGCTGATGAAGTTCTCCACGTTGCAGAAGATATTCTTCCTTCATTTTTCTAGAGTGCTTTGAGATTCAGGCTAGGCAATGGAACAACTGTCCAGTTGGTGCATTTCAAACAGCTTGGGCAAATTTATGAAATGGAAGTGCTAGTTCTGAAACTAGACTCACCAGATACGATATTTAAAAACTCAAAGGAGTAAATATCATCTCTTGAAGCAGTTTGTGCAAATCAAATGAGTTATTATACAGGGATTTAGGGAAAACCCTATATTTTTCCAAATTTATCAAAAATACAGCCAGAGTAAAATGCTTTGCACTCTCAAAGACCATAGTACTTGCTTTCTGCAGGTTCTGTGTGAAAAAATACGGTGTGCGGAAAGCCGGTGCTAATTTTGATGAAGGAATGAAAATAAAAAACACAACATCTTTCACAGTAGTCTTCACAATAAAATAAGTCAGGGATGTCAGAGACAATGAATTCATCCTCTCCCACTGTGAAGTGTGCTTGATTTATTTGGCATTACTCTGTCTAATCAAATGATTGTGTAAATTCTGTTTGAAATCAGTATAAATTTTTAAATACATTATACACACCTATCCCTGGAGAATTTTTCAATAGTTGTTTCACAAGCACAGATTATTGAACAAAACCCCCAAAAATAACTTATTAAAGGACATTTAATTTTGTTTATTTCTATAGCTCTGATTCACAACAAATCCATTTCATTTTTTTTTCAGGTTTACTTTAATAATACAATTTAGTAAAAGATTTTCAATCTATGTAACCCCAACTGATTGGATCAAGTCAGTTTCTTTACAGTAAGCCCTCCTCCGCAACAGTGGAAAGGAAAATTTCAGAGCTTTGTATCTTCAAAGGGATCATTTGAAGAGATGGATCATTTCAGTATCTTTTACTATTTACTGATTTAGAAATGCCATTCTGAGGTGATTCTTCCAGTCAGATGTTGCTCTTAAGGTTTTATGGATGCCTCCTCAGGTCAGGATATGGAGTTATTTCTGTCTCTTTGTTCCCTTCACTGCATCTGCTGTGTGTGACTGAAGACTGGACAACTGCAACCTGGCTTGATGCTGTGTGAATCCAGTGCAGAAATAAAGCAGATAGAAGAGGAAAACAGCTGCAAATACTGGAGGAGATTGCAGTGCTCTGTGAATTCCCCCCCTCTGGTATTTATTTATTAATTTATTTTTCAGCTGGATGTAAAAATGACTGAGTGTAGAGTCATCTGTCCTATTGTTAAGCCTGTGATAGAGCTCTAAATTGTCTCTGACATTTGCTGTTTCTTACCCATGGGATGGAACAAGTCACAGGGTCTTCGTCTTCAATATTTTCAGCTTAGTGTTACCTTGGACAATTGAAACCACACAGAAAAGTGTGGTTTCTGAACTGTAAGAAATTGAGATTGTTGCGAATAGGTTTTTGCACAAATCTCATTACAATTTTGTTTTACTACAAGCAGGAGAAATGCAACATCCCTTTCAAAGCAATACATTTCATTTATGCTGATAATGTGAAAATACAAATATAGCTCACTACAACTTTGCATTTGTATAGAAAAACTATTTTCTTGCAATGCTTTACTTTTTCTGCGATGGTCTGGCGACCTGTCAAGGGTGTACCTGCCTCTCGCCCGATGACCACTGGAGATAGGTACCAGCCCCCCTCGCGACCCTGCAAGGATAAGCGTGAGGGATAATGAATGGATGGATGGATGGATGGATGGATGGATGGTTTACTTTTTG
The DNA here is from genome assembly GCA_014839685.1 of Anableps anableps. NCBI lineage: Eukaryota > Metazoa > Chordata > Actinopteri > Cyprinodontiformes > Anablepidae > Anableps > Anableps anableps. The sequence goes on from CM026074.1 coordinate 16,969,954, forward strand.
CAGGTTCTGTTCCCTCATATTGCATACACTTACCTCACTTTTACCTAAAGTTCTTCACTGGTTTGCTAATTAGCTACTACTTGAAAATGATTAATAAAACTCCAACTCAAAGCATATTTTGAGGCTGTATTTGGTTGGCAAAATTTTTAAATGACTCTAACCTGTCATGATGTTTTCCAAGCTAAAAGGACAATTAGCCACCATTGCTTTAAAAACAAAAACATTTCCATATTTGACTCCCTTAAATTAATATTTCAAAGATTAGTTTAGACCAGCCTGACACTTTGAATTTGAATGAAATGTTTTGTTCAAATAAAAAGTAATATATAGCATTGTGACATATAGCACCTTGTATACGTATGGTACAGACATATACATACACACACACATACATCACTACCTTGATGAGTATATATATATATATATATATATATATATATATATATATATATATATATATATATATATATATATATATGTGTGTGTGTGTGTGTGAGTAATATTTACAGTACCTTATGAAAGTATTTATATGCCCTGTACTTTGTAAATGTCTTGCTGCAACAAAAGACTTTTAGTGTATTTTATTGGAATTTCTTTTTAAACAAGACCGTCACAATGTAGGGCATAATTGTAACATGGAAAGAACAAAAATTACGTTTTTCAAAATTAAAGTCTGAAAAGTGTAGAGTGCCTTTATAATCAGCTCGCTCGAGGTGAAAAAGGTGGAAAAGTTTAAGGGGTAATACTTTTTCAGTGTTCCATAGCAACTTTTCGGTACAGTCTTTTCTATCATCACTACCTTGATGAGTACCCTTCTTAGGTTTTTATTAAATGCTCCAATATTTGAGTATTACTTTCTATATGCCACAAGTCTAAGCTGTTCACGTGCCTTATAACACAGGGGCAGTCATCAGTAGAGTTCAATAGCCTCAGCAGTCCAATCCGCCCTCCTCGGCACCAAATGCTTTTATCTACTCCTATCAGATGCAGCACAAAAAATGTTTTAAATTGATGCTGCTTCTTTCCCAGACTTTCTTAACAGAAGACATTTTCACATTCTAGCTGTTTTGCATTACATCACAAAAAATTTCAACATACCTCCCCTGTTTGCCTTTACTCCTTGAGAACTATGTGAGTTTTTAAAAGAAAGCTAATGTTCCACAGCATTTTCTTTTCTCATGTCGTTTAATATCTGTAACTACAATGGCCATAAGGTCAGAGACATGCAAACTTGAAACCTTTATTCTACCTCAAAGGCTTCAAAAAAGAATGAAGATCTATCTGTGAGCTTCTTTTATAAACACCACAAACAAGGATAGAGAAGAATCAAAGAATATTTGTTCAGCCTGAAAGACAGATTTTTGCCTTTTTCCTCTAGTTCATGTTACCAGTGCAAACCATAAGCTCTTCTACAAAGTCATTCAGACAGTTTCAGATGCAGCCCATGAGTTATTTAAGGCATCCACCTGGGTAGGAGCTGCATCTCTGTCACAGGTGTGAAGAAATGAAAAATTTCTGTCTGAAACTTGCTGTCCCCTGGCTTTCTATGCTTACATTTGCTTGGCCACAAACCCCCTCTTGCCATCTCCACCATGCTGGGTGGGTGCAACATGCGAATAAACTTGCTTCACCCCAGAATGGCTTTTGGAGAGGCACCATACCTTGGAGGTGTTGAGCCGGATTAACATTGGCTTTTTCATACTGTTCACAGGTTGAATACGTTGCTGATTGTAAAGACACGGATAAGCCAATTTCCCAGTTGTGTTGGTTCATTCAGGCACACTGACACAGCAGGCCCCTGAAATCAGAGCGTATTGCTTTGACCCAGGCAGTAATTTTCTGTGATTGTTGAACAGAAACGCTTTAGAGTGTCCACTCTCTCAGTTTCACCTGTGATTCTTGCCAGCACAATGCCTTGCAAAAGTATCCATAAACCTTGAACTTTTTTATGGTTAAAATAGTTTTTATAGTGATTTTAGGATCAACACAAAGTAGTGAATAATTGCAAAGTGGAAGGAAGGGAATATATAGTTTTAGTTTATTTATTTATTCTTGAAAAGAAATTTGAAAAACTGCGGCTCACATTTGTATTTAGCCACCCTGAGTCAATACTCTGTAGAACCACTTTTTGCTGCAATTACATCTATAAGTATTTTGGGGTATGTCTGTACCACCTTTGCACATCTACAAAATGGGATTTATTCTCATTCGTTTTTGCTAAATTGTTTATGTTCAGTCAGATTGGTTGGAGAGCATCACATAGTCTCAATTAGATTTAGGTCTGACGTTGACAGGGCCACATAAATAGGTCTTAATATAAACTATTGCAGCTCTGACTGTTTAAAGTTATTGTCCTGCTGGAAGGTGAACATCCATCCCAGTTTCAAACCTTTTGCACCTCTAACAGTTTTTCTTCCAAGATTATTTACCTCCATCCATCTTCTCATCAGCTCTGACCAGCTTCCCTGTCCCTGCTAAAGAAACGCATTCGCACAGAATGATGCTGTCACCACTATGCTTTATTGTGGGGATTGTGTGTTCAGGGTAAAATGAATTTGCTGGAACACATAGTTGTTCGCATTGTAAAAAAAAGTTCAATTCTGGTCTCATCTAACCAGAGCGCCTTCTTCCACATGTGTGCTCTGTCTACTTCATGGCTGGTAGCAAACTACAAGTGGTACTTCCTAAAACTTTCTCTCCACACTTGCTGTAGTCCATTACAGTTATGCACTACTTTGTGTTGGCTGTTGGATAAAATCACTGGCTAAGACATGGAAGTTTGGGGGTACCAGGTGGCTCAGTGGTAGAGCAAGTGCACCATAAACAGAAGCATGCTGTAGTAAGTCCACAGACAACCAGCCAGTACTAAATCCGCAAATCTCTGCTGATCCATCAACATGGGATGATTGAAACTAATAAGACACACATGTCTCCTCTTAGTATTACACTTCAGAAAATAGTGCCAATTTCCTTATAAATCTATCAGTAACAGATGCATCTTTAAGTAATCCAACAATCTCATTCCTGCCAAGAGTCTTAAAACTGTAAACATGCTTTCAGCCAAATAGATTTGCAGTAATTTTAGTGTTCCTGCAGAGAAATCAGGAAATGAAAAACTTCTTTCTTCTAGATGTAAATTCATACTTTTTGCTCAATTCATTTGCTGCTTTTCATACTTAACAATGGATATTTATCAATGAAACCACAGACAGATGTGAAAAGTGATCAACAAATTTGATTTTCAGAGGAAAGATAAAAGAATAAAATGGAGAAACAACATTTTTGTTCAACAGCAACTATATGCAGATTTTCCAGAGAATTAAGATGGCGCAGAATTGATGACAGCTGCTTCTCTGATAATGCTGCTCCAGGCCAGTCCTTGATACATCCATGCCACTGATTCCTGCAGCAGTTTTTCTGTCATCGTACTTTATCCTGAGTCAGGCTGTGGGCATAGCGGAGCTCTTCAGTCTTTTCAATGGTTTAACTAAATCAGCTCAGGCAGACACTCTTGTGGCACTGGGTTCCAGTACGTGAACAGTATGGAGGCAATGAAGATGATGGACTTTGAGCACAGGTTACACAGTTGGTGGTTTGATGTTGTGCAAACCAAAACTGTCTGTGGTGTACAGATAATCTCTAAGTACATGTCCTAGGATATCTTCATAGGTCATTTTAAAAGTATGGATGGATTTAAGCTCAGAATTTCAGACAATACAGATATTTGTCATGGACCTTTGCACTTGCTTGATCATTTTTACTGATAAGCCAAATATAGTTTAGAGCCACATGACCTTAAAATCTTAAAAATATAAAGCAGAAATAAACAACAATCAGCAGTGCAGACACTTGAGCATTTGAGCAAATGAGGGAGCATCTCAGGTGGGACATTTTTGAAACACGTAGGACAATGTACTCGCGTGCTGCAGAATTGTATGGGAACAGATTTAAATCCCAAATGATTCAGCTGCCATGTGTTACATAAAGTCTCTGCTCCAAGACTGACACAACTGCTGCAGACTTTGGTCTCAACATTATCAGACTTGTGTGACATCAGCACAGCACAGTATGTGGACAGACAGTTTTGATTTTTTTCATTGCAAATGTGACATTTGTCACATTGTACAGTCCTGCAGTTTTCAAGATTTTTTTAATGGCAATATATCTGCAAGGTTAGAGAAGAAGCATGTTGACCAAAAAAGACCTTCTTGGTGGTAATGTCTTAGAGATGTTTGGATGCTTATTTAAAACCTAAAATAGGGTGGGGTGAGCTGTTATGTTTCGCGTGTATGAATGGGAATGACTGATTTCAACGTAAGGTATCTTTGAGTGTCTTAATAAAGCGCTATATAAGTCTGATGTCATTTCATTTTCCCTGTGCTGGAAATGTGGCTGAATTTCATGAAAGTAAACAGGAAAAGGTGAGTTTCTTCTCACGAACCACAACCAGTTTCTCTGTTGGAAACACTTTTTGCCACAGGATCATAAAACAATCTTAATCAAGGACACAGATTCAAAATTTTGTTATCTAATGAGTTTAATTGCAAACATTGACTTTCCACTCTAGTAAGTTGTGCTTGCCATATATAGCCTTTAAATACCTCCATAGGGTGCTGGTTTATTAGGTTATCAAGTTGCTGCCTCTTAGGGAACATTTTCCTAACTGTCCTCCTCATTGGACAAATCGCCATATAAATCTTCATCTCATATGCTGGTTTGCCATTGCTGTATTCAATGACGAGTTTCTATTCTATTAATAATGATTCCCCCCCCCCTCATATGAAACATTACTACTTTTTCTTTAATCAGCAAGATTACTGTCGTGTAACTGGCATGTAGAGTTTTAACACCTTTACAAAAACAGGAATTTCACACAAATAAATGTGTCATTTTGAATAAATTGTAAGTCATATTTGTTTTAGCTTAAATAATTTGTTTACTTTCTGAAAGAGAATTGTAAAAATATAGATGTAAAAAGAATAAATTGGTTAGGTCATGTGTTTAAACTGCTCACTGAAGGCAGACAGTCAAATTTTTCAAGTTCCTGCTGTGATAACTGTCTCTGGATATCTGAAGGTTTTAGCTCAGTTCTTTTGGTCAGTTATTTTATAATTATATGTAAAGAAAGATGCTTTATTTGTTAAGATATACACAGTAAAGTTAATCAAGTTTGAGCTCAAATTTATCACAGCTTTGGGTCACAAAACAAACAACTTCAGGCATAAAAAGCCATTTCTTTTGTTTATAATAAAAATTAATTTTAAAGAAACAGACATTTGTTCATCACTAGTTGTTCCAGACCTTTTCCCCTTATCTGGAAATTGGATTTGGACATAAAATTTGAGAACTCCTTCTCTAAAGTAATGCAGTGACTGATTTGTTGAAAGTCCAGGAGACAGTCTTCAATTATATTAAATCTGAAAAATATTGCCACAATCCATCCAAACATTTACAACATATTTTAGTTTAGAAAAAAAGAGGATATAGACCTAGACTGGAAGTTATAGAGAATAAAACTGGACCAGAATTTAAACAATAATAATTTGTATTTGGTATTGGTACCTGCATACTGACTGTAACAAGAGATAATTAAATGTCTATAAAAAGTTTTCCTGGTTGTGTTATTTAAGGCAGATCCATTGCTAAATGGACTGAATTTATCTTGGACTTTTCTAATCATGCTGACCACTCTAAGTGCTTTACACTTTACCCAATCATACTCACATTCATGCAACAATACGCAGATCAGTAAGCAACTTGCCCAGAAGCACATCAGCATGTGGTAGGAGGAAGCTGGAATCAAACCCACAACTTTCAGGTTTGAAAGATGACTACTCTTCCAACCGAGCCACAGTCACCTTTGAAAACACTAGGTTTTCAGCATGGAGTGAAAGTATGCAAAACTGGAGTTAAAAAAGAGACTATTTTCATTTCATAATTTCATCTCTCTGTTAATTATCTTTCATTTTCTGGACAAGTATCTGAATCTCTAAATTCTCTCTCCTTCTTCCTCTGTGTCCCTCTTCTCCTCTTGTTTCCCACAGAATAGTTTAACACGTAATGACCGCACCGTTGCGCTCTCACACAAATGACATCTAATGCATTCAGCTCTGATAATGTGAAGCTTGGCATGTTGTATTTCCATACTGCTGCCTAGTACATCACCATAACATGAAGCCATTATGGTAATACAGCACCTGAGGGAATGAAGACGGAAAGAAGGAGGAATTTGTCAAGAAGGAGTTGTCAGGAGGTGGAAATATGGAAGAGAGGACGAGACGGACTGTGTGTCGGATTAGTGAAGGGTTAATGGGCACTAACTGGTGGAACAGGAGCGCCACGACAAACCCATGTGATGTTCTGATTTGATTTGTGGCCTGATAAAGTACTTTGGCTTACAGCTAAACAATAACTGTTAAATTATACATTTGAATTTCAATATGGGAGCTACTTTCAAGGCTCCCAGAGGAAGCTGTCTGTAGAAATACAACAATGTACTTAGACTATGCTTAAAAGAATAAATTCATGAGCACAGGCAGGGTTTGGCTTTGTTCAGATGACAAATCTGTCTTTTTTCTTGGCTACCACTGTAAGTTTGAGTAAAGAGTTTGGTTCCTTCCAGGATTCATGAAGATGAACGCCGTTCACTATGATTTCTGCCTCTTTTAATCGCTCTCTTGACACCTCAGTTGTCAAAACACTGTTTTTCATCTCCATTTTAATTTTCTAATTTATGAATAAATGTGAGAATTTGCAACTTTGCAAGATTTTATTTTTGTGAATAATAAAGTGTCACAATGAAGGTTTTAGGATTTATTATTACTTTGTTAAACTGACACTACTGACAAATTTTAAGGTTAATTAAAACTTAAACTGCTTTATGGGTTTATCACAGCGGGTTCTTCCAGTAATTGACAGCCAGTCCACTAAGTGAAACTTTAGTGAGTTATTTTGCATTGCTTTGAACTGTAAGATACACTCACACTTGTTGTTTGATGTTATTTCTAATTTTTGATTTTTGTTGGGTTGTGTTGTTAAAATCAAGCATCAAAATCAAAACATAGGTATGATTTGAACTAAAGAACTACACTGGATCTCAAAAGTGTACACACCTCTGTTAAAATGATGTAAAAAACAAAGTGAATTAAAGAAAACTTAATTGACATTCCATTCCTAAGCCACAGGGTTTAATATGTTGTCAGTCTATCCTGTGTGGTTATGACAGCTTCAACTTTTCTGGGAAGGTTTTCCACAAAGTGTAGGAGTGTGTTTATGGGACTTATTGACTAATCTTCCAAAAGTCAATTTTTGAGATCAAACAATGTTGTCGAACAAGAAGGTCTGGCACACAGCCCCCCTCTAATTCATCCCAAAAGATACTCTGTCAGGTTGACATCAGGTCTCTGTAGGCCAGTCAAAATTCCTACACCACACTCTCTGAAATAAGCCTTTGTGGACCTCAGTTTGTGCACTTCTGCACACTCTGTTCCCACAATGTTAGGAGCATAAGATAGTCTAAAGTTTATAATGCTTCAGCATGCCATAGTGGTTGTGTTGCTGTCATTCCCAGTCACTTCCACTTCAGTATAACATCACTAACAGTTGACTGTGGTATATCAGTGGTGGGCAAAATTTTATGGTTGGGCTTATTGCACAGATGACAACCTTTCATAGTACCACACTGGAATTAACTGAACTCCTGGGAGCAACTTCTTTCACAAATATTTGTAGGAGCAGTCTGGACGCCTAGCTGCTGGATTTAATAGACCTGTTGCTACTGAAGTGGTTGGAACCACCTGAATCCAAATGTTTGTATAGGGGAGTGAACACTTTTGACTATATACTGTACCCTGGGCAATTTAACTGAAAAACAAACAAATCTGTTGGAGGGAATAAATTGAAATATGTAATAAACTGTATATGTTACTAATTCAATTTAAGCATTAAGGCACAAAGCTAAGGAATTGTCAAGACATCTCTTCTCAACAGCTCTCCTTATAGATTGTATTGTATTCAGTTCTGGACTGTCTGAGGCATTCCAGACCCTTAATTTTCCTCTAACAAAGTCCTTATTTTGTTGATTTGGATTTAAGCTCAGATTTACTGATGATAAAAAAAAAAAATTAAAAAAAAATCTTTATGTCAAGCTTTCTATCAGATCTCTGAAGGGTTTGAGTCAAAACTAGCTGGTATTTGAATCTTCATATTTTCATACCCCTTCACAAAAAACGTCCATCTAATGTAAAGTGTTCTTATGATGTTGTCATTGTTGTTCTTGTATCAAATTTACCTTTTGGGATTGTGGCCCAAAGTTCAGTGTTGGGTTTTTGAGCCCATTTAACATTCTTCCACTGGGACTGGCAAACTTTTAGCCAATCCTGGCTAAAAGACTTTTGTCCAGCAACCCTACTTCTTAGTTCAGACTCATGAGATTGTTGTCATGTGGAACAGTACCGTGATATACATAATATTGTGGATTATTTTTTTTGTGCTGTGCTCCTGACTGATACCTTTGTACAGTCATCAATTTGATCATTCGTATTCTGATCATTTTGACTTGTTGGCAAACTGTGGCTTTAGCTAAAGAATCCAAACCTCAGGAAAATCTTACTGAACATGTTTGTAACAAAGAGTTGATTCAGGGTCACCCAGTTACAAACTTTATCCATAGATTATTTTAAAGAAAAAAGTTTGTCAAAAACTAAAGTTTTGTTTCTATTGTGACAAATGCTTCCACGCAACAATTGATCCTTAAAGTTCTTTGTAGGAAAAGTGACAGGCACATTATAGACAAAGCCAGCAGCTTACACTACAGTTTACCACTTTTATTGTAGAATCGTTCTACATAACTCAAGCATAATCCTCTCCATCTACTTTTATTCCACACACCATTATCAGTTTCACCTTTGCTCTCTCCCTCTTTTTTTCCTGTTCCTCATCTCTGTCTCTGCTGCTCGCTCTATCAGTCAATAACACACCGTGACAGCTTATGTAACGTGCCATGTTCCAACCTGAAGTCAACTCTCCTTGATCCGCAGTCTTTTCCTTCTCCTAAATGACTCAGTTCTGTTATAACACTTCAGCCGTTGCGAGAGACACAGCAGAGAAGAGCGGGAGGAGGGGTGGCAGACGGAGACCTGACATGAGAGGAGAGGAAACGCAGAGTTAATTATTCATACCTACTGCAGCAAAAAGAGAGCCAGGGAAAGGAGGGGGGGGAGATAAAGATAAAGGGGGAAGGATTGACCCACATGGGAAGGTATTCCTAGTGCAGCGATGCTCTCTGGGAGCTGAGGCTGTGTCACCCCGGGGCCATGCGTGTGAGGGAACTCCTCGATGAGCGATCAGGGATATTCATGAATTCTATATGAAAACTAGCCCATTTGTTTTCTTTTGCTTCCTTAACGTACTTTTGCTGTTATCTGTGTTTAATTCATTTTTTGCTTTCCCTCGAGTCCACCACACCCTTTAACTATGAACACAGCAAAGACTAGAAGTTTTATTTGTAGAGTTCACAGGGGACCATCTCCTTCAAGGTGTATTTATGTGCATGTGTGTAAATGTGTACGATGTGCCTATGAAGGAGAATAAGTGTGAACCAGAGTACCCCACCCTGGAGATGCCTCATCCCAGAGATGACTAGCGCAGAGAGCACAGGGCTTCTCCATTCAGCTCCAGCTCTCCCCTGAGACCGGCTCCCTTTCATCTTCTCGTCTCCTCAGGGTGCCCAACAACAAACCTCTGATAGAGAAAGCAGGGAAGACAAGGAAGAAGAAACTTGTGCCCAGAAGTAGGATGAAAGTTTATGGAATCCCAGTTAAGCGGTCAGCCTGTTGTGTTTATTGTAGTCACGCATGTCACAGAAACCTTTTTTTTTCTTCTTTCAAACCTGAGGTTATGAATGTAAAACTGAAACAGTTATTGTTTATATTTTTGCCTTGCAGTACCTTTAAAGATCCTATAACCCTTAAACTTTTTCACACTTTGTTGCATTACAACCACAAACTTCAGCATATTTTACTGGTATTTTATGTGATAGACCAACACAAAGTATCACATTAACGAGAATTGGAAAGAAAATAATAGAAGCTTTGCAACACGTCTCTTAAAATGTGACATGCATTTGTTCTCTGCCCCATTTACTCTGATGCCACTAAATAAAAACAACAAATCAGTTCCAGGAGTCACCTAATTGTCAATAGTAAAGGAGGTTTGTTGGAGAACAAACAGCATCCTGAAGACCAAGAAGCACAGCAGACAGATCAGGGATACAACTATGGAGCAAGACTATGTCATAAAATAATATCTTAGGCTTTAAACATCTCACAGAACAAGTTCAAACCACCATCTGTTAATAGAAAGAGTTTGGACAAATGCAGACCTACCAAGACATGACTGTCCACCTGAACTGACAGGCCAAGCAAGGAGAGTATTAATCAAAGAAGCATCCAAGAGGTTGATTGTAGCTTTGGAGGAGCTGCAGAGATTCATCGCTCTGCTGAGAGAATCTGTTTACAGGACAGCCATAGTTACCACGCTCAACCAAAAGCATATTAAAGCTTATTCATGAACCAATAGGGCCCAGTCAAAGTTCCAGCATATATCTTATTGAGAAGAAGCGACAACACTTAGTAATGGATGTTATAGCATTCCAACTTAAGAATGATGTACTTTTCAAAGACAAATGGGCAAACATTTTAGTTTCTAGGTGTGCAAAGCTAGCAGAGACATCATCCAGAAGACTAGTTGTTATAGCTTTAGTGATGGGTGGTTTATTTCATATTTGTTTGCAAAACCTTTGAAAACTATGGATCATTGTCCTTCCACTTTACATTTGTGTATTGCTTTGTTTTGGTCTGTCACATAAAATACAATTAAAATACATTGAAGGTTGTGTTTGTAATCGAAGAAAAGTTCAATGTATGAATAGTGTATAGCAGTGAAGCAGTAACCACTGAGAAAAATGTTAAGGCTGGGTATGTTATGTAAGACAAAGGAGAGGAATGGAGGCCTGAGTTGTTGTAACCCTGCTCATGATCTGATGTCTCTTTACTGATGGTGGGAGTGAGGAAGAGTAGGAACAAGAAGGAAAGGGCTGGACTTTCACTTAGATGACTTGTGCCAGGTGTTGGACAATGACGGGAACAAAAGAGAGATTTGAACACTGCACTTCAAAAACACTTTCTCTTTTCTATTCTGTGTGAGCTCTGCCTCATCCACCACTGAGCCTTTCTTCCTAACCGTCTTTCCTCTCTTAATTGCTGCCTGCTGAATCCCTTGTTCTTCCTCCTCATCCCCCCTGTGTTCTGCTTGTCTCCCTCCACGACTCCCTCTGTCCCTGTCTATCTTCTTCTGCTCTTTTTAATGTCATCCTCTTGAAATCACCCCCACCCCCCATCAGTCATCATCCTCACTTTTCTAACTCTCTCCTCTGCTTCATCCTTCTCTCCTCATCTTTCCATTCCTCTGCGATGAGACGTTGGCACGACGTTTATCAAGGAGGCAGTCGGTTGTCACGGACGCAGTGACTAAACTTCCGATAAAATCAATGTTTAATTCAGATGACTGCAGGCCATTGACAGAAAAAGTGTGAAGCCTTTCATCTATAAAAAGACTGAGAAAAATGGGAGGATTGAGAGACATGGAGGGAGAGAAATGGCAGGATTAATGAAATAGTCATCAATTGTATCTATGACAAGGAATCACCATCAGCCCTATTTTGAGGCCTCTCTGCACTGTGTCTTTGCCTGTGAGAGGAAGCATATATACTTACATTGCCTGACAAAAAATATTCACACTCCTTTCACATTTTCACACTTTGACTAGGCCATTCTAACACTGTTTGACTGCAGCTATGGCTGTATGTTTTGGGTCGCTGTAATGCTGGAAGATGAACCTCCACCCTTCTTTTGCTGCCTCTTAACAGGTTTTCCTCAAAGATTACCCTGTAATCCATCTGTTTTTCCATCAACTCTGACCAGTTACTTTGTCCCTGCGGAAGAAAAGCATTCCCACAGCATGATGTTGTAACCACCTTATATAATGGGAATGGTGTGTTCATGGTGATGTGTAGTTATTTTTTCACTACACACAGCATTTGAGGCTAAAAAGATTAAATTTTTGATGTAATCAGACTGAAGCACCTTTTTCCATATGTTTGCTTCATTCACTACTTGGGTTTTAGCACATTCTAAACAGAACCTCTTGTAATAACAGCGTTTTACTCCCCACTAATCCTTAAAGTCACCTCTGCTAACAGGACATCTATTACATGTCCTGTTAGCAGAGGTGGGAAGTAACTAGTTACATTTACTCAGTTACCTTTACTTGAGCAACTTTTAAAAAATATCTCTAGGAATAGTTTTATTGCACCATACTTTTTACTTTTACTTGAGTAATGGTATTTTTAAGTAAAGCTAATCTTACTTCAGTGCAGCTTTTGGCTACTCTACCCATCTCTGATTACTCCACTGAATGTAGAACAAGGATGTCTTTGACCAAAAATGCCCCAGACACAGACACAAATCTACATAAATGATGTTAAACTGAGACTTCGTGTTTGTAAACAAGCTTCATTGTTCTCATTCTATTTTTAATCTGCTGAAGGCTGCTGTGCTATTTGGAGGTCATAAAAATCTACAGTAAGCTTTAGATATTGTCCCTAGAAGCACTTTGTTCTATTTTAACATATACTTACTTACTGTAAGAATTGGTTTTAAAAGCTTCATGCTATGAAAGAATTCGATTTTGGAAATGTGTCTTTCTTCTGTTTGTGTTCACACAACACTTCCCTGACTTTGGAGAAAAGAAAATTATCTGGAACTGTTTATTAATGCATTCGGTTATGCTGAAGAGAGCTCACCTGCAAACATCCAGATGGAGCTTAGAGAACTTCCTGTGCAAAAACCTATTGTCTATGCTGAAGATGAACGAGGCAGCGCACAGAGGCTGTCTTACTGACGCGTTCCTCAAATATATTCAACGACTCTCCACAGTGCAGAACTTTATACCAAACATTGAGAAGTCCCATCAATGGCAAGAGGACAACACAGACACACTGGTCATAGCAGTACAGAAACAGGAACTCAGCATAGACAATAGGATGGATGAATATAATATTCTTTACAGAAAAAAAATCTAGCTGTTCCAAATTAGATTTTCTAATTAAACAAGCTTATTTTTCTTCCTTTATCCTGTTTGATCCACAACTAAGTCTATGTTTCAAGTTTTGCCTCCTGTTACTGAGCTTAACACCCCTGTTTTGGTGGACATCCATGTCTTGCTCGGTTTGTATTAGTGCTTTTTCACTAAGAACTGTACTTATTAAGAGATAAAATTACACACTTGGTTAAATGTCTTTGCTAATTAAGGGACTTTTGATTTTATTTTATTTAGGGGTATTAGAGTAAAGGGAGCTGGGTGCAAATGCCTTCCACAAGTGTCAGATTTTTATTTCTAATGCATCCATTTCCTTCCATTTCAAAATAATAAAAAAAATACTTTGTGTTGGTATGCCCCTCAAAATTCTTAGAAAATGCATTAAAGTTTGTAATTGTAACATGACAGAATGTAAATAATTCAAGCAGTATGCATATTTTGGCAGGCACTGTTAATGATTTCCACTTCCATAGTTTTTTTCCATATCCAGCAAACCCATCCATTTGTTTTCTCCTGACATTGTAGAACTTAGATTATTACTCGCTGCACAAATGATAGACATGGAAATTGATGGTGGAGTAAAGCTGCAAAGCTCTTCAAGCTCATATGTCAAATATGAGGAAGCGCAAGTAGTAAGAGCCATTTATTTAAGGTCACAAACATTCGTGCACAAATGCCCATACACGTGCAATAGCATGCATGCAAAAATGCCAAAACAGATACATGTGTTTGTCTGGACAACGTTACTTGGATGAGAAGATCAACCCTTCTGGCTCTGAGCTCAAATGTCAGACCTTTACCCTTTCAGATTTGACCTCTGGTGGTGTCCAGGCCTGTCAGTCGCAGACAGATATGTGCTAGAGACGAGAGGGAGAGAGAGAGGTGGAGAGGGATGGAGGGGGTAAAACATAAAAATAAGATTAAAATGCCAACACTCAGATCTGCTGGAGAACAGATTGAAGTGTCATGCTGGGAGAGGAGAGAATCTGTTCCCATACAGGTGGTGAACAGAAGGTGAGGGCTGAGGGGAGAACAGGGTGGAGAGAGAGAGGAGGTGAGAAGAAGAGGAGAGAGAGAAGGAGGAGAGGGAGGAGAACTGTTACTCCTCTTACATAATGAATGAGGTGAGAAGCCACAAATTTGCTGTAGAGGCTTTATTCATTTTACCCAGCTGTATGCTGGAGCTCATGAATCCACCACCTTTATGGACTCAAGCATGAAATCAAACCAAATTATAAATCCAAAACCAACAGTTAACTCCATGTGTCTTCATGCTTTGGTACTTGTATTGCAGCATGTGTACAATGTGTGTGTGTGTCGGGGGGTGTCGGACGTGTCGGCATAAATGATTAGCTAACAGGCAACTGAGAGAATGACAGGTGACCACACTACAAAGATAGAGATGTCAAGCTTCACTGGGTGGGGGGGATGACGCCTGGAGTGATGAGTACATCGCCGCAGCTCTTGTCACTTCCTATTAGCAGCCCATACACACAAACACTCAGGCTGTGAGTGTAATTAATTCATTAGTCTGCTTTTGAACGGGTGTAAACGAATATCTGCACATGGCCGTGCATGTAGCAGTGAATATTCACGTGTGCGAAGGAGATGAAAATGTGTGTGTAGGATGAAAGCTGACAGTGTGTGTGATGGCATGCTGTGGGTTAAAGCAGCAGGGTGCTGCTGCACACACTGAGACACACATTACCCCTCTATACATTCTGTCACCACCACTTTTGTGTCTCAGATTACTGACTGGTCAGCTCTGCAGCTTGTACTAAGCGCTTATAAGAGCAGGTATTTCAATGGGGACATGCTGACAACTGATTAACCCCACTGCCATTTAGAGTTAGCTGTTTCTGCTCTTAGTTAGAACAATCTGGTCAGCTACCATTAGGATGCACCACAGTGATTCCTTTCAGAAATGCAGAAATGCTTTCTATAAGCCACCCTCAAACAGATTGGCCATTTTCTTCAGAATTTATCGGGTTTTTCAAGTTTTCATTTTCCGTCCTTTGTAATATTCACTTTATACTTATTTTCTGCAAAATCTCTGACCTTTTCATGGAACAGGCCTGCTTGGCCCCTTGTCTTTCAGCCCGTTAAGTGTTTCCACCACATTATTTATATAAATATTTTTTTCAAATAATAATACAAAGCCCGAGAAAATAAAATTAAATGTCAAATTTGAGGTCTTGGACAGAAAACTGGAAGGACGTTTCTATTCAGGGAGAGAAATTCTCCTCTGGCTATTAGGTACAATGTATTTTAAAAAGGACCTGTAGATTTAAAAAAAAACTATGTGTTTAGTTTGAGAGAGACATAACTATTTATTGCACCAAAAGCAAAGCCTAAACTTTATTGGTGTTTTACAGGCCCATCTAAAGTTCAGTTTGTTTTTCAGGAACTGAATTCAAAAAGTAAAACTCAGAAATAAAGTGCTATGAATACCCCTTTACACATTACTTTTGTTTTGCTTTATTTTCACGCTTTGGGTCATCAAAGAAATTTTTAACCTGATAAATACAAAAAGCAGTTTTAAAATGATGGTTTCAGTCATTAAAGGACAAAAAGCTATTTACATCAGTCTGGTCCAAGATGAAACAGTTATTGTCTTTTAATCTGAACAATTGGTTATGCCACCTCATGGCAACAGCTGTCGTCAAGGATTTGTGGTAAGTGGCAGGGAGTGCTTTATGGCGTTGTCGGCAAATTTTGTCCCACTTTTCTTTGCAGAAATGCTTTATATAAGCCACCCTCAAACAGATTCAAGCCTGGGCTTTGACTAGGGCACTTCTAATCTTGCATTTTTTTGGGGGTCAGTCAGAGGTAGACTTGCTACTGTGCTTTGGATCATTGTCCTGCTGGCCACATGTTTTGTAGCTTAAAATAAACTAATGGCCAGACATTCTCCTTCAGGATTTTCCCATTAAAACCAAATTTCATGGTTGTAGTAAGAAATCTAGATTCTGAACCAGCAAAGCAGCTCCAGACCATCACACCACCACCATGCTTGCCTGCTGGTTTTATGGGGTTTTTTTGGGGATGGGGGGGTTGAAATGCTGTTAGTTTTGCATCAGACTCAGCATGACGCACAGTTTCCAAAAGGTTCCATGTCTGCCAATTTTGCCCAGTCTCTTTTTTGTTTTTTTGTGAGCTCCTGGATGAATTTTCAGAATCTGTTCTTTGAGTAATTAATTTTTGTGGTTCTTCCGGTCTTGGGAAGGTCCATCACTGTTTCCTGTTTTTTTTATTTTCACTTTGGCTCTCATTATGGTCACTGGAGTCTCAAAGCCCTAGAAATGGCTTTGTAACCCTTTCCAGACTAATAGATCTCAGTGACTTTCTTTCTCATCTTCAGGCATAATGTGTTCCTTTTAGAGACCATTTGCGCATTTCATGTTGTCAGGCAGATTCTGCTTAAGTAATTTCCTGCTTCTACAGGTCTGAGAATAATCAATCCTGGTTGTGTAGGCTTTCACTACACACTGGGTGCACAGTGAAACTGAACCAAGGAGACCAACTGTAATGTGGTTAATTACAGTCAATACACCATTTAACAAGGGGTGCAATTAGTTTTTCACATATTTGGATAGCTGTGTTCCCCTAATAAACAAAATCATTTGAAAATGTATCTGTATTTATCTGGTGTTATATATTAAAACTTGTTTGATGATCTGAAAAATCTTAGTGTGACAGAAATGCAAAAACAAGAAATCTGTAATGGGGAAAAGACTTTTTGACAGCACTGTATAAAACAAACAACTCAGATTTCAGGGTGACATCCATGTTTCCTAAAAGATGACAGAAATCATGTGGTAACACGGCGTCGCTTCATAACAGAAACAAACCTCTGTGTCAGATTCAGGTCTGCCCAGATACCTGTGGGCGGTGCTTCACAAGTGAGGCCGACTAATCTGAGAGTGGGCTCTGACCCAGATCTCACTGAGTGGGAACCACCCCGACCATCTGTAGGTCTCCACACCCTCCCTGGCACCTCACACTCACACACATTCTGACACTTCACCTAAACTGATGCCGGAAAAGGAGAAATTAGGAGGAAGGAGATCAAAGCAGGGAGAAAAACTGAGGAAATGTAAGTGGAAGAGAAAAATGTCTCCAATCATCATTTGCTGTATCATTTAAAAAAAGATTTTTTTTTTTTTTTTTTTAGTCTGGTTCTCTTTTTTTCTCTGCCTTTGGCCTGGAAAGCTGCATCGTAGGGCAGGCAGTCAGTGCGGTCGAGCCGACCTTCTGCAGCGGCTGGGTGGGAGGGCAGGAGGAAACCCTGCGCCCCTGCCCAGGCCTGCCGAGAGGCCATCTGGACCGGGGAAACACATGCAGAGTACCTGGCCAGACCTCGAGCTCAACTCTGACTCACGATCTCACACACTCACACTCACACTTATGCACGACATATTGACATGCATGCATGCGCAATTAGATCCACGCACGTTTTATTTTGGATGCTCAAACAAACTCTCTTGCACACAGAAACATTAACATTAAAGCTGTTCTGTCACATATCTGCTGCTGCAGAGAAGATGAATGTATGAATCTGAACATTTATGGTGCACAAAATGTTTTTTTTTTTTCTTTACGTTTTACTGTATGTAGTAGGATCAAGACTATATCCAGCTTGAAACTCCCACTCAAACCCACACACTCTTCCCACAGAGGCACTTGTCAGTCTATGGTGATGTTAACGTTAAGCCCCTCCGATTCAGACTGCCAATGAGAGTTTTACATTTGGTTAAAACAGTTTCTGCCTGTGTTGCTTTGGAGAGTGCTACATTTGGTTAAAAGCCATTATTATGGTAATGTGAGGGTGCTTGAGATAATGGCAAGATGAGAGCAGCTCGACTGCCTCTGACATAACAACCCTACTCTATCTATCTCTTCAGCTTCTTCTCTCTATATATACTGTATTCTGCCCATCCTCCCTTTCTCTATACTTCTCTCTCCCTGACTCACCTCTATTACTTATTGCAAAGCGTTTTTTTTTTTTTTTGTTGTTTTTTTTTACCTGCTCACAGCAAAGCTATTTAGTCATTAAAATGAAACATTACCATGTGAGAGCTTTTGCTGTGGCCACATTTCAATTGTGCTTAAAAGGATCCCTTCCTATATATTTGCACTATTGTTGAAAATCGTGGTATCTAGCTGCAGTCTGTTGCTGTTGAGCCTGGGTATTGCTGGTCTCAACCACAAGTATTCATACACCTTGAACTTTTCCACATTTTGTCACATTACAACAAAGTAGTGAATAACTGTGAAGTGGAAAGAAAATGATGCACAGCTTTTAGAATGTTTTATAAAATAAACATATGAAAAGCATATATGTATAGTTGCACTAAATCTTCACAATTCGATTGGAATTGTCATTGCAATATCATTATGTGCAACAGACTGCTTGGATGTAATACTTGTGATATTTCAAGTGTCATGCAGTCACTCTCTGCATATTGATAAGCCCATTTGATGGAGTCCAACTGCCCTTGATGCTCACACCTCTGGTATATTTTTAGGTGCTGAGATGCAAAGATCATGGAGAGTGTTTGAAAACCTTGTGTACTGGTGAAGACATAAAAGTGTCAGTAAAACATGAGTTACTCATAATTGATATCAACATTTAAATTTTCACCAACATCACAGTATAATTTTTTCTGATATTGTGAACCTCTAACTTGTATTTTAACCCCCACTGCTCTGATGCATCCCACATAGCACAAACCTCTATAAAGAGGTTTTATGTGAAAGTACCAACATACTTAGTTTGTTTCACAGTGGAGTAGTTAACCACTCTGGCTGCTCATTGTGTTCATCATCAGAAACACAGCCTGGGGGAAGAAACTGTAACCGTGGTGACTGGTTTTTGCAAATAGCGCTCTGTAGCACCAACCTGAAGGTAGAAGTTTAAACAGTTTGTGTCCAGCATGTGTGGGGTCTGCAGAGATATTACTTACCCTTTTCATGATCTTAGACCTGTACAAGTCCTGGATGGAGGGAAGGTCAACCTCGATGAGCCTATCTGAAGACCTAATTGTTTGTTGCAGTCTGGACCAGTCCTGTTTTGTGGATGAATCAATCCACACAGTGATGGAAATGCACAGGATATACTGAATAATGGCAGTGTAGAAGATGACCAGCAGCTCTCTTGGTAGGTTGTACTTCTTGACTTGCCACAGGATGTACAGTCTCTACCGGGCCTTCCTCTGAACAGTGTCTATGTGTGAGGACCAAGATAGGGTGGTTCCTAGTAACTAAAAGTAATAAAAGACAATCCTGGAAAAAAAACTGAAAATTGCTGACAGTCGCTCTCCATTTGCAAAGAAGACTGGCCTAAAAGTTTGTAGCTTTCCAAAACTATAAGAGACATGGGCCTGAAGAGTTGGTTCTGAATCGATACGCACAACACATTAATGGTTTTAACATGACAAAACAGGAAAAAGTTCCACAGGGTAGAAACACCTTTGCATGGCATTGTAGAACTAAGAGAGTTTGTCCCAGTAGGAAGTAGGCTGTACTACAGAATCATTGCTTGTTGCAAAAAACAGAAGATCAGTTCAGCTTAGAAGTCACTGGCAGGGGATTTTTCAGGTCACTAGCATTGAAAAGTCAGAAAGAAATGGAGTAAGAAAGTCAAACAGAGAAGAACAAAAAAAAAAAAAAAAACCGCAGAGATTGAGAGCAATGTAATGCCTCGCATATCGAAATTCCCTTAATATGATTTTGTGTTCTGTGTCTATTCAAGTCAGCTCTGATTTGGTTGTGTGTATAATCGCATCAGAGCAGGGATTTGCTCTGGCTTTTTCTCCACTCTTGTTGTGTTGTTGGGTTTTTTTTTTTTTTTCCCCCTCTTATTGGAGTTGGCATCAGTCTTCATGACACAAATCCCCTCTGATAAATTAAAAATGATTGATTCAGAGTCAAAGATGGAAACAGCAATGGGAGCGCGTCCGCTCTCATGTCCGTGTTTGAAGTGAATTGCACATGCACGAGCGTCGCCGCGCGCTCCCCTGCACTCATAAGCTGCCGCCGGAGACAATGTGTGAGCACCGTAACGCGCGTAGCACGTTCGTGGGTAATGCGAGGCGAAAGGATGGGCTTACAACACTGGTTTCCTGACACTTTTAAAGAATGTGAGAAGAAGGCAGATATCCGACGTGTGAACCTCAAAGCCATCAGTGTGCATTTAATGCTCTGAGATTCACGTCTGTGCCAGCGTCGGCTAAAAGCGTGAAATTCTGGACCGAAAAACGTGTGAAGATCTTACCAAGAACACGAAGTGAACTGCAAATACCTACATGAGCTCAATTACTTACATTTATCCATCAACACACTATGTGTAGGCCTAATTAAGTGAGCATATATGATTCTACTTAGTCTTACATTCACTTATTCCCTCCTAAAACAGATACACGCACTCTCTATGACGCACAGACACCCTCGTTGTGGGCTCTGGCTCTCCCAATTAAGCAGAGGAGTGTTGCGGCGCATCGGTGTCGGGGGGATTCTGCTTTCTTCTCCTCTGTCAGGACCCATCACAAAGGCTCCTCATTAGTGTCAACCTCAGCTGTGCCACCATTTTCTCCTACCCTCTTCCATTTCTCCCTCTCCGCCATCGCTTTGACTCTTCCTCTTTCCCCTCCTGAACATCTCCATCTCTCCCCCCGTTTGACTTATTCAACATCTTATTGATTGCCGAACGCCTCTCGACGGCCCTGTTGCGTACGCTCCCGTGAATTCCCAACCTCAGCGTCGACAACAGGTGTCCGTCCGCCGGCGCTCCTAATAGCAACGGGAGCCGAGGCGTTGGGAGCAGAGAGGAGATGTTGCAAACAAAGCCTCATCATTAGACCGGCAGAAATGGATGGAAGCTGATTTGTGACTCGGCACGCCGCATCACAGACACATAATGATGTTAATGATCAACGCGCCGAGCGCACGGCGGCGGCAGCAGAGTGTAAACAAGGCGGCAGGGGAGTTGGCGTGGAGTTCAGAGATCACTAGACGCTAGCGGAGGACGAGATCTGGAAGAAAAAGGCAGGGAGATAAAACAGACGATTGTTGTTTGTTTGTTGTTTCAGGGTTTTTTGTTTTTTTTTTCTCTCTCCCCTGTGCAACAGTTCTCTCTATACCCCTTCACCCCCTGCTGCTGCCGTGCACCTACATCCCCATTATCACCCCTGTAGTCCGACTCCATCTCTCATTCTGTCTCAGTGCGCCTCATTTTACTACATAATGAAGAAATGGAGCTTTGACTTCAAGGTAAGGGTTATAGGAGCCAGACTGGGATGCAGTATAAGCCCCTTCCCTGTCTGAGCCTCCATGTTACTCTGACACGCACTCCTTTTCTGCACAATTTGGTATCAAAGACATGATAATTAGGCTGAACAGAAGTTCATCTGGCTTCTATTATTTTTCTTTAATTAATGGTGTATAATAATGACACAGAGTTACTCCAATGCACTTTCTGACTTATTGTGTGTGCGTGAGAGCAAAGAAAGAGTAGTGAATAGTGTGAACTCGCGCTTGTGCATGCATATCTTTTAGAGCACACATAACTTTAAACCCTGAGACGCCATGCAGATAAAAGGCACCAAGTGTCAAAAGCTCGCAAACTTTTCTCTCCTTTCTCCTTGCCTCCTACCCCCCCCATCTTCTTTTTTCTTCTCCTCCCTTCTCCTCTCCTCTCTCCTTTTTTCTCTCCTCTTCTCTCCTCCCCCCTTCGTGCTTCAGCTCCCTCCTCGCAGCATTTGTGGAGACCTAATGAGGACATTTCTGTCACGCTCCTCAATCACACGCACAGCTGCCAAACCCCAGCCAGCTATAAGTCCCAGGTATCTGAGACTTCTCTGTTTTTTTTTTTTATTTCTCCCCTCCTAGATGAAAAACAACAAATAAATAAATAAACAAATAAAAAAGACACATTTAATGCAGCGCAGTGATGTGAAGAAGAGGAGCAAGGGGGAGTATGAGAGAGAAGACTTAAAAGGAAGACACAGTGGGAACAGAGCAAGGTTGAATTCGCTAATCTCTGAGGATGCATAAAGTGAACATGCCAACCACCTTCGGCTCTGAGGAAAAAAACTCCATTGGTTCGGTGATAAATAGGATTTAAGTTAGGGTGACAGCTCCTCTGTATGTATGCATGTGTGCTTGAATGTTGTTTTTTTTGTGTGCCTAAGCACATTCAAATGATACGCAGCGGTGGGCATTCTTCCAGCGAGCCCCGGATGCTTTGCTTGTGACTTATCTCTCAGAAACAAAGATGGATGTGTCAGTGCGCTTATTAAAACACGCTTTTAGCCCCAGCCGCCACTCTTCAGGAGGAAATCGCTTTCCCGGCAGCAGATTGACAGAAGAGAAAAGAGAAAACAACATCCTCATTTAGGCCCAACATCTCGGACATGATTGCTCGTTTTAAGCCGGGCGTCCCTACTGAAGATTTTTAATTGTTGTTTGCTTCTTTCCCTCACAGCCAAGGCGGCCATGGCTGGAATCTTTAATTACCTTCGCTACTAGTCCCCCATATTTCAAACAATTGTATGATTAAATGCGGTTTGTTGTTGTTTTTGCCCCCCCCCCCCCCCCCCCCCCGTCTGCATCCTCAAAAACATCACATTTAAGTCAACAATTTTCCCCCCATTGGCTGGCTTGTTTGTTAAACTGTTGAGCTTTTTATTCTTAAAGCCACAGTTGCAACAAAGCCTCCACTTGTACAGTGGCAGAGCAGGCAGCCCGGCTCAGATTCAATCCAGCTTCGCCTCTATCACATTATCGCGGCGACGCGATGGTGTCAGCTTACAGAGGAAATGAAAAGATTGTTGTTGACAAATCATCACTGACAAGAGTAGCTGAAGAGATCCCTCCAGCTTCACACAGGATTAGCTGCGTGCCATGTTAAAGACAAACACAGTGGCCTATGTGTTGCTATTTCCATCAGGGATAAAAACAAAGGCAGACAAGTAGATTGAGGGGGAAGGGGGAGTGGAGAGGAAGGCTTGTCTTAAGTCTTGGCGAGATGATGGGCTTTCTTCATTCAGTATTAGCAGATTAGACGTGTTTCATGAGCCAATCTCTCCAGATGATGGTGTGCCTGTGTGTGTGTGTGTGTGTGTGTGTGTGTGTGTGTGTGTGAACACAGGAACAACAAAGGAGGGTGCTTCCATTTTTGGATTTATAATTAAAGATGGAAAACAATATGGAATGGGAAATGTTGTCATCTGTTGAGATACAGCCTTGCAGCCATGTATCTGCTTTGACTTGATCTTCTGAACTGACTGTCAGCTGAGTTTGCATTATGCTTGATCTTAAATAGATACTTTATTCATGAACTGCACAGTTTAACTGCCATTTGCACTCATCATCGCTGCCAGTCCAGTTACTAGCATCAAGAAAAAAAAAATAGAAAAATATTCAAAATCATTTGTTTAACCAAAGTATCTTCCACTCTATAAAATAACACTCGCCCTGTGGCTATGATAAAGCTACACTTTCAGTCATGCAACAGTAATTCTTTGCTTTCTTCATCCCTGTTTTCTGTTTTCTGTTTTCCTTCTGATGTCTTGCCAGAGTAATCGAGGTAATCTCTAGCAGGAGAAGAGTGGAAAGAGAGGAGATGAAGAGCGTGGAGAATAGACAGGAAGGTTCTGCCAGCACATAAGATCAGAGCTTATATAACTACAGCTAAAACTCCTTAAATTCACTTCTAGCACACACTCCTGGGACACAGCTGGCCAAGGACTTCCAGTCGGTGCTCTGTCTTTTGTTTCAAGTGGCATGTAAAGCTGTCTCCCAGACTGAAAGTCTTGCAAATGACATTTAATTATATTATTGGCACCCAACGAGCCAAAATGTTCATCTTCACTGGTTATTCAAGCATACCAGATATCTACCTTTTTAGAACATCCAAATTAATTCATCCAACTTTGAATTCACCCAGTTCATCTTATTAAATGAGATGAACTGGAAATCCAGTTCATCTCATTTAATGATCAAATTGATATGCCAGTTCAGGATAATCATTCTCCAGAGACTAAAACAGAAACTTCTTCAGCTTGGTCTAAACACTCCCACTTGTCCCTGGATTCTGAAATTCCTGACTGTGAAACGACAGTCATTCTACACTGGAGAAAACTTCCATAACTCCATCATGCTTAGCACAGAGATCCCACAAGATCGTGTGTCAATGTGCTGACAAATGAGGAAACCTGATGATTAAAACTGTAGAGTAAATGAACCCATTCATAGAAACGATAAGTAAATGAACAAAAATGAGGTTAAATAGTAGAGGCCTGGTGAGGACACAACAACCTGGTGCTTGGATAAAATGATCATTTACAGTGCAAGAATGTTTTTTGACATGTTTTTGGTTTAACTTTTTACTCAAAACTGAAATATACGTCACCATAAAGTCAGATTTCTCCAAGCTCCCTGAAGTTGTAAATCTACCTTGTTAAAATCTAAAAAAAAAAAAAACCTTCTGATTTGCACTTCTATAAAAAAAAAAAAACAACCCATCAGCTGCCATCAAAACCTTTAAGAATTTTACTTCATAGTGCTGGCTGACACTAAAACAATGCAGAAATGTTATTATTGAGATTGCATCTGAAAATTTGAGCAGAACAAACATCTCTGTAACAGTAACTCGACATACAGAAAACTTTTTGGACCTGAAGATATTCAGCAGGTCAGTCGTGGTTCGGGTCTGCAGCTGGGATTGATGGTAACACCATGGGGAAGTTCAATACTGCCCAACTTATTTGGCAAAGACAATTTGTTTTTCTGTCAGTCTTGACAGGAACATGAATGCACTTTTATACATGCTGTCACTCACTCACTCACTTTTTTGCTTCCATTCTTATAAGGACATTTATTTTACTGTGCACTAACGGCCGCAATAGCCCCACTGAAATCTTCATGGTCATACCTTTACTCAGACCGTAATACGTGAAAAAAGGATTTTCACATTGGATAAAAAACTCACTATAATTATTTATATCTCCTCTAACTCCTACTGACATTTGGGTCTTGTGTGCAATGAAATGATACCATTTAGCCTTGGATCACAGGTATTAATCAGCTCCATCCTGGGTGTACAAACTAGTCTTCAGTGAAGAGAATGAACTTCTACTTCCCATTGTTCTGCAGTATTTACTTGCCGTTATCTTCATGGATCAATTTCTAATTTTGTGCAGAAGTTGTCTGGTTCTAGATGCACTTGCTGAATATTATATTCATAATGATTTTTAAAGGGGTTATGACAACAAAAATTTCATTTTTCTGTGGTTTTGGGGGTATAATATGATCAGTTGTGCACTGATGAGGCCATGTGAATGTCAAGAGTTGGTATCAAAAGCTCTGCTGATAGATGTCAGCTTTGTTTCTTAGCTCAAAAACGGACAAATCAGAGAACAGTTTATCTTTCCGCGTAGGTTATTTTTCTGGGTAATTCATATTCTCCAATTAGAACCCACCATCAAGCAAGCAGCCCTCCTCCCCCCAGCTTGTACGTGGCCTAATTTAAGGGCTAAGTCGCGCTAGCATGTCCGGCTGCTCCACTTGAGAAGAGGATGGCTACTAAAAAGGGGAGCTGTTATGTCCGAGGGAGCTCAAAAACAGATTGAAGTTTCCACTTCCTCCCAAAGGATCAGAGAATCAGGGAAGAATGGCTGAAGTTCATTTATGGGGAAGTATAACGCAGTTATAACCTCAGTTTGAGACGATGTTCGGTACATTTTATTGAAGAGTTTCCTAAACATGGTTGTAGCCAATCAGAGTGAAGTCAACTAGATAGAGCCACATATCATTACCGTACCCAACCATTTTACTGAGGCGGGAAATCGGGAAATTGAACTATCTTCTGACTAAACTAAGATGTACACAGATTCAGTGTTTTGATTCAACAGAATATGATTTGATGATATACAATAAATTCGGATGAAGGAAGGGAATGATGCATTAATACCAAAAACTTTGTAAAGAAAGGTTGGTATTATAATTCTTGTACACTGATTAAATACCTGGATGATTTGATAATGAACTGATAAGTGGAAACATTTATTTTTTAGATTATGAAGAATAAAAATGAATCAGTCTTTCAGAGATTTTTACAGCTACATGGGAAAATTTTATGTTACAGACATTCACAAGATCTAGTAACCAAAACAGGCTCATCATTACATTAACGACAAACTTGGCAATTAGGTAGCTTAGCTCCAGTCATAATTTTTAAGAAGAGAACATGATCCCAAAGTATTGGCAGAACATCCAGTGGAAATTTAGAATGTTCGGGAAAAATTGTTGATCTTTATAATCAGGGATAAACATAATTTCGTGTTTATTTTTCAACCATCATTGCAGTTTTCCTCCAAAGCAATAGGAGTCCCTGCTGAGAAAATAATCACACACAACATAAGGACTCAGAAGAAGAGCCATACAGGAGTTCATTTACAAATATAGCTTTGAACTGATTGGATGTTATCAGAGCAAATGTTAGAATCAATTCATCTAGATTTTATCCAAAAGCTCCATCAAATTATAAAGTCCCACCATTGCATTCACGTCATGCATGCTTAAGTCTTCACAGCCCTAATAATAATAATAGTAACTGACATTACACTGCCTCTGGCATATGTGCTTCTTTTTGCTCCTTGCAAATCCTATTTACTGATATAATTTTGTAACTGACGAACGAAGAAAAATGAAAACCTTTTGGCAACTGTGAAACAACCAATTGCAATTTCAAAATTATTTGCATGAGTCTAAGGGCCCAGATACACTACTCTATTTTGATGTAGTGATATTTTACAATAAGATTTTTTTTTTTTCCCAACAGATTTCGTTTTCATATTTTACAGGAATGTTGTAGTTCATAGACAAAAATGTTAAAATACCCCTCTTTTGTGAGAAAGTTAGAGCCTATCTCATAGGGGCAAAAACCTGGTACTGTAACACTTATGCTCATAAAACGTTTGTTTCAGTGATTGAAATGATAAAGTACAGGGAAATACAGTATCATGTTGTAATACTAAGTATTACACTAATACCTAGTTCCAGCTCCAACAGGTGGTAATAATGTTGACATTCACTACATAAAACTTCAAAAGATGATTTGAGCATGACTAAAGCAATAAAAAACTAAAAATCTCCCTAGAACAATTGTAGCTTGGTGTTGTCTTTGATACTGTTTACACTTTTACTCTGTCATTAAAGCTGCAGTATGTAACTTATAAAAAAATATATTTTTCTACATATTTGTTGAAACTGTCACTATGTCGTTACAGAATGGTATGAGACAGATAATCTTTGAAAAATCCAGCTCCTCTGCCTTCTCCCACTGCTCCCAGTGCTATCTCGAGACAAGCAGTCAGAGCAAAGAGGTGGTTCTTAGTTAGCATGGCCACCGATGATGACAGATAAATGTTTTCTCTCCGTCATTTGCACATTTAGCAGCAAGTAAATGAGGTGGAGCGACAGCGCTAAGACACTACTCCTGACTCTGATTGGTTGGTTTTGGTCAGGAGCGGTGCAGTTCTTCAGAAGGGGAAAAGAGGGAGGAGGTGGAGGAGATGGATCTTTTCACAGATTATCTGTCTCATAACATACTGTCACAATATAGTGACAGTTTTAACAAATATGTAAAAAGCATATTTTTGTAAAGGTTACATACTGAAGCTTTAACTTCTCTAGGTTACATTTGAAGTTTAATGAAAAAAGAGTCAAGACAAAGCAAGACAAATAACCAATTAAAAATGATCGCAGTTGTAGATGGAGAGTAGGCATGTGCAAAGTTGGCCCCTACATAATTTAAAATCAGATATTGGGTAGAGTTTTTAAAAATTTCAGGGATGGTACTTGTTACACTATTTTGGACATATTTTTGAATAAATTTTTTTCCTCCCATTTTCAAAATTATCTCCGTCTACACAGTCTCTTCAATTCCAGTCACAATCATTGTAATGCCTAACCAGACAACAGGTGGTGAGAATGCTAATAATAATGGACAATAAATGTATATCAATCCAAAAGAAGAGCTAATGCAGTCAACTTAGAGAATTAATGAGTACTGAGAACCCTATAGTGACTCTTCCAAAAAGTTATTGACAAAAAATCTATTTTTTCTGGTGTTTTCGGAGATCGTTACATGAAAGCTGTCCTCAACATGCAGCAGGTGCTCACAGGAGTCCTCCCACAACAGTCATTCTCAGCTATGCTAGAGCAGGAGATTTTCACCCCATCCATTTCCAGACAACAAATAAATCACTCATGTGTGAATCCTCAACTGCTGATCCCTTCATAGTCAAAGCAGGATGTAAAAGTAAAAATTTCTTTGTCTAAAATGAATCACTTTCTCTCGTTGGTTGATTTGATGTGGAAAAACACAAAAAACGTCCTGGTTTCCAGTATGAAAGTGAGAATCAGCATGTCGCAGTGGGTCACTATGGATGTATTCACACCAGGAAAGTCCTTTGGTCAGCTTGTTTGGTCCAAAAGCGGACTTTATTTTACTTTATTTATGTCGTTTGGTGCATTTGCTTTCACATTGTGCTTTTTTTCCAAGCGAAGTATAATTTGTAAACAAAGCCATGCGGATGATGATCATGAGTCCCACTGGACAGAAATGATGTGGGCAGGACAGATCACAGACCTGGAAAAACTGATTTTGGAAGTGCTGCACACTGCATTTCTGTTTTTCACATTTGGACTTTTGGTACAACTGAAATAGCATTTTAAATGTGAAGAGCAGCTCATGCAATGTCATATTTCTAATTTTGGAACACCGTCAGCAAATGCATGCTGCAAACCGAATGAGAGGAGACACTCTGCACCCCCTTTACATTTATTTCCTGTAGTTGGTTCGCATCAAGGCTGGTCTGTATTAACACCACAGGCGAACCGCACCAGAGTTTGTTTGGAAGTGGAACGAGACCACCTGAAAAAGAGGGTCTCAGCCCGCTAGTTTGGTCCACGCCAGTGTTCGCTTGAGTGTATTCACACTGCTTGAGTGCAGTCCTTTTGTGCAGTCCTGCACAAAAAGACTGCACCAACAGGGTAAATGAACTCTGGCTCATTTAAAGTGGACCAAAAGCATCAGGTGTGAATATACCCTATGCCATTCCAAAGATCACTGGATATCCAATGTACATGAAAACAATACAAAATGTTTGTTTTTAAAAAAAACAACAAAAAAAAAAACACCTTCTTTGGAAATCTTAGGGTCTATGACTCTTCATATGTACAACCGTTTGAATGAGGGATGATTTGACTTGGCAGGACAGCAGCTTTTCCAAAGACCAAAAAGTTCTCACGGTTAAAATAAACTGCAAGAAAACACACACGTCTCCATCGGACCACCACTAATATCACCTCATAATAAAATTTGTCAGTCTTTAATTCGGATCTGAGTTTATGAGATGTAAAGTGGTGATGGATGCAGCCTGCCACCCATGATAGAAATGCTTCTGTCTGCTTCCTGCCATATCCAGAGGGGACAGTCTGCAACAGCCAGCCCTGGCTCGTCCTGTCCCATGCCCCCATGTGCCACCCTGCCTACTCGTGTGGACATCTGCCATTCTGACTGGTGTCAGCGTACGGTGCTTCTGCTCGGCTAATGGCTTCTGACACTGCGGCACCCCGGGCGCCACGCTGCGCCGAGCACTGGGCATCTCATTTGTGTAGTGCATATACAAACCAGCAGACACATTGACCTATTCCTTTGGCTTTAGCGTCAATGTCAGACTGCAGCTCTTCCCTTGCTCAGCCCAAACACCTCCAAATGGACCCAGATGCCAGATAACCCTTTCCGAAGGAAACATCAAAGAGACAAATATGTACACCGCTGAACACAGTGATCGGGGAAGATGTGGAGTTTAACCCTTTCAGCTGAGCACCTCTGGGAAAACTTCAAACACTTAATGATGCCATGGGCAGGAACAGCTACTGATTACCACAGCAACTGCCTACAGTAGTTGCTATAGAGACAGCTTGAAGAAAGCAAAAGAAAGTCTAAACAGCAACGCAGGCCTGTTTGTGCCGCTGCAGTTTCTGGAAGCTCACTGGAAACTTTCAGAGAACTGCGATCAGCAAAAGTTTCTCCTAAACTTTGATGCAGTGGAAAAAACTGTGGGATGCATATGCAAATCAGCAAATCAAGCTCCTACAGGCCTGGATTTAAATGACTCTACTGTTGACCAACAGTAGTATGGATCCTTTGTGTGCTATCTACCCCAGACAT
Organism: Anableps anableps; assembly: GCA_014839685.1. NCBI lineage: Eukaryota > Metazoa > Chordata > Actinopteri > Cyprinodontiformes > Anablepidae > Anableps > Anableps anableps. Next base: position 17,000,354 of record CM026074.1, read on the forward strand.
ATTGTTATATAAGTATTAGCTTAGGGGCAGCTTGCTCTCTTGTCTGTCTGCCAGTCCTCCCTTCACACTCACCTAGAGCCTGAACAACATGATGTACTTCTATTTCTGCACACTCTGCCTTGAAGAGATTTTTTTTATGCTGCTGTTCTCTGAAGAGAAGCCTCAGCACAAACACACACAAAGATGAGGGAAATAAACTACAGTTGTGTCCTGTGTTGCTCACGTCAACTAAAGAAAAAAAGAAAGTGACCCAGTCAGGAGATTAAAAAGAGCATTGGGTCGTTGAATATTCCCTCTGGTTTCAGGACTATCAAGCCCTGCCATGTAGCCTCTTATATTAGATCACTGTATACACATTATTAGTGAGAGGGGGCCAAAGTGTATTTGTATGACTCCCAGGAATGGCAAGTTATGATTACCTATGGTGGAATAATTCTCAGCTTCATAAAGACAGGAGGTGTGGAGTAACACTGTGTGGTGCACATGCACAAGGAGGTGAAGATGCATGTATGGATCAGGGATGTGTGCAGGACGTAGGAGAGCTTTGCCACTTGAAAAAGATCCATTCGAAAGAAATATGATCTGTCTTTTTGGGGTAAAATGAGGGAGGAGACAGAAGAGAAACAAGGAGAGACAAGATGGTGTGTGCACTTAGAAACCTCTGGGCCTTTAACAGATTACAACCTTATTGCTTTGAGACTATCCAATCTGACATCAGCGATGTAGAGCTGAGAACAGCTGACCACATGCACGGACACAGCAATAAAGATAGAAAGATAAATCAGGGAGAGTGGGAAGAGATGAAGAAAAGAAAAAACAATGTTTTAGAACTGGAGAGATATCTTGTTCTGCAAGATGTTTATACAGTCTTAGAGAGAGACTAGACAGCTTGACAATGATCTTGGGCTTGTGATCTGCAATTTGTCCCCATCTTATTACAGATTCTCAGACTGTGTTGGGGGCTAGACCTGGGAGTAGACATGCAGACAGAAATCGAGTAGTGATTGGAACTGGACAATTTTAATGCTTGACTGACTGTGATTGGTAATTGGCCAAATTATCAGAAAGTAAAAATCCTATCTTTGACATGATTTGCAGTAGCTTTCTGACCCATAGGCAGAGGCAGAACACAAGGACACAGAGTAAGCAGAAAAAAGTAGTTTATTTACAAAGTGAAAGGTAAAATGTGATCAGGACTGCAGGATGTGAAAATTAGATGTGAAGTTGGGTTTGGCTGAGTGCTGTCATGGAAAAAGCTGAGTTCTGGGTCTTGGTAACAGGTGAGTCCAAGGCGAGGTACTGAACCAGGAAATGAGAGTTCTTTACCTGAGAGAGAGCAAAGGATGAGGTAAGTTAAAAAAATAATCAAAATTCCTTCCCTAGGAAGAGCTAAGCTTGATGAGGTGACAAGGAACATGAACATGAGGCTTGATATACCAACTATGTGAGACCATCGAGCACTGAACGACTGCACCACACTCCTTATAAACCCGAGCCAGCTGAATCAGGAACCAGTGTGACAGCTTGCCGGCCTGCCAGACTCTCCAATGAAGATCCTCCTAGAGGAAAGAGCGCTCTCAAACAAAGCCCCATGATTCTCACAATCTTTTTACCAATCACTGAATGCGCCAAAACATAACAGGCACACAACAGTCTTTAATGTATAAGTTGTGACTAAAGAAAGAAAACTGAAATTTACCCAAAGTCAGTATATCAATTTTTCCACCGAGGCACAATAAAAGTTATTTCTTTTCTATTCTATTACTGGTTTTCTACAAAGGCAGGGAGCCGTAAAAGGGATCGAGACTTCAGCAAACAACGGGAATTATGAAGGTTTGTTTCACATTTTTGAGTCCAGTTCTCTGTCAAAGCACATACCGGATTTGGACATCTTACTGTTGAGGTCTGCCCACTCCACAGGGAATAGACAGTGCTAACTGCACAACAATCACCTATTATCCATTACGTTCATCCTTGCAGGGTCACAAGGGGGGCTGATGTCCATCTCCTGCGGTCATCAGACGAGAGGCGGGGTACACCCTGGACAGGCTGCCAGTCCATAGCAGGGCAACACAAAGACAGACAGGACAAACAATCATGCACGCACACACTCACACCTAATGAAAATTTAGAGAGGCCAATTAACCTAACAGTCATGTTTTTGGACTGTGGATGGAAGCCAGAGTACCCGGGGAGAACCCATGCATGCACAGTGAGAATATTGAAACTCCTTGCAGAAAGACCCCAGGCCAGGTTTCAAACCCAGGCAACAGTGCTACCAACTGCACCACTGTGCAGCCCAACACAACAGCAATCATGTAATCACTAATTTAGGATGCTAAATGTAATCATGTCTTTGTTTTGAAACAACAATGAAAGTGAAGTGTGACACGACTGCTCTCTTACACACACTGTGATGATACCTTGTATAACTAACTAATTATCAGCTATGACAGATATACTAATTAAAGCTTCTGTGTAGATATAATAAATACTTGAGTGATTGATTTAACAATCTTCAACAGCAAATCAAAGCTTTTTCCTTGCAAATGATAAGCTGACTACTGCTGTTATCTATTTTGAAATTATCTTGTCAAGAAAAAAAAGGAATATATTGTGATATGGTGCACTTCTACATTTTGTGCTGCGAAAAGTCTGAGCTCTAATCTGTCTTGTAAATAAGTAAGTGAAATAGGCTGCAGTTCTTTTATAGTTGCATTTAATTTACAGATACCTGTCCTTTTACCTGGAGTTATTTTACTGCATTTGCAGATTTTCAGTGATGCAAAGAAAGACAGTTCTGTTTTATTTGACCATAAAATTTTGTTGTTAAAACAGTTCAACTATCAAGTTATCCAGAAAGCAGAAAAAGTATTTACTTGTTAACTATGGAGACATTGCATTTGCTAAAATCAGAAACAGCAGGGAGGAGAGTTTTTTTAAAAATGGCAATTGGTCCTTTGACGAGAGGTGAGTACAGCCGGGACAAGCTGCCAGTCCATCACAGGGGAACACAGGGCAAACAACCATGCATGCACTGCATTTATACTTAAGGGCAATTTAGAGACCAGTTAACCAAACAGTCATGTTTTTGGACTGTGGGAGGAAGCTGGAGTACCTGGAGAGAACCAATGCACTCACAGGGAGAACATTCAAACTCCATGCATAAAGACCCCAGGCCAGGATTTGAACCCAGCAACCCATTCTTGTTGCACCAACAGTGCTACCAACTGCAGCATAATGCTACAGAAATAAAAGGACAAATAATTTTACTTTTTTTTACGTGTTTACTGGGGTTTACTTATTATCTTTATAATAAACGCTTGATAACTTACATATGTATGCCAAATAAGGCAGGTATGATTAAAAAGATCTTTCTCTACTCTTCCCAGTAATGCTGGTTATTAAGATTCTTTAGATTAATTATTAAAACTTTTCACGAGCAGAAGTTTTAAACAGAACAGGTGGGTGACCCTGAGGTTTTCCTGGACTCAGAGTAAAGTTTTAAAATCTCATCTCAAAAGTAGAGAGTGGGAGACAAACTAAGGAGGGGAAGGAAAAACTGTACTGAACTGAAAGGCCACATTGTCAGAGAATCCATGTGAAAAAAACTAAGGAAAGATTGTATAAGCAGGAAAGAATTTAAAAACACACAAGGGAGGGATAAGAGACACCGGAAGGGGGCGTGGATGTGAGCGACAGAGAGGAAGTCCCGTCCGTCGCCCCCTCAGCCCAGCGACAGAGTCATGAGCAGAAAGGAGAGCCTGGATGCTGGTAGCCACCCACAGAGCAACAGTAACTAGGAGAGCCCTTCTTCTGCCAGCCTGCCTCCCACTCCACATCCAGTAACATCCAGCACCTTTCCTCCCACCACACTCTACTTACAGGCTCTACTTATTACCTCACCCACACAAACACACACATCTCACCCAGTATCACTCCACACACTGGCATACCACTGCTTACTCAATGGTGAAGAGAACGGATTGGAAAACAATCTGGGTGCATATTGTTATATGACACGAAGGCGTATCGCTCCTCTGTTGACGCTCCTCTGGCATTTCAGGAGTGGGTCTCTGACGCTGCACTTCTTGCTTTTGCTTGGTTTTCTGCAAGCAGGATTACTTCACAGTTGTATTAGTTTTGTTACATATTAGATAAAACTCAGCTGCTGCTGGAAATCGTGACAAATAGGACATTTATTGGTTTCAAGAGGAGCTTACCCTCTGAACTGAAAGATTTAAGATGCATGAAGATGTTTGAGTGAAATATGTCATATCTAAGCACATTTTAGTATTTATGTTGAGACAGTTTAACTCTATTTCGAGGGTTTTTTGAATAAAAACAACACACAAACTCAACTCAAAGATAATTATTTAGGTGTTTTGCAGCCATCTTTGATTATATCTAAAAACCACCGTGGCACTTACATATGAAGAGAAACTGATTCATACGATACCTTAATGCAGATTATATTTAAAGTAACTGGAAATCAGCTGATTTGCATCTTAGTCAATGCTGCCCGATGACAGACCATGCCTACTATAACCACCTATAACCACTGATGACAATGATTCCAAAGTGAAAACCATTGATGACCAGAGAGAACACCAAGGCCAGTGTCACCTTTACCAAAAACATCTTGATGGTCTCAAGACCTTAGGGAATCTACTCATTGGACTGAATAATTTCAAAGTAGTCTACCATTATTAATATTCCACTCAGTTTGCTAAATTGATCTGTGCCACTTGAAACAAAACAAGCCCTCCCCATGACACTACTACCACCACGCTTGACAGTTACCCCTCCAATTATTCCCAAATAACTCAATCTTTACCTTGTATGACTATAAAAGTTTTCCACAAATTACATCTGGCTTGTCCATGTGAGCAGCTGCATGTTTCAGCTGAACTTCAAGGTACAGCCATAGGCAGGTTGCCAGTCTATCACAGAGTAACACGGGAACCCATTGGCCAACATGCACTGATATACATGCACCAACTCATACCAAAGGGCAATTTAGAGAACCAAATCCACCTAGCAGTCATGTTTTTGGAACATGTCAGGAAGTGACTAACTCTCATTTCAGGAGCAGACAAATATTCCACCAGAATGCCAGGATCTTTTTTATGATTACAAAACCCCAAATATTGGCTGGGGTGTGTGGATTTTTTTTGAGCCTGTATGAGTAATTTTGTGGATTAATGACCTTTTTAAAAATTCATTAACTTTAGTTTACACCCTCAGAAAGAGAACTTCAAAAGCATCTCTAAAAGTCTGGATTAAATAAGACATCCATCCCCATGATATCAAAACTTACGAGTAGAACTGAAGGCTACGGGGAATTCATTAGTTGAAAGCTGAAAGTCACAACTCATGAAGGATGATAACCAACCTAAACTACATTAAACTCTCAAAATTGGATTACCACAATTCCATCCATTCATCTATCCATTATCTATACCCGCTTATCCATGAAGGGTCGCGGAAGGGCTGATGTCTATATCTCCATTGGTCTTTGTGCAAGAGGTGGGCTATATACCGGACAGGTCGCCAGTTCATCACCAAGCAACACAAAGACTGACAATCATCCCTGCACACTCATACCTAAAGGCAATTTAGAGTATTCACCTGTCCTAATAGTAATGTTTTTGAATTGTGGTAGGAAGTCGGAGTACCCGGAGAGAACCCACTCATACACGGGGAGAACTAGCAAAGTCCACGGAGAAAGACCCCAGGCCAGGATTTGAACCCAGGACCTTCAGGGCAACAGTACTACCAACTGCCCCACCATGTAGAGGGATTACCACAACTGTTATTTTGAAATGTGTATGATTCCTAAATCACTTAAAATACTTTAAGTATTGAAAATGTCGATTTCTTTTAGTAAATAATTTCTTAATATTTCTACTGACATGAAATTCACACTAGATGTCAATAACAACTTACACATTAAAACAAATCTGTCAATATTTAGAAAGCATTTAATTCTACTAAGTGCAAATCAGTATCAGCTGGTTTAATAATAACTGATGGACTATAAAAAGGTTTCTCATAACCGAACTATAACTGAATCATCCAAAAAAAAGTCTGTGGTTTGTCACAAAGCAATAAAGACCAGAGGAAAGATCAAATATTTGACATAGAGATGAACCTTTCCTTGTAATCCTAGAACTAGGATCTTTGTCAGTTTATGATAACGGACATGCACTGGACATATTGGACATATGGGGATAGAAATGTCATATGTAGAGTAAAAGTCTCCACAGGTGTTCCTAAGAAACACCAATTCTCCTTCACACTCAAATACTGACATACACCAGCTTCACAATACCTGGGCTGGCGGTGAGACAACAGCTATCAAGGCTCGTCTGTGCCCTTGGGTTGTGAAAATACAGAAAAGAAAACGCTGATACAGATTTTGAAAAACGTCAGTGAGAAAGGAAGAAAGAGATGGGAAAAAGATAAGAGAAAGCCATAGAGCATTTCTGAAATCCAGCAGCTTTTATCACTGCAAGGGATGAACATAACACACACACACACACAAACACAGACATGGAGAGGCAGGCAGTGATGCACAGACAGGTATCCAGAAACAATGAGTGGGTGGAGGTTAGCCCTTGGGCTTTTCCCAGAAACCAGCAGCCTAATTACAAAAGTAAACACACATACACACACACACACATGCACACAAAGGCCTTCCCAAAAGCTGTAACAGCTGTGAGGCCTGTGATAAAAAAAACAACCAGCAGCTTCAGATGATGAATCTAAGGTAAAACATCATTCACTGACCTCACTGCTCCAAGACAGTGTTTTAATTCAAACATGGTGATGCTGTACGCTCATATTTCTACTGTAAGCATAAATATAAGATCAAACATAGGAGGCAACATCTGTGCGTCTTACTGAATTGCTGAGTTTCTGCTGTTTGCATTGCTGCTTTGAGCAAATAAGGACAGATTACAGCCAAAGAAAATGTATTAATGCCAGATCATTGATGCAATATTTATGAAGCCAAATTAAAAAGCTTGTGTTCATTATTTAAGGCAACGTATCTGGTTGCTTTGTATGTGTTTAAGTGTGGACTTTGGGTAAATGTGGGTGAAAAAGGGCTTTCCCGGTGCCACACAACAGAGAAACACTTGCTGCTCTTATATAAACATGGACTCAAAGGATTTTACTGTACAGCAAACACCTACACACAGATACATAAACAGAAGCTCGATCTAGATTCAACTCAGCTGTTCAGAGTGTTACATAAAAACAATCGAAATGCACAACTTAAATAGCTCAGGGTAGAATCGCAGACATATGCACTTACTGAACATCTGCAGATGAAGAAAACACTGCACAATTAAACTAAACAAAACTTACTGAGCTGGCCTCCATACAGTGAAATAAATATCAGAAACTTCCAGATCAATAGATTCTTAAACAGCACTTCTGAACTATTGTACAACCACAAGCGTCAATGTATTTTAATGGGATTTTATGAGATGAACAAATACAAAAGGAGGAAGGTGTTCTGGTCAGAATATATGTGTGGAGAAAAATAAACACTGTCCATCACCCTAAATACACCATCCCAACCATGAAACATAGCAGTGGCCGCATCATGCTGTGGGGATGCTTTCTTTAGCAGAAACAGAGAAGCTGGTCAGAGTTGATGAGAAGACAGATGGAGCTAAACCATGGATAAACCTAAATCAAAATATATTAATGTTCTAGAATCGCCGAAAGCTACTTGATGAGGGAACATTTGGAACAGAACATGCCTCTTCGCAATGTGACTGACGATTCCAAAATGAATATAGATATGGTGGTGTCTAGTTGTGAAACATTTTGCAGTTTGTCATGGTCTTGTTTACTGAGGGCAGTTTCAGAAAAAAAGCAGCTTTTATTTTCCAGGTGCACCTTTATGACACTGACATTTCTTCACCTTCTAAGTCCAATATTTACTACTTTGCACCCTGCCAGCTCCAAAGGGAAATATCTCTCCAAAGCTCCTCTATGCTGCAGTGTGTTTATCTTCTCACTGCAAACAAAAGCTGTCTGCTGCTTGATCCAAGTCCAGTTGTATTCAAATGTGTTATAGATTTTTTTCCAGAGTTTGAGATTCCAGTGATGAATAACTGACCACAATTAATGACCACTGTCCTGCATGTTTTAGGTATCTCCTTGCTGCACATCTGACTTAAACAAACAGGTGATTAACAGGCTTTTGCAGCACTTAAAGCACTTAAGGATGGCGTACGTAACTTTTGCTAAGATGTCACCATCATATTTTTCTGTTTGTTTCCTGTACATAATAATTATATGACCATCTTGGGATGAAATTTCAATGCAATATGCACAATCTGCGTTCACCTTCAAAGTGGTAAGATATCTTTTGTAGCTGATTTAATCAGAAAATAGGTCAGACTGCCCTGCCGTTGGAGTCACTTTCAGTATGCCGAGGTGAGTGAATCTTCATTTGTGCAAAGTGAGCACCTCTATGGTTTAGTATGAGATTAAGTAGCATTATTATTAGGTCGCTGAGTTGCGACGAGGCAAGCAGTATATACAGCATCTATGAGTTGCAATGCTCATGCCAAGGAATATTTTGACATTTACTAGGAAACTGTAGTAGACTAGTTTAGCTGGAGAATGAAATACATGTGGTACATAATTAAATGTGTGGAAAAGCATGTTTCAAACACTTGTGAAACACAAAGACTAAGGGGAAGTAAAGGAAATGCATTTCATTTACAAGTTTTGTAAGACTTACTCTCTATGAACAATGATAGATTTGTACATGTACTCTATGATCCTTGGACAGTTTAACTAATTATGAACAGACCAGTATGAAAATTGATCAAAAGTTTTATTCATATTTTACCTGTAATTCTAACAAGACGTTAAAGACTGAGTTCATCCTCATATGGAGTGGGTTACAGTCCTTATTAGGATAAGTGAAGAAAGTTATAGTTAAAACTGATATGATCACAGTGATGAAAAACAATAAATACACAAGGTGGGTGTTATTGCTATTATTCCTCTGCTCTGAGTACAATTCATTACAGTTAATTTGTTGAGATGTCCTTGGAATCTCATCATCATTGTTGATGCATGCTGAAGTGTGTTCTTGGTTTGTGGTGTTGTAAAAAGAAAAAAGCTCCATGCTCATGTTTGTGTGTGGATACAACATGCAAATTAAATGCCCCATAGTAATACCGCCTTATTAAAGCACAGATTATGTTTATTGTTAATTATGCTCCACTCTATCTAACATTAACATGTATTTATGCAATAATCAAGAACAGTATATCTTCCTCTGTAATCATCTGCCACTTGACCCCTCTCACCCTCACCACTTCTTAATTTCTTAACCTTATCTTCACTTCTTAATTCTCCACCCTCCTCCTGCTGCTTCTTTCATTCCTGCCCATCCAGGGCCCCAAGGATTCCTGACTCACTCCTCCTGCATGTGTTTGTTTATACGAGTGTGTTCACTGGTCTGAAATGAGGAAATAAACCAGTTTGTTTTCAACCCTAAATGCAGTAAAGTCTTCCTGACAAGTATATTACGGCGTCACTCGTGCACCCAGCAGAGCGTCTCTGTTCAACCTCTACGTTACAAGAGCAGACAGCAGATCCAAAAATAACTCGAGACAAAACAACAGTTGACTAAAAACTAAATATTTCAAAATATTTTCATAATTTTTTTTCCCAAAATGTAATTGCATGTTTGCATTAATTTCATTCAATCCTTTTAAAATTATCAGAGTTTTCTTAGAAAATGATCTTAGGTTTATTGATATGGGTAGGTGGTTTGATTATTTTGCTTTTTATACCGATGTATGCTAATAAAATGTTTTCTCTTATGTTTAGTTTTATTCAATTGAGAATTTTCCTTTTATTACTGGGTATATTTTGTTTGTTTAGCAAAAAAACTGTGATGTGCGACATGTTCCAGTGGTTTAAAGAATGTGGTTCCCCTTTTCTTTCGAGTTACATAGAAATAACTTCCTCAGTCAAACAGCATGAGCAAAGTTAATTCTTGTCATCCAGCTGTCTTGGTTGTCCATGTCATTAGGAGTGCCAGACTTGTATTATATGTTGATTATTAATTCATTAAAAGGTCAGCTCAAACAATAGATAATACATATAATAGATTATATAGTCATTATAATAATTATCAAAATATGTCAGGTTAGGTTGGTTGGTTAGTTCATTTGCTGGTTTTGCGGATTGGTTGTTGTGTTTTGTTACTCGGTTGGTTGATTAGTTGGCTGAATGTTATGGTGTGGGTTTTTACCGGTGGGCCAAAATAAGTGGCTGGAAGGTTTCCTGGCTGATTTACTGGTTGTTGTTTTTTTTCCATTGGTTGGTCAGCAATTATATAGTCACAACTGTTTAAATATGTTTTGGTGTTTGTTGTTTTTTACTGATTGGTTTGCTGGTTTTGTAAGTTGGTTGTTTTGTTGGTTGGCTGGAAGACAGACTACCTGGCTGACTGATTTGTTTTTTTTAACTGGTTAGTTGCTGCATTTTTATGTGGAGCGTTGTCTGGCATAGCTTTGTTGTAATCAGATAACAGAAGAGACATAAAAAACATGAAGACTTAAAAAAATTATAAAAGGACAATTTCAGGTGTTTTCCCTGTGCTGTAAGGTCACAGAACTTAAAGAGTTATTTATGTACAGAGTTTAATGGCATCTGCTGCTTCCACTTCTACAAGAACATATTTTCTGACTCTAAAACTATGGTATTGATTTAAAAAAAAAAAAAAAAAAAAAAATGCTCAGTTATCACACCATTAGAGTTTAGTTAGTGAAAGACAAAGTACGTCACAGGGGCACAGACCTTCATTAACATTAGAAAAGCATCTGCAGTCTTCATCTTTAAGCAGATACTTTGTTTTTTACACAGTGGAGACAGAATATAAATTAATTTCATCAGTCCCAGTATGTGTGGCACTGATGAAATTAGTGCCACACATACTGGTCTCTGATCAAGAGTCAAAGATAAGATTAAGCATCAATCTAATGTAAAAGCATCATAATACAAAATACTGTTTTGTAAGAAAGATGAGCCAAGTATGTTACAAATCTGCCAAAATACTCGCCAGATATGCCAATACAGACAAGTCATGCATGATAATAAATAAATGTTCTTATTAAATATCTGGGGCCATATTAGAGCTGGTTCTTAGCCACGATGTTGTTTCCCTCTTGGCATCGGAAGAAACGGGAACCTCGCTGTGGCTTGTTGTTAAACCTCCCTATGTGTACGCCGCTCGGCGTCAAGAGAGAGGATATCCTCATGTCTGCACACCCATTAAATTACACACCACACCTCACTCTCGGCCAGTGGGCCCATCTCTCCCCCCACGCCACCCAAATCTGTATCGGTTATGTAAAACGTGGGGCGAGGAGTATGAGAAAGGTCCCTGGAGAGCAACGTTCATCATACATTAAACAGCACCCCAGGTCTGACTAAACACCGGCTCATTAATAAGTAATGAAGGCAGCGGTTAAAAATAGATCCCCCACAGCTCCTTCCACCCTGGTTCTTCCCCATCTGACAGGAGACAGACTCTCCATGCGGGGAGCAGAGGAGGAGGCCTGTCCTGATGTGCTCAGCGTCAAACTCACTCTGGCTGGGTTCAGCACCAAGGAGAGTACCATGGAGAGTACCGCTGTAATAGCTCACCAGGTGTTCTCTCAATGAAAGCTCCTGGGTGAACAGCAGACGAGCTGTAAACACAGACTGATGGCTGCAGAGATGTTCAACTTGTATTATTTTCTCTATTCCAGATTTCCCATCACTTTATTCATCCTCTTTGTCAGAATCCAGCACGCTCTCCTCCTCCTCCTCTCTTTCACATTTGACCATCAGTTTCCTTAATTTTATTCTTTCTCTTCATATGAAATGTGAAAACTAACCCTTTTCCTTGTCATCAAATATTTCAGTGCATTTTCACCTCACTACTCCAGAGAACTCTTCAGTCTCCTCTGCTCGCCATGTTCCTCTTTCCTAAAGACCTCTATCCGTTTTTCTGTCTGATTTAAGCTACAGGACTATTTTTTACTCTTTCCCCTAAAGGCCAGATGGATTTCTTTTCATGAGCCTGGAACAGAAGAAATATGAGCAGAATCTGAAAACCTGCAGAGAGGATGAGGTAGAACAAAGGGGGTGATGGTTGAAAGCAGCAGACTCCTTTAACTCAGCAACCTTTAGCTCTTAGGTGGGAGGGGAGAAAACACAGAGTCTAACTCTACAAGTTCAATTTAGGAAGATGTTTAGGTCAGGTGTATACAACCAAAAATAATATTTGACAGACAATAATGGAAGCATTTGAAATATGAAGCTGAAGAAAAATAAATAAAAGAGGTGCCCAGTCCTCAGCATTCTGTTCGAGGGAGTGATCTTATATTGACTATGTGACACCGTGCAAACATTATAAATCAGCCTTTATCTCTTTATAGTGTTTCCAAGAAGTCAGACTTTTGTGTGCATTTTTAAAGTGTTCTTGACACAACAGATCTCAGCTGCCGAACATGAGCACTAATGAATCTCAAACAGTTTGCACATGATGGGGGTAGAGTGTGTGTCAAAACCATTATGAAACAAAGCAGTGACCTGATGGAGACTAACCCTGCACATCACCCTGAATGCATCAAACCCACCATGAAACACGGGGGTGGTGGCGGCTGCAACATGCTATGGGAATTGTTTTCTACAGCAGAAAGCCCAGGACATGCTGGAGGGACTATGTTTCTCAGCTGGCCTGGGAACCGTTCCCCCCAGAGCAGCTGGCCCAAGTGGCTGGGAGAGAGAAGTCTGGACTTCTTAAACTGATGCCCCCACGACCTGATCCCGAATTAGGAGTGAGAGAGAGAGAGAGAGAGAGAGAGAGAGAGAGAGAGGAAGGAAAGTTGATCAGGCTTGATAGGAAGATGGATGGCGCAAAATACAGAATAGCTCATTTAACTATGACCCTATGGAAACAACCAAAGCTACAAAGGAATAGTTTAAATCAAACCACATTCATGTGTTAGAGTAGAGAGGTTAACATTCAGATCTAAACCAATGAGATAATTTCAGGTAAGAGTTGAAAATTTAATCTGATTAAGCTTTAGCGTTTTTGTCCTCTGCTTGTGTACATTCATCATTTTAGCCACACACTACACAATATACATTCATGGTCACTTTCAAGAACTTAAAGAAAATGAGTCAAAAGCACCAAAGTCCAAAGAGAAAAATTAACATTTTGAAAGCTTTAGGACCACTTTACAAGATTAGAAAAAATCTGGCTCTTTGGAAGGAAAATACAAAAAACAGATGTGAGTCAAGACTTTTGAACAGCGTTAAATTGCAAAGCAATGCAATGAGGGTAGCGTATCAAAGTAAATTGTAGGGCTTTGAAATCCCATCAAAAAACCATTTGGGATTTTAACTATCATTCATAAACTGATCATGAAACCAAAAAACAATACAACAACACATCTTGATTTCTAACGCAGCCATTTTTCACAGTTTCGAGTACAAACATTCCCATATTTCCCTTTCATTCAAATCCTCCAGTCTGTGAACATTTCCAGGTAAGTTAATCAGATGCTGCTGTGAACTCCTGAAGGCTCTGAAGGTCAGAGTCTCCACCTCTGGTTGGCAGCCAGTTGTCACTCTGCCCAGTTGCGTGGAGAAGGTGAGAAGGTTTTTAGAGATAGCAGCCAAAATTTTCCAATAATATTCTCATCCAAAACAAAACAAAACAAAACAAAAAACAAGCAAACAAAAAAAAAAAAAAAAACAACCAAGAAGTCTGAGTGAGAGGAGTACAACAATTCTGGCACTGAAGAGGGAGTGAGGAGGCTGAGGGAAGACAAAGGGAAACGGGGAGGAAGCAGAGCAGCAATGGAGGTTAGGTGCTGTGGTGAAGATGGAGGAGCAAAGTTGAGAGCGGAGGAGAAAAGGAACGAGGGGTGGCGGATGATGCAGGAAGGTGAGCCAATCGTCCTGCTCACTTGACCCTTCCAATTACCACGGCGGCGGTTAATTAGCACCAAGGTAAGCTCCAGTAATTACCACATTGTGTTTCGGACAAGAGGCTGCTCACACAGAATATACACACAGGCACACAAATGTGTTGCTATGGATACCTGCAATCCTCTCCATCACTCTGCTACAAAACGAAAAGAGAAACGAAGATGGAAATAGATGTAATACATGAGGAGATAACAAGAGCAGAAGCAGGAAGCAGAGAGAAAGCAAACAGAAGCTGCACAACGTCAAAGAAAGTCGGAACAGAGTTTTGGTTTGATTCTGTGTGTCGGTCCCAGTTAACAACCCTCGCTGTTGAGGAATGGCAGTTGAGAAAAACAAATTGATCATCAAGTGTACAGGTAAGCTTTGAAAACTGAATACAATAAGAAACATGAGTACCACTTATCTGTTTAAAGAGAACACACGGTTATCTTCTTGCAGTTATCTCCTTGACCTTATCAGATTTCTTCAGTCAGTCCCATCTGCACCTCTTCTGCAGGATCTGACAAAAGGCACAACTCTGCATCCACCTGCACATTTTCAGATACCTGCCCAAACAGGCAAAGAGGCGACACATAGGTCGTGACACCCTGACCCCGACCCCTCACCTCTGCCAACACCTTTTCCCCCTAATAGCTCTGATACTGTATGTGCTGAAACACACATGTGCACGGACACACATGGCCAAAACGTCTCTCCGGTTTAGCTGACATGTTGCATAAGCTGTCCAAAACAATACTTCTCAGCAGGAAAGTGTAGCAGAAACAGAACAGTAGCCTCTTTTCACATCAGTGTGGAAGAAGAAGCCGGTCTGTGACCCCCGATTAGGTAGAAAGGTTTCATCTTACTTGTTTTGATTGAAGGAAAAATAAAAAAAGAGGATTGAAAAAAAAAAATTGTGGAGAAACATTTATGAAGAAATAGTTTTCATTAAGGTTCTGAGTTAGAACGATCTGTCGCTGTACAATTATTTGATTCACTTAAGCTAGATCATTTCAATTAAAACAGATATAACATAAATCCAAATGATCTGCACGGAGCAGCCGCCTCCTCCAGATGCTGCCATGTGCCGAAAACGAACCTCTTCACGCCTTCTCTCGTTCTTTATAGGTCAAATAGCGCCACCAAGTGTCAAACAGCAGTACTGCGCCTGTTTATGCCACATGAACAGAACATTATAATGAAGATATTAAGGAACTTGCATTTATACAATAATTCTAAAAATCACCTGTATTATCTGAAATGACCAGAAATTCTTACAGAAAGAAAATGATGGTAAAAGACTCCCTAACTTGAGTGAGAGTACTTACAGCAGCTTTAGCAACCACCACCCCCCCCAGTAAATCACACCATAACCATTGTATAATTTGTAGAAAGGCAAAAATTGTAATAGAGTAAAGAAAAAACAAATTAGCTACAAATCTTTGAGGTTGGAAGTTTCCTATGCCATCACCCTAATCTTTAACTCCCTTCACAGATTTTCTATTGGATTCAAGTCAAATATTAATATTGATTCCAGTCCAAAGAAACATGATAATATGACAAAAGGACTTCATTAAGTCTTCCAGGCGTATGAATAATTATGTGCTTAACTATACTCACTCTTTATGTGATTCCTTAAAATGGTCTTAAAAGCTGGGTCAGGGTCCACACCAACACTGAAACAGTATACCTCCGAAACAGAAATGCTGGATATTTAGAAAAGTCCAAGGAGGACATGAAATTGTTCCAGGTTGCAAATACATAATTTCTTGGAATTAATCAAATTTTTAAAAATTCCATTGTGTTTGTTTTTGTATGAAGGTTGTAAAATTTACAGTGTGGTGGTCTCTAAAACAGCTCATTCTGAAAGGAGCTCAAAATAGGCAGAACTGAGCAAAGTGAGATCTCACTATCTGAAAATGAGTTTGTGCAAAAAATGTTTTGTGTAACCCATAAACCTAATATACAATAAATAAATAAATATACAGATGTTGCATCTCATCAAGGTTTGTTCTTTAATCATTTAAATTAATGCAGAAAACCCTTATGCATACATGACTGTCTGACCAGGGGTGGTGGGATCAGGCAGCAAGTTTACAGAGGTGTGACATGGGGGCCTGTTCCTCTAAACCAGTGATGCCAAACCTTTGGCCTTAATGACCACTGTCCTGCATGTTTTAGGTATCTCCTTACTGCACACCTGACTTAAACAAACAGGTGATTAACAGGCTTTTACAGCATTTGATGACATGCAGAGGATGTAATGCAATCATTTGAATCAGGTGTGCTGGAATAAGACACATCTAAAACATGCAGGACATTGGTCCCCGAGGATCAGGATTGGGAACCACTGCTCTAAACCTCTGGAGATCAGACTGGGTGAGGGTCACCATAAGTGACATAACAACCTAACACATTATCTATATGCCAATTTTCAGCTTGGGGTTATGTCAGGAAAAAAAAAAAAAACCTTCTGTCATGGCCACTATTAAGTATGGTGCAGGATCTGTCATCCTTGTGGCATAGTTTCTCTTTCAAAGGCCCTGGAAGCCTTCAAATGGATTACATCATAGATTCTTTGAAATTTCTGAACATTTTAAAGAAATAGTCGTTGGCCTCTTGTGGAAATTAGTTATTATTGGGCCTTGTAGCAGGATATTGATTCACTACTTAAGGCCAAATCAACAGAAAAATGGTTCACCAAGTGCATAATCAAGTTTCTTTCATGGCCAATTCAGTCACAACAGTGGACAAGTTAAGAGAAATTGTCTGTGTTGATGCAAGCTTGTAAAATGTTAGATGTAAAGGTGTAAAATTATGTTACTCTGAAAATGATTATCAATTTAAAAGCACTTTAGAACCATTAATGAGTTTGCAACTTATATCCACCTATTTTGTTTGCAAGAAATGTGATGTGTTTTGCTGCTGAACTGAATATTGTCTGTAGAAACTCTGCAGCTTTTTTTAAGGTACCCAATTTACTTTTAGACAGGAGTGACCGAAAAGAAAAAGGTCAGTTTTTCAGGGTAAAATGATGAAAATTGACAGAGCTCCAAACATGTTGATAATTTAAAAGAAAAGTAGCAAAAGAAAAACATAAAAGTATAATGAAGGTATTTTCATCAGAAGGAATTTTTTGAGAACTGATAAATTACTAAAAAACAGAAAATATTTAAAGACAGAAGAAGTTGAAAGAGACTAGTGTAATATTTTAATAACGATGATGGAAAGAGACTGTTTGGCAGCAAAAAGAATTTTTAAAAGTTTATCCTCATTTTCTGATGATTCATAAATAGAAGGTAATCAGACTGAAGGAATTGGCAGCTTAAATGAAAACGTAGCATTTCTCTTCCAAAAACTGGATGACTTTCAGTCTTCATGGAGCTATAGTAGGAATTGCTTTCACAAATGTGGTTCTAAATTATATGAAAAATAAAATTCTCCTTTTTCGTCATACATTATCAATTTGTGGTTTGGGCGTTTAAAAAGTAGGAACACTCAGTGTTATTCTCCACATCAGTGTTATTCTCTTAACATCACTCAGTTTTCTCTTATTCTCTGTAATTTTCCCACTTTGGTTTTTCACAGAGCTTTGTTACCTGGCTCCATTAGCTTTAGCCTGGTTAAAAAAAAATAAATTAAAAAAACAGATCCTTGTTCTACGCTCTGCTTCATAGGGAGATGAGAATAGGTTAGTATTCAGTTAGTAGCTCCATTATATAGTTAGTAGCTCCATTAGGTTAGTATTTCCTTTATATTCTGCAAGACGGTTTTCTACCCCCTGTTGATTCTCATCATGGCCTGTAGAGGTCGCCAGTTTTCCTGATGTCTCATTGCCTTTTTTTCTTCCCAATGTATTTACTTGTAAGCAGTGTTGCCACAATTACCGACAACAGCAGCGCCAATTCTCACTTTGTAATAAAGTGAGAATTGGCGTTAAAAATGCATTTTTGACGTCAAAAAAAAAAAAAAAAAAAAAAATAAGTCTTTCTTAACATAAAAACTTCGCACTAACTGGAGGAATTATCTCTCAGTCTAACCGCGCCGTGCTGAGGCTCAACATGTTTCTTTAAATGTAATGTAGTGTTTCGGAAGCTAAGATGAAACGTCACCAGCACAGGGTGTATGGTGAACCTTAATATTGTCAGCTCTATGGAGAGCCAGTGACGTTATTCCCAGCTTGAAACGCTTATCTCTCTCTTCGCTACATTGTTTAAGTTTGTGGCTGCTTGGTACGTGTTGCACGCGAGTTGTCCTCATGCTGAAAACATGACATGTCGCATATTTTTGGAAAAAGTGGTCATATATGTAACGCGTTACTGGAATCACTGCTTGTAAGAGTTTCACTACTTCAACATAGTTTTACTCAAGTAGATGTACAGAGTTGTCATCGAAAAAAAAATTACTCGAGTAAAAATATATTTTGCAAAAAGCCTAGTTAAGTACTGGGTACTTGTGCAGTACTGTTTAATCTGATTTAATTTGTGAAAATGATAGAATCAAACAGAAAATATACAAGTATGAGTAGGTCCTGGTACTCAGGGCAAAAACATAAGAAAATGAATAAAAATTAGTTACATCATTACAAAATAACAAATTGGTGGCGAAGAAACATCTCAGGTTTCCACAACATAAAACTTTTAAAACCCAATACCAGTAGGATATATATATATATATATATATATATATTATATATATATATATATATATATATATATATATATATATATATATAGCTAGATAGATAGTTTACTGAATATTCACTTGTCCTCCAAATGGCATAACAGCATCAGCAGAAATACATTAGAACACACTTGTGCACACCCAAGAAGTCTTACTTTCACATGAACTATGTTGGTGGATTTGATGCATTTTTGGGTTTAAGCATTATCCCAAGGGCATTTTTGCTTTCTGAACACTTGTTTCCATGTTGGACTTCCCTGTTCGCCATTATCCTGTCAGAACTCAACTTCTCTTATCTGCTGCATCCATGGCCACTGCTTTAGGAAAAAGGAGGTTTATCCTCGATCATCGTTTGTAGTTTTTGACAGAAGCGTCTTCTTTGCCTCCTTGCTACAAGGTTGTTACTATTTCGAAAGCTCAGAACATGGCAGCAACACAGTTAGAGTGCTTTAGGAGATGGTCCAAGGTTTTGTTCAACATTCATGTAGTAACATTAGGAAGGAACCTCTCATCTTCAACTTCTTTTTGATCCAGAAATCTGATGCTTTTCCATTCTGATGCTAAGTCATGACAGCTGCATGTTTTCTTTGCTAAATCAAGAAAATAAAACCAAGCACATTTCGTTTACAGCAGATGGCCAATTATGTTCATAGAAGGATATTGTAATTATACTGAAATGAAGTTTGCTGGTCATTTTTGTGCCAGGGGAAAACTATTGTACTTTGTTTTAAACTTTTAAAACTCTAAGCAATGACTTAACTTACACCTGATCCCACCGCGCCATCATCTACAAACAATAAAAACTGTTTTATAAAGGACTGTACAAATGAACAAAAACAGAACATGTTACCAAGCAGGAAGACACACTTTAGACACAATTATGATAAAACAACAAGAAAACGTGATTCTGCAGTTTAGTTACTTCATAGTTTTAATTTTCCATATAACATAAAAATCCTACAATAAAATG
The DNA here is from genome assembly GCA_014839685.1 of Anableps anableps. Taxonomy (NCBI): domain Eukaryota; kingdom Metazoa; phylum Chordata; class Actinopteri; order Cyprinodontiformes; family Anablepidae; genus Anableps; species Anableps anableps. The sequence continues at coordinate 17,020,017 of CM026074.1, forward strand.
AAAAATGTACCTGTTCAGAGAAAAAAAAAAAAAAAAAAAAAAAAAAAAAAAAAAAAAAAAAAAAAAAAAAAAAAAACCCTTAAGCAAACTGTACTATGTACATATTAACCACACTGTAACCATGAAAGGTGGATTTAATGTCCTTTATTTTATTAGTAGCCATTTCTTTACAGATGAGCAACCTTTTTGGAAAGCACTGTCCCAGCAGATCCACTCTGCTGACCATTTTACACGAAGCCTTTAAGATTTGGCACCAACAAAATATACAAATTAACACCCTTGTATGCCACACTAATAAGAAACACAAAGTAATCAACAATAAATATGATACAAGATAAAAATGTGTTGATAAGATGAAATGTCCTTAAATTATGTAACCCCTACAGAGCAAAAAAAAAAAAAAAAAAAAAAAAGCATATTTTTGACTTTTGGCCATAAGATATTTTGTAATCAGGCTGTTAATCTTCAGTATTGGGGTTAAAGACTCATTGGAAGAGATGACTTCGTTTATAAGAAAAAGAAAAAAGCAGAGTAATGATTTTAATGAGCTAAAGTCTGTTCTGATAAGGCCTGAGGCTCCTCTGTTCTCAGTATGTCTGATTTGTCAAGGCCAGAAAAGGAAGTAGAGGGAACCCAGGCAGCAAGTCTAAAGGGAACAAGCTCATGATGTAGTCAGGGTTATTTATGTGTTCCATAGTTAATGTCGAGTTTGTCTCCCCCTATTGGTTAAATCAAGTGTAAAAAAAAAAAAAAAAAAAAAAAAAAAAAAAAAAGTTTTACAGTATCCAGAAGAAACCATGCAGTTTGCTGGGCTACTTCAAGTCTGATTCTCCCTCCACAGCTGCAATTATAAAACCCGGATCAGAAAATCCAGCTGATGTTTGTCCTGATTTGACAGCAAGATGCAGAAATGTGTCTGCACACACATCCGGGTAAGACGATGAAGAGAGGTGCAGAGTTTCTCCTCCTCGTTCTGAACTATTGAGCAATGAAAACTAGTCACCTCTGTGGTGGAAGCAGGTGTGTTGTCTTATTCACAGGTGACTCGCTTAAGACTAGAGGGTTTATTTATTAAAGACGCATTCCAGAAACACTCGATAAATTAGAGGTATAGAGTCTGAATGAACAAAGTAAGCACCTGCACTGACCTGAAAGTCACTTTAAAACCATTCTCTGAATGAGACCTGAACACAGTCAGGCTCACATTAAATCATTTATTTAAGGGTATCAAAGTAAAAAGGGAGCAAAACAAAAAGTAGAAGAAGACAGCAAAAACCATTTCAGGACTGGGAACCTTAGGTTTGGATCCAACTAACGGTTGCAGATAAGTGTTAGGGTGGTCTCAATAACTGTTTTTACTGATAACTCCTCTGACATGATGTTGTTTTGCATGGCTGAGTTGCAAACACAAGGCTTACTGAGTTCTTCTGGTGCTGTGGCTGAGTCAGGAGAAAGATGCAAACACGGTAGCCGTAGAATTCACCATTAAAATGCTCTACATCGACAGCCCAGAAATGACCCAACTTTAGGAAACTAAAAGCAAAGAATCGATCATTTAAACAGCACTGCTATAAATAAAAGCAGCCTAAATCTAAAAGAAATACCAGCCTAAGCTGGGAACACAAATTAGACCTCAGTTTGCAGGAGTACTTCTGAGCAGATTTCTATCTAACCTTAAAATAATCTAAGAAAACAGCTTTAACAGATCAATCTTATCCAAACTGCCCCTAAACATTGACCCAGAATATGCAACCAGACAGTTAAACTGAAGCCTTCCTTATGACTTACAAACACCATCTGCAATTTGCTCTAAAACAACCAGCAGCAGTGACAGTTTCAGTGCTTGATATACAAAGCAAATGTGTTTGTGGAGACCCAACAGGAAGAGGGATAGCAGGCTGTGGGTGGAGGTGGATGAGGGATCCAGGGGGTGAGGACCGTAGGACTCATGGAGGTGTTTCTGCGTTATTAGTAGTGGTCTTTTTCTTTGTGACCTTTTTCACTGTCTTGGTTTGAGGCTGGCAGAGGGAGAAAAAGGGAAGAAGAGCTCAATTAATCAATTGAAGGGGTGAAAGAGAGACAAATGAGGGAAGAACCGGGTTTTTAAGAGTTCCTACATATTTTATTAGCCTAATTCTGTCCTTTTCCAGACCGAAGTTTCCAGCGTTCCTCGTCTTTTTTGATTCCGTTGTTAAAAGTACAAATACTGATATTTACTATGGATTTTCAGCTGACATGGGCCTGGCAAAAACAAAAAGGAAGGAGGATAAATAGATGGACGTTTCGATGGATGGGCAGATCAGTGGGTAGATGGAAGGATGGACGGACAGGCAGATAGGTAGATTGATGAACGGACAGGTGCAGGGTCAGAGAGATGGATGAAAAGATAGGAGGCTGGATGGAAAGAAAAGTGGCTGGGTGGCACTACATACGGTTTGACACGTGAAGAGATGGACATACGAAGCAATGCAACAGATGGATCGAGAACAGTCTGGAAACTCAAATACTTTTCCGTGTTTTATTGTGTTTTTTTTTTTTTTCATACTTATCCATACCTAGAAAATACTTTTCCAGAGTGTTTATTCTAGATAATCAAGTTAGGCTGAAACATAGGCTTCCTTATAATGAACTACGGTAACTGATCAATCTTTCCCCTGTGGCAATACAAAAAAATACCTGACATAAACACATTCGAAACTGATAAAAAGCCGCCTATACAACCCAAAACTATCTGTGCAGAAGTATATTCTCGAGCTGAGGGAAGCACATCCTGAAGTGTGTTCCTACCTCTGTCTTCACAGCCGCTACCTTCTTGGTTGTCTTGGCAGTGCTGACGCTGCGTTTGGGACCCTTGTCTCCCAGATCATCGTCCGAGTGTTCAGTTCTCGTGTCCGACTGGTCAGAGCCGTGTTGGGACGATGAATCATCGGCGAGAGATGCTGAAGAGCGGGCTGCAGGATAGGACGGCGTAATCTGGTTAGTTAGTGAGGGCAGCTTGGGGTTTACACTCAGATCACCAAACATTATAAAAGAGAGGCCATAATTACAATCAGATTTCTGACTTCTTTTTCTACCAGATTAATTATTCTACGTCGTTTATTTTAGAATATGAAAAAAAAGGAGGGATAAAAAGAAGGACACAAGGGAAAGAAGAAGAAGGAAAGGAAACTAAGGAATCGAAACAGTATGGACACTAGGAAGGAAGTATACGAGGAAGAATGGACACAAGGATGAAAGGAAGGATGTAAAGAACAAGGGGAGAAGAAAATATTATAACCTCTTGACAATAGAATAGGGAAATATTTTGAAATTCAAATATTTTTCCATAATTTTATTTACCTTTTTTTTTTCCATTCTTATCCAGAAATATAAAAATAATTAAATCAAATTTCACACTTTTCCAGATCGAGCAGGAACCCCGCAGTCTGAATTTGTAGTACAGAGGTTGTCTATGAAACCAGCTGAGTTATAAATAGCTTCATAACAACCCAGTCATTTTAAATAAAACGCACCCAGATGCTGGGAGTCAAAGGAAAAGAACTGAAGAGAAATGTGTTCATATTTAATGTAAGACTGCAAACAACCTGATGATGTACTACATGTGTCCTTTATTCTAACTGCCAATCATTCACACATTTTCCCCCTTTCGCTCCACCACGTATAGACCTGCAGCGAGGCCGAAGATGATCCGAACAGCAACAGAATAAAACGCGGGGTACACCTTGGATAGGACCATCCAACACAAACACCAGAGACAACCATGCACCCATCAGTAGTTTAAAGTGTGGATTTAACCCAAAAATACACATTTCAGACTATAATAAAAAGATAAATCCATACATCCATGAGAAGAGCACGAAAACTCAACCCAAAAATTACTCTTTGACATTAATCAAGCATTTTAGGGGTTGTTTGTCTTGGGATGGACTGGCAGCCTCTACATGGTGTACCCTTCCTCTCGCAACTGGACCATTGGAGTCTGGCCCAAGCTCTCCAGAGATCCTGTAAGGATTAGGCAGCCACGGGGAGAAATGGAAAACAGAAAGTTTGTTTTTCTCATAACTAAAAGAGGAAGTTTCCAACGGTTCTTACAAAACAAGAGATTCGAAGATCATTCAACGTATGATCCAAGATGGAAAATGCTCGTGTCAACTTTAACGCAACTCTGGAAAGCTGTTATACGGAAAAATCAAACCTGAAATCATTTGGATTTGTACAAATTGTCATAAGTTGTGCATTATTTGACATTTTGTTTTGGCAGTCTGTCAGATTATTAGGTAGTGCTGTAGCCTCAGCGTCTCTGTATTCAGGACCACATAATCGCCGCAGCAGTGAGACAAAGAGTCCTCGTTCTGAGCCTCTCCTCCCTCCAGAATCACATGATTTCACCCCCTCCCTAACTTCACGCTCCCTAGACTGCTTTATTCCCCTCCTGCAGCAGAGTTTGAAATCATATGACTCCTCTCAGCCCAAATTCTACCATGAACGAACTCCTTAAAGTCACACTCTAGCCCAGTTAGTCCTTACAGCCATCTGTAAATGTGTGTACTACTTCATGCTGCTGTTGAAGAAGACTGATGGGATGTCTGTGGCCTTACTCTGGCGTGCAGAAGAACTCCTTGCCCGGGGCAGCGTGCTCGCCCCCGAGCTCATCTCCATGTGGTCTCGTCTCATCCGAACTTCTGACGTGTGCAGGTCCAGCTCGTCCTCCGTGTTGATCAGAGTCAGGTCCTGCATGCTGAAGCTGCGCAGCTTGTCAGAAAGCACACCCTGGCCCTGGGTAAAGAAAAGAGACGCGTTAGACTGGAGACGGCATGAATACATCTTTTCTTCGGCCAGTTTAGCTTCTGTGAAGAAGAAACTGAAGCTTACAGACAAAAATAAAAGATATTAGATACTTTGGATAACCTCCCTGCGTGTGTCACAATGACAAACATCCCTGGTAAAGATACGTAGAAAACCTTTATTTAAAAAAAAAAAAAAAAAAGTGTTATTGTAACTTTTAGATGCCCCTTTTTTACTGCAGGCATCTTGTTTTTCCCCCCCTTTGCCATCATTTGATTTTACTTGAACGTTGTGCTGTCTTGTCTTTCCCACTTTGAGGAGGAAAAGCCCTGAATGTCACATCATGTTTATACCCCAGGAAACAGAGTTCGGATTACGAGTTAGAAGTTCCACTCAGATCAACTTTAGAAAACAAAAAACCTTCCATGAATTCCACTGGTTTTACGGAAATTATTTAAGGTACTAATAATTTTGTTGAGCAATATTTTTCAAAATTCGACATTTTTCCCCATTGAATAAAAGGTATTCATATTAAAAGGTTGGGTTATTTTTATTTTCAGCGTGGGATTACCCTACAGGAATGAAGGATGTGTTTATTTTAAGCGTCTTTATACATCTTTACCAGGAGAGCCAATAGTTGTGAAGGGCGCTGCAAGCATACTGGAAATCCAGGGTTTTAGATCATGCGTTTTGTACTTCGAGGTTTCATTTAAGCAATTTTATAAAAGCCTAACTAATACAAACAGGGTTTAAATAATGAAGGCTCATCTGACAGATTTGCCATCTTTGTTGTGCATTCATGTTGTTACAGTAGCCCAGAAGGGACAAGAGTTATTGGTCAAACTAAGGCTCTGAAGAGGACGCTTTGTGCTGTTGATATCTAACCAGGTCAGAACCATTTTCTGAGGTTTAAGACAGCGTTTGGACAGATTCACAAATAGAACCTTGTAACATGATAATGATGGATTACAACAAAACACTTTAAGACAAAATGAATATTAAAAAAAAAAAAGTATGAAAACCTGATTCCTGTGTTCTCTTGATGAAATATAAATAAATCACACATTTTTAACCAAGCTGGGAGGCAACATGGATTCTACATGTAACAATGCATTTTAACAGGACTAGTATTGTGACAGTTCACCATTACAGTCATCAAACCCTGAATTTCACCAGCAGCAAGGGTCATGCGTCATTTTTTTTTAAAAATTCCTGACAGCAACACACCGACAGGACGCCTCACCTTGGTGGCTGCAGTAACGGCAGCATTAGCGGCGAGGTTGAGTCCCCGTTTCCCAAACTTCATCATCGTCTCATAACTCCTGTCTTTGGCCTGTGCGATGTATTCGTCAATTTCCTTCACACAACAGCGGGAGCAGGATTGGGGGCAGGATTGGGGGGGGGGAGGGAGGATACAATACAGACTGTCAGGATGAAGAAACCACTGGTGTAAAAGGGACCTGAATCAGCCATGAATATTTTAACATGGATGTGGATGTTATTGTTGTGCGACTCAAACTCCTACCTTTTCTTTATTGGAGAGGGTTGGGTGGACAAACTTGCGGTAGAGAACGCTGGAGCCCTTGGTGTAGGGCGACAGGAGCCAGATCACAAAGGCTATCTTTAGTTCGAAGTAAAATGGAAACCTGAGAAAAGGAATAAAAAGTTAAAGCTCTAATGATAGGCTGGACTAAAAGCTTCTCCTGTCAGTGAGCTCTTAACTACGATTAAAAACTCTGAGAAAGAGCTCACAGCACAAAAAGTGAAAGGAGGTGGGTCGGATTTTCCTGCTAAAACATTTCTTCTATTCTTCTAAACTAAATGTGTTTTTAATTTGGTTTTTTTTTTAATTATTTTTATAGCTACACGTGATAACATAAAAGTGAGGTATGCTTGGGCTTGTATGCACTTTTTCATTTTACACTTACCTGGATGCTCCCTCAGAATTTGATCACAAAACCTGTGACATAATATAACCTTTACTTTGAAATGCATTTTAAATAGTCTGAAATGCTGCTATTTTAATGAATAAAAAGGTTTGGAGACAGAATGACCCGGATCACAATATCAGTGCCGTGATCGTCGTTTGTGATTATTGTGCTCAGAAAAAGGTTGTAAGAGACCCAAAATATCCATCACTTGTGGAAATATGGCATTTTTGTACTAAAACAGATGTGTGCAACTTCCAATAGGCACAATTGCACACCTGAAGAATAATGAACATCTTATACTGTGGAAGGAATGATGTGCTTCAATCTTTCAGCCATTTTTTTTTTTTTTTTTTTTTTGTTTTTAAAAAGGAGTTAAAAAAATAAATAAATAAATAAATCCAAATCTCAACAAGAAAAGATGCCTGAATGAATAACTTTATTTTACAAGCGCATTGTTTAAAAAAAAAAAAAAAAAAAAAAAAAAAAAAAAAAAAAAAAAAAAAAAAAAAAAAAAAAAAAAAATGGCCAGTATGAAAACTAGCCTGAAGGAAATGCATCCAGTGTTTCTGCTGGGACTTACAGTACTAGAACTGAGATTGTATTTAAAAATATGAGGAAAATCTAATTCCTATGAAAATATCGCAGCACATAAGTGTTTGGAGAAGCTAAACGTGAGCTGTTCAGGAAGTGCCAGCTAGAATGTTGTTTTCAGTCAGTCTGAGCTGAATCATCGAACTGTAACTGCTTGGCGTCAGGTGATCTTTCACTCTGAGCAATTTATTGGAGATTTATTCTTTTTTTATGCTCACTAACATTCACCCCTAGGAGTTTTATTTTGTTTGAAAGGTTTCCTCCATTGCATTGTTTTACTGACTCTGTGCAGGGAAAGAGAGAAGAAGATTTTCTCTCCCCAGATGGTCACTGTGAAGTCCCTCCAAGAGATGGAAAGAGGGACAGCCTCCTTAGAGCAGAAATAAGTCTCCCTCTGACCACACTGTTGTCACTGCTAAAAATACACCAAGCAGCTTAATTTTTCCTCTTCAATTGTCACAAATAAATGAGATAGCTGTTGCTAGCGTTTGGATTCCCAGAGTTTCAAAGTAGATGAGGAGTTGGCTGATTCATTTAATCTGATGACAGAAGAAATTGCTGGTCCAACTAGGCTTAGGTGTACCTCTTTTAGAAAATTTGATTATATTTTAGGAAAATTTTAACAGTTCTCTTATTTTTGTTTAAAGAGATTAATACCTAGGAGCAGTTTCTGGCAGTAGGCAAAGCTGCAGTGGTGGGACATATAAAGCAGCAACAGGCCACTTTTAAAACTTTCTAAAGAATATTACGCTAAAACTAACCCGAGCACTTCAAAAGCCTGGTCATACAACCTCATTATTTATTACAAACTTTGCAGGCATCTCAAGATCCCCACTCACCATGACAGGAGCAAGTCTGTGACAGTCTCTGCTGTGCTAAACAGTGCAAATACTATCCAGTACATCATCCATTTTACCTGCAGAGAGACAGACACACAGAGGTGAGAAACTGGAGAATACTGGAAAAACAGCACATGAAAACACAGAAGCACACGTGCAGGAACACGTGACGCAACACAGAGGTTACAAACATGCAAAAGCTGAGCAGCAAGAGACGTTTTCATTCATTCACACCAGATAAGACTTGCAAGGCATTACTGAAATAAGCCTTAAAACCAGGAAGTGGAGACAAATTAGCACTGATAGGAGGACCATAAACATCTCTGTGAGGCGGAAGACTAACTAGAGATGTTTAAGAACATTAATAGGAGTCTGACAGACATGTAGCCAGAAGACAAACAACATCAAGAGGCTCATTTAATTGGGGGAAACGGGACAAAAACATCAGCTTTAAAAAATAAAAAAAAATTAAAAAAAAAATAAAAATGGCGTCACCCTTTTTCCTTTGCCTCCTCCCATCACTTGCTACTTCTGCTTGAGCAGCAATGGAGGAGTTGCCATAGTAACCTGCCAGGAGGAGACTGCTCTCCAGCATAAATGTAGGCTGAGGGCCAGCTCCTCCTCCTCCTGGCTCCCCCTCTCACTGCCGACTGATGCAGCGATGAGGTAAGCAGGAGAAACCCCATTTAGTTGCCACACCATCAGCTACAAGCACAACGGGATTCTGCAGCCCCCTTCATTGGTTTCCCCTAGAAACACTGTTTAACTCATCAGCACCAGTGTACTGAGCCCAGACTGGATTGTGTTTTTTTTTTTTTTTTTGTTTTTTTTTTTTGTTGTTTTTTTTAAAAATGGCACTACACAAAGGAACCCTCCTGGACATGAGGGGGGAAAAAAAACAACAACACACATTTAGCATTTAAAAAAAAAAAATAAAAAAAATAAAAAAAAAATTGCTTCTTTCAACCTTTTCGAATATTTTAAATGTTTGATCATTACATCCTTTATCTATTGTTTCAATTTTCATCTGATAAAACCTTAATCCTAGACATAAAGCAGGACCTGCATGGGACCTCAGATTGCGCATGTCAGTGGGTGTGGCTCATTAGATCATGAAGGATCTGCCAAAGCGGTGAGCTCATGATATCGTCTGAAAACAGCGGGACGCAAACTTTTCAGCAAAATACATCGCAGGAGCTCATAAACCTGACTATCTGTTGAATAAACAAGCATTACAATCAATCATTTACAACGGAGTTTAAGAACAACATCAACAGTCCATCTATTTGTATCTACTATGCTAACATATATAGCATAAACATGTTTTACCAAGACCATTTTTGTTTCAGTGGGTTTTTTTTTTGTTTTTTGTTTTTTTTTTAAACCCTGCTAGTTTTTAAAATGACCAAATGCAATAAAGTTTATAAAAAGAGGGAATAAAACCACAAACACTTTACAATTTGTTTATTTGAATCCTTTTGTGGATTAACTTTTGGAAGATTTTTTTTTTTTTTTTTTGCCAAAAAAAAAAAAAAAAAAAAAAAAAAAAATTGTTATCGATTCTAACAAGGAGAAAAGCACAACGCTGAGAGGTTTCAGCAATATGCAACACAGCAAAAACATTCACTCCTCAAAAAAAAAAAAAATAAAAAAAATAATAATAATAATAATAATAATGGGATCATGAAAAGCTCTAGAAATAAAAGACAATCCTGTATATTTATTTTTCCAAGCATTTTCAGACAGTCAACGACCTCTTTCCTTATCATACTGGTTTGATTGTTTCATACTTTCGGTCCGAGAAACCGACCACGATCGAAAGTGTTCAACGCAGTTTGGACTATAGAGAAGTCCGTAGAACATCCAGCGTGGCTGACATTACAAACCGTAAATCTTTAAAGTTGGGACAATATCTGTGAGAAGAGCTGGCAGCAGCCAAGGGCAGAAACTACCACAAGCAGAAACTGAACAGAAGGAGGGTCATGAATGGCCCGCTGCGACACAACGACCAGAGGCGATACTCACATATTCCTTCACGTTCTTCGTTTTGACAGCCTTATAGGAGGAGTATGCTGGGTATAGAGTCCCAAAGGCGAGGCTGGAAAAAGCAGGAGAGCAGAAAGGGCTTGGCTCAATGCAAGGAGATACTCTGGGTATGGATACCCAACAAACTCAGTCATGGAGATCAGTCGTGTTTGCACTGAGCTTATATAAACAAAAGAAGGCTGCTTATTCCGCACCATTTGTCCTACTTTTACTTTAACGAGCACAGCTTTGCTGCTGCTCTAACAATCAGTAATGGAGATCACAGTCAGGAAGAGTGCAGAGAGATAAAATGGAAAAACACACAAATAGGTCTGCCAGGGGTGGGACGCCATGTGTTGACTCGTGAGCAACTCTGGGACTCCGAGCACACAGAGCTGTGTTTTTGATGTGCATCTGGCTGCACCCTTTGTTCTTTGTGCAGATTTGTGCTGATGTGACATATGCTAAAAGGCGGACACAAAAAAAAAAAAAAAAAAAAAAAAAAAAAAAAAAAAAAGGCTGTCACCAGTGCGGTATTAGTCAATTTTTGTGACCTTAAACTAAATCTAAGGGATTGAATGTGCATCAGACTGAGACTTGTGTTTCCAGTTGAGCACATCTGTCATTTCTTTCCCCCATAACCATCTCAGATCTTCTGTCCTATATACAGTAGAGTCTGCTTTTAGAGTCTGCTTTTCTTCAGCAAGGATAATGGAGCTGGTCAGAGTTGAAGAGAGGACAGATGAAGCTACATACAAGGCACTGCTTATTAGAGATCGGGGTTGTGTTAGAATCGCCCAATCAACGTTAAAAACCTAAAGCTAATTGAGAATTTGAGTCAAGACTTGAATTGCTCATCATGGATGCTTTGAGAAAAAAAAAAAAAAAAAAAAAAAAAAAAAAAAAAAAAAAAAAAAAAAAAAAAACATAATTGAAAATCACATATCATTTTTCTTCCATTTCACAATGATGTGCTACTTGTAAGTGATCCATCCAATAAAATCCCAATAAGATATGTTGAAACGTGCGACTGCAACATAAAAAAGCTAAAGGAGTATGATTTTCTTTCTTTTTTTTTTTTTTTTTTTTTTTTTTTTTTTTGCAAAGCTTTATACAAGTTCAAAGAGCGAAATAAAGAAGAGAAACAGCCGACTATTTGTTTGAAGTGCTGTAGCTATTATGATGCATATGTGGTCACACTGCCTAATCATTGCACGGCTACCTGAGACACAGTGAGGCAGAGGAGCCAGCTGGAAGCAGTTTGCAGTGCTATTATGTAATCCAGGAATATTTATAGGAAGGATCATTATTTCTGCACCCAAGGCCCTTTTAAATCCTAAAGAAACCATCAGTATAATCGACATGTTTGACATATAAAGAAGGAAATAAAGCAGCCAGAGCCAGCCCAAGGCATAATCAAACTAAGCCGCTGCTTAGGCAGAACTCCACTTTTAAATGTCCTTTGATGGGTTCTGATAATCATCAGACTTGAAATACTTCAAAATTTAAGTTTCATTAAAATAAACAACAAAATGTATTGATAATTATAAAGAAGAAAATCTTAAAGTTTGAGTTTAAATCCTGCACTTCTGACCTGACTGACACATCAAGTTAGAACGCAAAAGATATTGTCTCAGTAACGTCTCAAAAATGTTATACTAAACTAAACTACTAACCACTGAACGACACAAAGGGATAAAACTACCAGCACCTTTTAAATGACCCATCAGTGGCCCTGTGGTGGGTGGCGTAACTGGGGGTGGGATCCCAAGCAAATCCTGCTTAGGGCCCCAAATAATCTTGGGCCTGCCCTGGAAGCAGCCCAGACAAGCGAGGTCAGGATGACTGAAGCTGCTGGCTTTGGTTGAGTCATCCAGTGTGGTGATGTGGTGTGTCCAGGTGGAAGATGAGGCCCTGGTTTATGATGCCACAGAGATAAATCCTCTCAGGAAGTAACTAAAACATAAATATCGGAATTTTTCCACCTTTACTCAGTCAACATTCAGCTCAAGCCCACTGAAGGCTGCGTTGTATGTGTTTTCTCGTCTGCAGCAAGGTTTGCATGTTAATCAGGTTGGCTAACTAACAGCCCCTTTTCCTCGCCAGAATAACAACCTCTCTTTTGGTTTGTTTTTAAATGGCAGCGTCGTTAGCTTTGAGCTGTTAGCACGCAGATTGTGCTGCATCATCGCCCTTATTAACAACACAGGGCAAGTGCTGGGAAAGTGAGCAACCTCGGCAGCTTCCATCTGAGTTTAACCACCAGGCTTGTCCCCGGAGGGGTTTCTTATTTACAGTGTTTCGGCTGCATTTGGGCAGAAACAGACCACAGCAGACCTTAGCTGAGCATCAGACGGCGATGAATGGAGCAGACGGAGATGATGAAGCTAACGTTTCTAACTCAGCAGATGGAGCCCAGCCCATACTCACACCACTATCCTCGAAATAATCCAGGATACCATGCTGCTGAATAGCCGCGTCGTGAGCCTTCTCCGAGACAAGGAACTCTTATTTGGGCTAGCAGGCGGACTCTGTGCCCCCCATTCCCCCTGCAGGACGCGGTGTGTGCCGATGTGAGGCAGGAGGCTGCGGGTCCTGCTCGTCCCGTCCGGCCCGGTCCGCCACGCCGCTGTGCTGTCAGGTGGGTGAGCGGCCACGGAGGATGTGGATGCGCTGCTGCTGCAGTCTGCTCTCCACCACTGCGAGAAGGACTGGCTCTTAAAGAGGCAGTGTCATGTGGAGTCACGCTGTTTAATGTCGCTTTCACTTTATGAATGCCCCCCCCACCCCATTTTCTCTCCTCATGCACTCACAGCTCAATGAACTCAAGGGAAAATAAGGCCGGCCGTAACACAAGTTTTCCTAAAAACCATTTAGAGTTAGCGCCTCTATGCCAGTTAGCAAAAATAAAACAACAAAAAAATGGTCTGTGCTGTTTTTATGTCTTAAAATACACAGTGACGGTTGTCATAAGAATGGTGCCCTGGGCGGGCCCCTCCTTCTCCCACCCCCCACCACTGCTCTCTGCCTTTCTTCCATAATAAAAACATACAGAAAACCTGTCCTCGTTTGTGAAAATATTGTTTTTTGTTTTTAAATTTCCCAGTCGAGCATAGCAAAAGGTAGTACCCAAACACTCCAGCTCATCTCAGGTAAGGTGGGCACCGGGTGATTGGCAGCAAACATACCCCTGATCTCCCTAATTTCAGCACCAAGCAGAGGCTCCCTTCTCAAAACTCCATATTGTCGGCATTCATAAGAGCAATTAAAAACTTGTTCAGAGTCCAACTGATATATTAATTATGTTTGTAGCTGCATTTCCATTAACATTGAAATTGCACAAATCAAAATTACGAAAATAAATTTCCTTATTGGAAACACAGCATTTTCAAGAAAAAAAAAAAAAAAAATCGAGAAAAGGTTTTGGCATTAGGATGAGGTGGATTTTTTTTGGCCGATCGAAATTGGTTTATTTCGCAAAACTGCAGTGGAAATATTTTCTCATCACACGATTCACATAATCAACAACCAGATGTTGCCACTGTTTTAAAAAATTAGAAATGTATTCATGTGCCCAAACTTCATCTGTTTTATTTGCTTGTAATTTCCACAAACTTTCCCACACTTACAAGCTTAAGTCAGCCTAATTTTATCTTATATGCTAAATATTCCTGTCTCTGTACCTCATCTGTCTCACATTTTACTGGGAAGTATTCTTATAACTCATCTTCATCACGAAGTCTTAATTTATCTTTGTCAAGACTCAACTGGAATCATACATTCTCGCCTCTTCCTTCCTTAAAAGGGTAAGGAATTTGTCTGAATTAATTATGTAAAGAAAAAATTAAAGTGAAAATTAAAAGCAAATACTACAAAGTTCCCTGTAATATAAAACTGCTCTACAGAGTTTAGTAATGCCCTTAAACGTTATTGCAACCAACAACAAATTTATATTTATTCAATTGTAAGATGAATGGAGTGGTACTTATCACATACACTCAATCAATAAATTAGAATATTATTGAAAAGTTTATTTCAGTAACTCAGTTCCCAAAGTGAAACACACAGCCTTATTTTTAAGCCTTTTCTGTTAATGATTTCCCATTTGCAGCCAAGCACACTATTAAAACTTAATGCTGCCATAGTGATACCATAATGATATGGTGTTGCCTCATGGCAATGGCTGCATTTTAAAAAGTTTGTTATTTAATTATCAAATAATTGCATCAAATTGTCAGATTAATGCTTACAATACAAACATATTAAACTGATTTGTTTTACCTGGAAAATGGCCAGGAAATGATAGTTTCTGATTGGCCCTGCTCTGCATTCAATGCTGGTTAATTTCAGGTTACTGGTTTAGTGTCTTGAAAGAAGGCGAGGTAGATTCTGCAAAGGCTTTATGCTATTTAAATGTTTTTGTGAATATTTCTGTCTAAGAAGATTCAGCTTCTGTTTACATATCAGTCTTGCTAACTTCCTCCTAAATTAAACAGCCCAATGGGTGGCAAGCTCTTTCGCGATTGTGTGGAGCAGCCCATGAGACGGGGACCAACTTCAGATCTTCTTGGGAGGTTGTTCGCTACATTGTCTTGGGTCCTCCTCCTTTTCCTTTGTCTCCAAGAGGTTCCCAGTTCATGGCATTTTAAGACGGACGTTAAAACATAACAGTTGCGAGATGTGTCCAGTCACTCTCTCATGTAAGAATGAATCAGTTTTCAGTTTTGCAATCAGAAAGTGGCAACATTACTTAGTTTGTATGAACTATAAATTATTTTCAGTAAACTTTTACTTTAACCTGTCAATTTCACAATAACTTTATGCAAAAATAATTTTGTAAGAAGTATTCAAAACATATCAGTTTTGTAATTACGATTTGCAACTTTTCAATGTCAAAACCTGCATTAAAAACAGGCCACTTTATTAGGTACACCTTGCAAGACATGTCATGCATGCATTTCAGAAAATGGGTCAAGCATTGGATTTTTATTGGCTAATGAATAGTTAGATACCGAACAAAATGCACTGTCTGAGTGGTTAATCCCAGATAAGGTAGCAGGAGAAGTTAAAGCAGCGAAAGTAAAAGGACTGCATGTCCGGCTTTGGCACCAATTTGCCACATCACAATAAAAGATCTCACACAGAATAGACATTAAACAAAGTTATTTTTGTAAATTTTATTGTGAAAAAAAAATCCAACTGCTAAGATCAATATATATATTGATACAATGTTAATGGCCAGTAGTTCTGTTCAGCTGCAACTGTGATTCTTGAACAATATAGCTGGAAGTCCGTAATTCATCAAACCTCCTGAACAAAGACGGGTAAAAAAAAAAAAAAAAAAAAAAAAAAAAAAAAAAAAAAAAAAAAAAAAAAAAAGAAGAAGAAGAAAAATTGCCGTTTCTGAAGCTCGTCTAATCATCAGCTTGTGTAAAAAAGAAGATTTTACTCTAAATGAGAGAAATTAAACAAAAAATACAAAACTTTGGTCAGCTTCCCTTGATTGGCTGCTTTGTAAATTAATTTCAGCCACAGACGGCAAAGAAAAAAAAAAAAAAAAAAAAAAAAAAATCTACAAAAACAGGTTAACCATGCTTCTAATGAAAAACACCTCATCAAAATAAGAATGTTACCCCAGTACTCACATTTTGTGATTTGCTTATATTGTAGCTGAAACTCTGCTCTGAAGGCACGTCAGCTTTTTACCTCCCTTACTCAAACATCTTACATTTACAACAAAACCAAGAGAACACACTGACCTTAAATACAATGTTAATCAAAAAAGAAAAAAAGAAACTGAAAAACAACTAGACAAGTTTAAGAGTACTGTGTAACAGCGATAAAGGAGTTCCTTCATCAAAGCGCTGATTTGCCCCCTCCCTGTCTAATCCCCCCCCCCCCAAATGAAATGTTCTCTTTCCCCCAAATTCAGACCTTCACTGCCCCAAACAACACACACAATCTGTACTTTGTACTCTGCAGTTTTCATTTATGTGGATATGTGCTGTGTGTGTGTGTGTGTGTGAGTGTGTGTGTGTGTGTGTGTGTGTGTGTGTGTATGTGTACGTAGTGGAGTGGCGTGGAGGACTAAGGGCGAGCTAGTTTAGGTTCGTGGGCCTTCAGTGTCCCAACGGCGTCCTTCACTGCATGGTAGATGATGTTCTTCACCTGAGTTAAACAGGTCAAAGAAAACTTTAAATGCTAGACAACACATCAACACCGCAATGTGTGTGCAAACACGAATAAAACCTACCTGGAGCTTGTCTTCGTGGTTTGTATGAGTCGTAGAAAGGTGTCTGAACTCCTGCGTCAGTCTGAAGCAGTGCCTCACATGCTCAGGAGACACAAAGTCCTCTGCCACCTTGATACAGCTGTACAGATTGTGTACCTGAGAGGGGAAAAAGCAGAGCAAGAAGAGCAGCAGTGTTAATGAAGGGATACGCCTTAAAGCGTTCATTGTTGAGGTTATGAAAAACGCATTGTGAGGCATCATGTGTCTGACCTGGTGTGGCGCTCCGGCAGGGATGAACACAGCGTCGCCTAAGAACTGTACAATGGCCCAGCCCTGGACGCCGTACTCTTCGTACAGTCGGCGTCGCAGCCCCTGGTCCAAGTACCAGCTCTGGTCGTGAATAGGGTCGTGGTCCGGAGGGTTCTCTTGACCCTGCTCTTCTCCCACCTGACACGAGTCGCCGAAAGACGAAAGCATTGAGATGTAACAATGGTTTGCATCTTGAAGACAGAGTTTTGTTAATTACAGCTAAAAAAAAAAAAGTGTTCGATATTTGATAATATTGTCATTAGGATGCGAGACATGTCCAGTTTCCTAAAATTGTTCACAGTGCAATTTGAGGAATCAGTGGTTGCTAACCTTGCGGAGTAATTCACGGATCTTCTCAGCATCCTTGGCTGCATAGATGTGCCAGAGAGCTCCAGGTTTCTCTTTGCCCTCGTGTACCCTTCTCTTCGTCATATCATCCACATCGCCCTCCTCGATGGTGGTCATGACTTCTGATGACCCAAAGAGAGGAAACAATGCAAACAGAAAAATACAAGACACCAAACATCCATCAGTAGGATCTATATAGAAACATTTAGAACTCAGTTCTTTCTTTCTGATTCCACAATATTAGAGTTTTAAACTTTAGTCCTTAGTGATTCTTTGAAACTATGGCACTTATTCTATATGTAAGAACAACTATTATGACATTGTTAAAACTGGAACTGATGGAGAGGGTAAAAATCTGAATTTCTTTTCTGTTAAAACATTATTTAAAAATGTATTTAGTATCCATTCGTCATACTTTTGGGGAAAAAAATGGTGCAGAGTTGTAGTTCTCAACTGGTTTCTCCTGACCCAGAGGTATTTCTCAGGCAGTCCTAAGTGGGTTTAGGCACCGTATGCAGATGCCTCTCAAATTAAAATATCACGTTAATTTATTTCAGTGATTCATCTCAAAAAGTGAAATGTTTTATGAAGCACAGAATGGTATACGAGTCCTTTTTATTACTGTATGTTTCAGCAAACGTAAGCCCTAAATTCAGTTTCTCAGAAAATGTTAAGATTTTGAATGCATTTTTCCGACCATGTTACAACCTACACAGTGATGGGGATGAATGTTAACTTCACCAGCAGACAATCCTTAACACGCTCCACTAGGAGGAGAAGCCACTGGTGGTCGTCGTTACAGAAGCTGCCTATTCAAAGTGCAGCGTCCGAGCACATTAGACGGAACGTTGAGTGGCGGCATTTCCAGAGTCGGCACAGCCACCTACAAGGACATTTTTGGGGAACTTCATGCTTCTTTCTGTCAACAAGCTTTATGGAGATGCTGATTTCTTATCATTAGTTCATCCAGTTCAATGGCCTCTGTACCACAAGCTGAAGGCTGCCATCAAAGCAACCTGGGCTTCGTTTGCGTCGCCTCCACGTCGTGCCGCACTGATGCAGTAATTAAAGCCAAAAGAGAAAAGACCCAACTATTGAGCGCATGTACTCTGCAGCACACATACTCCACAGTACATGCGCTCAATACAGTACATGGACCTACTTTTAAGTAGAGCCCCTATTCTGCACTGAATCTCCTTTTTATTGTTACTATTCAAAATGTTATTTTTTTTCCCTGAAACTGAATTTTGGGTTTTCATAAGCTGTGAGCCATAATCGTATTAGGTAAACAAATTTCACTGTTTAACTAATCTATGCATGAGTTTCCCATTTTCAACTAAATTAATTGAAATTCACGTTGCAATGATTTTCTTATTTGAGATGTACCTGTAAGTTTTTAGTTTTTTTTGTGAAGTGCAGCAGTTTCTACCCAGATGCCATTTGGCACAGCATGCTGTGGCTATTGTCTTAAAAGCAGCTATTTATTTGTGTTCATAGTTTATCCACAAAGAAGTGATACTAATTGATATAATTGCAAAAACCCATAAGAGGGTATTTCAACAGCCATAGTTGCTGTGGAAGCTTGAATATCTAATCTTGTTAAAAGTGTGGCAGTTTAACAAAAGCCGTTTGTGCTTTCATTAAAAAAGGGGGGCATATATAGCAATCCTCAAGCAGGATTTCAATCTAACATCAATTTTATGCTCTGAGGAGAGGGGGGGCTATGATCCAGAAAAAAAAAGAAGCAAGGACTCAAAGTCCTCCTGTGGTTCAGATCATGTGTGCCACTTCAGGCAAAACTAGAAAATGTTGGTGAACTTATTTATTTATTTTGCATTCAGTGTAAAATACCAAAAACTGTTATGTAACACTTTAATTTCATCTTCAAATATGAACTAAAATGTTACCTTTTTTAAACAAAATGAGTCATAGAGCTCACATGAGGAGACATCTCTAATATTAGTACATCTAAAAAAAAAAAAAATAGAATATTGCTTAAAAATGCCTTATTTCTTGCCAATCATCTCAAAAAGTGAAAGTCATTTTAGACAGATTCATTACAGAGTAAAATATTTCAAGCTTTTTTGCTAAAGATTATGGCTTATAAGTAAAGAAAACCCAAAATTCATTGTCTCAGAAAATTAGAATATCACATTAGTCCAATCAAAAACAGATGTTTTAAGCACAAATGTCAAGCTTCTGAAAAGTAAGTACATTTCCATGCACTCAACACCTGGTTGGCTTCCTCTTGCATTAATCACTGCATCAATGCTCCGTGGCATAGAGGCGATCAGCCTGTGGCTCTGCGTAGGTGTAATGGAAGGCCAGATTACTTTGATAGCTGCCTTCAGGTCATCTGCCATGTTGGGTCTGGTGTCTCTCACCTTCCTCTTGACAACAGCAAATAGATTCTCTGTGTGGTTGAGGTCAGGATAGTTTGCTGGCCAATCAAGAACACCAGGGTCACTGAACCAGCTTTTGGTACATTTGGCAGTGTGGGCAGGTGCTAAGTTTCGCTGGAAAATAAAATCAGCATCTCCATACAGCTTGTCAGCAGAGGGAAGCTCTAGAATTTCCTGGCAGACGCTGCATTGACTGTGGACTTCAGAAAACACAGTGGACCAACACTAGCAGATGACAGGGCACCCCAAGCCATCACTGGCTGTGGAAATTTCACCATGGTCTTCAAGCAACGTGGATTCTGTGCCTCTGCACTCTTCCTCCAGACCCTAGGACCTTGTTTTCCAAATGAAATGCAGAATTTATTTTCATCTGAAAACAGGACTCTGGACTACTGCGCAACATTCCAGTCCCTTTTCTCCTCAGCCCAGGTAAGACGCCTCTGATGTTGTCTCTGGTTCAGGAGTGGCTTGACATGGGGAATGCAACATTTGTAGCTATGTGTGTCTAGTATTCGTCTGTGTGTGGTGGCTTTTCTGGAATAGATTTCACTTGACAATCCTCTCAAGGCTGTGGTTCTCCCTGTTGTTGGTGGACCCTTTCCTACCACATTTCTTCCTTCCATTCAATTTTCTGTTGGTATGCTTGGATACAGAACTCTGAACAGCCAGCTTCTTCAGCAATGACCTGTTGTGGCTTACCCTCACGAAGGGTGTCGATGACTGTCTTCTGGAAATCTGTCCAGTCAGCAGTCCTCTCCATGACTGTGTAGCCCACTGACCCAGAGGGAGAGACCGCTGAAAGGTTCAGGAAACCTTTGCAGGTGTTTGGAGTTGATTAGCTGATTAGAGTGTGACACCATGAGTTTCCATTAATGACCTTTTTCCACAGTATTGTAATTTTCTGAGACACTGAATTTTGGGTTTTCATTATCTGCAAGCCATAATCATCAAAATTACAAGAAAAAGGCCTGGAATATTTCACTGAGTTTCACTTCCTGAGATGACTAGCAAAAAAATATTGCACATTTACACAATAGTCTAATTGTTTTTTTTTAGATGTACTAGCACTGCTATTATGTGCTCCACCTACAAGCAGGAATGAAAAATCATAAGGGGATTCACTGTTGACAGTCATCAGCTCTTGTACAGTTACATCGCTAGGAACTGCCACAGACACTAACAGCAGCAGAAGAGAAGCATGGGGAGGAAGAAGATGAGGAGGGAAAAAGGAGAAACACGATGAATGCCTGCACAGGTTTTCTGCTTGGCCACAAAAACAGTATCTGTAAAACCAAAACAGGAACAACGGTCTCAATAATATAAAAGCATCATATAATGCTTGAGTCCATGAAAAATGATTTATTTTCATTACATGTTTTGTAGAAATGTCAAATATATATATATACTCTGTGGCCAGACCAGTTGAGAACCACGAGGGCAAATAAAAGGACAATTTACAGACTACACAGTCACATTTACTGACAACGTTCACATCCACTGTCTACTGTTGATTTGTAGATAAAACTATAGCCTGTTAACATGTCATTTTGACTGACCAGCGTTTTGGATAGAGGAGTAAAAATGTTTAATTTGAAACTAATATGTGTTTCATTGCATACATTACTCCTAATGCTCTTTACAACTTGAAATGTGCCTTGAGGAAGTATGGTGGAAGGTATACTGAGGCTATGTGCGTTTAAATATGACCAAATTTAGATTATATAGCCACAGACTGAAGTTCAGTCACCAAAACAAATTCTGTGTAATAGCTTTCAATACCATCATGTGCTGTGGTGGACTCAAGAATTTTACAATTAGCGAGCAAGGAGAGCCACGTCTGCTCAACTTAACACTTTTCACCTCGGAGGAGTTTGCAGTATTCATCCCGTTTTCGTCCTACTCATCAGATCATCTTCAGACACCGTAACCTTTACATCTTCCTACCTCCCAAAAGCAGAAATTGACAGGAAGTAGCTATGAATAATTCTTGGAGATGCACTGATCAGAATTTTGAAGCCATTTTACAATCTCTGGTTTTTGTAAAGCTTTGACCTGCTGTTGATCATTTTGGCCAACTGTGATGTGTCTTTATGAGGTCAATATTTTGTTCTTGCCTTCCTGCTGTGAGCCGCCATTAATCATTTATGTTAGCAGGGGTGACACTGTGTGTGAGAGCAGTCCTCGCAAAACAAGGTTTTACAGTAATTTTTCAAAGACTAAATGGTGACAAAAGTTCCCACTTGAAACCATTTTTACTACAACTGCAATCTTTGAGTGTATTCCAGAGAGAACATAGATATTTACTTCAACTCTGAGATTTACAAATGTTTCTAAACATTTCCAAGGTTAAAAGCTTAAAGAGGTAAAACCGAGAATATTTCCTGTACCCAGTTCAGCCTTCCTGTTATCTCCTGAATGTCTTGCTCTCTTTTACAACCTTAATGAATTCCAAACATGCCTTGACATATCTTGAGGCTTCATTTTATGAATACCATAATGGTATTTATAATAGCTAACTTTGTTATCAAAGCTAACTCTTCATTCAGTAACAACGTCCACACTCAAGAGAGTTGTAGTTTGCACAATCTGATCAGAAAAAGATCCGATATCGAAGTTTGGTCAGTTAACAGGTCAGGATTAATCAAGATGAAAACTGAATGATTCTGATTTCTTGGTGCATCTCTAACAATTATCATAAAATAAGCTTCAAACTACCCAACTGAGCATTTGTAAACTTAGCAATCTGCCCTTTATCTCCACTATCAAAGTCCAAGCATTTCCCATCTTTTGATGTGTGCGAGTTTGTGTAAAGAAGGTTGCAAGGAAACAGGAATGCCAGCTCTAGATGCCCTTCATTCATACTACTCTCCCACAGTCTAAGGACCAGAGCACTGTACACCCAAAGTAAACAGGAAGAGAAGAGATTCCCAGTACAACAGCTGCGCAACATCTGAACCCAGAACAGTTCACTGAATTCATATTGCTGTAAACGGGAGTTGGAACCCAACCCTTAGAACAACATTAAAACGACACGCTTCTCCAGAAGTTAACAGGAATTTTAACATCAACTGTTATTTACCATAATGAAGGTTGGATCACACAGAAATTTACAGACATGCAACAATACAAACTGAGGGATGAATCCCGGTGCTCTGGCCCCTACTGCACAATAATACAGAAGGATGGAGCGCAGGTGTGAAAAAGGGGGAGTTAGTTGAGAAGAAGGGCATGCTACGCAAGTGATACAACTGAAAGTCTACAGACCTTGGTATCCAGAGTTTTCCGCCTCTGTGAAGGAGAAATTTTGCCACAATGTAAATAAGTGAGACCCACTGGAGGGTGCCTCCAGTGTCCTTTCCAAGCACATTAAGCCTGGAACCACTACAACCATCATGTCTAATGATAACTTAATGTCCTCAACAATGGATTGTATTACAATTTTAGGAAAGGTATTTCAAATGCACATAAAATACTATTTTGTCACTGCGGAAAAAGTACTTTGAAATACTATAAATCAATTCTGTTTGCAACATATTTTTAAGAAACAAGGAATTTTCTTAAAAGTAGCTCAGCTGTGGTTACGGTGTCTAGTATTAAATGTACATTAAATGAGTGAGAGTGTATGTGTGGGACAAAAAAAAAAAAAAAAAAAAATGGGGGGAGAGCAAAGTAATAAAGGACCCTTAAATCTACTGACCTTGCTCCTGGTTTTCTTCTCCATGAGGAATGCCGACATACACCATGACGTTGACGGCATCAGACACATCCAGATGGAGGTTAGTGGTTCCGACCTTCCTGTCCTCAGTTGAAATTAAACCTGGGGACATTGAGGGAGTCGGGGAAAGAAGGAAGGTGAAAAGAAATGTAAACTGCACCGAGAGGAGAAGGCAAGAATTTCACCACGCGATTCTTTTTACCATAGGCATTGTACATCTTTGGTCCAAGGTCAGGACGCACGAAAAAGTTGGGCAACCGTGAAGCGAGGTTTAGACGGCCGTCTCTTTTTGTGTACTCGGGCAAAGGAAGATTGTCCATCAAATCATCAAACCTGGGAAAAAGATCAAAAATCTTACAAAATGGTTTGTTTTAAATGTTTTTAATTAAATACACTTATCTCGTCAACTGTTTTGGAATACGGGGCAGTGACACTTTTAAATTATATAGTTTGTAAAATGAGGGCTGAATTGTCCTCTACTTAATGATTTTATCCTAAATAAGGAAGTTAAAATATTGTATATTTATATTGTATTAATCATATTTTTCCTCTCAACTAGAAAGAACCCCTCTCTCCACCTTAAAAACTGTTGCTTCGGTACCTAAAATTGTATCGAGTATTTTCTTAGTATCTGTATCTAGTTTGAGATTTTAGTATCATGACATCCCTCATAGCAACTCCTCTGAACCGAACACAAATAATTAACGACCACGCATGGTAGAAATGCTAAAAGCGGTTATAATTATTAAAGAGAAATCAGAATTAGTCAAAATCGGTATCAGCAGGTCCAAACTTCACAACGACGAGGAATCGGAAATAATTACAATGGTTGATAATCAGCTTACCAAAACCTTTATAACAAAATTATAAAACAGCGACCAAAAGAATTTAGACTGGAAAAAAAAACAACCTAATAATAATGATGTTATTATGCAATAGAAAATATTTTTAAAAATTCGTATATCTAAAATTTGTGGAATCAAAAAGCAACACAGGTTTGGTTTCCTCACCTTGTGGGCATCATGTCCCTGAAGTCTTCCCCTGGAGGCCAGTCCTTTAATTTTAACACCATGGGCCTGCCGTCACTGTCTTGCAGTCGTTCTACACTCAGAGGACACATTGAAGACATTTGTCAGAAATAAGCGAGAAACATGCATTACATGAACTACCTGGTCTACAGATAGTTTTAAAAAACTGATTTAAGAGGGGAAAAAAAGGAGGTACTTTTGCACTCACTGGAGATCGTCTCAAAGCCGTCCCAGAAGTCTCGCACCTTTACATCAGAAATGATGGCACAGTTTCTACAGTTGACCAGGTCTACATCCTGGTTTCCAAACTCCTCACTGAAAGCCTCGGGCCGCCACAGTTCAGATTTTAGCCGTTTATGTATTCCTGACACCAACACGGGCTAGAAACAAATCAAGACACCTTTCAGCGCCCAACTTCCACCTGTAGGGATCAGTTCCATTTCAGCTATTTATGGTCCTTACTTGTCCCTGCTTCCAGCACTCTCTGAAGATCTTCCAGTTGTTGCTATTGCTGGGATCCTGCAGGCAAAGGAGTCGCCCATCACAAAGCCAAGAGTGTGAGGTATGTGGTTCCAAAACACTAAGACCCGATTACGCCGTCTTACGAGCTCCCAGGACTCCAAGTTCGCCAACCTTCGGAGGTCACAGAGCGTCGGCCCTCTGCTTTCTTGGTCTCCACAACAGAGGCGATGATGTGATCCAGGATGTTCGGTAGGCTGCTCTTCATCTTGTCGCTCTGAATCATCAATTATAAACATGGGTTATAATCCTATATCATTCAACAATAAGAAAAATTATATGAGGTTTTTTTGTAGCGGGACATTCAAAACATTATTCACCAGTAGGTGGCAGTGATATAATTTGTAATCTTGTATGTGCCATTTAGATTACTGCATTATTTCTGGACAAGAAAACTACAAAGGATATCAAAAAACACTGACGTACACTTGATGAGGTAAAAACAGAGGGGAATGGTACACTGCTCTCTCCAGGGCCCTGAGATAGTTTCCCCCGGTCCAGAGTTAGCAGGTCCCGGAGGCTCGACCCTCCGGTTTGGACTGGGTCATGCTGGGTCCGCGTAACAAGCTGTTGAAGACCTTTGGACTGGAAGCAGGTGGCTTTGAAAGGGCACTGAGCGAGTCCAACCCAAAGGGGGGCCGACTTTCTCGACTCATCATGGCGGCGAAGTGAGCCGGATTCTGGAAGAAGAACGGTGGTTAAAACTGAAGCTGATCAAGGACTTCTTTATACTCTGAGAAAATCCTGACTCCTTGTTCTGCATTTCTACCTACCCTTGGTGTCATCCTTGGCTTTCTGTGTGGCCAGGTCTGCCAGCCAGTGCAGAGCAGAAACTGTTGCCCTCTCCTGATGGACGGGAGTCCTTGGCAGAGGACTGTGGAACATTACAGGGAGTGATGCACTAATAAACAGAGTTACTGGTACTACCCACAGTTCCCCCACCCCCGCTGTCTGAAGGTGTTGCAGTTTGCATGGTCTCCGTTTTGATTACTGACGTTTCTTCTGCCTCTGGTTTGGAGTAGCGCCAGCACCAGATAAAGCTGTAAGGCCACCTCCGCTGCTGGATGTAGACTGCTGAAATAAACAAACAAAAAAAAAAAAAAAAAAAAAAATCCATCCCAGTTAAAATATTTCAAAAATTGTGGTACAAAGCAAAGCAAAGCAAAAATGATGGGAAGAGGCAACAAAGAATACCTGTGAAATTCCATTGGGAGCAGTAGGGCGGACTAGTGACTTTGTATGTCGACTAGCACAGGGACAGTTGGCTTTAATACCCCACTTGCCCCTTGCAGCATGCACCATGTCACCTATATTATAAAGAGCTGAAGCAGAAAGAAAAAAAATAAAAAATAAAAAAATCAGTCCTTGCATATTTTTCATACCTACGTTAGATCATATTTTACTCTTTATGTTTGGTGATGTGTAGAAATCCTGATGGTACAACACCACTTTATGCATTTGCAACTTCAGCTGCGACTCTTTTGGGGTACGTTTCCAAGGGTGGCAACTATTTACTTTCTGTTGTGTATGCAGACATATTATAAGTGGGCGAACGACAGCAGGCAAGGTGAAGGAGCCAAGGCCGTACCTCTTAAATGCAGAAAATGAGACTAGAAATAATTTTTCAGCCATCGTTTTGGCGCCCCTTTAAGCGCAATGGATTTAGTTCTGCCCTTTAACTGGGTGATCTAATATGAATACACTACAATCTAAACCAGGGGTGTCCATGACGACTGTTATCCTCGACAGTTGTGCCGTACTCACTCCATGTTTGGATGATGGGTTGACGCTCCATGAGATGGCCAAAGTTTAGATTGTTTTTTTTTTTTTTTTTTTTTTTTTTTTTTACCCAACCCAGGTTTCGATTTCTCCACAGCTTTCTCCCTGACCTGTCTGGTCTGTTCCTTGTTCTTAATGATGCAGTTTGTTCCCTAATGTTTTCTAGCAAACATCCAAGGCTTTCACAGAACAAATGTCTTCACACAGAGATTAAATTACACACTGTTGTACTCTATTAGCACGTTAAGGCTCTTGAAGGCAATTGGCAGGCCTGGATGACTCCAGATACAGGCCACACTTTTTAAATGTAAAACCTTCCTTCCACTTCACAACCATGCACTACGTCCTGTTAGTCTACCCCATTAAATCCAGTATACAATGATACAATACACTGAAGTTTATATTTACCTGTTCCTGGTATAATTTGCGTTGGCATGAGGTTTTGAGGCTCATGAGGCTGGCCTTTGGCACACTTTAACCAAGAGAAAACCTCATCTTCTGGGGTTTCATCCACATCTAAACAGAGGAATGCAAAAAGTCAAGAAAACCAGAATACGGCACAAAATAACTTGAGTGAACATTCTGTTGTTCCCCAAACTCTAACTGAGATAAGCTACCTTCTCTTGGCCTGTTCCTGCGGAGCCGATAGCAGTCCAGACACACTCCAAAGCCACACTTACGGCAGACCCAGTGGATGTTGAACAAGGTTGTCTCACATACGTCGCACATTTCTCGAACACCTCGTACAGCACGTTTCCACGCCACTTTCTCTGAAAAACATTGTAAAATCCCAGACAAGTAAAAAAATAACACATGACAAAACTGAATATTAAATTAAGGCGTGCAAGATGACTTTCATACTCACGGTGAGGTTCCACCATCATCATGGCCTCTTTCTCAGACATCACTAACTGGCAAAACTGGTCTCCCACATTGGCCAGGATGTACTTGGATGTATCGAGGTCAAGGCCCTCTTGGACCGCTGGTGCAGGCAACCAGAGACCCATCGCCATGGCATCGCTCTGCTGAGGACTGAGGAAGCCTTCCACACGAAGTATACCTTTACGTGTGAAAGCCAACCTGGTAGAATGCAGGAAAAACAAAACTGATGGTTTAGTTAGTCCAAGACACAGAGGAAACAATGTGCCATCAAACCACATTAGTCTTACCTTCTAAAGTGGAAGAACGACAGGCCACATTTGGTTCATCTTCATCCTCGCTATCGTCCTCCGTGGTTCGGTATTTGCGATAACGCTCCAGGCGGCATTCGCGGGCACTTGTGCAAGTGAGGAGCCACACTGATGCAGGAGCCATCCTGGAGGAAGGACTCACCAGACTGCTTCAGACGGCGCACCTTGCTCTGATCTTTCAGCACAGACTGGCCCCACTGGAAATACAACATAGTGTTCATTTTATCATGAAAGCTCCTGATATTAAAGAAATTCAGGTTGGTAAAAATGAATGAGATCCACCTTTAAACAGATTTGTTTTCGCGGACGGCTCTTGGGAGCCACCTGGACTTTAGATTTTTGCTGGATGGATCCATCCTTAGCAGGAAGAGAAAGCCCTGGGAGGATCTGATCTTTCTCCAGGCCCTCCTCATTCTCACTAAGGTCCGACAGGTCACTGTTGGTGCTGGAGTCAGAGTCGCGCTTAGATGACTGGCTTCGATCTTCAAGGCTAAACTTCTGTGGGTGACTCTGGTCAAAGGACAGAGCTGTTTCCTTCATTTCTCCAGAGCTACTGCTTCCCATCATCAGACAGCCTGATGTAGACGTTGGCATCTCTACGACTTCTTGTTCCTTCTTTGTCACACCCATCTCACTCTGCAAAGACGGAGCTGGCGTTGGAGTGGTGGAAGAGCTGACTGAAGCCGCGGCCAAAGGTGCTGGGAAGGTGGACGACAGAATGCCTTTAGGTGGTTCTGCCATAGTGAACAGATTAGGCTTACTGTCCAAAGAAACACCCAGAGTTTGTGGCTCAGTCCCAGTGAGGCCAACAAAAGGTGATGGGGAGTTTTTATCACCATAAGCTAGAAATGGATTAGTAGACTCTTTAGAGGCCTGCAGAAAAATGTTCTGGTGGATATCTGAGGAGTTAAAACCCGGACTGTAGCACTAAACTCCCTTCAGCAGTTCCATTATTATTGTTGTTCTTAATAGCACTTTGGGCTCCAGAGGCCATCCCAAGACTACCAATAGTTAGGCCAGGGCCCCGTCCACCTGCAGATGCACCCTGAAAGGCTGACGGTAAGTTGAAAGCACCATTTCCCAGAGGATGGGCCTCAGGCACTTTGGGCTGCTCAGGCTTTTTCAGCCCTTCAGTAGAGGCTGCAGGCCTGAAAAGAGCCACCGGCTCTTTACTTAGACTCTCCGACACAGCAGTGAAGTAATTAGTGTCCTTGGTTTGAGTCTGACCAGTTGTCAGAATGGGGCTGGTGCCAGAATTCTGGGTCATAACACTGAAAAAGAGGTTCTGGTCCTGCAGAGGCCGGGTCTCATTCTTGGCTCCACTGAAGCCAAAGCCAAACGGTTTGGTGGTGTCGTGGGAAGCTGTGGTAGTGGTGGGAGCGCCGTTGGTCTGGGATGCAACATCTCCAAACACGGGAGCTGTGGGGGTCGCCTGAGACAAACGGAAACTGGGTGTTGCTTTAGAACCCTGGAAATAAAAACAAAAAGTGAAATAAAATATTGTAGTAGACTTTTTGTGTTTAAATTACAACATATACAAGAAGCATTCATACCCCTTGAACCTTTCCTCATATCAGCAAAATACATAATTGTGAGACTATTCCTAAAAACTGCAACAATGATATAGATTATAAGTAACCAATGTTGTTCTGATTATTTCCTTTTTTTTTTTTTTTTTGTATCTTTACACAATGTTTGAACAAGCTTTGATCATATCACAGAACATTGTTCATTCCATCATTCCAAATGGAAAGAGTGTGGCATAACCACAATCCTACCCCTGTACATCATCCTAAAACCAACAAAGTGACACACGGTGGTGGCAGCATCATGACAACACTCCGTATCTTATCTGCTGACTGAGTTTGACTTAATCTACAAAGAAGAACGGGCAAAAATTTTAGTCTGCAGAAGTTTAACCTTGCAAGGAGTGAATATAACTGCATGTGGTATCTTTCAGATATTAAAAAATATATATATATAATTGAAAATCATGCACCCTCCTTTTTCCTTTCACTTCGCATTAATGCAGTAGGTTGTGTTGGTGTCCCACATAAAATCCAAATAAAAGACCCTGATCTCATGGTTAGAATGTAAACGTTAAAAAGTTCAAGGCATATGAATACAGCCAGCATTAACCTACGGACTCACTCACCTCTGTTTGGCCTCCCCAGGTAGGAGCTTTAGGACTGAACCCCATCGACGGAGACAGTGATACGCTGGGTCTGCTGTCCTGTGACCAAGAAATTGTGACGGGTCCCGGGGAAACAAGAGCAGCTGTTTTAGAGAAAGCGACTGGGAGGCATCCTCTCGGTCTGGCTGGGGGGATGGAGAGGCCTTGGGGGCTGGAGCACCAGGGACCAGGACTGGCATCTTGCCCTAGTGAGGGAAAAGATGTGGTAGAGGAAAGGAGAAGGGGCTGGTTTGAGAGGGGGAGGGTTAGGTGGGTGAGAAATGTTGCTGGTTGAGTCTGCTGCTCCTTGTGGAGAGAATAGACGACCGTTTTCTTTGACAAGGGCAGGATAAAGAGGCGAAGAAGCATTTGAGTGGTCCAAGTGGACCGAGGAATTGGTGTTGGGAGAAGAGACACGTTTCCTGGAGGAGAGGTTCCCTCTGAGGGGCTTCCGTTTTGGTAGAGCTGCTG
This sequence comes from Anableps anableps, assembly GCA_014839685.1. NCBI lineage: Eukaryota > Metazoa > Chordata > Actinopteri > Cyprinodontiformes > Anablepidae > Anableps > Anableps anableps. The sequence continues at coordinate 17,050,354 of CM026074.1, forward strand.
ACTCTTTCAGAGTCTCCAGCCCAGATCCCAGCGCCTTCCTCTGGAGTTTGTTGGAATCCCGCAGTTCTGTGTACCTGCTTCAGAGTTTCCTGCTCCTTTAAACCGTTTCAAGTTCAAATCATCACCATCCTCTGAGGCAGTCCTACGTCTGCGTCCGTCTCCTTTCATTGCTTCGCTGTCCTTCACTTCGCTGTCCATTGTTACCCAGGCTAAGAGAGGGACACAGCAAGGAAACTTAGAAAATACTGATACCTAAACTTTAGCTCCACATTATAACCAATCACAATATAAGTATTTTTGACCAATAACAAAGACAAAGAAGAAACTGAGTATCGAGGAAAAGAAGCAAATAAAACATTTCTAAAATGCCAAGTAGAGTTTTGTACCCATGCAAACCGCAAGTTGAAAACGCGGTTCATATACTAATGGAATAGAACTCTGTGCATCAGACTTAGGTATAATGCACTATTATCGTCGCACAGCTTATCACACCTAAGTAAACTGGTTGTGCAAGTAAATCAAATTGTGGCAAGAAAAATGTGTGTGTTTTGCATTTCTGCTGTGTTGGTGTAATTTTTACATGCTGACACTACTGTGGAAGAGCTGGGTATTAGGTGTGTAATACCCAGGCAACAGTCTGCCAATGTTTGCATGCACCTCACTCAGACTTCGCTAACAATGGACGACTAATTTTACCTTAAAGCAGCATAAAAAAATGTTACATGTTTTTAGCATCTTGAACTTTCATAAATAAGACAAGAATGTGTCCTCTGCTTGGTATTTCACAACACTTTTCATGGTAGTTTAGTGGTCAAAGGTTAAACAGTGGCAGCAAAGAAGAGTAAGCTAAAAAAAAAAAAAAAAAAAAAAAAAAAAGTTATGTCAAAAATAAATGTGGCTGAGGAAGCAGTACACACAAGAAAAAAAGAAGCAAAGCAAAGCTGACTTCATACTGTTAGAAAGCTGTGAAACATGCTTTTCAACAGTATTTTAGTGACAAACTTACCTCCTCCTCAGCTAACATGACATGTATCACACGAGGATCTACCATCTGCTTCTCTTTTCCCTGCAGGGGAATAAATCATTAGTTGTGAGAATCCTTTCACAAATTAACGACCACAGTAGACAGTCTGGGTGGAGTCAGACTTGTTCTCAGCAGTTTCCAACAAGAATTTCAGGGCTTATGCTAAACATACCGTAAACACAAGACTTTGATCACTCATGACAATTGTTCATGTAAGAAAAATAATAATTTATGTTAAGTATAAAGTTTCAGTTTTAAGAATGTTGAATCTACTTTATTTTAAGCTGCATACTTACTGTTGTGAATGAAAGGTAAAAAAAAAATGTTATATTTACAGTTTTTCATCAAATATCAGTTTGGAAAAACCATGTTTAGGGAAACGATTTAGCCCCAGATGACAGTCAGAGTGGCTGATGGGGCCCTTTGGGAAAAATAACTACCAAGCCTGCTTAGGAGCTACTTCTCAGACTCTACAGACCTCAATTTATTTGTTAAAGAGTAAAGTTTATCACAGAAAAAATTACTAAAAGACAATCAAAAAACACCTTTGAAAGTTTACAAGCTGCATTTGAACAAATCACTGACTTAGGCAACAACACACTATGAACAGGCAAAACTACAGCAGAAATGTTTGCCTATAATGTGAAGCAAACTTTTGAAGAGAGCAAATACCACCACAAACATCACAGCAACTGTCAAGCACGGTGGTGGATGGTTGATGATTTGGACTTATTTTACCACCCTTATAAACTTCTCTGTATACCAAAGGATTTCCAGAGCTAAATGAGATGCCCGATACGTTACGTTTAGTAAAATGTGGGTCATGCAACACCACAACAATCCTGAGGAGCCAATCTACAGCAGAATAGGAGACAGAAAATAATTTCTTGCAATGATTTTAAGATTTTTCAGCTAGCTCTTGAAATATGCATATCATCAATTTTAAAAGCTTTAATAAACATATTGTATTTTTCAATGTTTTTTTTTTGTTTGTTTTTGGGTTTTTTTTTTTTGGATATGAACCAAAAGATAACATAGATAAATCTTAATCAGGACTTCCTTCATGCTGAAATGTAAACCATAAAAAAAAAAAAAAAAATTAAAAAAAGAATAACAAAGGGTTTAAAAACGGCGTCACCATGAATGTATTCAAACAAAATGTGTTACCTTATCCAACGTAATCTCCATAACATGTGAGATGGGGTCATGCTGTGAGACGTGTCCAAAAGCCCAGCATTCCTCAAACTCAGGCTGGTATACACGGACCCTGCGTCCTTGAATGGTGAATGAACCTGATAAAAACAATTGGGAAAAAATTAAACATCAGAAAATTATTTTACTGCACAAAAATCATTTGCGTGCCACGTTGCCATTTTTGTTGTTACATTTTATATTTCTAAATGGAAAGGATTGAGAAAACCTCAAATGCGGTCAACAGGAACGGCAACTCTTTGCAACAGGTGGCCCGACTAGTTCAGCACTCTGCAAGGCTGTCTCTTCACTACTTAATAGAGGCTTTAGAAAGAAGCCAATTTAAATGCATGCAAGGCTCCAGACTAACTCTTCCTGCTAATATTACTGGCTTTTATTAGCGCAAAAACTGAAGGAGCAACATTTAGGAATACAGACACAGTCTTGTCATTGCTGAAATAATACGGACCTTTTCAAGGGACCATGTAATCGTTTTGCAAAATGAACTTACATACATTGCTTAATGTATGTAAGTAAATGTTGTCTTCTCCCCCCTCCACCCTTTTAAGTATTTTAGCACTTTCAGGCTAACATCGTAAATAAAAATTGTTCTTAATGTTTTGCCTGGTGAAATAAAGGTTTAACTAACAAAATATAACTGGAGTTCAAGATGGATAATCAGTGACAACCTCAAGAATTTTTAGCAAATCCCAAAGGAAAATCTTTTATCAAAGCAATACAATTCCTGAAAAAGTACTGGTTTATGAAAAAAAACTTTCTTTAATAGAGATGACAAATAAATTAACCTTTTACTATAAGTGTTTGCACCTGGCAGCACTGTTGCTAGTTAAAGTTCTTCAGGGCTTTTGTTTCACATGCATCATGAATGTTTAAAGTTTGTGTGAACCTGCTAGTCCTTCATGCTACCAGGACTCAGAACCCACAGCATTTCTCTCTTTGCAATAATTCACCAGAAACTGAATGTAGTGTTGTAAGGAGTTAATTATTAGCTTTTTTCAATCCAAGACAAGATCCACCATTATCCTATAATCAGCATTTTTATAAATGTGCTGATGGACAAACTGCTGGGGGACTGATTTGCATAGCTATAGTGGAGCACGTATTTAAAAAAAAAAAAAAAAAAAAAAGAAAAAAAAAAAAAAAAGGGGGGGGGGGGAACTGCACTATCCAGTCTCTCCAAAATTAACTATATAATATGAATAAAGTGTTGCACTCATGGAACAAGTTTTTTTATTAATCTATTGTTGTGGGGATGGCAAAAAGATTGTGTTATCTTCTATGAGACAGATTGTGACTACAGCTGTTCTTTGTACTTGTGCATACTCAGTTTTATTTTCCTTTCTATTCTGGGCAGGTTTATGTAGCATGAGCGCAATGTTGCTTGAGCGGTGGTGTTTACCTTTTAGGCTTGAGTTTGGCTCCAAAGTCTGAGATCTGGTGTACCTAAAGCAGTTAATCATGTACACGTGGCATCCATCCAGAAATGTTCTTAACTAAATTATGCTATTATTTAAGATTCCTATATAGTCCTGAGAAGCAGAAAATTTTATTTCATAATTTTCCCAATTTAGTATGGGAAAAAATTGAGTAGAGAAAATCATTTGTAGACTTTATTTGCAATAAAATTGTCTTCAAAATAAAAATCTAAATTTCTTTTTTCTTTTTTTTAAAAAAAAACAAAACTATTTTTTCTGATTTATATGGAGAGGACATCCTTTATTGTTAACTTGCCACCTCACTATTTAAGTTGTTGCTCTGCTCACAAATAAATACAAAGACACCTAAATATCAAAAAGAGTCCTTTCCCTCCTCTTTTAAATTGGGTTTCATTTAGATCCCAAAGAAAGTATTTGAATTTAACAAATAAAAAGACCCTTGCTACAGATGTGCTTTGAAGAATCTGTATTTAGTGTCTGATAATCCAGACCTAGATTCTAAAACAGAGCTAAACTAAACTGGTCCAGATGCCAGAGAAGTTGTGAAATAACCCTTAACCCTCCCCGCTGGATCTTGAGCCAACACGCACTGTGTTGTTTAATGATTTGTAAACCATGCATACAATAAAACCATTAACTATGTCCATAGATTTTGGATTTTTGAGTACAAACTAACAAAACAGTGTGAAACCTAAAAAACTGAGTCTAGAAAATGTGGAATTTTGAAACGGAAAATTTGTAGCAATTCAGTTTTTATGCAGAGAAATTGTGATAAAATGTTGCTTTCACTTTAAAAGACTGTGATAATATTTTTGCCATTTCACCCACCCACAGTTTGTAGACAAAATATTTCCTTGATCACCAACAAGGAATTGTGTTGGCCTAGACATTGAAGAACATTTTTGACATCTTCTACATTAAGAAAGGCTTTCTCTGCTATGCAGGACATTCCACGCATTCAAGAGATTTTACATATTTTATTTTCTTCCAAAGACCTAAAGCCTTGAAACGAAACCTATAAACGATGTTTGTGAAGACGTACGACTTCTTTAGTATCTGCTGAAGATTCAATTAAACAAAATGGCTTCTCATTTCACAGAACAATTCAAGAAGAGCAACATTTAGAAAATTAAGAATGACTACCAGTCCCTGTAAACGAGGTGCTACTGCGTCATAAAGGTATTATAACTTTGCCAAAACCTTTTTATTAGTGCCCAAAAATTCTAGATCAGCTCCATTGTTCAGGTCGGACAACCCAGAGAGCACATGAAGCGCGAGTTTGAGTCCTACCCTTCCTGAAGATCTCCTGCAGTTTAAAGTCAGTGTGCCAGCTGGAGATGGCCGACAGCAGTGAGGGTTGCTCCAACAACACGGGGTGTCTCATATCTTTATCAGCCTGCACAAACACAAAAACACAGCTTTAAAATGTTTAAAAGTAATTTATCCAAAGATTATATTAGCAGGTGACAGCTTTAATACTATCATGTATTGCAAAACATTTCGTTGTCTACCATTTATTGAAAAAAAAAAATAAAAGGTTAAATGTAACTCCCTGTGGAGTAACTCCACATTTAGGTAGGGTCTGTCACTGGCCTCGTTTCTAACTGTTAATTAAAGATCACAATAATAATAATAATTTAAAAAAATCAAATTATTACTCACCTCAAATCTCTGGAAAGCTTTGTCATCTGGCAAAAACTCAAAATTCTTCATTCCAAAATACTCCACAGGAACCAGTGATCCTAAACCCACTCTGTCCACCAGTGAACGGAAAGCCTGCACAACAAAGAAGAACTTCGAAAATCTTCCAGCTCAACAACAACCCAAAGCAGAAAATAGTCAATATAAACTGCATTAAATATGCTTTCAATTGGATTTGATGCACCTTAATTTCTTAGAAATACCATTAGTTTAGGGGATTGAAAGTCAATGCATTCTGGACTAAACTGGAAGAAAATAACATACATTATCTGATGAGTCTGATTACAGTCACATCAATTAAGAGTTACAATCTGGAGAGATATTACAATCACAAAACTGTTGTCACTTAAAAATGGCTGCCTGGTCCTTGTGTTAAAAAAAATAAATAAAAACACACACTGATTTGGAAAATTAGATTAAAAAACAAACAACTTTCATCTGCCCTGTAGCGACACACACCTGCAAACCTTCTACTGACTTTAAGCTAAAAGAAACTTCAAAATGTTATTGGTTCTGTTTTAAAGTGAAAAAGCCCAGATTTCTTCAAAATAAGCATGTTATTTAAAGTTGAACACACTCTGTCCTAATGATAATCTATTATCAAAAAGAAAGCATTTTTTCCTTTGTCTTGGTTTGCAACTGGGTCATTATGTTCAGAATATGCCCCAAAAACAAAACAAAAACACTTTACTTTTGCTGCTGGGCTCAGAGCTAGAGGACACATCAACAACTTCCCTTGGTCAGAAAGAGTCAGATCTAGATTATGATGGTAAATGCTCTGTACTTGCATGGCTTTATCAAGTACAAGGACTCCAAAGTGCTTTTTCAATCAGTCACTCCCCCACTCATGCGTACACTCAGGCACTCATGGTGGTAAGCTACAATGTAGCCACAGCTGCCCTGAGGCAGACCGACAGAAGCAAGGCAGCCACCGAGCCCTCTGACCCCCATCAGCAGCGTGAAGTAGGAGACAGACAAAGCGAGGGTTTGAACCGGCAACCCACCGGTTACAGGACAAACCCCGACCTCCTGAGCTGCTGTATTATAGTAAATCATATCTTTATTGTTCCATTTGAGCTACCTTTCCCCATGTAAATAACTGGTAGTGAAAGTGACCTGCACACAACACATGCTGTGTTTTATGGTTGTATCTGCAGCATGTAGTAGTAAAGGAAGTTAGCTGTTACTTCCAAGTTTAACTTGTTATTTAATGCTCCCATCCAGCAATCCTTCATAAGAGATAAAGCTGCAATCATATGCAAGTGCTATGCCACACGTGTTGCTAATGCTACTTGCAAAAGATTCAATATGTAAGCCATCCAGAGAGACACCAGGGGTTAATTGACTGACAGCACACAACTTCTACAGGCCACATGAACTGTCTCTTTTATTTAATTTTAAAGCCTACTATTATGATTATTGTTGTTATTGACAGCTTCCATTCATCGATAAAATATTGTAATTGATGTAGGGATACATAAACCAAACTAAAGTTTCAATATTCAGAGATGGCTCATGTTGTTGTAATGATTAAGAGGCCTTGTTATCCCAAATGCACAACTGTCCACTCACCAGAGCAGGCCAGGCTGTTGTTGGTCCTGGAAGCCCACTTGTCCTCATACCCTCACTGGGGCTGACCCAAACGACTGAGTCTTCAACCAACACGGCTTTCACTCTGTCGCCATACACCTGCACCCACGAGCATCGCTGTGATGCATTTTCGAACTCCAGAAACACCTACAATAAGTGAACAGGAAGGACAAAACAAAAACATTAGGACTCAGCCTTATCAAATTTTACAAGCGAGGCTGCTCAGTTTCTTTAGAAAACCAGAAGAAATTTAGGAAAACTTCTACATTCAGAAGGCAAAACAAGAGAACTGCATGAAAAACAAAACATTTAATGAGTTTATATAATAAGGGAAAGTGCATATTAATCAACGCCAGTCCATTAAACAGTCATGTAAATTACACCAGGTTTAGCATCAAGAGCAAAGTTTCATCTGTAGTCCCATGGCAGGTTGATGGGGAAAATAAAAACACAACACACACTGATAAACACAAACAAGACATCATTTACAAGACATTACAAGAATTATATCACATCCATAAAAACAAGCAATGCAGGATATTTCTTCCGCCAGTTATATTCTGTTTTTAGTCCATTTCCATCCATTTTCTTCCACTTATCCAGGGTCGGGTCATGAGGGCAGCTGCCTAAGCAGACTTCCCTCTCCCCAGCCACTTGGGCCAGCTCCTCTGGAGGACTCCCAAGGCCTTGCCAGGTCAGCTGAGAAACACAGTCCCTCCAGCGTGTCCTGGGTTTTCCTCTGGATCTCCTCCCGGTGGGATGTGCCCGGAGCACCTCACGACTGAGGCGTCCAGGAGGTACCCTAAGCAGACGCTGAGCCACCTCAACTGGCTCCTCTCGACGTGGTGGAGCAGCGGCTCTACTCCGAGTCCCTCCCGGATCACCGAGGTTCTCACCCCATCTCTTAAAGGCTCTCCCGTACTTAATCCGAAACCAAACAGTCGGCACGTGGTTGCAGGACGTTCATATTCGCTCACACCTTTCACACATGGCGCAGACCATCTGGGGGACACCCTTCCCACTTCAGTACACATCACCTCTATATGGCATATTGGCACATCTTTCCTCCCGCCAGGGTCTCCACTCCCTTCCTGCATCCCCCCTTCTCCTTTTTATGAAACGGTCACGGAGACAGTGCCACACCTTTCTGCTGACAACGTGAATATGATTTCCATTCAGAAGTTTTTACTCATTTGACAGCCTTTTTAGTTATTTTGTGAAGAATTGTACATATATACAAAATTCCTCACTGCATCGGATGAACGTTTCTCAAAAGTAATCATGTGGACACGTAAACTGGAGCATGGAAGCAGACTAGTTGAAGCGAGATGTCAACATTGCTGTTCGAGCGCATTTCTGCATAAAACACAGCAACAATCTTCTGACCAGTCGCACAACACACTGCGCAGAGCTCAGTGTGAAAAAGTATGACCAGGACGCACGGAGACAGATACCTCTGTGCGAACAGAATGACCATTTTCGTCACGCAGCGACACTCGCGAGAGCCAATTTCAACACTTTGGATGCAGTTTGGGAGAGCCTCGAGAGAGAGAGAGAGAGAGAGAGAGAGAGAGAGAGAGAGAGAGAGAGAGAGAGAGAGAGAGAGAGAGAGAGAGAGCCCAGCCGCCCTGTGGAGAAAACTTTTGCGCGAGCTTGTTCTTTCGGTCTCCACCTGAAGCTCACGACCATAGACGAGACCAGTAAATTGAGAGCTTTGCCTTCCAGTTCAGTGCTCTCTTCACCACGACAGACCAGTACAGAGCTCGCATTAGCAGGCGGCGGTGGCTCAGCAGGAAGGAGTTTATCCCGTATCCAGCGAGTTTCCGGCTCAAATCCCCGCTTTGTGTGTCTCCGTCGTGTCCTTAGGGAGGCACTTCCCCAGCCTTGCCTGCTGGGGTGGTCAGAGGGTCCGGTGGCGCCGGTGCATGGCAGCCTCGCTTCTGCCAGGCCAGCTGTGGCTACAATGCAGCAGCTTACCACCATCAGCGTGTGAATGGGTGAGTGACTGAATGTAGTGTGAAGCGCTTCGGGGTCCTCTGGACTTGATTAAGTGCTATACAAATGCAGGTCATTTACGTCACTGCATTTGCAGCACCAATCCGCCTATCGATCTCCCGCTCCAGTTTTCCCTCATCCGTGAACAAGAGCTTGAGATACGGAGTTACAGGACCTCGGCCCCAACCCAGAAAAGGCATTCTACTGTTTTCCAGATTTGTGATTGCAAAATGTGTACATCCACAATAAGTAGCGTAATGTCCGTTTACAGAAGGCTAAGTTGGGGCAACTGATTCCCTTCAAACATGACGTGAAGGCGAGCTGTGCATTGACTCAGAGCTGCAGCTACATGGACCCAGTGTTCAACTTCTGTACGACCAGAACCTGGCAACAGAGTCTTGTTTAGTGACATTCAAGTTTATGTTGATTTATTTGTTTAAAATACAAATAACATTAAAAATTCACAGCGACCTGTGATGGTTTTAAACAAAGACTTCTTTGTTGCTTAGTAAAAGGTCTCAAATGCGAACTGATCAAGTGAAAATGAGTGCATCATTACCGCAACATAAACAGTCTAGAACAAATGAATCCGCAGCACACAGAGTGAAAAAGGCACCAACTCGGGAGCTCTTTATGTAGCTCTGTGTCAGCGTAACCAGAGAAACACACATCCCAATGCTTGCTTTCAGGGAGGTTCTCTAGTAAAAGTCCCGTTACACTGTTTTAACCTCAAAGTTCATTCCTGTTTACCACTGCAGTGAAACCCAAAATATCATAATGCAAATTACATTCTAAGGCACAATGTACATCCAGAAGCAACACAATGTTTTTTTGATTATGCAAGTTATGCCAATACAGACTGAAGTATACCTAAAACCTGATTTCTGAGAATCCCTGCAGTCATTAAAGCAGGATCAAAATATAAGGGATTACTATTCAAGCTTCAAGTGTCAGTGTGGGGATTTGAAGAAGATACATTAGTTTTATTATGTACTGGTAAGAGTAATTAACTACTCAAAAAAAAATAAACAGTTTTAATCAGAGAATCAAGTCTATTATTTTCTGAGCTATTGAGCTGATCACTTAATAGGAAAAGGGGGTTGTTAATCAGTTTCACCTGCTTCAGTGTTAATGCTGTTACCAGCAGATGCACTGGAGCACTGTTTTTCAACCCTGGTCCTTGAGGCACACTGCCCAGCATGTTTTAGATGTTTCCCTGCTTTAACACAACTGATTCAGATGACTGCAGCTCTGGAGATGCCTGTTAATCAGCCATCAATTGAAATAAGGTGTCCTGAAGCAGGGAAACATCTAAAACATGCAGGGCAGTGTGCCTTTAAGACCATGGTTGAACAACACTGCACTAGAGGGCAAAACATGGGCCAACCCCAAAACAGGAATGGTTTTTATGGTGGAAGACATGTTTACCCGTCTTACCTGTTTTCTGACTTTTCTGTCACTAGTTTTTGATTTGGCTAGGGTCAATGTTACTACTGCTAGCATGAGAATATACCCGGACCCCACAGAGGTTGAACAGTTGGTCAAACTCCTCCGTAGCAACGCATCGATATGTGCCACTGCCAGAAGACAAGCTATGTCTCAAGAGCATGGAGATTTCAGGAGACAGGCAGTTCCACTTGGAGATCCGGACAGAATCGTAGAAGCCCGAACTCATCAGCAGGGCCGGTGTCTGCCTCTTAGTCCTAAGATGAACAGAATAGGGCCAAAATGCCCTCAGGCAGGTCACTGGCATGAATGTTTCGAAACAGTCAGAAACAGGCTTCAAGAGGGTGGCCTTGTCCTCTAGTAGGGTCCTCCCCGCTCTGCCCAACACTGTGAAGCCTGATTGACACAAGCCAAAGACCTCTAGAAGCTCCAGTCTCTGGCACCCTGTTTTATCCAGGGAAGAGTCAAAGCCCCCTGAACACACAGTCTGGACCAGTTTGGTGGTGGTTCAGTGATGCTCTAGGAAGGCATACCCATGGAGGGTGCAAGGCAATAGCACCATGGATTGTCATTAGGTATGAGGACGAAATCTTTTTAGTTGGAGTGACCAGAGGGTTTCTCTGGCTGCATGGAGCATAGATTCTGACACTGCTGCCCCCCTCCCACATGTTGCCTCACAATGCCGGTAAGCTGACAGAAAGAAGGCTGCAAGGTTTTTCTCTCACTTACAAGAATGAAAAATTCGCTGATTTGGAAATATTTTAGTGATGACTAACATCTAATATCAACTTAATTTATTTGTCAGACTCTATAGTGAGCAGAACTGTCAATATCAATATTCTGCACAATAATTTCAGATTGTTTTTTTTATACATTTGTCAGCTTAAGTCCATGTATCAAAATCACAATAAATAACCAGTAATAGACAGTCAATATGCTACATAACTTATATTCTTATTGTCTGACTGTATAATATTTTACAAAACAAAGAGTACAAACTTATTCTGTAGATACTCCTCCACATTTAAATGAGCCTAAAGGATAAAAGTAAATAGTGCAAATGGAACGATGGAGCAGTGTTTTCTCCCCAAAGTAAAACAGATTTTTTTTTTTTTTTTTTTTTTTAATCCAGCATGTCATATTGCCTGCAGTGAGTTTCTGCTTTGCATTGAGAACTTTGCACTAATGTGGTCTGAGCCCAGCAAGCCAAAAGAAAGAGTCTCTAACAGACATTATGTTTGTGGTGAGAGACATCTGTGATGGCTCAGACGTCTTGAAACGATGCACGATTTCACTTTTTTCTCTCTGCCCGTCCTTTAAAATGATGAAGCATAATAAATATTAATACTACATGCAACTTCCTTTAATGAAAATCACAACTGCATAACTGCCATCTCAGTTTTAGCCATTTTGTGGCAATCTGGCTTTGAAGATTCCTTTTAGTTATGCCTCGAGGCTAATTGGACTGAAACTTTTAGAGTGGTGCTTTTTTGATATCATTACGAAAACTGGAAGAACACATGCGTATCACACTAACCTAAGGTGGTGGGGTTCTGGGCCATGATGTACATAAACTACAATGGAGAGCTGGTAATTCATAATATCAATATGGTCCAACAAACATTCAGTAAGACTTTAGTGTGCAATCAATTTTGTTATTTTTCTCTCACTGTTACTTAATACTGTGTTCATAGTTTGTCACTGCAGTTTAACTTCTGCATATTGTATTAAGTTTAGTTCCTTTGATATAAAAAGTTGGGTTTAAAGATGCACCAATGCACCAAGCTAGCAGAGATTGGAGTAAGGAACTTTATTAAATCCTAAGAAATATGATTTTCTCCCCTAATCCATGCATCAAAACTAAGAACTTCCAGCAGGTTTGGTGAAGAAAAAAAAAAAGTGTCAACCAACAGCTTGTATTCACATTTGTACAACATTTTCTGAGTTTATAATATTTGCAGGTCAGACCTCTACAACAATCTTTAAATTGGCATCAGCTGAGAAAAGCTTAACTGGTGAACCTCCTGCTGGGGTTGTGATCTTTTACTATGAACAAATTTGAAATCTTACCAGATCCAACTAAAAATAGCTCCAAGTTATTAAAGGCTCTGGGATCAACATTCAAGACGAGCCCTTCAATTTATTACTGCTACATTATGGTTTTGATATGTTCAGATAGTCCATCAGCAATCGTCAAAAGACATGAATTTTTTTTTAACAATTATTTTCACAGACAAGTTAAAACTTCAATTTTCAAACTTCTACATCACTATACAGTGAAGTCGATATAATATTTCTGGATCGACTGAGATCAGTCCACATGTCACAAGGACAGTGGAAAACTGAAAAGTAAACTTTAGGCAAAAAAACAACAACAAAAAAAAAACAACCTCCCCATCAGAATGGCTCTTAGAAAACTAGAACTGACACATTAAATAACACACCACTGGTTTCATAAGTTAGAAAAGAATTTAATTGTGAAAAGAGAAGCCAGGTCAGTGCAATTCAGAAAAACTTAACCACAATTAGGTTGAAGTTTAGCAAAAACTGACTTTGCGTCTGTACCTTTCAATTCATGACAAAACGTGGTTGTTGTTTTTTTTTTTTTTTCCATTTTTCCATCATTTCAAAAGGCAGCAGAAAGTTTTGCAGAGGAGAGACAAAACTAGATCAAAATGTAATTTAAGCCACAAATTTAAAAATGTATTTAAAACAACGAAAACAAAAAACAAGGATATGTTTGATCAACTACTTGAGGTTGCACTGATTTTAATAGTCTGGTAAATTTTGAAAGTCTTACCCCCCCAAAAAAAAAAAAAAAAAAAAAAAAAAAAAAAAAAAAAAAAAAAAAAAAAAAAAAAAAAAAAAATTGCCTGATTTAGAGTTAGGTACCTCCTTTGCCAGTTTATAAACCCATTTCATAATCCCAACCTACTTTAACATTGTAGCTGTAAACAAAGCCTTTCATACCCACAGACTTTACCATTGCAAATCAGTTTATTTCTTCTGGCAGTTAAGTATTTTGCAAAATTAGGGAGTTCATTATTATTTTTTTTTTTTTTAAATAATTTGCAATTCAAATCCCTGTTTACCTCTGATGAAACTAACATAACTCTTAGAAAATAAATTATTGGCATTCAAAATTTGCATGCCTAACATCCTATTACGTATTGCATCCAGGCAGTCCTTTGCAGTTATGATACTGCGGTTATGATATTGCACATGATATACAAATCTTTGTGGGTCTTCATAACATGAAGTGAATCAAAGTTGAATGTTTGTGTGTTTTGTACACTTGCTTCCACGATATGGCACGGGTCGGTGCAGTTCTGTATGCTATTTTGTCTGTTTCCATTGTAAAAACAGCCCATAAACCTGACCAGTACTGCAATGGTGCGGTACTGGTCAGGTGTACAGTCACCCTTCAGTTGTAGGTCCACAGGACAACGGTACGGTACCATTAGGGTGGAGCTACTGGCAACACACAACATAGCCCATTTTGAAGGATTTTTAAAAAAAATGTCACTGCTTGTGACAAGCATGAGATACGCGAATGTGTCATGTTTGTAGTCGCACTAGTATGGCGCCACGTTAGGCGTTTGAGTTTAACCCAGCCTGCCCAGTTAGAGTCCGACTGGTGGTGGAAACGTTCTCCTGAATATGCTGGACCATAAAATAGAGTATCAAACCGTACCAACCTATACCGCGCTTTGAGCAAGTCTGCCATTGCTGTTTGTGCTCCAATTGCTACATTGGTGAATATGCTTGTTTCTGCAGAGCCCTGAAAAAAAGCTTACTTGTTATTTTAGGTTGCAGTTTTCAGAATTTCTGATGATAATGTATGCATATGAACAGTACTACTTGGAATATACTCCCTTAGTTCCTGTTACTAACAGTCAGGGTTTACTGTTGAAGTTTGTAGACGAGAAGGGTTTGTAAATCAACTAAGCAGCGTGTTAATGTTTTCCAACACTGATCTGACATGTGAGCACCTGCTAAATTAGGCTAAAAACGTCCAGATTCAATCAACAATTAGAAATAATTTATGTTTTAATTTCAGAATTTAACTAGAATGTTAAATTAGAAAAAGAATGCAAGCTGAATGTCCTTTTAATAGTCTACTAACATTATTCCTTCGTTTAACATCTTTTGACAGTATCTAAAATTAATATTTTAAAAATTAAGCAACTTTTCTAGACATAATGTTTTACAGGTTTTGATATAAATTGCGGGACATACCTCATCCCAAATTTCAGCTTTTAAGAGTCTCCTAATTTCAACACAGTCATGAAATCATTTAAAAGTTATTTTAATACCCTTTTAAATTAATTTGACATAACATTTTAGAAAATTTAGCTACCCTATTATAACGACAAACTCTGGCAATAACTTTAGTTACGGTACATCTAATAGGAGTTATAGAAAGTTTATATAAAACTTTCACATTGTATGGTATTCTTCCCTGCCAATAACTCACATTTTTAATAAGACAAACTTTTATAAACCTATATTTTATCAGTATCATCAAGTGTTTATTTGACTCCAAATAAGCATTATTTTGACCTCTCCCTGTCAAGTCGGTCTACAGCCACCCTCAGTTTCCTTACATTAGTTGTGCTCTGTGGTGTTGAATCAACACAGTTTCAAAATGTCAGTGTCATTCATTCAGATTGTTATAAGACGGTGAAGCCGAGTTACACCAAATAATCTAGGTCAAACAACAAGGTGGGAGCGATTTCAGGTTCGCCCCTGCATGAACTTCTTCGGGCCTCCGAGAGGACTAAGGTTAGCTGACGGGGAGAATTGATCGCCTATAACTATTATACAGAAATTACCTGCGATTTACTACAATCTGCACGACGCTTCTTTAACGCTGGATCTTTAGTGCTTAACAGTAGTCGCTGCAAGGTCACGAAAAGCAATGCTTGAAGCTAGATATCCAGAAGCTAAGAAAATCGAACAAAGCAAAGGCCAGAAAATCCCCGGTCTCGATTTTAGCTTCGCCTCGCCCCCTGCGACACGCAGCGGGCCAAGATCTAAATTTATGCAGCAGGTAACAGTAATTCTCCCGATTCTGCTTAGTAAAAAAAAAAAAAAAAAACAGAGAGAGAGAGAGAGAGAGAACTAAAAGCTCTACTAAGCTTATTACACATCGAACATCTTAGCTCACGCTGTACGTTTAAAAATGACTGATATTTAGCTTCGCAATCCCGCATCGCTTGCATGTAAATACTGACCGTCAGCCCGGCAGCCGTGCTCGCTGCTGTCGCCTCCCCTCCTTCGCTAACCTCCGGAGCGGCCAGGCCGATGACGCTCACCGCCCGCACCGTTCCTCGGAGCCAGTCCCGGGCCCAGGCAGGTTGTTCGGTCTCTGATCCATTGGCGGGCCTGTTGTCGTCGAGGAGCAAAATTAAACGCTTCCCGATCAATTCGAGAGAGTCCCCCATGGTTTGCTTACAAAGCTAGCAGCCTTTAGTAAGCCACCATGAACAGTTGAACTTCTCCGCTCGGGATGGGAACTCAAGGAAGCTAACGTAACAAAAAGGCGAGGAGAAACCAGCTGCGGCTGTTTTGTAGTTCACTCTAACGCAAAACAGAACTCGTTCAGGTCGCTGTTCCGGGGGATACGCGGTGGCGGCGGACCGCAAATCTCCCAGTCGAAACGTTTTTGTCCTCGGTGTTAACGCGACTATCTCGCTCTGTCCGCCATTGAGCCCTGCAACAATCAAACGCACTCCTCCTGGTAGACTGGCAGCACTGCGGAGACAGAGAAAATATGAGGAAACGTTGACCCCTAGTGGAAGACGTAAGCATCACTTTCCCGCAGTGGTTATAATTTAGGGAGCTTCTTATGGAGCTAAATTGGTCTCAAAAACATTCACAAAGCGCACAGTAAGATTTGTATGCATACAATAAGATCCACAACCATACAGGAAGATTTGTAAATGTACAACATCATTCACAAACGTGTATAACACAATGCATAAATGCGTGTTTCAACATTTACATATGTCTAAACAGTTTCTCAAATTTACACGTTTCAAACTGCGCTAGTAACACATTATGCAAACAAATTGGCAAATGCTCGTGCACGGACCTGTCAGTACGAGCTCACGGATCAGCTTGCCTGTGCTTTCGACTTTTGAGACTTTCTTACCGCATGGGTTTGGCAAGTGAGACGATGCGTTCAAGGCTGGTGAAAAGCTGGGATGTCTAATAATTAGAATTGTAATGCTGCGTTCATAGCAGAAGAAAAGTTCGATAATCGGAGTGTTACCATATTTATTGGAAATACCATATTTTTGATTTGGCCCAGCAGCCCAAACCCCCTTATATTAAAGACATGCACTTATTTTACAATTACTGGATTCTGAAAATATTAAATTTGTAGACTGCTCAGTCTTCTCAAGTGTGATCTGAATGTGCATCTAGAAAGAAATAAAGTTAACAATTGATGTAGGTGGGATTGTATGAAAGCGCATTGCCAATTGCCATTGCCATTACCAAAGGAAAAAAAAAAAAAAAAAAAAAAATAGGCACCTTATCTCATGATAAGATCTCATAATTATGAGAAAAGATCTGGTGATTACGAGATAACTGGAAAGTTGTCATTTATTGCCCCATGACTGGCGTTCTGTCATTCTCGTGCTTTGGGACTTCCACAGAGAGACAGTGTGTTTATTAAGTGATTGGTTTCCATGTTCTGAGAGTAAGAATGTACATTAACCATCAATGCACTTTAATAAACTGTTTGTGTAATGTCTCTTTTCTTTCAGCACTGTAGCCTAATAATGTAATAAAATCGAGCTTCAGAATGTTATAAAACCTCATTATGTGATAATCAAAATGTTAAAGGGGCAGTATTATGTAAAATCGTCTTTTTTGAGCTTTAGATCATCTTATAATGTTATTCCCTCATCAAAAACATAACTGGATTGTTGCCTTGACTCTTTCGTGTATATCTGAGAAATCCTTATATTGATATATTGATATATATAACTATTTAAATGTGTTATAGTAGTAATATATTTAATATTTTATTATATAATTATTAATAAAGATATTATCCACTCTTAAATTGTTATTAATTATTACTAATTATTTAAATTACAGAAGACTTAAGTGCTTTGAGAAGATGTTTGTTTGGAATTGGCAGTAAATAAATTAATAAAGTGAATTAAACTGAATTGAACTGAACTGATTTGAATTGAATTGAAATAAATTAAATAATTAAAATAAATTCAATTGAACTGAACAGATTAATTTATTTATTTTACTGTGACACTTTTGGGACATGCTATGGGAGAAAAAGACAATAAAAGTGTACAGATGTCCAGGTCTCTAATCTAACAACTGAAATCAAATTAGCAACAGAGGACATACATATTTGACCCATTGATAATTGAAGTAACCTTTGGAACATTACAGGCAAATGTTAACTTTTGCTATACAAATTTTGCAAATCTATGCAATCTTTAAGTAATGAAAACTGCCTAAGAGAAATAAATTTAGAAAATGCAGAAATACTTTTATTAAATGACAGTTTAAAAATTGTTTGGTTTTACGATTAATTGTAAGAATGACTCAAGTATGATATTTTCTAAGGTGAACCACAGGAAAAATCTCGGAAGCCTCCAGATTGTTGATAAAGTCTAAGGATCCATAGTGGTTCTGCTTTGTGTGGCAGGCTCAGCTAACTGGACACACAACTGTTTAATATTTAATAAGTGACCAACATCTAAACAGTGAAATAACATCTAACATGCAGTACAATAACTGAGAATACTATATTACAATAACTGATTAGGTGGTAAACACATTTATAAATTTGATGAAAAAAATTCTGGATCTAATTTTTTAATTTGAGTACTATTATTCAGTCGAGAAAAATCCATTATTAAAACATGACTGTTTTTAAGAAAATCATCAATACCACACTTATTGCTCCTCTTAACGGCTCCTGTAAAGTGGATGTAGATGATTTTTTATTTATAGTTTACCTTGGAAGTTGATCAAAGTGTCTATAGACACGTCCTATAGGACGTTATATTTAGTAATTCCCCCGGAGGAGCCAGCCCAAGTAGCTCAGATTAAGCGGAAGATAATGGATGGATGGATGGATGGATGGATGGATGGATGGATGGACGGACATATGGCCAAATCAAGAGGGAAATGGTTTAGCAGACCCAAAATCCATGTTTTTCCATGGAGTTCCCAGACCTCAATCCAATGGAAAACTGGTACGTTGAGCTGGAGAGAAGAGAGCATAAGAAAGGGCCCAGGACTTGGATGACCAAAAGCAAGAACATAGAGGTCTGCCTCTAGTCTCCAACCTTGATGATTTTATCAAAGTAGACTAAGTGCTATCCTGTTGGCAAAAGTGAAGCATTTGTGTGTAGTGGTAAAAAATTATTTCATAAGGTTGGGTCTTCTCCCCAATAAATAAGTGTACTCAAATGAAATATTGTATTTTTAAAGTTGTTCAGAATAAGATGATCCTACCGCAATAAAATGTTAATTTATTTCAAATAAAGTAACAAGTAATCAGCACCCCTGCTTTATAAGAACTTTAGAGAAAAACTGGATGTCATCTAACCTTCAACAGTAAGCTTTAAGTAATCTATTCTTGAAATGACATTGTGCAGTTTTCAAAATAGTAACTGCATAGGGTCAACATTTTTATTTTGCAGTTTTGCAAACAACTGTATGCAATTTTAAGTTTCTATCATAATTCAAAGTATTTTGTTTTAATTTTTTTATTGACAAAGAAGATACTTTTGTTATAAGCAGTACTGGGAGTAGAAGTATACATACAGCAGTGATTATGGCATTCTATTTACACTTGAAGAACTTTCTGTGTGAAACTTTAAATGTATTGTTGCTGTTACACCTGAATTTCCCCTTTGTGGGACAACAAAGAGTATTTCTATTTCTATTTCTATTGCTATTGTTATTTCTATTGATTGTGACCACTAGGGGGTGCTGCATCGTTTCACTGAGGTCTGCTGAAAATTTATCCTTAAAAGAAGGTTTTAAAAATTGTACAATAAAATAACCCAGCACAAAGTACAAACACATTTCAGAGTAGATATTATTTGAAAAATAATCTTGTGACAAATATAAGACATCTTAACCCTTTCATAAAGGGTTTTTTATTGATCTCGATTGTTATTCTATAAGGCTGGAAAAGATCAGTAAAGGGGCTAAAGGTGGAAGAAACCTCTTAAAATCTCAGCTGAAGATGAAGAACAGGAAAAACTTTTCTCACACACATGTCAGAGACTAGTAGATTCCTACAATAGTCATCTCACTCAAGCTATTTCAGGCAAAAGGGGTAACATTAGCTGTTAGGGGGTGGGTGTTCCTACTTTTTCCTCAGCTGGAAAATACATTTTTCTTTATGTCTTTAGTTTAATGAGTAAAACAAGTTTACTTTTCATTCTTTAAGTGCAATTAAATAATTTTCTTTCCAGAGATAAATAGTATATATAATAATATATAAACATTTCTTATAATTATTTAATGGTGCATCAATTTTTTTACATGACTGCTTTGTATCCGACATTCTTTTAAAAATCTGCATGTTGGTCTTTCAAGAAGCTTCACATATTAATTCAACTTTCTGGTTAATTCTTATAACAGGAGATATTTATAAATTACAGATTACAGTTACTTTAAAAGAGATTTACAACCCAAACATGTGTAGGTTATTCATGTAATCCAATGCCGCTATTCCATTGAAGGTATGCAGTATGTCAAAGGATCTTCGTGTGGAGCTTTCTGTGAGTGCATGGAAGAGCAGTTGGCCCATGTAACCCAATAGTTGATCTGAAAATAACTATATCTGTGGAGCAATAATACTTTGTCTTTTAGCTTTTAAACTGCTGAAATATTTTACATTTTATCATTTTGAATTAGATGCAAGAAATAGTTTTTAAATAAGTAAGCAGATAGGCACATGTCTAATTCTTACAGAACATATTTGAATAAAAAAAAACTCAGTATTAACAATGATTCAAAAGTGCAATGTTTTATTTTTCTATATGATTTCCACTGCTTGACACATTGGCATCTCTTTATCCATTTATTATTTGGTAATATGAGAAATGTTTTCAGTTTGTGGCAGACCTGGATTGCAGGCAAGCCACCTTAACATCTGAACACATTCACATGAAGACTGTCGAGCTGCCTAAATTTTAGGATGAGTTCTTCTTAAGGGGGCAATATTATGTAAAATCGACTTTTTTGAGCTTTAGATCATGTTATAATGTTATTCCCTTAACGAAAACATACCTGGAGTGTTGCTTTGGTTATTTTATGCATTTTTGAGAAATCCTTTAATCTTTAATCAGCCGTTCAGCTGTGCAAAACACTTCAAAACACTTTAGTGGGGACGGCGCCGCAGCTCCTCCTCAGAGCTACAGTTTTCCAAGCTTGATGTTGAGTTACTTCTGCCATGAGCATCAAACCATCACAGATCCTTAAAATTAATTATGAAAAACATGCATTGTCTCATTGGCATCTGATGCCTTTCAGATCTTGGGGGGAAAAAAAATCTTTGATATAAAAAGTTGACCTTTCAGATCAAGGAAAAAAGTGGTTTGCTCACGCCAGAACTGTCTGCTTGACTGAGATACAGACTGCCCTGCCTCAGGCAGAGGACTTTAGGTATCTTGGTATCTTGTTCACTGATGGTGATGGACTAGAGGAAGAATAGACAGACAAAGGCTTTGTCTACAGTAATGTGGGTGCTGTTCTGGTCTGGTGTAGTGGGGGGAAAAAAAAGCCAAAACAAACAAAGCTCTCAATTTACTGGTCTGCCAATATTCCAACCCTCACCTTGGATGCTGAGACATAGGTCATTACTGAATGAACGGGATCCCACATACAAGCAGCTGAAATGAACTTTCTCTGTAGGGTGGCTGGATTTGATTTTGGAGATAAGATGAAGAGCTCTGTCAATCTGGAGGAGATCGGTGAAGAGCTGCTGCATCTTCGGACTGAAAGATCTTGTCCATCCCACTGGGAGGAGACCCTGCACCAAACCCAGAACTTGCTGGAGGGTCTAAATATCCTGTCTGTCACAGAGATGCCGTGGGATGCCCCAGAATGTACTGGAGATACCTGCTGGGTATCGCTGCGATACCCAGCAGCGATGTCTGGGTATCGCTGCTGGTATCGCTACTGGACCTGTTTTCTCAAATATGAGCTAAGGAGGAAGACAAAAAGAAGGAAGGAGGAAGACAAAAATACAACACAAACTCTTTGTTTTAACACAAATTAAGTCATATTTCTATGAATTTGTAATATATATTTGTTGGAGATAATTTAAAAATGGTTGCATTTTGCTTTTATTTACACTTTACAAAACGGTTCAACTTTTGGGCAAACAGAGGTTGTACAACAATTGTAAAAATCAAGTCAGACTAAATAACATTGTAGCTCTTTGTTTTTCATCTACCAGTTTTTCCAGCAGACTCCTGTTTTTTCTAAGTTCTGCTGATATGCAGACATCTCTTGTTGTGACAATATGTACTGAGTTCTTATTGTTTCACTTTAAAAAATCAGAGAAATTCTCAACATAAAATGTTTTCCCAGTCCAGCAGTGATAGCATGAAAGTCCAAGTGTTGAACACTGGCTGTTTTTATGCTCCTGCTCTGACAATTACTGGCGTTTCTTTATACAGCTGTGTGGCACACATTCAGCTTGTTCCTCCAGCTCAGGGCAGGGGCTTCCAGAGTTTGCTGGCCGCAGAAGGATGTAACGTGTGCGATGACGAACTCCACCTCTAGAGCAGGAACCAAGACACAGACCCCAAGATGACCAGAGAGAGACTTCGCAATCCAAAGGTGTTGCTGGGTTGAGAGAGAGAGAGAGAGAGAGAGAGAGAGAGAGAGAGAGAGAGAGAGAGAGAGAGAGAAAGCAAGAGAGAGAGAGCAGACAAGAAAATAAACAAACACGGCAGAAATTATGACTTTTTTTGAAATTCTGAATACTTGTTTTAATGTTTGACTGTTCAGATAAACAGTTCCTCGCAAAGGTACTTATACTGCCCAAATTCATGTCGAATTCAAATATTTTTACAAAAAAAGTATGTAAGTTGAAGTGTGTATTTTCACTCCATATCCAGAGTGAATTCATTTTTAGAAAAAAATAATTTATAGACTAAATTATTTTTCCACTCTTCTTTGGGAAATAGCTCAAGCTCCATCATCATTGATTTAGAGCATCTGTGAACATTAATTTCTATTCTTGCCACAGGTTCTCAATTAGATTAAGGTTTGGACCTTGACTGGCTCATTCTAACATATGAATATGCTTTGATCTAACCATTTTATTGAAGCCCTGGCTGTAGATTTAGAGCTCTATCCCGTCATTGCTCTTGAACAAAACAAGAAGACACTTAAACTCCTCTACTTGAAGCAGAGAATGGCTTCCAGCAAGAGCGAGCAGTTCACCCTTTTCTGGTCAGGAACCAATGGCTTCAGACCTAGAGGAGCTGACTCTAATCCCACTGGCTTCACACTCAGCTGTAACCAGCTCATGTGCACATGCTGAAGGACATGGGCTGAAGAAGCCAACAGAAACATCTCCAAAAAGAAAAGATAAGACAATAAGGTTCTGGAACCAGACACTTTCCTTTCTACAACTACACATTGAGATTCTGTCCATGAAAACCACAAACAAGACTGGTGACAAGAGGAAGTCCTGGCAGAGTCCAACCTGCACTGGTAACAAACTCAACTTCAAGCCAAGATTCCAAATACAGCTCTGGCTCATACGAAATACAAAATACTTTCTGGGGAACTAGATGCAAAAACCACATGTAGACCGCAGATGCAAATTCCTATGATCCCCTCAGCATTTCTGGGAGGGTAAACCTCTGGTCCACTGTTCCACGACCAGGACAAAACCACCCTGATCATGCTAAATGCGAGGTTCGACAATCAATTGGATCATTCACTACAAAACTGTAGAGCAGCGGTGTCCAAAGTCAGTCCTCAAGGGTTGTGCCCTGCATGTCTTAGATGTTGCCCTGATTCAACAAGCATGAATCAAAGAAATGGTTCATTAGCAGGTCTCTCCAGAGTTAGGTGACATGCTGAGGAAGTAATTCAGCCATTTAAATCAACTGATTTGAAGCTGAGACACATCCAAGTCCTGCGTATTACCAGTCCTTGAGGACTGGAGCTGGACACCCCTACTCTAGAGTCATCTTTCCCAGGGAGGCTGAAATGTGTGATCCCTCTATGGTTGCAATACACTCTTTGTCCCTCTTCTTAAAAAATAGGACCACCACTCTCGCCTGCCATTCTGCCACTGGTATTGCCCCTGGTTCTCCATACGACATTGAAGAGACATGTTAACTATGAGAGCCCCACAGAGACTCTCATCCACACCTGGCACCCTGCCAATGGAGAGCTATTTAACTATCTCAATGACCTCTGCTACAGTGAAGAAGATGCCTTCTACCAAGTCTTCAGGTTCCTCCTCCTCCCCAGTAGCCAAGGTGACCGGACCGAGCAGATCCTCAAAGTGCTCCTTCCACCACTCGACAATATCCTGTGTCCAGGTCTGCAATTCCTGAACCCAAAACCATACACAAGCTGGGATGGTTCCTCTCATACCTGAACTTTTGGTTTTGCAACCACAGATGCTACAATCTGTCTGGTCATTCTTTATCTGTCAGCTGTTATGATGGTCTTAAAAGACAACCAAGCCCTTAAGGTCTTCTTCAATCTTACGAGTTTCATTTCAACCTTATGAGTTTCATCACCACTGGGGACCATCAGTGAGTCCTCTGGTTGTTGACACAACAAATACCAATAACTTTTAGGCCAAAGCTTATGAAAGCAAAGAAGGTCCTGCCCCATTCTGATGTCATGTTCCCAACCTCACTTGAGAGACGAGAGAAATTCTCCTGGTTGTGTGAGCTGAAGATCGCCTTAAAAGGTTTCTCCACCAGACGTTCGCAGCTCATTCTCAACATTTGTTTGGTTTTACCAGATCTGACTGGTAGTACCCCCTGCCACTGGATCCAACTCACTATCAGGTGGCGATGAGCTGATAGCGCTGCCCCTCTCTTCACCCAAACGTAATGCTACAGGTCAAATGATAAGATTACAAAACCGATCACTGATCTTCAGCCCAAGACGACCTGGCATCAAGTACACTTGACCCACTTTGTGATCATCCCATGCACAATTTAATTGCAAAAGACTCCTTGGACTCCAAGAAGGTTGGCCAATCTGAACTACTGTTCTGCAAAAGGTCAGAATCTTCCTTCTTGCAACCTAATACCAAAAAGAGGTGGCCCTCATGCTAGCTGGGGAGAACTCTAAAACTGAGGCATTGAGCCAGGGGCTTGTGAGTATCCTTACACCCTCTTGACACCTCTCTCCCTGACCAGCCCCTCTCCAGGAGTTGGGTTCCAAGCTGGTGTTTGGCTCAATCCCAAACACACGCTCCAGCTACTTACCCCAATGTGAGGTAGTCTAAATTATTTTGGGGGTATAAATACTTTTGTGAGGTAATGTGTTAAGAAAGCTTTGTGTTATTACCTGAGAAGCGCTGAGGATTGATGGAGTTTGGCAGAATGTGATTAGAAATAGAAGTTTGGCGATCAGGTGATCGACTCTGACGGGTAATCTTTACGCTGGCAATAGGTGGAAGCTCCTTTAGTCGAGGGTAGTAGAAGGAATTGGCTGGATGGTTCGGCATTTGTGACGTAATCTGAAAAGCAGTCAGGGAGCAGTTCATCAGAAAAAGCAACAGATTCTCAGTGGAACCTCCAGTGCATATTAGCCAGCTTTAAAACACATGCTGCAAAAGGATGGATAGTCTGTTACATAAGAGGGGCCTTTTTATTTAAATCACTTCAGGTCAGACATGAGAGCTGCCAAGCAATCATTCAGCCACAGACGGTTAAGAATGATGTCCCGCTCCCACTCTGCTTGCTTACTCCAGGAACAAGACGGAGACACCAGAATTTGAGGCACCAACAGCTAAGTGAAGGATATAAACAGATGATGGTTTCTTCATACCTTTGTAATGTTTTCAGGGGGGCTGGTTGGAAAGTTGGGAGAGGAAAAAGTGAATCCACTGTCTGTTCCTGCATCATAAGGTTGGAGGTCGATGGTCACTTCCTGTTTCCACCGGTTACCCTCACAAAGATTTAGACTGTCCACACCAACAAACCAGTCAGGGCTGGGGATCATCTTCACCATCAAAGATAACTGTTGGACACAGAGGGACAAAAGGCTAACGTTAGACTTCAGAGTCCAAAACAGAGAAATTAATTTAAAAACTATTAAACAACAATGATCAAACACCAAAACTGCTTGATCCTGTTTTCATGGGTGCATTCTGTAAAAAGAGACAAGCAGATTAACAGAAAGTTAAATACTACATGGTAGTAGAAATACTTAAATTTCTTCTCCCCTGAAGCGACTTTAACCGGTTCTGCCCCAGTCCGCCCTGACCAGATTAATCTCCTATAGAAGATCCTGCGACGCTCTCCCCCTGTTTTTCGTAACCACTTCAGGGGTAGTAAAAGCTGTATACTGCCTGCAAGCGATTTGACTGACAGCAGACTGCATTGCTTGACTGGCCTATGATTTACGTCACTCCAAACTCCAAACAACATCTCAGCCACTGAAGTGTACCAGTGGACATGCTGTCTGCTATCAGAGAGCTGCACAGTGTGGAAGAGCATAAGTATGAGTTTAATTTTGAGGAGAGGCAGAAGCATATGTGTCAGCTTTTAGAGTGGAATGATGATTTAGCAGCACTGCAAGCAGCACAGCTCTCTGAAGACCAGGCACACAATGAAGAAGCTTGAAACGGAGCAGCTCTGGTCAACATTCTGTTGGAGTTACAGTTTTGTGCCAGCCAGTGGGAACTACATGACATTAGTTTGCCATGATGTGCATTTTATTCTTTGTTTGGAATTTTCTTTTAAATAAAGATCATATAGGGATATTGCTTTACATCTTTTGACTGCATTACCTAAATCCAAAAGGTTGCACAATTTTAAAAGATAAAAATAAAATGCCATCATATAGATAAATTTGTATCAATAGCAAAAATGATTAGCTAATCTGAATTGTTTTCATAATGCTTGGGCCAGCAATGGATTTCTAGAAGACAAAATGAAATGTCTGGGTTTATTTGAGTCCGTCAAAACCACAACCCAGAGGTTTTCCATTGCTGTGTATCGCTGCAAACAATATCATCAGAGAGTTGACCAAAGCTCCTGCGCACGGCCCCCCCACATTTCTGCCCATATTCACGCCCACAATAGTGAGGAACAGACTGCAATGGACACACTCCAAACTTGGGGTGGAACCAAACCAGACATTATCCAGTTAGAGTGAGAGTTGACAGTGGAGAAGCGACTTGCAAGAGTATTCATACCCCCTGAACTTTTTTTTATATTAAAGCCACAACCTTAATGCATTTTGTTGGGATTTAATGTGATAAAGGAACACAAATTAGTGCATTGTAAAGTGGAAGAAAAATAATTAAAGTTAATAATTAAAGTTAAAATGATAAAGTTTTTTCATTCCAAATAAAATTTCAAAAGCATGCTTTCTACTGTGATACCCCTAAGTAAAATTCAGTTCAACCAATTGTATGTGAAGGGTTCAGAGGTTTGTTATTAGAGAACAAACAGTATCATGAAGCCCAAGCATAAAACTTGTCAGGTTGTCGAGACATTTAAAGCAGGGTTCAGTTATAAAACAAAAGCCCAAGCTTTGAACATGTCACAGAGCTCTGTTCAACTCATCATCTGAAAAAAGAAAGATTATGACACAACTTCAGACCTAATAGCAGGCTGGAAATAGAGAACATTAATCAGAGAAGCAGTCAAGAGGAGGCTTATTGTGACTGGAGAATTTGACAGCTGGGAGAATCTGTTCACACTATTAGCTGCACTCCACAAATCTTGGCTTTTTAGAAAAGAGAGAAGAAAAAAAGCCATTAAAAGAAAACCATAAGATTTAATTCGTAGTTTCCCATTAACCATGTCAAGGGAGTTTGGGAATGTAGAAGAAAGACCTTTGGTCAGATGAAACAAAAACTGAATGTTCTGGCCTACATGCACAATGCTAAGTGTCAGAAATGTAACATAGCACATCACCCTGGACAAATATCCCCCACTGACATGGTGGTGGCAGTATCATGAGGTCAGAATTAATGAAAGAATGGATAGAGCTAAAATACAGAGCACTACTGGAATAATAAAAACATTTGAGGTTAAAAATGGAGCAGGGTGGAAATTCACCTTTCAGCAGGACATTAATTCTAAACAATGCATCAAATACATCAAAATATATTCATATGTTAGAATGGCCCAATCAAAGTGCAGACCTAAAAGACAGCGGAGAATCTTTAGTGCATCTTAAATTTGGGATTAACATGCACTATCCATCCAATGTCTCTGAGTTTGAGCTATTCTGCAAGGTAGAATGAGCAAAAATGTCAGTCTCTACACTGTAACATGAGGTGGTTTTACCAAATAGTCACAAAAGAGAGCTGATCAAAAATGGACAACACATTTTATGGATTTTTATTTCACAAAAAAAAACAAAAAACAACAGAAGTACTCTTTTTGTCAACTTCACAGTTATGCACTGCTTTTTGTTGGTCTCTCACATAACATTAATATATAAAATACACTGGTTTGTGGTTGTAATGTGACAAAATATGAAAATGTTCAACATGTAAAACTACTTTTTATTTTCCATCTAGGATCCAAATGGTTACCACCACAATAAAAAGCCATGAATGCATCTTCAATACCCTTCAAGCCCCAACCTGTCATGTTCTATCACATGGAATGAGGAGCCCACCGCTCTCTTGATCCGGCCCTAAAGCCCTAAAGACCTTGGGTCGGGGATGGGGTCGGCATGGGGGGTTGGGAGGTGGGGGGGGTTCTTGAAAGTAAGATGTTGGTTAGTCAAAATCTCCCAACAGAACCCCACCTAAAAAATCTGACCTCTATCTAAGGCTGTCAAAGGGCACCATAGGATAAAATAAATCTTATATCTCATAAAAATGTTTTATATTTTGACATGTAGCCTCAAAATTTAGAGCAAACACTTGCTATTCTAATATAATAACCATTAGTTCACTTTGGACTGTGCAACTGTTTAAATCCTCCTGCTGTGGAAAGTGAGATGAGAGCAGAATGAATGAAATTACAGAGATCACAGTAACATCAGCCAGGACAATAAATGCAATAGGCCTGACATCACACACATGAGAGCCGATGTAGGGATTTTGCGACTATAAAACACAGTCAGCATGTGTGCACGTGCACCCAGTCTGTCTCCTGTATGATGTATGTTTCCTGAGAAATGGTGATCTCATCTCAGAGAGCAGATTTAGGGTCAAAACACATTGAAGTGGTGGCAATAAAAACCAGAAAACAGCACATCTGAAAACTTCTCACGTTTGGACAAACATTTGACAATTTGTGCTTTTCTTGTCAGAGTTGGTTTTTGGGTGGGTTTTGAATGAATCGGTGGTGTTGAACCGAACAGGAGAGCAGGAACCAACAGGTCTGAGACAAAGGAATAAGATGAGTCATAAAGACATAAGGGTGTTCGTTTTTCTTCCAGTGAAAAGAGTAAAAACTAAACCAGAAGAAACCACATGGCTTTTTAGAAACATTCATGTCCTTCTTTTCTGTTCTTTGAACTTCCTGCCTCGTATGTTTTTCATCTTTGCCTTAAAGACTCCTAAGCCAATGCGAAAAATGTTATCTCTTGGTTATTTCTTTTTTACTAGCTCAATTGTAGTTTGCATTACATAAGACCAAAACTTTCCCTAGTCAAGACAAATCTTTAAACCCTCCCTGATCTGTCACTTTGTCTCCATCACAGAAATTTTTTCTCAAAGACCAGAAGGCAGGAATTCAGCAGAAAGCATTCAACCAGGAGAACCTGACTGGTAAATTTCACCTCTTGGTTGGCTTAAAATGGCTCACATTATGTGTCTCCATCTGTTTTGAGCTCCACATAAAACAATAGTTGGCTATATGATGACAGAAGTCATGTGTTTGGGATTCCTGGGGATGTTATATAAACCATCGACTGTGTTCAAAGGAATGAGCTAGGATTTATAAATGAGAGCACAACAGAGTAAAACAGGCAGTGCGGCATACTCACAGATTAAGTTATCAGCTGTATCACGTCATTAAATCATGTCCAACACAACACACTCTATAGTTGGGCTTTACTTTGCTAGTCTGATCTAAAAACAGACTGGCACAGACGTCACATACCTAGAAAACACAACAGGCTGCTGTACATTTTCTATACTTACAGAAACAATGCTCACCAAAGGGTTATTTATGCTCTGGTTCAAGGACTCAAAGAACCAGTCTCCTAATGTAGTTGACAATGCAAGCAGGACTCTCTCTAGATGTGATAAAAATGCCATGTTTTAAGGGTAATTACAATAGAGATTCAAATAAAAAAACATGACCTCATTGTTTTTATTTTAAACAGTAAAGCGAATCTTAAAACACATTATTGCTTGGATGGATGTATGGATGGACAGACGGATGGATGAATGGAAACCAAGATTTTATTGCACATGGGCGAGAAGTACAGCAGATATGGAATGAACCGTCACTTTACTGGGTCAAGTGACTTCTAACTTTTCTCAGTTCATCACACAGGTAAGAAGTCAAACTAACAGCCCAGATGTTATTTATAATTTACACAAGTAACAATTTCATCAGATGATGAGCTTAAGCTGAATCAGGACTTTATTAAAGAGGAGCAACAACCTTGTACTACTTTCAAAGGGGCCACAACTTTAATTGGACCACCTTTCAGTTAGAATGTCAGATTCACTTTTTTTTTTTTTTTTTGCTGGTGTCAAAGCTTTGAAATACTTTCATGAGGGCTGCTGTGTTGGGAATTCAGCCATAAAAATATAGTTTATATGAGCAAAGACAACAGGAGAAAGTAAAGCCGATGTAAATAAACTATCAAATGTTAGGGGATGACATAATCTTTATGCCAATTGATAATTAGTATTGTTACAAACAGTTGAGTCCAAAACTACTCATAACCCTTGACAGATTTAAATTTAATCATTTTCATTTAACCAAGAAGTTAATTTCTGACAGAAAATGTGACTCAAGAAATAATAAAAGAATGTGAAAGAGTATACATTTTAAAATAAATAATTTATCTGTTTTTATGTAATTTTTATTTTAAAAAATGGCATATTGAAAATTATTTATACTTTTCCCAATAGGGGAAAACTCTATTAGCATTATAGAAATCAACTTCTTATAACTACTGACCGGCTTTTTCCATGTTTCCTCCAGTATTGTGAGAATTTACTTTTGGTGATGAGCGCCAAGTGTCTGGTGCTGAAAGGTCTCTTTACCATCACTTTAATCTTTTGCTTCCTCCATGGATTCAAGTCTAAACTCTGGCAGGGCAACTCAGAACGGTTAAGTCGTGAACTACGAACACGAATCAAATCATTTTAACATGTATGACCTGGAATTAAAAAGCAGTTCTTGTTAAGGGTGAACTGGCAAAACAATGCACACAAGCTCATTTAAAAGCTCCAGTAAATTTCCACCTTTTGTAATCAAAAACCAGCCAAGTATTTGAGTTCCATTGTTCTATTGACTTGGTGGTTTTGTTGCATTCTTTTTCTTATTATATTGGCAGATATTCGGCACAGAAAGAGGAGAACATCTGTGTCATGTGGTTATTGTTTTCTATGTGTTTGGCTAACCCTGAGTAGTATACCAAGCTGATAAAAACAAACTGGATTATTCTGTATATAATTAGATTTGAATTGGATCTGTTTGTCTTAAAGTGCCTTGTG
This sequence comes from Anableps anableps, assembly GCA_014839685.1. Classification (NCBI taxonomy): domain Eukaryota; kingdom Metazoa; phylum Chordata; class Actinopteri; order Cyprinodontiformes; family Anablepidae; genus Anableps; species Anableps anableps. The sequence goes on from CM026074.1 coordinate 17,081,624, forward strand.
AAAACATTTGATGTGAATGACTGCTAAAGAAGTAGAAACTGAATTGAACTGAGCAAAAAATTGAACCAGTTAAAGATAATTAGCTCAACATGCCAGCTCTTTGTTTTGCTTCAACAAACATTAATCACCTAAAGGCATTAATAAGATTTAGGTTTTTACCAAGATGAATCCCTATGGTGAAGTAAACTGGATATGGTGTCAAGAGATCAGCACACTGAAAAGAACCGAAAATAAAGGGAGTTCATTCTCCGTTTCATCTTTCTCAAAGTAAAACCGCTCTGACTGACAAACATCTTCATGAGTAATGTCTCAGAGGAAGGGAATGTGTACATCGCCTACAATCCAAACAGCTCCTCTTGTTAAATGAAATTCTTGGAACAAATGTGAAATGTTTTCTTTTTATTAAAATCAATGAGCTATGAAAGATTTCATTGTCTCAACCTGGTCTGTACATGGCATATCATATTCACCAAATTGCATCAGATTATATCTGTTGCATTTATTCATATCTGCGTCCAACATATGAAATCTTTTAAAACCTAATTGAAAACACTGGAAAACTACGATTTTTTTTATTATTATTACGCATTGCAGAGTGAGGATGGCAGAAAATGAACTTAGACATTTATATTGAAACCACGATCTGGTTTAAAGGAACTCCTAATCAACTAAAGGCCTGTCTTGCACTGGCTCTCATTAATGTTCGTGTGTCGACCATCAGAGGAACTCTGAACAACGACAATGCCCATTGCAGGGCTGCAGGGAAAAGGCAATTATTGTTTGAGAAAAACACCACCGCCCATCTGCAGTTTGTTCCCAGCCCAAATCGACAATGAATAAACTCATCTGCAGTTTATTAAAGATCACATGAAGAAGAATGAGGATTGTTGGAATTATGTTTTGTAGACAGAGAAGACCAAACATTGAAGTTTTTGGTTCAAAACAAAAATTATCTGTTTGGTCAAAAGAAGCACTGCATCCTAGCAGTAGAAACTCAACTCATGTGTAAAACCCTGAGCTAGTATAATAGTTTTGATCTGTTTTGTTACATCTTAAAAGTCCACTTGTGAAATAATTTCAATCAATCTTAACAACAAAGTTTGATTGACAGTGTCAGGACCTTCATTCACTGACTCAGTCTCCACAAAAAATTGGTCTTGCAGAGGCAATGATGAACAGAATATAAGTTGAAATATCAAAGAGAACTTGAAAAAAATACAGTGAATCTTAAAATGTCAAGTTTAGCCCTCAGACTAATAGAAAGGTGTTACAACTCCAATTATTCTGAAAATACTATGCCAGATTGCTTCTGTTTTTGCTTTTTTTTTGTCCCACTTAAATGTTTCCGATCATCAAACAAAATTTTATATCAAAGAAAGATACCATGGTAAAAACAAAATGCTGTTTTTCAAATTATGTTTATTTTTTATTGTGGGGAAAAAGTTATTCTAACCAACCTTGCTCTACTAAGTTATCACCACTAAACCCTTGGTGGCAACAACCATGAAGCTTTTGAGAGGAATTTTGTCCCACTCTTATAAGCAGAATTGTTTTTCTTTTGCCACGTTGGTATTTTGTTGAGCATGAACGGTCTTTTTAGGATCATGTCATTGCATCTAAATGGGATTTAGATCCAGACTTTGTCTGGCCCACTCCAAAACCTTCATTTTGTTTATTTTGTGCCATTCAGGGTTGGACCTGGTGGTGTGCTTCAGATCATTGTCCTGCAGCACACACAAGTGAGACTGAGTTTCAGGTTGTAAACGTCAGGATTTTCCAGCAATGAACACAATTCATGGTTTCAGCAATTATTGCTAGCTGTCCTGATCATGAAGTTTCAAAGCAGCCCCAGACTATCATGCTGGCAGCTCCATGTTTAATTATCCATATGATGTCCTGTTTTGAATTGCTCTTAGTTTTACAACTGATGTAACTTTAATGAAAGTTAATAAATAAAAGTTATACCTTTGTCTTGTCAAGCCATAAAATATTTCTAAAAGTCTTGGAAATCAAGGTGATTTTTGACAAATGCGAGACAGTAGTGGTTTTGGCCTTGGAACGCTCTCATGGATGCCATTTTAGCCCAGTCTCTTTCCCTATTACTGAATCATGAACCCTGACCTTAACCAAGGCAAGTGAGGACTGCAGAGCCTTAAATGTTGTTCTGGGAGTTTGTGACCTTCTGGACCTATCACCATTGCGCTCTGGGAGCAATTTTGGAAGGCTGGCCAGTTCTCGAAAGGTTCACCACTGTTTTCTCCATTTGTGAATAATGACTCCAAGTGTGGTTCACTGGAATCCCAAACCCATTGAAATGGTTTCACATCTGTTTCCAGGCTGATAGATATCAGTGACTTGGTTCCCTGTTTATACTTGGATATCTTTACATCAGAGCATGATGTGCTGCTTTTTATACATTTTAGCCTACTTCATGTTGTTAGATAGATTCTATTATAGGGGTTTCTGATTTCTGCAATATTTTGGCTTGGGTATGGCTGATGAAACTGATCTTTTGTGATAAATAACAGTTAATACATGATTTATCTTTCTGTTAATGATAATAACAGGATTCATTTCATTTTAGTTAGTACAAAGATAAAAGAAGCTAGCTCAAAGCTTAACAGGCTAATTAACAAACAGCAAAATCACCGGTGGGCCAATTTTCCTTTCCCTCAGACAGGAAAAATGTAGCTGGTTCTATGTGTCCACAGTCTTTATATTGAGGTAACTGGCATTTACTGGTATTTACCTTACACAGATGGGCCCCTCCCTCGGCTCCAGTTCAGACTGAGAGCAAACCATGCAGGATGGATGTGGGCGTTTGTGGCTACTGAGCTCAAGCACTTGGTCTAAACAAAGTCTGAAAGGATGTAGTGGAAATAAGTAGGAAATTACTTGGTCGGGGCAGATGCATGGTGTAATGGACTCGGCTCAAAGTGACTGTCTGAGTATAATTGTGCTTCTTTTTAAGCTGTATTGTCTCCTACCAGTGGGTTTCGGGGCACCATGAGCATCTCTGTGGAGCTGTGTCCAATCCCGTTGGGAATGCCAGCTGTCCGGTGCATAACTCCGACTGTGCGCTTCTTCCTGGCCTCCTTAGCTGCTTTCATCAGCTCCACTGTCACCCCGACTTCAGCAAAGCTCTGCACCCCTGGACTGGCGGAAGAGCCCTCCTCCCAGAGCCTAAAGTGGTGGTTGTGGCTCACCGCTATTGAGAGAGAAAAAGAAATTGAAGAATTGTGAGATGAGAAAAGAGAGATGCACGCTCACTTGACTCCTTATGAGTGTCGATGAAGCTCCACAGAGTCTGGAGCCAGACGATGAGATCATTTCCACCACTGAGCCTGAGTGTATATGGCTAACTCCTACTTCCTGCATTTAAACTGATAATTCTGAAGGAATTGCTCATATGCATGTGTTATTGCAAGGTTATATTCTCCATCTATTTCTGCAGAAACCACAACACAAGCTGGAGCTGCCAGGACATAGGTCAAGATCTTGGATCTTGGCAGGCAGAAGGTGGACAACAATTTATTTTAACAATTCTGAAAACCCTTAATGATGCTTTTTGTGCAGTCTGGGCCAGCAGGCTTTCTCCTCACATTCTTTTATGTAGTTCTGGCTATCTCAGAAATCTGTTAAAAATCAAGAGCCCAGTTTTAGATTTAAACCACAGGTTCTGGAGACCCACAAAGCCACTGACCTGAGCCTGTGGTTTTAAGGGCAGAGTAAGGTTAGCCAGAAACACGCTGACAAATGCTCTGATGGTTCTGCCTTACCTCACTTTTCAGAGCTGCATAAAGACACACACACATAGTCAGGATTTTACCCTTAAATAGTCTTGACACATGTATGAGCGCACACTTTAGCTGCACAATCTGCCCAGCACACTTCACACACTATCTTGTTTCTCCCCATACTGCCATTACTTGTGGACCTTAATTGCATTTCCATCCTAACTAGCATCAAAACCCTGAAATTTGATAATGCATCACACTTAAGCCCCACCAAGACTTCAAAGCCAGCCCTTCCTAAACTGCTTGAGTATTTTTTATTCAGAACAAAGTCCAGTCCCTCAGAGCCCTCGGCCCTATGCCCCCACTGACGTTTGCGCCAGCTTTTTTTTTTTTTTTTTTTTTTTTTTTTTTTTGTCCCGTATAGTTTGCTGTCTGCCTACTGAGGCCCTTGTGTTTTTCTTTCCTGGTGAAAAAGACCATCTCTCTCCATGCCATGGAAATAATTATGAGTGTGTCAGAACCGCTGGTGCTGTTAGGAATAAGTAGGGCATTCCCCTCTTGCATGGCACCACTGAGACACCTGGAAACCAGACATCACTGCTAACATGTCCTCAGTATTTTGCAAAATGACTCCCTTTTACCTTTTCCAGTTTTGTCACATCACAATACAAGAATGAATGAACTGTCCAAACTTTTTCAAACTTTTTTGTTTTGTTTTTCAAAAAAAAAAAAACAATTAGTTATTTTTTTATTTCTTTATTTTCCTTTTTAAACTCTCAACTCCAACATAAACACCCAATGTGTTAGTGAATGGATGAACGTATACTAAATATGATGGAGAGGGAGCCATGAAACATAAAAAGATTTGTTTTCTTGAGCTTGAAAGCACATTATGCTATATTTCTGGTATCAAAGCATGAAATGAGTCATTTCTCTTTGAAATTTGTCCATTGTGTGGCGTAACTGTAGATATATGAATCATATTTATGTAAACTTGCAATTCAAATTTCGTCTGAGGTAGTTATAGAAGAATCTTAAGTCACCTAAATTGATGCAAAAGTAGTCACAAAAGTAGTCACTTAAACTGATAGAAAGTTAAATCTTAAGGTACACCAGTAAAGGCGATTAAGCTGAATGTAAATGATGTCCATTTCATATTACCGTACAAAAGTCCAATTTTACTCTGGTTATGATTACATTATCAGCAATGTTTTTTCTTCAGAAACACTTGCTAGATGTAACCTCGTATTATGAATTGTTACCCAAGAGTTGGTGAAGCTTGGTAGTTTTTTATTTTATTTTATTTTTTCTACCATCAAACTCAAATAAGAACGTAAACGTGATGAAACAAAGACAAAGAAAACTGTATTTTAAGTATTGTAAGATCTCATGTATTGCTGGCCATGTTGGGTCTCAGGTTTGTGTATTTCCCTGTTATGTCTTCTGATCACTTTGCTGTTTAGTCTTGTTCTTTTCTGTCACTGTTTTCCTCAGATTTTGGTTCAAATCTTTGTTTTTGTGATTCTTCTTTGTTTTCTCTGATCTCTGTTCATGTAGTTTCTCCCTTCTCCTCTCACACATGCAGCACATCCAGTTAATTAGACTCACCTGTTTAGGCAATCACCTTCCTAAGCATTTATACTCCCAACTCTTTGCAGCCACATTTTGGAACCATATGATGTGTCTGACAGCCGTTAGAGAAATGCCATCTGGTAGCACTTAGCTATTTTGGGGGGTTTCTTTGACCTTTTTAAAAGTTTACCTTATGGTATTAAAATCTTCTACCAATGTTGCATATCATGCAGTAAACCTTTTATTTCATTGCTAAATACTCCAAAGAGGGACCATGGTTTTTCTCACCTATGAGTTTGGACCACTGTGCTGGGGGCCGGAACAGGGGATACTGCTTTGGGAAAGCCTGCGGGCTCCAGTGACCTGTAAAGACCAGGATGTAAGAAGCGGGGCCCTTGGCTGTGCAGCCTGTTCCGTTGAAGGGTTGCAAAGGCCCGGCAAATGCGAAACAAAGTTTCACAAGCAAAACAAGTAGCTTCTGCAGCCAACCACAGGCCAGGTGCTCTGAAGACATCATCTGCAAATGATAGGAAATGAAAAACTGGGTTAGTTCTCATGCATGGAGGGGCTGGAGATGATTTCTGAACAAAGGCTGATAAGGAGGTTTAAATTGTGAATTGGGTGGCACATTTTAAAATTAATTGTCTTTGGGCACATAATCTTGGCTTGGGAGGAAACAAAAGGAAGACTAGCCTGAATGTTTAGGAAACCAAACCCTGGACAATCCTTGAAAATAAAAGGAGAAAGGGAAAATTCCACATCCCTGCCCTCATATCACAACACAGACATTTCATCAGAGAACAAAGCCTGTTGAACCTTCTGACCCTTAAGCTTTCAACTTCTGGGCTGGGCAGAGTGTGTGTTGATCTTGAGCCAATCTCCAGCTATGCGACAACGGTTAATATTCAGTGGGAATGCATGTTGCAGGAGCCGCCCTGAAATAAAACAGCACATATGACATGTCTGAGGCTGGATGCGAAATCTGTCTGACCTCACTGACTGACCATCCACTGACCTGCAGCTGAGTCAGACTCACACTCTATTTAGAGGCAGAGAGGGGAGGAGGGCACGTGCACAGCCATCACTGCAGACACTTTTCACCTTTTACATATTTTAACAGGGTTAAGGAGAGAAACAGAGGGAAAATGTGTTTTCTTTTCTCCCAACCAACCCTTTACCCAACGTTTTCTGCCTTATTTAGATTATCCCCAAAAGTTAACTAACTGCAGTGTTGTTAAGGTCACTATAGATTTGAATGTTTAATGCTCAAAATCATCATTAGTGAAAAATATAAATATATTTTAAATCATCAACTTTATTTCAATTTTATGTGTATTTGGGGTTAAACCTTTTTAAAGTGCATGCAGGGCATTCCAAAAGTATTCATTCTTTGTAGAATTTTGTCACATTATAACAACAAACTTCAAGATGTTGTAATTTTAGGATAGACTTCATAAAGTAGAGCATGATTCCAACGTGAAAACAAAATTTTTGGTTTTCAAAATTTTCGACAAAAATCAGAAGAGTGATGCATAGATTTGTATTCAGTACCCTAAGGTGATACTTTGTAGAGGCACCTTTTACTACAAAAATGCTGCAAGTCTTTTGGGGCAAGGCTCTATCTGCTGTTCACCTCTAGCATAATCATGATGCTGCCACCACCATGTTTCATGTGGGGTATGGTGTTTTCAGGGTAAAGTACCTTGTTAGTTTTCTGCCTCACATCGTTTTGTTTTTGAGGGCCAGAAGAGTCAGTTTTGGTCTGATCTGACCAGAGAACCTTCTTCCATGTGTTTGCTGTGTCTCCTACATGGCTTGCTGAAAACTGCAAATGGGATTTCTTATGGTTTCTGTCTTAGTAGCTCTGCATTTGTTGCTTTTAACAACACTATCCCTAACCTGTTGGCTGTGCTCCTTGGTCTTCATAATGCTGTTTGCTGCTCACTAAAGTTCTCTAATAAACCTCTGAGCCCTTCAAAGAACAGCTGGATTTATACTGATTTTAAATTACACACAGATGATAGACGTTAAAATTTTTATTTGTAAAAATGTGACCATGTATCCTTTTCCTTTCACCTCACTGCCTTGAGATACTTTGTTTTGGAACATTTTGCTGCAGGTTTGACTGTTTAGAGTTTTTGATTTCTTCTTTTACGTTTTTTTTTTTTTTTTTTTTTTTTTTTTTTTTGACACATTTCTCCACTTCTGATGCAGAAATGAAGTTTTTCCCTCTGTTTCTCATTATTTTCAGCTACATGACTGAATTGAATTGAAAACAAAAAAATATTAACAAAAACACACTATGGCATTTAAGAGCCATATAACTATTTTTTGTTTGGTTTGGTTTTATTGGAAGTCGATTTAAACCTGGAATTAAACTTTAAAGTTGAAAACAGAAGTTTTTTGTTTCTATTGAGATATCACAAGAATGCAGAGGGTCATTCTGGTGTGTTTCTATAGTATAGCTGAAACTCCAAGCAGCTGCAGAATGCAGACAGTTAAATTTGGGTTCGTCAACACACACACACTATCAACACACCTAACACCCATGTCTTGCTGCATATTGTCCCTGAGGTCTATTTCCAGAGGTCAGATTGAATTACTCAGCCAACATAGCTCTAAATGTCCAACTCTGACACTTTTTTCTGACCACAGCTTCGTATGTCGCTGATCTTTTGATCAGTTCTCCATCTGTACTGAATGCAGATTAACCGCAGTTTAACAGCCACCCATAAAAATACCTGGAGTATGGAGACACAGGGCCCAGCTTTGATCTGGGTGCTCAAACGCCATCATTTCAGCTCTGCAGGAGAAATATCTCAGTTTGGACATCCAACTAATTCCTAAGTAACTAAGGTCACTGCTCTGACTTCTGCAAAGACTTACCTGGTACCTGACACCTGATCTCTGTTTCCCTTATCTCTTCAACACTATTTTGGTTTGGTAAACCCTTTGACCTTCTTTCTGAACTCATCACACCGACACTGCAACGCACTTCTGACAACCTGATATTTCTTGAATTCGCACACAGATATTAACACAAATAACCTGCAGATGCATTAATAATAACAGTTCATAAAGAGATTCTGACATGCAAAAATACCCACTTGCACCTGCAGCCCAGACCTAATCTCATCAGCCAGCACAAACTCACACATAGGAGGATTTTTTTTTTTTTTTTTTTCTGTCAGGCACAAGACACAATAAAATCCTTCAGGCACCTCTCCCTGTGCTGTTAGAGCAGTTTCATGCAGCGATAATGCAAACATTCAACTCCTTCTCATAAATTTGGTCATTCGGGTTTGCACACATACACAGGTTTTTAACAAGGAGCTGCCAGGGAAGTAATTTGCTCTTTTTGGTCCTAAAAATCTTTTATTAGGGCAACAATAGCAGATTCAGGAGTTTGTGTGGGCAAAAAAAAAAGATGCAACCATCTGTGTTGCATTATCCTTTTCATGCATGCCTGATCGGTGTGCAAATTTCTAGTGGAGCTAACGATGGATACAAGGAACAAGATGGACACTTAGAAGGTGAGGAACACAACAGGAGGTATGAAACTCGATTAAGGCAGAAAGTCAGATGTTGCATGCAAAAATTGGTTATTCTAAAGTAATCCTCTGCTGAGAGAGAGAGCAGAAAGGATGAAAGTTTAGACAATTTGCGGGTAGAGTTTCAGTGATAATAATGTAACACTAAGAAGGAATAAATATATGAAAAGACGTATTATGATGAAACTGCAAAATGTATACATTTTTGTTGATCTAACAAAACATTCACACATTTGATTCATGCTGGAAAAAAAAAAGATATAGAAAACAATCCTTATTTTGATATTTGTCAATTTTTGGTTGTTTCAGATCTGACCACAGGTCAATATAAATGTGTGCAGAAGCCTACTTTAAAGTAGAAAAAATGCAAACATACCTCAGTAATTAATGTTTACTTGAATTCTGCACATACTATTTATGTTGTGTATTTGATTTTTAAAAAATGACTACAGGCACCCTTTGGTTGCATCTATCTTTGATTACTGATACATTTTAGATATGGCAATGATTATTCAAAGTATTTCCACAGGTTACACACCTTCAGTTAACTTGACATTTACAACAATCTGCTGTTTTTAAAGTGAGAACACAAACTTTCTGGATACTTTTGGACCATAAGAAGGAGACTCTTGCAGGCTTGGTGTGTGTGGTGAATGAATGACGGGTGCGCTGTGTGTGTTCCCTACCTGCGTTGGATCAGTCGGGGAGACCGAAGCAGCAGCACAATCACAAGGAGGATTCAGCTCTGCTCACTTTCCGCTCTACTGTAAACTGACACAACCTCATCAGTCTTTTCACTCTGTTGCGCTGCCTTTATCTCTTTCCAGATTTCTCTCCTCCTACCCTTCTCTCTCTCTTATTGTATCTCCTCATGTTACCCTCCTCTCCTTCTCGTTCTCCTCCCCCACTCGCCCTCACCTCTCCTTGTATGGCAGTTAACAGTCTTTGCTCCTCTCTCCCTTTATATCCAATGTGTTTTTCAAAAGCCTCAATTCCCAAAAGGCAATTTGACATCCCACGAGGCCCTTGTAACAAACACACAACAGTGTTGTATATTTTCGGTGTACAGTTGCTAAAAAATGGCAGTTAAATGGAAAGAATAATGAGGAATTAGCTCCCCAGGACAGACATGCAATCTGCTTGAGAAATGAGGGAACTGTGGACAGAAGCACTGGCTTTGATTTCTTCAGCTAATTTCGGTTTGATTGGAAATAAGAGGGAATCAAAGAGGTTTAAAATAGTTTCCGTACTTTTTTCTCAGCTTTAAACAACTCCATCCCCTGGCAGATCCAGCTGTGACCTGAGTAGAGGAACCCCATTTCCTCAGGTCAGGGTGTGTAAAACGTCATGTTTGTGTGCAGCAGAAAAAAAGGAGATGAGTGGTCACCCATTCCCACAGCTGGGACGCACATGGACAATCAGGGAGGTTTCTGTTATCGGGAACCACTTGTGAATATGTCTGAGTATAAAAAAGACATGTACAATGGTACATGTTTGTCTTAAAACTTTCAAGGAACAAAGTGGCGACAGATATGCCCACACATACACAGCCTGGTCACAAGCAAATGTCTCAAGTATGAAACAATAGAAAAAAATCACTGTAAAAAACTTCAGAATCTACTTTCCTGAAACAAAAAGAACATTTGGAGGCACTGACTCTAAAACAGAATCAACATTACTATATAGGGATGATGATATAGCGTACAGTATGTAACACCAGAATGAAACACCTTATTTAAAACAGAAAAAGGATTGTTTTCTTAACAAATGAAAAGAATATTTCTGATGGGAACATATAAAATAGATATGTGGAACCTGGTGTGGGCTGACTTTTTTTTTCTTATTGTCTGAACTAATTTAAACCATAGATTATGTATTACATGGTGGGTTAGCTTGAAGCAACTTTTAGGGCAAAACAACATGTCACTGTGGGAAACCTTTCTGTCGAGACTTATTTAGGTTTGAGTGGCGAAATAGACGTCTTTAAAGCATAATTTTTACAGCTACGTTATTGTAGTGCAGTTAAATCCTCACAAGTGACACATGAAATCGTTATGTGGAGGAAAGGGAGACTTTCAGCTGCTTCTGTTCACTACCTCAACATTTACACAACCACTATATTCAGAAATAAAAAACATCCTTGTAAGAGAATACTGATGGTGGTTCGGGCATCTGATCAGGATGCCTCCTAGGCTTCTCCCTTTGGAGGTTTTCCAAACACGTCCTGCAGGCATGCAGAAGACAATTAATAAATGGCACGCTGATGCATGTGCTGATAGTAGCAATGAAATTCCCAGCGGAAGAAATTACAACCTGAATGCAGGCAAAATATAATTTTTGAATTAGTCTTTGTCAGAAGTGGTCATGCTCGCCTGTAAACCTTCCAGGAATAAGCAGCTGATGAGGAGGAGAAGGAAGAAGGAAAAGCAGACTTATGGGTATCACATAACAATTTAGATTTTATGTCCTGCAGTCTAAAGGAGTCAGCTAAAGAGATATATTTCTCTCCATCTGTTTCTTACTTCATTACTGATTTGATTCATCTTTTTGATTTGCATCCAGTCCTTCTGCATCCTTCAGTCCGTCTGTTCTGCTGCTATGGAGGAAAACTCCCCTGCTTCCGTTTGCTGATTAATGACAATGAGCTCAGCACACAATCAGAGTCATATTTGTTTCAAACGACATTTTTAGATTGGTCAAGTGTGCACACGACGCGCAAAATCACCAAAGTTCACAGTGGCAGGTAGAGCATGCATGTTTCTGCAAACTGGAAATGATGATGACTTTGATTACTGTAACACACACGAGAGATTAGCATTAGGACACCAGATACAGCAGCAGGTCTGCCAGGCTGACGCAAAACTCCAAGATAAATGGAAGTTTTCCTCTTGTTCTCATCAGTCAATCATGTGTTCGCGTCAGCGTTACTCCAGTGAGTGAAGTCAGAAGAGGGAAAGCCATGAGCTAATCACAGAACGCCTCCACCAGACAGACAGAGAGACAAGAAGGGAAAAAGCAACATTAGAAACAGATCAGGCATTCAGGCGAAATCCACATTTAATCCTTTTTTGGTGTAAATTTTTAAGAATGCAACAAACAGCATATTTCTGATTTGTCAAATAAAAGAGATGGCACAGTACCTCACAAAAGTGCTCACACCCCTTGAAGATTTTTACATTTTGTCAAATTACAGCCACAAATCTCAATGTATTGTATTCAGATTTTGTGTGATAGACTATCACAAAGCAGTACATAAATATGAAGTAGAACACAATAACTGGTTTTACTTTTTTTTGTCTTACAAATACAATTCTGACATCTAAGAGGTTTTCTTCCAGGTTTACCCTGTTTTTAGCTGCATTCATCCCCCCTTCAACTCTGACCAGCTTCCCTGACGAAGAAAGGCATCCCTGCAGCACGATGCAGTTTCACATGTTTCACATCGCAGTGGCAGCACTATGTGGGTAAGACTTTCTGTTACCAATGTCTTTCTTCTTATCACATTTCCATAAAGGCCAGATTTGTGAAGTGCACAAATTATACCTGTCATATCCAACGATTCCTCCACCTGAGCTGTGGACCTCTGCTGCTCCTCCAGACTTATGATGGGCTTCTTGACTTCTTCTCTGATTACTGCTCTCCATGTCTGCACAGTCAATTTAGAAGGATGGAAATGTCTGTGAGATGTTCAAAGCTTGGGATATTGTTCTATAACCTAAACCTGCTTTTAACTTCTCCATAACTTCTCCTTCTCCATCTTTGAACTCTCAGCTGAGGTCTCTGAGGCCTTCACAGTAAATCTGGATCACTATACCAAATCAGAAATCATATAGATATGGACTCTATTTATTGTTTAGATGACTTCTGAGGGCAACTGGTTGCAATAGATTTTATCCAGGATGATCAGAGGAAAGGGGGGTGAAGGCAGTCGGATTACACACGTGTTCCTTGTTTATTTGCACATTTTGAAAACCATTTATCCATTTCCTTTCACTCCGAAACTATGCACCGCTTTGTGATCGTCTCTGAAATAAAATCCCAGCTAAAAAGACAGTGAAGTTTTTGGTTGTAACATGACAAAATATGAAAAGTTTGATAGGTGTTAATATTTTTACAAGGCACTGTTAGGTCCTTTGGTAAACACAAGTTAAACCTCATGAAACTGTGGATATTGAGGAACTGCTCTCGACTGCAGACTGTCAACAATAAAGTGCACATTTATGGAGTGTAAACTGTAGATATGGATCAAATAAAACAAAGGTGTTTGAGGTAATTATGATGAAGGCAACCCAGTGAAATAATTTCTGGAAACTCAGACGTGTTACTCAGGCAGTTTTGAGATGTTAAGAGGCCAAGATCACATAAAATCAGACACAGATGTCTGCAGATGGTCAGAGAGCTGAATGCAGATCCAATCATTTAAACAAGGATGTGAATCACCCGGGTTCTGGTGCTCCATATAAACACCATGATGAAAACCAGGTTAAACCCCAAACTAATGTACTTACAAGTACACTCCAGAGAAAAAAGAAACATTTTATACCAGACCACACATGCAACACCAATCAGTCTCCCACTGATTACTGATTGCAGCCAGAATTAAACAGACAACAAAACAATCAATCCGGATTCAACGAACAGTTGAGAGATCTGTTAAGATCGAAAACCAAGCTGGCGCAGTCTGAACGGGATGCAGATTCCGAGTCATTTATGGGCTGAAATAATATTCAGTCATTCCAGAGGCAGCCCAAGACAAATATTTATCCTGCAGTCTTTGGGTTAGTAGTACGATCCCTCCAAGTGGGATTCTTTGCCTGTCTGGAGACCAGTCCATCACATGGGCAAGTATGCACAGGCATGCCATGCACTACCACACACCCTGATCTGTCAAACTGCCCACATTAAGGCTCAAAAATTTTATTTTTTGTTGACTTTCTCATGCCAGAATGAGGTTATTTCAGTTTTAATAAGAAAATCTGGAAACTAAAGCTTGCGGTGGATAACACTTTGCTTCAGACAAATGGAAAAAATATTAGGCTTAAAGAAAAAAGCTCCCTGAAAGACACCATGTTGCATTAATTTTTTTACAAATCCAGAATCAGACACTAAACACATTTAAACAATAAAAAAAACATGCTGAAAGAAGATAAAGAGACATCTGGAAACTACCAGAAGCAAAAATCACCTTGTTTTCCATCAAAATCTACTGCACATCGACTCATTTTAAAGAGCACTTAACTGAATTTACGGACTTAGAAGCAGTGTGGGAACTGGCGCTCACATTTTACTGGTTTAACTGTGTTCTCCCAGAACTGATGAGGCCCCAGTGTCTCCTCCTGTACTAAATGAACAAGCAAAAAAAGAAATCTGATGACGCAGCATGGAAGCTGACAGGAGTCAGGAACTATACATTGTCAGATTGAAGAAGCAGTTGGCTGAAGTGTGTGAAATGTGAGTCACATCCAGTAAAACACAGCTATCATCCTGGGCCTCATGCAACTTCTTAGAAGTGGACAAACAGGTGATTGTGCAATGTGCCTGGCCCCAACTTCAACAAAAACAGAGATCAAGGCTCCAGCACAGTATAATGTAGTATATAGATCAGACCCTCACTGTGCTTTTAGAAAGAAGTGCTTCAACAACTACTGGACTGATCATGTTAATAAGCTGGCTTTTTTCAATGTACTGCAGTGTAATGAATCTCCATCTACATCCACGCACATACAGTCCTTTGCACTTTCCTGCATTATAACCTTTAACATCAGTGGATTTTATTTGGATTCCATGCTTGCCGTGTATTTGTACTCAGTCCCCTTTGCCGTGACTAGTCTAAATAAAATCCAGTGCCACCAATTGCCTTCAACAGTCAATTAAGAAACGGTCTTTCTATTCTCAGTATAAAGGGAAGCGATGCTAACTCTGGAGGAGCTACACATCTGTTCACACAAAAACAATGTGGTGAAATCAACAAATCTTGCCTTTATGAAAGTGTGTCAAGAGGAAGGAAATTGCTGAAGAAATTATTTGCAGTTCACCACAAGCAACGTAGGAGACACAGCAAATATGTAGAAGAAGGTACTCTGGCCAGTAGAGAAGATTTAACTTCCTGGGCTACATGTAAAGCTCTGTGTGACGTATAACTAACAGCACCCATCACCTTGAACACACCATCTTTAATGTGAAACATGGTGGTGGCAGCATCATGCTAAGGGGAAGCTTTTCTTCATCAGGGACAGGGAAGCACAGCTGATGGCAAGGTGGGCAGAGCTAAATTCAGGGCAAAACTGGAAGAAAATGTGTTTGAGGAAGCAAAAGACTGGGGTCAAGGTTCATTTTGCAGCAGATAAACAATCCTAAAAATACAGGCAGAGATAAAATAAAATGATAAAAGATCAAGGGCCCCAAACTGTAGTCTTCTTGATATCATGTAACTTTTAAACATATTTCAACACGCATGAATTATATAACTAAGCAAAGGATTATTTTTGTAAATAACTTGCATGCTGGAGAGGTAATTCAGCCATTTGTTTCAGGTGCGCTGGGCCAACCAGGGATACATCTAAAGGGTGCAGGACACTGGCACCTGAGGACTGGAGTGAGACACCTGGTTTAGTTCAAAACGCAATCTGACGTGGAAATGATCCAGGCAACATTCAGACTAAAATCTAATTTGGATTTAGATGCTTCTCTCTTATGAGTGGACCAACTACCCTGACGAAAAACCTCTGCACAGCATACTGCTGCCACCACCATGTACCACCATGGGGACAGTCTGTAGTGTCAGTTTTCCAGTAAACATAACATTTTACATCTAGGTTAAAAAGCCCACATAGTGTCTTCCTCCATGTTTGCTGTGTCCCTTACAGGACTTGGGGCAACCTGCAAACCTGACATCTCTGAACATGGCCTTCTTTACACCACTCTTTCACAAATGCCAAGTCTTCTGACTAAGTTGTCCAGTCTAGATTTTTCCACCTCAGCCACAGATCTGTGCAGCTCCTCTAAAGGTAACATGAGGCAACTGCCTGCTTCTCTGATTATGCTCTTGTCACCTGACCTGAAATTTCAGGTCGACAACCATGTCTTGGTAGGTAGTTGTGTTAATCCAGTGACTGCACTGGATTTTATGTAAGGATGTTAGATTTAAAAAGGGGCTGAATACAAATGACCCATTTTACAGAATTGGATTGATTTTAAAAAATGTGAACGCAACATATCCTTTTACTTCTGTTTCCCAATTATGCACCACTTTATAGTTGGTAAATCATAGAGAATTCCAATAAATACCTTAAAGTTTGTGGTTGTAATGTTAGAAAATCAAGAAATCCAAAGATACTTTTGCAAGGCACTAAAATTGCCTCTGTGTCAATAACTAGGCTAAAATAATCCTTAAAAATCACTAAATAAATACCAACAATGCATCACTGACTGTTTAAGAGAAGTCTCCTGGTTATGTGCATGTGGAAGCAATTTTAAAGCCCATAATCCACCCCCGCCCACCTCCCTTTTAGCCCTGTGGGCCTACACAGCCATCCTGGCACTGCACTGCTCCATATAAAGAGCTGCCAAACTGTGGTAAACAATTTTGTTTGTGGCAAAACTTTGCTAAACACAGCTTTATGCCCTCAACAGACCACAATAACACTCTGCAACACACTAACCACTAATATTCAGGCAAGAAGCAGCTTTAAAAAGCTGAATAAAGATCAGAGTTTAAAGGTTCAGCAAGAAAAACACCTAGAATAATCCCAAAGATAAAAACTTAGGCGCAAAATGTTTAATTTTTTAGAATTTTATTAAAATACGGTGTTGAGTTTACCATTGGAGGTTACCATCACAAACATGATTGTTTCTAATAAAAAAAGTAAACAAAAACAAAAAATAAAGCTTAAGAGCCTAGTTACAGATTTTTTTTTTTTTTCTGGCGTTTTTGTTTTTGCAGTCTGGTGAAAGAAAAGAAAAAATAATTCACAATGAGAGTGATTGGAGGAGGGGGAAAAAAAAAATGTTCACATGTTGTAAAAATACATTTCCCAATTTCAACATTACACACAGTCACTTTCAAGCATTCATTCACTCCTGGTTAGATGGTTAAATGTCAGTGCTAAAAAGGAAAAAAAAATAAAAATAAAAAAAAGACAAAAAAAAAAGTTCAGATCTGTGCACAGAATAAGGATCAAGAGGTCTGTGAGGACGCAGGAGATCGGGTCAACAGTCTGAGGGAGGAAAACCTCGGGGTGAGGGACAGGACACCCAGGGCGACTGCTGGAGGATATGTGTGCATTTGAACCCTGAGAGAGAGGAGAGAGAAGTGACCAACTCTCACTGAAACTACGTCAGTGTCCGCTGCACCGCCCTCATCGAACACAGTGGGTGAAGGTGGCGGTGCGTTCTCACACCCAAGACTTAATTATCAGCTGCTGCACTGACAGAGCTGGCGAAATCTGCTTAAACAAAACCCAACAGAATAAATGTGATTCATCTAAATGCAAAGTCCAAGCTTACACTGGGTGTCTGTGGCTGCAGAATGAGCAGTGAGTGCTTAAACAAGGCTAAATGTGGTTCTTTACTGGAATAGGAAATGCATGGTGCAGTAATTTCAGGCCTGTATGGGAAGCGAGGAGTTTTATTCAGAGGCCGGGGGCCCGGTTGTCGTCTCCTGGCTTCACCTGCTGTGGTCAACGGCATTAAGGCAGTGAGTGGCTCCAATGGCAACTTTCTATACCAGCTACTGTAACAGGGAGAGAACAAGTAAGGCCCGCAGGATATAAGCCAGAAACGACAAA
Source organism: Anableps anableps (assembly GCA_014839685.1). Lineage (NCBI taxonomy): Eukaryota > Metazoa > Chordata > Actinopteri > Cyprinodontiformes > Anablepidae > Anableps > Anableps anableps. The sequence goes on from CM026074.1 coordinate 17,099,270, forward strand.
TTTAAAGAGAGAAAGGAGGAGGAGAAAGAGGGGGGTTGGGGGGACAGGCAGGGATCTCGTTTTCTCTGAAATGTTTCAGTACAACATGTCGAACACGGAGAGCTAATCCTTTAAAAACAAAACGGTTTTAAACAACAGTGCACCGCTGGACTGGAAAATATATATCATCATCAACAGGAGATTTTAGGATAATAATCCAAACTATGGGGTTATTTTTTTTTTTTATTTAAAAATATATACTTATCACATGACAGAGGAGCCACCTGTTGCTCATAGACTCTGAGGGGGACAAACTGTACATCACTGGAAACTGACTACGACTGAAGAAAAGAAGGAAAACACTTTGCTGGAGAGGAAGAGAGGGTTAGGGGGTCATCTCATTTCCCCCAAAAATGACTTCACATGCACTATAGACAGCAGCTTAATGAGAAAGGGGGTAAAAACGTAACATGAGCATGTACTACCACTGTCCTAGTCCAAGTTATTTCACTTCATTGGCTGTTGTTTAAATCACTTTTAAAAGCCTCGAGTCTGAAAATTGTGCTAAACTGAGTGAAAAAGGCAAACAGATGCACGTCGGTTTTGACGCCTGAGTAGTTTTCAAATTTATTTCAACTGGGCTTTTTTTTTTCTCCTTTTAATTTCGTCATGACTGCTACAATTTCATCTAGAAAATCTGTACAAAAACAGAACAAAACAAAAAAAAATATATATATATAGAAGGGTATGCACGGTACATTCAATATCTGTTAATGAGGTACTAGAAAGGTGTTCCCTTCACACCAGGGCAACAGCGTTTTAAGAGTTAACTTTGAGGGATGACTCCTTTGGAACGACAACGACAGAGTGAGGGAGAAAACACACACACACACTCACACACACACGCGCATTACTGTCTTTAAGATGCAAGCATGCAGGAACGCTAGCCGCTGTTTGTTCCTGCAGGGAATCTGATCCATACTGTCCTCTCACACCTGAAGGAATTGGTGAATGAATACTGGTGTGTGTGTGTGTGTGTGTGTGTGTGTGTGTGTGTGTGTTGGGAGAGCTATGATACGAGACGATGATGAAAATGTGCAGGGTGGTGAAATCTTATCAAATTTTAAGTCAGTTTCTCCATGTTTTTTTATGCTGTTCCATCATTTAAACTAATGCCTATGATCTGTTACCGGCAGGCCGGATAGAGAGCGCCCTCTGCTGGCTTGCATTTCATTTCCTTTTGGGGACCAAGATCAAATGGATGTCTGTCTAGTTGCTTCCCAGAAACCTTTGAGCAAAATAAGGGGAGATATGCTTCACATGGGGGTTCGTTCTTTAAATGGTTTAACGCTATAGAGTTTCACAGTTAAGAGAGCTCCACACAGACTGCACTATAAATCCCTCTGCTGAGCAAGCTTACAACAATGCCAAGGAGGTTTAAGGGATGGAAGGTAGCTAGATTCTGTCCGGTTTACTTTAATAAGCGGTTTCCCGAGTCATAATACGAGCAGAAGGGGGCAGGAAAACAGAACTAAAACAACAACAGAAAGAGAGAGTAGTAACACGAGCCATTAATGTACAAAGTGGAGCTTCAACTGTTCTGTTTCTGCTGGAGGCAGCAGACTAAAGCCTCATGTCGGAAAAAGCAAATTCTCGTCAACAAAACAGCAACACCTAGAACCACAAAAGATCAACTTTCCATTAAAACAACAGCCAGCTAAGGAAGTAAAACCAATCCAATAATTGAATCCTTGAGAACACAGTTATTGCTGACATTGTGGGGGTCTGATGGCTGGAAGGGGGGAGGGAGGATGGTGTGTGAGATGAGGATGGAAGGATGTGGGTGTGATGGATTGGTGTAGATGGGTCACTCCTGGGCTGGTTGTCTGATCAGACGAAGGACTGTCGATGCAAGATGCTCAGACTGGTGCTTCCCGTGCACCGGAGCGTCGGTTTGTGTCTGATCCTGAAGAGGTGAGGCAGAGCAGGGGTCGGGGGTTGGTTTCCAGAGATGACGGAATGTGCCAGAGCTGGCAGAGGGGGCTATTGGTCAGAGGGGATGTCTCTGTCTGCTTCAGCCTTAGTGGGTTGCCCCGGGGACGGGGCGTGAGGGGGGTGGGAGACGGGGGCGATGCCATGTGCCAGGGTTCCTGAAACCAGGCTCTCAACGCCTGTGCCTGCTCCCGGGAGGCCCCCCGCTGCTGCTGCCACGTTGATCAGACCTGGAGGAAATCTGAAACAGGAGGAGAAGATCTGTTTTCAGCCGGCCAACAAAAGCCTCGTGTTGCCTCAGTCAGCATTCGCTGCTCTCACCTGTAGGCGGCTCCGTTAAGTTCTGGGTGAACAGTAGCTGCCTCCAAGGTGGGCCACTGGGAGGCGGCCATCAGATACTCTTTATTGACACAGTTCTTCAGGCTGTCTGGGATACGACCTGGAGCAGAGATAACATACTGTCACATCCAGGGGTCCAATACAGCTTTTATTCATCTTTTTTCTTACTTTATAAAGTGATGACTGGTGGATCTAGTCTTGTGAAGTTGCGATATTTAACATAATTGTTGTAGCAGAGCAGCCTTTTTGATTATGTGCAAGTTTTACATCTAGAACAGCATGTGCTTGTTTTTTAGGTCTGGTTTTTAGGCATGGCTGCCGGTTCCTGTGTAAAGAGAGTGTGGTGTAGAAAACCAAATCTCTATTAGAGAATGAGAAAAGCAAAAATGTTTTCATTAACTAGTTCCTAAACGTATCCAGCCCTCGAAAATAATCCAGACTTTCAAACAGACTTTTCAAGACTGTAGGAACTCACACACAAGAATGACACGAGTTAGTAAGGGAAGGGAATATATTTGAATACGAAAGCTGAATATTCAATCACAAGCATCATCACTACAAAAGTGAAAAATTTTAATTTGTAAAGAATTCTTTGTATAAATTATCTGGTGGTGGAGCTGGACAATCTATCAAATCATAATTCCAATATCAATAATTGCAATGGTAGAGGACTCAGAGAGGTGAGGACATTGTGATGAAAAAAAGTCAAGAAGTGTGTTTATAGCAATCAATATAGTCATTGCAATTAAACTTCTCTCTTATATCATGTAGTTTTATCTGGTAGAATATTACTTACAAAAGGAATGTATTCACATACTGCTATTATTAGTCCCCACACTTTATGTGGAATTTAATGATTGAGCTCTATAGAAACCAATAGCAACACTGTGATGTGTGTGAAGCTTCGCGCTTGCAAAGCAGCCAATCCAGGAGTGCCATTTATTTTCCTGGTCACTGATTGGTTGTACCTCCAAGAGCAAAGAAAAGAAAGACTGTGGATTTAATAAAAAAGAAGCTACTATGGTAGTGCTAAGACAGCTTCCACTGTTGATATTAATGCATATTAAGGTATATTTGGTGTTTGAACTATTAAAATAGAGAGTTCTAAGAGTTTTTAGAGGGGGGTCTCAAGTATTCATGGATTTTAGCTATTCGGAGGCGTCTATCGTTCCTAATCTACACAAATACCGGGGGTCCACTGTATAGGTATCATCTAAAGAACAATGTTCGCTTACCAGTGATGGCCCGGCGCACTTCTCTAGCTGCTTCTTCACGAGCCTCAACTGAAGCCTGCTCACTGTACCAGGATGTGTGAGGGGTACAGATCAGGTTGGGGGCGTCCTTCAGGGGCCCCGTTGAAAAACTGGAAGAGGAGTTAGGTTGGTAAAGTTCAGTGATGCATGTACACATAAGGGGTAACTCAGGCTCTCTAGTCTTGGTGCAGCACTCTTACCTGAAGGGTTCTGTCTCATGCACGTCCAGGGCGGCTCCCCGTATCCGGCCCTCCTTCAGGGCCTGAGCCAGAGCTTTCTCGTCCACCAGCCCGCCTCTTGATGTGTTCACCAGAAACGCTCCTTGACGCATCTGTCAGAAGAAAGATGTAATTAAACAATCCACAGCAAAACTAACCATAAAAGCAGAAAAAAAGACCTATTGTTTTTTTTAACCTTTTTAAGTTTTTTTTTTAATTTTTTTTTGGCAAAATAGGTGGAACTGTGGTAGTCACACTATAAAAGCTAATTAGCAGCTTTACCACATAAAGCGACAGCTACAATGACACCTGGACCTGCGGTTTGGATTCCTGCCAAACAGGAATGAGTTAATTAGTTTTTGGCTCATAAACACAACTGTCACTGCTTGAATGATGCATACTCTGGTTTACCTGAAGGGCCTTGGAGACCAAACAAGTTTTCATTCATCTGCTAATATAATAAAAACACATTCATAAGCATCTAGTGTTAAATTAATTACTATCTTCTCTATACAGTGTATAATACAGATAAAGCTCCAGCAAATATTGTATTTATAAATATGTATAAAAGTATTTAAAAAAAAAAAAAAAAATCTGTCATGACAAAATAGCCATAGTTCCAACATCAATATTTAAAATACATTTCAGACCATTGAAGTGAGAATAGAATAGAGAAAAAAATCCATTTCTATTGTTTTCATAACCAAAGCAATGATTTCCCATGTCACAAACTATTTTATTAACTCTATAATCAGTGTTAAAAAAAAAAAATTAAAAAAAATCAGTCCAGTCTGACTTTGAATACTGCAGTTTTAAAGTAAGACCCCATCAAATGGTGCGATGCCAAAATCAGTATTAAACTGTCCAAATAAAAAATTTTTAAAAAGTACATATGCCACGGGTCACAAGTGAATGTTAATGAAACTTTATTCAGTATCAAGAATCATGTTAAGGTCTTCATACTTAATTCAAAAGAGACTCGTGGCTTGCGGGCTCCTGACTGCTTACATCACCACTCAAAGTTATGCCGACTACAGATATTAGCACGTTTGATTCCATCTCTACAGAATAGGTAAAAGTCTTACACAAATAAAATAAATTGGCAGATAATATTACTCTTATTATGAATAGCATATTACTAGTATTAAAAAATATCCACATTGCAATGGCTTAACTCCTATCTGAATGACAAAGGTTTTACAGTTACTGGAGATGTTTTGTCATCACTTATATCAGGATGTCTCTCTGGATTCAGTTTTTGGACCGATGTTTACTCTGTATGCTCCTTAACGGTTTAGAAAACCTGACGTCCCGTGTTATTTCTAGGTGAATAATACACGAGTTTGAATCTAATAATGTATGATACTAGGACTTGTTTTAATGTGCTTTTTGTGTGTCTAAAGGATGTTAAGGTGTGGATGGCATCAAATCTTCTAAACCTAAATGAAGAAAAATTTCAAATCTTGTAATTTGGACTTTCCAACCTCCAAGACTTTGGTTGTTTGTTGAGTTTTCTAGGCAAAAGTATGGCCTCACATCCCTGCCAAAAACCCTGAGGAGCGTATTCAGCAATCACAACAGCACATATATTAATCAAGACTGAACATAGATCTGATCACGGGCATTTCCAGTTATTCGCGGGCCCATGACAAAACACGACCCCCACCTCCCCACCACCACCAATCTGTACATGCTCGCCAGATAATTGTGCTCGCTCCCTGTTTACTGGGCGTATTTGTCAGTTCAGGGCGTTAACTCTTCTGATTGATATGATTGGCCGGATTTTCAGTTCAAATCCGGTGACAACCAGCGGAGACTTGGCCTAATTAGAGAAAAAGAAAATCAGGGGACGCGATGCGGATTCAAAGAGTAAAGGGGAAAAAAAATTTAAAAAATAAATAAGAATAAGTAGGTAAATAAAATGTACTGATTTTTTTTTTTTTTTTCCCTTCCCTTGTCATCTTCTTCATCCTCCACAGCCTCTTCTTCTTCTCCTATCAGGCCAAGTCCCATGCAGTAGTGATCAGAGCGATGCGCTCTCCCTATTAAATGAGCTGCTGTGATTGCTTAATAAGCTCCGCACGGTTTATGGCAGGAAAGTGACACCATAGAAAAGTTTCAACTTCAGCAGAATAATATTGTGATTAATGTAACCTTTTTCAGTAAAGACTGATTGCAAAGGTCAAGCCACTTCTTTTTTTTTTTTTTTTATGACTAACAAGGTTGTTCATACCCTCATTTTACCCTGTCTGGACGATTGAAAGACTGACATCTGGTTATAAATGTGCTTTATCAGTAACGATCCATTGATATTGAATCACTGTAAATATAACGCAAACCAAAGGCATTTAGGGAGGTTCCACTATACTGTTTCATTACCATCAGATCTAATTAATGTGACACTTCAAAATTAATTGAGGATAAAAAAAACAAAACAAAAAAAACAAACAAACAAAAAAAACCCCATCCAGCTGAGATTATGAAACGGTTCTGTATCCACTGACTTGTTTGATGGTGAAGTCGTTAATGAGGTGGTGGTTGTGCTCGTTGAGGCTGCAGTGCAGAGACACGCAGTCAGAGTGTATGAGCAGGTCCTGCAGTGTAGCCATTCGCTGGAGGCCCAGCGAGCGCTCGACGCCATCGGGCAGGTATGGGTCATAAAAGATTACGCTAAATCCAAACGCCTTGGCCCTCAGAGCCACAGCCTGGCCAACACGCCCTGAATACAGACAGGGGGTGTTAAGGTTGTGAACGAATAAATTGATTGCAAGTCGTGTGCTTAATTTGATCTTCAATGAACTCGGGGAACCATTCTCACCCACCTAAACCGATGATGCCCAACGTTTCACCCCGGATTCGAGCAGCGCCTCCAGCCACCTCCCTAATCTGCTCCACGCTGGAGGCACGGGTCCCCTCCCTCAGGGCTTGGTGCATCCAGGTGACCCGCCTGTACAGGTTGAGAATCAGACATAGCGACGTGTCGGCCGTCTCTTCCACTGAGGCTGCCGGCACGTTACAGACAGCGATGCCTACATGATGGGTAAAAAGGAGACATTAGACACCGCTTGTTGTGCCCTAAAGCTGCCTGTCTGGCATTTTTCTGTAAAGTTGATCATCTCACCAAGCTCAGCAGCTGCTTTGACGTCAACGTTGTCAAAGCCAGAGCCGATCCTAACAATAACTCGCAGGCCTTTAAACTTTTCCAAGTCATCTCTGGATAAAGTTATAGTGTGATACAGCAGAGCAGCCACAGCTTCATTTAACACCTACAGGGGACGGATTTTTCTTAAATTATCATATGAAATCGTTCGCAATTGGTGAAATCACTGTTTTAAGGAAGGAAGTCAATGTTTTCAGTTCATAAACCAGTCATGTTCGCAACTGATCATGTTCTACCTTCTCATGTATCTCCTGTGTGGACTGAGCATCGCAGAAAGCCACGGTCGCCACGTCTTTGAGGATAGGCATTTCCACAGTGCAATCGCGTCCATCCAGCAGGGCCACCAGGGGCCGTGGGTGCATTGGCCCATTCAGGATGGGGGGTCGGATACCTGAGTTAAACAGGACGAGAAAGATGTTTATGGACCAAAACTGCCAGAATCCACAAAAAATACTTTAAAGTTTACATCTGACATATTACACTGGAAATACAATAATAAAGAGTTTTTTTTATTTATTTATTTTTTTATTTATTAAATGCATGAAACGTGGAATTAAAAACTAAATACATTATGTGTTAGCATTCTGTTTAAAAAAAAAAAAAAAAAAAAAGTAAAATTGGAAACAAGTAATTTATAAATTCATAAAAGAATTATTTTATATATAAAAATAACTTATTTATCCATTTAAATAATCATTTCATAGTCCTGTGGTGCAGCACAACAGGAGTTTATCTTATGTTACACTGCTAAAATAAAGATGATTGGTCTGGCGTTGACTTGTTATGGAAGGGACCCAATCAGATTTTAAAAGGTCTATTTCAAGAGCCACTGGAACAGTTGAAATTATTTGAAGAACTATAAAATAATTCAGCAAATACTGAAATAATCATAAGGCTTTAACACAAACATTTAATTATTTAAACATGTAAAAAAATATATAAATTGACCAACTATTATGGATGCATTTATTTATCATTTAAATTATGACAATGGAAACAGTTTTTTGTATTTTATTTTTTGGATTGTGATATTTCTGAGGATGTGGAAGTTCCCATTTTTTCATTGTAATGTTTGTTACTGGTCTCACCACCGGTGACTGACGTGTTTATGATGTTTTTATGAGGTAAAGCACTTTGAACTGCCTTGTTGCTGAAAGATGCTACACAAATAAACTTGACTTTAAATCACTGAATTGGTCTAAATGTTTATTAATACTACATAACTAACAATTTGAGTTCCCTACTGTAGCCTTGAGAGGTCACAGGTTAAACAACAAAATTCACATGAAAACGAGAAGGTCTTTTAAGGTTTCCAAAAAGTCAACATCTTTTTAACTACACGAACATCTTATTCAACTAGATGGCCTGTAACCACTTGTTTTTTTTCGAAATGACTGCATAGACTTAGGGTTAGTGAGTCAGTCTGCATTTTCCACGTCTGGATTGCTCAACATGATGTACAAAAAAAAAAAAAAAAAAAAAAAAAATCCCCCTGCACAAACAGCTGAATACCTTACTCCATAAAAAAACAGTCAGACGTGTATGACTTTCTTTTTCCAACACCAGCACAGAGGAAAATGTATGACTGCATGTATGATGTGTTGATGTGATTTAAGGTTACGAAGTTATGTGTAACCAAATCTTTAAAAGAGCATCCAGGAATGTGGTTGTCTTGAAATCGAACATTTAGGTTGCAGCCTTTATGGAGCCGTCTCTGCATCTTCATAGGGGAAAGATGAGACTTGGGTCAATGAAGTGGTCTAGTGTTATTTCTAGGATCTGGACTAGGGTACCATATGACAGCAGAAACAGAGGTGAGGGGGCCTAAAGGGGAGCAGGAGAGGTGATGGGTGTCACAACTGGGGGAAGGGTAAAAAACTGACATCTAGAAGGTGGTAGTGAGGGGGTTCATGAGTTTATGGGGGGGGGGTTCGGTTGTGACCTACATCTCATGTCTCGAAGAGTTGCATCTTCCTGTTATTTTACCCTCTCTTCCTAGTATAAACACACACCCCTTGGTGGTAAATATCATTTGTAGTCACTCACCATTCTGCCAACCAAAGCAGAGTTGCCAAAACAAATTAATGCCACATTTCTGCCAACACACTGCAAAAACACTTATCGCCAGGCCATTTTTTTCCTTTTTTCCCCTTGTTTTTTTTTTTTTTAACACCTCTTCCCGTTTCTGCTTCAGATGAGATTATTTTCTGTGACTGTTATCTTGTCGCTGCTGTGTGCGAGGTGTGCATTTCATGGGAGCTGGAGTGCGGTTTGCTGGAACGGTTTTACTTGGACAGAAGGCAGGACGTGGTGGTGAGGAACGGGAGCTGGTAGCTGAGGCTGGAAATCAAGTATTCAGGGTTCCTGCACATTTTCCATTTCATGGACTCCAGACTTTTCCAGGCTCGAGTTTTCAAACCAGCTTTTAGGCCATGTTGGAATCCAGAAACGAACTAAGGACAAAGTCCCATTTAGTATTTAGGATGAGTGCGCTCCTAACATGAAATTCTCCAAAACTGCTCACAAGCCCCATTTTATCACCTTGGGCACAATGAACCATGACACACATGAAGCTTCTTATTCTACAGCTTGGTTGTGCATCTTTAGTCAGGAACCCAAAAACTAAGATCCTCTAGTTTAGATTATGTAAACAAAAGCCTGATGTAGTGGACGGCCTAAAAGATAACATTACAGAGTCTATGTCAAACATTTTGTAAGCAGACAGCAGTCATCCATAAGAATTTATTTTCATGATGTTATTTTGAGAAAAGTTGTTCATCTCATAATAACTACTACATCTTGAGCTTATTTTGTCGTGACTTTTATTCTCTCAACTTGAAAAATAAGATTTATCATGTTGTCATACCAAGACAGACCTCAGGCTTGTGTTCTAACACTTCATGTTATCTCAACTAAATCAGGATAGTGAGATTTCAAAATGTTTTGTTATGATTTTATGTTGACATACGAAGATCTTGAGCTAAATCAGTACCTTGTTTCGAGAAACTGGGATCGAGCTTTTAAGATCTACTGTGTTTTATTTCCAGATGGAAAGATCTCAAACTTGTGTTGCTGTGATAACCATCTCATCATAATATCACCTTAAAAACAGAATTATTTTTTGACTATTATGTTGTATCAAAATACAAAGATCTTCAACTCATTTTGTGCCATTTACAACTGATCACTTTTAATCCTGAAATTCACTATATTAACAAACAAAGCACTAATTTGTTATAGCAGCTTCATTTTTTAATTCAAGTTACAGCGGCAAGTTTTAAAGACTGTCAGTATATTGATTTAATAAGATATCAAACTCCTTTTTGTCACAACAGTCTCAGCATCTTGAAAAAGATTTTGAGCTTTTGAGATTTGTTATGATGTACAGAAGACGAGAGCGGTCGTACTCGCGTGTTTATTTTCCCGATGGTTAAATCGAGATAACGAGTTATTTATGTTATAACGACATAACGAATACTGTTTTCTCCAGATAATTATGTCGTTATCACGAAATAACGATGGCCGTTTTCTCGCGATAACGAGCTAATTTCCCGATGGTTTAATCATACGACCAATGACGTGGTATCATTATGGCTTACCGATCACTTAGTCACAGAATTATTCACTAAATTACACATGAATGCTATCACTTACACTTAAGTCTTCTCCCACTAGTGTGGCATGCATTTGAATGATGGAATCAGGTTTAACACACACACACACCGATCATCTCGTGATCTCGAGAAAACAAACTTTGTTTTCTCGAAATGAAGTCATTATCTCGAGAAAACCATCAGGAAAAAGTTTATGTGTAACACATCTGCTCTCTGCTTCCGTAATGATGTTATGTTGAGGTACAAAGATCTCAGGCTTGTTTTGTTGAGATCACAGCTTCCTTATCTTGAAAAATGTAAATCTTAAGCTAGTAAGTCCTAAAAGTTAAATCCGCACATTTTCTGGAAATAACTGAAAGCAATTCATCAGAAAATTCCTTTTTTCTTTTTTTAGAACAAGTCTTAAAAATCTGATTGTTTTTATGTTTTGATGATAATGGAACTTTGGAGACTCTGGAAATACAAATACTGACTGAATGGCTGAATGCACAGAAGAATAAAAGGAAGGAGAAAAAATGTAGGGGTACATGTCCAATACAGTCACAGAAAGTGCATACTAGTGGACTGTATTAAGCAGTGTGATTCACATTAACTGCAGATGGCTCAAAAACGCTACCATGCCAACTGCATAACACACAAAGGGACGATTGCCACGCAGAAAAACTTAAAGTGGTCTGTCACAAAGAGCTCCTCAGAAAAATGAGCAACGAAGTGAGACTGCAGGGAGAGTAATTTGAGTAAAGCACACTGGCATACCCAAGGCCTACGAAGAACAAGCATGGTCAAACACACAATACAATTCATTCAGTGATTCATTCATTCTCCCTCTCTTTGCCTTTCTTCCCTCCACTCCCTCCTCCTGGTCGTATTTAGAGTAAGAGGAGGGGGGGAGGGGCAGCAGACGATGATAATGCAGCAAGCAGCAGTACTCCACCCAGACGCTGCTAGACACACGCTTATTCAGTTCCTTCTTAACGGCTGCGACAGCACCAACCCACACTGAGCATGAAAGGGAAACAGAACACGCACACGTTTCTGCGCCACACCCAAACCATAGATCTCCCCGGACACACAACGCTCACAAATTTGTAAAAAATTAGGAAACACACGTAAAAAACCAGAAAACACATGGGCAGTGGGCCTAACCTTGCATTGTGAAGTCTGTCAGCCTGTCTTCCTCTCTCTACGGGTCTTATTTTTCCTCCCTCTCTCCTGCCAGCCTGCTCTAGGCTGACTGGATCCCAGCTGTCATCCACGCCCAGCCCCTCCCCCACGGCCAGCCTCCAATCACAAGCGGCCCCATACAGACTCGGCCAACCAGCACTAACCTCATTAGCATAGCTGAAGCCGAGGCCTAGGGCGGTTTGTGCTGTTGTCATTTTTTAAAGAGACAGCTGGCCCGTTTCCCAGTAGCCTCGGCCACAACCCTTCACCTTGTCCTCTCCCTCTCACAGGTCTCTGGAGACTCTCCCAGAGCGCTTCCTTCGTTTTTGTGCACAGTTATGTCTGATGCACATCATCATTATACAACTTAAAACAATAACCATCACAGATAGCTGCACTTTCCCAACCCTGACTGCACGTACACGGAACAGAAGGTTTAATTATGTTCTATCACTTTCACTATGAAACAGCGTAGTTCTTGCAAAGCAATTTAAAACAAACCTTTTAACTACATAAACCACACAAAAGAAACTAATCAAGTTTACAACACTAGGTTGGGAGCACCGCACCCATCAATCTACTTGATTGCATAAACCTAAAAACAAACAAACTATTTTGAATAGACAACATTCAAAGAATAAAGAAAATGACAAAACAATTTAAGGAATACAAAAAAAATGATGTATATTATAAATATTTTTTAAAGTTAAAAGGTAAACTCTTCACTTTGTTTGCCCAGCTTAATTTACAGGTAATTTTAGTTACTAGCACCAGCCTAGTACAGTACAGTCAAGTTTTTTTTTTTTTTTTGTATAGCACATTTCAGCAACAAGGCAATTCAAAGTGCTTTACATGATAAATGTAAATGTAGGACACATGTGTTGCGGTACAGGAACAACTGTAACTAAGATTAATTCTAAGATGATGATATCGTTCCAACACAAGCTTCTTCATAAGCCCTTCTGCTTTATATGCAGGTATACATTCTTACCTTCACAAATGCGGTCAAGTCTCTGCCGCTTGACATGTTTGGTTTTGTCCATCAGAGCCATAGACCAAGGAGTCTTAACCTGGGACAGTGAAGAACAGATCTGGGAGCTAGACGGGGCCCTGTAATGATGTCCACCTAGTATCACCTACAGGTACAAACAGATAACCCAGTTAGGAAAGACACAAGGAGGGTTCACTTGTTAGGAAGTAACAAAAAGTGGTTAAAACATAGAACTTGGAGCATTAAAAACATGACATCGTGCAAACTGACAGGAATGTACTTTATTCCTATGAATTCCAATGATAACAGAGTTTTCCAGATGTAGGATGAGTGGCATCTCTTGGAGCAGCAGCTGTTTCTCTGTCAAACTTCAGTCTATTCTTTCTTCTTTCCCAGACTCGACTTTTACTGGGTTTTTGGCAGTTTTTAAAACATTCTGGAAATCTGACTACAAAATATTTACCTCCAGTTGAAAAAAAATGAAATAACCCTCAAATTTGCTTCCAATTTTGCATAGCAGTAAATGGCAGTTTTACTGCTTTGTTTAAATGTAGTGTTTGGAATCTAAACAAGACCCAGTTTAACAACCAGAGGGTCCAAGAAGCCAAATAAAAAACTGATTTTGTAATAGGAGCCAATAATTGTCAGAAACCAAAACGACCAATGAGTTGAATTGTGGCAAATTAAAGATAAAGCATCTAATCTTACATATAAATCCTTTAAAATAAATAAAATAAAAACTTTTTTTTTTTTTTTTCAAAAAAAGAAATTCTGATTTTTAATCGTTTCGGTCATAAGATACAGAACAAAGTCAGAAGACCATGGAATAACTGTTCTGCTTTCAAAACTTGGTAAATGATAAAAATCAAGCTTTATGCTTTTTCCAGACTTATTTGAAGCTCACTGTTTTGCATAACTACATTCAGATCCACAACAGTGGAAAAGAGCCATAGGATATACTGATATAGTGAGGTATAATGCACAAGTGGGGTTTTCTGTATACAAATGGGCTATAGTCCAGTAGAAACATATTTAAATGAGAAACGCTGTGGGATTGTGGGAAACAGCCCAGTAATAGGTGGAAATCAGTTGACAGTATCTTCTTTTTTCTTTTTGTTACATGTTTGAGCTTGTTGAGAAGGTGGAGTAATAATGGTCTCTAACCTGCCAAAGTTAGATTGTGCTCACAATAACAAGTTTGGCCTTCGAATGGGGGGGGGGCTACACACACTCTTTCCCTCACATGGGTGTAAAGGTTTTGCCGGTGCCTCATTGTTATTAGACAAAAAGAAGAAAATAACATGAAAGAAGGAACATCCAGCATGAAGTATTCCTTTATGTGGCATGGTCAGTGCTGAAATAGGCTTTGGTGTGCTAAAAGTAGTACAAAAAAAGACGACTGAAGAAGGAGTAACGTTAGTTATCACTGCTGATTATTTCATTGACTGGATTCCTCTAGAAAGCAGATTGGATCGGGATAATTTGGACTGATATGAACCAAATTTGATTTCAATGTAATGACAATTGTCCATTTGAGCAGTTTGTCTTGTAAAGAGCTTTAGGATGAGATTTGTTGTCAATGGGTTTTCTATAAACAAGCTGAACTGAACAGATTTTTATTTGTACATTAAGCACACCTTCCCTGTGCATCACATTAGTTAACGATACTCCACTCTGCTTAGAGTTATACAACATGAAAATAAAGAAGAAAACAAAAACACAAGACATAAACCTGTAAGGTTCGGCCATGAACTGGAGTTGACCATTTGAATCTGAGATCCAAGTAAATTAACAGATATAACAACATGTAAAAGAGTTGATGGAAAATTGACAAAGAAGAAGGAAAAGAGAGAAAAAAAAAAAAAAAAAAAAAAAAAAAAAAAAAAAAAAAAAAAAAAGACACCTACTCACCTGGAAAACGTTTTGTGTGCCAGGAAGGTTTACAACTTAGTTTAAACTGTAAACAAAGCAAAGGTAAACAGACTTTAGATCAAACCAATGTCATACAGGTGGTATCGCTATCAACAACTTAAGGCAAGAAATCCTGACAAATTCTGCATCATTAGTGTCATCTAACAACATTATTTTTTATTTCCTTTTTTTTTTTTTTTTTTTTTTTTTTGTAGTTTTTCACACTTCAGATTAGTGTGCTACAGTTTATTCAAAGTGAGGTTTCTTTGGTCATGTTTCACACTATAAATGAAGCAACTGAACTTTACTGCAAAGACATCTTACTCTGAAATGCATAGAGCAGAAGTACACAATGTAAACGTTGCTAATATGAAGCCTTTATGCAACAAAATAATCTTTTTAATCTCCATCAAATTCATTTAAGAAAGGACATGATGAATATTTCATTTCTTAGTAACATTCAAATGGCTTCACATATTTGAAAAATCTGATTATACTGTGTTTTTGTTACCTAAAATAAAATGTTCAGGTGAGTCATTTTTTCTTAACCAAGTAATGAGTTATGTTGCAGATACAGAATTACACATGTGTAAGTTTGTATGCAACATTATCAATCAAGCTTTCCCTTGGAGATAACAATTTCCTGTTTCCTTTCTGGTCTGATCGACAGATTCTGATTTTTTTTTTTTTTTTTTTTTTTTTTTTTTTTTTTTTTTTTTTTTTTTTTTTCTCTCCTTCTGAGGACTATAACAGATTTTTTTAAAAAGATAAAAAAAAAAAAAACTGCCAAACAGGTTCTTTGATAGGGATAATGGTACTGAATGCAACAAAAAAAAAAATAAAATAAAAAAAAATAAAAAAAAAATAAAAAAAATAAATAAAAAAAATGAAGGAATTACAAGATTTTCTCAATTTATGCATCAAAGGATATAGCCCTAATCTTTTATTTTAAGTAAAATAAAAAAGTGCATCAAAACACACATCATCAGTTGATGTTTATTTCACAATGAAAATAATGTTACATATAAACACTCCCGCTTTCCTTCCAAAATGACATTTCATTATGTTGGACCACACACACAGCGCTGTCTTTCTACTTTTTACCCTCAGTGAAGTAATGTTCTATGTAACCTGATCAAGATGGTGTGGTTAAACAGCAATTTTTACGTCAATATTCGCTTAACTGTTTCTGGCCTCCTGTTCTTCACTGATAAAACCCTGAATAAACTTTCTACTTAGTGAAACTTTATTTTAAGTGGAAGCATATGTGTACTCTGGCTCTAAAGGGAAATTAAACAGTAGATCGTGGCAATGAGGGGATACGTTTGTGTAGGACTCCTGCTGAAATTTCTACTGATAAGGTTACCGTTAACCAACTAGTTAGCTAACGAAGCTAGCTAGCTTGTTTCTCCTCTTTCAATCAGCGGGTTAATTCCAGTTCAGTGGTGGATGTATGTATTTAATTACAGCTTAAGTTATTTTTACAATTTTTAAAGTAGTGTGTGAATATAATTTTACTCCACTGTTCTCATTCTAGCTTGTTCGCCAAGAACAAACTTCTGAATCGCTATCCAAGTTAACTCAATACATAGCACGGCAGCTAGCTACCCGCTAACCCAAACACAAACACTCCAGTACTACAAGTGGCTAACATTCTCAAGGAGCCAAAAAAACTTTCAAAACTACTGAACAAATTAAGTATTCCCTTTCATGTTGCTGCCACTAAGTTAATAAATCTAAGTATTTTTGTGACGACATATGTGAGGCGTTTATGTCGCTGCTAATGTTAGCTAGCCATCGCCGTTAAGTGTGGTGTGGCTGGGTCTGTGGGAGATGCAGGCGGAGGGGGAGCCCATTTCGTCCGATTTGTTATCAGCGAGTGGCGCTACAATGTGAAATGTGTGACCCAGAAGCTGAGCAAAGCCTTCCATTTGCAAGGAGATTCAAACCTCCTCTAAAGCGAATACAACTTATCGTACTTTGTTGCTAACAAACGAGTTGTTTGAAAATGGCAGTTATTTACCCCAGATAAACTCTTTCAAGAGTGCAGAGACAGTGTGCGTCCGTCGGTGGTGTTCCCTCTCTCCCGATCGCCATGAAATTAGACAAAAGAGGAAGTGGCTTGTTGATGAGGGGGTCAGACTGTCTGTTTTTTTTAAAAAAGAGACCGTCTGCTAGAAGGAGCGCCCTCACCTTCCACGGCGGAGCGACAAAACATGTATAAGACAAGTTAGCAAAGACATGAGGTCAGCCGTTTCGGTGTAGTTAATAAGCCGTTAAACATGTTCAGTAAATTTTTCTAGCATAGACGGAAACATGTCTTCCCTTTTTCCACAAATGAGAGAAACTTCAAAAGTATTTCAAATATGTAAGAAAAAAGTATACATTTTTGCATACTGTGTATTTTGTCAAAATATCTGAAACATTTTCATGATATTATTGTTGTGACTTTTGTGAATTACTGACTGCAGTTTTCCCAAATATATTCATTTTGTCCTAACTTTTAATTTTTGGCTATAATGTCATTCAGTTTTCGTTGCAGTTTTGTCTTCTATAGTCATTTTCGTTTTTGTCTAATTTTAGACAAAAAAAAAAAAAAAAGCACATTTCATGTAATTTTAGATTTAGTGCAGATAGTTATTTTAAATATTTGAAACAACTTTATTTGAATTCTTTATTTCCACAAAGTTAAAACAAACAAACAAAAAAAAAAAAACTAACCATCTTGTGTAGTGTATAAAGGATGAACAAAACATTCTTCATTGCAATGTGAAGGCAGGTACTGCTGCATAGTACAGACAAATGGTCGAGCATATTTAAAATGATGCTTAATAATATTAGGGATTTAAATTGAACAAATTAGTTTTGACATGTAGCTTCTTATTTAGTCTTGCAATCACGAAGACGCTTTTGCAACATTTGGAGGCTGAAACAGCCTGTTGAGATGCTGTCGCTCCTCATTCTGTTGTCTAGAAACGATATGAGGTCTTCTTTGACAAGATTTAGAAACAGGAAGATTGAATCCTCTTCTGTAGTTAATGAAAAATATCTCAACTTTAAATGAGCCTGTAGGGGGTGGTGATGTGACATCACAAGTCTCATTGGGTAATTTATCAACTAAAACCAGATCTAATTGCATTTTATCTCTTAGGGCTGAACGGTGGAACAGTTTGGGCACAGCTGTGCTTTGCTGCATTGCAGACAGAAAGCTCTGAGGGCTGATTTCCACTCTGGTGTCTTTCTCCGTGGAGTGTGCATGTTGTTCCTGTGCAAGCATGCGTGCTCTCCTGGTACTCTGGCTTCCTCTCACGGTCCAAAAACATGACTGTCAGGCTGGTTTGTCTCTATAAATTGCCCTTAGGAGTGTGTGCATGAATGGCTGTTTGTCCTGTTGGTCTTTGTGTTGCCCTGTGATGGACTGGCAGCCTGTCCAGGTGTACCCCACCTCTTGTTTAAAGACCGCTGGAGATAGGCAACAGCCTTTCTGCAATTCTGCAACCTTGCAATAAGCTCAAGTTCAAACTGGTCAAGTTTTTCTGCCATGCCATCTTTATAGTTAAAAGTGCTGTATAGAAGATGCAATAGAAAGTCCTGGAGTGACCAAAGCTTTTTCTGCCTTCAATAATATAGCCCATCCACAGAAGTAAAATACCTGTTTTTTTTTTTGGTAAATTAAATAAGAAACACCTCTTCAAAGATGTTCATGCATCTGAAAAACGACTAGACTAATACTTCATGTAACCACTAGATGGCACAAATGATCATATCTTTCTACAGTCTTTCTACAGTTAATGGATGACTGGAAGATAAAAAAAAAAAAAAAAAAAAAAAAAAAAAAAAAAAAAAAAAAAAAAAAAAAAAAAAATAAAATTCCTTAGGAGAGAAAAGAAGGAAAAAAAAAACAAAACAAAACAACAACAAAAAAAAAAACTATTAAATTTTATTCATACATACATTGTGCAACAGGAGTTTTTCCATCTGAAAACATGAAAGATCATTTTTCAAAGGCCACCAAATCATCTGCATTACTCCAGCCTTGGTCACATCCACTTGGAACCGGTGGGAAACGTACACTCGCTTTCACCACTGTACAGTACATTATGGTGTGCCACAGGGAGTCCAGCTGCAGCACTGATACAGTTTTTCAATCAGCTATTGTAGTTTATGTGCCAGCCATTTAAAAAAAAAAAAAAAAATATCTGAACCAGTGCAAACAGATACCATAAACATGTCTGGCTGTGAAAGGGGACCAGAGCACCAAGGACTCTATATTTTAGGCTTAAGGCATGGTTAAGTTAACAGTATAATCATTATTACTCTTGATGGGGGTTGCGTGCCTATCCATCAGTTAAGCAATTATAATAGAAAGTTCCCTTTGAAATAGCAAATTATTTTAAGAGCAGAAGCTGAAAACTGATGCATTTTAGATGGGGACTCAAAAAGGTACAGTGGATTCTGGAATGTTTTCTGTTAAATATACAGGAGAGCACTAAAATATGCACATGGTAACATCAGAACAGCTTGTGCGCATCATTCAAATCTAAGCAGAACATTTTTTGTTCACTTCCATATGTAGCGTCAATCAGGCTGTGAAAGACTGAGATGTGGTGGAAATTATTAAGACTCATGTTGATTCAAAATGGTTAAAAGTGTGTTCACATGAAAAGCTGCTTCTTTGCTCATGCGCTTTTCCCCTATGTAGGGCTGAACAGGCAGGCACTGACATTTTTGTGAAAGTCTGAGTGAGCTGACACACAATCACTCCAATCTAACTGGAAATTGGCTCCCACTTCCCTCGCTCTTAATCATTAACTCAGGACATTATGAGTAGATTGTTCCCAAAAGGCTCTGCCAGAAGCCTACGTGTGTGCTTTACATGGTTATGAATGCAGTAGTTACTGTAAGCACCAAAACAAAACAAAACAAAAAAGTCAGTTTTCTTCTATGAGGCTCAAGTCCAAATCTGTACAGTCTCTTTCAAAAATAACATTTTTTCCAACAGCTAAAACAGTCCTTTTTCGCTCTTCTTCCTCCTCCTCTTCACTTTCACTCAGTGGGCCAATGCTGGTTCTTCCCAAGAATTCAGCAGGGGAGAAGGCCAAGCGCTGCTCTGACTGAGAAGACACTGGAAATATGCCGCCACCTGTTCCACCCACCAGGCTCTCATAATTACCCATCTGCACAGGAGAAAGAAGATTTCCAAGATCACCAGAGAAATCCTCACATAAAGGAGAGGTAAAACAACACCTAAATAAAAAATACAGCAAGTGCAACTAAAGGGTGTTCTATGAAGACCAAAGATAAGTCAGGAATATAGTTAGGAAGACATTTAAACCAGGGTTGGGTTATAAAACAATATCACAAGCTTTGTACATCTTATGAAGAACTACTTAGTCCACCATGCATTAGAGTCTGGTGTAGATATAGACCTATCAAGAAATGGCCATCAGGTGGGAGAATCTAAAATACTGCATGGCAGAAAACAATGCACCTGAATACAGTGTCCCAATGAGAAAGAGCTAGTTGGAAGTGAACCTGTTTAAAGTGTTTGGACAGAGGAAATGCTGCACAGATTACTGGACGTCAACTAGTTTAAGAAGCATCGGCGTTTCTGAATAGAATAAGCCCGAACGGATTGCTGGGGGCCATGCCATGAGTGTTTCTTTGTTTTTTCAGGTTGTTTAGAGACTATAGTATTTTGATTTTGGAGTCCAGCTTTTACAGTTTACTATTTTTCAGTCAGTCCTTTGTCAAAAGCCTAATATGAGCCTGATTTTCACACACACCCCGTCTGTGCCCAACGCCTAAACGCCTGTTCTTAAATTGCACATTTTTAAGCTTAATGTATACTATTTCTGCCTTCCGGTACTATAAATTTGTATGCCGGTGTAACAATTTCCACTCAACAAAAAAACACCCCCCCCCAACAATCCAGATACTCTAGAGACCCATAAAGTTTAAATTTCCAACAAAAAAAAAAAAAAAAAAAAAAAAAAAAAAATATACATTTATATTTTGAATAAACAGTTCAAAAACAATCTTTGTCACAATTTATAGGATGTGTGAGAGAAACTGTAGGTCAATTAATAGAATGCTGGAGTAATATTGACGTCTGGCTGACCCAAAATTAATATACAGTGCCATGCAAACCATTGTATGGTAGCATCGGCTATTTAGGGTGATCGTGCTGCTGGAAGGTGACTGGTGCCCCAGGTCTCAACCTTTCTGCTGCCTTTGGCAACTTTTCTTCCAGGATTGCCCTGTATTTAGCCACAATCTATCCATTTAGCAAACTGCACATTAGACTTCTTTCATTCAACAACGACTTTCTTCTTGCCACTTTTCAGTAAAGTCTATAATTGAATGTGCTCGACCAATAGTTGTCAATATTTTGTTCCACTTCAGGATCTCTGCAGCTCCTCCAGAGATGATATGGTCCTCTTGGCTACTTCTCTAAAGCTCTCCTGGCTCAGTTTTGGTGAATACAAAGTCTTGGTAGGTTTACACTTTACAGTTGTGGCTTTTTCATTTTCAGCTGCTTTGTGAGATCTAAGCTTCTCCACAGCTTTATCCCTTACCAGTCCTCCAAGTTCCTTGATGTTCATGATGCCCTGTTCATTTATGTTCTCCAACAACCCGTCAAGCCACTTGTAGAACAGCTGTATTTATGCTGAGATTAAGCTACGAACAAGTGGACTCCATTTACTAATTCGGTCACCTCAGAAGGCTGTTGATAACTATTTTATGTAGGGGTTTCAGAGTTTGGGTGTCTAAATACAAATGCACATCACACCTTTTGGATTTGCAAAAAATAAAATGAAATTCACTTCACAATTAAGCACTACTTTATGTTGGTATCAAATGAAATCCCAAAAACATATTACGGTGCGTGCAAAAATGACTGGAAATGTGCAAAAAAAAATAATAAAAAAAAAAAAAATGCCATGGTGCCAATAGCTTTGAGCAAGAAACACCAGCAGCTGACAGAACAATCTTTCAGGATCAGTCCTGCTTTTCTCACCTGTGTCATTTTGCTGAAGTCCAGCCCTGGCCTGGAGCAAGGTAGGACATCTGGGTCATGGCGCCTCTTCAGCCGGGGTTTACGCATGTCGCAGGGCTGCGAGTGGCATCGTGGCAGTGCAGGGTGCAGGTCCCGCCTAGAGCAGGATGGTGTACTGCAAGCTGAAGTGGGAGATGGACACAGGGAAGGATGCTCTGGGCCAGAAAAGCTGTGTGCCAGAACAGGAGCTGGGGAAGGCTGAGGGTGCAGGGACGCCACAGAGGCAATCTGAATGTGCACAGGAGAAAGGGAGAAGCGACGGTGCAGGATAGAGTGAGAAACCAGAGGGGCTGGTGAAGAGGAGCAAGAGGAAGGAGTAGCAAGGGAGGCAGAGCAGGCACCTTTCAACGTGTCACATGGATCCCATGGGAAGCCACATGACAAAGAAGAGTCAGAAGACAGTGCTAAACTAAAGAAGTTAGGGCTAGAAGATGAGTGTAGGGAGGAGGAGGTGAAGGAAGAACTGGGACCACAAAGAAGCAAAGAACTAGCTCCAGAGCCCGAACTAGATGCTCCTCTACTGTGGCAGCCCCGTTTAACTGGAGTCCAGACCTTTGATGCACTTGGGTGCCAAGTGGAGCGGCATTGGGACAGGTCCTCTGGAACAGAGAGGGAGCGGCAGTGGCGTTTCGGAGGTGGCGGGGGGGAACTCTGGAAGGATTTGTTTGAGAGGGAAACCTCTGGTTCCTGGAGTGGCTCTCCAGAGCGGGAGCGAGGCCAAGGTTCACACGAGTCAGCCAAAACATGTGCCTTGCATGACTGGTGTGTGTCTGAGCTGGCTTCTAATGGTGAAAAAACAAAGACATAAGACAGATTTCCATAACAGAAAAAGCTTGTCTGAGCTCTTCTGTCTTACCTTGTGTTGTAATGCCAGTACTCCATGATATGGTAGGACTTGAGCCCACTGCAGGCAGAGACTATAACAAATGCAACAACTTACTTTCAAAGCCAAAACTCAACTAAATTACATTGAAGGCCAGTTCAGTTTATTTCTCAACTTACCACACTGGCATTGAATGTAAATGCCTTGTGATAAGGTTCCTCTAAACTCTGCTTACGGAGCTGCTCTGTGATAAGTGTAACCATAATTGCAGTCTAAGGAGACACATGGAGACGGCAGATCCTCCGAGGGTAGTGAATGGGTTTTTTTTCCCAAGTCAGAACTCTGGCGTGGTCTGTGGTGTCCCCTCAACACCTCAACCAGCCAGACTGACCAGCCTTCTAACTATACCATCCTCATGTCTATGCCACCTGAAGGGACAGAGAATCATGGATTAGAACAATCATTAACCAGAACAGTTACACACAACACAGAGAACATGCAATTAAACAGTATCTTACAAACCCACACAGTGAATGAATGAATGCTGAAAGCATACTTCGACACGAAAACTAAGCTGGGATCTGTGAGCTGCGTCATTCACTTCACACATGAAAGGGAGAAGTTCATGTGCACAAAGGCAGAGAGCACACAGGGACGTAAGGAGGCCCTGAACAAAGGAGCACTTCACATTCCATCAAATAAAGAGTGCAAACCCATTAAAAACAAAAACAAAAACAAGGAACTCAAAATAGTGATATTTCAGAACAGGTACAAAGTGGAAAAACTAAAGGGTGATATAAAGACCAGTCATCTTGGTTGGGTCCAATAAACTCCAATTACTTTAAAGAGTTGTGGGTGCTGCAGAGAATGGAAGGGGGAGGGAGAAACTAAAAGGCAAAGGATGGAGGGGGGGCGGTGAATGGGACAAGGGTTTGAAATATGTCATAGTATCTCTGCAAGGCAAAGAGGAAAAAAAACAAAAAACAAAACAAAAAACAAACAAACAAACAAAAAAAAACAACGAACCAGGTTACACAGACGCACTTAAGACTGAAAAAAAGCCACGGAGAAAGCAGCAGACCACAAGGGATTGTGCATCCTATTTAGTTGCACATTCTTTCGGTATCACCTTTTAGTACAAGTTTTAAGCCATTGAGAGTCAATGAAACTACTTTTCCTAAGGATTAACCCATGTTGGCATGAGAACAGAAATTCAACTAATCTTTAAGCAACTTCTCAAACTGAAACTAAAGAAAAAGACTACATAGATGTTGAAATTAAATAAAGCATGCCCTTGTAGCATTTACACCAGTGTTGAGTACAAAGGCTAAAGTACATTTACTGCCTAAACCAATGCCAACAGAATAAAACGTTTCAGTGTAAATACTACAAACTGCCATCGTCATAATTAAAATCATTTAGTGATATTCACAACTAATGAAACTTTAAAACGCAGCTTCCTTTCAGATGTGGCCTCCACAGCCTGCCATCTCATGACAAACCTAGGTGCTACATTGCTAGCCTGGTTTCACATGAGTCAAAGGGTTTCACCAGACCTCATCATGTGGCAACAGCAATGAAAAAAAAAAAAAAAAAAAAAAAAACTGTGCTGCCAGTAATCATCTGCTAATTTAAAGCTAGCACACAATCGATTAGGTCAGCAAGTTTTAATATACACTAAACAATATCAACAGCATGTGGTTAGAATCGTGATACATGTATGTCAAAATTAAAAAGCTAATTCAGACCTAAATATAACTTGGGGTGTTTAATAATATCCAAGGCAATGAGCTTTTTAAACGTGGTGGCGTAGGTCGCTCATTTCTTAAAAAAAAAAAAACGTATCCGATTGCTAATATTGATCTCATACATGAACTGCGGTACGGATTTTAGCCAGTTGACAGTTTTCTTTCAGGGTACATCTAATACAGACTATAGCTGGTGAGCAAGCTAGCTTTGTAACACGATGCAGACCGTGATACATCAAGTTATTAGCCGGTTACGTTAGCAAGCTGATAGGATAACAAGTGTGGCAACTTAAATGCCTGGTGTCATTTCTTTCAGCTCAACCATTTACTACAGACAGGCAACCGTTCAGTCACTGACATAATTTGTTAAGACTGTGAAAATACGCCTTTCCTGAATTTACCGGCATATATCTCGGTCACGCAGCCGCTTTGAAAGCTAGCACGCTACAGCTGACCTGATGCATTACCTGCTTTCTGTGGTTCCTTAGCAACCGAAACTCGCACGGCCAAGAGAGCAACCGAGTCGCAGAGTATTTATAGCCTTTGGGCGATACCAATGCAAAAGAAATTATGAGAACAATGTTTTACGAATATGAATGTTAGCAAATGAATACAGCAAAATGTAGCACACGATTATTCTAGTTATCACTTTACGTTTGGTATTTTTAACGTAATAAATTTAAATCTGTAGTGTTGCATGCTACAGTGTTTTTACACGTCTCCCCCCTTACAGCCCAACAGTTAAACCCTTCGAATAAAAGGTACAGCACATTTTTTAAATTCATCCCCAATGTTTCTGTTTTCTTGTAAGTTATTGGAAAGCAAGAAAACAGCCATTCTTTTCAATTAGTCTACAAGCATTTGCTAGTAAAAACACACATTTGTCAAAAATGGGTAAACTGAAGATACCAACTGGGCATATGCGCATGCGTGGTGGATGTTTTCACTTTGTTCAACAGTGGAGGTGGCAGGGTATTTTGTTAAATAGTTTAATGAAACGAAATATAATCGATAGCTGTTACTATATAGCACCTCATTGCCTCAACTGTTTTCTGTGTGTGCTTAACTGACGAAAACAAGACATGGCTGAGGAAAGATTCAAGAAAGAGAAAACCCTCGAAATGAGACAGAGGTTGATTGGGTACGTAAAAATCAAGGCTCCTTAATGTTTTGTTTATTATTGATAATGGGTAATGTTCTACTTAGCTCACCGCTGGCTCGTATTTTGTTTAACCACAGCCAGTCGTGCAGGTTGTTTTATTCAGAAGACCCAGTGAAGATAGTCAGAGCAAGAGGACAATATCTGTTTGATGAAAATGGCAAACGCTATCTGGATTGCATCAGTAACGTTCAACATGGTAAAGTTTTACATTTCCGATTGTTGATCATTTATAGATGTTACAATACTGTCACCTGGTGGCAAGCAGGAAGACTTTCCATTGTAATTGTTAAGTGTCTGGCAAAAGTAATACATCTTTCACATACTCTTTCATATTAAGTCACCTTAATATTAAAAATATTCACCGGTACAGCCATAAAAATAAACCAACAAAATATTAGAATGGCCAAAAGAAAAAAAAAAAAGCAGCCCTCTCTTCCTCATTCAGTACTTTGTAGCACCATTTTTTTTTGCTAAAGTTACTACTACAAGTCTTTTTAGGGTGCATCTCAACCAGTTTGAGCATCTAGAGACAGCAGTTATTGTCTGATTGTCTTAGCAAAATTGAATTGAGAGTCTCCTAACAAATTTTCAAGTCTTTCTACTGATTCTCACCTGGATTTAGGTCAGAACTTTGACTTCATAATTGCAACATAAGATTAAGCTTTGACCTAAACCATTCCATTGTCACTCTGCTCTGGATCTATATCTAGGGTCGTTGTTCTGCTGAAAGTTTAACCTCAGCCCAAGTCTAACAGGTTTTTCTTCAGAATTGCCATGCGTTTAACTCCATCCATCATCCTGTCACCTTTGAGCAGTTTCGTGGTCCCTACAAAAAAAACAGGTTCTCCACTACATAATGTTGCCACCACCAGGGTACTGGGTGATATGCAGTGTTAGTTATCCACCATGCCTACTTTTTAGTCTGTATACTAAATGGTAGCATTTTGAGCTCAACTGATAAGAAAACTCATCCTCTACACCAAGCATCCTCAAATTCAGGCCTCAAGGGTTGGTGTCCTGCAACTTTCAGATGTGTTCCTGGTCGAACACACCTGAATCAAATAGCTGAATTATCTCCTCAGTATGCAGTCAAGTTATCCGGAGTCCTGCTAATGACCTCATTATTTTACTCAGGTGTGTTGAAGCAGAGACACAGATAAAAGTTGCAGGACACAGGCCCTTGAGGCCTGGATTAGAAGACATCTACTCTACACACTTGTTGTTTGCATAATGCAACTTATGGCAAACTTCAAACAGGATTTTTTTTTTTTTTTTTTTTGTGGCTTTTTTCCTGGGCCTCCTGGTTGCTTATTTGCATGATCCATATTGTTCACAAATGTCCTCTAACAAACCTCTGAGGTCTTCACATAACAGCTTTATTTAAACTGAATTTAGTTTACCCACAATCTGTTTACTAATTAGGTGTTTTTAAAATGCATCTGGTTGCACTGGATTTTATATAGGGGTATCCAAGTGAAGGGGACTAAATATAAATGTATGGCACAATTTTCAGATTTTTATTTATTAAAAAATTTCATTTTCCTTCAAATTCACAATTATGCACACATAAAATCCTAGTAAATAAAGCCTTAAAAAATGCTAAACAGTTCAAGGAGTATGAATACTTTTGCAAAACACTGTTAATTGTGTTTCCCCCAGTGGGGCATTGTCACCCCGCTATAACAAAGGCTGCTGCGGCTCAAATGGACCTCCTAAATACAAATTCCCGGTTCCTCCATGACAACATAGTTCTGTATGCAGACCGGCTGGCTGCTACCCTGCCCAAGAAACTGTCTGTCTTCTATTTTGTTAACTCTGGGTAAGAAATCTATCTGAAGCTTTAAAGAATCACATCCCAGAAGTAACATTTCAGTGATCATATTTGCTTCTTTGACAGTTCAGAGGCCAACGATCTTGCTCTCCGCCTGGCAGAGCAGTACACCCAACATGAGGACGTCATAGTGCTTGACCAGTAAGAATCCTAACTCCTGAGCAACGTATTACATAAAAAAAACACACTTATTGAATATAATAAACATTCCTTCCACACCAGTGCATACCATGGGCATCTAAAGTCTCTCATCGACATTAGTCCTTACAAGTTCCGGAAACTGGCAGGACAGAAAGAATGGGTTCATGTGGTGTGTAAATATATGCAACTAATAGTATGCAAACTGTAAAAGAAAAACATTAGGCTCTTGTTCGTCTAAAAGATTGCAATTTGTCCTCTCAGGCACCCTTACCTGACACTTACAGAGGCATATACAGAGAGGAGCATCCCAATCCAGGCCAAGCTTATGCTGATACAGTAAAAGACTTGATAGAGGAGATCAATAAAAAAGGTCGAAAGGTACAGTTTAGTCTGTCTTCATGCTTCAATGGTAAAATAGGCAATATCTCAAAGATTTACTTATACAAACATTGCCTGCTACTATGAACAACACAAATAGATGCCATTTATGTTATGTGTATTACTCTTTCTCCCTTAGATTGCGGCCTTCTTTGCTGAATCATTACCCAGTGTTGGGGGACAAATCATCTTGCCCCAGGGATACTTTTCTAAAGTTGCAGAGTCAGTATAGATGTATTTGCTTGCATTTTATTTGCCACAGCCTAGATAGGGTGATGTTTCACTTTTACCCTCCACAGATATGTGCGCTCAGCTGGTGGAGTGTTTGTTGCAGATGAAGTTCAGACAGGTTTTGGACGAGCTGGGACTCATTTTTGGGCTTTTCAGCTTCAGGGAGAGCATTTCTGTCCAGATATTGTGACCATGGGCAAGCCGATGGGTAATGGACATCCTCTGGCATGTGTGGCAACTACTGTGGAGATAGCCGGAGCTTTCACTGCTAATGGAGTGGAGTACTTCAATACGGTGACCATTCAGAAAACTTATAGTGACAGCCATCGTACTAATTTGTAGAAAGAAATACAGATGCCATTAAGACTGCTTTCTTAATAGTTGTCAGTTGAACATCTTATTGTGGTTGTGTTTATTCCTGTTTGTATGAGTTTTGTATTTATTTTATGACATTTCTCTATTACAATGCAGTTTGGGGGAAATCCAGTGTCGTGTGCCATTGGCCTAGCAGTTCTTGATGTGATTGAGAAGGAAGATCTGAGAGGAAATGCTATTAGGGTGGGAACACATCTCAAAGATTTGCTAAAGAAACTACAACTAAGACATGAAATAATTGGAGATGTCCGGTAAGAGTACACGTTCTTCCATTTTATCAGTATTTAATCTTATATGTGTATGACAATGGTAAATTGCCTGTACTTGTATAGCGCAAAGCGATTCACACTACATTCAGTCATTCACCCATTCACGCACACAACACAGCACCTCAGACCACCACCACCAGGGAAGACGCGTGAAGTATCTTGCCCAAGGACACAACTGAGACAGACAGAAAGGGGGTTCAGACCATCGACCCATCACCACTCTCACCCCAATGATAAATGGACTAGATAAAGCACTACAGGCCATTTACCATGGCATGGCACCCTCATTTCTTTCAGACTGTTCCAGGGCAGCTGTGGCTACAATGTAGCTTAGTGAATATATACATACTACTTTTTTTTTTTTTCGGGGGCGGGGAGTGAGCTATTTCAATAAAAACCTACTGAGATGTTTCTGCCCTTCTACTTTTAGAGGGGTCGGCTTGTTTGTGGGACTCGAGCTGGTTACAGACAGACAAAATAAAACCCCTGCCACCAAAACTGCAGCATGGGTGGTAAAGAGGTATGAAATTTTGATGTGTTTCATGTATCTGGTAAATGACACTTTACTTAAAACATGTATCAGATGTAAGTTGGAAAACTAGATGGAGTTTGCCAGTCATGCTTAGTAATCAGGCAAATTATTTGTAATTTACATCAGTAATGCATTTAAACACTGTGGTAACAAGGTCAGTATTAGAGGTTGAACTATGTGAAACTGATTTAACAAATCAATAAGCAGGTAGGTATTACAAATTGCTTTTTCCGAATTCGACTTCTGAATATAAAAGGAAGACAGTTATATCACAAGAGCTGATTTTCTGTTGTATTTTAGCCTTCATCTGAGTCATTTGATATCCTCTTTATACCAGGTTAAAGGAGGATCGAATCTGTGTTAGCACGGATGGCCCCTGGGAAAATGTCCTCAAGTTTAAGCCTCCCATGTGCTTCAGTATGGAAGATGCAGAACTGGTAGTTCAGTGCATTGACCGCATCCTCACAGGTTTGTAGCACAAACTCCCCTTTAACATTAGTAGTAAACATGCTATGTAAACAGACAACTTATTCACTGAAGGTTGGTCAACAGGCTAACTGCATATATTACAGCATTTCACCAGAATATGGACAGTTTTGACACAATCACATTCTTATTTAGCATAAAATGAAATATGTATTACAGACTGACATTTTTACAGGTTCATTTCAAGTTAAATATCAAAAAGCTATTGCAGTGACTCATCTTAAAAAGATTACAGTGACCAGTTTCAAATGTTTATTTTTGTCAGTTTTGATGATTATGGCTTAACTCGGTTTTTCAGAAAAATCAGATATAAAACCAACTTTCAAAAAATATCAATATTGAAATCAGCACCGAGTTTGAGCTCGTTTTGCATAAATGACTGCATCAGTGCAGTGTTGCATGGAGGAAAGTAACTAAAGATGAAGTACATCTGTTTTTAAGTTTCGCCATTTGAATTAGCAAGATTCACTTTTGTTGATATTCTGAATTGTGATGCGCCCGTTTATCAGTAATGTTAAATCGGTGATTTATACTAGTTTTCCTCTTCACAGATATGGAGGCCAAGAATCTCAAACTGGAAAATGAAGACATCTAAAGTTTGTCAAACCTGTAGAAAACCTTTAATTGCATTCAACATTGTCAAGATGTCACATTCATGAAGTTGTTCAGAGGTAGAGATATCCACACTTCAGGCTGCTGGAGGTCAGACACTCTTGCAGGTCATTTCAGAGATGGTATTTTTCCCCAAACACTGACTGCTGTGGGCCATCATTTCTCATGAAGACCATTCAGGAACATCAAGTATTAAATGTGGATCAAAACCCAATGAAAGAAAATGCTTTGAGAATGATTTGTGTATTCAGTTCTATTGAAGCTACACTTTCCTGATAAAGTTTTGTTTCAGGTGTTATGTATCACTTCATGGTATACATTTGGCAGAACATGTGATCAGTCTTTCCTCCAACAAGAGCTTACCAATGTATCGTTTACCCTTTTTCTAACTTTAAAAAAAAAAATGTTAACACTAAATCAAGGAAATAAAGAGTTTATCACATCTCCTGTTCTTTGCCCACAGCAGCCATAATTTAAATATGCAGCTTCATACTTATCTAAAACACGTAATCAATACACGGTAGGCACAGTTAAGCACTTACCAGACCATCATCTTTAACTGATGGATACATTGTTACAAAAGCTCAAGTGTTCCAGGTTCACATTAAGTGCGGTTGGGTATTAACAGGTAGAGAAGCCCCCTGCCACATCTCCTCAAGAGGAATCCAAGGGGATGTCATTACTTGAAGCAAAACATGCAAGCCATTTACCATTAACAGTACATTAAAACAGGACATTTAACATTAACTTTACAAAAAAATAACCAAAAGATCCATGTGTAATATAAACCAAATTTTTATTTCTATCAATTTGCCCAAGACACTAGAGGAATGAGTTTCCAGTGACAGAGGGGTTACCCTCTTACATTATAACAGGCTTGCGTTCAAGTTGAATAACACTAATAAAGCCACTTAAAATTGCAGACATGGTGGGGAGAAACTCTCTTAAAAGCAAAAAACCAAAACAAAACAAAATTAAAATAAATGCTGGTTGTTGTTTTCTACAAGACCCCGTAGCGCTCACTTGACATTTTTAAAGAACCTTTTGATTAGTGTAAATCCCTTTTAATCACCTCACCCCACATCTGAAGCCATGCAACTCATTTCCAACACTCAGCATGGGAGAATACAACTAAAAATCTAGAAACACACAGAACAAAAAAAAAAAAAAAAAAAAAAAAGCAATATTGTTTTATTTGAGAGCTTTTCAAAGCCCTTTGCTCCTGCTCGTCTGTAATTCCAGTCGACATGTAAAAATACAACCATACAATACATTAGATTCAAAAAGGGTACCAAAAAGTACAGTAAAAATAACACTTCCATCACTGGAAATGTAAATGGACACAAAACAATATAAAATAATAAAAAAAAAAAAAAAGTGGAAAAGTGACATTTGCTTCCCCAGTTCCTCACTTGATCTGTACAAATGGAGCATGAGTCCAAATTTCTGCCAACTCCAAAGGAAAAGCCAGAGCCCATGTTCGCTGTGGTCAGACCATGGATCTCTTTTTCTTATTTAC
The DNA here is from genome assembly GCA_014839685.1 of Anableps anableps. NCBI lineage: Eukaryota > Metazoa > Chordata > Actinopteri > Cyprinodontiformes > Anablepidae > Anableps > Anableps anableps. Next base: position 17,131,058 of record CM026074.1, read on the forward strand.
TTTAGACCTTAGGAGGAAAAACACGGTGCTTTACGTTACTGAGAATTAACCGAGCGTGGCATGCAGTTACACAGAGACAGACAGGTGCATGAATGAGTTCGACAAATAAAGTGAATGACAAACATTTTGGGACGGGAAGGGGGGGGGACGGGGGGACACGGCTACTAGCTGATCAGATCAGTCCTGATTTCTTTTCTGGACCACCACAAATCCTTACTGATCAAGTAGGCTTTGTAGAGATGCATCTCAAGATGGCAGACAGGTGGAATGAATCCATCTTTAATGATCCCAGACCCCACATCACGCCCTACTATAACCCCACCACAATGGTTGAATGGATTTAGTGTAGATGGAGCTCTTTGTGGGGCCAAAAGGCACTAATGGTAATAGCTACGATCTCATACTACCACGGATGATGCAAGAATGCATACCTGCACTACGTGTGATCAGTATGGCTTGTAGCTACTCTGGTGGCCTCCACGTCTTGGAGTTTTCCCATAGCTTGTATTGCCCTGGTCTGGAGGACAAGAGAAAAAGGGACTGAGTTCTTCTGTACAACAAGGAGGACCAAGAAAATAAAGTTTCTCTCATTCAGTGTCTTTCCCTGGGGGCACTTATCGCTTACTGTAATCGTAGCCACCCCCATAGCCGTAATAACCAGCAGAGTAGTCATAGTTGCCATAGCCACCGTATCCATAGCCCTGCTGTCCATAACCATAGCCCTGGTTGTATCCCTGGTTCCAGTAGTTGTTGTAGCCTTGATTCCAGTTCTGGCCCTGGCCTAGAAACAATAGGCGAGGCCTTTGTCACAACTCAGTTTTAGAGCAAACAATTAAAGATGTAGCCATAAATGAGCACAAAGTTCCTCAAACACGATTAATTTCCTTACCTCCGCGCCCCCTGCCACGACCTCCGTATCCCCGGGCACCGTACTGCTGCTGCATGTAGACCTCTTTGGGCTGGGCGATTTTAATTTCACACTGTAGAAACAATAGCACGTTATTTTGAGTTGGAGAACTTTAAAAAAAAACAAAAAAAAAAAAAACCAGAATATCAGTATCAGATAGACATCTGATACCAAGCACCAGTAATCTGCCATACAGTTTACCTTGCTTCCACCGACGGTGTGGTACTTCTTCTCCATAACCTTCTTGACAGAAGCTTCTTCTTTATACGTAATAAATACGAATCCTCTCCTCTTCTCAGTCTTTGGATCTTGTGGGAGTTCAATGGTCTCAATCTACAAAAAAAAAAAAAGGAAAAGTTCTTAATCAAGCAGCCAACAATCTCATGTTTGTTTACATTCAACCATCTGAAGTCAACAGATTACTTGTACCTCTCCAAAGGTCCCGAAGTATTCTTCGATGACTTCCTTGGCGGTATCTGGGTTAAGGCCTCCAACAAAGATTTTCTTTACTGGTTCCTTCTTCATGGCCATGGCTCTCTTGGGGTCAATCTGTCTGCCATCTAACCTGTGCTCCTTCTGTTCAAGAACCTACATAAGACAAACATTGGTATAGAATAAAAACAAAATGTGAGTCATCAAGGTTTTTTGTAATTGATGGCATTAAACTTAAATCAATGACTCTAAAAAGTCTTAAACGTATTCCAACGAAACTCATCTTGAGTCGTTCCTTACTTTGTCTACACTAGCCGAGTCCTTGAAGAGAATGAAGCCAAATCCTCTTGACCGGCCCGTCTGTTGGTCCATCTTAATAGTGCAGTCTGTCACCTCTCCAAACTTTGAGAAGTAATCCTTCAGATCCTTTTTGCTTGTGTCCCAGCTGAGCCCTCCAACAAACATTTTACTGAAAACAAACAAAAGAAACATGGACATAATTAGCCAAATACACAGAGCAAATTACAGGGAGAGGAGGGTTTTTGCTCTCAGATTTAAGCTTGGTTCACATTAAATGAGATAAAATTTGCCAGTTTGGGGGTATAAAACATTTAGGCACTCCATATTACCACTATACCATTGCATGCAGTAAGCATAAACTTGCTGCCACTTTACCCTGCCACTAATAACCATCAAACTTGCCAGGAAATTAATGTTTCTTCCAATTCATTCTAGTCTGTAAGGATGACATTACACTGGATGGAGTTTGACTAGACAAATGTATAAATACTTTCACTTTTAGATTTTCCTCTTCAATGTTTAATTGTGCAGTATCAGGACCTGGATGCCAACCAAGTCAAATTGAAGTTTTAGTTGATTTGATGTGATCAGCTAACCTGGTGTCATTATGACAGAAAGTCAGCATCTAATTTGTAGCCTCTGATGTGTCCATTGAATGAATTGTTCTTTTCAATGATCTGCAAAATTGGGACATTCAACAAGGTGGTAAGTAACTTCAGTATAAATTGGGTCATATCCGTAATTTATTTGTTGTGGCCTATAGGAAACAAAGCCACCAAGATATTGTAACATTTGTTATCCTTAATGTTTGTTAATTGTGAACAGAGTAGACTCTGCTGTCACTTGCAGTAATTCCCCTGATCTTATTAAATAATAAGAATGACTTAATGACTTAAGATAGGACTCACTCAAGATACACTGACTTCACAAATATTTTATGAAATAATCTATCACCCACCTACTGTATTAGTTGAACAAAATCAAGAACTGTTAATCGTTCTCAAGAGAACACCTATTGCATCAAATCACTGAACCATTTCTTTGACAGCCAGGCACAAAACTGTTTGGTGGTAACACCCTCCTCTTCCTCAAGTTGATGGGGGGCTTTTTGTAGTATACCAATAGGATGGCTCTCATTTGTAAGGTGACATCTAACTAAAAACATACGATTTTGAAACAGACGGAATTGTATTCAATTTATTACAGTCCATGAAGATGAAAGGAATTGAAACAAAAAACAAACAAATAAATACCTCCCCAGAAGACGTTATTCTACTTAAGTACAGTGAAGTAAAAAGGATTACTGTATTCTACAGATAGCTTCTGTTTTGCTTTTTTGTCACACCTAAATGTTTCAGTGTCTCAATTGCATTTAAATCCAGACTTTGATTAGGATACTCCAGACTCTTCCTTTTGTTTAATTTGAGCCATGTAGAGGCAGGCTTGCTGTATAACGGAAGTGTCGAACCAAACTGATGGCTGGTCATTCGCCATCAGGGCGTTTTAGTAAAGAACAGAACTCGCTGATCCATAAACAATGGCAACTTATTCCGGTTCTGAAGCACCAAAGTAGCTCTAGACCATCACACTCTCGCCATTAAGTTTGACTGTCAGTATGATCCATTACTGAAATGCGATGTGCAAACCTTTCAGTGTCTCTTTCATCTAATCAATCCACAGAACACCACCCCAGCAGTCATAGGGATCATTAAGGCGTCTTTTTGTTAACGAGAACCTTTGTGTTCTTTTTGGTTGACAGAGGTTTTCACTTCAAAACTCTCCTGTGGATGCCATTTTTACCCAATCTCTTGTACTGAGGCAAGTGGAGCCTCCAATGCTTCGGATATTGTTCTGAGCTTTTTTGGGCCCCTGTGATTATGTTGGCATGCTCTCTCTGATTAATTTTGGTAGTTTTCTAATTCTACTCTTCTGGTATTAATAAGGCCTGAATGTGGCTAGTGAAATTGACCTTCAATTGACCAAAAATGGTGGATAATAGCAGTTCATACAAGCTTTAACAAGGGGAAAATGTTTCTGTTTTAATTGTTTAAACATGCAAAAAATACAAATTAAAAGCTGTTGTATTTACTAAGGTTATCCTTCTCTGATATTACAATTTCTTTAACTGTTCTCACACTTTGGCCATTTTTGTTTAATGATTTACATCGTGGCTGTTCACTGTGACGGTAGGAATTGTCCTAGGTAGAGGGAGGGGTAAATATACATTATGTACACTATGTTCCAGCACATCTGTTGATTCTGTAACACATGGGGGGAGGGGTATGTTTTGCTGAAGCTTTACAGTACTTTAAGATTAGATTTCAACAATGTACAAATTCGGGTTTTGGCAAAACGTTAGACATGTAGCTGTAGTTTTTTTTCATGAACCAGTACTGAATGGTTTAATGCCTGCTGTAACGCCCATCCCCCTCCCTCTACTCGGCACATGGCGCCAACAAAAGGCCGGTTGAACAAAGAACCATAGTAGTAACGCAATAGTGGTGATTATGGCTGCCTTTTAACTAGAAAATCCCTAAAATGTCGACGTAAACTCACCCAGCATCCTCTTCACCCTTGCTGGCGTCGATCTGGCCGCCGTCCTGCGAGTTCCCGTCCGGATCGGTCCCCGCACCTTCTCCGCAGTCATTCTCGGCGTTGCCTTCGTTTCCTCCTCCGTTAAAATCGTCCTCCGCTTCGTGGCCGTTTTCCGACGTTTCCATGTACTGCTGCTCTGCCTCAGACATGTTGAACTACTATACCTAAAAAGCACATTGATGGAATATGTAATGAGTTGCTTGATAAGCGGTCGTTTCACGGTCCGTCACTCCTTACGCGCTTCGCCATTTACGAGGTGCCAATTTACGCTTTTCCCACCATTTTGACCGGCGATACTGCGCTTTATGCATTCACACAGGAAGACTGGCTGACATTTCAATGGCTCGTTCCGTTACATGAAAGAGCAACCGCTCACCACCCAGAGAACTGCTCTGCTGGACGCAAAGATTAAAAAACCATCTGAATCATACTGATAAAGTCTGAACCCAAATTCGCAATTACGTAAGTCAGAGGCCGCGCTGCGCGAAATATAGGCCATTATTGCGATGCGGCATTTATTGCACTGCTATCAAAAACATCGAATAGGAAGTAAAACTGATACAACAAACTATCCGATATGTGTCAATGTAAAATACAAGCATGTTACGGGGGACACGAAGATCTACTTACTGGTCACACGGCCGAGGAGCTCTCTTCAAGATGGATTCTCCCACACGACGACAACTCGTGGTTGGTTTTTTAGAAGCGGCAAAGGGGGGGAAAAAAAATACATTTCTGCGAAGAAGCCATCTGATTGGTTACATTCGACTGTCACTCCCGGCGCTGACCAATTACAAACGCCACTTTTTTCTTCTTTTTTTTTCACAGAGTCGTTAACGCCCTCTTACAACACAGGAAGGAACTCAATGAACCTTTTTGAGCTGCTGGAAATGTGTTCACCGGGGAAGAAGTGAAATAGCCATCCCCCTGAGCTGAATACATCTACAAATTGTCTGCTTAAACCCGCTATTGTATCTTTAACATAAAATCTCCAACATAATCCATTTTATTTATAAAAAGCACAAACTAAAGAGATCCTGACATATCTATTGCACTGCATGAGGAAGAGTAAAGAAGTGAAAACCTTAAATCAAGACTGGGCAGATAAACTAATAAAAAAAAAATTGCCATTTATTCAGTAAACTTTCTGATGTAAGCTGATTCAATTATGAGAGGATACAATTTATTCTGATAGTATTCACATGTCTTGAACATTTTCTTACATTACAGACAGAAACGATTTGTTTTATTGAGATTTTATGTCACAGACCAACACAAAGCAGTGCATAATTGTAGAAAAATTATAATCTACAGATTAAAAATGTTGACGATTCTTTGCATAATAGCTTAAACTCATACCATACTGACATTAATTGACATGATTCTACCACCACCATGTTTCGGGGTGGTGTGAAAGGCAAAGTTTTCCTTCTAATTCAGTTTAATTCAATAGTTTATTTCTTTAGTGCCAATTCAAAACACGTCATCTTAAGCCACTTTAATAACAACAAAAAAGTCAAATTGGATAGGTTGTCCTTTCTCTGATATGGCTGATATGGACATCCATGTCTGGATCAGTGTTAATTTTGAAAGCACATTTGAGTTAGTTTTAGTCATAGTGTTTTAATTAGTTGGTACAAAGGGGTACATTTTAGTTGACTAAATTTATTGTCAATTAAGCTGACAAATATGAAGTAATAAAGGAATGCATTCATGGTGCCTCGTAAGTCTTTGCACCACAATAACTTTATTGGAATTTCCTTTGTCAATTTTTGTACTAAAATCCTAAAAACGGATGTGCATTGTAAACAGATTACGCACAACATTCTTCATTCAATCAAACAACACTGGCCGGACTTGGTTTGCAGTTATGCCACACTTTTTCCATTTTCAGATGATAAACTGAAAAGAGCTCTGTCAAATTTGAACATCTTGGAAATTATTTTATAACCTAATCCTAATCCTGTTTTAAACTATACCTACACATTTTTACAAAATCACTGCAGTATTATTGATACATATTGAGGTGTATTTGTAATAAAGCCACATTTTTGCTTGCTTCTCTATTTTTCATGTGTGCTTCAGCACTCTGTGATCTTTAACAGGTACTGTAATCTGTTTCAGGTGTGGCCTCTACTGCAGGGACACTCCGTCTAACAGGCTGACTATAACACTGGTATGCATAGCATCATGACACCTTAAATATATTAAGTAACAATTACTGCAATGCAAATGTCTTTTTCAATATTATTATTGCACAGACACTTACATTATAAGGACGATATATTCATAATATATTTTGCAGCCCTAATTTGACACATCTGCACAACTTTATCCCTAACCTGCCAGCTGTGGTCTTCGGGCTTCAGGATGCTGTTTGTTCACTAATGTTCTCTAACAAACCTCTGAGGCCTTCCCAGAACAGCTGCATCTATACTGAGATTAAATTACATACTGGTCGACTTTATTAACTAATTAGGTGTCTTCTAAAGATAATTACATGCACATAAGTTTATTTCAGGATATCAGAATAAAAGGGGCAGAAAAAAAATGCATGGAAAAGTATTCAATTTTGTATTTGTAAAAAGTTTTGAAACCATGCATTTTTAAAATTTAATTTAACAACTATCCACTACTTTCCCACTAAAATACATCAAAGTCTGAAGGTTGTAATATGACAAAGTGTAAAAAAACTCCACAACGCTTAAGAGGTATGAATATCTGTGTAATGTGAAAGACACCCCTGCAATTTATAATATAATACTTAATTAATCTGTAACATTAATATATACATAATATTTAATTTCCTTTTGGGATCAATAAAGTGTTTCTGAATTGACTCAAATTAGAGGTGAAATCTGTAGAAAGTGCGCTACGATCCAGATTTATTGACACATTTTTCAGCATGTTCAGTCTTTTAGCAGAAATGGAAATCTCCCCCAATGTAGCAGGAAAGAAATGATATAATCTGATGAACTCAGCTGCTCTCCTTTGTTAATTAAGTCTCTAAAAGCAACTCTTTCAGTCCAACTGAACACTGCTGTAATTTTGAGGCTCTGTCAAGGAGTATTAAAAGAGATATTGCAAAACCATGTCAGCTGAAAATATGTTACAGAGTGTTTTATCCATCTAATTTCATGATCTTGTTCCAAAGGTGGAGTTTAAACTCTCTGGCTAACTTAGACAACCAATCAAATCAACATGCTTGAAGATAAAGAAAAGTTATTTGATCTATATCAGAAAATTAACAAAACACTTCACTGCTACCAGATACTCGTGTATTTACATTTATAATACTGAACAGATGAATTTTCCAAAAACAAATAAAAGTACAAATAACAATCATCCTTCCTTGCATTGCTCTCTGGCTGTCAGTTTTCATTTTCCACAGTTTCTTCTCCATCACATATTTGAGGCTGGTTTGGATCATTTTTCAGTAGCCAGTCAGCAAGCCAAATCTATTGAGAAGAGTAAAGATGCAGAAGCTGAGAGCAATGTCCTTATAAAGGAAACGCTTTCCACACACTGAGCATCAGTACTTACACAGGGGTGGAGAGGCTTTTCCTTACAGAGCTCAGTGAGTCCACATAGGAGAACTGGGATTATGTTCTTGCTCAGGTACTCTTCAGTTTCTCCTCTTGATGGAAAGGGCTCAATTACAGCTGCAGAGAGAAAGCATATGGAGATCAGCACTTCATATGTTTACGAGCAACAATAATTTTGACAGAGCAAACTACGTACTGTTTGGAAACATAAATGTAATCTCCCTCACTGCTGTGAGAAATGAGTCGCTGCCATGAACAGCGTTCTTAAGGTCAGAACTTCCATATTTTGCTCGAAGGCTGGAGAGAAATAGAGAGTAAGATCATAGCAAACACCTGCAGCACATAGAGTGGAAAAGTAGAAAGTGTTAGGTTAAAGGAAGGTCAACAGACCTTTACAGCATTTTATCAGAACAGGGGCAGTTTTACTGACACACTGTTAAACTATATCAGCCATGTTGCAATCAGGGTCCCGCTGTGACTGACGTTCATCTTTTTCTGATGATTATGGTGTATAGATAATCAAAATCCAATAATCAGTTTCTCAGAATATTAGAATATATTATATAAGACCACTAAAAAAAGGTACATGGCATGCATTTATACAGCACGGCAAGGTGGAGATCTGCTGAGATGTTTCGGAAGCCCAGAATGCTTTAATAGTTGTTGCGTTGCTGGCTCTAATGTCTCTCATCTTTAAGACAATACATTGTAGATTCCCTATGGGGTTCAGATCAGACTAGCTTTGTTTTGGCAGTGTGGCCAGGAGCCAAATCTGGCAGGAAAATGAAATCAGCATCTCCATAAAGCTTGTAAGCAGAATAATAAGACACTTCTGACGTTGTCTCACGTGGTTCAAAAGTAGCTTAACACCAGGAATGTGAGTGGTAGCCCACGTTATGGATACGTCTGTGTCATGGCTCATGAAGTACTGACTATAAACCAGTCCACACCATGTGAGTCTCCCTAAGCTCTTGAATAGACTTTGCTTCACAATCACCTCAAGGTTGCGGTTGTCCCTGTTGCACATTTTTCAACGTTCCATTAATATACTTGGATGCAGCACATGTAATTGTCAAGTCAGCAGTGTCCTCCACGGTTGTGTTGGGTAGGTCATAATATGCCCATAGAATATTATTGTAGTAACATGTCTTTTTTATTGGTTTCATTTAATATTTTAACTTTCCTTGGGAAATTGAAAAATAATAAACCAAACCAAAAATGCTTACAACACTGTTGTCCTAAAAAAATAAATAAATAAATAAATAAAAATAAAAATTAGAATGCACAAAAGATTATTCGAAACTGACCACTCTGGATGAGTTTCTCTCGCTTTGAAGATGTCGTCAGGCCCTATAATGGCCTTCCAGTGAGCGACGGCGTCGTTCCGAGCCAGCGTCATGGTAACAATAGGGCCGGAGCTCATGAAGGCTGTCAGGCTGGGAAAGAAGAGCTTTCCATACTGGTGTGCGTAGAACTCACTGCATTGCTCAGGACTTAGCTGCAGCTTCCGCTTCTACCACAGCAAGACACATGGTTATGATTTGTCTTCAGCTTTATGATACTGGTCCAGACAGATTAGGGCTTTTAGGTCTTCTGTGTGGCAACCTAACAATTAATGCTTTAATTCAGTAGTTACACTGAACTGAATTCCTAAGTGTTATTTTTTTTTTTTTTTACATTTACTTTTTATGTTTGCCTCTTCCTAAGTGTTTCTTCTTTTATTGTAATGAAGGGGAAAACAGCTCAAATAGTACAGTTTACACCTACTTGCAAAGGCTTCATTTTTTTTTATTTTTTAGAAAAGTCAGTGGCTTTCTTTATGTTAAAGAATTTCATCAGTGAACATGTGTGATTTCTTTAAAACATAAATATCCAAATATTTCCTTGCCTCACATAGATTTATTTACTTTTTTTTTTTTTTTGCCTAGAGGAGCCTCCAGGGCATCTCCCTTTGGAGGTTTTCCAGGCTTGTCCCACTGAGGGAAGACTACGGTACAAACCAATAACCAGCCTGAGAGACAATACATCTCTTAAGCCCTGGGAATGCTTTGGATTGTCCCAGACTGACCTGGAGAATGTCCCTGGATAGAGGAATGGATGGGTTCCCCTCCTGGACCTGTTACCATCACCATCTAATCTCAGATAAGCAGAAGATGGATGGATAGATAGATCTGGTGTTACATAGTACTAGTTCAGGGTTCAGCTATATTTGCACTTTAAAAGGCTCATTTTTACAAATAAAATTTGCCAAGACACAAAAAATATCTTACAGTAAGGAAAGGTAACTTCAGTTTTGTAGGTTTATATTACATAGAATTCGTGTTGTTACTTTATTGGAAAATATAAGAATTTCTTGATTAGCACAATGCTTTTCCGTCTCTCTGGCTATAAATAAAAAAAAAAAAAAAACTAAACCTAGAATTAAAAAAAGGTCCAAACAGCATAAATATGAAATATAAAAATCTAAAAAGTACAGTACAATAAACTTATATTGAGAGTAAAATAATCTTCAAATATAATTTAAAAGTTACTTCCATATTAATGAAAAATGTAAAAATTGGGGAAACCCCACTGAGAAATACAGCATTTTATGCATTTTAGTTGAATTACATAAAAAGGACTGAAAAAAAAATACCATTTGTACCATCAGTTTTATTTGGATGAAAGAAATACTGTGTAAAAACTGCTTCCAATCCTTTCTTATATGACTTTTATATTTAACCTTAATATCAATCACTGAATCATTTCTAATCAAAATTAAAGCTGCCGACCTAAAACAACGAATCAGAGCCATGAGGAAGGTGTTAGCACTGTCAGTCAACTTCATTTACTCGCTGCTAAACGTGCTAATGGCGGAGAAACAACTTACCGTTACAGGGAAACCCGTTTATCCGTCGTTATGGGTGGTCATGCTCGCTAGCCTGAGTGCTCACAACAGGAGGGAGGGAAATGAGCGGCGCCACTCAGACGGTGATTGACAGCGCTAAGACCCGCCTCCCGGCTCTGATTCGAAATAACACTGGGAGAAGGCAGAGGAGCTCAGTTTTTTCACAATTATCTGTCTCATACCCTTCTGTTACAACATAATGACAGTTTCAACAAATATATAGAAAAATACTTTTTTTTTTTTTTTTTTAAATAAAAGCTACATACTGCAGCTTTAAGCCAACATATAGTGTCTCTGCCCCCAAGTGGTAGTCACCTGCGCTAGCTTAAAAATATTAGTTACCATCGCCCTCTCGTGGACAAAGGATACCATGGTCAAACCTCGAGAAACACTGGTAGAAATCGCAATGTTTCAAATCACTTCGATCTTTCTGCATGTCATGCATTATAGGTGACAAGTACATCATCTTTGAATCTGTGATATGCTTTATCATCCCTGCCGACAAGCTTCCTAAAGGTTTGATATTTCTACCAACCTGCAGGATAATAAAGCCCGATTTCAGGATGACATCCTCGATCTCCTCGGACTTATGAACTACATCAGGTTTGATGATAGCTAGGGTTCTTTCAACATAAATACGTTTATGTGAATCTTGGTCCATTTTTCTCTGCGAGCTGACGCCAACATACGACAATTTCTGCTGCTCCCAAACAGAAAACACAAGTTTAACACAAATATCCCTTCTGTAATTAATTCTACATAAACTATGCTTTGTAGCTAAATAATTGCAGACGAACCAGACAGTAAAAAAAATGGCAGCCGATTTTTTTCTTGCCTGTTTGATTACACTTTGGGTAATGTGGGTTGCTATGATACCAGACAACTACGGTGACTCATGTAAGACAATCCATACCTTTTTCGAAAGTCTGATTGTTTTTTGTTCCTGCATGTCGATGCCAGTGCCCAAGCTGAAACATGACATAAAAAGCAAAAAAAGTGAATGTCATACAAGTCGAAGGCTCTGCACATCCACTCTCTGCTCAATATCTAAATCTAAAAAAAAAAAATTTGAAAATTTGCGATATTTGGTAGCCCCGTGGTTCAAATTCGTCATAAAACGGGGTAACAAAATCGTATTTCTACTGAAAGTTCAAGGTAATTAAAATTGAGAAATAAAAAGCCCCTTGAAATATGAACTGCACCATTGTCTCCTTTCAAACCCCAAAAGCCAGTTTGACTCTTGTGCTTTACAGTTAAACATTTTCACACAAATACATTAACTCAAACTTACAAGCATTTTCCAATACTTCCTGAATCTATAATATTCAAAGGCACTTTATTAGAACTTGCCAGTAGCAAATCCTACTGATTTAGAACATGAATTGTTATTCAAAGACCTGTGTTCTTTTCTTTGATCTACATTGCAGCTAATTTGCTTCTCAAATGTCAGTATTTCTGAGTACGATAAAGGCAAAGTGCCCCCACTGGTGCTTGATAAGTTTGAGAAATGTGGGGTTACACCTTTCATGTGTCACACATTTAGAAATCACTAGTAAATCACTATTGGCAAGTTTGATGGATTTTTTTTTTTTTTTTTTTGTTACTTTTATACGAGACAATTCTAGATCTTAGTGGCTGAGATGGTCAGGTAAAGTGGTACAATAATGTTATTTTCCTAAATGAGCAGCTCTACTTTCATACTTGCACTGAAATGTACGTTTGCAAACACAAAATTGAGACAAGCACATATTTTCTTAAACAGTCTTTTTATTCAAAGTTGCTTCTGCAAGGGGTTCTTATCGTGTTCCAATAGTGACCTGCCATACTCTGATCAGGTTGTCAGTGTAGCCAGCAAACAGGGTCTGTGGGAAAATAAGAGGGCAAAAAGTTAACACTAGATATCAAAACAGTTAGCTAACAGTTTTCTTTTCCCTGGTGCCCCTCATATTTGCAGGACTGTCAGCAGTGAACATTAGAATTAAAAGTGAATGGGTATAATCATCAGGGCCACAAGACTAAAACAACTGTTTGTCTGATATCTGCCTTCAAGGCACCCAAAGAACTGAGCATCAAATACCTGTCCATCAGCAGACCATGCCAAGGAAGTACACTGTGGGGGCTCAGCCTTGCTGTTTGTGCTGATCACTTCCTGTCTCAGCTCATCCACAATGATCTTGCCCTCCAGATCCTGCAAGGGGTAAACAAGAACCACAAAAGAAAAGATTTTGATCAGTGGGAATGCACCAACACCTCTTACAGAATAAAACCCTGTTAGGTCAAAGCTCAGAAACAGCCTCTGATATCTTCATAAAATACAGCTAGCATGTGTAAGTTTCATCACCGCCTATCCTAATCAGGGGGTATTTATCATCAAGACTCACCCAGATCTTAATGCTGGGGCCGGTGGCAGCACAGAGCCAGTAACGGTTGGGGCTGAAGCACAGGGCGTTGATGATGTCACCACTATCCAGAGTGTAGAGATGTTTGCCCTCATTCAGGTCCCACAGCATGGCCTGGCCATCCTGAGCAGAAACAAATAATGCTTCAATGACCAATTTCCAGCAACTCTACATGCCCCTCATCACTAATAACATCCACAGGTTTTATCATTGCTCAGAAACAGCCTCTTGTATCGTCATCATTCTTTAACAGATGCATGTATAGTTTTCCATCACAGCAAACCTGAAAACTTAGCTCGTTTTTGAGATCAGAATGGGTATACAGTAAAGTTTGTCTGGTAGTCCACAAATAAAGGCAGCTTACCTTTCCGCCAGAGGCACACAGGGAGCCATCAGGAGAGACGGTCACTGTGTTCAGGTAGCCGGTGTGGCCAATATGGTTGGTCTTCAGCTTGCAGTTGGCCAGGTTCCACACCTAAGAGGTGGGGACAGTAATCATCATCTTATTCACGACAAAAACATTGTCTTATGAAGCTGAGCTTTGTGCTCTCATTAACCAAACTATCTCCTCAGAGCGTGTAGGATAATACATGCAAACAGTTTTAAATCACTGAGCAAATGTCCCTTAAACAGTGGAGGATTTTCAAATACATCGACCCACCTTGACCATCTTGTCCCAGCCACAGGAGACGATAATGGGGTTGCTGCTATTGGGGGAGAAGCGAACACAAGACACCCACTCAGTGTGGCCTTCATCCTGGAAAATAAAGAGAAATTCTAAATACACATCTAACATTCAAAGCAGAATATCTACTGGATCAACTTGAGTTTCTTGCATAATTTGTGACTTGCACAACTAAAATTTAATCACACGTTTCTCCTGACAGTTCAAGTTGAGGATACTTTAGGTGTAACTTCAATTCAAATTCAACAAAGACTGCTTGCTCCCTGCCAAGCAGCTACACCCGCTCGTCACTCACCTGAATGGTGTACTTGCAGACACCAAGTGTGTTCCACAGCTTGATGGTCTTGTCCCGAGAGCCAGACACAATCTGGCGGTTATCAGCGGAGAAAGCCACGCTCAAAACATCCTTGTTGTGTCCAACAAATTGGCGGGTGGTGGCACCACTGGAGAACAGCACAACAGAAATGATAAACTCCTTCACAATTCAAGCCAGCCAATTAATTACATCCCATATAGGATCATGTGTCTCTAAAATGCCATTGTTAAATGCTGTTCATTCAAAAAGAATACACAAGAAAGTCCAGCATTTTTCTTGCTACCAATGTATCCCCCCCCACAAGTTAATGCATTTTCACAAAACTCAGATGTGAACTAATTCAAATGAAAAACAATATGACAATAAGCATTAATTACAAATATTTAATTTCTATGTGGTATAATTTAAAAAAAAAAAGGACTACAAAGTTGAATACATCATATCTTTAGATCACTGCAACAACATTTCATATTTGAGCACAAATACAGATGTACTTGTACATTTTCTAGAATTTTAAGCTTCAACTGCCTCAAACGCTACACTTCAAACTCATGCTATTTAAGGACACGGGTCTTTAGCTGTTATCTATTGTAATTTCCTAGGTTTAGTGTGTTCTAACAGAGACATACAAATCATTAGCGTGAGTGGTTCACACGTTTCTATTTTGTTAAAAAAGACTTATTAATCTGATGATTGATTAGCAACATTTGTGCCACAATATTGACTTAGATTAGTCAATCTGTAGATTTAAACAAGGAGCTGAAAGTCACAGGCAATTCGTTGAGACCCCTACATTGAAAAAGAATTCAAATCAAAGATCTCGGTCAGAAGTGTTCAACTACAGCTATTGAGGACTGGATTTGGGCCTATCTGATCAAGGTGGATGAGAACTTACGTGGTGAGGTCCCACAGACGGAGGGTCCCATCCCAGGCTCCTGAGAGAGCAAACTGGCCATCTGAGGAGATAACAACATCACTCACGAAGTGAGAGTGACCCCTCAAGGAGCGCTGGGGGATGCCATAGTTGGTCTCATCACGGGTCAGTTTCCACATGATGATAGACTTGTCTAGGAAACAAAAAAAGCATACAGGATTCTTCATGGGTGATATCTCAATACAGGAACACGTCTGTTGAGTTAGCATGGCTTACGAGCTCTGAGTAGGGCATCAACAATAAATGCTGCACACTACAAACATGTATTCAACATTAATGCTGAGCTTCTATTTATGTAAGCATCTCCAGACTGTTAAAATCATGCTAAAAGGGTAATTCAAGCTATCTAACAGATGACGCCACATAGCATAAGCTAGCCAACATGGAATTTATCTCTACTTTATTTGAAGATACAGAATGTTAAAGATTAAATTTTATCCCTGCTGTTTTTACTGTGCACTTGTCGCATGGTATTCACTCAGTCTTCATATAGTTTTATCAACTATTAGTTAAATGCGTTGCTAACTGCACAATGCTAGTCGTAGCCATGTTGGCAAAGCCGGCGGAGGAAGCCTCACCTCGGGACGCCGACAGAATCATGTCGGGGTACTGGGGCGTAGTGGCGATCTGGGTGACCCATCCACTGTGGCCCTTCAGGGTCCCCCTCACTGTCATCTGCTCGGTCATTTTTGCGAGGTTTGGTGGTGCCTATCACAAGGATGGATTCGGATTGTTGAGAGGTCCGGGCAAACCTAAGTCCTCATCGCATCTAGGCACGGAGGAAAAGGAAGAACGGACCCGGATGCAAACGCTATCAGGGGTAAGAACTCTGCAAAGGATTCTGGGACATGCTGTCTTTATTTGCTTTGAACTTATAACAAAGGGATAGGTTAGAACATTTTGAGGTGAGATTCTGAATACTGTTTTTTTTTTTTTTTTTTAAACTTTTTTATTGTAAAAGTAAGTATCACCATCTTGGGAAACATTTTAAAACAGTATCACAACAGGACTTTTCCTTATATAAACAAACAAAAGACAGAAAAAAAAACAGTTCAGCCAGGGGCTCTTAAAACATCCCGAGCTTGGTCCAGTCTAGAGGTTATCTAGTTTTTGTAATAAGTGGGTATTTTTTAAATTTTTTTATTTTAGGAAATGTAAGAATTGGAAAAAAAAACAAAAAACAGGGACATTGTGACCAATAACAGATTGCTATTAATTGAACAATTAAAAAAAAAAGAATCATGTTTTTTTGCTTGATACTTATAGCTGAATCTAATTGCTCTCACAGCTTCTTTAGTATTATAGCAAGTTCAGTCACCTCTGTCTTCACATTACCTTTCATTCATAGCTTATCTGTTAAAGGCTTCTCTTCTGTTCTCTTGGGACATATTAAATACTTACCATTAATTTTCTTTAAAACTTACAACAACATTGAACAATATTGGGTGTCGTTTGTAGAGTAACAGACTTAAAAATAAATAACAGCATTCTGTTACATTTACCAACTCTCATCCTCAAGACTCACTGTCCTGCAGCTTTCAACATTTGCATCTCTAGGATTTTCTCTGTAGATTAAAATATGATTTAGTTAAATCCATTGTCATCTGAAGGCTTTTTCAACACTCTGAGTCAGAATAGTGCTCTCACAAAGTGCCACCTATTTACACAAAGCTCCTCCTTGGAGCTGCAGTCTCCAACCGAGCTTTTATCCCACAACGCACACCTCCCCTGCACCTTCCTCACTCAATGACACCTGACTAGAGGCAGCAACAATTAGCAAACATCTGGTGTAACTGTGAGTCTGCTGAGTTTATCATATGAACTACTTCTCAGTCTAACACTCCTAAGAATGGTTGTAAACGGGATAATGGAGAAACTTGTTGTGATGTGCTGAAGGCGGAGTGAGGAAAAGAGTAGGAGTTTCTTAAAGAGAAAGAGACCAATTTCAAGGCATCAAATTGCAAAGTCGAATTTCTGTTAAGTTATGTTTTATATATACAACATTTTTATAACAACTCAAGGTAACATATTTACTTGATTGTGCTATAAATGGCACCATGTGCCTGGAAAATACATAAAACCACCCCTTTAATGCTACATATATATCTGTATGCAATTTTATCCATTTTAAGTAGGAATAAATGTTGATAACAGCTTATATGTTCCTCTTCAGAAATATTTAAAAGTTTTTTTTTCTTCGGATTTTATTATTTATTTATAGCAGCTGAAATTTTCAGTATCATTAAATTAATGTTAAATATCGATATGACCAAATATGATAGAAAACACTAAGGCTGTTATAGGATGTCGTAATTTCTGTCCATCTGTCTGTTTTTTAGCCCATTGATTGGTTGCTTCCCCAAATCTGAATTAGGAGTTTAATGAATATTGCTGAGACCTAAGTGGTATTTGATATTGATGGAAAGTCATTAGACTAATTTTTTTTAAGACTGATATTTTAATAAACCAAACCACAGTAAAAGAACTTCAAAATCACAAAGGACGACACATGATCTTTAGCTGTTGAGATAGACCATGATAAGGTTAGCTGAAAAAGATGACGAAGGAGTCCTTTCTAAACAATTTCTCTTTATCGGGGGTGTCAAATTCATGTTCATTTCAGGCCACATCAAGATCATGAATGTCCTCAAAGGGCCAGTTGCGGCAGAATGTGTTGATAGAACTACCTGTTAACAAACTGTTAAATATTATAGCTTTCTCTGCATTTGATGAGTACTTCTTAAAATGAAATATTATACATCTTGTCACATTGATGTAATCTGGCACTACACAAATACAAACTGATTTGATGTGACAAATAAAATAGTTCTTAAGCACTCAGCTGTTATCTTAAAGTTCTATTTCTGTGACCCTGTATAGTCTAGAGGGCCAAACAAATCAGTTATGGTGGGCAGGATTTGGCCCGTAGGCCTTGAGTTTGGTACTTGCTCCAGATTATGTAGTTTATGAATGGTCCTGGAATGTGGGAACAGAAAGCTCTGCAGAAGTTTAAGGCAGGGTTAGGTTATAAAACAATATCTCAAGCTTAAAAATCTCAGCACCAGTCAACCCATCATCTGAAAATAGAAGGAGTTGGGCACAACTGTAGACCTTCCAAGACATAGCTGTCCACCTCAGCTGACAGGTCAGACAATGAGAGCATTATTCAGAGAAAGAGCCAAGAGGCCCATGGTTACTCCAGAGGAGCTGTAGAGATCCATAACTCAGATGGGAGACTCTATTAACAGGATAAGTATTAGTCGTGCTCTCCACAAATCTGACCTTTATGAAAAAGTGGCAAGAAGGAAGCCACTGTTAAAAAAAAAAAAAAATGCCATAAGAAGTCTGATTTAGTGTTTGTTCCAAGCCACAGGGGACACAACAAACATGGAAGAATGTACTCTGGTAAGATGAGACTAAAATTAAACTTTTGACTCAAATGCAAAACCTAAACATATGGTGGAAAACTAACACCACAAGTCACGCTAAACACCATTCCTTCAGGAGACATGTTGATGGCAGCATCATACCCTGGGGTGCTTTAGTTCAGAATTGGCCAAGAAGGTGGATCTGCTAAATGCAATCTTAGAAAAAAACCTGTTAGAGGCTTGGATTGAATTCATTTGAGGGGACTGAACAGGGACTGAATGCAAATGCACACCAAACTTTTCAGATTTTTATTTGCATAAAAATTTGAAAACCATTTATCATTTTTACTTCATTTCACAATAATGTGCTACTTTGTGTTGGTCTATCAAATAAAATGTCAATAAAACACCCAGAATTTTGTGGTTACGATGTGTCAAAATGAAAACAAAATTAAAGAGTTATGAATACTTTTGCAATGTGAGGCTTGGTTGATATTGATTTTGAGTTGATGCCTTCTAATCAGCAGACACTGATAATGTAAGTGCTTTGATGCACACATTTTTTTTGTATATCCAGTTTGAAATCATTACGTTGATTTTGCATCCTTAATTTAATTAATAAATAATTAAATTCCTGCTATGTTTCTATATAAATGAAAAAAAAAAAAAAAAATCAGAAAACTTGAGAGTTTATTTTTGTCTATATGTTGGATTGACCAGAGGTTTAGGTTTTATATATATATATATATATATATATATATATATATATATATATATATATATATACTTGAACAAGTAATTACAAAAACATCTGAAATCTTTTACAACCAAATACACAACCGGCAAAACAATTCCCACAAAGTCAAGGTAACACTGTAGGGTAAGACTGGGTAAGATATAAAACTTTAATCACAATCAACTTCATTATACCAAGAAAATTGTGCTGAAAGAATCTGTGAAAGAAATAAACATAAAGCAGATAACCACCAGCTTATATTGGCAAAATGCAAAAGGTTGTGTTGTATTGACTGAAGTCTGAGTACTTGAATAAAGAAAAAACAGGAGGACTTCTCTACCTTCAATATTTTTTCAGATCTGATTCAGTCCAAACTAAGATGTATAAACCCAAAATTTCCAGTCAAAAATCACAACTGACTTAAATGAGAAACACATTCAAGAAACAATAAAAGAGAAGTCTAGTTATTGCATACTCAATCACTAAGGATCATATCACTTATCTGCACTAACATTCTTAAAGTTTTACTCAACACACACATTTCAAAACGAGTCTCTCTTAATATTTATCTCAGATTAGGGAAATAAAACTGCACAAATCAGTCACTGTTCATCTTTAATACTGTGCACCCTCTGAGTTTTTTGCAAGTCTGTTAGAGGCAAAAATGTAACAAATAAAAAAGCTGCAACAACCTGGTTGTATACAAGTGCACGCCCTTAATCAAATACTTAATCTGATTAATCTGAGATAAAGTTCAGATGTTCTAGAAGGAGTTTTCCAACTGAAACTTACTCTTTTGCATCCTTCAGCTAAAACCATAGTTTCCAGAGAGGTCACAAAACATTCTTATGTCTGGACTAAGAAATGCAAGGTAGAAGCCATTTCTTAGCCAAAACTGAGTATTTTCTTTCTAAGATTTCCTAAATCCTTGTTGGAGAATTTGGTCTGAAAGAAGCAAACTTGAAGTTTGGGCATTTAAATCCAAAAGGTAAGTACATCACAAAAAGAACACTATACCCAGAGTGAAACACGGTGGTTGTTGCATCATGCTGTGGGGTCTCTTTTCTTCAGATGAAAGTGACGCACAACTATACAACCTGGTTATTTCAGCTTTCTTTTTAGCTTTCCTCTCTAAGAAATTTGTTTGTTTTTGATTGAATTTTACAGAGCACATATGACACATTAAGGAAAATACTCTTGAAAAGATTTGTCACGGTGTTATTTTTTTTACATCTCAAAAAAAAAAAAAAAAAAAAAGACATTTCAACAGCAGTGAGTACAGTTTTAGATCCACTGCAGGTGGTGCTCAAATCTTTGCAATTCCAAATAAACCTGAACCAATTCAGGTAATTCTCATTAAAACTGTAGTAACACTGAGACAGAAACTTTTTTAAGTGTTAAAATACTGCATGTAATATAGTGTAAAATGCAGGTAAAACATCAAATGACACATATCAATGTACACAAAACTCCATTCATGTATATTTGTGTGTGCTGTCCACATTCTGATTATGTTTCCAAACATATTAAAATATTTAATAATGGGTGATGCAAAAGACAAAAACTATTACTTATGTGTAAGTTTGGCTTTAAACAAGTTTCTTATTACTTTTATTTATTTGGTGTCAATGAAGAGTTGGAATCCCCTGCTTGCTGCTGAAAACAGAGGGAGTATTTTACATGCTTTGTGCAGGGCCGCATTGCATTTTATCCTGAAAAGGAATTCTAATTTCCTGCATTTTGATTGGTTGGTAGTTGCAAAAGGATGGGCTCGCCCTGGGTGTCATGCATGAAAGAACCAGCACTGCTTATGATAAAGATTTAATAAAAGTACTTAAGCACCAAGAAATTATTCCATCTGAGAGAGATTTGTTGCCAATATCACACAAAACAAATGTCACCTGATAGCAAAGATAGTATTTGCTGTAAATTAGAACATCTATACAGCAAAAACAATGAAGAGCCTGGGTCATATCTCGCTGAGAGAAAATTAAAGTTGAGATCAGTGAAGAATTATTGCATGTATAATTGCTTCAAATGACATTGTTAGATATATTGGTTCTAAAATTCAGAGTTAATGTTGATTCACAAATATATAGAAAAAACAAACACACATTTAAGTCAGCAGCAAGAAAATGTCTACTGTTGTCCAAAATACTGTAAGTAGCAATCCAACCCGCCTTCCTTCAGAGTTGAAGAGTAAAGATCAGTCGAAATGCATCAGCTGAGGGTGATTATTTCCCACGGCAACACCGACTGATCCAAAATAATGCAAATGGTTCCTTCCAATTTTACTCAGCAATCAAACCAATACACAGGAATGCAAACTGTAACTGGAGAAACATAAAAACAATATGCAAAA
This sequence comes from Anableps anableps, assembly GCA_014839685.1. NCBI lineage: Eukaryota > Metazoa > Chordata > Actinopteri > Cyprinodontiformes > Anablepidae > Anableps > Anableps anableps. The sequence goes on from CM026074.1 coordinate 17,152,524, forward strand.
CTAATACAACACACAAATGTAAGCTTTACATTAGCTGACTTAATGATACTTTTGAAGGACTTTCATATGCAAAGACTGTTTATTGCAAATACAAATGAATATGCTGTTGTGTCAGAGTTTGATGGGAAGTCCCACAAGCTGTCAGGGTACTAAAAAACACTGCCATGCATTAATATTTTACAAAAATCTCATACGACATAATATTATAACACATTATATGCACAGTAATTTCCTTCCTTATGTGCCAGGGACGTCAGTGACTCCCAGAAAACTTCAACTGGTTATCAAGCGACTGCGCAACATCATCAGCAACAGGTTTCTTTTCCATCAAAGGTGAATGTGGAAATGCAGAGTTCTGTCGCCCCCTCCTGGAGAGTTTCTGTAATGCAAGATCTGAGTGTGACACAGAGGCATCAGATATGAAGCTCTGCTTCAGAAAAAGCCCTTTTGTCACTCTCTCTGCCCATTTGTGCGTCCTCTTCCTGCCGGGCTCCATTCTTCTCAGGGCTGAGAGAGACGCTTACGTTTGAGCTTCTGCCTCACCATTTCCTCCTTGTGGAAAACACAGACAGAGAGAGGACAAGAGAGCACTGACACCACACTCCTCCGTAAAAAAAATCCCATCCCTTCGAACATCCATCCATAGGTGAGATTTGAATGAGTGCACACACCATCATACAGCCCCTATGCCACTTGTGGTTACAACACGTCAGTCACACTTTGTTAGTGAGGCATTCTTCTACTCCAACACTGACATTTGGACTGTCCTTCAAGCTAAAAGTCCCACTGCCAGTTCATGGCTGCTTTCACACTGAATTGTGAGTTAAAAAAAGCTAAAAAAAAATGTCCTCATTCTTTATCTTTCAATATATTATATAATAGGATTCTATTTAAAAAAGGCAGAAAAAGAGGTTGTTGGGGTAGTAAACAGCTGCAAAATATACCATATCAATATGTACAGGTCCCATGCTGCTGGTTAGTCATCACTGCAAAAAACAAGACAAAAACATAGCAAAGAATGATTAGTTTTTAAGTAGCATAATAAAAGAAGTAGGGTACACATGCTTTATCATTATAAACTCAAAAGCACGCTTTGATATACTTACAAATTGTCTCTGTGTTAAATCAGAGTCAGTTTGTGTAAAATCAGTAGAAAAGTCATCTGTGTATACTTTGACTGTGTTCCCTATGCTCTAACTGCACCTTTAATGAGCTCAAACACAATGGCTCAGAACTGCATGAATTAATAAAAATTACAATTCAAACACTCACCTTATGCCAACAGCCTGGTATTGGAAGCCCATCATGTCCCTGCAGGTGAGAACAGAGGTGGAAAGTTAATGCTTGCATCTCTTTGTTTAAGCATTGCAAATTGGGTAGTTTAATACCAGGAAAGACCTTGTGATGATAATGTTGGTTTGCCCTCTCTAATAAAATGGAGTTTAAATTGAAATATTTGCCCTCTCAGTATCCAGGTCTAGAATTTTTTTCCTTGAGCTGCAGCTTAACCATGTCCTACCTTTTGGCGCCACCCTCTGTTTGCCAGAAGATATACAGGAAATTAAAGGGTAGCTGAACAATTCCTCACAATATTTATTTTGTATGATAGTAATTTTCTATAGTCAAATAGTTGTAATAGTGTTACAAATCTTTTTAATCTTAAATGAACTGAGCTCAAAATGCCACTTTTAGTTAGGTGGAGAGCTGAGTCTAAAGCACCTTCCACAGCTTTTGGCACTCCTGGTCAAAATGTGTAAAGAGCCTTCAAATAAACTCATCTTTTATTGCAGAAACATAATCTCACATTTAAAGATATAGGAAAATCCAGCCTTTAATCTTAATACATTTATTCAATTTGAAAACAGTCTCATGTCCGAAAATAATTTATTGCTTTAAAAAAATCCCTGATGCCACAATCATTAATTTAATAATATATACCAATCAATAAATATACTTCTAAAATATACATATAGGCAACTGATGCATTTTTGTAATGTATGCTATGTTTTAAGTTCAGAGTTTCATGGAATGTTAAATTAATAATTAATCATCTTGTTATCCTCAAGTAGAGATAGGACATCAGAAAGTCCCATCTCTTTTAGCAGCTCTACAGGATGGGAACTTCTGTCTCTCCCACCAACAAACAGTGAGATATCAGATTTTTCGGTTGAGTAATATAGATAAACACCAACAGACAGCCAGTGAATGCTGCAACCATAACTATCTAATGTCTGAGAATAGATAAGGAAATGAAGGTATAAGACTGTAGTTTGACAAAAGGGAAGAAAATATTAAAAAATAAACACGAGATGTGATAGATGCAAAGCAAGTGAACATAAGAAGGTAGAGTAAAGAAAGAAAGATACTGTACCACAGGACAGGGGGCCTCAGGGCCAGAAGGAGGAAGAGGAGCAGTTTCAGGGGAAGAAAGCCCTGCCTTCACAGACTGATCTTTACTCTCATCACAGCCCTGTCAGAAGGTGTCAGTTACACATTTACAGCAATAAGGACGAAACTCAGAGAACAATACTGAGAGTGAAGCACAGAATATAAAAACCCCCCCACAAAAGGTCCTTACAGAAGGATAGAGGAGACTGAGATAATCATTTTCAGTGTTTAAGTATCATAGAACATGTGTGTGTGCATCCATGATGGGAACATACCACAGGACAGGGCTGGTCCAGTCCTGGAGGACCCTGTTCTCCCTTGTTACCCTTCAGACCTCTCTTCCCCACCGTCCCTCTATCACCCTGGGCAGATGAAGAAGGCAGCAGTGAGATCGACATCAGTCATAATGAGAAACAAACTAAGCTGGAATTATAGAACTAACTTATTAAAGATAAAAAGGGTAAAACTAAGAAAAGAATAGAAAAGCTTGTATTTGAGTACATTTACTCAGAGAAGGTTTGGGATCTTTATCCAACAGAAAGAACCAATGACTTCTGGTTTCTCAAATAGGTTATGATTTATGACAAGGTTTCCAGGGTATTTGAAAGAAAAAAAAAAACAGGACCACAGCATTACAGATCCTCCACCATACTTAGCAGCAGGAACAAGGCGCTTTTCCACATAAACATCCTTTGTTTCTGGCCAAAACACCTGGAGCATTCTTAAAGAACCTAAACTAAACTAAACTGACCAGTTCCAGTTAAAGTCCCAGAAGCATTTAGCAAACTCCACATGTTTTTATTCACATGTGTGATGGTAGAACAGAAAACACTTTTCCCGATGCCACTTTTTGCTGCAGGTCTCTAAAGGTAAGGGTTAGAGATTTATGTCACTTCCTTTGCCAGCCTGCTCAATGTGCATTGTGCCATGGTAAATAAGAGTCTTCCTCCAGTATAGTGACTTGATTTCTTTACATGGGATTTGTTCTCCACTCAATAAATGTTCTCAATTTAAAGCTTGGATACATTTTTTTTCCCTTTTCATATATCTTCACCATGGGTGACAAAAATATGTCTGCATCTGTATAATTTAAACTAACCTTGTCTCCTTTTTCGCCACGGTCACCCTTTTCTCCTCTCAGACCTGGAAAACCCTGAATGAAGAAAAGAAAAACAGGCTCAACACAAGTTTGAGTTAAGTTAAAAAGAACCATCGGGGAAAAAGACTTTAACAAACTCACATCTAGTCCCGGCTCCCCTGGTCGGCCCTGCAAACACACATTTGAAAATTATTCTTCTTATTTCTAACAGAAATGAAAGGAGGTTTATGAAACATATACTGTAGAGGATAGAGCATAAAGCTTATTATGGATTTACCTTTTCTCCCTTTGCGCCTGGAAGGCCCACTAACCCAGGAGCCCCAGGTGGACCTTGATGGCCGTCCAGCCCCTGCAGTTGAAGTAAACAATCAGCACTGCATGATACAACTGACATAATATGTAAATAATAATACTATTGGCAAAGATGTCACTTACTTTGTATCCAGGAGCCCCATGGTCTCCCTTCTCCCCCTTGATCCCAAATCCTGGCTCCCCCTGCATTGTTACAGCACAGTTTTTAGATCCAAACATGTTCCTCAGCTGCCATCTCACCACAAACCACATACAGGCATCTCAGGCTTACCTTGGGACCGGGCATACCATGCAGCCCCTGAAAAACATTACATAATATCAGTGTCCGTGCCTGGATGACTCAAAGTGGTGGATTGGGACGTGGATGTAAATACTCACCATGGATCCTGGAGACCCAGGTATTCCTGGAGGGCCAGGAGGACCAGGAGGGCCCGGCTGAGAGATCATCTGAATCTGATGAGGAAAAAAAATATATATCAGAAAGGAGGGGGATCCTCAAAAATTATATTAAGAGCAAATATGATTCTTTTTTTTATTGATGGATTTATGTGGCTCTGGTGTTAGACAGCACTGCACAGCATTTTCTTTTCAATGGCAAAACAAAAAGCTGATCAAAGCTGATAGGGAGATGGGCAGCGCTAATTACAGCAAAATCCTTGAAAAAAAACCTGTTAGAGGCTGCAAAAGACTTGGTGTTGGGGCAGAGGTTCACCTTCCGGTAGAACAACAACCCTAAACATTCAACCCAAGCTACAATTGAACGATTTAGATCAAACCATGTCCAAGTGTTTGGATGGCCCAGTCCAGACCAAATCTAATTCGGGGATTTGAATTAATGGAAAGAATCAATGAGAATTCTCATGATTCTCATCAATGAGAATCATGAGAATGAATGGAAAGATTTAAGAATTGATGCTCACAGATGTTCCCCGTTCAGCCCAACTATGTCTGAGGTTATTTGCCAAGAAGAACAGGCAAAGCATTGAGATGGTTTGTTATGGCTGCGCACAAATGTAACTCACAGTCTTTATATTGTTAACTGCAAGATATATTTAAAACCATTTTCCCTTCCATTTGAAATATTTTTACTACTTTGTGTTGGTCTATTAAGTAAAATCCCAATAAAATATGTTGAGGTTTGGGGCATGTAATGTGACAAAATGTGAAAAAAAAAATTCAGCAGGTATTAATATTTTTGTAGACCTTTTATGAGTTTATTGAAGGTGTCTAAACTCATTGCTAATTTTAAAGCTCTTAGAAGATATAAAGCAATGAAATAATTGCTTAAAGCTACAAGTTGAAAGCACACGTCTGTGTTAACCTGACACACACATCAGTGCTTTCATGAATGGGTTAAGTACTGACCAGGTTGTCATCCAGCCTGCAGTCTCCTTTTTCCCCCTTATGACCATCCATCCCCTGTTCCATGCAGAGCAACAGTTATTTTCACTTGTCACCATTTGAAGCCTGAGAGAAATAGTTTGTTTCTGTCACAACTTACAGCAGGTCCAGACAGACCCATCTCTCCTTTCTCTCCTCTCTCACCAGGAGGTCCTGTTTCACCCAAATCACCTTTGGATCCCTAAAGTTTAAGACACCAGAGAAAATTACACTTTAAAGATAATAAGATAACCACATACATTGACTCAAAAACACTGACAGTGCATGAAAACACTCCGTTTGCATGTGTGTAGTTTGCCTTTTGTACCTTTTCTCCATCTACTCCTGCAGGCCCGGGCAATCCAAGCTCTCCCTAATTCAGGACAAAGCAACACAAATGTTGTTTATGGCATGGACTTAAGGGGCCTTATCAGTGCACAAATATCTTCTAAAAACTGTTGATTAAATAGTTTTGGTGCAATTCAACTGAAAAACAAGCACAGTTGTGCACAACCTCAAAAACTAGTATTTTGTTGAAGTTACTTTGGCTTAAATTTCAGCATTTATCGTCCTTTAATAAGCCTCTTTCAGCGTCCCACATCTTGACTTGGTGATATTGGTCCACTCTAGCTTGCAAAAAAGCTTTCAGACTCTCTCAGATTGTGAAGACATTCGTTGTCCTTAGCCCTCCTCAGGTGACTTCACAGATCTTGTGTTAGATTTAGTTCTGGATCCAACTCTGTCATTGCATTTTCCTCTCATTGAGTCATTTATATGCTGATTTGGCTATATGCTTAGACTCAATGTGATGCTCAAAAATAACAATCTCTCTTCATGTTCAGCTTTAAACAGAAACCTGAAGGTTTTTGCTCAAACTAACTTGAGTTTGGAACTGATCATTAATTTGTGTACGCTGATACAAATGCTGGCTTTAGCTGAAAAAGAAAAAAAAAAATATGATGCTGCCACCACCTAATTTAACTATGGATATGGTGAAGAAAATGCTTCTGTCTTGCAAACCTATTGCTTAGTCCAGACATATGGAGAATCCTAGAGACTGTTGGCATATGCATAACAAAATCAATACTTGGGGGTGCTGGCTGCTCAGTTGGTAGAAAAGGCATACTATATGCAGGTGCAATAGTCCTCGACACAATTGTCCTGGGTTTGATTCCTGGTCTTGGGGCCATTTGCTGCATGTCTTCCACCTTCTCTCTCCACCCTCTGTCTTTTCAAATTACTGTTCAATGAAGTTCACTAGGGCAAAAAAATCAATACTTGGCAGATATTCTTGCAGGTTCGTCAGTGTTGCTGTATTTTTGATAATTTCAGAGAAGCATCCAGGTTTTGGAATGTCACTGATGTCCAGTATTTTCTCCAATTATTGTTGGCTGTCATCATTATGTCATGGTAAGTATGCACTGCTGTGAAACTTTTTATACCCTTCACCTGACTGATACCTTTGCATGAAGAGATTCTCTTTATCCTTAGTATCCTCTTTGCAAGCTATAGATTTAGCTAAAAAAAAAAAATCCAAATGAGAAAACTATCAAAGAATGGTGCAACAAAGTGTCTTTTTATGGGTGTTCAAATTCATGAAACCAAGTTATTGGACCTTTTTATTCATTTTGTTTTTCTTCAAACAAACATCCCTCTTTTTCAGTTGAGTAGAACAGGATAACTCTTACACTAAAAGTGCATAAAGTTCTGAAAAAATGTATCATCTTTTCATTTTGCACATCACAACAACCTGGCATTTTAACACAGATGTTTCTACTTTTGAGAACAGAATACTGATATATTTCCACTATAATATGAGGACTTCAACTTGACTTACCTTTTCCCCTGGAGGGCCAGGAGGTCCTGGTGGTCCAGGTGGGCCCTGGAGACAAACAGACAAATGGGATGAGTTTAATTTTACTTCACATTAATCAAGTTTAAATTGCAACATTTTTTTTTTTTTTTTGCTGCACTCAAACAAGTGGAGGGAGTATAGCCGAGCTTCAGTAGATACAATACTGACATCCTGTGACCCTGTTAGTAAAAAGCAGCCTTTAATGCTTTTTTGTGTTGATAACATCAGGCTCTTTAGGTCAAAACCCCTCCTTGATCGGGGTCAGTGAAGTGTTGTAAATAAAAAAAAAAATAAAAAAACTCTCTGGAACTGAGGCAGCTGCACGGACTCCATAATAAATATGAGTGAAATTCTAAACTCAACACACCTTGTATATATATGCATGTTACTCATTACTTTCCTCGTAAATAGGGGAGTAAACAAATCTTCTGCTGATCACGAACAACTTGAAGCTATTTTATCTAGCAGAGATTGCAGAACAGTGCTGAACTGAATGTGGTTTGTACTACACAACAATCTGGCATCATTTTTCATGCTTGTTGATTGTTTTGATGCAGACTGAGGCAAAAGAAGAGGAAGCCAAGCATTCATTGCTCTTAATGTAACACTGGATGAGAATTAGCACACATGATTGCCACATTCTCTCAATGTTGTCTGCTGTGTATAGCAGGCCTCTTTAATCACACTCCCTAATCTCTGCACTTGTTACTCTGTCCTCTGAAGGCTTCGGCCATCTTGAAGTAATAAGAGGGAAAACCATGCTGCTTCCCAGATCTGTGTTACTCCTTTTCCATTTTGGACTCTGTTAGAGCCATAAAATCCTTGGAAAACAGAGATGTTTACTCGACACTATTTGATCTACAGAATTTCATCAGAGGTTAGTGAGCGCTACTCATGCAACCAATCATATAAAGAGCTGCAGAATGAAGACCAGAGACAAACCAATAACAGTTATGGGATTACTTTACACCAAATTCATCAGTACAGATGAAACATGGGAACCTGCTTCTCACACAAACAAGTGAATGGATCAAATGCAATATGGGTGGCCAATGAGTGAATTATGTGCATTTAGAGGTTCACCAGAGGCCCAGTGAGTAGACTTTGTGCAGACTGAATCTCTCTAACAAGAGCTTTCTGATAAGATCTTCACTTCGTGTTTTCACCATCTGCTTTGAAGCTATCTGAGCCTGTTGGGCTGTGACTTTGTTTCAGATCAGGGCCCAGAGGGAATTGGCTCATACAAGTTTTTAATCAAATGCAAACACCACTGTAGAGATAGCCATCTTTCAGTAGCATGTATACTCCAACACAAGGCATGGTGAAGATCAAGTGTATATAGACAGGGTTGTGACTGTAATGCCTGTAGAGTTGCCCTTACTATCATTCATCAAAACTTCTTGCTCTTGTCAGCTGGGTTATACAGTACATCTTTTATGACCACAAAATTCTACGTATTTTATTGGGATTTTATGAAAGACCAACACAAAGTAGTGCATTCTTATACTTGGAAGGAAAAAAAAGAACCTGCTTTTTAATGTTTTTCACAAATACAAATTCTGAAAAGTATATGTTTGGATTTGTATTTAGTCCCCTTAAATCTCATAGCCCTAAATACAATTCAATGCAAGCAACTGCCTTCTAAAGTTATATAGTTGGCAAACAAAATTCACCTGTGTGTAATTTAGTCTCAGTGTGCATCCAACTGCTTTGTGAAGGCCTCAGAGGTTTGACAGAGAACATTAGTGAACAAAAAGCATCATGAGGATCAAGGAACACAGCACAGGTCAGAGAGAACGTTGTGGAGTAGTTTAAAGCAGGGTTAGGCAATAAAATAATCCCAGATACAAGCAGGGGTTGGCTGGACTCAGCCTTAGAGATAGGGTGAGGAGCTCCATCATCCAAGGGGAGCTGCTTCTTCTCTTTGAAGGGAGTCAGTTGAGGTGGTTCGGGAATCTGATCAGGATGCCCCCCAGGCGCCTCCCTTTGGAGGTTTCCTGGAAATGTCCCACTGGGGGAAGACCCCAGGGAAGACCCAGAATGGACGGACGGATGGATGGATGCAGGCAATAAAACAATATCCCAAGCTTTGAACATCTCATACTATAGAGTACAGCTTATTCCTCTGAAAAGGGAAAGAATGTAGCACAGCTGCAAAACCATCAAATAGACCATTTACCTATATGAACAGGTTGGGCAACAAAGAATTAATTAGAGAAACTGCCAAGAGGCACATGGCTCTACAGCTCAGGACGGATAATCTGCTAATAGGACAACTATTACTTGTGTGCTCTATAAATGTGCCTTTCATGGAAGATTAGCATGTACAAAGCCACTATTGAAAGACAGGAAAGAAAAAATGTCATGTGCGGTTAAAAACTAACACTGCAGATAACTCCATCCTCACAGGGAAACATAGTGGTGGCAGCATCATGCTGTTGGGGCGCTGTCTATACCTGCTTAGTTCTTGCCACAAACCAAGCACATGACACAGCAAACGTGAAAGAAGAAGGAGGTGTGCTGGTCAGATGAGATCAAAATTACAAACCTTTTTGTCTTACATGGAAAACAATGTGTCTAGAGATGGCCTAATGTCTAAACACTGAAACAATTCCACACCATTCACTAGAAGAAACATGGTACTGGAAGCAACATGCTGTGGGGATGCTTTTTTAGCAGGAACAGGTAAGCTGGTTAGAGGCTTTAAAAGTCTTGAGACTGGTGTGCAAGTTCACCTTCACAGGGCGACACCTAAACACAAAGCCAGAGCTACTATGGCATGGTTTAGATCAAAGCATATTCACATGTTACAATGGTCTAGAACTAAATCCAACTGAAAAATGGTGGCAAGACATGAAAATAGCTGTTCATTAATGCTTTGCATCCAGTCAGAGCTATTTAGCAAAACCCCACACAAATTTCAGTTTCTAGATGTACAAAGCTAGATTCAGACTAGCAGTTGTAATTGCAGTGAAAGATGGTTCTACTTACACAACATGCTGACTCAGTGGGACTGAACACAAATGCATGCCACAGATTTTATGTGTTAAAAAAAAAAAAAAAAAAAAAATCTTGTATCATGTATCCTTTTCTTTTCACTTCGCCATTACACACAAATCTGAGTTGGCCTATAACATAATATTCCAGTAAAATACATCGAAGCTTGTGGTTGTAACAAGACAAAAAGTTCTGGGAATATGAAGACACATGAAAAGCACTGTGTGAGAAAAGGCAAATACCAGAGAAAGCACACCATGCTGCCCTTTAGTAACAGTTGCACAACATCACAACACACTCTGAACGTTGCAACAAACCCCGTTGATCGTTCTGCATGGTTAAACGCCTATCTTGAGGCTATATGTTATCTGATAAAACAACACAGCTGCGATAAATTAACTGTGGATGTGTGTTGCATCCCAAATGAATGCGCGAGAGAGCAACAGACCCTGGCATTCAGTGAGTCTCTTCAGATGTGGCCTGTACAGCGACATCTAATACATCTGATGTCGCAAATTTGGACGCAATGTACACACAGAAACGCACAAAAATGACTGTTGAGGCAGGTGTGATGTGAGGTGGAAACACACGAGGTGTGCTGATGCAAGCATGAAGAGTGGTGTTAGTGACTTGTCCCGCCACCAAAAACCATGCAGCAACAGCAGCAAATTACCGAAACACTGATGGTTTTGATGACCTGTCAGGAAGAGACAGCAACACAGTTCACTTTAGAGGTCTCAGGTTGAAATATTCAAGATATATTTCCTTCCACAAAGGCATTCATGTGGGGTTAGGTTTCCTTGAACCCTAGTGTGGGCTTCAGTGCTATGTTTCTGATGGAATATATAAGATTAAACTCACCCGGAAAGCATCTAGAAGCTTTCCGTTGAATTCCGTTGAATCTGAGGAGCCGGCAGCGCCCTTTTCACCAGGATAACCCTGCAGCAGAATTTGGAATAATGAATGCATTGAATTTACATACCTGGCAACAAAAACAGAGTAAATATGGAGGGTTTATATTGTAAATGAAAACATACCATGGGTCCCTGTGGTCCTTGCTCTCCTGCTTCTCCTTTATCACCCTGTGTGAGAAGCAATGGCTACATCAAATGATATCATGCATCATAACTGCGTATGTTGCATGGAAATAATGCAAATAAGTATATTTAAGTAATGATCATTGTTTAAAGAGCACTTCAGATTATTTTACCTTTAATCCTGGGAGTCCATCCATGCCTCTCTCTCCTTTCTCTCCAATACCTGGCTCTCCCTGGTGCAAAAGAAAAAGAATCAGGAAACAAGATTAATGCACTAAGAACATGTTAAAATAGTGATACTTGGTATGTTAGAAGCTGGTTATACCCTTTGCCCTGGAGGACCAGGATAGCCGGGCTCTCCATCTTCTCCCTGAAAGTCAGTAGGGTTCAATAAATGTAAAGAGTGAAAAGTTTAACAAATACTTACAGCCAGAATAAGTCTGAGGAGTCCAGAAGGATAAATTCTTAATAATTTTTACCGGTTTCCCAGGCGCTCCCTGTGATCCCTGATGTAAAAGAAAAAAAAATTAAAATGAAGAAAAATATAAATATTGGTTTTGACTTATAATTGGGAACATAGAAATGGTTAACTACACTCACCTCAACACCATCCCGACCTGGCAAACCCTGAGGAGAACACAGAGGAAAATCTTAGTGAGGCAAGCAATGTCAGAAAAAAGTTACGACATGAATTTGGTCACTAGGTGTCAGTGTTGACTAAGGCACTAAAGGAAGTACACAATCCAGCTGTGGTCAGAGGTTTACTTGCACTCACAATGTCATTGAAAGCTTTTAGGGGCTTTTAATAATTTATTTGAATTGTTCTTTTTCTAGGTTGATTTCATGAAACAATAAACAACTTCAGTTCATTTCAAAAAGAATAATTGGGTATAGAAGACAAAATTTAGACTGGATTGTGTCTAATTCATACAGTGCCTAAAACACATAAAGTGCCTAAAAGTGGCACTAAAGATGTCTGAAGTGTCATCACTTTGTCAATGTCTAGAAGAAGACCCCAAGTGTTCATGGCAGCCTTAAGCCTGCTGTAAAACTACAAGGACATCAGTCTCAAAGAGGTCAAATTAGCAGTTGTCCACAAGGACAAGCAGTTGTTCACAAGGACAATGTCTTTAGCAGAAATGCTTTACAACCAGAGGAGACAGAGATCTGCTATTAGGCCACAATAAGAAGAGGTGTGTCTGGAGTTGCCAAGCTATGGCTTTAAACACTATGGCTAAAAACACTCCACTAACTATTGAGCATAGAGACGGCAGCATCATGCTGCAGGTCTGTTTTGCTGCCTGATATTGTACAAGGTGTTTGGAATAATATAACAAGTCTTACATTTCACCTCAAATCAAGAGATAGACAATTACAACTTAGACAGAACTTGAAGTTCAACTGGTAAGATGATATAAAACCCATCAAAGCTGGTTTTTAAATGGATAAGGCTGGTTAACATAAAGTCTCTGGAACACCATTCCTGACATATGATTTAAAGGAGGTATGTGCCAGGATATGTACCAACTGAAATAATTTCCACCAACTCTAATAAGAGAAATGGTCAAACTTCCTGCCATAACTATGTAGAAGCTCATTCATGGCTATAAAAGAATCTTATTAAGACTTTTAACCAAATATCAGTCAGGCTGTTGACTGTTGTTCCAGTTTTTACATTTCTCACAGTTGTCACATAATCATTGAGCCCTGGAAAAAAGGAGAGTTCAAACAAATCATTAAAAGCCCCAAATTACTATATCATCTATGCCATGCTGAGTGCATGTAAATGTCTCAGAAACTGCATGTCACACACTGTAATATGTGGAAGTGGTGATCACTGCTATCTGTCTTGTTATTATGGCACAGGTAGATAAAGGTAGAAACATGAATCACAGTATAAAGCAAGTAAAATGATTAAAGATTTCAAAAGGAGTAAATCAGTGAACTGTTTGCTACTCAGAATAACAAGATTCCTTCCTTCCCATGAAGAAGTGATTGCATTTTTCTAACTTTTCATACCGGCAGTGTTTTCTTCATTTACTTGACTACTATACTAAAATTCCTTTTTATTTCCTCTTTAGCAAATATAATGTCTTCAATATGAAGTCCTGACTCAGAGTCTGTATGTGATGCAATAGGCGGTGGCTCCAAACAACATCAAACACACACATCATTTCATGTCAGCTTCCATGTCTTTCTCCATCTGTCTATCAGTAATTTGGCTCATTTAGGTAAACAGACTTATCGGCTATTTGCGGGAGCCAGGTGGATGGTTAAATATCTGCTATGAAGTCATCTGTTACAAAGGAAACTTAGAGGAAATTTGCGTTAAAACTCACTCTTACACACGCCGCACACATGGCAATCAAGGAGTGGTGTTTACATGAGCTCTCAGTGCACTCACATAAATGCATATACATCAGAGGGTATTAACTTTCCATTTAGTTCTCATATTTTACAATATTGTGTAGGAGCTACTAAGATGCTTCCCCAGCTGCTTTTCCTCTTCTTGTGCTCAGTCTGCACATACAAGCTGTCATCCTGATGCACTGAGCTGCTCTGCGGTCCTCTTTTGTTCCCTTCCTCCTGCAGCCTTTTAACCTCTTTTTCCCACCCCTCTTACCTCGGCCCCATCGTTTGATCTGTCCAGCACAACAGCAGGAAAGAAATCGCCGTTGCAAATAATTTTTAGCAGCATGTTTTATCTTGAGTGCAGAACAGAACTCGGTTCAGATGTCAGATGCATGCATGATTAGAGACTCCAAAATTTATGCAAGCTTTGAATAAAGATGTTAAAAAAAAAAAAAATCTCACATTTATCAAATAAAATTGTGAAATTGATTCCCATATTAAACAGAAACTCATTTACTTCTTTCTACAGTGCTTTGCAAAGTATTAACACCCCTTAAACTTTCCCCCCTCTTTTTTCAGACACCAGACAGCTCAGTGATGAAGCTGTGGGGGAAGTTTAAAGCAATGTTAGACTATGAAACAATATCCAAAGCTTTGAACATCTAAGGCGGAATTAATCAGAGAAAGAGCCAAGAGCTTACTCTGGAAGAGGTACAGAGATCCACACGTTAGTTGTAAGAGTGTTAAACTGTTGAAAGAAAGCCACAAGAAGACCCCTCTAAAGTTTGCACAAGCTATGTGGGGGATACAGCAAGCATGGAAGAAGGTACTCTAGTTAGATGAGACCAAAATAAAACTTTTTGGTCTACAACAAATAAGCAATAACTGAAAAAGTAACTCGCATGACATGAAACATGGTGCTGGTAGCATCATGCTGTGAGGATTCTTTTCTTCAGCAGCATAAGCAAGCGAGTATTATTTTATTTCTCTTTACAATTATGCACTGATTTGTGTTGGTCTATAACACTAAATTATGGGGTATAAAATAAATGGGCTTCTATGGGTATGAATACTTTTGAAATGCATTGGAGTTACAAGCCACAGGTGTTAGAGGACACCCATGTTGGCAGGCTTCCTCACTTTCTCCTGCTTAGTCTGCTCAGACATCTGCCCACAACATGGAGCAGCTCTCTGCACCACTTTGTTTTGCTGTTTTGGCTTTCGCAACGCCTTTAATCAACTTGAAAAGACCATTTGCAGTCGACTGGGTTACACGATGGCCCCCTTTTTGTTCAGCCCGTCTGTTTTTTGTCACTTTTTGAGCTGATCTGGCTGATCTCTGTGGTTGCTTCAGCGTGTGTTCTCAACTCACCCACGTCAAAATCAACATTTTTCACGTAATATCCCTCGCGGTCCAGTGCCAGATGAGAGTAACGCGACTATTATTCCTTCAAGTAGGTAAACAAAATATCTAAAATTTCTCCCCTCTAATTTAGGAACCACAGCTTGATGCTGCCATAGCAGATCAATGGAACTCTGTGGGGTACAAACCTAATTCTGAGCAACAGAAAGTGCCTCAGACGAGGAGCGCACTATTGTTTCCCGCGGCCAGCAAACTGCCCATGAACTCACCACAGCACCATATCTGTTTCAGTGTGCACGGCAACAAGGTGGTGGGAGAAAGCAGCGTGTTTTGGAGAACTTTGTGGCCACTGACTTATGCAAAACAGATGAGGCTTGAAGTAGAGTAGCTATTTTGGGAATTGTTCTTTTTTTTTTTTTTTTTTTTTTTTTTTTAGGTAAACCACAGCTTACAGGCTAACGCGGAAGAATGAGGATTGGGGTTCAGTACAGTTTTCAGAGAAGACCCTTACCCAAATGATAGGTGTGTATCAGTGCAGACTCACACAAAGCTTGGTTTTTGTGGTGCAACCTTGGTCTGATGGCATGAGATGTGAGCAGAGTGATGGAAAAGCAGTGCCATATAGAGTGAAAGGGGGGTCCTGGACACTTGGGATGCTCTTACCGGCTCTCCAGCAGGACCACGAGGCCCATCCTTCCCGGTGTTTCCTGGGGGGCCACGGGGGCCAGGAGGACCAGGCGGACCAGGAGGCCCAGCGGGTCCAGCTTGGCCCTGATCACCCTGATGAAAATAACAATAATATAGAAGAAGAGTGGAAAAGGAAATATTAGAGAAATTACGTTTGTGATTCACAGAAAAGTGAAACACCACTTTCATTAGTCTCACCGAGTCATTTTTTATGCAAGCAAACAAAGAGTGGAGAATGATTAAGAAAACAAATTAGTAATGCACTTTAACTTGCGCAATATTTTAAATACTCAGAGATGCATATAAAACATGTTTGGCCAGGTGGTGGCAGCAGACACAGCTCATCACCTGACAAGATTTACAGTTTATGTAAGTGTTGTCTTATCCTATAAAGCAAAGGTGTGTAAAAAGCTCTAAAATAAATTCAGCAGCCATTGCAGTAGAATAATCTCACATTGAAGAATTTGATTTCGTGCTCTAACAGTGAGCTGTTGAGACTTTGTTTTCACCGAGCATTGTAAGTTCATCATCTTCTGAGTAAAGCTTTTAGCAAGACAGAGGTCACAATTAAAAAAATGGAATCTTATCAATAACTATTTTGTTTTCATGAACAAAGGAGAAAATAAATTTTCTTCAAAAATGCTTTGTCTTAAAAACAACTCAAGAGCAAAAGAGGGCATATTGAATTCTTCAGGGTTTACTGTACTTTAAGAGACTGATTAACCCTTCTGCCTTAATAATTTAAGTCAAAACCAAAAATCAAGTTCTTGTCCAGCCTGGGTCCAGTTATTTCCAATTTTAAATCCCTCCTGTAACCACAGAGTTCAGGAAACTGCCTGTTTTGTTGTATCCACTTTGTGCTTCATGATGAACACAGAGCTGCCCTAATCAATTGGCATGTTCCATTGTCTTTACCATTTTGAAGAGTGGCTAATACAAACAGGCCTCTCTGTCACATCTTATTACCCTGTGTGTGAAAACGGAATGGATTATGGATTAAAAGTTCCTTTAAACTCTTATGATCTTTCAGCATAACAAAGTAAAAGGAAGCAAAAAGTAAGATGAAGTAAAAGTTAAATGTATTGCATGGGGACTGTTGTGGGTGCCAATTAGATTTTAATAAGAGTTTTGTTTTGTTTTTTGTGTGTGTGTGTGTGTGTGTGTGTGTGTGTGTGTGTGTGTGTGTGTTTGTTTCCCCTAAAATTGTGATTTTCTGCAGCTTTTTATACATTTGTACCTTACATATATGGTAACATGACCCTATTTATTACATTGAAATATGTATTACATACTCTTTAAATCTCTTTTTCTGAGCACATTTTTTTACTATGTTAATCTTTTATTGGGCTGAATTTACGCAGTGTGTTTATATTCAGTGTGTCTGCTGTACCCACTGAGAGGAAACACGAACAGCAAAAGCACTGTTCTGCAAACTGACTAGCAAGCAGTGCAGAATTATGAAGAACTGGAAAGTGCGGCATCAACTTTCCGTTGTGTTTGACAAAAATCCAGATTAGAACAGATTATATTCTTTGTTAAATCAAATCAACAAAAACAAATCTTTGTTGACTTCTTTTGACAGAAGCAGACTTCAACTGTCATCTTAAAGAAAGGATAAAGCTGCTCAGACCTCCTCCAGTGAGTCAGACAGAGATTTTGTCACACAGTGAAACATCCAGACTGACTGACTCGATTTGTTTTAGGTTTTCTTCACATTTTAAGCTTAAAACAAGCAGCCTTGTTTGTCAGAAAAATAATTTGTTTTCTGGGTTTTTTCCAATTAAAAACTTTTGAGAACCAAATCTGATGCATATTTTACATTAGTGTTCATGCCAGAAAACCATTGATGTTTCTAAAATACCCAAAAATTACAGTGGTGACACTTTCTCTTCCCCCTCCCATCTCTTCTGGCATCTGGAGTGTTATGGTTTGCTTTGTTGAGGCAAGTCATGTAGTGATTCAAGCCATGCAAATTGAAAAAAATGTATTTATTCACAGTGATTATTATGTCCATTCATTTTGGAGCTGTCCAACAAAACAAAAAGGAAGTTACCTGCAGATCTGTTCGATAAATGTGCATTGAAATGTTGAGAAAAAAATAAGAAATATTTGCAAATCTACTTCTGACAATTTTTTTAAGAACTGACAAAGTTTTGGTCAAACTTAGATACTTAAAACCTATTTTAATCCTTTGAGAAAATAAACAAATATTTCTTGACCACAGCTAAAGTGCGTTCCTGATCATGCCAGTTTCTCTAAAAATCCAAAAATACAAACATCTGTGCTTCATTATTCTGGTTAAAGGATCTTAAAAAGAAAACAGCACAATCAAATGATAACAAAAATCAAACATTAACTTATTTTATGTAACAGAACTAAAAATAGCAAATAAGAAAAAGAAATTTTACAATTAGAGCATGCAAATGAAAGGCAGATTAAAGTGTTAAAGGAGGACGCACATGCCTTTTAGTTGAGGTCTACCTTCAGAAAGCGTCTCTGAAAGCTGCTAGACTGCTCTCCAGCGAGAAAGCTGTGATCGTATCGGGGGAAAACCATCTGAGATCCAAGAGATGGGCAGTTGAGAATAAGGAGAAGAGAAAGATGGGGGAAAGAGAAAGAGAAATAAATGAGCAGAGAAAATAAGAAATTTGTGTTAAACTGGGAGTCCAGGGGTAAAGAAGCAGGCTGCTGCAGGAGAAAACAGAGATATAAAGTTCAGCAGACTACAGAAGTAAGAGAAAGCTGAGAAAAGGAGCGTTGTAATCGTCTTTCTGCAGAGGTAGTGACATATGTGCAGCAGCCTGAGAGAGGTGGCTGCTGGGAGGATTATGGAACGTTACAGTGGAGGTAACAAACCTTGACAGCGATCTGATTACTTTGCAGACTTGCATATGTGCTGTAGTTAGGAGGACCCTGAGGAGAGTAGTCACACAGTGAACAAAAACTCACAAACCAACGCTGTTAATCTTTGACAAGAAACATCGCCCTGCAGAGATATTTGTACTCGTTGAACGTTTTCAAATTTTGATAAAACAGCAAACCTCGATGTGTGTGAATGATGCATGTTTTTTTTTTTTTTTTTTTTTAAAGATTTTTACATTTTAAAAAATCAGAAAAGTATGTCATGCATATGTCTTCAACCCTCCTGAGTCAAAACTTTGTAAAACAAACTGTTGCTGAAGTTATAGCTACGAGTCTTCTCAGGTACGTCTCTATGACTTTCAGGGATGGACAGCACCTGTGAACATTAACTTTCAAGTATTGCCACTGCTTCTCAGAAATAATTAGGATTGACCTTGGACCAAGTTATTTTAGCACAAGAATATCTAACTATTCCACTGTAGCTCTGGCTGAATGTTTCGGGTCTTTGTCTAACCTCCTCCACAGGCTCGTCTGTAGAAGCCTCAGACAAGTTTTCTTTCAGGATTGCTTCGTATTTAGTTCTTCCTATCATCTAATCAGCTCTGTCCAGCTTCCCTGTCCCTGCTGAAAAACAGAAATGCCCCCATAAAATGATGCTGCCACTACCCAGTTTTACCTTGAGGGTGTTGGGTTCAGAATGATGTGCATTGTGGGTTTTCCACACCAAAAAGTTTATCTTTGGTACCATCTGAACCAGAGCACCTTCTTCCACATGTTTGCAGTGTCCCACTTTATCATAAAGCACCCTCCAGGTCCTCCATGTTTGACAGCTTTTCTGATTAATGCTCTCCTTCACAGGCTTCTCAGTTTAGGTGGATGGCCAGGGCTTTGTGAGATGTTCAAAGCTTGGGATATTGTTTTATAACCTCACACTGCTTTAAACTTCTCTACAACTTTCTCCCCAACCTGTTTGCTATGTCCCTTGGTCTTTCTGATACTGTCTCACTAATGTTCTGTAACAAACCTCACAGACATAACACCACCACAGAATGGCTGTATTTCTACTAAGGCTAAATTACACACCAGTGGACTCTAGTTACTATATTGGTGACGTCTGAGGGTATTTTGTAACACTGTATTTTATTTAGGGGTATCAAAGTAAATTGATTTAAATATAAATGCATGCCAGTTTTTAGATTTTTAATAGTAATAAATCAAAATCTTTCCTTCCTCTTCCCAATTATGCACTACTTTTTGGTCATTTATCGCACAAACCCCCAATAACATTCACTGAACTTTGTGGTTGAAATGTGACAGAATGTGGAAAAGCTCTTTTAAAAGGCACTATAAGTACATTTTATTATGATGAAACAGTAAAAATCTGCAAAGTGCAACCTTTGCCCTTTTAAAATGTATGCCTCAGTCATCCATCCAAACATATATTTCACAGTGAATGCGTACGTGTGCTCTGTGGAATGGCTTCCCATCTTTCCCAACCCAAACAGAGGTGGTTTGGCTTTTTCCAGTCAACAGACAGTAATTGTGTTGATTGTCTGTCAAGCTGAAAGGAGCAGAGTTTGTCTGCCGCCACACAGCTTTGAGCGTCCCTGGTTGAGCTCCCGCAAAAACACATGCAGGGCGCAGGGAAGGATGGAGGGATGTGATGAGAAGATCTTCGAGAGGGAGTAACAGCGGGGAGTAAGGAGTGGGAGGGAAAGGGAAGTCTGTTGGAGAAGTTTCTGCTAACAAGCTGCGACGAGCACCGGACTGCTGAGGTTTTGCCGAAACCACGAACCATAACTCCTCCTCTTCATGCCTATATACTCCTCTTTTCCCCTTTGTCACATTCACTCATTCACACCGCTCCCACCATGAAGACCACATATGCTTCTTTAAACATCTCACAACAGAGGAGGCTGTTTCACAGCGGGCATCGCCTTTAGCTCATTCCCATAAGGCAAACCAAGAAAAACAGACATCCCCCCTCTGTGTCCAGCCCTAAGTTGAATTTTTAATGCTATTTCAAGGGAGGCAAAGAGAGAATTTGGCTGAGGTTCCTTACAACTTGTCTTTAACAATACAGGCGCCAGATAAACCCAAAGGTGCATGGACAGTGTCCTCTATGTATAAACTCCAAGATATGGATAAAAAAGGCTTCCTTGTGATAAAGGGTTTCTTCGAGAAATATGCAAAACTGCACATACTTTTATATTTTGATGTTTCTATAACAGCTGATTTCATTTGAATACACCTCCTATCCTGTGTTTGTGACCGGAGTCAGCCTGATGATAGCTCTGAAACTTGATGGATTGACAGGAAGCCACAGGTTGACAGAGATTCATGGCCGCTTCCTGTTTTCACATGTATTCTTTTATCCTGCAAAGTTCAGAGGTGAAGCAGAGTGCACTGTCAAAAAAAGGGCAAAGTGATAACTGAGTTTATGCTGGAATAATACCACAAACCTCTGCAGCACAAAGCAATAGCTTCTTAGTTGCTTACCTATCAGGGTATATCCATGAAACTCCACATTGAGGGATCCCTTACAGGGTTTGTTTTGAGCCGAGCATGTGTTTCCAAGCAATATCCTGAGGTTTTGGGGAACTGCAGACTTATCCAAAAGCATCAAAGCAAGAGAAGTCTCAGCCAAGTGCAATATTCACCATTTGGAAAAACTACCAACAGGGGATGCCAAAAATATTTCAAACTATTGCCTCAGAACCAAAAATGCATAGGTAGGAAAATATAATGGCCTATGCCTTGAAAGGAATCAGGAATTCCTGCAATGTTTCAGAATTGCATCATAAATATCTTTCCACTGGGCAAGCCTGTCAGATTTACACTCCATTTCAGCTTTGCTATACTATAATAACCAACCAGTGTTCTTCCTGTATACTCATACTCTGTGCTTTACTAAATGGTCAAACCTCTTGACCATCTTCACATTTTGTCTCATTATACAAACTGCAGAGTATTTTGTTGGTATTCTATGAGATCTACATAAAGTAATGAATAGCTATGAAGAGGAAGGAAAACACAGCACAAAAATCTGAAAAGTGTGGTGTGCATTTGTATTCACTACCTTTTGCTGCATTTAGAGCAAGTTATTTGCAGTATATCTCCTTGCATTTTGCCATAGATTCTCAATTGGACTTTGACTGAGTCATTCCAACAAATTCTTTTATTATTTTAAATACTTTTATTCAAACCATTCCTTTGTAGTGCTGGCTGTATGTTTAGGGTTTAGGATTTTATATAGTTTTAGAAATCTTTCACAACTAAATCTGAAAATTGTGCCGTTTATTTGTATGTAGCTTCTCTGAGTCAATACAACAGAACCACTTTTTACTTCAGTTACAAGTGCAAATCGTTTCAGAGACAAACTTTTGGCACATATTTCTTTGTAAAACAGCTCAAGTTCAGTCAGACTGGATGTAGCGTGTCTTTGAACATCAATTTTCCAATGTTGCTACAGATTTTCAATTGTATTAAGGTCTAGGCCATTCTAACATATAAATATGAATTGATCTAAACCATTCCAGTGTAGTTTGGACTGCATGTTAATGTGCTACTTGAAGGTGAACTTCTGCCTGCGTCTCAAGTTTTTTGCAGGTTTTCTTTCAGGTTTGCCCTGTATATACCTCCTTCCATCTTCCCATCAACTCTGAGCCCCTGTCCTTGCTGAAGCATTCCCACAAAATAAATATTGCCAACACTGTTTCACCTTTGGGATGATGTTCAGGCTGATGTGCATTATTAGTTTCCCGTAACACATAGCCATTTGCATGAAGGACAAAAATACATTTTTAGTCTCATCTGATCAGAGCACCTTCTTCCATGTGTTGCAATGTTTCCTAGACATGTGTCAAAGTCCAAAGTAGGCTTTTGATAGATTTCTTTCAGCAAAAATAAATAAATAAAATAGAATAAAATAAAATAAAATCATTTTTTCCACTCTTCCATATATCCCAGATTTCTTCAGAGCATGACTAATATTTGTTCAATTAACAGACAGGTCACTTCCTGTAATGGTGTTACTGTTGTGTGGGATATTCACAGTGTCATGTGGAGATTAAATAAAAAGAATATGTTATCAGTAAAGTTAAACAGGTGGATTTATGGAGGACAAAGTTTTAGCCGTTTGAAGTCTGAGTTATAAAACAAAAGAAAAACAGCTTCATTGGTCAAGATGAACTGTGAAGTTTTTCCTAGACACGTAGTCATGTCTTTTTGCATCATTGCTGTTCCCCACACAGTAGGTGCACTGAGAGGAAACTTTTCTTACGTGACCTGATCTATTTTTTGTTTTTATAGCATAAACATACACAGGATTAGGGGACATGTGACCCTCTTCAGAGAGTCTAGCATTTACTGCTTTGCATTGTAAAGCAACAGTCTTATTTTCAAACCACACTGCATCAAACTAGAGATAATTATATATTTCCCATGGATATTGAGCTAATATCAAATGAAAAGAAAACAGACCTGATGCAGAAGGAGGCTTTTTGGGTATGTAAAAAAGTCATACTTTAGTTGAGAATGGATAGAAACTATGGTACTCTGTCCCAACCATTGCATTTTGATGGGAAGGTTTACATGTTTCCATCATTTTCTCATAGCATCATTTCTCATTTCTGGTTTAAGAGATGTAGGCAGCCGAGACCTCATCCCAGGAGTGAGCCACACAAGATAAACACACTTTTCTTTCTGAACTACCAGATGACTTTAAGGGACTGTTAAAAGCTATGTGGATCGACACAGTCATAAGAGTTTTTTTCACATTATTTTTTCATCAAAGTCCAGATTGCTCAAATAGTTTGACATGTTTCATTCAGACGTTAACCTCCGAAGATGGGAAATTTCTGCTCCCTTAACCATGATTTCCTATTTGTGATGGTCTGTTACTCTGTCTGGTTTCAGTTTGATTCTCATCTCTCTCTCTACTTCCAAACATGTTCAAATAGCTGGACAAATTCTACTATTGGGATACAACTATTTAACAGAGGCGTAGACTCGTAACAAACTCCCACCATTGTTAAACCTTCAATCTGATTATGATGCTGTCAAATGCAAATGTTTCTTCTTTAAAAATAAAGAGTTATAAGAAAGTTTCCATTCATTCAAAAGTAGACTTTTGAAAAAGTGCCTACAAATAAACTTGGTGTACTGGAACAAAACCAGAAAGATTGTAACCATTGCAATTATCTATAAATAAAATCTAAATACAGGTAAATAATAGTAATGAATTCAGAGGCAAGTATACTTTCCAAAAAATATTTTATATCACCTCAAAAGGTGGACTTATGGTAAGGCAATTATTGTGCTGTCGGTTATTTTTGGATTAAAATATTAATTTACTGTTAAACTTTAGCTTTGGGACAGATAGTCTCACATTATCTTTATTCAATTTTCCCGGCAGATGAAAAGAGAAACCACAATATATTTTCCATCTTAGGTCAATAAAGGTAAATTCCCATAAAAACATAAACCAAACAAACCAAACAAAAAAAACCCCAACAAAAAACAAAAAGGAGAAATATACTGACCGCACAAGGTCTATCTGATGCTTATTTCTAAATTAAGCTACATTCAGACATCTAGTTGATGTCTAATATCAGGATAGCCTGAAAATCTTACAATTTTAGACCAGATTCTGGCTAATTTTAGTCTAGAGAGCACATTAACATTTTTTTTTTTTTTTTTTTAACCAATAAATGTTTACTGGTAAGTTAAACTACTCTAAACCACGATACTCCCACCACAGTGCTAAAGAAAAGATGTCTTTGTTCTTCATTTATTACCATTTTATTTGACATGTTGCACCGTGTAGCTTTGATTAAAGGTTTCTAAAGTACAAAGACTTTCCCACTACAAACATTTAATGCAGGTCACCTTCATAAATGATCAACATCAGCTGTGGAGGTTAGGCAGCACTATTTTGAAGCTTCTTCGGTACTATTTTTAAATCGTCACAAATGAAAAGGGTCTATTTTCTCTGATTTGCTTTCTTTCTTTCTTGTATTTAAAGACCCCCTTTCTCTACGTTGAATGACTTTGTTTTATGTCTAAATTTGTATCGTATCTTCATTTGAATGTCAAGTATTCTCTTTCATCCTTGTTTAAAACTCAAGATAATGAGGATGAGGATATCTAAATATTTTTCCATTCACATGTTTGATTGCAGGAAATATCCCACAAAAGTTATTTTTAGTCAGTGTGTAGTCTGGGTATCATGTTTGTGTTTCCTGATTAATGGATAGGGATGAACTTCCAAGCTGTTTGCAAAGGTAAATCATCCTCTCCACCCTAGGTGCTCAAAGCAGAGCGGAGTTGCTGTTTATTCAGTGCCTAAGATTTTCATGTCCTGGATAACTGAGAATGCACACCAACATACATCCTGTCCCACCCTACAAAATCAGATGTTCTTTGATATGAATATTGAAACTTACATTTTCAGTATATGTAAAACATTCTTATAGTGTAAAACTCTGTCCTGAACTTCATGAGAAGAGGACTTTAAGTTTAAATCATACAGAGAGAGACAGATACATACAGTGCCTTGCAATGAAGACCGAGGAACACAGCTTAGGTAAGGGATAAAGTTTTTGCAGAAATTTAAAGCAGAATTAGGTTATAAAATCTTCTTCTGAACAGCTTACAGAGATCAATTCAATCCATCATCTGAAAATGGAAAGAGTATGGCACAAGTGCAAACCAACTAAACCATGAGCATTCCACCTAAACTAACAGGCCAGGCAAGGATGGCATTATTTCCAAGAAGCAGTCAAGAATTGCATGGTTAACTCTGGAGGAGCTCCAGAGATTCACTAACAAGTAAGAGTTGATGGGAAGACAAATGGAGTTTAATAGAGGGCCATCCTGAACAAAAAACTGTTAGAGGACACAAAAGCCTTGAGACCAGAGGTTAGTTTAATGTGTGTAAATGCTATTGCAAGGCACTGCAGATTTGGTGGATTTAAATTTATAATGACAGTTTTTAAAATAATTTTGGAGATTTACTGAATACCTTTGGATTTGACAATACTATATACAGCATTGTGGGTAACACATCAAATTACATGAATTCCTACATCCTATTTTTTATACTTCAAACACAAGTACTGAAATGTTCAACTGTATAAAAAGTGGAGAATTGAAAACATCTACTCTTTTGCAAAAACTGCATTGAAGAAACTGCATCTAAACTGTGCAAACTTTTTTCCAAAAATGTTATTTAATCTTTCAAAGATGATGATAAGAAAACATTACTTACCCTTGGCCCAATGTCTCCTTGGTCGCCCTGATAGAAAAACAGGAAAATAACAATTGTCAGTAGTTCTCAGAATTGTAAATGTACAAATGGCTAATAATTCAAGAGCTACTGTGGGGCCGTTATGACAGACAAGCTTACAAAAATAGTGTTTATAGGAAGGAAACAACTCAAGGGTCATCTGTCCAAACCACAATGGGATGTAAACATTTACTGGATAAGTCATTTGATAAGCTACAGATACACTCATCGGACAGGATGAGATCGTGGTAGTAAAAGTGGGTGTGCGCAGGGTGAGGATTGTTTTTTTTGATGAGGACCTAAAGATCATGCTCTCATTACTGAGCTACTTTTATGACTATACAGATGAAGGCTATTTTCTTTTTTTAAACTTCACATCATCTATCTGTCGGAGAGAATGGACATGAATCAGACTGAGTCCTGCCCTGATAAATGCTATTCTCTGTGTTGCGGTGTGTTTCTGCTTATCTGCAGATCTGTCACTTGAGGGCAAAAGCAAACACTTTGACACACAAAGTTCACCACGAGTGCGGGCATCGCAGAGCATATGTCAACCTCTAAGTGCCAGCACTTTCCAACATCTTCAGCTGGAAGGAGGTTCACAGAGCAGGAAAACATCTGGCTATCATTGAGCTTCACGGAAGCCCTGCAAACCTGCTCAGTGCAGTACGTTATCTTTCACACATTTAGTTAGTGTAAGGCAAAAAACCTGAATGTCTAGCGCGATCATGAAGTTATATGTACCTCTGCGGCTTTATATGAGCAAAACAATGCTAAAAGTGCACCCAAACATGTCAGTGACAGGTTAACCACAACTGGAGCTCAGGTTGAAGCATACCTTCTCTCCCTTGGGTCCGGGCAGGCCCTGCAGGAGGGATAGGAGAGATAATCAGAGACAGTTGGTGGAAATAAATCAGTGAACTTATGAGGAACACACACCGTAGTGCAATCCATCTTCTACGTGGATTAAGCAGAGAGTATTCAATCAAACAATAAGGCAACGCAGAAACACCACTTAATAATGCGTGTCATGTGTCATAGAGACCGCTTAATCCCAAGTTGCATTCTGCTGAATGTAGTTCACCATTTGAAGTAAAAAGTAAAAAAAAAAAAAAAAAAATCTTTCAAGTATTTATGTAAGAGTAAAAAATGTGGTGAGAGATGAAACTGAAAAGCAAAGATGTTCCTTTTGTTCCACCATCAGTCTTTCTGTCAGATGGGAACTTTGAAGATGTTTTAGCGTAAGGAGTCCACGGATTTTTGTGTTCGGGTCTGTGGGTTTTGTTGTGTCTTTGGAGTTGAATGTCCCAAACACTAACAGAAAACATGGGTTCTACGCTGTAGATCAGATAAAGATATACAGTCTGGCTTTGTGTTGGACATTTTGACATAACATTTATAAACGGTGGGCAAACAGATGAGATTAGTTTGATGGTCGCCTTTCTGTCCCTGTCTGTCCACTGCGCACAAGTAGCACAAGGACGCCACATGTGGTAGCACCACAGACAGAAATGGTCCACAGAGACAGAAGAACAATGAGATGGAAATCAGCCAACATCTACAGGTCTTACATAGGTAATGATACCCCATTTGAATTTTCTCATATTTTATCATGTTACAAGTTACAACCACAAACTTCAATGCATTTTCTTGGGAATTTTCTTGGAATTAGTTCACATGCTGATGGTGGTGAGCGACATTGTAGCCACAGCTTCCCTGGTACGGACTGACAGAAGTCTGTACCAGGGAAGGCTGGAAGGCTAGCAATCAATCGGTGCCACCAGGCCATCTGACCACCAACAGCAGGCAAGGCAGGTGAAGTGTCTTGCCCAAGGACACAACAACTGAAACTAATGTCAAGGGATTGAACTGGCCCCTCACCAGTTAAAGGACAAACCTCTACCCCATGAGCCACCGTCACCCCACAAGGTCAGAGGTTTCTTAGAGTAGATTAATGAACCAAAAGCATCAAGAAGACCAACGAACACAGCAGACAGGTCAGCGATGAAGTTGTACAGAAACTTAAAGCAGGGTTAGATTATAAAACGTCAAACTTTGGCCACCTCACAGAGCACTTTTCAATCCATTGTCTGAAAAGAAGAGGATGCCACAACTGCAAACCTACAAAGACATGGACATCCACCTAAACAGGCCATTTATCAGAGAAACTGTTAAGAAGCCCCTAATATGTCTAGAGGAGCTGCAGAAATCCCTATGAAAAGGTGAAAAGAAGAAAGACATTGCCAGAGAAAGTCTCAGCATGTCATGATTGCGAACATATGTAAGATGATGCTCTAGTCAGATGAGAATTGTTTTGGCTTTCATGCAAACATCATGTGTAGCATAGACTTAACACTGCACATCACCTTAAACACATTATTCTTATGGTGAAGCATGGCAGTGACAGCATAATTCCTGGTTCAATTTGATCAAAATGAAAGTAAAGCACTAAATACAACTGAGACGTCTGGCAAGATCTAAAATTTGATGTTTACAGACACACTGTATCCATCCTTTGTTTGACTGAGCATGAGCTATTTTGCAAGGAAGAATTAGAAATTTCAGTTCCTAGATGCACAAAGCTGGTAGAGACATACTCCACAAGACTTGATGCTGTCATTGCACTAACAGGTGGTTCCACAAAGTATTGATTCAGGGGGCCTGAACACAAAGTCAAAATGTTCATATTTTTATTAGTAAAGACTTGTGAAAACCAGGTATCATTACTTTCTTCTTCATAGTCATGCAAGACTTAGTTTATTAGTTTATTTCAATCATGGTTGAAAAATAAAAGAGTAATAGAAAAAATATGAGCGGTTACAACAGATATTTTAAACTATTTACAGAATAGGAACTTTATGTTCTGTCTGAAATGTTGTTGGACGAAGTATAAACTTCTTTAATGCTACTCCATTTTGTGTTGTTTTATCACATAAAATCTCAACATAAAATCTCAACAAGTCTGTGTGATAAAATGATAAATGACAAAAAGGTTCAAAGGTTTTGAGAGTATAAAGGAACTTTGTTTTGACCCTCAGGACCTAAAAGTAACAACACATGTCAGATCATTATGTTCATTTCTAAGCTTCTGTTCATTGTGTGACTAACCCATATGTTGTACTTAACACAATGTTCCCTCTGGCTGCTTTGTTGAGTCCTCTGACTGTAATTCTTTTTTCCACCTTCAGACTGGGTTCTAAATTTTACCCCCGTCTTCCTTTTTCTTTAAGCCAAATATTTTGTTTGGACAGGAGCTCCTATTGTGTTATGGAGCACAACTTTGACAAAGTGGGCACAGTAGAGAGGCAGCCAGCAGTTTTTCTCTGACAGTGCCTCAGTACTTTAGGTCAGGGTGAAAGCAGATGGAAATGTGTATGATTTTATAGAAATTAGCTTGACAGATAAAGATCTCCATTTAATGGTTGTCTTACTGGAACTTTCTGCTAATAAATCAGTCATATTATAGTTGAACTTTTCTCCCTGCATCCTCTTGTTTTAACCTTATGCTCTGTGAATTCAGAAGCAACCCTGGCCAGGAGGTCTACACCACTCCCGCTGTGGGTTTTACGACAGACCATCAGGGATAGAGGAGAGTCCTATTAAATGACAAACTCAGCTTTAAGTCTGTTTTAACAGGAAACAGAAGTTTAATGATGTTTTTAAAGGAACTATTTAAACGTCTCCAATTAGGCTTTCAGATTTCAGGGGATGATCTGTCCTAGTTGCATGAAAGATATTTCCTTTATAAAAACAGGTCGACAAAGAGATTCGTTTTGCTGTAAAGATAATCTAAATGTCATTTAAAAATTGACATAAAAAATGATACATGAGATAAAAAGAATGGCAAAGCGACCACGGAGGTCAGTCACAGGAGAAGCGGAGGGCATCATAATGACTTTTTAAAGAGCCTCTGTTTGAGGCCGTAAACACCATTCTGGCTCCTTCTTTCCCACCAGTGTGTAACCCATTTGCTCTGCTTTGCCCGTTTACACGCTACACCTGGGTGTGCCTGGGAGTGCGCAGGGTTTCAGGGGAAGGTTGATGAATGGGAGGGCAGAGGGGATTTCTAAATTAACTTCACTTGATCCATGACTCCCCCATGACTTCAAGTTCTGGGACAACTTAAGATGTGGAACAAGGATGAAAATAGCTCCCATGTTTTCTTTTTTTAACAGGAACAGTACAAATGATTGATGTGCTACACAAAACCCACCTGTCTTCCAGGCAAAATACCCATCTGGATTCCCAGTTAACAAAGTCTATTTGTAGTAATTTCTTTATTTTAACTGATGGGTGTAATTAAACAGCTAAACAGATGTGTGAGGATGTACCTGGCTTCCTTTGAGACCTGGTAAACCCTAAAATGAGAGAAATAAGATTTTTACTATCAAATCAAATCAAATCACTTAATAAATCTATTAAAGTACTTACTGGTTTGCCATCCAAGCCAAGTGGACCCTGTTGGAGGGCCAAAAAGACAGTTATTAATAAAAGCAAGATAAACCACTCTAAGAACAGCTAGAAGTGTTGTTGATATCTTTTGTTTCAGTTTTTGTAAACAATACTTACATCTAATGAACCTTTTCTGACTGAATTACAAAACGGTTGCTTTAAAAAAATCAGAGGCTGTTCTCTTAGCTAGAATCTTTTCTAACCAAGTTGTTGCTTAAATATAATGGATAACAGCAAAAACAATGTTTCAGATGTTGTGAGATCCAATAAAACATTAAAATTCAATTCATTTCCAAAGATAAAGTACAGCAAAAGCATGAGGACCTATGTGCTACCCACTTAAAACTGAAAGTCCTCAAACCTCTGCTTTATTCTTTATTTTAATTAAATATTTATGTGAAAAGTATGTCAACATGAACTTTTCAACCACATTTCCACTCTGTTTAAGCTGAAGGCCAAGTCGTCTTCACGTTTTATCCATAAACATAGAAGAGTAGACACCATATTGGTCTCATCAACAATAGAAAAGATATGTCCCGTGTCTGGCATATTGCAAATGAACCTTGGAGAGCCATTCCAGTACTTCTAGAAAATGTGTTTCCCAAATAAAAGAAGCCAAAAAACATATGTTTAACTACTGTTGATAAGTTGATTTTATGTACAATATTAATATGTTCATTTCAGCCACAATGTCAATCATTTAAAAAACTGGCAGGGACTTAAGCATGAAATAGAATAAATAAATAAATAAATAAATAAATAAGGAAGTCTAAAATTAGCAAGGAGCTACAAGTGGTTAGGAATAGCTACTTTACAGCTAATGTTACGTTATTTGCTAACATCTGTAGACTAGCTAGCACTGCTAGCTAGCTAACACTGGTCTGCTAAGGCAAGATTTTCATGCCTTTAGCTTTAATAGGCTGACTTGAGATTGAAATCGTTTCATCCAACTATCAGCAAGGAAGTAAGGAATAAATCTTTTCTTCTAATGGCCAGCTTCAAAGACATCTAATGAGTCCTCTCTGGATGAAGAATGTCATTATTACACTGAAAAGACACTATTTGCTTTAAATCCTCAAACCAGACAGACCATCTTAAAAATATCCTAAAACCAGCTGTTACCGATTAGTGTCTCATAATGTTTGAGTCCTCCCTTCTTAACTCTCATGAGACAATGTAAATTATTTTTGTCTTAGAAGAAACAATTCACATCATTTAGAAATACAACAAAGAGAACAGTAAAAGGATGATTTGTAAATAACAGAAAGAGTTTGGAAAAAAGGGCAAGAGAAAGAAAAATGAAACAACATTGATGCATATATCCTGCCCCACTTTGTGTACGTGTACCACTTTTAGAGATTTCAATTTCAAAACTGATAGGTTGTTAGATTTATGTAGTAATCCTCCATCTGCTGTGTGGGTTTGTGGTGATGAGATAACCCAAAAGGTGGTTTAGTGAGACCTTCCTGAAGCTGAAGTGCTGAAGCAGCACTTGGCTTTGTGCACTTTGTTTACCTCAATAAAAAACAGTCGAGCAGTCATTGAACCTCCTCCTCAGAACAACCCTCAGTTCAAATATGGAGCCCTTCAGATCCTTACTTAAACATAAAGGAATACTTGGTTCTTGAATCAAACTTTCCAAAAACACTTAAAAGTGATGTATGTGGTAAAGGCTAATGTTGACTTCCTCCTTAACGACCGTACTCCATGTTAAGCTAACAGTTTTTACAGGGCCCCTTGAGTAGTGGGTTGCTGCAGCCCTTCACAGTCTTGGTGGCTTTGCAGACGAAAAGCTGTCATTAACACTCGGCCTGTCTGGCCTTTCGCCGTTTTGCCTCTTCTGTGGGCCATCTGGCCTCAGGTCCTGCAGGGAAAACCTCAGCATTGCCATTACTTGATGGATGGGCAGATACAAAATGTTTATGCATGTTTGATGTTGTGGCTATAAAATATATTCAATCTGTATGCATTTGAAGATCTATATTAAAAGGCTAGTGAAACTGCTTTGAGGCACTAATGTTCCATTGACTGTTATGGTTGAAAGGAGCCAAAACAGTAAGGAAGTGATGAATTTTTATTTGTACAACTCTACACTAAAATCCGCCCATGACAAGTTGTAGTTTTGTCACTCTATTAAAAGCAGCATGCTGGGTTTACCATGTCATGAATGTGAGAAATTAGATGAGCCTACAAATGTCCCGCTGAGTTTTCCTGCTATCAGGGTCCAGATCTCTGGATGTGTGCCTTGTGGTGCACATCCGTCCGAGTGTATGTGGCGCTATGCCTGCATCTGGTAGCGTTTACTGTGGCGCAGCTCCTTCAAGCATCGTCAGGATGAGTAGACGAGATGAACATTGTGAGGTCATCTGTTGCTGCGGTGTCTGAACCCGGTCAAAAAGAGACTGATTTATGGCTGCTAACAAGCGACACGGGGGCCTGTGAACCCTTGCAGTGTATGTCTTTGCTTTTGAAGATGTGTGTGAAAGTTTTACTCGTCGTTATAAAACCCAACATGCATGCCTGGCTCCTGACCTCCATTGTAAAGATGGAGACTGAAGTGTAGAGTTTCTTGTGTTCTCACAATTTCAGGGGACAATATCTCAACTGTTAGAACAACAGTCAATTTATCTCTTTTATGAAAGAAGGAGATCAATTGTGACAGCAATTTGATAGGAGTAAACAATATCAAATGCCTTGCAAAAGCATAAATAGTCCTTGAATTTTTTCACCAAACTTTAATTCACTTTGAGATTTTTTGTGATGGACCAACACAAAGTAGTGTATAGTTGGAAAGTGAAAGGAGAATAATAATTTTACAGATAAAAACCTGAAAAATGCCTTTGTATTCAGCTCCTATGAGTCAGCACTTTGTAGTTACAACTGCAAGTCTTTTGGTACATGTCTCTACCAATTTGCAAATCTAGACACTGAGAATCTTACCTGTTTTTCTTCTTAAGACAGGTCAAACTCAATCAAATTGGATTAGGATTATCCGTAAACATCAATTTTCAAATCTTGCCAAAGATTCACAATTGGATTAAAGTCTGAACTTTGACTGGGCCCTCGTTAGAGGCCATTCTAAACATGAATTTGGTTTAAACTAAACCACTCTATGTAGATCTGGCTGTATCTATTTTCCTATCAACTCTGATCGGCTTCCCTGTTCCTGGTAAAGAAAAGCACAACATGATACTGCCAACACCGTGTTTCAGTTGTGGGGATGATGTGTTCAGGGTGATGTGCGGTGTTGGTTTTTTGTCACACATAGCGCTTTGCATGAAGCACCTAAAGTTCATTTTTGATCTCTCTTGACTGGAGCACCTCCTTGTAAATCTATTTAGTAATTAGATGACACCTGGTTAAACAGGATTTTATTTAGAAGTATGAGATTAAAGGGGCTGAATAAAAAATCATATCACACTTCAGCGTATTATTTTAAAATGGAAATAAAAGAAACACATGTAATTTCTCTTCCACTTCACAATTATTTCGGTTGGTCCATCACATACATTCATGATAAAATATAATAAAATGCATTAATACATACCCCTTTTTGCACACAGAATGTGCAAGAAGGCACTGCATGAAAACCTTTGCAAGGCACTGTATGTGAAACACAGACACCAAGGAATATTTTTCCCTTGATGATGGAAAAGTAATACAGTATATTATCTGTTACATTTTTGTATAGCTGCAACATACCTACAAGGCAGTCAAAGAGTCTATACAAAAAAAAACACTGGAATTCAAATAAAATTAGGCTGAGCTAACAGGAAAAAACAAACAAAAAAAAATATGGTGGGTGTGGTGAGGTTTTGTGGGTCAGAATTAGGAGCTGCTAGTAAAAACCGCTTCATCTCACACCACAAAAGGATCTGAGTGCCAAATACAGAACAGGAGAGGAACAATGAAAAGAAAAAACTAAGAGAAAAGAATAAAAGTAAGTGAATAACCCTGATAATAACCGCTAAAACCTCAACTAACTGTGGAGGAAAAACAAAACAATGATTTCTTTTTGTGCATCTTTGATTGCATTGTCTGCTGGCTTCTTGTTCCATAGAAACCCTAACCAGAAAAAAGTCATACATTTATACAAGAGTCCCCTCTATAACTTGGCCTGGAGGGAGTCGCATGTATGTATTTCGTTCTGTGTGAATGCGAACGCTGATTAATGCAGGTATGTGTGCAATCTGTTAATCCCAGAGAATAGGGGCCTGGGTTGTCTCTACTGGTTTTATTGTGTTCTTTGTGGTGCAGACTGGCGATTATCCAGTGGGGTGTAATTGTTGAGGATGCAGCATGAAAAGCATGGTGTCTGCACATCAGCTCAGACGTCTGGAAACACACATGGTAACGAGATGTGCCCATTAGCAGTTAGCTTGATTTTGGTCATAAAACTGAAGCTGATAAGGCTGATGAGTGGATCGCTTTCTTTCTCCTCTCTCCGTAGGTGTTTTTCCACTCCAGCTTTTCTTTGAACATTCATTGATTCTTTCATTTACCTGCATGTTGCTGCTGTGCTGGGAAACACTGCAGCAGTTCTGCATTTGCACACTTTGTGAAACATGACTTAAAAAAAACAAAAAAAAAACACAGAGGCTGGAGCAGAACCAAAGAAAAGAAGAAAGCATACCAGAGGGTTGTGTGTTTGGGACAGAAAATTACTGACATGTTGTTGGGTGACCGTCTGGCTTTAATCTGCGGAACAATGGAGGCCTTAGCCGGTTTCTGCCGAGAGAGGTCGGCTGTCTGTCTCAGACTGGTACTCTCGCATAAACACACTTATAGCTGGGTATGCTGATCTCTGTCCATTTGAATGAAAGTCAGAAGCTGTGAGGGGGTGTGTGTTTACCCCTTTGCGCTGCTCTGTCAATGTGCCTTACTTTGATTATTTGACAGCGGGAAGTCTCTTTTCAGAAAGTCTCCTTGGCTGTGATTTATGAGAGGAAGGAGAGACATGGGTTGCACGAGGAGAGAAAACATACATCAGAGCACACACACACACACTTTATGCAGAGTTATGCTTGAAACACTCACAAACCACACTTCATTAACACTGTTTATCAAATCACTGATGATGCACCGCCACCAGACTGCTGCCTGGGTTAGGCTGATGAACTCAGCATGTGTATTTCACCTGAACAAAGCATGTGCTCTCCTATGCGCACACAAACATGCACACGCATGTGCACCCAGGCTTATTGTTAGCTGTGAAATGGTGGAGGAGTTTTATCTTGGTAAATTTTTAATGCAGCTGTTTGTATAAATACTTTTTAGACATAATACATATACAATACTGCACATCCCTGTTATAATGAGGTAGCTGTACTTTATGGAGGAAATAGTTTAAATAAAGTAGCGCAGCATTGATCTCATCTAAATTTTGAATTCACAATTCAGCAAAGTGATGTTTGAACTGCAGAAACACCAGTTTAGTACTTGGACTATTAAGAGTAGGGTGTCTTTTAAGAAGAATGTTTTGCTGAAACAGTAAATCTCTCCCTAAAGATAGTGTATGGGCAGAAGCCTAAGTTACAGTAAAATCTGCATATATAGTTGAAACCTGGAGTCATACAGGAAATGTTTAGTCTGATTTTATGTCAGACAGGGAAAAAATGGTTCTCTATCTTTTTAATGTTGCATGTAGAATAGAGTAGAATAGAATAGAATTTATTGTTCCTTTGTGGGACAAATTTAGGTGAAAATCTGGCGTCAACTTCATATTAGGTAAACGGGTCCTTTGCAGGTGTGATTTTTACTCAAATTATGTGTCCTGATGGAAAAGCTGAGAAATCATGCTCTTCTTTGAGCATGGAGGTTGTAGCATCCATAATTCAAAATTTATTTGATCAGAATCAAACTGTGATTTTCAGCATTACTTTAAGGCGTGTTTTGGATATGAAACCTGGAACACAATCTCCAGGATTTCCAGGGGCACAAATAAAACCACAACAAATGTCTCTTTTGCAGTAATTACACTTTATAGCTTATGTAGAGGCACTCCAAACCTTATGGAGAGTTGTAACTTCAACAAACTTGAAGATAAATTCTCCAACTAAAACTTTCATGTTTTTGTGGGTGGCATTGGCTGAGGATCTGGGTGTTCATTTTGTAACCAGTGGGTTGTTGGTTTGTACCCCCGCCTCCTAGGATTTAATAAAGTGCTATACAAGTACAGACCATTTACCATTTAATTAGAACAGAGCAGATGAGAGGACAGCAAAGCAAAGCTGGCTCCGGTTGAGAGAATTAACTTGTAATTATTTTACAGTGGTCACATTTGATGCTGTTTAGTTAAATTTATCTCGATGAATCTTTAATAATAAAAGCCTGCACATGTCCCAGAGGAGCATTAACCACACAAACATGCTGCAGTGGCAGCGACTTCAGTACATCCGCTCCTTTCAGTGACACACAACCTTGGAGAGTTGTGATTGGCTTAATTTGTATCTTAGAACAGAAGCCATCTAAAATGTGGTAACATTACCGGTTTGTACAGATACCTGTCCAGATTTTCTTGATCTTTAAATCAATAGTATATTGGATGAGGAAATACTGATTTCGCTGTATGCAGTTTGACAGAAAGGGATTTAATTTTTTTTAAATTATTCTTTCTGTTGACATGTCATAAAAATAATTATTGTGGAGACTTTTCCCTGATATTAACAAACTGACAACTTCTTTATGCACTTGAATTGGAAAAGAATACCATGAAATTCAAAATATCTTTCTAAAAAAATACCTTTTACATGAGCTTGGGTGTTTTTTTTAATAAAAATATATTTTAACATCTGTTTTACAGAATGTCAGAAAAAGTGTAATTCTGCATTATATGTAGTGCCTACCAAGAAGGTATAGATAAAATGCAACTGTTGCAGGTAAAATAGTGTCAGTTTATGTTGTTGAATTATGAGTTAATGTGTACATTTCCTCGCTCCTGGCTACATGCTAACAGGTTATGTTTTCAAATTTGTATCAGATTTAATTTCACTCAGAAAGTCAGAACATGCATGATGGACGGCAATAAAATGGTACTGGAATGCAATCTGTCCATCTGATTAAACAATCAAAAAATGAAATATTTTACTGGTACAAATCTCTAGTACAACTGAGTTTAGCCAATAACTTGATTCGTTTGTAATGATTTGTGCATGACCTTTTCATGTGAGCCGTGCATTTGAGTAAAATGGACTGAAAACGTACAGAACACCTCTGGCCGGTGATACACTATATGTACAGTAGCTGCAGGTGGTAAGTTCACCTACATCTGCAGACAAGGACAGAAGCACAAACACAGCCTTCCCAGCAGGGAAAGTGATCCTTTTTTAAGCTACATTGATGAAAACTCAGACAATTCTACTGCTTCTAAATAAAATGCTATGACAGTTCCCACCCAAACATTGTTACATAATTTCCAAAGAAGACAGTGGCACAGATGAACAGTC
Source organism: Anableps anableps (assembly GCA_014839685.1). Taxonomy (NCBI): domain Eukaryota; kingdom Metazoa; phylum Chordata; class Actinopteri; order Cyprinodontiformes; family Anablepidae; genus Anableps; species Anableps anableps. The sequence goes on from CM026074.1 coordinate 17,190,041, forward strand.
ACAAGCAAAGGGAAAACAAATGTGCTCACATTTATTTGTGCACTCTGTCCACCTGTGTGCAGTTAGCAGGGAGCATTTCCCGTCAGCAGAGCTGCACAGTGCCAGACGGACTGCATGGGAATCTGCCCCCAGGACCAGACCCCAAAATCTCCCTGTGGGAAACAGAATGCTGAGTGCCACCAGAACCAACTGGACGCCGCGGAGCACAGCAACAGGTGACTGCTGATGATCACCATGACGATCTAAACACTCACAGGCAACAAACAACAAACCCAGACCTGTACCCTGAGAGGAGGACTAGGATGAGAATTTGATGATGGGCAAACCACAAGCCTGAATCAACAGACGATGGATGAGTTGTTACACTTTATCAGAACTCACCACTAGAGGCCACTATTTCTCTGAATAACAACAGAACAGGCTTTTTATTTTACTGGGCAAATCAGAAGGTTTACCTCCATGAACTGCTATCATGGATGCACACTGACTGGTCAAATGAGAACCATGTTATCACCTTTTTGTTTAATGTTTATAGATAGCTTCACATCATTGCTCCTCATGCCGTTACATCATTTTCAACTGTTCTAAGAAGTTTGTATCTGCTTATGTTTGAGTGTAAATGTCTTGATTTGATATGGTATTTAGAAATGGGGCAGGATACACATCATACATGGTTAATACATTTTTAAAATTTGCATTAGGGGAAAATTTTTACTTCTATAAATCAAACTTATAGACATAAAAGCTCAAAAGAAAAAAGGAAGAAAAAGAAAGAATCCCAAGATAGCCAAGCAGAGACTGGATTGAAGAGTGACAGGATGAAAGAAATAAAATCCAAATTACCGGGTATCCATCCCGTCCAGCTTTGCCCTGGTGAGGTTAGACATCAAAGCAAGAAGCAATGAGACAAACTTGAACAAAAATCAGCAGCTGTGCACAACATGCAACATTTACATTAACTCCTCAGTCAACATGGCAGCTTTTACACGAAAAGGAGACAAGCTGTTAAATATTTGTTTTTTACTGTTTCATACAAGCACTTGGGATAAATAGCGTTTTTTGGAATGCAAATTAGTAAGGAATTAATTACCCAAATGAAAACTATCCAGAATAGCATTTATTGTCCATTTGGTGGTCAGTACAGCACCTTTGGAAGTATTCATACCCCACTGACCTTTGTCACATTTCAACCACAAACTTCAGTTATTACAACCCTAAAATTTACTTTTTATGGGCTTCCATGACAGAAAAAAACAAAGTGGCACTTAATTGAAATGTTGAAGGAAAATGGTGCAAAATTTTTAAACTGCTTTCATAATAAAAAGGATGTTGTGCATTTTTAGTCCCAGTTATGTTGCTTATTTGGTCAAAAATGGAAAGAGTATGGCACAACAGCAAATCTACCAAGGCAACAGTAATAGGGGGTTCTACAAAGTATTGACTCATGGTGGTTGAAATGCACACCATACTTTCATATTCGTATTTGTAAAAAAAAAAAAAAAAGCATGTATCATTTACTTTAAATTCCTAACATATGCTACTGTGTGTTGGTCAATCACATCAAATTCCAGTAAAACACAATAACGTTTGTGGTTGTAATGTTAAAAAAAAATGGAAAACTTAAAGGGTTATGAACAATTTTTTATCCTTTTGTATTTTTTTATTTCCTTTAAATGAATGATTGCGGCTGTTTCATTGTGCTGTATTACAGCGAATTTACTCTGCACCAATGGATTGTTATTTTGCAAACACTGAGTCAAGTTTATAAAACCAATACTTTTTACATATTCAGTAAAAAAATCTGGATTACTTCATAGACATTTAGCGCAAAAGCAATCACACAGACAGTGTTCCTCCAATCAAACTATTCCCAGGATTCGAGTAACTTCCACCAGGGCAGTTTGTTCTGTTCCCATGTTTCCAGAAAAACATCATGGTGAGTTTTAAATCCAATAATCGCTTCTGCGCATCTGATCAGTGCCACATGTGAGCATAAAAATAAAGACTAAAATTTATAATTTCCCTTGGTCTGATCATAACCAGTCCAATATAGAAGCAAAGTCTTGGTGTTTATCCGACAGGAGTTACAGTACCTTTGCTGGTTATAACCATCACCATGCACACAACACATACTGCCTGGAGCTCTCACAAACTTCTGTAGGTGGTCTTTACATCCAAGTTTTACTGCTGTGGGAGAAGGGCTCATTTTTGGTTTGACCTGCAGTTTGTCCAGCGGTGCGCAGGGAGCAGCCGGGGAGGACACATGTGATGTGTGTGCATGGCTAAGGTCAAAACCTCTAAAATGAATTCAATACTACCTGAATGAGATGAAAGCGTACTTACAGGAGGCCCTGCAACAGAAAAGAGAAATGAGAGAGAGGATCAGAAAATCAGTGCTTTACATGTTTTCTGACAGATGAAACACAGCATGTGTGACTGAGAGCAACCTTCACTTTGTACACCAATCACTTCCTCTGATGAGTACCCACAACAAAAATCCTGTCCATGCCATGTGGTTGGTTAGATAATGACCATAATTAACCTCCTGAACATGGTAGAGAAGAAGCTCATTAGAGCTGCTGCCAGCACAGTTTGTGGCGAAGCCGTTATAATAAACAGACTCCTGAGTGAGCTGTGTTTTAGATTAGGAATATGAAGTCATGTCAAGGCTTTGTTTCTCAGGAAGATGTGGGAGCATGAGGATGGAGGACAAGCAGTGAGTGAAAAGGTTAGGGGTTTGCTGGAAAACCATGCTCCCCTTTCAGAGCACAAACTGGATGTCTCTGACATTCCTCCGGGGAAGGCTTTCACGTGATTGAAACGCTCCAATGTTGAGCATCAGCAGCAAAAACATACCTTCTGTTTTTCATAGTTTGTTTAACCAAAAGCAACAGAAATGATCAAAGAATTCCCCTTTTTCTCAGTGATCATAATTAAATCTAAGAAAAGGCAGAGGCCGAGGGCTCTAATAAACCACATAAACCTCCACAAAGTGAGTGTATTATTATGCCAATGAAGGTATTCCTTTTGAAATATAAATTTTTAAGAATCTGGACCAGATTTTTTGCTCATAAGGATGCTGATTTATTGGATTGCTAACACAGTCAAAGTGTATGAACCAATTTGGAGCTCACAAGCATTGGCCCATCAGTTAAAAATCAACATAAACTCAGTAACATTAAAAAGAAGAAAGGAGAAACATCAGTAGTTTTTGATTTTAATATAAAGACTCATTGGCCATGACCAGAATCAGTAGGAAAATAAGGAATATAAAAGACCCAGTTAGATTTAAAAGGGAGAATGAAGATTAAGTTAATAAGCTGAGAAGACCATGTCCATCAAGTTGACAGTGTCTTGTAAAAGTATTCACACCTCTTAAGCTTCTCTAAATTTTGTGACATAAGAAAAAACTTTACTGTATATTAATCAGATTTTATATGTTAGATGACACAAAGTAGCACTTAATCGAGAAATGAAAACCTCTGGGTGAAGTACCCTCAGTCTTCTGGGGTTGATATTTTTCTGGGGTATATCTTTTGGGGAATCAGCTTTTCCTATAGCATTGCCCTGTAGGTATTTAGACCCATCTTCCCATCAACTCTGACCAGCTTCCCTTTCCCTGCTTAAGAAAAGCATCTCCATAGCATGATGCTGCCACTACGTTGTTTCAGTGTAAGGCTCGTGTGTTTAGGATGATGATAGTTTTCCTATCATCCGCCTAAACTTCAGAATTAAGCACTACTTTGTGTTAATCAATTATATAAAAGACCCATAAAGTAAACTGAAGTTTGAGATTAACATTTTGACAGAATGTGGAAAAGTTCAAGAGGCATAAACACTTTCGTAAGGCACTGTAGCTGTGTCTAGACAGTTTGACAAACACCTCCTGAGTCAGACAGTAAGGTAAACATACACACACACACACTCTGTTTAAAGAGCCACACAGAGCAGCTTTGGGCACTGAACTTGAGACAGGTGTGTGTGTGTGTGTGTGTGTACAGAATAAAGAGAAAGGAAAAGAACAAGAGGAAAAAAGGACAGTTTGTAAAACAAGAGTGAAAAGGATCAGGGAGAGCTGGAGCAGGACACCAGATGACAAGCTCAGATTTAAGATGCTTCACAAATCCGTCTGAACTCTTTCCTGTTTTTCACGTTTGAGTTTTCTGTTTCTCTTCCCCACTCTCATTTATTTCCCTTTTTACTTTCTGACAGAAAAACATTCTGGTCTTGTAAAAAAGATGTTTGGCTGTTGTTGGAGGGAGAGGATGGTGCAACACCCTCTCTGTAGGAGCAACCCACACACTTAAACTGTAAATGAAATGTGGTATTAAAAAACTAAGAAATATAAGACAGAACCTAAATGGAACCACACAGAGATTCTGCAGAAACAGACAGACATTTGACAAGATGTACTTAATCCCTCTGAAAAACACCAAACAGATGGCAAACATCTGATTTAGTAATAAACTAAGATGATTAAGATATAATCTGAACAATAAACAGTAAATTAAAGTTTGGGAAAGGTTTGATGACGTTCTGCAGTTTTCATGCCAGCAGTTTCAACAAACAGAACACTGGCCTGGATTTTTCTCAGAGAAACGTTAATCTTGCTGTAAATGCTCACTGCTACTCCAAAACCTGCGGCTGAAAACAGTCCATGACAAATTGAAATCTTGTTTTAGAAGCTATTTCCAAAAATAACTGCATCCAGCTGTTTTGGGAAAACTACCAAGGTTCTGTGTGTTTACATTTAAAGAGGGAAACAAGACTAATGCATTATGTGATTGAACACAAAAACTTTTGGAGATTTTGGTAAGAGCAAAACTCTTGAGTCATCCTTCATTTCTTTTGAATTTCCTGGAATCTTTTAAAGTCCCCCTGGGTTTTGAGGGTTTTTAAAGGTTTTCCCTAGCTTTTTGCTGCTTTTCACTCATTTTTAATCTATTATTTTTTGTTTCTTATGCTGTGCAACTCGGACCTATGAATCATTCAGGTGTAAAAAAAACACATAAAGGTAAGCTATAAAGCAGTATCGCTTTGACAAAAAACAATTTGTCACAAAAAACCAATATGTTCTAGTTTTTTCAGCTTGCTCTATGATAAAAGGATAAAAGACAAAAAATGTATTTTAGCAACAACAAGGCACTTCCCACAGGGTCCCTGGGTGAAAACATGGGACACAGTATATGATCAACTGAAGGAGGATGCAGCTATGCTTGGGCCTTACTGGTATCAATGTTTTAAAAAGTTGCAGCTTGAAAACTATAATAAAGATCCATCACAGTTAATAAATCACTTTTTTTTTTTTTTTTTTTTTTTTTTTGCTGTATGTGGCATAGAGTAATTCGGTCTGCCCCTGAGTCATGTCAAGTTAAGTTTATTTATATTCAGTAAATTAGAATGTGTTCCTATGAGGCTTGTTTGTCAGAACAAAAGTACCTTTTAAAAATAACCTTTAAGCAGGTATCAAACATACTTTTCATTAAGACGTTTTCATTAAGTCCTTTTCACTAATTTCTGTGTAAAAATTGTTTTGTTTTTTTTATCGGCCTGATTAAATATTCTAATCTTAAATGTCATGTCTTTGTTAGCAACGAGCTGAAAATCATTATACTTACCAGAAGGCTTAAAATAATCAGTTTGTGTAATTAATCTACTGTGGTGTGAGAAAAAGTGTTTGCCCCCTTCCTGATTTTCTATTTTTTTTTGCATGTTTGGAACACTTCAGTATTTCAGAAACCAAACCAATTAGCAAATATTGTTTGAGCTGCTGCAGGAATGATCCATTGGCTGAAGTGCAGCAGACAAGATGATTGTGAGCACCTGGATTTGGACGTTGGTTATCTACCCACACTTATCCTCCAAGGCCAGATTGCTTTTGGTTTGGTTGTGTTGTCACTGGTTGAATTTAACATACAACATTTAAATTCAACTTGCTCACTCGGAAAAATTGGCAGGACTGATTTTATATGTATCACACTTTTATGACTTTACTTTGTTATAATTTTCCTTTCAATAGATTTTTTAAGCCATGTTTCATAGCCCAGTAACCAGGTTGAGGTGTAAAGCAGAAGAAAAATCAAAACAATCTATCACAAACTTCCACATCGAGAGAGTGCAAAGATGAGTATGCAATGGGGTGGTCTTAGGTTTGGACCAGAGCATAAATAGACTCTAGGCTAGACTATTTCAATAAGTATTAATAAATAACATCATATATTAGCTGTAGTTTATTTCCAAAGGTTATCTGAAAATCAAAGTAAAAGCAAAACATACACAAAAATCAAGTCATGATAAAGCATCAACTGAATATCAGTAACAAATATTGTTTTAAAAATGAAAGAGTAAACACAACTGGAAACATTAAAAAAAAAAAAAAAAAGATAAAACTAATCATAGACACCAGTGTCTATTTAGTCTCTGCACCAAAGTCCGTCTCTTTAAGTGCTCATCTATGTGAAAGAGTGTGATTGGCTGTTTTACACCTCTTCTATTCAAATGCACATTGATGTTTTATGATTAACCTAATGTAGACCACAAGCAGAAACACAATGTCCTTTAAATCAAGTTATCTTAGAACTACAAATGTTGCTGGAGTAATCACATGATCAAGCACAAGGAAAACACTTTAAAAGACCTTAAGAACGCCTGGAGAACTAGACTTCTCTGATCAATTACAAGAAAACTTTCAGCTCTTCATTTTCTACCTTTGCTTGGAGGTAGAATATGAAGAAATTAGGACTGGTTTAAAAGTTTTGCACAATACTGCAGCACTGCCTCAATGTGTTTTGAAAGAGGGATCTGTTTTGTAGATTATTACCTTACCATTGTATTCACAAGGATAGATCTCATATATTACACATCCACAACAATGAATCACCAGTAAGCTGGAATCCTTCCAGTCTGACTCAAACGCCACACTCCTGCAGTGTGGGGTAAAATGATCTAACTCTGTTTTTGGAGCTTCCACTTCCTGAAAAACATGTAAAATCAGGATGAGTCAAACTTGCAGAACATCTGTCACAGTGACCTTTCTTCTGGCAAGAGTCACTGCTTTGGTTCCATAATGAGCGTTCAGTGGTTTGGACAGAAACGAAATGATAACGTCGAGTCGCGATGTTGGCGAGGGAGACTCATTAGGGTCGATCGGCTGCAGCTGCTACCGCTCAGCGACATGGACCAACATCTGGGCAAAGTTACCACAGCCACATGGTGGAAATTAACACGACGCTGGCTTATGACAGGTCGCAACGAGGAGAACAAGCAGCGCACCATCCTGTGACCTGATTCATGGATCACTGCCTTTACCAGCCCTCAGCTCGAGCCTGTCAGCTCACCCAGAAAAAGAAAAGAAGCTTACTGGGAAAAGAAGAAGGGAGTGAGGAAAAAGAATGAGAAGAAGAGAAACAAAGAAATAAAACGGGTGATGGATTTTGCTTACCAGGTTCCCCTCTTCTTCCGATCCGTCCACGTTTTCCTGGAGGCCCTGCAGAGACACAGAGAGGAATAAGTCTCTTAAATCGGCTCATCAGAGACAAGCAGAAAGCAAACTCGAGATTTCATTACTTTGGTGTGGAGTGATTCCCAAGCTTATGAAAACAACTTTAAAAATAAAGTGCTGAATTTACAACATACAGTAGGTTTTATTTCACGAAAGTTTTATACACTGGATCTGAGCCCATTGCTTTTCTCTAACCCTACATTGATGCAGCTCGAAACTCTATCTTCCTGGAAAAAAGATTTCTGCTGCTGACGGAGGAGGGAAGCTGTGATAAATAGCAGGAGTGCTGCAGAGGGACAGGGAAATAACTGATTTGCCCCTGAGCCAACGTCCATCTCTAACCCCATGCTGCAGCACGATCATGAATCACTGCTAAACAGATGCGGATGTGCATCAATTTCTATGCTGTTGCTTTATAAAGTTAATGTTTTTTTAAGGTGCATTCACTTCGAGTCAGTTTTGTGATAACGGAGTTGAAACCAGCAAGCAGAGGAGGGACTTAAAAAAAACGCAGAAAACAGAGCAAACAGGTGAGGAATGAACTGAGCATTGTGTTTTCTCTAATTAGCAAAGCAAACATGAGGACACTGAGGCACAGCTGTGAAGCTAACAGCATTACCCTATCTGGCAGAACATAGTTAGCTGAGCAAATCTGTTTGTTGAGTACTTTAAAAAAACAATCTGCTTTCAAAGATCAAAACACAGACAATTTCTAAAAGTTTATGATAATATTGATGAATGGCTTTAAGAGCATTTTATTGTATTTTTGTAACAACTTGAAGTTATAGTTTGACTCTAAATACTTTACAAGTAAATTAAAGAGCAACAGTGTCAAATTGAAAAAAGAGAAGCTGTAATTAGCTTTTAAAGAGATTTATTTGACAAATACCACATCTTGACATGCTCACTCACAGATAGCATGTGGATGCATTAACAATGGCCCATGTGCTTACACAGGTGGATGCAAAATGGGTCTTTTCTCCTGAATATACAGCATTAAAATGGGCTCAGTGCTGAAAGCTCAGGAATTGTAATAATCTTGATCTGCAAACATTGCCAGTGTGAATAACCATCAAACTAAAAGTTACTGTAGTTGTAGTTCAAATTACAATGTTTAAATCTTGATTTTTTTTTTTTAACTTTTATTGTAATGTAGTATTAATTTCACATTAAATTTGCATGTATAGCAACGGAATTATTTAGATGTCTTTTAAAGAGAAAGTAAAGTAAAATTTAAGACTGAATTTCAGTTCAGTCATTACTAAAGGATGTTTAGACCATTTAATTACATATCAGTTCACTGTATAAATATTAAAAAATTTCAATAGAAGAGAACAATGAAAACATTTCACCCTTAATTGAAACGTTAATGCAATAGATAAGGACTGCTGTTATTTTAAAGTGGTTATTCATATAAAATGTTTTTGTAAACTGTGAGCCCAAGAAGCAAGAGAAATGAATGTTCAGTTTGCTTCTCTATGGACTGACACGCCTCTGAAACACTTAAAAACTTCCATCTTCCTCTGCATTCATAATGAAATAGGAACCATACTGAGTTCCTGACATTAAGTGCTTGTGGCTGCAGACATGTTTTCTCTATTGTCATTATTGGCGTTATTGTAGCAGCCTAATCATTTCCTGACTCTGCCAGCTATTTCAAAGAGCTCTCTTATTCTCCTCCACCTCCTCCTCTTTGCATCTACCTCTCTCACTTTAATCCTTCTTTCCTTCCTTTACGCAACATCAACATCCTATAAATAGTTTTAGAGCCAAAGCATTAAGGAAGTGGAAGAGGAACAGTTAAAGTAATCTCAAAATGATGATTAGCTCAGCCTGAAACTATTTCCCAGTCAATAGTTTCCAACTTATGGTCTTTGGTAATATTGTTTTTAACTATGTTTGAATGCTTAAGCTTCAAGAAAACTTTTTCAGTGAATAAAAAAGTAGCAATGAGTGAGTGGACCTGTCCATAACGCAACACCAACTCATTAGAAATCTATTTTTGAACAGCTTCACTTATTTACCAGATTCAATCCTAACTCCCAGATGCCAACTCACCAACACTGATGGTGCTTATTTTATTGGCCTCTATAATTTATAATGGGGTTTACTTCTTTTTTTCAGTCTGTGCTGCCACAAAAATACAGTGCAAATATTTTCTGTTGCACCAGGTGTCTCTGGACTGTAGTTCGGAGAGTTAGAGCACAAATAAAGAGGAAAAATGAATTTATCTAAATAACAATTCCAAAAGCATAATAGGAACAGGGAATCATGTTTGAAGATGCAGGATTTTGCGTAAAGGGTACATTTGTTCATTATCCTTGCAGATCTGCAGGTATGGGTGTTTCAATACGTGGGTCAGCAGGCACCACCCTGGCTCCACCTTTTTTTTTGAGACTTTAACAGCAGTGGTCTGCATACCAACAAGTTTGTTGCCAACTTCTGAAGGAGCAGGCGTCAGATTGACCAAAATGTGGGAGTGTGATTGGTCCTGAGTGGCAGATCTGAGGCTGAATGAAGGTGGGTGATGACAAGCTGATGGAGGACTGGATCAGTTCAAGGGATTAGTGGGAAAAACAGCTGCAATACAGCAATTGCGGACGTAGTTCAGATTCCTGTTTCAACATAGAACACTAAATGCTGAAATAAAGAGTTATCGACCTTGCTGTTTGTTTTGCTCATTATTTGTCCTTAGTTGGGCAATGCAAGAGTAAGAGAAGGATTTATAGCTATGAAAAGCAAGTGAAAGTCCTTATTTGTGCTCTCTCTCTTCCTCGCTGCTGATTTTTTAAAGTCTGTATAGACTTTACAACTCATTAGTAAGACTTCGCCAGATTTTAAGCCAATGTGAGGATGTTATATAGGGAAACATTTGGAAAGATTACATTTTTTTTTTTCAAATCACTGCTTTTTTGCTTTCACAAACAAAAATAAAACATAAAACAAGCTTCTTTTTAATCAGTGTAGAATCATTCAGTCTAGATTTCACTTCTCTAAGTACTGCAGTTTTCAAACAGGACCCCATCTAAGGTGGTCCTAATGTCAAAAACAGCAGGGTAATCACCCTTTTATGTGTTTCAATAGAATAAAGGTTTGTGTTGTGGGTTTTAATAAATCTCTGCCCAGTATAGAATAGCCCCAGCTCAGGTTTAAGTATTTTACAGTTTGAACTAGAAGTGGAGCTCAAATTAATGAAGAAACGTGAAAATAGCTCTGTTGCTTTGGAGCTGAATAAGATGCTGTGAATCATATACCAACTTCAGTATGGTGTCTTCAGCCTAAAAAGCCTGAAAATCATCCGGTTCTGTGTTTTAACAAGCAGAACTAGAGCTGCACAATATCAGGAAGATATGCACATTATGCTATTGCTCAAAAATGCATTGACGATACTGATTATGAATAACCCGCATTCTTTTGACTCTTCTCCTTATTGTTACACAACGTGTTCACTACTGTGTGTGAGTTTTACTAGTTCAGTCACTCCATATATTCTTCAGGCATGTGTATTAAGGCCAGTTTGAACTCATTCAACTGTCCAAATATACTATAGACATGCAGAGTACAAATCCGAGGCATTTGAAACATAATATCTTACCAAATATTGTGTCCAGGCTGTACATATTGCACAGACTTGTACTGCAATGCGATTGTGAAGCAATCTATTTTGGAGCAAAGGTTTAACAAATCATAGTTTATATGTGAAAGAATATTTTGTCAGTGTAAAGTTTTCGGTTCAGTTTTTACCAGTAAAACTATTTTACATATTGAATAACTATTAGGAAGCTTCAAACAGAATGCCAGCTTCACTGTCATTAGTCAGCCGCTGAGTGGCAATATTTCTTCCACTGCTTACAAACTGTTCCTAGCTTATCTGTCACTCTCACACTGTTTATTTTTCCAACATGTGCCCAAAGTGACAAAGACAAAACGCCTGGAAAAATGGTTTTGATTTTTGGCAATTTGTTGCAGCTGGAAAAGGTTTGTTTTTACTACAAAGATGACTTCTGTGTCAAATCAAAGGTTGCCATCTAATTTCACCCTGGTGAATTTAAAATATGAAGTCAAAGGACCAAGATTTCCATAGTGGGTGTGAGTAGGGTCTCTTGTCACACCCACCAATAATATGACTTCAGTCTTTTTATTACTGAAGCACCAAAAATTCAGGGCCATCCAAGCTTTAATTTCATTTAAGCATTCCAACAAAGGATGAACAGAGTGAGCATTCTGTTCTTTCAAACGGATGTAGACTTGATCATAATCAGTATGACCATTAAATGAAATTCCAGATTTTCTAAAAAAAATGAACCCAAGAGTAGCAGATATGGAGAGAAAAGAAGGAGTTTTAAAATTGTCCCGTGAGGCACCACATGGCCAAAGGACACTGTGGACAACACCAACTCATTTATGCTAACACACAACGTTTTGTCAGTCAGGTAAGACTGAAATCACTCCAAAGTTACACCTTTAATACCAACAAAATGCTGAAGATGAGAAGGTAAAATTCCAAGATCCACTGTGTCAAAGGTAACCATAAGGTCTTAAAGCACAAGGACAACATAATGACTAGCATTAGTAGCTAAAAATATACTGATAGAGACTTTTCAAAGAATAGATTCTATGATTCTTAAAACCAGCCTGAAAATACCTCAGAAAAAGCATTTCTTTCTAAAAATAAATTGTATAAAAATAACTTTCTCTTGTATTTTGAAAAAAAGGAAGGAGAGCTTGGAGACTGGTATAAAATACAAAAATGGATGGCTCAAGACCCCCTTTTTAAACAATTTTGCACAACAGTATGCTTTAAGAACCAAGAAATCAGCTGGTGACCAGAACTGGGTGATTTTCAGCTTCATTGACCCTGATCCAAGACTGGCGATTTGAAAAATCAAAAACGTAATCTTTTTCTGATCAGTAAACGCACCACCTCTAAGCAATACCTAAGCTAATGAAAAATTATGTATTTTTAGTATCAGTACAACTACACAGATGTAAGAAGCTGTTTAAAAGGAAACTATCTTTTCTGATATTTCGAGACAAAGGTAACTGTTCATCACCCTGAAAGATCTCTCAGGGTGATGGTAGCCACACCAGCCACACTAATCAGTAATACAAGATGCTGAAGAAAGGTAAAAATCTCAATTCTGTAAAGTCTGTCATTGTTCTTAAAATACTAAAAACCCTGTTTTACCCTGGCTGCACGCTAACATGCAGTATGGCATCACCCCTTACTCCTAATATAAATATGTAATGTCCATTAATAGCAGGAAAGCTGAAAAGGAATATTTTAAATGCTGTTCTTACATCTTAGTATTTTATGGTTCTTAAAGAAAAATCAGAATTGGCTACAAAAACTCAGAGCTCAAAATTAAAAGATTATGAAGGAAAACTGTATCTGGAACGCTTTCTCAAGCTCGCTCTGCTAAGCACATGAACGGCTCCTTGGGAACAGGATGGCAACATAGAGCATACAATGAACTCTATCTGAACTGTAATGTAGATGTGTGTGTGTACATGTGTTTATAAGTTGGCTTGAGGCACTGTATCTCAGGCTCCACACATAGCTCCTCCTTACATATAAGGGGTACAAAATCTTGCAGTCCAAGGTCTGACAAAGTGGGGCCCAGAAGCAGGCAGACCCACCTTCTTTGACTTTTTGTGTGTGAGAAAATCCGAGAAAACCAGAAGAAAAACAAATGTTTTGGGTAAACTGATCAAAACTTAACACCACAAATGCTAGACACAATTTCTGTAAAGATAATCTGTTAAAACCAGACAACTATCCTATGTCATCTTTGGTCTCCACCCAACAAAACCCACTTATCTTACTAGTGTGCTACATGTTTCCAGTCTTAGCTTGGCTTAATTTAGCTACTGTGACATTTCTTGCAAATGAAGAGTTTCTAGGGAACAAAGTGTTGGGGATTTGGGAAGCAACACCCCGACCTTTCATTCTTTCAGGCCTCATTTTATTAAATGCAACAACTGGGAGCAATAAGGAGTCAGTTGAAAATAGAAGAATGTGATACTTTGAATGCCCAACCGCTGTTAGCTGGAGGCGATGGGACTCTACAACGCATTCTCTATTCCTGTTTTTTCTTTGCATTTCTTCAAAGTCCCAGGAGCAGATTTTCATCCATTCCTCTTTAATTACAGTAACTAAAACTTCAGTTTCCCTCCATCAAAGCTGAATTGTTTTCCATGTCTGCAAATCCTGACAGAAAAAAAAATCCCACTCTTGAGTCCAGATTATGTATTCTAAACATGCAGACCTTTGTTTAAAATCGCTAAGAGACTTGTTTCCCGTATTTGTCCAAGAAACAATTTATTTGCTCATAAAGATTTGGGTTGCTGTTAACTGATGTAAGATCGTATTAGCGTGAGGATTCCCCCTCCGTCTGTTTGTCTCGTCGCTGCACGACCCGCTGACAGCTGTTAAGCCTCTTTTCCTGAAACAAAACAACTTCTGCCTGGCCGTCTCCTGGATCTGTCGTCGTTCGCCTGCTCAGCCCTTTCTGTCCGGGTAAGATGGGGGACACATGCTGTGGAAGTAAACAGCAACAGAACGAGAAAGAGACAGCGGATGTGATTCACGTGGCGATGATTCGTTCTCCAGCTGCCCTGCATCTCCCACCGGGTCAGATGAGGTTCAGTTGCTTGGATGGATTTCTGATCAGCTTCATCACGGGGAGAATCATGAGCAAAAGTGAAAAGACAAGGGTACTTACTGAGCTCACAGATCAAATAATTACCTTGGTCATCACTGTAAGCTTTAAACTCTGGCAAAATGTCAGTCTTTGTGACTTTTTAAAGATATTTTTAATGCATATTCCTCACTCTCTAGATCTCAGTTTTGAAATATTGTTCTACAGATACTTTCCTATTATAAACTGTTTAGGATTCAATAATAATCCATTATAAAATACTAAAGTTTTGAGGTTTTTCTACTATGAATACTGTTCTCCATCCCTCTGTTGAAATGTAGTCATAGACAGATGCCAAACAGTAAACATCGTTCTCCTGCAAAGGTAATCTGACTGAGAATAAGACACTAAGACCTCTACATGTTGCATGACAGCAGAGTGGCATTTATAAACATGTAAGATGGAATTGCTATAACAGGCTGTCTACCAATGAGTTGAAATCCTGTTTTATGTTTGTTTGATTGTTATGAACATGTAGTTTTCCTCACATGCTCAGACAAGGCTGAGTAGCAATGCTTTAAACTTTGGTGTTTATATGAGATTTGCTGGTGCTGTCTACAGAAATCTCAGTAAGTCTACTTCAGAATGAAAAGTCATTGAGAGCACAGTGAGAAGGCTGTCTTGCTGCTGTGAGTTCTCTGTTCTGATGTCTTGCAGGTGGTCTGTTACAGAAACACTGAGTAGCTATTCAATGATGTTAAACACATGATACAGTCTGGTAAAGTACAATCATATTCAATAAATTAGATTATGTGTGTCAATGAGTCTCGTTTGTCAGATTAAAAGTATCTTTGAAAAGTAGCCTTTAAGGAGGTAATAAACATAGTGTTCATTAAACCTTCATTTCTGTATTTTTTTATTGGCCTGATGTGATATTCTAATCTCTAATGTTGTGTTGTGTAAGCAAAAATCATTAACAGAAAAAAAGGTTTGAAAACAATCTGTATGAATTGAGTCACTGAAATCAAAGGACTTTTTAGTAATATTCTGATTTATTGAATATGAATGCAAACATATTCCTTGCACCTTTCAATATTTTGTAGAATTTATTTCTTTGCATTTGTCAAATGCGTAAAAAATAAAAACATTTTAATAACCATGCATCACTTTTCTTCACCTCCACAATTACGCACAGTACAGCAGAGCAAAACAGATCAGAGTTCAGATGAAAATTAAAAAGAGAGATCATATTTCTCCTATTTTAGCTTCCTTTCATTGGCTCCCTGTTAAATCTAGAATTTAAGATTCTCCTTCTCACAAATAAAGCCCTTAATAATCAGCTGCATCATACATCAGAGATCTGATTGGTCCATGTGTTCCTAACACAGCACTTTGTTCTCAGACTCCAGGTTTACTGGTGGCTCCTAGAATTTCTAAAAGTAGAATGGGAGGCAGATCCTTTAGGCATTAGGCTCCTCTCTTGTGGAACCAGATCCCAGTTTTAGTCCATGAGGCAGACACCCTGTCTACTTTTAAGACTAGGCTTAAAACTTTCCTTTTTGATAAAGCTTATACTTAAACTGGCTTAGGTTATCCTGATCTATTTCTGTAGCTATACTGCAATAAGCTTAGGCTACTGGAGGAAAAACTGACTACTTTTTCTCACTTTCTTCTTTTACTACTCTCCAATTTGCATTATTTCCTGTTAAATCAACTGTTAACTTTTTGTTTTCTTTCAGTTATTTTCTCTCCATAGAAGCTGCATCTGATCTGGCGAAGAGGGCTTCAGCTAAGATAATGCTGCCATCAACTTATCGTTCTCCTTCTGCTATTAAGTCTTTATTATCATGAACATGGAAAATAATCTTACATCAGTTCATCTGTTTCTTTTTCTGTATCTGCTCTGTCTTTTCAAACCCCCAGCTGGTCACGGCAGATGGCCGCTTGTACTGAGCCTGGTTCTGCTTGAGGTTTCTTCCTGTTAAAGGGGAGTTTTCCCTCTCCACTGCTGCTACATGCATGCTTGATATGAGGGACTGCTGTAACGTCAATGACACAATGCCATGCGGTTGCTACATGCTCATCCAGGAGGAGTGAATGCTGCAAGTGAATGACTTGATGCAATCTGCTGGGTTTCCTTAAAAACTTATTGAACTACTTTGAATAATTTATTGAGTTTACTGTACTGTTTGATAACCAGGATCAATTGGAATGTATGTGTGATTGAACTGATTTTTTATTTTATGTTTTTATTTTTTTGTGAAACGCCTCAAGATGACATTTGTTCTGGTTTCAAGTGGACTGTCTTATCAGTTTAGCAAACAGCAATAAAAAAGATAAATCTTTAAATCTGTAATACAAGGACGACTCAGGTGGCTCTTTTTGAAGCGGGGGAGCACCGACTCTACTCAAAACTCTTTTCCTATAAAGGAGCTCCTCATTCTATCTCAGAAATTGGTCCACCCACTCTTCAGAGGACAACCTTTTCAACCACTTGTATCCTGCATCCAGGACAATAGTCTTCCAGTCATGATCCATATCCCATAACCATGTGAGTTGGATCATAGATTGACTGGTAAACTGAGAGCTTTGCACAGCCTTTAGCTCAGTACTTTCTTTAACAGACCATAGCAGTCAACTTTATTTAACATATTCAGAAGAGCTGACTGACATTTACATTTGGCTGCTAACAGCTCCACACAGAAGATCCTGAAAAAAAGCAACAGAACCACATCATCTGCAAAAGGACAAAACATAAAATTCCCAAACCAAGCATCCTCATGTTCAGAAATACACATTAATATGAACACCATAAATCAGTGACACATGGAATAAGCTTGGCTTTGTGCTGAGAATTTGGACAAAGATCTTGCTAGGGTACCTAAACTCAGGTACCCCAAATTCCAGCAGCACCCCCTATAAAATGCCACAAAGGACACAGTCATGAGCCTTTTCCAAATCCACAAAACACATGTGGACTGGACAACTAAACTCCCATGACCTCTCCTAAGATCTGGTCCAGTTTAACGACCAGGATGAAAGGCACACTGCTCTTCTTGAATCCGAGGTGCAAAAATTGGTCAGAGCCTCTTTTTCAACACCCCAGAACAAGCTTTTCCAGGGAGGCTGAGTAGAATGATCCCTCAATAGTTGGAAAACCCTCCCGTTTTTTTCCTCTTTTATCTTGGGAACAACATCCTAGTCTGTCACTCCATAGGCTTTGTCCCAGACATCCATGCTACATTGAATAGGTGTATCAACCCAACAATCTCCAAAACTGTAGGTGGTTCAGGTATCTCATTAGGATGCCTCTTGGGTACCTCCCTTTGGAGGTTTTCCTAGGAGGTCCCACTTGGAAGAGACCCAGGGACAGACACAGAACTTGACCAGACTGGAGGGACTATATACCCTTTCTGGCCTGGGAATCCCTTAGGTTTCTCGTTTCTTCCAGAGCGGAGGAGGAATGACTGACTTTTCCTCCTGGACCTAACACTGGTGAATTGAAAGCTAACATTTTACCTGATACATTCCTGTCTGAGACTAACCCCCACAACTCAAACTTTGATAAACAGAATGAAAAATAAGATGCATGCACATCAGGTAAACTCTTGACTGAAAATGTCAATCATATAGTCATATTCAGTAAATTTGAATAATATTGAAAAGTTCATATATTTTAGGAAATCAAGTCACTAAGTGAAACACATTATACAGAATAATTATACATGGAATGATGTTTTCAAGCCCTTATTTCTGTTAACTATGTCGATTTTCCGCTTACAGTTAATGAAGACATAATGTTTAAGATTAGCATATTACATCAGACCAATACAAAAAACCATTTTTATTACAAAACTGTGGGTTTAATGAAAACTTTGTTTAATACTGACTTAAAGGTCATTATTTTCAAAAGGCACCTTTAGTCTGACCAACAAGCCTCAGCTGCATATTCCAATTTACTGAAAATGACTGTAGAAGGTGGCAAAGGTTTAAAGGTAGAAACCATTAGTGTTTACTTTGTTGTGCCATGCTCCAAAACAAAAAATACCAGTTGGAAATGTTTTCCTGCAATTCACATAAATACAATGAGCTCTTATTACAAGTAAAAAGACTCTATTTAATGCCATGTTGCTTAATTTTGTTAAATTTCTAACACTGTATGTTTATTCATTTGCATATTTGGAAAAGCCATCTGATTCAGCCATGCAAAATCCAAATGGGTGGCCATGGTGTTGGACAAAAAGGTTTTTCAGTGCCTTAAAGTCAACATTATGTTCTCTCTGCAGTCAGAGAAAGTCTAACACTACTGCACAGTCAAAAGGTTGTTCAACAGCAGTGAACCCTCTGTCAACACAGAAATGTTAAACATGAACAAAGATCTACAGGTTAATTGCTATTTCAGTAATTTGTCATTTAAAATTAATTACCATCCTCTCAGTGGTGTTGTTTATTTGTTTAATTTAGCTTTATATTTTACTTGGGTTTTTCCAAGGTTATTTATGCATGATTTCCTTTTATGACAAGTAAATTAACTGAGTCATGGATGTTTTACAGAAATCAGAGAACTGCTGTGAAATTTTCACCTTCTGGCTCAAACTAGCTTTTGACTTTTATGCATTATTCCACAATTAAACATGTTTGGTAGAAGAGTAATCAAAATTAATCATAATAGCAAACCTTGCATTCACTTGATGATGAAAGACTACAAATTAAATTTTGTCAATGTCTGTGGCATCTCTGCTATACAAACAACGTTGGTTCTCTTTAGTGACAGAAATTGTAAAAACTAATAACAAACAGAATTAAGTTCATTTAGAAATGAATAAGAGCTGCAGAGAAAATCAAGCTTTGTTAGAGAATTACCAGTCAATATTAGTGAAAATCTATTCTTACCACCCCACAATTTCCTAATTATTCTGGATTATATTTTATTGATGATTTTTCTTCAATTCACTATCAATTTACTTCGAAAATTGCAGAAGTTAATTGCAAAACTCTGACAACGGCTACGCAAAGTTGTGTCACAGCTTACAAATATTATCGGAAGCTTAAGAAGAAAATGGGAAATATTTTTAGACAGCTTGGACTGAGTTCAAGACTTCTCATGAGGATGTCTGTTTTACTTACTCTAACGTAACTGTATGAGTCTAAACTGTGTGATTAATTTCCGACAGTTTAAGCAGAACAATAATTACCACAAGATCCGGACTAGCATCTAAGAAGATTGAAACAGTCTGTGGCTGTGGATCTCTCATGTGTAACTCAGTACAGGAGGCAAGTTTTCCTGAACTACAGACTTTTTTTATGCAGAGCGATGAGTGGCTATTAAGTTAATATTATTTTACAGTTATGCCAAAATGTATAACTGTGTTTAGATGCATTTGGTGAAAAGCCAAAACAATGCAGGTAGGTCCATTCTGGAGATTATGAATACTGGAGCCTATGAGGGAAGCATGTGTTCAGAGCCGGGTCCCTATATAGGGGTACTTAGGGGACATTTAAACAGAGATGTGTCCATGTTATATCTGCTGGATATAAGATATCTACATCCAATAAAGTGTGTGGAAGTGTATGTAAATAAAAACTGTTTCCAGCTGCCAGATCTATCAAGACCAGATTAGAATAGACTTAAGTTTCATAAATTATATGTGGAGTTTATTCTATCATTTCTGTAGCCAAATCTATAGTTGTGATTAAAAAAAAAGCCCAGATGTAAGGCAATGTTAGGGGTGTGGAGTTGTAGCTAAATCTATCTCTCACAAGATTGATGGATTTTTGTTCTGATCTTAACAAATAAACAAACTAAACCAATGTACATTGTTCTTTGTTGGTGGTGGTACAGGTCTTTTTATTTTTTCATTTGCAGGGATTGCAACCACAGATGCTGGAATTTTGGTACCCAAGAGGACTTTAAGCAAACAGACTCACACATACAAAAAAAATCCTGGTTTCTTGACACACTAATCTACAGTCTAGGTTTGGGCTCAGGGGGAGGTCCAACATATGTGATTTCAGTAGCTCTTAGTTAGAGATCTCCTCGGGAAACTTTGAGCTAATCACTGCTTTTAGACGTGGGAACCAATGAGTCCCGTGATGAATGGAGACTGTTGCCTTCAGTGGGGGCGGCAACCATTGGTGGCATATAAAGTAAAGAATGAAGGTTATGTTTGTGGATCAGATCAGATTGGAGGCCATTTGTTGACCTCCCAAGATGTCTAGATGTGTGAAACCCACACACGCATGACCTAAAGCGGCCTCCACCCAAACATTAAGACAAAGCACCTTTAACATTCAAAGCTTCATGCATCAGTTTGGGGCCTTTAATGTGATAAACTTCATGTAGAAGAGTGATAACTTGACAGGGGTATTCTAAAGTGTTTGTATCATTCAGGAATAGGCTACGTCGGGTGAATGGTGGTCTGAAAGGGGAGATAAAATGCCCTTTTATCTTTTTGTGCTTTATTCATTCATAAAATGTGGTTTTAGTTTCATGTTCTGGAACATGTTAGAGTGAAACCCAGAGACTTGGGGACGGAGAGAGCCTTCAACTATAAAGGCACACGGAGAAAAGTACAGTAATCACCATGACTTTAAACTGCATTATGTGTGTGTGTGTGTATGTGTGTTGCTGTTAAATAAGACAATGTGTGGACCATGCTTGAGAAAACATGGTGCGAATGTTCAAAAGGAAGCTTTAACCCAGATAAACTCCCCTGGAAAGGGTCCCACACATTTCTCCTGGGTCTCAGTCTTATTTAAGCTAAAATCCAGCCTTGCTACTCTGTGCAGTTTCAGCCAAGTTGAATCCAACATAAATTACTACTACTTTGCACTTATTTCCAGGTATCTCACCCCTGTGTCTCGTAGCTCTCACCTTGGGCCAGCGCCTTGGCCTGGCTTGTCTCTCGTCTTTCTCTGGCACTTGAAGCAGACAGGCAAATTACGGCGGCATTGGAAACCGAGGTGAGAGCATGACATCCTGCAACGGCCAACTTCCGAGTGGTGCTGCATATCAGCTAAACTCGGTGTAGATTACATGCTTGTGGCTTGTTGAGAATGATACAGGTGAGTGGAAATATGCCAATTGAGAAGGCTAAAAGGTACTAACTGCTTTATCAGGTGGTTATGAAGAGGCTGGTGAGAAAAAGAACAATGAAACTCTATGTTCACTGTTCGTCCCATTTACTAAATATTAACATTATTTTATGCCGACACTCCTGCCTTTCCTTTGATTTCCTGTGAAGCTCTTTGAATTGCCTTGTTTATGGATGGTGCTCTATCAATAAACTTGTCTTACCTTTTGTACAAGGCACCTTTTCTTCATTTGTTGTATCTCCTCAACCATCTAAATGAATTTATTTTTGTCTGATCTAATGGCAATTACATAAAAATCTACCTTGCCATTATTAGCAACTGACACAATAGAGGACCTGTTACACTGACCAAACACTGAACAATGTGAATTAATAAGCAGATATGCTTCACATTCTGTACATGTACTGTTTTTTCTTGTTGAGGGAAACTGCATTTTTTAACATGGATCTAAAGAAATCCAGTCCAACACACAATAATAACCAGAACTGATGTGTCTGAGCTCTTAACAACCTGAACTCCTCAAAGGCATTTTTTTAATCACTCACTTCACATGCCACTTTTTTTGTATGCCTTTCTTAAACTTGTGCACTTTGCATTTCCAGGTATATACAGTCCCTTTGCGAAAATGAAAAATAAAAATCTGAAAAGTGTGTCTTTGCTTGTGTATTCGGCCCATCTAAGTAAATCCTTGTAGAGGCAACTTTTGTTGCAGTTAGAACAGCAACTCTTTTTGGATATGTCTCTACGGGGTATGCAAATCTATAAGCCAAAACATTTGTACGATCTTTCTTTGCTAAATAGCCCACAGCTTGTGTTCTCTAACAGCTCTGAGGCTTTCACAGAGCAGCTGGATTTATACTAAGATTAAATTATTAATATATAGACTCTATCTACTCATATTGCGACTTATGAAGGCAATTGGTTCTACAGGATTTTATTTATAAATGCTAGAGTAAACAGGTCTGAAAACAAGAGCACACAATTTGTTCCTATTTGTAAAGAGTAATTTAAAACAGTGCATAATTGTCCTTTCACTTCCTAATTATACGTCACTTTGGTCTATCACACAAAACCCCAACACAGCACAGTAAATTGTGTGGCTGAAATGTGGGAAAACAGCAAAATGTTCAAGAGGTATGAATACTTTCACAAGTTTAAAAGAAGTTTCCTGAAACTAGTAAAAACTGGCACATGTGATCCTGAAAGTCTGGCTAATGACTAAAAAGTTGCCATAAAACAGTAAACCGTTAAATAGACTGACTCTCACATATACCTTTATATCCATAAAGATAAAATATCAGCACGGAAAATCCAGGTGGAGAAAGTTTTGCTCCAAATAACCGCAGCATTTGGACTTCCTCAGAAGAAACCAGAATCTTTGAAATATATGTCAGGGCACTAAAGTTTCATTTGATTTACATCATTTCTGCATGGTTTGGCACAGGGAAAAACTGTAAATCATCCAACTTGCTCTGATAGCCATGTAAATCAGGGGTGTCAACCAATATCTTAATCTTCAAGGTACATTTCAACAGGCTTGAGTTATGTTAGATCCAACTGGGAGTTCCCAGAGTAGACAATTAATGTCAGAGCACTATAGTGTTGAAAGGTGATGTCATTGTTGTATGTCACTGTTCATTAGCTTTAAAATTTTTCAGAAGTGTTTATTGAAATTAGGATAAATGTGCTATTACGTGCTGTTTTTAAAAAAAATTAATTTCATATTTAAGATAAAGAACAGAAATAACCTTAATTGTCCCATAGAAGGGAAATTCAGGTGTAACAGCGGCATCAGATATATGGGTTCACAAACAAAAGTTTCAAAAGTGTTAGAAAATCTATAAAAAAACAAGATAACAATAACAACAATAATAGCAATAATAATACACCATATAAGATTATAACATAAAGATGCTGTGCAGTTATTAAAATAGAAATATCGTACTCACAATCCAAGGGATGTGCAACTGAGTAGGATTGACTTTTTAAAAATGTACACAATGTGCATGTGTATTGAACTTTATAAAACACAACAAACTATTTACAATACAGTATACAAAAAACAGATGTGCAATAACAGCAGAAATGTTATTAAAAATGAGTAAAAAAGAATCAAAATGATTGTGCAAATGGCAGCAGGGATATAAACACCAGCAGAGACAAAAAAGAACCCCCAGAAGTTATGGGCCAAACAGTAAACCCATATGGATCTTTGCCTGCTTTACGATGCTTTTGTTTTGGTAATATGTTTGTAATTACAGAGATGGGGACAAATTTCCTTCATGCAACAGTTAAAATGGATTTCTGTGATATTTTTGCATTTTATAATTGCTTGCAGAAGCAATTTAGAGATTAAACCCTGAAGCAACAAATGAAAATATTAAAATTTATTATAAGAAGTCAGTTGATAAAATCATGAAATTCTGCTGGTTTACATAACCTGCAAACTGCAGTCCTGCTTCCTCAATGATCAATCATAAAGTCATAAATATTAAAAGAATTGTCTGTAAGAGCCTTCTTTTAGAAATGATCATCTGTTTATTTTTAAATTAATTTTAATCCACCAAATTAGAGTCTTTTGAAACATTGATTGGTGGCGGTGAAACATTTTCACCACTGTTGAGTTTTTGAACGCTGTGACGCTACTAGTTTAAAAATAAACATTTTCACCACTGGAAGGTTTGTGAGCTAAGACAGTGTGTTATCCTAACTCTACTTGTGTTTTTGACGCTGCTCTTGTAGCAGGTGCAGGCTTGCCCCACTGTGAACTCTAAAGGAGCGGGTCGTGTGTCACATTATCCGATTGTTGGCCTCCTTGTTTGGTCCAATTGGCTGCTCAGGTTCCTGGAGCGAGAACATGTCTGGGATGGCTGTCAAGCCTTTCACGCAGTTGGTGAAGGACTGGGATCAGTCTGATGTTTCAGTCTGTTCTGAGTTTACATTCAGTCATTTGAGTGTCTATATTGTAAAATGTCAACTTTAATCAATTTTATGACAAGGTACAGCACTCTGAAAGATAACCTAAGTAAATACAAAATGTAATTTTCAAATTATTTAATTTATTAAGGCCAAAGTAGCTATCTGACCCAACATGCCTCGTAATCACCCCTCTTGTTAAATCATGAATTATCCACATTAACCAAATCTCTTGGTTCAGTTTTACAAGCCACAACCAGAAGTGATTACTGTCAGACCTGTAGAATCAAGAAATCCCTTAAATAGAACCTATCTGACAACATGAAGTAGGCTAAAAGATCTTAAAAGGTATAACGTCATGCCTCAATCTAAAGAAATTCAACAACAGAAGAGAAATAAATTTGTCTATCAGTCTGTTCTAAGGCTTTGGGACTTCAGTGAATCACAATCATTACCATTATTAACAAATGGAAAAAACATGGAACAGTGGTGGACCTTTTCAGTGGTGAACACCAACCAACATTACCCCAAGAGCTCATTAGCAATTCATACAGGAGGTTAGAAAAAAACTCCAGAAAAATATCGAAAACACTGCAGGTCTCAGCTGTCCAAAATTAGGGTCAAAATTGAATCTATGGACCAGTTCCA
This sequence comes from Anableps anableps, assembly GCA_014839685.1. NCBI lineage: Eukaryota > Metazoa > Chordata > Actinopteri > Cyprinodontiformes > Anablepidae > Anableps > Anableps anableps. The sequence goes on from CM026074.1 coordinate 17,214,842, forward strand.
AGGCAAAATCCACAGCTAATCAAAAAGGATATATATATATATATATATATATATATATATATATATATATATATATATATATATATATATATATATATATATATATATATATATACATAAAAATTCCCTTCTCACCCTCCACGGGTGGTCTTTCTCAACCTCTGAGCTCGGGTCCTCTACCAGAGGCCTGGGAGCTTGAGGGTTCTGCGTAGTATCTTGGCTGTGCCGAGAACTGCGCATTTCTGGACTGAGATGTCTGATGTTGTTCCTGGGATCTGTTTTAGCCACTGCTCCAGCTTGGGGGTGACTGCCCCGAGGGCCCCGATGACCACAGGCACCACTGTGGTCTTCACCTTCCAGGCCTTCTCCAGTTCCTCTCTGAGGCCCTGGTATTTCTCCAGTTTCTCGTGTTCCTTTTTCCTGATGTTGCAATCGCTTGGTATTGCTACATCCACCACAACGGCTTTCCTCTGTTGTTTATCCACCACCACGATGTCCGGTTGGTTCGCCATTACCATTTTGTCTGTCTGGATCTGGAAGTCCCACAGGATCTTAGCTCGGTCATTCTCCACCACCTTTGGGGGTGTGCCCCACTTTGATCTCGGGGCTTCCAGTCCATATCCTGCACAGATGTTTCTGTACACTATGCCCGCCACTTGGTTATGACGTTCCATGTACGCTTTCCCTGCCAGCATCTTGCACCCTGCTGTTATGTGTTGGACTGTCTCAGGGGCCTCCTTGCACAATCTACACCTTGGATCTTGTCTGGTGTGGTAGATCTGAGCCTCTATTGCTCTGGTGTTTAGGGCCTGTTCCTGTGCAGCCAGGATGAGTGCCTCTGTGCTGTCCTTGAGTCCAGCTTTTTCCAGCCATTGGTAGGATTTCCTGATATCAGCCACTTCAGTTATTTGTCGGTGGTACATCCCATGTAGGGGCTTATCCTCCCATGATGGTTCCTCCAGCACCTCATCCTCTGGTCCCCATTGTTTGAGACATTCGCTGAGCACATCGTCGGTTGAAGCTTTGACCTTGATGTATTTATGGATCTTGGATGTTTCATCCTGAACAGTGGCTCTCACACTCGCTAGTCCTCTGCCTCCATCCCTACGGCTCGCGTATAGTCTCAGGATGCTGGATTTAGGGTGGAACCCTCCATGCATGGTTAGTAGTTTCCGAGTTTTAACATCCATGGTCTTTATCTCTTCCTTTGGCCAGCTTATTATTCCTGCAGGGTATCTGATTACTGGCAAGGCATAGCTGTTTATTGCACGGATCTTGTTCTTGCCATTGAGCTGGCTTCTCAGGACTTGCCTTACTCGTTGGAGGTATTTGGCTGTGGCTCCTTTCCTTGTGACCTCATCGAGGCTGCCATTTGCTTGTGGTATTCCCAGGTACTTGTAACTGTCCTCAATGTCTGCTATTGTTCCCTCTGGGAGTGAGACCCCTTCTGTGTGGATGACCTTCCCTCTCTGTGTAACCATCCGACCACACTTCTCTAGTCCGAACGACATCCCAATGTCAGTGCTGTAGATCCTGGTGGTGTGGATCAGTGAGTCGATGTCTCGTTTGCTCTTAGCGTACAGCTTGATGTCATCCATGTAGAGGAGGTGACTGATGGTGGCTCCGTTCTTGAGTCGGTATCCGTAGCCAGTCTTGTTGATGACTTGGCTGAGGGGGTTCAGACCTATATAGAACAGCAGTGGGGACAGAGCGTCTCCTTGGTATATGCCACATTTGATGGACACTTGTGCAATTGGCTTGTAGTTGGCTTCAAGGGTGGTTTTCCACATCCCCATCGAGGCTGCAATGAAGGCTCTTAGAGTCCTGTTGATGTTGTACATCTCTAAGCATTCAATGATCCAAGTGTGTGGCATTGAGTCATAGGCTTTCTTGTGCACAGGTTGGTGTGTCGGGTTTTGCAGTCTCGGGCGACTGTTTGGTCTACCAGGAGTTGGTGTTTGGCTCCTCTGGTATTTATGCCGATGCCCTTCTGTGCTGTACTCATGTATTTATCCATGTGCCCACCTATCTTAGCTGCTATGATGCCTGACATGAGCTTCCATGTTGTAGAGAGACAGGTTATTGGCCGATAGTTGGATGGGACCGAACCCTTTGAGGGATCCTTCTGGATCAGGATTGTGCGCCCTTCAGTTAACCATTCAGGGTGAGTCCCACTTTGTAGCAGCTGGTTCATTTGAGCTGCCAGTCGCTCATGGAGGGCAGTGAGTTTCTTTAGCCAGTAGGCATGGATCATGTCAGGCATCGGGATTGCCTGGTGTTCATTCGGGCCACGATCCTACCTCTCAGGTCAGTTGCTGCCTCGTTCAGCTTTGATGGTTCGTTCATTATTGGGGCTGCATACCCAATCTCCGGGTGGGGAGTTGAAGCTAACTCCCCTCTGACCTGGCGTCCTGGCTCCCCCTTGCCGTAGCATTTGTGTTGTACCTCGTCTATCTCAAGTTGTGACAGCATTGCCGTTTGCGGATGTTGGAACACTGAGCTACTAGTTGTTTGGCAGTTAGTGTTGAATGGGGATGTCGACGTAACCATTCCTCCCGCATTCTTTGCATGTAACCCCTCTGACTAGGGTTACTTGAGTAGTAGCATTCCAACAGATCCAAGTTTTCACCTCTCGCCCAATTCCGTCTTGTTCCAGTAACCCATTTTTCGTGAAGGTGCCCTGGTTCCCCAGCACCTGACGCAGACCTTGTTTGACCGGGCGACGTCTGAGCCGGCATGGCGTGTATTCCTTTGTCACTCATCATGAGGTAGGCAGTAGCGCGAAGGATCTTGCCTAAGGACCCACACTGGATATCTCAACCAAGCGACCCGGCCTGGATTCGAACCCCGGTCTCCCGCCCGGGTGAAGGTCGGGTGACTTACCCATTGAGCTACCCAGCCGCTTATATATATATATATATATATATATATATATATATATATATATATATATATATATATATATATATATATGACACTAATACAGCGTTTGTGAAAAAATAGAATATTGTACCAACAGTCAAACACGGTGGTGGTAGTGTGATAGTCTGGGGTTGCTTTGCTGCTTCAGGACCTGGATGAGTTCCTATTATTAATGGAACCATGAATTTTGCTCTTTGACAGAAAATCCTGAAGAAGAATGTCCGACCATCACTTTGGGGACTTAATTCCACGCTTATGTAGGTTATTCAGAAACACAATGAATTGAAGCACATTAGCAAATCCCCATTTGAAAGAAGCATTAGGAGTACCCTTGCCAAAGTCCAGCCTAAACCTGATTGAGATGCTCTAAGCATCACTTGAACATGCTTGAAAACCATTCATGATAGTTGAATTAAAACAGTTTAGCAAAATAGAGTGGGCAAAAATTCTTCAAGAGTGGTATAAAATACTGAATACCACTTTTTCAGGTTGGTAGATCACTTTTAATAAATGATATCATCATTTGAGAACGATATATGTGTAGGGGATTTGTGTCAAGCTCCTATGAATCCTAAGTGTCCAGACAGTTGACACGGTTGATAGAGCTGTACCATTCATCGCTGTTGCCCTCTTATCAGCTATAATTGCACAGCTAAGATAGAGGACTAAATACTTTATAAAGAAAGCCACATGATGAAGGAGAAATTATTTAACTGCTCATCAATGTTTCTGTGAGAATCAGTTAAGTTAATTTCATTCCCTTACACACGTTTACCATTTGATGTAACAGGATTTATTCCTCACACCTAATATAAACCAGACTTTTGGTTTTCTGCTGTACTAGGCTCCTGGCAAGCCACCTGAGCAGCTGCTGGCCTTGAACCCAAACTCCCTCACCAAGAGTGGATAAAGGGGAGAGGAAAAAAAAGTCCAAGTGCATGACATGTCCATGTGGTTGTTTAATGATAAAGTTCTAATTTGGAAATTTGAAATAACATTCCCAACAAATGCTTAACAAACACTTAAAATCAATTTGAGGTGATTTGGAAGAAAAACTTCAAGATGTGAATCAAGTTTCAGCCTCTTCCTGCCTGGTCAAGTGGTGGTTAAAAACTACTTGAGGGCGTAAACGCCTCTCTGACCATCAGACACGTTCTTGGACTCCACCAAAATCCCAGATCAACCGGTGTTGTGGATAAACTTGTACATCAGTACAAGAAAATTATTCTGTAGTCACTTTGAACATGATTTACGGCCCATGTCATCCACTACAAGCGGTAGCTCTTTTCAAAATATTTTGTTTTTATTTATGGAATGGTTCCAGCCTCATAAATTGGCTGCAGGAGGTTTATAGTAAAAAGAACTATGTGGTTTTTCCAACAAAGGAAACTTTGTGTGCATGCACCTTTTTCATGCAAAGCCAATAAGACCTTAAACTAAACCAAATATGATGAATCCAAATAAACTTCCTGCTGTAGGAATTTCTGAGAGCATGCATATAATATCCAGGTGCAGTAAGAGATCAAATGTGTCAAGTTTACTCTGCTTAGTGGGAGAATGCAAGATCAAGACTGTTGGCAAGATATGCTATAGAGCCTAATTACAGTATCTAATTATCATCTAACCTTTATCATGTAAAGCACTTTGAATTGCCTTGTTGCTGAAATGTGGCATAAAAATAAACTTGACTTCACTTTACTTGACTTAGCCTATACTTAAGTGGGTTGTTCATGTGTGATCTTAGGCTGTAATGGGAGATGGATGGACAAATTGGGGCTGCTCCGGTCTGTCACTGTAAAAAAAGAAAAAAAACAACAACAACAAAAAAAACTGAGCTACAAAGAAAAGCTCTCATTTTACAAACTGTCTATGGTCTGATTCTCACCTACAGTCATGAGATATGGCTCGTGATTGACAGAACAAGATCCCGGACACAAGAAGAAGAAACAGGTTTTCTCTGTAAGGTAGCCTTAGAGATGAGTGTGATGAGCTCTGCCACTCCTGGAGTAGAGTCGCTGCTCCTCCCCATCAAGAGAAGTCATTTAAGATGGTTCCGATATCTGGTCAGGATGCCTCCCTTTGGAGTTTTTCTGTTACCGTGAGGAGACTAGAAGGCAGACCCAGAATATCTGAACTGGCAATGCCTTGAATGAGCTGGAGAGTGTCACTGGGGAGAGGGATGTTACCCATCCATCAAGTTTTGAAACACATTTCTGGACCTAAATTCCCAGTTGAAGCCATCATGTGGTGTGAAATTTGGGTTAGGATTTTCAACCTAATCCTTTAAATCCATCCCGTTCCTCTTTTGCTTTCATAAAAAGCAAAGTCCAAGTGGATTAGAAAAATAAACGTGTCTGTTGTGAATTTGGCTTCAATTTTATCTGCAAAGTTTTTTCTTTTGATAAGGACTTTTCCAACTTACATACCACCACTCTGCTTTTTAGAAATTATTGCAAAAGAAGAAAAGGTCAAACTTTAAGGCTTAAATATTTCTCTTTCTTATTCAATAGTTTTCGCAGCAACACTATTTCCACTCTTTAAGTGATTCATAAACAAGTTTATCTCCAAAAGAATTTCTGTGTCAGTAAAGGAAAACAAAATGAGCAGTGAACATACACAGGCAAACCAGGGCACTAGAGTAGTGGACACTTGTGAAATAATGAAAATATATATGAATAAATAGTTAAAAACTAAAGTTAAATACTAAATTAATGTAAACACAATTGATTGGGCTTGAAACAGTGCTCTTTAGGTCATGACAGCGGAAGTGAGGGAGATAATGAATGTATATGGGGTAAACGAGGGCAACAGCATGGCCAAGAGAAAAACCTTTCTCTCTTTATTTTCCTCAGTTCTCATCTTCTCATCCATCCAAGTCTGGCTGTTTTCAAACCCCGCATCGCTCCTGATGGATATTAATGACATGGGGCAACATGATCCGACTTCGTCCTTTTCATCCCTGGTCCACAGCTTGCTTCTTTGCTGATCAGTGTCTCCTGTCCTCCATCTTAATCGTATTGGCTGTGCATCACCCCAGCACCAGATGGGGAGCACACAGATGAGCCTTATTGCCTGCTGTATCTGTTCCTTCAACCTGAAGACACACATGCATAGCATCATCTCGTATTTGTGTCACTAGTTTCTTTGTGTTGGTTGCCGTTAGTTAAGGCGTGAAATAAAATCAATATGTGACCTCCAGCCTCCAGATTGGTGGGGCCCATAAATCTGCTGGTATAGTTCAACAAAGATCACCTTTGACCCTCGCAAAACCTGCTTGCATTTCTGTGCAGGGAGGGGTGACTGCTGAACATGCAATCAGCCGTTAAAAAATAAACAAGGCATGGATTATAATAGTAAAATTAAACAAGTCATCTCATGCAGATACTTGTGGTCCTTCACTATATCTCTCTGCCTGACAGACGGATTAAGAGCCGGTGTCAGTCTGCAGAGGATCTCTGTCTCCATGTCACGTCTTTGCGCCTGATTCTCTATGTCTGTCTCTCGCTCCTTTTTGCTCTCAGGCACATCTCAGTCTCAGGCACCATCCTTCTCTTTTCCCACCTTCTGACTCAGTTTTAAAGCAGCCGACAGTTGTCCTTTGGTGCTCTCCTTCCTCGTAAACACCACTTGCTTGAGTTTCACCTTTCCCCTACCATCACCCCATCCACTGGACACCCTCCTCCCCTGTCGACATATGGTACACAACCACTTCAACTGCACATACATATACAAACACTTTTCTATAACCTTAAAATATCTAGTTTTCATGCTTATCAAGTAAATATCCTAAAGAGGGAGCTGGTGGCTTACTGAGCCACACTGATTTTAAAAGATGGTCCTGAATTTGTCACTTCATACCATTTTTAGCTTGGAAAGAATGATTTATTGACTGCTTTAAATAGTTTTAGTATTTTACAATCAATGTGGAGGTAAAAGGCTGTATGGCATATCATTGCACTTATTTTAATAATAAATTAGGAAGAATAATAATTATCTTTGTGAACAAATCTCGACCTTGACATGTCTCATTAACAGGGCCGGTTCTTGGCATGATTACATGAGGGGGCAGGCGGAAATGTGAAGGGGGCATCTTCATCCGTACACAACTTGCTCCAGCATATTCTTTGTTTATTGGGGTAATAGCTAAAAGCTGAAATTTAAAAAAAAAAATTAGATTCAGAATGACGACAATGGAAAGGCATCAGTTTATGGAACAATCTTGACAGTGAGATAAAACTAAATCTAAATTTTTTTCTACATTTAGAAGAAATTTGAAAATCATTAGGATGAAGCAATATGCTGTTGAATAAGCATTTGTTTTGTTGTGTAATTATTATTTTTTTTGTGTGTATTTTTTGTGTATTTGAATTATGTCTCTAATAGTCTTCTGAGCTGAATAGCTAATTTTCTTTTTATGTGAATTGTTGGGTTTCAGATGACGTAGTGTCGATGTCACGAAATGCAGATGGAAGGCAGGAAGTAAATGCAGTAATCCCATTTCATTTTGTTGATTCAGCATCAAAATGCTTAAGTTTTGTGCTATAAGCAGTTGTTGCAACTGCTCTAATCTAGAGAAAGATAAATGTTTTTTCATTTTCTGAAAGTAGTGTGTCACAAAGGAGTTAGTTTTAAAAAACCTACACAAAAAAGAGGACAAAACTGGATCAACAATCTATGGCTAAAAACAGGAGGTGCAGAAAACAGACAATGCAAGAGTTTGCAGCAACCACTTTCTAACAGGTAAGGATGGTATCATTTATTAAATCATATTGTCTGATATTTTATCAGACAATTATTTGGACAAGCAAGCATCGTTTTTAATGAGGTTTCTGTAGATATCTGCGAATGGTTGATCTGCATTTAGGAAATGCAGTATGATTCAACATCAACATATACATACAACTCCAGTGCAAATTTGGGTTTACAGAAAGTAAATAAATGATTTACAAGTGGAGTCAAGGACATAGAAATAACAGGGATTAATTCATTGTTAGTGTTAGAGGTAACATTGTTATTATAGGCTAATGACTTAAAATAGCACAACTCACTACTCATCTGGGTAGAAACAAGGCGATAGCCATTTAAAGCTTCTTTAGATCCTAAACGGTTGACTCAACCTGAAACAAAAAAAAAAATTGTAGGCTTCGAGGCTTTTGAAAGCTTTCATCTGGTTTATAGTATAATACAAGGTCTGTAGCACCAGACAGTTTATGTCAATTGCCTCCATGCTGGGTAAATCCTCCAGATTATATGACAAGACTCCTTTATTAAGACTATATGGGTCATATCCTAGATGTATGCGTATTTTTCGCAATATCTCATCTGTGCCAGCACATTTATGGTATTAGCGTACTCACTGTTATCCATTTTGCTGTGTTTTGAACTGGAGTAAATAATTTCCAGCCCCCCATCTGAATCTCGTGTGTCATCCGGGCCACATGACTGTAACCCAACAATAGGGGCCAGATATAAGTTTCTACTTCTTTCTGTTCCTTTTCATTCATGATTTCTTTTAATTGTTACATGAACTATTCATATTTATTATTAAGAAAATAAAATTATTATTATTAAGCAAATTAAATAAAAAATTAAAATTAAATTAAATCAACTTTGTCCAACTCCACAAAAATGAATTTCACTTTGTCAGGCTTCGACCCTAAGACCTGCCCAGCTTGGGTGTCCCACCTGAAGCAAAGCTCCTGAGGTAATAGTTCCTGGTATAGTTCTTAAGGTCACTGAGGTACGTAACCCCCCCAGACCACAATAAGGTGGAAATCCCTCAGGGGGGAAAAAGAAAATAATAATAAATAATAAGAAGAAAAATTAAGCTATTCTTCATCCAAGATTGAACAACCAACATACCATTTATCTTACTGGATGGTCATTATGCATCTTAAACTAAGCTGAACCTAATAATATCATGCAGCATTAAATGAATGGAACTCCTTTTCAAAAAATAATTGTTGTTTTGCTATGCAGTTCAATATGTATTGATCAGATCACCGAGGAGAAAATAAATGCAGAGACACAGAGCTCTTTAAGAATTACTAAATCCTGTGAGAATGGAAAGTGAGAAAAGCTTAGTAAAAATTGCTGTGATTATTCTCAATACAACATAAAAAACTATAAAGTGATATAGGGGTCTTTCACATATGTCATTTTTCTTCAGTCTGTGTTATGCACCGGTCACTCATGTGTTTCTGTGCTTATGTGATTGAGAAACGCTTCCACTGACAGGCTCACATTTGAAAATGAACAGCAAAGCATTGCCCGGTTGATTTAACAAAATAGATGCTACATTTGCATCTGTTTTTATAGTTAACTATTTATAAAGTATCTCACAACATGAATCGCAATAACGAATTTCATGGAGCCTTTCTGTTAACTCAAAGTTTACAGCTTCAGCTTTCCCTCTCAGTGAGAGAGAAATCTGACGTTGCTAGCTTGTCAGGCTACTTGTAGGCTCATTTGCATACTGATTGCTGATAGGTTGTTTACTAGAAGAATCGAGGGAGGGGTTTGGGCTCCCTGCTGACTGCAGACAGTCAGGAGAAGATCACAATAGGCGGAGTGCAGAAGAAACTCAGTAAGATGTTCTGTTATTTTTGGCAGCTTTGATTTGATGGGGCAAGGCATTTGCTTGAGGAGGCATTGCCCTCTCTTATCCCAGCATATCACCGGCCTCACCACTAAGCATTTTTGGGCTGAATAAATGTCTTATAAATGTTTTAAAAATTCACAAACACATAGGCTAAAATTGGCCAAAAGGTGTAAAAGTGAATATTCAGCAGATGTCTAAAACCAGATCAAAAAGTCAATTAAATGTCTAGTTATGTGTTAGATATCTATCCAATACCTGCACGAACCTCTGTGCTTTTAGGTGCTACTTTTTTCTCATTGAGCAAATTAGCTACACAGTCACAAATATAACACTGTAATGAAATCAGATTTCAAGCAGCAATGAGCTTTCACAAGGTTCTGTGTTCTTAGAGCAAAGCCCGTATAGCTCATTTGTCAAATACACTAATGATAAATGAAACTTTATGTTTTATTGGTTATATTTACATTATAAATTACCCATTTATGCAATATTGCATTTGCAAAAACTGCTTGGGTGCAAAATTTTGTCAATTTTCTCATACCACACATTCATGGTCATTCTACGATTAATATTTTTGACAAGCTGGAAGGGCTTTCACAGTCCTTGATTCTCATATTTGAAATAGAATTTAATGAGATACTGAAGCTCACAGGTTTTGGAACGCACAGAGTTGTTTGTCTGTTTTCCCCCTTCTGACAAACTATGATAATGTCCTACATTTTGATTGGTTTTCAAAGTAATAGACTGTCACTAAAATGTGATGCATATCCAATGTCCGTTAGGCTCTTGGGTGTGTTTGCAGTCAGTCAAATTAAGTTTAGATAAGGTGAACCATAGATCAATCTATCTCGATCTTCTTAGCCTTTAGGTATACTCAATCAGGAATTTGGAGCAAATGTACAATTTACAAAATAGAAACATTTCTGGGGATGTTTGGATCATAGAAGCAAACAAGAAACGGGAAGAAAACATAGCAACAACTGGAAAACACTTCTTGTTCCAACAACTTTTGCTTTGTTTAGCTAGCCAAAGTGAATTTCAGGCTATGCAAAACTTGGGTCCAGTTGTGATGAACTCTACATCAGAGGAGGCTTTACTGGAAGCTACAGATTCAAAGAGAAGTAGGAGCTCACCATCTGTGCAACCACCATTGGTTATAACCAAAGCTTTTAGACCATAAATCAACCCCCTTTTAAATGGTGGTCAAATCCCAGCTGGTCTTTTATTTTATTATTTTTTTTTTAATCAATTTTACATCATTCACACACTTGTGAGTTGTGCAATTGTTTTGGTGTATTGAAAATGAAAGTAGTAAGTTCATAAATGCCTGAGATACATGGAGTCTAAATTGAGTCTGAGATATGAAATAACATCTGCTGCTTATTAAGAGGTTAAAGTTGTTCACTTAACTTTTAAGTGATTGGAAAGATATTTAATAAGGAGACAGGGGATATGTAAAGTTATCATTTATCCTATGGGAGGGATCAAATTCCTGAGTAGATTTTTATTAGAAACCACCTGACAATTTTCAAACGCTAAAAAAAAAAATCCCACAGACATCTTTAAAAATCATTCTTCTTTATCCTGTATGCATGGATATCTGCACTTTATTTCAACCAAACTAATAAATGAGCTGCGACTGTTTATTTAAAGCAAATTTTATACAGACTTGGTCGAGCTCTGCACAAGTGACGGATGTCTTGAACAGTTTATGCTGAAAAAAACCACAGCTTGTGTCATAAGATAAAGCTTCTCAGATTCCTTTAAAATTTACAATCATCTGTACATCTGTGCAGAGAAAACAAGCATATATCGAAAAAATACCAAAATGCTCTCCTTGAGTCCTGTTCACCAAGACAAAACAAATCCATCAGACCACTGGGCTTCATGCAGACTGGCTGTTTTTCTTGGTGCCACATGTCATCACAACAAAGACACCCATGGGAAATTGGGAATTATGTGTTATGATGGGAATGAATACCACAAACAAAAGCAGTTAAAAGCAGCCCTTTAGCTACTTTCTAACAGCACAGAGTGAGATGACAGATATGAAAATATTATGGAGGGATTTTATGGGGCTTTAACAGTGTTTGGACATGGAGTAGTATATATAAAAGGAAGTGCTTTAAGGGGTAGAGAGGTTGACTTTACTATAACGAGGGAAACGGCTTAAATTTGCTGTCGCACTGTCAACAAGAGCACAATTCCCACACTAATTGTGCAGCCAAGTTTTAAAAGACCCTCTACTTTCAGAGTTGACCATGCAGTTGTTCTGCCATGCAGCCAGACATCACTATAGAAATAAACACTCGGAACACGCTCAGAATAATTCACCACTGCATAAATATTCCTAGGAGGTAAACACAATTGCTTCCAGGTGCTGATGGAGATTCCACCAGCGCTCAAATGTGCTGCTGCTAACTGTCTCTGACCTCAAGCTTCATGTGGCGCTTCAATCATTGCGACGAGTTTCCATCAGTTTCTCCGGCAGGAGTTGAAAGTGACAAGCGGAGTGTGGGTTTCTTATTTAAACTCTTTTCTGGACTTCCTCTGAAAAGAGCAACTGTGTATTCTCTTCACTCAGCAGCTATAGTGGGGGCCCCTGAACAGAAAAACAGAGCTTTTGAAGATTCAGGAGGCCCTTGCCAAAGGGAGAAAACAAGTTGAAGTCATATCTTAAAATGAAAACCCGATGACAATAGGCCACTGACAGATGATACCATAGATTGTGCAGCTTACTGGATGGAAAATATCTGGTCTTTGTATGTTATAATGCTTTCCCCTAAATTTAAATACAGAACCTACAACATTCTCATAAATACATATAGATAAACATATTTTTTAGAATTAGAGATGCACCAATATGAATGTGGTCAGTTTACAAATTAGTGTTATTTTTGGAAACTATAAGACAAGAACAGCATTGAGAATCCTATTTTCAAGCTTTCATAAATTTATGTCACACTATGCAAGCGCAGACACTGTAAAACAGAGTTTTACTGTTTTAAAACAAAGTTTTAAACTAAGAAGTAACAACACAACAACTCTGCTTTGAAACGTCGTAGAAAATTCTTTTTAAAGATCTTCTTATATCTCTGTGCTTCTCCTAACTTTATTCTAAACAGATACTGAAAATAACTCATTTTGAGTATTTTCCCTCAATAGCACTGTGTGTTGTCAGTGTGATCTGATAACACTTAAACACTAGTGCATTCAAAGCAAAGTAAAAGATCTGAGTTTTCAGTTTACAACCTGCTGGTCTCTGGTCAGTGCAAGATGGAAATCGTCTGATCTTGATCGGCAGACAAATTCTTGGTGCGTCTTTCTTCAAAGTCGTAACTCATTAAAATCTGATTTAACAATATGGTCCCAACTGTTTGATATAAATTAGTTTCTAAAATTGAATACATTACATAGATGGAATAGTTTTTAGAGAAGGACATTGGCAGAACAAGCAGACCCTTTTATAATTAGGTTAGTACTGTATTTTTATGAAATTTTCTTTACAGAAGAAACCAAAGCTGAACTGTGGTTTGTGGTGGACCAGTTATGTACAGGACAGTGTTGAGACAGAAATCGTAAAGCAGAATTCATCGACCTCAGTCTGTTGGACCTCCAAGTTTGTCTCATAAAGCTTTCTTCTCTGTACCATGAGGATCTCCTTCTGCAGAAAAGTGGACATATTTTTGTGACTGTGTTGACTGTAAGCACCGTGATGAGCCCATACATAAAGACCTTGAGTCAAACCACAAGGAGAGAAGGAAAAACAACAGGACATTTGTTCTGTTAAAGTACTGCATGACAAGATTTATGTTCTACATTTGGACAATTTCTTCCCAAGGGAACACAAGGAGACAAAACACACCTCAAATTTCTGCTCAGAAATTACTCAAATGTTGGTGGTTGTTTTTTTACTTTTGAATAGACAATTGACAAACCACCACATCCCCACTTTTTAGACTGTCATAAAAACAAATACAACTTTCACACTATCATCTATCTGAATTTCATTTCGATGGTGCTGAAAGACACACGTACAGCATACGTGCAGTAACACTCCAGGATCGCCTTATTGCTTATTTGACACTGTAGTATTCACAATTTGATCACCACATAAGCCAGCCTGGCAAAGATTTATTTGGACATGTCAAAATTACTATGCAGCTCTCACAAACCATATATACAGCATATGTACACTACTAGTACAGAGCATCACAGCAATGACTCAAGATAACATTCATTAATCAGCTCTTATACAACACAGATACTTCACTCACCTTGGCATGCTGGATGCTTGGAACTCAATATGAAACTGACAGGATGACTTTATTCCTGATTAATTGGGCTAATATAATAACTGGACCACTTGAGGGCACACATAGCGCAATAAAATGTAATTCCCAAGTGGTCAGTTGATCCTTAAGTATGAAAAAAACAAACAAACAAACAAACAAAAAATAGGTGGTGACATTACAGCAAAAGTAACATATCCTGTCCAACAGTTGAAAACAATTTCACAGTTTTGATCTCATTACAGATGTGACATGACAGACATGACAGGATTTATGTTCCACAAATTATCCTTCTTTTGTTCTCATTTATATCCATGTAAAATGTATTTTCTGTACATCTCCATATGTGGAAACAATGTAACAGCAGCACTGTGTTTCAACTGATAATAAAAAAGGATGTAGGGATCACATATTAAAAAACCAGTGAGCATTTCTGGACAAGGTAGCATATTGGGATTATAAGTGGATACAGAGGACACTGACTGCTTAATTAATGAAGAAGCCAAACTGAGTGGGAAATTACCACTGTCGCAAATGTTGTAAAAGTGGACACACGACAGTAAAGAAAACAATAACAACAACAAAACACAAAACAGTCACCCACTAGAGAAAGTTATCAAAACAGTAATACCATTTAATGCACACAGTTCTGGCTGAGGGTTTTCTTTTAAAGAGACGTTATCCAGAACAACTTCTGCGCCTGCTTTTTGCCTGAGCTGTTAAAGGCAATGAATGACAAAACTGGAACATTTTTGGAGCATGGTAGAATTGAAAGCCCTCGAAGTTTATGAAGTTTAGTCAAATGTTCTGACTTTCAGCATGACAAAGACCCAAAGATTATACGCCTATCTTTGAATATTGTCAATTTGGCCAATAATGAGATCTGTACAAAATCAATTTTAAACCTTTTAAAAACCTGCATTTTGTTGGGGCCTTAAATAGCTATCCCAAACCCAAAAACTTAACTGACTGAACCATAGGCAGCTGTGAAAGAAGAAAGAAGTGAGAAGAATTTAGATGGTTGATGCGAATGCTTAGAATCTTTAATTGTTTCTCCATCCATCCAACCATCCATTTTCTATATCTGCTTGTCCTTGCAGTGTTGTGAAGGGGCTGGTGCCTTTCTATGGAGACACCCTGGACAAGTTGCCAGCACAGAGTCATAACTTTGAGAAATTTAGAGCAATCAGTTGACTGAACGGTAATGTTTTTGAATTGTGGGAGAAAGTACTCAGAGAGAACTCACGCATACAAGGGGAGACTATGCAAACTCCAAGGAGAAAGATCCCAAGATGGGATTAGAATCCAAGACCTTCTTGCTACAAGGCACCAGTGTTACCAACAGTGCTTCAGTGTAGCCCAGAATAACTTATGCTTGTGCTTTTTTGGATAAAAATAATGCTAAATAATACTGGTCTGGACAGTTATTTCATAACAAGAAGAAGAATCTCAAAAAGGTGACATATGTAGATGTAATTTATTGCCTCACTGTTGCAGGCCAACCTTTATTATGCCACGCGACACTCACGCCTATGTTGAACAACGATGCTTTTTAGAAATCGGGTCTCTGATGAGGGTAATTTTTTCTCCACCCCTCTCCTAATTTTTGGTAATTTTTCTAGTTCCCTGTGGTCGGAAATGTCTTGTTTCCTTAATGGCTTCCATTAAGGTTCCCAGAGTCCCCAGCATTGATCGTACCATCCCTCGAGGGAGCTTCTCTGTGTGTCCAATTAGGCCTTGAATTCAGGGAATTGTAATCAACACGTGGACTGATAATCCTGAAGCAGACTGAATCTGAAAAAAAAAAAACCCCACTTACTGGAATGCTGTTGCAGACTAGCTTTGCTAAAATGCACTGCATTCTAAGCCATAAAACATCAGCTGCACACCCATCTGTTTGTGAGTCCTCAGCATGAATCTTCTAGGTATTCAGTAAGATACAGGAGTGGAGAACAAAGCAAGAGTTCTTCAAAACTGTATCTGGGTGCTTATGTGGTTTTAGGGCAGTCTTTAGCCTGGATGTACATTTCCTGTTTTTCCAGTTTGAGGCTCCACCAGCACACTCTGACACTCATTAACCAGATGTCCTGCTGAGGGGGCCCTGTGCTGGGCTTCACCTCCATGAGCTCCAGAGTAATCACCAAACATCACCACCTAAGGGAACAAGCTGGTCTGCTGCACCACTGCAGAGTCAAGCAGCCATAGTTTAGCATTGGCTAAACTATGGCTACTATCTCTCCACCCCAGGGACTATGGTCACAATAGCATTAACTGTTGGCATTCCAATAAATGGGTACTTAATGACACTGAATGCAGAAAGACATTAGGTAATGTAGGGATTATTAGGTTGGGTTATTAGCAGCCATCCGTAATGCCTTGGTTCAGTGGGACCTGTCCAGCTGTTAGGAAACACACACACTATGTTTAGGGCAGATTACATGAAGCTTGACTGGCTGACTGTGGAGAGGAAGAGGCATCAATGTGAGGAATTCAAAATGGAAAAAAAAGAAGACTTCATCATTTTCTTCATTCATCTTTGGATATTTACAAGAATATACTTGAACGTTTAGAGCTCAAAAGTAAGGAAGCAATTTAGTTTTGCCTAAGGTAATTCTATTCATCATCTGAGCTTTTCATTTGTTAACTAGTCAACTACTTTAAGCAGCACAGATTTTCAGTCTGGAAAATAATCTTAAATTGCCTAAATGGTTCTATTTGCATTTTCAGACAGCTTCCATATTTACAGTTTTTTTCTTCAGGAAATGTATACTATGGCACCTGCTTTTTGGTGACCGTGGAGTCCTCGTCTCTTGTTTACGGATTTCCTGATTACAGCTCTGCAGGCTTCACAGTCATGCAGATGTACTCCTGGCGAGTGTCACCAAGTGCAGCTGCACAGTCAACCATTTACTCTGTATAACATTCAGGAAAATTGATATCTTATCCCTTATGTAAAGTAAACTCTTTATGGTATAAGCTAAAGAAAATCTGTATACAGTATACCTCTCTTTATTCATAAACATATAATGACAAATTTACTGGTACAAACAAACAAAAAAAAAAAAAAACCCCACTATATCCCCTTTCCTTTAATCTATTTTAAACATAACAGATGTTATTTTGATTGTTAATTCAGTTGAATAGATAATATAATTAAATAAATGAAAATGGCCTGGACAAAAAAATGTACCCTTAATTCATTATTTTATGTCAATGCCTTTTGAGGTAAACACTGCCACCAATCCACAGGAAGTTTGATCCAAACTGAAAACAAACTGAGCAAACCCAAAAGTTGTGTAACTAATTATTTAACATCTTCTAATTGGTTTTATTTGAAACAGTTTGCCAACCAGTCAGTAGATTACTCATTACTTTAATGAGCCTGAAGAGGTTGCTCCTTCAGCTTCAAGGTCTGTGCTTTTTGTGACTTGAAACATTTCCAAATAGTCAAATTGTTTCATTTGATAGGTATGATAAACATAGTAGCATTCCTTCTGCCAGCTGAACAGCAGTATGCAGTAACAAGTTGGGGAGGGGTAAAAATACCCAACTCTATGCTCCATACAATCAGAGAAAGCAACTTTCACTGGCACTTTGTCTGGCCTGTCTTTAAAAGGATTTCAAACTCTATATGATTAAAAAACTTGGTTTTGAAACTTTAAAACCTCTGTATACCTCAATACCAGTATTTGCCCTGCACGGACACGTCTCATGTCCACACAGCAGTATTCAGATCATTCTACAAACGTTCAATTGGATTATGATCTGGGCATGTAAAGGGTCATTGTGTGTTAGCCCACTGTTATTTTCTTAACCATTCTTGAGTTTTTTTTTTACCTGTGTGTTTTGGATCATTATTCTGTTAGAGGACGGATGACCTGAGACTGAGTCTGAACTTTCTCACTCTTGCCAGTATGTTTTGTTCATGAATGCCTCATAGACTTGAGACTTCATTATGCCATGCACAAATTCAAGTTCCCTGTGGCAGATGCAGCAAAGCAGCTTCATAGTAGGTATTGTGTTTTTTTCTTTGAAAGTTGAGGTTTCCTTCTGTAAACATTGGTGTGACTGTGCAAAAAGCTTAGACTTTGGTTCATCAGTACAAAGGATATTCTTCCAGAAAATGTAGGGCTCTTCAACAAGCAGGAATGTAGACAGGTGAAATAATTGCTTAACTTTTTGAATGAGCTTTTTTAACCCCACTGCATGCTGAAGGTCCTGCCTTGAGAAGCCAACAGAACCATGTCATCCACAAAACGCAACAACAGAACCCTGAGGTTCCATGAACCAGACATCCTCCTTTCCAAAATGGCACCTTCAGATATGGTCAATGAACACCACAAACAGGATTGGTGACAAGCTCGACTGTGTGCCAAGAATGCATGAAAGTTTTTGCTTTGGTTATACAAGAACTGGATAGGCCTTGGGGACACGGTCGTAAGCTTTCTGAAGAGCAACAAAACACATGTGGACTGGATGACCAAACTCCCATGAGAAGGGTAAAGATTTCAAAAAATAATTTCTTTCCACAATTTTATTTGTTTCTTATTTCACATGCAAACAACATACAGGTAGACCTTAGAAAATTGATTTTAATGCACTCACTTTTCAGGTTTCTGCTTTTCTGCTCTCCATGTCAACATCTTTCTCACTGCTAAGACATTTCCTGGTAGAGCTGATAAAATAAGTGTTAATGTCTGTTATTAATCTAGCTAAATGTTGACATAATAGGTCATGTTTCTAAATGTTGAAGGTAAATGAAGCATACAAAGACAAAAGAATCTTTAGCCTTTCACATCAAAGGCACAGAATCCTATGTTTCACACTTTATGATTTTGCTTTTGTTAACACGATTATAACAAACTATTTCTTGCTTTTTTCTGCAAGCTTGCAAACCACATATGAGTCAGGAATTCATCAGCAGACATAGGTCATCAACCCTTTAAAACGAACGCACTGTATGAACAGATGTTCTGAAAACCAATGGTGTCACTTATTGCCTTGCAGATCTCTTGGATTATGTGCCCTGCTGTGCACCAGTCCCACCATGCTGTCTGCTTCTTTCATCCATTTAGTCCAGATCCTCTCAGCTCATTTCAGCAGCAGCAGCAATCTCACTTTGAAGAAATTCCAGCATCTCCCAGGTATTTACCACATGACTCACCAACAATGATACAAGTACCTGTTAGTCTTTTGGCTGCACACAAGCAAACGTTCATATGCAACACACTCTGACAACCATTTTCTCATGTACTGTACATGTTCAGCAACATAAAAAAAACAGATATATGCCGCAGGCACATTTCATAATGAAACAGAGTTGCAGCATTTTAGCATGGCCCGTAATCCCACTGAGGTGTGTCTGCCTTTCAGTGTACTGGATCAGAGGGAACAGGAAAGAGGTAGGTGTGCGTGTCAAATTAAATTGGAGAAGCTCAGAAGTGAATGACTCAGGTTAACAGAATCAAACATTTCCTTCTCTGAGGTCCACAGACTATCAAGTTGTTTAAACTTCCAATTTCTTTGAAGTTTGTTTGACCAAAGCTGTAGACAGAGCCACTGTGCAACCGCCCTTGAACAGAGTTCAGGAACCATATGTGTGTTTTGATTTGTTTTTTATATACTTTGGTAATCCATCTGATGCTAAAACAAAGAGGGAAGAGGAAGTCTTACATTTCTTTATACAATGGTGATGTTCTTAAGTTACCCTTGTCATAAATACAGGGTAGAACAGAGGCCGCTGTTAATTCGATAACGAGGGGGTTTGCCTTTTAGAGACATCTGTGAGGGCCTTTGATTTCCACGCTAGTTAAAACAAAAGTTATGTCACACATGGAACATCATCTTTTTCCACTTATCGCCTTGTTCAGAAGGTTATTTACCTTCTCACTCATATCTCTGTTTATGCACAGAAATGAAAATTGTAGGCACGTAGTTTTTTGACTTCTTAATTTGATATTGCAAATATATTTCTTTGTGGACACTTAGAAAGAAAATTGGGTCTTGTCCTCAAAATAAGTTAAAAATAAACTAATACATATGAACACTAATGCATAATATAAACCGCATGTGCTACATATTACTGGTAATCAAAGATGAAAAAAATCTCAGGGGTTCTTTGAGACACTGCAAATCTTACCTTTATGGAAGAATGGTAAAAGGAAAACCATTGGTGAAAGTAGGCCAGAAGAAGTCCTGTTTAGAGTTTGCCACAAGCACCTGCACTGATAAATGTTGTTGCAAACATATATTAAAAGCATCTAAATAGTCCATGGATACCTAAGAAAAATTGGTAAACATTTAGTTTAAAAGTAGTCTTTTTCAATGTGCTTCTGGATTTTTCTAAGAAGTCAAAATGTAGACATGTTTCAGCTGACACTTGCAAGCAAAAAAATAGGAGATTTAGCAAGTTCTGAACTTTGAACCTTCCGATCACCAACCCTGCACTGCTACCAGGTGATCAACACAATCAAACTGTTCTTTAGGAACAAATGATACAACTCATGAAAAGCAGATGTATTCTTGCTTGTCTTCAGGGAAAATTGTCTGAAGAGATGCTGTGTCTGTATGAAAGTGTAGCGCTGCTTGAAAATTATGATTCAAGCTGTTTCTACCCATCAGAACAGAGCAAATATGTAAATATGTCATCATATCTACAACTACTCACTTAATTTGAGGATCTTATTATTATTGTTATTATTATTAACTTCATGCCTTCTGACAATTTTACAAAATGTTACCAAATTTTTGGTGGACTTCGTGTTTTTAATTCTAAGTCACAAAGTCTATATCGGAGTCTAAATCAGGACCACGTTTTCACCTAACATAGACCACATGTAAGCATAGGTCAAAGTGTAGCTTCAACATTGAAATCAGGTCAGTTGCTCAGTGGAAGGTAGGGAGCATAGTAAACATGTGGAAGAAGGTGTTCTGGTCAGATGAAACCAAAGTTGAACTATCTAGTCTACATCCAAACCTGTATGTGGAAGAAAACTAACACTGCAAATCACCCAGAACAGACCATCCCCACAGTGAAACATGGTGGTGGCAGCATCATACTGTAGGGAGGCTTTTGTTGAGCAGGAGAAGGGAAAATGGTCAGAGTTGAGGTGAAAATGGAAGGAGATAAACACAGGACAACCCTGGAAGAAAACCTGTTAGAGTCTGCAGAACACTGCAGACTGGGATGGAAGTTCATTCGTGAAACAGTAAAGATGCTATTTTTAGAAAGGTGCATGATTGTCTGTGACAGGACAACGACAGTAAGCTTGCAGACAGAGAAACAAAACAATGTTATAGATTAAACCACATGTATGGGTCTAGTCAATGTCCAGACCTAAATCTAGTTGAGAAAATGTAGCAAGACTTTTGGTCTTTCCAGTGAAACTGATGTTTACATACATCAGACATCACATCTGACCAAACTTGAGCTATTTTGCAAAGAATAGGCAAAAATATTATTCTCTAGATGTTCAAAAAGATTTGCTAACTGTAGCAAAGTGTGGCTCTGCAAAGTATTGTCTCAATCCCACATGTACAAAGCAGAATACAAACAGATGCATTTTATTATAGATTTTTATTTGTTAAATAGTTTAAAAACCATGTATAATTTTCCATTCACTTTACAGTTATGCAACATAAATCATAATCAAGTGCATGAATGATCTCGTCAAAGTCCAAACCAAAATACAACTGAGAATCTATGGGAAGAGATTAACTTTTCGTTCTATTCAACCTGACAAGGATAGAGCTATGTTGCAAGGAAAATTAGAAAAACCTCTGTCTCTCAATGTGCAAAGCAGGTAAAAACATACTCTAAAAGACTCGCGACTCTTTGGTTGTTCTCGAAAGTATTGACGCATTGGGGCTGAATACAAATGCATGACATAAATTTATACATTTTATTTGTAAGAAAATTGGAAAAACAATTTTTCCATCACAATTTGCTCTACTTTGTGCTAAAAACTGTGATAACATACACAAAAGTTGATGATAGTAACATAAAGAAATACGAGTGGTTTCAAGGAATGCTTTTGATGGAAACCTGGGTAAACCCAGGAGCAGCAAAACTTATGTTGCTGAAAAAAATGTTATGTTCTCATGCACCCCTGTTATGTGAGATGCCTGCTCTAGGGAGGATGAATGAAGAAGAGCAGTGAGAGATAACAGAGTTGCAAAATGCTTTCTGTCATGAACCACAGAAGCACTTAAAGATAAAGTTTCTGTAGTTATAGCATCCCTCCTCCACAATGCTCATCCTTGTCTCTCGCGCTTCCCTTTTTCTCTCTGCGAAGGAGGCCAGGCAGGAGGTGGAGTGTTGACAGAGGAAGATATATTTGGGACCAAAATTCACAGATACAAGCAACGAGTTCAAAAGATGAGCAGAGGACTCAGCATAAATAACTTCAAGCCCACTACTGTTATCTCATAGCGGATCAAGGACAGCAGAGGAGGGTCACAGATAATCATGAACCTTTCTAAAAACAACATCTTTACTGCTCTCAGGGGAACAAAGAGTTAAAAAAGGTCACCTCAAGTCAAGGTGTGCACGCTGGAAAGCATGGACTGGTGCTAATTTGAAGTCTGAGATTCATTTGTTTGTGGTCTTGAAGGAGAACGGAGGAGGAGGAGGAGGGAGAATGTGTGTTTACAAAAGTTTATGGATCAGTTTAAATCTGCACCTGATGTTACAAACACACACAAACACACACGTACAAGACTCAGCAAGCCCATCTGGAAAGAAGCTCCTAAACAGACCAGGAGAGATGAAAGTGTTTTCACCAAAAAACACACCCTTGATCATGTGACGTAACTCTGTTAAGTCTTATGTCACGTTTGGACTACTCATCGCTGACTGTATACATCAAGCACACTCCTTCTAGGAGTACATGGAGCTATAAGAAAGTATAGAAGAAGAAACTATCTGGATATAATAATGCCAGTGATTTACAAGAGGCATCTTAACAACAATGCCTTGGTGAACCTGTTGGTTTTTGTTGCTGCCTGCCATAGAAATAGTTTGCTGAAATTGCACCAACTTCTAAATTGGAAGATTTTTTCTAAATAAGATTTTATGAATAAAATATTAAAAATATGATGGTTTTGTGGTACTTATGATCAAATTGTGGTTTTTATATCAGGAAAGCCTCCAATATTCATACTGATGCTAAAATATTGATTATTAGACTTCTAATAACGTTATCTCTAACCTTAAGCAAAAAAAAACCTAAAGCAAAACATATTGAATTAACATCTGAAATTTAATCAGACAACTAAAAAGAGATTATCAATAGCGAAATGGTAGGTTATAGCCTGAACAATAATGGAAAAGACTGCTAATTTGACGGTTGCCCAGTACAGTACATCTGGAAAGTATTCACAGCTCTTCACTTTTTCCACATTTTCTTATGTTACCGTCTGATTCCAAATTGTGTTAAATTATTCTGTTTCCTTAAAATTCCACACACAAATACCCCATTATGACAATGTAGATTTTTTTTTTTTGAGTGTTTGGCAAATTTATTAAAAATAAAAAACAAAGAAATCACGTTTATGTAAAAATACTTTCTGGACGCACTGTACATAAACAGCCCACACAAAGAGAGTTACCTGTAAAAGATAATTGCTAAAAAATGGCTTTTCAAAGAGTGTTATAACCAGGAGTATCAATAACAAGTTAAGTGGAAGGAAAACATTTACTGTAAAAATGGCTCTTTTATTGGTCTAATGTTTTTTTTTCAGAGAAACTGAATTTGGGGTGACCATCAAAACGAACAGAAATAATGCTGTTTGCAATGAATGTATATTCATCGCAAACTCTTCTGCTATTAACTTTTTACTTTCATGAACATCGAAAAATGATCCTTCAACAGTTCATGTGTTTCTTCTTGTGCATTCTGCTCTGTCAAATGGAATGTATATATGATTGAATTGAAATGATTTTTTTTGGAAAAGTGCCTCGAAACGACGTTTGTAGTGAATCGGTGCTATATAAATAAACTGAATTGAACTGAAAAAATTAAAATTACATATGAGCTTCACTTTTTGAACTGAGTTAACTTTTTGATAACATTGCAATTTATTGAGATGCACCAGTATTGGCAAACATACTCACCTCATTAAGAGTGGGCATTTATGGCCGCCATCACAACTAAAAGTTGTTCCCAGTCGACTCTATAGGATGCCGATTGCTGACCCAGCATGTAAGTTAGAATTTATTGCTTAGTGGCATGGCTGACTACATAAAATCAGACAATGCCATCTGCAAAAATATTGTTATTTCAGAGTTGTGAATGAACTTAAACATCTACTTTAACACCACTACCAAAAAAAGCTTTTAAGATGTTCTCAAAAAAAAAAAAAGCCTAAGTCCACCTGCAGATCAGAATCATGACGTGATTAAAACCTTCAGAACACCTAATAAACGGAGCCTGAGGTGAGAACGTCAACTGCTTTAGCTGCTCCATTTCTGCAGAAAATGTTGTGCTAACTATAAAAAGGGATAATAAGGGCTGTTAATGTGGATGGGACAAGTGAAGCGTTAAAGTTTAGAGTCATTTCAGGCGGTTAGTGAGAGCACATCTGCATGCTCCCCTCCCTCCACCATGTAATAGACACATGTACACAGTTTTTTCACTGCAGCTCTAACACTTCTGCAACAGGATGGTCCCTTTCCACTGTCTGAATGAATGTTTGACTGGATGGAGGTAAAATGGGGCTAGAGTGTTGACTCTGATTAGCTTGTTTGCTTTTTGTTAGCAGGGGAGAAGGAAGCTTCCCTGCTGTCGCCCTGTCACTAGTCTACCCCTCAACGCCACAGCCAGAAAGTCTCCAACAGCATCACAGAGGCACGTGTGTATACAGCATGAATAGCGTAGCTGTGTGAGCATACAGTCAACATAAAGATGAAGAGATTTAAGTGAGAAATGATGTTTTCGACCCACAGAAAGCAAATAAATGGTCTTTCCCATGGTGGTCAACTTAGACATAATGGGAAAAGTAAAGGGAGAGGAGCAGACCTCAGACACAAATGGAGACAAAGCATCAGTCCTTCACTCCCTTTGCATCTTTCACCCACCAAGGTTAAAACCCAGTCTAATGCTGGAATCTGGTGAAACACGCCGCAGCACAGCCACAAATAGCTCCTAATAGTGCTTCCCATTATCGGCACCACTGGAATGTGCAGCTAATGCACAGAGACCAAAGCCAGCCCCAGTTAACATACCTGTGGTCGCCGCATGGTTAAAAACCGAGGGGCGCATCTGTGCGCGTTTTCTGTTGCAATTAGCACAAACGACAGGAAAAAAGCATGATGCGAACGAGGGGGATTATGTGGGAAGAGTTTGTGAGGATAACACAGATTGATTTAATAATGTGAATTGGTGTTTTGATTGTTGGTCCCTATTTTCTCGAGATCTCTAAAAACTTCAAATCTTAGATATTCAAGTGCATCCTGGAATGCTACAGTAAATCCCAAGGATATTTAAAAAAAAAATCAGTAAACAAATCTTGCACTGAGACAGAAAGAGTTATTATTTCATATTGGACTCTGATATATCCTCATCTGCTTATCAAATGCGTTTATTGTGTTCCAGTCTTTCATATACGTAACTCTACCAAAAACATTTTATATGTTTTATCCATATCAAGTTTAAATATTAATTATTTAAGAAACAACTGAACTAAATAAATACATTTTCATAGTTTTGCTCCAAAGTTACAAATTGTTTTAAAAAGTTGTGTGACAGCTGTATATAACTCAAAGGAGATCTGGTTGGACAGTGCCCACCTTTAAACTTCATGGTTATTTTCTTCTATTAGGACATATATCTTAAAACTATTGTCCTTATGCCCTAACTTTAACACACATATGAAAATATTACTTAAAACCAGGGTGGAGCATGGCATAGCAGTACCTCAGGCGCCCTATATATGGGGGTGCTTGATGCAGCGGTGACGGCTTTGAGTCCAGACCTGGGCACCTTGGCTTCATACCTTCCTCCCTTCTCTGTCTGCTCATTTTCCTTTTCAGTCCTGTAAATAAAAGCTACAAGTGCCACAAAATCTTTAAAAAAAATGTAATAAAATGTTAGTAAACCTCATTTAAAGGAACTGATCTCTCACTCAGCCGCAAACTCTATAAACATGAGATTGTAAATCAGCAAAAAAATTCTGATTGCACATTATATGACACAATTATGTGGCTCTTCGACACAAATAGAGATCCATAAGCTGTTAATGTTATCTAATAATATCTGTTTATGAGTTTACCAAACATATACCATTTTCAACATGTTCACTCAGTGACTGACTGTAAAGATCATGTGGTACCATTCATAATTAGCCCTTTGAACTACAACTGACATCATCTTGCCATTTTTGTTATATTGTATCCATGTTCAATCAAAGAAATTCAAACTATAAATCAAACCCAAAGGACTGGATTGATTGTCAGCGACTAAACATTTTACACCAAATAGTTTCTTTATTTTTAGGTTTCAAATACAGAATTTAACAAATGAAAATGGCACCAAAATATGGCTTTGTTTTTTTAAGATATGGCTCAATGAAAAGAGTGTTAAATATGGGATTAGTTCCAGTGTCTCAAATCATGTGGCTCAGACAGAAGAAAAGATAAGGTGCTTCCGATAACTACTGTGAGGCATTTTCGACAAGTATGAAAATCACAATAATCAGCCATGTGAACATTTGTGTTAACATTAAGTTTAGTTTAGAGGTTTAGTTAGTCTTTTTTAAACAGGGTCAACCTGATTTTAAAACATGCCTTGTATTAACTGGGATCAGTGTGGTTCAGACCAGTGTTTATTACATCTCTCAGCGGTTTTTATTTTTTTGGGGTGGGGGGAGGTGGGGTACTGAGTTGATTAAGTTTGGAGTGTTAAATGAGTGGGATAGCTCTTATGTGTGGATAAACAAATCAATATCCCACAAACACTAATAATACATTATTAATATCAACTCATTTAACTCTTGGAACTGAATGAGTTAACATTATTAAAGCAGGATGTTTGGAGAGCTGTTGTTCTGGAGTAAAACAGCCTGAACAAATGAAGCTAATCAACAAGTTACCTCATTGTGCAACCAGCTGACCAGGATACTGTCCTTGAGGTGCTCTCAAAACTATTTCACTCAGCGCGTTCCAACCATTTGTCATTACAGCTGCAGTATAAATAGCCATCCCACATGTGACTGCAGGACGATATTATCAGTCTCATTCTGGCTTTGGCTACAGCACTTTTAAGATAAATTAAGATAAATATTCCCTTCCAGTTCCAGGGCTTTTCAGACTGTTCTCCTGTTGCAACATCTATACATCCCTGGATTTCTCTCTCTTTGCCCTAGGGTTTGACTTGCTGGACCACTTCATTAACATCTCAGTGAAGCGGACCATGTCAAGTCAGCCATATTGTGCCTTGTTTAGCAGAAAGGAGGTTGAGTGTAGAATTACAGTCTATTTGTCACAGGCCACTGCTTTGTTTCAGGTTAATTATGACCTGCAGTACAGTCTAAGCAGTGGAGGTAGATTAAGCCCCTTGAGTAGCAGCACAGTCTGAACATGGTTAAATTCAGTCCCAAGCTGAAGATCACATGAACAGCCGACACTTGACTGAGATAATATTATTGTAGCTGACACCAGAGCCAGGAATGTGAACAGGAGGGTGATGCAGAGCTGACAACTGAGCAAAAAAGTTAAACTAAAGATGGAGGGAACACATTCCTGTACAAATGAGGGAGGCCTAATAATATTCGGTTTGTAGGAATCAAGAAAAGGCTCTGTTCAGAAACACTATGCTGAAGGGCCCTAATACTGGAGAAGAACCTGTGATAAAGATGACATGAGATTACTGGACTTTTCTGATGATCCACAGATATTCTGAAGCTGAAAGACATGCAATAAATTAGGTTTGAGATTAAATAGTTGCTTAAACTCTTGAAGACACGACACTGTCAAGAAGGAGACCAGCATGGTGAAATGAGATGAAGTCAAATACTGAAGAAAACACAGGAACATGCAGGGGAAGGCTGATCCTTGAATACCTATTGCTCTGTGCAAAAAGTGCTTTACCAGCACATTTTTGGAAAATCACGTCTGTAATAAGAGAGCCAAGTGGTACGATGTGAAAAGAGTTCGCTACTTTATGGAATATTGGCAAAATAAAAGGAGAAAACTTTATTTATTTTCCAGACAAAAAGAACAAAATTGGTTTTGTATCGGCCTGTCTATATTCCTTTTATACTACTTTTCTTATTCTTCATTTTCTTTCTGTTTAGTTTTTTTGTGATTTCTCTCAGGCTTCTCCTCTCTTTCTTACTTTTTATTTATGTATTTGTGGTATCTTTGAGATGGCCTGGATGAATGTTTGCTTCTGATTTCTGGGAGGACAGGCAAGAGCATTCATGTCTTTTGTACTCTAAATTAAGAAAGCAGGAAGCTGATTTCGAAAGTATTTACCTATTTGTCATTTTTCCACATTTTTCCCTTAAGTAATTCAGTCTATGCACAGAGTTTTAGAATGTGCACATACAGTACTTCAAAAGTGTAATCTTAACCATTTCGCAGAAGTTTTCAGACCCTTTGTCACGTTTTAGCGACAAACATCAGTAAATTCTATTGGTATTTCGTGTGACAGGTCACATTAAAGTAGGCATAATTGTGAAGTGGCAGGTAAATTATACATGAATTTTATTTATTTATTTATTTTTTACGAATACAAATCCGAAAAGTGTGGTGTGCATCTGAATTTAACCCAAGTCTAATCTTTGAGAGCTACTATCCTGAAACTGTTGCATGCATCCCTTCTCCATCACTGAATCAAATGGCTCCATTTCCTCATCAGCAAGTCACTCAGCTCTGTGGAAGCCTGGTAATAAGCCACTTATTTGATTATATGACTATATGGCTGTATGTTTGGGGTCATTGCCTCAGTCTTCCTATAAGCGTAAAGACATTGTTATAATTATTGAAGTAAGTGATGGTGGCAAAATGCTGCACTTTCCACTTCCGTTACTTTTATTTTTCCACTACTTGGCTAACTATTTTCTGTGCCCTGTTCAATCCAAATGTTAAAGTCCACCTAAAGATATTATAAACATCCTGCTAATGGTAGCTGGACTGTCTGTCTTTGTTAAGATGAAGAGCAACATATGGATCATATTATACAGATAAGGGTAGCAAGTAATCATTACAATAAGTAAAGACATTGAAAAGCATCATAATCTGTCAAAAAGACTGAAAGAAACAAATTATATGTGTCGGCAAATCTTCTCAAACGACCATAATAGCTTGCGAATATATGCCCTTTGTAGTGACTTTTAGGGACTTTTAATCTGAATGGTTGAACCTTGCCTCTTTGGGACTGCATGAGTGACAGAGAGGCTACAGGTAAAGTTTCTGTCAGCATGGAGGAGGACAGATGTTGCACAGAGGAAGCCTCTATGTGAAGGTTTAAAGGAAAGGAAAACTGACAGCTTGGAGAAATTAAAGCATCATCAGATGTTGTAGAAGAAGAGAGACTTGGAAAAGTGAATGATCAAAGCACTAAAGACCTGGAAGTAGTTCGCAGTCTGAAATGGTAAGAAAATCTAAGTCATAAAGTTCTCCATTAATTAGGCTTCTCTAAGGTCCTATTCCCTTTTTCTACTACTAAGGTAATCAGAATCACCACTTGCTATATAGTCAATCCATGCTTCTTAAAATACTTTTTCATTTTTACATGTTCCTTAGTTCTTTCTAAACTTAACCATATTCATGCCTTCTGTTGAGGGTACCCATGCTGCATATTTCAGTTTAATGTTATGTTTGTGCTTAATTGATGTAAAAAGGAAGAATAACACACTTATTTGAGATGAAGGGGGCTCTGCCCTAGAGCCAGCAGGCAGACACAAAAAGCTACAGCAAAGCCAGGCAATTTCCAGCAGTCTTCAGTCTGGACAGGAAGTACCAACAACTCTCACATCCTGTTTACCCTGATACTAATTTAACACAATGCTATCAGAACAAGTTATCACTATATGCCCCTGTCTCCAGCTGTTTTGACTGTGGTAAGAACAGCCTATTAAAGCTCTATAGTAATTTGTCGATGGTTCCACTTTTATTTTAGAAGAATTTGTAATGTCAGTCAGCATAATATCTGAATTGTTCTTTTTTCTAGGTAGAATGGTTATATAACAAACAACTTCAAGTACATGTTTTGAAGACAGAGCTGGCTGCAGAAGTTTGAATTTATTGTGGAGTCAAAATTATGTACAGAGCTCTAATATATACCCCCATTAACATTAAGGTGAAATATAAATTTTGCAAGAAAATTGTTTGAAATGATCAGAACTAATCTAGAAACCAACAAGGTTAAAAATGATTAGAAACTGGAAGATGCTGGGACACCAGTGTCAATGTCCACATTCAGGCCAATTTAACACCAAGAAAGAGGCGGTTGCTCCAAAATCAAAACCTTCTTGTTAGACTGAAATTTGCTTGAACTATTCAGATGCTTTCTATTGAAACATTTTATGGTTGGACAAGACAATGGTTCTGTAATTTAGCCACAAGGACAAGAAGTGTGATTGGAGGCGTCAAGGTGAAGATTTCAAAACTAAGAACACTGCATTAGCTATCATGCATGGTGACGGTAGCATCATACTGATGGCAGGATTTGCTGACGGTGGTACAAGTGTATTGCAAAGTGGATAGAAAAATAAAAATAAAAAGTTACTCTAAATTTTTCAACTTCCCTTCATATCAGCAGCGAGATGCCAAACACATGAAACACACTGGAGTTGGAATGGATTAAGAAGGCTAACACTAATCTTCTGAAATGGCCTTGACCTCACCCCTGTAAAAATAAGGAGGGACTAAGCTTAAAAGCTAGCCCTATGCCAGGAAGCCAACCTATTTAACTGAGGTCTACGATTTCTGATAAGAAGAGCGGTAAAATATCCATCCAAAACTATGGTCATAGCAACAAAAAATGTGTTGTTTCTCTGCGACTTCCTGAGGTACATTTATTCAAATATTAATGGGGAATAATTAATTTCCAAGGAGCTTTCTTGCAGTTTTACCTGATCCTGACCAATGATTCTCCAGGCTTCTGAAGGTGTCTTATAGGTTTTCTTTGTTTTTTTCTTCAAAAAAGATAAAATGACGGGTGATTCAAGCTTGTAAGCCAATGTACAGTTGCTATCATTGTGTCAAAGGCGTATAGGTACTATCAGTGCTTACATTGCCCAAGTATTTGGAAAATCCTCGTATACCCATTAGTGTCAAATACTTAACTGCATCAGTAACTCTTAATGTAGAAATGAATGGAGCTAGTAGGATGCTTGTGATCTATAAATATCGAACACCTCATTGGACTGATTATGTAAAATGTCCTATTTAACACAAAGAATTTACAAACTTACTTAAAAAGTTTCTTGAAAATGGCACAAAATTTAGTTAACATCTCCAACAATAAGCAGTAGGTGAGAGCCAAAAACTTGTCATCATTCTTCATTTATCATTCCATGAGGCAATGAAGATAGTCGACAACAAACAAAGCTATAAAAATAACATTTACACTGAGATTATTAGTTAATAAACTAGATGGTAATATTTTTTGCATGCAATTTGTAGCATTTAATAGGGATTTATTATTAATCATCTCCTATAAGCTTAGTTTTCTATTTTGGCAGAGAGAGAAACCATCAAATGGTAAATAACCTAAGCACAGAAATAAAGATTATAAAGTGTAGATCAGGGTGAATCTAAATCTTCAAAATGTATGTTTGTTGTGAAAACTCAGAGCATTATTGCTGACGCAAACTATGTCTACCAGCAGCAAGGAGCTAAACAGATGCCTCCAGGAGACTTGGAAAACAAAATTCAAAACTCTGTTTTAACAATCATTCTAAAACTAACTCTTGTTTTCTTCTCCTTTTCCTGTACTTACTGCAAATGCACAAAAATATCTTCAGCACAGGTCGCGTTCCTTGTCCCGGTCAGCACAGTACCTCAGAACCAGATGAAGCTGTTTGTTGCCTAAAGGGAAAAAGGTTCCTTTGATGAGGAGTATCAGTTGAACTTCTCTCCAGGGAATCGGACCCTACGGGCCTGAAGCTGGGAAAAGTCATGAAGCCTTTCCAGACATCTTGGTGGCATTAGATTATCTTTGTTGCAGGCTAGCTGCCAAAGTCACCAGCACAATGTTATCGTTAGTGCTCTGCTTCTTGTGAGTGCCAGCTCTTACCATCAAGAGAACTGGGACAAACTATTCCACAGCTCTTTTATGTTCGATAAGAGGCATGATTTAAACGAAAAGAAGGAATAGGATGGGTAGCTTCGAGAATGTTACCTGATAAAACTCCTGAAAAATTATGTTTTTTCATGTACAGAAGTACTGGCACATATATTTTAACTGATCTCTGTTTCATAAATCAGCATAAACCATGTTTGGAATACTTTATCTTTAAAAGTAACAAAACAAACAAAAAGGTCCAGATAAAGTGTTTTCTTTCTCTGCTATAATGAGTCAAACTATTTCCTGTCTGGAGAGCCTTGTTCATGTTTTGGTTGTTTTTAGACTCTGGAAAAGTGTTTTTTTCCCACCAAACAAACAAACAGGAAGAGAAACCACTCAGAGATAACAGCAATGAAATAAATAAAAAAAAGAGACACAAGTATGAGCAGGGATGACGCAGACATCATGGTTCCTAACCTTTTAAATATTTGTTACATCTGTGCCTTATCACTTCTGTTTTTTTTAAACTGACATCACACATTAATTACAAAAGGAAATTAAAGAGTAGGGATAAAAGCTAAAAATGTGACTAGGGAAGCAGAAATGCTACTGTTTTCACACATGACCACAAAGACATTAAGAGTCTCTTTGTCTCTTCTTTGTTTTAAAGCTGTCTTAAAACCTTGTTTTAAAAGTTTAGGGTATTAATTTCAGGCATCTTATTTCAGCTTTGTTTAATTTTTATCAGCTATAGTTACCTTAGTACTCTGATACAGGCTTCCACAAATAGATAGCCGCAGGCTGGCACATTGTACGCAAAAGTATGATTCAAAACAAATATTGCATCATAGGACTAATGATCTTATTTAACTGACAGAAGCCACTATCTGGGTTTCAGATATTTGGATTTGGAGTTACTGTTTAATAAAAAAAAAAAAAAACCCAACAACTTTAAACTGCAACTATTTTTTGTCAGCTCCTGAAGGTTATTGGCTTCAACACAGAATAAACAGTTTTTATTGAGTATTTAGAGTAGTTATTTAAAAATATGAAGACTACAGTTGTGATCAAAAAGCACTAATCTAACAAGGTATATATTTAACAGACAGCAAAAAAACAACGTGTGCTAAATTAGAAAAGTTAGGATGAGATGATTGAGTAAAAGGATAAGAATCTTTGACTTGCAATTGCAGGATTTTGTCAAATATTTCTAAAACAAATAATAGTTCAAAAAATTATGTCCTGACTGTTTTTACTTCCTTAGTGGATGTTTTACAAATATCACAATGTTTTAATGCAACTGTATTGTAATTGTTTCAGCAAATTTCTTCTCTTTTTCTTCTTTTATTGTATTTTGGTGGCTGCTATATCACCATGTACTCTACGTATAAATGGTGTTACTGCTAAACTAGCCTTGCCTTTTCTAAAGCATGTTTTTAACTAATACTATCACCAGAGGTATTCTGCTAAAACACTATGCAGTTTTCATCGAAAAATATTTAAACACACTTGCAGCTAAACATCTTTCATTTAAAGCTGCAGTATGTAACTTTTATAAGCAATATGTTTTTTACATATTTGTTAAAACTGTCGCTATGTCGTGGAAGTATAATATGACACAGATAATCTGTGAGGTCCCACTGCCATCTGCAGAAATACACCGCTCAGTTAGAAAAACCAATCAGAACCAGGAGGAGAGTCTTAGCGCTGTCAATCAGGCTCGTATATGCACTGCTCACACTCTCCCCCTTGCTCTCTGTTGCACTGCAACTAGTTCTCTCCCTTGAATGCTCAGGTTAGTAAGCATGACCACCGATGACAGTGGATAAACAGTTTTCCTGTAACGGTAAGTTGTTTCTCTGCCATTAGCACATTGAGCAGCAAGCTACTGTGGAAAGCTTGTAGAAGTATATCTAAAACAAGTCACACAGTTTAACAAAGCAATTCTACCAAACATATAAACAGAATAAATAACCTTGAAATGTTATTTTTTCTGAAAGTTTCTGTAATGAATATCTGGATGAATCTGAACAAATTTAACAGTGATGATCATGATAAAATGATGACAAACAAGGGATGAACTGACACAAAGCAGACACTGAAATACCTCCTTTAAAATTTTAGATATATAAGTCTCATAAGACACAATAAAAAACTGTGAAACCCATATTTCAGTGGAGAACAGAGTAAAACAGGAAATAAAAGGTTTTTTGTTATAAGAATAGAGTCTGGTTGTGATCTCTGCATGTTTAACAGTCAAATGACTCCTCTGTTGGCTAGTTTTACCATCCTGTGGTAGCTGCAGGCACTTATGTTCGACATATAAACACAACAAACAACAGCTGAAGGGATCAGATCCAAATTTACAGCAAAAAAGATGAACATCAGTCAGAAAGTGAGCTGGCTGTACATTTGGAGTCTATTTTGACATTATTAAAACAGAGTTGTAGTTTTCAGGGTTATGATGGAGCAGGATGTGACAGAAAACTCTAACAGATTTGTTTATATCATCCATGACACCATCAGCTCCATCATCAGAAAGCTTGCGTCAATAAGAAACACTTGCTGACCTCTCAGCCTCGCTGAATGACTCTGTCATCATCCCACAACTGGCTCTTCTTTCCCCCCTGAGGTGACGACGTAATTCAGTTAGTGGGAATGTATCCAAAAGAGAGGTGCTCTTAATGGAGGGGTGGGGAGGAACAGGCAACGAAACTTTCTGGCAGGGTCAGGGGTGTGGGAATGGGCTGAGAATGTCCAGTCAGACTCACAGAAGTCAGCACAGATGCGCAGAGCAAAAAAGCCACCTCTGGAGGGCAAATGCTGCTTCCTCTTAGCAGCTAAAGGAGATACAGGCAGTGCCAGAGGTTAACACAGCAAGGGTTAGGAGGTTGGAAGGTCAGGTGACCTCACCTGCCCTTCTCTTCAGTTCCAGCCAGTGGAACAAACTTATTGCAACGCTTCATCAGGGACACATATAAAACTGCAAAGCTGAGCTAAGAGAAACTCCCTGTGTCTGTGCAGATGTGTGTTGAAGCAGGAGACACTGCACTTTTACAACTATCTGTTGGTATGAAAGCTTGGGAAAGTGTAACCAGAGAAATACTCTCTGCATGCTCTTGGTACAAAATGTCTTTAGAGCTGTAACATTTATGCGCCTGGCAGTCAGGATCGTTCACAGATGGTCAGACGCTTTAGGGACCTGAAATATTTCTTCTGTCCTGGTGGTTATCAATCAAACTGGCACAATGACTAGGATTTTTTTTTTTTTTTTTACAGATGATGTCAAATGTCAAAGACGAATTGTGAATTTGAATTTACAACAAACACATGACTGATTTAACTAAGAGCTAAATCGTATCCTAAGACTATCTAACAGCCTCAATTCGCCTAAACATTTCTAGAATCATTAAGTAAAACTTTATCCAAAATGTTGAAAACTTTACTTGCAAAGTCAATCAGTTCTGGTTCTGGTTATTAGAAAAAAATTTCCCTCTGCAATCGTCGTTTAAATGCTTCTGTTTCCTGGACAACTGCCCACAATGAATGGATAAACAGAGTGAGGTGAATTAAAGGGAAATCTAGGAGCAGGGGATTTCATTTAGTATACTGCACATTTCAGCAGAGCTCTGAGTGGCTTGTAGAGTTAATTAAACCTGTATTTAAAGGACTTGGTGGGTCTAAGCTGATTTTGACTCCACACATACTCGATTGGAAAAAACTGTTTGTCCTTTCAAAACAGCAACATTTAACCAACCATCAGTTTGTAACATGGCTTTTGGTTTGGAGCATCGTCCCTGGACAGTAAGATATTTTATGAACTAAGCAGTTGCTTAGGTCTGGGAAGTTGAAATCAGATAAATATTCCAACCATAGAGAGCTCAGGGTGTTTTTTTCTTTAGTTGATATTTTCAAATTTACAAAACATAAACACACAGTAGCTCAGACGAAACTTGGAGACATAACAGAACCGGACGAATATCAGGAATAATTATCCAGTTAGTAAAATGAAAAACCTTGAAGTATCTGAGAGGCTAGCTCAGGCCCTATATACTTCAGGAAAGGGTCCCAGGTTGATCTGAAAGTGTCCATTGAGAAGTTAAGTAAATATGTAATAAATTCATTGGGTATACATTCTTGTATCATATTGTGCCATAATCTCAGTGAGGGTGCCGAGTCCTTAATCCAAAACCGCAGAATGTTCTTCCTAGCAGTGAAAGTCAGAAGGTTATAAAGTCTTTTGTGTTTGGGCTTAATAAAGGATCCGGAAGGCCTAAGAGGAGGGATTTGGGTTGAGCTGTACGGTGGTATCGAAAATATAACATAGTTCTTTAGCCACAGCAGTCCAACAATTCAACATCTTAGTGCAAGACCACATACAATCGTCACCAAATACAGTTTTACATTTCTCCAAAAAGGAGATAATTTAGAGACTATCTTATTTTTAAGGACAGGCGTTATATGTGTCCGGTGGAAAATCCTAAACTGAACTGATTTTGTTCTGTTGCAAACTGAAATCTTTGCAGCCTTGTTCCATATATCCAACCAAACCCTTTCCCGGGCCTGTTTTGCAGCCACTGAAGCAGACAGAGTGTTGGAGAGCAGAGCCTTATAGAATACAGTAATAGATTTCTTACCATTATGAGGACATAATGCATTCTTCAGACTAGACAGGTCATCATTTGTCAGTGTGGTATTATGACTAGTAAAATGTCTAATTTGCAAGAATCTAAAAAAAAAATCAACCCTCTCCAAACCAAATTGCTGCTGTGGTTGCTGGAAGGATAACAAAAACTGATTTTTAAATAATTCCCTTAAACTTCTAATTTCCTTGTTGAACCAATGCTGAAAACCACGGTCTTTACAACCAGGCAAAAAGTCAAGATTTTCAGAATAGGAATAAGGAGAGGTGCAATAGGAACATCCTTCCACTTTAACAGCCATCTTTCAGGCTTTAACTGTATTCAGGGGGATGGGGTTGGAGCAGAGGTCACGAGCCAGACCATTCAGGAAGTGTAGATTCCAAAGAGGACAATTAGTCTGAAAGGATTCAATATAAAGCCATACTGAAGAAGAGTCATTTTTAAACCAGAGGAACATAACACACATGTGCACTGCCAGCTGGTAGTACCTTATATCTGGCATGTCAACGGCCCCATCAGAGCCTGGACGTTGAAGTTTAAACATTTGCAGTCTAAGGTGTTTCTTTAAATCTATGAAGTGGAGAGGTGCTATGGGGTGACTTGAAATAAGCTGTACCGACAGGAAACCTTACAACCATCTCGCCACTGAAAGTGAGGAGTAAGGCAGACTTTCCTCAGAATGATGTCAGAGACTGGTAGATGGAAGCAAGAACGGTGTCACTGAAGGTATTTCAGTCACATGGTGTTAACACTAGCTGTTCGGGGGGTAGGGTGTCCTATAACAGGTAGAAAATGCATTTTTATTTATTTAATTTAATGAGTGAAAAAAGCTAGATTTTTGTCATTTAAATGCAATCAAATCATATTTTTTCCAAAAGTTAGACTCAATATCGTTAATTGAACATATGTTAATAAACAACTAATGTTTAAAGAGGAGTCCTAATCGTTTTTATAAGTGTTTCACTTACACAATCATGATGAGTAGAGTTTGTCAGTGTGTTACAGTGTCCACGTAAACTTCACTGTATATGTGTGCTTTCCTGATGAATCCATGAGCACCAGATGTGTCAAACCTAACAACTCCAAAGATGTCATTTCTGATGGAAAACACACATCTGCCTAACTCTCTATCTCACTAATCTGAGGCTTGCTGATGTCGTGGGGCAAACACCATCAGGACGACAGTAATAAATAGAAAAATAAACATCTTAGCCAGCTGTCAAGCAGACAATCAGACTGCAGCCAGCAGCAGATCTCTTTCATCACAACTGCTAAGGACATGCTCTCATGGGAGAACACAGGGGATAGAGTGGGAAAAAGAAAACAGAGGCATATGGCTGAAGAGAAGAGAAGCAGTATTCCTGATTTCAGGGAAAACAGATGAAAGCTCTAGGTTAAAATGTACTGATGGTTTAATTTACTGAGGTGTAAAAATACCTCCCACTTTCTGCCGAGGTGCTTGAGATGTCAACAGCTTTTAATCTCCACATTTGCGTAGTTAAAACTGACAAACTAATGAAAACTTCGCTTCTGACTCCTCATTTCTAACCCTGTTCGTGGCTCACAGATGCTATATTATGGACAGTTATGGTTTCTCATTTTGGGAATTCTCTCTGAGCTTCTTGAAAGGAGCCCATTGACTTTGACAGGCCATGAAGCAAGCCTAAAGCAGTCACTATATGCTGTGTTAAAACCTGGGTTAACACGCTGAGAACTGCTGCAGACAATCACCACAAGGATCGGTTTTACTGTGCAGTCATTCATGAAAATCTGATTGTATGTTGGTGTCCCAACTGTCTTTAAATCAAATAAACAGTACTCTGCTTTTTAAAGGGAATGAGCATGAACAGTACCCTGCAGAAGTATTCACTTTTTTACACTTTGTCACGTTACAGCTACAAACCTTTGGATGTTATGTGACAGACCAACACAAAGTGGTATGTGACAGTGAAGTGAAAGGAAAATGATAGTTTCCAAACATTTACCACTGCATTCAGCTCACTTTACTCAGAGACCCTTCAATAAAATCATGTGCAGCCATTTAGCTTCAGATGTCCACTTGTGTGTAATTTAATCCCAGTTTAAATGCAGCTGTTCTGATAAGGCCTCAGAGGTTTGCTTGAGGCACATTAGCAAGGTCTTCATAAAGCA
Organism: Anableps anableps; assembly: GCA_014839685.1. Lineage (NCBI taxonomy): Eukaryota > Metazoa > Chordata > Actinopteri > Cyprinodontiformes > Anablepidae > Anableps > Anableps anableps. The sequence continues at coordinate 17,253,684 of CM026074.1, forward strand.
TTATGAAGACCATGGAATGCAGCACAGGGTTAAGGAATAAAGCTATGGAGGAGTTTAGAGTTGGTTTAGGTTTTAAAACAACATTTTAAGATTTTGGACATCTTACACTCCACAAATCTGGCCTTTCTGGAACATAAGCAAAAATAAAGCCATTGCTGAAGCAAAATCATGTCCAATTCCATGATAGGTTTAAAGTTTGCTACAAGGCAAGTTGGGAACACAGTAAATGTGTAGAAAAAGGTGCTCTGATCATATGAGACCAGATATGATGACCAGATGAGTCATGTAAAATTTCACGTGTGAAAGAAAATTAACACTGAAGACCCCAACCCCAGAGAGAACCATGGTGGTGGCAGCATCCTGTTTTATGCCTTGCTGAGCAAGGACAGAGAAGCTGGTCAGAGTTGATGAGAAGACGGATGGAGCTAAACACAGGGCAATCCTGGAAGAAAACCTGCCAGAGGCTGCAAACGACTTGAAACTGGAGCAGAGAGTCACCTTCCAGCAGCGCAACAACACTAAACATACAGCCAGAGCTAAGATGGGTTTAGATCTAAGCAAATTAAAGTGACTGGGCCTTGTAAACGTCCGACCCCAAATCTATTTGAGTAGTCGTAGCAAGAATTTAAAATTCTAACTGAATTTAAACTATTTTGCAAAAAATGTGAGGCTGAATACCAGTAAGCACCTTTCAGATTTCTATCCAACTTCTTTCAGATTTGTATTTGTAAAAAAATTTGAAAACCATGCATAATTTTCCTTCTATTAACAGATATGCAGAACTTTCTAATGGTCTATTACATAAAATCCCAATTAAATAAAATAAGATTAGTTTCAAGGTATTTTACTTTTGCAAGAATCTGTAAGGCAGGTGCTTGTAAAAAAAAAATAAATAAAATAAAATAAACCAGTCCTTTGCAATTAGGAAATGCATCCAATATTTTTTGCAACTTAACAGCCAGTTTTAATTTGTTTTCCATAAAAAAACTCTCCTTTTTACCCACAAAGCGTTTTGTGTGGCTTTCACAGCAAGATGACAAAGATGAATAACGGAGGGTTGAATTCCTGTGTAGGGCTGCCAGAAAACGACAACAGAGAAAAAAAAAACTAAGATGCAACAAAGGATGTGGAGAAAGAATTGTTAGTTAGTTCAGAAATGACATACTATGAAAATGGATTATCTGGAGTGTAAACTAAAAACCACAAATTTTCCCGGCCTCCTCCTTCATCCGAGGCAGTATTATAGAGACCAAGACAGCTCCTGCTGTGTAACAGAGGAGCTTCAGCAGCAGAACACAGACATATTAGCGTCATCTAAACAAAGCAATCATTATTTAAAGTGGATCTTTATCCTGAAAGCAAAGTCAAATCCTCTATAAAGCAATGAAGAATAAGTTACAGTTACAGATGGTTTTCATCGTTGAGCTGTTATTATATCCACATCTTAGGCGTACCATTAAGCGTCTTCATCTCTTGTTTAAATGATAAAGTTTGAGAGCAGTAGAAACAATGGAGTTTAAAGAGAAGATGGTTTACACCTCTCAGATTGGGAAACACTTCAGAAGTTTTATTGTCTGCATGTGTTTGCAACAAATCAAACTGTGGTCACTGGCCACTTTATTGGTTCTACACATAAGACAAAGAAAGCAAATGAAATAAAACATATTAGCCAGGCTCAAGGCAATCAGCGTCTGCTGTGTTTGATCATGAAAAACGCACAAATCAGAAATAGTTGTCACATTGGCAGCCTTTTTTTTCTTTTGTCTTTAAAAACCAGAGGGTGTGCAGCCAATCACGACGCAAAGCAAGTCAGAGCAAACCAGTCAGCAGTGTTAAGTGATGTGACTCATTCAGGTAACTTCACCATTTCATTTGCAGTGAAAACATATGGCTGATAATTATGGGATTCCTTCTAGTGCGACATGTGGCCGTAACAAGCACCAGTGGATGTGAAGCAGTTTATTTCAACCACAACTTCATGTCTTTCTTCAAAGATCAAATTAGGATAGAGACTAAAACCTCCCATCCGTACCGTCCCTGATCCCGCTCAGCCTCTGATTATGGCTTTGGTTAACCATGCTCAGATCAGATGTCCTACTCTCACTGCAGGGAGGAGGCAGAGCTGGGATCAAAAGGTGGCACGTGCTCCAACTTCACCCTCCACTCTGTCAACACAAATCTATCTTTGTCACCTGGCGTTGAAGGCTTTCCACCTGCTTTGCAGATTGCATTTCTTTAAATTCAACACCAACTCTACATAACTTTACAATTTATAGCAAGAAAAATCACTTGCATGACTTGAAACCTGCTTTAGATAGGTAAGACTGTACATACTGTATGTTACATGTCAGCCTCCAGCAGACCTTTTCAGTTAATCCAGGTCCAAGCTGAATTTCACTCGTGGTCCCTCTTCTCTGTTCACTGTCTGCATCACCTGCTTCATTGCTTCAGAAACACATCCATCAGGTTGAATGATTTGCGTTACTGGAAATGATTTAGCGACTCTCATGAATGTTTTTGGCATAACTGATGCTGAGTTTGATCCAATTTATTACTGTTGTTTTATTTTCTGCATATTTGTTTGAAATTTAATTACACAGCGCTGAGTGATGTAAAGAAAATGCTGAGCTTGGTTCCTCATTATGTGGAGAAACATCTGGAAAAGAGAAGTGATTACCTCACCTCAGTTCCTGTTGCACAGTATCATAAAAAAACAATCCTTTAGCATAAAGTGCCCTTACAAAGTAGCGGATTCCTTCCCGTACAAGCTCTTACTTTTCCACATATGATTATACCGACTGTCTTGCAAAAGTATTCATGCACCTTGAATAATTTCACATCACAACTAAGCACAAGCTTTAGTGTATTTCATGGGATTTTGTGTGTCTGGCCAACACAGAGTAGGGCATGACTGTGAAATGGATGAAAAATATGAGACATGGTTTTATAAATGAAAACCTGACATGTGAAATGCATTTATTTCATACCCCTAAAGCAAGTATTTTAAACATTTTGTTGGTATAATTTTAATCCCAGTCTTTTTGGCAAAATAGCTCAAATTCAAGTTAGATTGGACAAAGGATCTGTGAGTATCGACGTTTAAATCGTGTCACAGGTTTTCAATTGGATTTAGGTCTGGGCTTTGACTGAGCCATCCTGATACATGAATATGCTTTGATCTATACCATACCATTGTAGTTCTGGCTGTATGTTTAGGGTTATTCTCCTGATGAAAGGTGAAACTCCCCCCAGTCTCAAGTATTTTACAGTTTCAAACAGTTTCTTCCAGCATTGCGCTTTACTTAGCTTGTTTATCTTCTCATCAACTCTGACCAGCTTCAGTGTCCCCACAAAAGAAAAACATCCTCACAGTATGATGCTGCCACCTTGCTATGTTTTCAGCTAACACATTAGACATGTCGAGAGGAAAACAACATAAAAAGACATTACTTGAGTGACAAATGAAACGATTCAGTCCAGCCAGCCGCAGAGTTTATATAGTGGTCCGCAAAATGCAGCTTTGATTTTGATATTCCACTTCCGTTTATCAGCATGCTAATTTGAATATTACCTAAATATTTAACTTGGACCTAAATATTTAGTTAAACAGCTAAATATTTAGTAAGTAAGCGAAATATTTATAATATTTATTATATTTTATAATAAATATTTATAATATTTTAGTAAGCAAGCTAAATATAAATATTTAGTTTGAAAATTAAATGCATAGTTTGGAATTTAAACATATAATTTAGAAAATAAATATTTAGTTTGAAAAATAATTTGGAGCTAATATTTTAAATGTTTAAGTCTGAGCTAAATATTTAGCTTGTGAATTAAATATTTAGTTTGGAACATTTATAAATGTATGAATAATATGCTGACAATATGATTTTGAAAATATTGCTGGCAAATTTTTACTGTGTAACTTTACAAACGCCACCCCATACTGTGTCCCTTGGTTTTCATGATGCGGTAACAAACTTCAGAGCCCTTCACAAAACAGTTTTATACCGAGATTAAAATACACACAGGTGTGGAATGCATTTGAATCCATTTGGATCTGGCCTCCAGGACAGTTTATTATTTAGGTGACTTCTCAAATCAGTTGGTTCCACATGGTTTTATTTTGGGGTATCAAAGTAATATTTTCAGGTTTTTATTTGTTAAATATTTGAAAAACATCTTCCTTTCATTTCACAGCTATGCTTTGTACTGTTCTATCATTCTAAAACACATTAAAGCTTGTTATTGGAAATAAAATGTGGAAGAGAAGGCAGAAGGCACTGAAATTGAACAGCTGCACACTAGGACTAGTTCTTCATAGGTACTTTAATTCAATCAAGCAGCTTGTGCATCCTTATTTTTGAAGTTTAAATGAAGCAAAGTATAGAGTGAGTTGAAGGAAGCAGCTTGTGGCATCAGCACCTCCAGCTCAGCTGTTTAACCAAGATCAAACGACTTATTTTTGCAAAGAGCTTTGGGTTACACACTGACCAAGCACTCTCTACTGTGGTCTTCTTTTTACTCTCTGGAGCTATTTTTCTCCTCCACATTTTACCTCTTGCCTTTAATAAACACCATCTTTCCCATCCTTGCTCCGCCTGTCCCCATCCGACTCTCCTCCTTTCTCCGACATCGTCTTTTTTTTTTTCCCACCACTTTATTTCATCTGGACTGGGCTAAGCAGCAGCAGGTCTGCAGCTGCTCTGCACATTTACCGTACATCACATTACTTAATGACAAAAAAAAAAAAAAAAAAAAAAAGAGAAAGAAAGAAAGAAAATGCCCGCATGCAACCAGCTTTAAACCTGATACATCAGGGAGGAAGGTTGCTTCATCAGATAGCTGAGCTTGGCATGTTAGGCTTATTTTTTAGCAGAGCGTCACAGAAAATCTGGGCCTCCGTTATGGTCATATCGTGGGGCCTCCCTGTTGTAACAAGAGCAAAAATGTGCGTCTTAAAAGCATGGAGGCCAGTGCTCCGGTATCTGTGTTTTAGGAAAGGTTACAGTACAAATAACTGGAAACAAATGACTGTGTAAGTAGAGGGAACTAACTGTAACAAGTAGTAATGGGCCATGTGTCCCATCTAGATGCAGGTCATACATCACTATCTGAGCACCTCTCCAAATAACCCACAGCTTTCTTTGTAGTTGCTGAGACCAATATGTCGTCAAGTCTACCTTCGTTGTTGGACGAACAAGGATTGAGGATTCCTAATCACGGATGAAAGAGCAATTGCTCGCGTGTTTGACTGTAGGGACATGCAGGCAAGAAGAGTGGTGCTGCAGCTGGCTTCAATTTACAGGCAATGTAATCAATTCAGAGCACAGAAGTATTGACACACACACACGCGCGCACACACACTCGAGGCAATCCAGCAGATTGCGAAACAGAAATGAGGACTCTTTGAGGATGTCATGCAGCTTTTTGGGGATTCACAGACATAAATGATTCTTTTCTACACATGCACACATAATTTATTGTTTTAAGATCATTTACCAGCTGGATGTGTGGGTTTTATTATATTAAATAACTTTATTATTGCTAAAGAAACATAAATCTACTCCTTTCTGTTATCATCACATTCTGATACAGTAAGAATGCTCAACATATACCTCTTGTACTTTTCACATGTAACAACTTTCAGTGATATTTTTGTTTACAACAAATAAATAATTCAGATCAAATGGCTGAAGAAATTAAGACAGGATGTCTCATCAATTAATAAGACAGTAAAAGTATTTTAAACTGATTTAAATAAGCTCATTCCCCCCAGTTCCCAGTGAGAACCAGATCTTTTCATTTCCATAAAGGATTTAATCATAGGAATTGCTGCAGTATCAAGAGGATTTTAGGGTGTTTAACAAGTCCATCAGAGAGCAGTCAGAGGCACTACACCCTTCACACACTAACTGTATTAGCCATTTTGATACCATATCCATCAGTGCAGACATCTGTCTCTGAGCCAAAAAACACTCAGATTTTTCAAGCATATCTCTCAACAAGTCTGATTTAGATGCTGTCCTGACTCTCACTTCACAGATTTCTTTATCTGGGGTATTTCGAGATTTTGTAGCTCTTCTGTTTTTGTTTTTTTCCCCTTTTTACCTTTTCAGTTGTTAGTATTTCTTGACTTTATTTTAAATGAAACAAATCTTTCCAAAGGAGGTTTAGGGCAAAAAGGTCAGTAAGCTTAAGAACAGTCAATAGAACAGAAAATATACAATGACAGAGACAAGAAGTAGCTCGTATTAAAGTTTAAACTACATGTGGGGGAAAAAAACAACTGTTGCTTGTTCTTTAATCAAAGAAAATGTTAAGATGATAAGAATGTCTCAAAATAGCCTGAATTACATGCAGAAACAATACACTATTCTGTCTAAGCAGACAGTAATAGTGTATACCCAGGTTCTAATTTAAGATTAGTTCTAAAGAGAGAAGAATTTTTCCTCACAAAATAAAAGTTGACTATTTTCACTGAAAATTAAATGGACTTTGGTTGAACTGCACATGGGCATATAAATATGCTGAAACTGAAGAAATGAGACAAGTCACTGGTTTATCTTAGGGTGCAGCAAACAATATTTTGGTAATTTATCTTAAGAAAGGATTTTAAAGGTAATATTTACTTTTTCAGTCAGCCCTTTGAGATCCCTCATTTCAATATTCACCTGCTTTTATGACAGAGTTTAAGTTGTATTTCTCTGTACCCCTGTTACAGTACTGAATATGTTCCTTGTGATTTCATGCTGAATAGAGAGGAAGACTATTATATCCCTTTTGTATATCTTATTCTGTGACTTACATTTTTTTAATAGGCCAGGCTGCCACACATTATTGTCCTTTAAATCTTACCTCAGGTGTGTCCCAAAACACACACATTATATGCAACGCTTCACAGATGGAATAAGACCTGATATTTTACAAATGCACTTAATTTATGTTTTAACACAGATTAAGTGCTTTTAGATATGTATGTGACAGTAGGGTTCATCAAATCTTCTTGCAGAGAGTAAAGATACAGTAATATAGTAAAGTATAGTAAAGCTCACAATTATTGATACCCCAGGCAGATTTAGGTTTAAAGTCGTCTTTTTAATTTGAATGTTTTTGAGCGCCCCACTGAATCCAGAGTCCAGAGCTAAATTGTGAAAATACCTGTGAAAACATCAGAAATACGCTGGTCAGTAATTATAGGAATGGTTTGAATCCTCTAAATTCAATTATTGAGAAGGATAAAAATAGTTTTCAACATGCAATTTTTAATAAAACGTAAATAAAAACAAATAACATTTTTTTCAATATTAATCCTGCTCTTACATTCTTTTAATATCTTATGGGAAATTTCCCATCAGAAACAAGCTTCTTGGTTAAATTCACCAAGGGTAGGAATACATTTGAGCCCCTCTGTACATGTTATAGTGTGTATTATGTATACTTTTTATTCCTTTTTCAGCACAGGGATACAATTGCTGAGCGGAGAGTGAGATCATGTTGAACTTCTTCACATATCAAGTGGAAGCTGATTGCAACTGACATGAATCCATAAGGGTTTTTCGGCAGACAGAAGACCCTGTTATTTTATATTCTGGTTCTATTCCTGGAACCACAGAACTGACCAGAACAGCCACGTTTCAACTACAGCAGTGCTTCTCCACTGCAGTAAGGTGGGTCAGCAGGTTCCACAGGTCTCATGCACAGTCACCCATGACATCATGTAATGAGAGGAACCGGAGAAGGAAAACTGAAAAACAAGGCCATGGGGAAAAAAAATCAGGAATCAACGTATTCGGGGATAGAAAGAACACATGGTTAGGAACGGGTGCTGAGCCAAGGGATCGGCCACGGAGCAAGTCAGTGAGGTTAATTTGTCCGTTCTGATGTTTTTCTTTGTCTGTGCCTTGGGTAAACACACACATAATTACAGTATATGTTCAGTGTTATATTGCAAGGTCACCTGTGTATATCTCCACAGTTTATTAATCACAGCCATTTTTCCTGTTCAGCACATTTGAAAACAGGAAAAAAAAAGAGGAGAGCAACCAGATGTACACAAACGGGAGAAAATGCATACATCACATCACTAAAGTTTAGATCAGAATTTGAATTTTGTTTCCAAATGATGAATTAGAGTTTACAGTAAAAACAGATGAGTTTTGATTTATAAATGAGAACAATGAAGAAAGCTGTCAAAGCCCAAATGATGGCAAGTTTTATGCAGATGATGATTGACTTTAGACCAAATGCGCAAAACACCTTTTCCAGTTGATTTCAAATGATTCTCCACACAATCCTGGCCTTAGCTCTATCAAATATCTATCAGTGCTTTTTTATAAGAGTATGCATCTTGTACAGTTGTGTTCTGGTAGCACTTCGCTCCCCAGCTTTGGTTAAATATTTTATAAGAAGGTTGTTTTCTTTTGCCAGTGCAATGATTTGTGAAACAATGTTTATGCTGATTTGAATGCTGGGGACTTCAGTCAATCTTTAAAGCAACAACAACATAGTTCAATTCAGCTAACACAATTCATAAGTTTTTGTCTTCCCATCATGTGCTTCCAGGAATGTGTTGCCAGAAGTGTTGGAAGATGGCTTCAGTAAATTTCCTCTACAGACTGAAAACACTAAGCCAACTTCTTACTGGAAGAAGCTTTGTAGAGGGATGCAGAGAAACTACAAGCACAATGTGCTTTTCACTCTAAAAGGTGAAGGCAGCCAGGTCGGCTAATCCTTTGCTTTCTCTGGCCAATGTTTTGATCATAGGGCAATATTTTCCTGGATAGTGCCTGCATTCAGAGGATGTCCTGAATGCAGCTGCTGCTCCGTTCATATTGAAATAAGTCAGAAGGGATAGTTCAGACATTTGATTGAGGCTTGCTTGCCTCTGGGGAACCAGAACTATATGACTGTTCTGGCCTGGGAACACCTTAAGGTGAGTGTCACTGGAAAATAGGTTGTCCTGGTTTCCTTCTTGGGCCTGATAGATACTTTGACAAGTTGAGATGAGCGGAAAATAAAAGTAGGGCATAACGGTAAAGTGCAAGGAAAATAATACATTGTTTTTAAAATTATTCAAAATAAAATAGACCTGCTGTGTACCATTAGATCCAAGTCCAACTGAGAATATGTTTCACAGGAGCTCTCCATCCAGTCTGACTGAGCTTAATCTATTTGGCCCAGACACAGCCCAAAAGATTTGCAGCTCTAACTGCTGCAAAAGTGTGGACTCAAGGGAAATATAAGGAAATATAAATGTTTGGCATCGTTTTCAGGGTTTTATTTGTAAAAAAATGTTTGAAACATACATCATTCTCAATCCCGTTGACATTACTTTGTAATACCTAATATGTAACATCCAAATAAGATACATTGAGGTTTGTTGCTGAATCATGACAAAATTGAAAAAAGTTCAGTTGGTATGAATAGTTTTACAAGGCAGTGAAAGTGTACCATATCGATGGTGGTTTACTTAATTAAAATAATGTTTTGTCTGGATATTATATGATCAACTGTGGTCCTTTCAAAGCTGTACTGTGGCTTCAAAATTAAATGTGTTATTTGTTTATACTAGTATTATTAATGTTATTATTTGGTTTCTAGATGACTGTGAATGATGGTCTGCAATCCTGAAGGGACCAAAACCAACAATGCGTTGGTCTGTCTGCCTTGATTTCTGCCTCCCCTCTACTCTCTATGAGTCCTGCCAAAAACCGGTTCTTTTCAACTAGAAACTGAGACTTTTATTTCTACACAAGCGCTATAAATATACATTTTAATACTCATTCACTGCTATTAACTGATTTGGCATGTTTTATTGGTATTCAAAGACAAAAAATGGCCCATAGGAGCTCAGTGAAAATCAACTACATTATCCAAATTAATCTTGATAACCATGTCAGGTATTTGTGTGGTTAGTGGCACAGGTCTGTGGTCCAGAAGTTAAAACTGTAAAAAGTTTTAGTTGCAGACAATATCCATTAAAATTTCTTAAAATGTTTTTTTCCTTGTATGAAATTTGATTAGATTGATAAAAACAGGTTGTAAGTGTGTAGCAGTGTAGAAAATCCATTTCTCCAGCATATCATTTAATTCTAGCAAATGCTTTTATCTAAAAAAATAAGCTACTGCAGGCAACCTAAGGTTTGGTCATGGAAACACACATTAGGAATGAAGAAATAAGATGGTAACGTTTATTCCGGTTCCCTGCTTTGGCTGCGTTCACCTCCCTATTATTAGTTCATTAAATCATTAGGCAGCATAATTTATTGTTTACAAGCTAAATTAAAACATTAGGAAAGGGCAGGGCTCTAACTAAGAACTTGTCCCATCCCTTTCATTTCTCTGAGTTCCATAGATGTTCCTCTCTTAGACTCTGTGGGATCCTTTGAGTGCTTGGCAAGCGTCACAAACCCAAAACCCATTAACATGGTTGCCATCAGGCATGAAAGAGCAGATGTCCAGCCATTTCAAACAACTTAAAAAAAACCAAATCATTCACATACATCTCCTCTAAATTTATTAAAAGGAATTTTACCCTGCTCTGCTTTTTCTTTTTTAGTTGTTTACACTGCAAGGTAAATAAAGCTGACATAGCTGCTGGTGCTTGGAGCTATCTGATGAAGGCAAAGTAAAACAACAAATCGCAATGATCTCAGCATGACAAAACCACCAATGCAAAACACATAAACATAAACAACTCCAGAAAACTGTTTCATAGAGTGTGGGGATTGAGATTCCAAGCTTACATGCAGACTGAGATAGGAAACATGAGCCAATTTTTCACAGAATGAAAATAATATTTATTAGCACTCACATAAATACCAGAAAAGGTGTAAGAAAATACAGAGATGCCTGGCTACTCTAACGAGTTTAAAGAATAAGTATCTGATTTGCTAATCAGCTGTACTGATTACAAGCAATGCTCTCACACACGAACAGAGCTGCTGCTATCAAAAGCTTCAGGCAAACTCAATATTTCTTGTGGTGTTTTCTTCTTCATAGCTCCAGCCTAACACAAGTTCAGGTCTGTTTTAGAGACTAAACTTAAAGCCAGGCACTGAACTGTAACAAAAAATGTCCCAATTCTTAATACATGTTTGTATATGATTGTGTCCTCAGTGAGAATAATCAGGAAGTTACTTAGAGCTGCATCTTACGCCCATGAACAACTCATTTATGCCTCTAAAGAAACAAGGTTTGAGTTCTGGACTTTGACTAGACCATTCTAATGCATAAACAAGCTTTGATCTCAACCATTCCATTGTATCTCTGGCTGTATGTTTTGGGGAGTTGTTCTGTTGAAAGGTGAACCTCCACCCCAGTTTCAAATCTTCTTCAACAGGTGTTTTTGCATGACTGAGCTGCATTTACCCTCATTCATCTTCCCATCAACTCTCACTGGCTTCTCCATCCCTGCTTACAAAAAGCATCCTGGCAGCATGATGCTTCCACCCTCTTTGCAAGCAACTGTATCAGCCACAGCTGTCTAATCTTCGTTTACAGTCTCAAAACATATTTTTTTTTTATCATGCTTGTTTCCAAACATTATACATGCAGAAGAACTTTTCTGAATGTGTGACAGAAAACTACCAATAAATTAGACAGGAAGGGATAAAACCTGAAGTGCATTCAAGAATTTACCCATTAATTTTCAGACCTTCCTATGATGAGACAATCTGGGATAATCTGATGATTTTAATGTTACTTCTTCATATCTGAAATGTAGGGCTGTAATGGCATGTGTGTTTGTAATGAAATGTTTAGGTACAGCCTTTTCAGTTCGGTAGGCATGTGTACGAAATTAATACAACACCTGAACATACGCAGAATGTTAATGTGTGGAACTAAAGAGTGGAATTCTACATTCCACCATGCAACTTTAAAGGTGACGCCAAAACAAAGACAGGATTCTCAGCTTTTAGCAAAGTCTGCTAGATGGGAACATTATGGTTTGTCATTTATCTACAATGACGATGCATAAAGAAAAATGGTTTACATCATCTTTTTTTAAACAGGGATAAGATATATCACATATAAACATCACAGGTGCAGGTACATTCTAAAGTCCAAATCCAGCTGCCTGTAGTAGTCAACCAGTCCTGAATACCATGGGAATTTTTACAGCAGAAAACATGTAACCACACACCGGTACTGTGTCAAGAGCAGTCTGACTGATGAGAATGGTTTTCCCACCACCTGTGTTACTACGATGCATTCAAGTAAAACTTGCACACTGGGTTATCTTCAACAAACACTGATTGCTTTATTGTTGTGCAATCCATCCATCCATCCATCCATCCATTGTCTACACCCACTTCTCTTTTATTAATTGACAAAATCAAACCAAAGCACCAGTATAGTGGCAACTCTTTGAAATGCTTCTGTCATACTGCCCCAGGGCACCTGTGGCTACAATCCAGTAGCTTACCACCAACAGCATGTGAACGTGTGCGTGAATGGGTGAATGACTGATTGTAGTGTAAAGCACTTTGGGGTCCTCTGGACTTGATAAAGCACTATACAAATACAGGCCATTTACCATTTAACACATTCATAAAATCTAATTATTGTCAGGAAATGTTTACAGTCTTTGCTCACTTTTGAATAAACTCCAAACAAGAATGTCTCTTTTGATAGAAATGCATCAAAAACCTATCAAACTGTGGATTTAAAACTTAAGTACATCAAACTGAGATTTTTGAGTACCATTACACCTGTATTGATAGACTAAAACTAGTGGTGTTCCGACTGATTGGCCAGCGATCATTATCAACTGATTTCTGTGAAAAAATATGTGATCATGTTAGCTGGTCAATGTCTTTTGTTCCCGATCACAAAACCCGATCACCAGTACCTCATACTTCACAGCCTGCAGAGGTCCAGTGTGCAGTGTAGCTCCCCATTTCCTTCACACTGCGGAAGTGCGTGGCAGCAAATCCTAAGTAAACATGTCTGCCATGTGGAACCTTTGCACTGTCTATGTGAGTGATGTGAAGTTTGCATCTTGCAACACATGCAACGGAAAAATACCACGAGAGGTAAACACGTCAAAATGTATCAACACAACCAATTTACCATGACATTTAAAAAACAAGTACTTGACGGAGTATGGTGAGTTATTGAGGCTCTCTGCAGAGAATAAAAAAAGCCACCTGGAGCAGTCAGACAGCAGTTAAAGCAGCGTACAATTGCCAACACCCGCCCGTATGAGCTTGACAGTCAGAAGGCTAAGCAAATCACCCGAAAAATAATTTAATTCATCAGGCTAGATGATCAGCCTTTCTCAGGGGTGGATCCTCGCTATGTGCTAATATTTTGAGCTCCGCAGAGTGTACTCTACTACTCTCACATTGAATTTCTCCTTAAAGCTACAGTATGTAACTTTTATAAAAATTAGTTTTTTATATATAACTGTCACTATGTCATGACAATATAACATGAGACAGATCGTCTGTGAAAAAACTGAGCTCCTCTGCCTCCTCCCTGTGGCAGCAGCATTTATAACCAAATAAAAAAATAAACAACCAATCCATGTGATCGGCATCAGTGACTGGCAGCATAACACCTGATCGGAGTAACTCTAGCTAAAACCATTTAAGTACAAAGGATTTTTAAAGGCATGGAACATGTTTCACTTAGCACACACCATTTGCTGGGAAAATGTAGAGTGCTGACTCAAAAAATAAACTTTAGGTCTGAAACACCTGTGAAGCAGCATGATGCAAACTGTCCCAGGACAGCTGCAGTGAAAGAACTGCAGCATGTCAGCCAGCTGCAATTTATACCAAGAGAAGAGGATGACAATTAATGACCATGTTAAGAAAAATATAATCTGCCATTTAAGAAAATTATGCCTCAGAGTATTATTTAATAAACAGAATGTAAAGTCAGCGAGTTATTATTCCTTCTTTTTACCTATGCCAAGCAAATTTAGCTAAAAAAAAACAACAAAAGGTAAAGTTGATAGATATTTTTTTTATTATGACCCATCTGTAGTTGTATTCTTTAATTTTGTTTAAAGAGAAAAAAAATGTTTTATTTGATATTTCACTGTTTAGCATTCTTTAAGTTAAAATAAAACTGAGTTTTCTCCCTTTTTGCTTTATTTGATATTTCACTATTTGGCATTCTTTAAGTTGAAATGAAACTGAGTTTTCTCTCTACAACAGAAAAACTTTACTAATAATGCAGCCAAGATTAAAAAAAAGGATTTTAGTATCTTCTCCTGCTGCTTCTTAAATTTTCACTTCAGCAAGTCTAATATCACATGGGACAGGAGAGGTGAGTTGTAGGTGAACAACATGGAAAAAAAGACAGTGAAACGTGTATGTAGTAACTTTGGTGTCATTAACAACGCTGCAGTGTAAAGATAAATCACTAACAAAGTCAGTGATTTAAAAAGTGGAAATCCAAACCAAGTGCTCACTGTTTGGTGCTGCTACAAGCCCGTTTCTCTGACGACCACACTGTGGGTTTGTGGTCAGCACAGGGTCCATTTGAAACCTAGGCTATGTTTGGCACCGAAATCACAGATACACACATCAAGATCCCAGCTTTCAAACCTACGTTTCTGCTCCCAACCTTTACTGCGCACACATGAATGCTGGCCGTCAGCACATGTGCGCGGAGGCTTGTTTGTGCAAAGCATTTCAGCGTGACGCTTTCCCGGCACATTAAAGAGCACACCCCGCAGTAGGCTGAGCTGCCCTCCTCCACCACACATCCAGGAGGGCCAGGAGAGAGAGGGGGGGGAGGGTTTGTTTGCTTTATCAGCTTTGTTTTGATTTTGAAGTCAATATCCAATAGAGGCAGAGCTCTGACTTTGCAATTAAAACGTTATTAGGAAGCACCATTGTGCTTAATGCTGCGCTGACACAGCTGAAATCTAAAATCTCACAAATCTTACTCTGTGTCACTTGGCAGTTTAAGATTAACATCCAAAAGGAAGTTTTTTTTTCACATTTTTCAGGAAAGGTGGAGAAATGGAAATGACACAAAGCATCATTTCCCTCCATATCCTTTACAATCAACGCAGCAACAACAAAGTTGATATTTGTCAGCCTTGCTTTCTTAGCATATCTCAGAAGTTAATCTAATTCAGCAGAGGATACAAAGGCAACTGGTGTTTTGTTGAGGAAATATTTAAAACATTAACATCTGCTTAGATAAACTATTACAGAAGCTGCTGTCTGGATATTTAGCCCATGAGCCAAACTGCAGGCTGTTCTTTATGGCTGGGTGTAACTTTTTAGCTAAAACTGGAAAGGAGGTAACTCTAATTAAATACTCATAATGACAATTTCTTAGATGTTAAACTTACAGAATAAACAATTTCACAATTTGTAATGTTATAATAACAAACTCCAGTGTATTGAATTGAGATTTTAAATGATACACCAACATGAGGTAGAACATAATTGGTAAAAAGAAAGGAAATAATAAATGGCTTTTATACATGGTATTTTATATTACAAAATCTGAAAAGTATGGTGTTGAGTTGTATTATACCCTCCTCCTCTCCTTAGTCCAAATTCCCTAAAGCAAATCCAGTGCAGCCATTACTTTAGAAGTCACTTAAAAATGAATAAAATTTATTTGTACGTCATGCAATCTCTGTAAATGCAGATGCTCTATGAAGGCTTCAGAAAGACCAGCTAATGCAGCACACAAGTCAGAGATAAAGTTGTGGAGACATTTAAAGCAGAGTTAGGTTATGAAACAATTTCTAATGTTTTGAACATCTCAGGGAGCACTGTTCAATTACAAGATTGGAAACAGTACTACACAACTGAAAATACACCAAGCGATGGCTGTCTACCTAAACAAACAGGCCGGCCAAGGAGAGCATTAATCAGAGAAACAGCCAAGAGGCTTATGGTAACTCTGGAGTAGCTGTAGAGATTCACAGCTTCAGGTGTTGACAAAACAACTACCGGTTGTGCACTCCACAAATATGGATTTATGGAAGAGTGGCAAAATAAATCATGTTTGACAGAAAGCCAAAAGGAGTCCTGTTTAAAGTTTGGTACTTGCCATGTAGAGGACATTGCAAAAATGTTGAACAAACTCCTTGGAGAGATGACACTAAAACTGATTCTTTGACCTACCCACAAAATGAAATGTGTGGCTAAACTAGTACTGCACACCACTGTGAAGAACTCACCCCAACAGAAAAACATGGTGGTTGTAACATCGTGCTGTGGGATGTTTTTCTTCAGCAGTTACGGGAAAGCTAGCCAGAGCTGATGGGAAAATGAACAAAACTAAATTCAGGGTAATACTGGAAGAAAAGCTGGTTAAGATTGCAAAGGACTTGAGATTGGGATGCAGATTCACCCTCCAGCAGGACAACAACCATAAACATACAGTCTTTCTCAACAACAACAACAACCTTTTTCTAGATGTGTAATGCTGGTAGAGACATAACCCAAATTGGGGTTTCATGATTATGCACTACTGTGTGTTACTCTATCACATAAAATCCCAATAAAATGCATTAAAGTTTGTGGTTGCAACATGACAGAAAGAATTATAAGAAGACAACAGAACATATGGATAGGTTCTTTCGCTTCCAGTTGACACATACTGTGAATCACTGAGATTCCATTATCTGACTGATACAGACTGAGTGAAAACGCAGATATACATGATTACATTTATCGTCGACATCACTTTAAAGTGGTGCTGACTATTACGATGACATAGCTGACATGATTATTGTCGTACGCTGTATCACGGATGAGTCACTCAGGCGAGACATGAGGCAGTCTGGGAACTGTGATGAGGTCCCCACCCCATGTCACTACTGTTACAATATCAGCTGAAAACCACTAGCAGAGACCTCCCCCAAACAGTGGCCTGCAAAAGTCTCAACCGCAGATGCCTAATAAGCGTTTTCAAACTACACATGTTCACTCAGGTTCACAATGTTATTTGCACAAATGCAACACACAACAACAGTAACATTAAAATGTGCGAAAAAAACAGGTTTCACTTAGGTTTTGATGTACTTATCTTCATAGCCAGCCATTTCCTGAGCCAAACGAGGGGTTGGAGTGAGGCGGAGAATATATTTTTAGATAGAGTGAATAACCGCCAAGTCATTCAGTGAGCAATTCTGACTAAGGCAGAAAATAAGGAAAAACATACACAGATACGATGAAAAGCACAATGCATTACACAAACCATGATCCTCAGAAAGCTTAGGCCCCAGAAATCGCTTCCACATGGCAGACTCTGAGAAGCCCAAACAAGATGGTGATTAATGGTATTTACAGGCACATTGTCAGAGCGGATGGAATACACAGCTTTAAAAGCCCCCAGCCCCAGAAATTATTCAGCCGCGTGTGCTGAGTGTCCTAAAGGTGAAGTGGTTTACTATTTCAGTGAGAGGTCGACTAAATGTGAAGCTGAGAAGGAGAAGAAAAAAAAAAACTTCTGCCATACCTGATTTTAGGAAGGAATGAAGGTGAATCACAGCAAGATGTCAACATGGGGGGAGAGAAAAAGAAAAAAAAGTATGTTAAAGGTAAAGCATTACAGTACATTGAACTCAGCAGTGTGCATGCATCTGTGAGCATGAATGCATCTATGGTCAAACACGATGCATGTGGCTCAGTCGTGTTGATCTGTATGCATGACGGCGGGCCTGGAGCGAGTCAACAGATAAAAACCAAAGCCGTCCGCCAACGTGTCAACACTTCAGGCAAAACAAACGTCCAACAAACCACAAATCACACACTCAGACGTTGGTGTACCTCCACACCTCATTGGCATCAGAACAGTAAACTGATCTTAACCATCACACCCACGCAAGCTAACCCTCAACCTCTAAACTGACTGGTACATCACTTTCTGGTTCGTTAGCTGCTCTGCTGAAACCCACAGTGTGGAACAATGGCTGTGGCCAGCTTGGTTTTTGGAAATCTTACATGAAAAGATGACATTTGTATTGATATTGGTAGAGGTAAGCAAGCTAGCAAATGAAGACTTTGACAGGGGAAAACATTTTTGCAACCTGGATGGAGAATTTTCTGCCCAATAGATGGGACAAACATTTTAAGATTTCAGGCATTGGAGTTACTTTTTAGACCAAAAACAAATTATTCCTTCAAAAGCAAGACCTGAACTGAAATAAAAACACAGTAGATCATAACAGGAATAATCCAAAGGAAATAAGATAAATTCAGGAAGGGGAACACAACAACAAACTATGAAAATAGACCTCAAGAAAAGAAACAATATGACACAAACTATGAAGCATAAATGACCCATAAGAAACAATCAAACCACAACCAAATCCTACATACCCAAGAATTGTGACAGAATCTTTGCATCCTGTCATTTACATGGATTTCACTTTGACATATACAATCTACCTGCTGACACACACTACAAATGGAAAACCACCTGGGAATATAGCAGCTACAGCCCACAAGAAGATATGAGTGGTATTTTGTATTTATATTTTTTCACTGAGAGCAGTATCTTTCTAAATGCAATTAGATAACTTGGTGTCTATTAACCCCACCACACAATTGCCTCCCCGGTGTATGAGGATACATAGCATAAGTATACGATGTTCCAGTGTGTAATTCTGTGGCATACTTAATTTTATCTCCAGCTACACCAGACTGCCACAGATTTTTCTGGACACGTCCAAATATTCTGTAGCATAAGAGTCATAACTAAGAGAAGCTATATATACAACACAAGCGATTTTCTGCTGTTACTACATGCTCGCCCATGTAGTGGAGGAGTGAATGCTGCAAGTTAATGACTTGATGCAATCTGCAGGATTTCCTTAGATAGAAACTTCTTAAACTACACTGAATATTTAATTGATCTTACTGTACTGTTTGATAGCTAGGATCAACTGGAATGTATGTATGACTGAACTGAAATTATTTTTTTTGTGAAGTGCTTTAAGACAACATTTGTTGTGAACTGGTGCTATACAAATAATTTTAATTGAATTGAAATATCACCATGCCCATGAATCACTGCTACAGCATTTAAGTTTTTGCTATGCAACTATCATAGCTATGACCAGTTAATAAGATTACCTAATCTCATGCTACATACTTCTGTGTAGACACTCTGTCTGCACTGATGAAGATTCACTCACCTCAGAATGCTGAAGGCTTGACCGGCTCCAACTGATGACAGCCCAACCTATTTTCTGACATTCAGCTTCTAACAAATATTTGACCACTCAGGGACACTCTTGAACTGTGTGTAGGGCGTTCTACTATGTATGGGAACATTTGCTTAACAAGACATAAACAAATTTGTTGTCTTCTAAAAAAGGCAGAAGTAGCTTTTGTGTTCTAAAATTCTTGCTTGGATCATATCAGAAGCCTTTCCTCTGCCAGACACCACAGGACTACTTCATGGGACCACTCGTTTGTTGCTGATTCTTGAAAAACTGTAAACCTAAAACCAAGCCTTAATGCACAAACACATCTTTGAGATATCAGAGTTCAGTCTCCAGGAGTTAAACCAAGCAGTCCTGAATACAAATACCAGAATGCCCACAAGCCAAACCTAAAAAGAACCAGTTAAAGCTGCCAAAACAATTATATCTGAGACCATTTGGGCAATAAAAAAGACCCAAATAAAATTACACCTTTAAAAATACCACTTAATCTAAGTTTTGTTGTAAATGAGAATGAACAAAAAATGGTAAAGCACATTTTAGGGCCAGACCACAGTGTGCAAATACTTCCAGGATCATAAATTTACCCAACTGATAAATTTAGCCCCATTTCCAACTTTATGAGACGATTGAGTCCTGATTCATTCAGAAGTGAAAGCTCTGCTAATTCCCCAAAATTAGCAGCATGGTTTTGGTTGGTGGTCTGAGAGAAAATCTTGACTGTAAATGATACCCAGGAATGTTCAAACATATTACAAGACACACAAACTGTGCAGGGATTTGTTAGAACAGCCAAGTCATCTACTGGAAGTACCAGGCATCCTGAATATTTCTAGACACAAGGGGGAGCCTTCTGGCAGCCGAGCAGGTGAGAAGCTGCATAATCCATCAGTCGCTCTCCCTCTAAGAGCGGATCTGACAGGGCCATGTGGAAAGCATATCTGAAGTCCTTTTTTCTATTGTTTTGGTGAAACTTCCATCACCTCATAAACACTGCCCCAGAACACTTTACATGAGAGATCATTCATTAATCAGGACAACTGGCACTTTAATGGCCAGTCAAACACAAACTCAGGGCTGTGACTGATTTATTGGCAGCTGAAGAAGAAAGTTATTCTTTAGTGAAGAGGCGCTTTCTCACAGTGAAAGGAATTTTAAGAGACAGCAAAGAGAAGACTCAACATCTCCACCTGCAAATAATAACAACCTTACCATAAACATCTCTTTACATGACTTAGCAGCCTGAGAAGACTGGCACAGACTTTCCTTAGACTATTTTTCAAAGTTTGTCTTTCCTTCATTCATCTATTTTTTCTTCATCCATCTCTGCCTCCATGTATTTCTCCACTTCAAACCATTTTGTCCAACTTTGCAGACCCCCTTTTCATGCCAGAGTTGTGGTTTCACACATGGTGCTGCAATGGAAAGCTCAGTTTGGTGCAATAAGAAGTTAGCTTACACTCTTCAACTACTCAGCACAGGAGTAGATCAGTCATATTGTGGGCTAGTGTTTAAGCCACTTCATTGGTTGAGTGGAATGAATTTAATTAAATACAAACAAACTTTGAAACAAACACCCCAATCTATTAAAAATGCAGCAGATGAAAAGATTCATGACCATGCCAAAATATAAAGAATTTAAGCGCCTAAATATGAGCAAATAAAAGTTTCACTTTGGCTGTCATGGTTCTTGAACTAAACATCATAAAAATGGGGGAGTAGACTTCAAAAGGGAACCCAGATGTAATAGTATAGCACTTTCCCCCAAACTTGTAGTAAAAGAGAAAAAATGAAATTACCTGCTGCTACCAAAACAGGGATTTTTAACTACATCCAAGTATAATCTAAAAATACTTATATTATTTCAGATAATTGTTTGCTTAAAAAAAATTGGATATGTATAATTTTTTTAAACATTTTTTCATCTGGTAAACTTTTGTAATTTTATTTGATTAAACTTCATATGAAGTTTAATCAAATAAAACTTCATATGAAGTTTTATATGAAAACTTCATATGAAGTTTTATATGTGCACAAGAATGTGCATATCACATTCTTATGCACGTTCTTATCACGTGCTTAAGAACGTGAATAAGTATACATTTGCATCACCCTAAATAATCAGATAATGTTTGTCTTTAAAAAAACTTTTATTTCAAAAAGCCCATTCCCTGTGCATGTGTGGGTTTTTTCCAGGTACTCCGGCTTCTTCCCACATAAAATGGATTAAATTTCTTCATCTATCTTCTATACTGATGTAATCCATGTAGGGTGACAGGTAGGGGGTAGATCCACAGGAAGGGGAAAGGTAAATAGGTTATTTACCTTACCTGGGGTTTAACAACGCATCCAGCTTAGATGAGACGGTACACTACATTGGTAATGTAAGGCTTGGCATAACGGGTCGCTTTGTTGAGATATCGAGTGTGGGTCCTTAGGCAAGATCCTTCGCGCTAGTGCCTACCTCATGATGAGAGACAAAGGAATACGCGCCATGCCGGCTCAGACGTCGCCCGGTCAAACAAGGTCTGCGTCAGGTGCTGGGGAACCAGGGCACCTTCACGAAAAATGGGTTACTGGAACAAGACGGAATTGGGCGAGACGTGAAAACTTGGATCTGTTGGAATGCTACTACTCAAGTAACCCTAGTCAGAGAGGTTACATGCAAAGAATGCGGGAGGAATGGTTACGTCGACATCCCCATTCAACACTAACTGCCAAACAACTAGTAGCTCAGTGTTCCAACATCCGCAAATGCTGTCACAACTTGAGATAGACGAGGTACAACACAAATGCTACGGCAAGGGGGAGCCAGGACACCAGGTCAGAGGGGAGTTAGCTTCAACTCCCCACCCGGAGATTGGGTATGCAGCCCCAATAATGAACGAACCATCAAAGCTGAACGAGGCAGCAACTGACCTGAGAGGTAGGATCGTGGCCCGAATGAACACCAGGCAACACCAGGCTGAGTGAAGTACCATCAGAAAGTCTCATTGAAGATGTGAATGCAGCATTGAGAACGATCCCTACCAACACCATAACGGAAACCAATGAGCTGGTGTACAACTCAGCATCAGTGATCCTTGAGATGCTCAGCTATAGGAGGAACCATGAGATTCAATACCCACCATGGAAAAGACAGTTAGAGGCTAAAATCAAGGTAACAAGGAGGGAAGTGAGCCAATTGTCAGAGCTCCCTCAAGGAAAAGCTACTAGCCTAGAGATGTACAACATCAACAGGACTCTAAGAGCCTTTATTGCAGCCTCGATGGGGATGTGGAAAACCACCCTTGAAGCCAACTTGAAGCCACCATCAGTCACCTCCTCTACATGGATGACATCAAGCTGTACGCTAAGAGCAAACGAGACATTGACTCACTGATCCACACCACCAGGATCTGCAGCACTGACATTGGGATGTCATTCGGACTAGAGAAGTGTGGTCAGATGGTTACACAGAGAGGGAAGGTCATCCACACAGAAGGGGTCTCACTCCCAGAGGGAACAATAGCAGACATTGAGGACAGTTACAAGTACCTGGGAATACCACAAGCAAATGGCAGCCTCGATGAGGTCACAAGGAAAGGAGCCACAGCCAAATATCTCCAACGAGTAAGGCAAGTCCTGAGAAGCCAGCTCAATGACAAGAACAAGATCCGTGCAATAAACAGCTATGCCTTGCCAGTAATCAGATACCCTGCAGGAATAATAAGCTGGCCAAAGGAAGAGATAAAGACCATGGATGTTAAAACTTGGAAACTACTAACCATGCATGGAGGGTTCCACCCTAAATCCAGCATCCTGAGACTATACGCGAGCCGTAAGGACGGAGGCAGAGGACGAGCGAGTGTGAGAGCCACTGTCCAGGATGAAACATCCAAGATCCATAAATACATCAAGGTCAAAGCCTCAACCGATGATGTGCTCAGCGAATGTCTCAAACAATGGGGACCAGAGGATGAGGTGCTGGAGGAACCATCATGGGAGGATAAGCCCCTACATGGGATGTACCACCGACAAATAACTGAAGTGGCTGATATCAGGAAATCCTACCAATGGCTGGAAAAAGCTGGACTCAAGGACAGCACTGAGGCACTCATCCTGGCTGCACAGGAACAGGCCCTAAACACCAGAGCAATAGAGGCTCAGATCTACCACACCAGACAAGATCCAAGGTGTAGATTGTGCAAGGAGGCCCCTGAGACAGTCCAACACATAACAGCAGGGTGCAAGATGCTGGCAGGGAAAGCATACATGGAACGTCATAACCAAGTGGCGGGCATAGTGTACAGAAACATCTGTGCAGGATATGGACTGGAAGCCCCAAGATCAAAGTGGGGCACACCCCCAAAGGTGGTGGAGAATGACCGAGCTAAGATCCTGTGGGACTTCCAGATCCAGACAGACAAAATGGTAATGGCGAACCAACCGGACATCGTGGTGGTGGATAAACAACAGAGGAAAGCCGTTGTGGTGGATGTAGCAATACCAAGCGATTGCAACATCAGGAAAAAGGAACACGAGAAACTGGAGAAATACCAGGGCCTCAGAGAGGAACTGGAGAAGGCCTGGAAGGTGAAGACCACAGTGGTGCCTGTGGTCATCGGGGCCCTCGGGGCAGTCACCCCCAAGCTGGAGCAGTGGCTAAAACAGATCCCAGGAACAACATCAGACATCTCAGTCCAGAAATGCGCAGTTCTCGGCACAGCCAAGATACTACGCAGAACCCTCAAGCTCCCAGGCCTCTGGTAGAGGACCCGAGCTCAGAGGTTGAGAAAGACCACCCGTGGAGGGTGAGAAGGGAATTTTTATGTGTATATATATATATATATATATATATATATATATATATATATAGATAGAAAGACAAGAAGACCAAAAATCATTACTGATTATTAAAACCATATTGCTATTTCATGCTGTTTAATATTTCAATGACAGATTAGGTAAATCAATTCAGTGCCCATTTAGAGTACATTTTGCCATTCTGAACCATCTGCATGAAGGAAATATTGTGCATTACCGATTCAGGATGTAGGCCTCATGGGTTCACAAAACCAAGAGAAGATTTTATCAATATTCTACAGAAAATTAAGAATTTCCGTTTTGTTTTGGTTTTTACAAGTAAAGGTTATCGTCTTCTGCTGACTAATATCCTTTTTTCTGGAGCCATGCTGTCCTCATTACAGCTACTTTATTACTACTCACATGCACAACGACACTTATACAAAAGCATTAACACATACGCACACCAAGCCTCTGCAAACTTAATAGTAACTGAAGACCCTGCTTTAAAGTTCACCTTAGATGGGTAAATGATGTTGTTTAGAAGGGTTAAGACATCCAAACTGTTATGTTCTAATGTGATTTATAAATGGCCATTCTGAAGTAGCTGGGTGAGATATGTAATTTGAGTTCAGGTAATTTTCTGGAATAATGGATGGCTTTTATGAGAGAACAGATTAAAGCGTTGTTGGGTACAGGAGCTGCGGAGCTTCGGTGGTCCTGCTGTGACTGCAGGCCTCCATGGACCCTCGACTGTAACTTAAGTAAGTTAACGCAACGATTATTAAATCCCGTAAAGCACATGAAAATGTTCTCCTGGGCTCCTTCACTGTCATACCTGATACTTACAGCTCATGCATGTTATTCATGGTAACACAACTAAAATAAATCAATGCTGCACCTAAGCTACCCTCTGATTATGATTTAAGACCTTGAGTTATATTCATGTTGTCTTTACTATAAATCATTTAGGAACCGCATTTCATCTTTCTGCGCTTGCCTTTTCTCCTTTTCTCACTCTTTCTGTTTTTTCTGCCTTATGTCTTTCCAGCATCCTGACATAATTTCAGTGAACTGATGAAGGGATGGATCCCTCACACACACACACTGAGGGACTTACACAACGATAGTGACTGGTCAAAGCTCACAAAGATCATTATCATATCTCTTCACTCTTCCCAGAGGGCTAAAACAGCACAGATCAACATGCGATCGTTTTTTTTCCTCTACATTGTCCAGACAGAACAGCAGGGAACCTGCTGCAGAGCAGATTGCCAAGATAGGGAGTCATTTGCTAATACCTTGCATCTTCAGGCTGAAGGTTAAACCTTTCAGGAATAAAATCCTGTACACAACAAGGGTCAATAACTGTCAAGTAGCTTTTCACATAGCCCTTTTCACATTTCCTTACACTACAACAACAAACTTCCATGCTTCAACTTC
Source organism: Anableps anableps (assembly GCA_014839685.1). NCBI lineage: Eukaryota > Metazoa > Chordata > Actinopteri > Cyprinodontiformes > Anablepidae > Anableps > Anableps anableps. Next base: position 17,279,074 of record CM026074.1, read on the forward strand.
AATATATGTTTTTTTTGCTTTATAAATAAAAATCTGAAAACTGCTAAGCATTTGTATTCAGCCTCTAAAAAAAACCCAGTGCAAGGAATTTACACACAGCCCTTTTGTGAAAACATCAGAAGACATGAATGAATAAACAGCATTTTTTTATAACAATCACAGAAATCTTTTCAACTAATCATGTAAGAGTATGACACAACTGCAAACCCTGAAGAGATGTAGTAACGTCCAAATCAGCAGATAAATGTTCAAGGCTATAAAAGCAATATATGGATGGAGGGAAGCGTGCACATTCGATCTTCACAGCACTGAATGACTGACAAAGATTGAAGTACATCTGTTACATCCCAAGATATGGGCATGCATCTAAACCAAAAGGCTGGGTAAGGTGAGCATTAAATGGTCAAGAGGCCTATGGTAACTCTTTGCAGTTGACACACAGACAGACACAGGGCAATTCTGGATAAAGGACCTCTAGTAGCTGTAAAAACTGGACACTGGGTCAGAGGTGCACCTCCCAAAACAATGACAATAATCTTGCAGTAAAAGGTACAGTGGAATGATTTAAATCAGAGGTGTCCAACACCATTCTCTTTAGATATTCTCCTGGTTCAAGACAGCTAAATCAAATTAGAAGTTGATGACAAACTGTGCTGGAGCTCAGGAGATGAGTAAAACATGCAGGAGTGGCTCTTGAGAAGGAGACTTGGACATCAGTCATTGAAGCATGTTCATGTGGTAAAAAAATCTAGTCAAAGTCCAAACCTAAATTTAATTGAATAGTCATAGAAAACCCTTAAAATTGATGTTCTGTTTCAATATGACTAAAATTTGAGGTATTCTATAAAGAAGAATAGGCAAAAAATTTATTTTATATATGTAGAAAACTGGTAGCTGTAAATGCACTTAGTTATGTCCTGCAAAATATGAAATAAAAGGGTCCAGCTACATTTTTATTCTAAAAAATAAAAAAATAAAAAAAAAAATCTGAAAATCATCTATCATTTTCCATCCACAACAAAATTATATACTACTGTAATTTCCGGACTGTAAACCGTTACTTTTTTCACTCGTTTTGAACACTGCAAAGCATGGGTTTTTACCAACAGTTTCCAAAGGCTCGACTGCTGCATGATGAACTGGACAGCAAAAGCTCAAGAGCAAATTTGCCTTGAGATGAAAGTGATATTGACAGCAAAAGAGAGACAGGAAGTGTGTGTGACGCTGTTCAATTCTGACACTGAAGAAGCAAATTTTAGTGGTTTTAGTGCAGATGTGAAGATGAAGATGGCTATCAATGACTTTATATTATAATGACTTATATTCAGGTGCGCTCAGTACACCAGAAATTACAGTACTTTGTGTTTAATTTCACATGAAACCCCAATAAAATGTACTGAAGTTTGAGGTTATATCAAATCAAAATGTAAAAAAAGCAAGGTGTATGAATACTTTCATAAAGCAATGAAGTTTCTTAAAATCACAACATGGGCAATAAAAAATTGTGATATTTGAAGAATTTGGTGAACCACGCACAGCCCGACTCAGAGAGGATACCAGGACAGACAACACTAAGGGGAGCGAGGGGGAGCTGATGTGACACAGGCTGGTTTCATTACACAGTCTGTTAGTGATGGAAGGAAGGATGAAACTTGTATTGATTGAGCAGCTAGTTATGGTTGCCTCAAGGAGATGATCTGCTGGCTTTTTCTGTGAAAAAAGACAACATGTGAGCTACAGATGAATATCATAAGTGACTTATGGTCAGAGAGAGACCATAAGTCTCTCTCTGATCCGTTTTCCCATGCCATAGTCTTTGAATCCACTGTTTGTCATTTGCCCATCTCCTTCTTATCCACTGTATCATCGTAACCACATCTTCATCTGTACATTTACGCTTTTTCCCTTTTCTTCCCATGTCCTTGAAGCTCATGGAGGCAGCTGCCACTCTTATCCCAGAGTGAAGGGCCAGGTCACACATCTGGCATCTCCTGGCAGGGAAGTGCCTCCCCCTCCAGTCTCCACCATTGCCCCCCTACCCACCTTTATGCAGCAGACTGGCTCAAGATCTTTCGCTGGCTCTTTTGCCTCCTGAAAAAACAAAACCGATACAGAACCAAAACACCAAGGGGAGGTCTGTCTTTCATCTCAGAGCTGTGCAGAGGTTACACATGCTCCTGCTCAAGGGCTTTTCAGCACCACACTGCAACCCAGCATTTATCAATTATCAATTAAGCAGAGCTTAATGTAGTTATCAAACTCTAATCTTTTTTAGTGATCTACAAGTGATCTGTTGGTGGTGCCGTTTTTTAAATTTTCTAAAAAAAACAAAAAAAACAAAACAGGCATGAGGATAGTCAGGCAAAGCTAATTTCTACTTTCTTTGTTCTGCATTACCTGTTTTCTCTCCCACACAGCACTACTCCAATTTGTGGGTCATGTGGTGCTAAATATTTGAGCTGCTGCAAAGCAGTTTGTCAGCCAGTTGTGACAATGCTAAGACCAAAACTAACACAGCCCATTGAGTAAGCGGAAGACCACTAATCTCCCTGCACCGACACCCTGCAGACTCATTCACTAAGTGCTGCGTACCTCAGCTTTAACATGGACCAACAGCAGGCTGAGCCGTGATTATAGGTACACAGCCAAGCAGCATTTTAATACTTGTGCCGAGCTCAGATTTTAACAGGCAACTCTAATGGTCTTGGAAGCTAGTTTATTGATTTCATGAGTAATTGAAAGCAGCTGCTTAAATGGGATTTATTGAAAAATCACTTGTAACCTTTCATATGAAATGTTGGACCGCAATGCAGTCGCTTCAATTTAATTTATTGGAGAGGAAATGTGCTGGACAAGTGTTCAAATGATTCAAATGTGGCATCTCAGATCAGAGAATCAAACTCCTTTAATCAATTGTCCAGAGATGGGGTGTGAAATTAACCAATGTGGATTCAATCAAATTGTTTCAGACTCACACGTGTTGGAGGAAAAATGTATGTGTGCACTACTTTTAAAGTTTATATGCAGCGTTTCTGCATGAAGCAGATGGGGATGATAATTGGTCCTTTCAAAAAGGGACCAATTTCTCTGGCATATAAACAGTAAGACACCAAGATAGCAGTCATAGTGAAGAGTGAAAAGAATCTAAATAGGTCAAAATGAAAGACATTGTCTTATTTTAATTGAATGGTTGATTTAATGAAGGCTAATGGGTACACACATGTATGATGAAGCTCTTGAGATAGCTTTTAAAGAGAGAAAACTAAAGAGATAATAAGGTAAGGGTAAAAAGGAGGCAGGGAGAATGAATTGTAGCTGTGTGTTTGTGGGAATGGGAAGGTGGAGTGCAGAGTGTATCGTCATTGTTCCAACAGCTGAGCCCATTAAAGCAAAAAAAAAAAAAAAACAAACATAAAAGTTTATACCTTTATAGTGTCATTAACATCAGGATGCAACTTATCCCTGACAGCACAGCATGTCGTCACCCACTCATCCTCACCTAATGATCCATTACAACATCAATTTATCTTTGGTGAGCATTTGAGGACGACTTCTGGCTTCAGTTGTCTAAACATGAACATAAAATGATTCAAACAAATTGTCTTGTGGAGAAAAAGTAATCCTGAAAGTAGGTTCCTACAAGCTTCCTGAGATAACACAGATGTTCGAGCTGCTAAAGTATAAAACAGGATCTTAGGCAAATCACTGTACAAGTAATAGGAACACATTTAAAGAGAACAAAAGCATGTATCTGTTACTGGGTTTCCATGATTGGCTCAGAATGCAGCTGTTCCTCCCATGAAAAACTCTACTTAATGGAGGAAAACCAGTAACTGTTGAGCAACTGTTGAGCAACTGCTCTGCAACAACCTCGCCTTCACTTTTACTTCTTTCATATTTCAATTTATAGTGCTATTCTTGAACTTTTAAGAGCTTAGCGGAAAAAAGCTTTGTCTGATTTAAAGCCAGACAACCCCATTAGGCCATCTCTGATGTATTGTACCTGCTGAATGGGATCTCAGTTGGTGCTGCTGCAAATTTTTTCTGTCTGTTGCAATTTGTTCAGATTCACTTGCAACCTATCAACTTTTATACATTCGGGGGCATGCAAAAGCAGTCGTAACTCTTAAACCTTTCTGCATTTTATCATGTTATAACCACAAACTTCAGTGCATTTTATTGGGATTTTATGTCAAAGACCTGCATAAAGTAGTGCAAAGTGAAAGGAAAAGGATTTGTTATGAATAAAAATTGGAAAAGTTTGCCATGCATTTCAACCCCACTTTACTGTGCAATTTCTAAATAACTGACTTAGAGAAATCTTCTAATTAGTAAATGCTCTACACATATGTAATTATGTCTCAATTTAAGTCTACCAATTGGTAAACCCATCAGACATTAATTAAGCAACATTAGGGAATAAGCTGTATCATGAAGACCAAGGAACACACCAGACAGATTGCGGATTAGGTAGTGGAAAAGCTTAAAGAAGGAAAACTAGTAATCTTACATTCCACAAATATGGCCTTCATGGAATAGTGGCAAGAAGAAAAAGATGCTTTAAAAGAAAGCAATAAGAAGACATGTTTGCCACAAGCCATGTAGGGGACACAGCAAATATGAGGGAAGAAGTGTTGTGGACAAAAGATAAGACAAAAGAAAACTTGGATGAAAACTAACACTGAGTTGATGGAAGATAAATTTTCAAAGTTGGCAGAGACAGACCATTTGGACTTTCTGTTTCCAGTTTGATTCTTTTTGGTTAACCGTGTCATTGGTTTAGAAGCTGTATGTAAAAGTTTTAGAGTTGAGTCTTTTTCTGTTCAAATAAAATTCACTTATCTGATCCCTTGTGATTTGTGAGAAATCCCTCCAGCCTTACGGGAGGATGTTGCCATGACTCTTCCCTCTCTGACTTCCAGCCAGACAGTTCAAACTCTGGCCTTGGATGTTGTTTTCTAACATACTGGCTGTTGACATTATGCCTGCTGTATTTTCTCTTGCTGCAACTGGTTGAACTTTGCCAACAGTTTCCTGTACTTGAATCCGTGTATGCAGCTTAGTAGAAAACGGGACTTGATTTTTTGTTTTCCAGGATACATCAGAAAACAAATCATCAACAACAACCAACAGGAAACATTTCTTCTTATTTGAGTGCCATGAATGTTTCTGGGACAGCTGCAATTCAAGTCCCCATAGACCATTTTTGATCAATTTTAAGTTCATGCAGTTACTTAAACTATTTGGAGCTAAGTGAGACATTCTTTCCTGCAGAAATTTAAAACATCACACTGAGCAGATCAGTTGGCCACCAGGTTTTTAGATTGATCTTTTGATGACTTCAACACAGAAGCTGATTTAGATGCACAGTAAGCTCTTCCTGCCTTATAAAAACAAACCTCTGGCTATTGTGTCTGTGTGGTGGACAATCAAATGTGTGTTCAGTGTGAGCCCATGTGTAAAAAAGCCAGATGAAGCCAGATGAACTGACCAAGTGAAATCAGGCATGTGTCGATGCTGCAGCCTTGGACTGAAACCCTGCCTCTGTGCCTTTGGGCTCAGCCAGGTTCCCAGGGGCCCAATCAAAAGCCAGAGCCACCCAGCGACCTTCTAACCCCGGCTGTAAGCACCCTGATTAAGAGCTCATCAATACTCTGTGGCCCTTGTTGCTGCACACAAGCCCAGCTTTGTCAACCATAAGCACACATTCACAGTTTTTGGGTCTACAGTGCCACAACTCTGGGGAGTGACTTTGTCACCTTTAACATTTGTCTCTCACTTCTTAATCTGTCTCTCTGATTCATGTTGCTGCATGGTCCAAAATGTGTGTGTGTTTGACAGTGAGGCAGTGAGGTGAGAGAGGCAGGAAATGAGCATCCAGATAACAATAAGCCTGGACTGATATCCATTCACCTTCACAGCATGAGCTGACATTGTGCGTCTGCTCGGCTCACAACATTGGATCAGCTTGGTGGTGATAAGGTGGCAGGAGGCAGGAAGACCATAAGACCCAGGTTTTCAAATGAGGGGATGCATCTTGCAATTGCAGCTTAACCCTGAGGGAGCCTTGAAACCTTGACAGACCTCCGGGGTCACCCTGCCTTTGTCTTTGTGTAGTAAAATTATCACCATATGCAGCGTGCTGAGTTGTGCATCAGGGCTTATAGGAGTTCGGATTCAAGAAGTGAAAAAATGTATTTGCAGGAAAAAAAAATGTGATCTCAGAAAAAGCAAAAATAATAAAAAATGTTTGATCAAAAGAAATAAGGAGACAAAACTTTTTTTCAGCTTAATGAACTTAGTTAACGAAGCTCAATATTAGTTTTTGCTCTCAAACTAATTTTAAATTATTTAATTTGTCTTATTTAAAATGTTGTCAATGTTGAAAAAATGAAAATTTGAAAGTGATCTGCAAATTCAGTAAAAATACAACAGATTTTCTGGATTAATAACACTTCATTCGTTAATTTTTATGAAATTTTGTGAAAAAAAAACATGAAACTTTTTATGGTAATTTGTAAACCAATAAAAATATTTTGTTCTCTAACAACTGATGCTAAATACAAAAATATTTTGTAATTAAAGTGAGGAGAAGTGGAGGTAGGATATGTTCAGTTTTCTGAATCCAGCTAGACATACTAGCTGATGCTGTACTGCATTTCTAAATTAAAATCAGTAACAGTAATGTGGTGGAAATTCTGGGGCTTTGAGTCATTATTTTGTACAACCACTTTCTCTGAAATTACAGCTGCAAGTCTTTAGTGGTATGTCTCTTCCAGCTTTTTACATTGGTATTCTTAGATTTCCCCCCCAAAAATTTCCTGTTTTAGAAATAGCTTGACTGATTGGATAGATTCTTAAATGATGGAAGCAGATTCTCAATTGGATTTAGATCTGGACTTTGACTGGACCATTCTAAGACATGACTATGGTTTTATCAAAATATTCTGTTGTTGGCTGTAAGTTTAGATGTCATTGTTCTGCTGAAGGGTGAACCTTTGTCCTGGTCCCAGGACTTTTCCAGCCTTTAACAAGTTTTCTTCCACGATTATCCTGTATTTAGCTCCATCCATCTTCCATCAACTCTAGCAACTTTCTTTGTCCCTGCTAAATAAAAGCATGCCCTCATTGTCATGCTGCCAGAACTATGTTTCCCACTAGGGATGGTGATGTGCATGGTGTGTAGTGCTGTGTTTTTTTCTCATGTAACGTTTTGGATGTTGGCCAAAAGGTTCAGTTTGGTATCATCTGACAGCAACACGTTCTTCCACATGTTTGCAACATACCCTACGCCGTTTGTGGCAACTGCAAATGTGGTGTGTTATGACTATCTTTTAACAATAGCTTTCTTACTGCTAGTTTTCCATAAAGTCCAGATTCGTCAACTATACAACTAAAAGTTGTCATAGTGTTTACTTTTAAAGAGCTCTAACAAACTTTCATGGGACAGCTGTTTATATACTCTTTTTAAAGTTCAAGTAACTTATGAAGACAACTTGTGATTTACTACAGGGTATTTGAGTAAAAAGCATCTGAATAAAAATACATGTTGCATATTTCAGATTTTTGGAAAGCCAGGTATCATTTTCAACTACTTTATAGTTACGTGTTACTTTTGTTGGTCTCGTTAAATCATATTGTATGTTTTGCAAGATACGGTATGAAATGATAAATGACTTGTTGCTTTAGCTGTTATCCATTTCAGAAGCATAAAAATAAAAAATTCAAATAGAGAAAAGGGGATATTTTTGATAATATGACCCCTTTGAAATGTTATCTTCAGCTATTACTGATAACATCCACCAACAAACTTTAGCCACATGGGTGAAAGACAAGGGATCAAGCTGTGGGAATAGAACAAGAATCAGCATCAGGCTCCAAGTAAAACACGGAGCCTCTGCTCTGAGCGTCCTGCCAGCTATTCAGCACAAAGTATTCATAAATTTACATCTCATTGCAGCTTGTGGTTGAAACACCTAAAGTCTTTAAAGAAGCTTCATGCAGATGAATGTTGTGCAAGCCCTCACACTGGCATGCAACTGGCAAACACATTCATCTTAATGAGACTAGAAGATCCAAAGAGAGAGAAGACAATGGAATATTTGGAAGTTATTAAAGACCGTTGTTAAAGCTGACAATGGGAACTGGTGCTATAGTTTTATTTACAGAAATCCAGACTGAACTTTACCACAAAGCCTATCAAACAGACTTCTGAGGAATTCATCTTGGGTCATCAGATCAGTTTAGTTCCTCAAGGAGTTTCACTGTAGCAACTGAAGAACATTATTATATGGGATTTTTGAAAAGACATATAATATATAAGGCTAACAAGGTGTAAAAACAGATATGTTCTGTGTGTAAAGATGGACCAGCAGCAATGACAAAGCTTTCACTTAAGCTGGACTAATGAGGTGAACCAAGAGGTCTTCAGGCTATACTTCAGGCAAAACCAGGGAAAACATCGCTGCCTAGTTCTCCACCCTCCTGTCAGTAGACATGGTCTTTCCTTCTACCTGTTTTTCCTCTAAGAAGCATGACATTACATTACCCACAAACTTTATCTCATTTCTTCTCATGTAACTTGAACATGCATGCATTCTCCCAGAGCCATACAATAATTCAACATTAACCCCATGCAGGAGGACGTTTACTGTACATATCTGCCTTCCTTTTAATTTTTGGAGAAACAAACCAGAGTTCAAAAACCAGCCAAAGATGCTTTTGGCAAACAGAAACCATATGCTGTTTATTAGAACAATTTAACATTCAAGGACCTTTATGGAAGTGCCTGTTGGGAGGGGCATGATTGTATTTGTACTATTCACCACCACTAACTACGACCAGACTGTGAGCATTCATATCGGTCCAGAACAGCTGATAATCTACAGGCCTTTATGTTCTATTTCAAGCAATAAATACGACTGATTAGCCCTTAATTACAAAAGATGGTAATCACCCTAAAAGTTGGAAGGATGGTTGGCAAACACTAGGACCAGTAAACTGAGTAAAAGGCAATCTTCCATCAAATTAAAGCTTACTTTATGTCAGGGGCTGAAAGTAGGAGATTTTCATTTGCACCTGATGAACGAGCCAGTATTACATAAAACAAGCCAATTTGAGAAAGGTAGGATTGATATATGCGCTTTATGTGCATTAGACCATAAAACAACATACTTTTATTAAATGCTCCAAATTTATTGAAAGCATAGCTTTGGTTTTCAGATCAATTTTCCATCGTTTATCCAACTCTTGGTTTTCACAGATATTGTAAAGGTTTTGCAGACAACAAATCCATAATTAAAGAATCCATAATTAGTGCAGAATATATTAGTCCAATCTGGACTAGTTTATATGCTTTTTATGCTTATCTTAATTTAAGATGATTTTAAAGTCATAAAAGCATTGGAGATGTATTTCTTTTATTTTCTTTTATTTCTGAAGAAATAAAAAAAGCTTGAGCATAAGTCTATCCAGATCAAATGAGATGCTTCCAAGTAATTTAAATTTTGAGCTTGAGGTGTAACTGCAGTCCAGATTAATTAAAAACTATGAAACTGTTTAACACTATTAGGAGGGTATGATGTATATGTCTAATGTGAATATTCTTTGCACCTTTAGGACCTAATGGTTAGCCAGTCTAATCAAGATGGTTACAGTCTAATCATATCCTGTACTTATTTTAAATAAAATAAACATATCTCTTCTTCAAAGCAAATATTTCAATAATACATGCCATCATCACAAATCAATGACAAAGAGGATGATTAAGAGAATCTCTTTCTATGCTTTTGTGCCGTGAACAAAACGAAAATATCTACTTCAAAAGGTTTTGGCCAGCTTAATCAAATATTTCATGTCATTTTCCTGATTACAGAACACATGTGGGATATTTCACATTACACACTGAGTAACTCAGAAACTGCATATCAGGAATGTAATTATTTCAGAAACAACAGTTTAAAAAAAAATCACAGATTCAAAAGCACTAAAATTGGATCCAGTGGAACGGTAGTTGTTGTGCTGTGGATGCCAGTGAAAGTGCCAAATTTCCCCCAGTTGTTGGGATCTCAGAGAAGCAACCCACCCTCCCTCCTGTTGCTGCTAGATGTTAGTCAGCTCAGCTTCCAGGCTAGTATAAAAAAGAGAAGTCTGGTTGTTTGGATCTTTTTCCATTTGCAAAAATAGAATTATTTTAATAGAGCACGTTGACGCCACTGTTGCTATTGATCTGAGAGAGTTAGCATGTCTGTCAGTGAAATAAACAGCCTGCCCCAGGCTGGATGCTAGCACTAAATTTAGGCTGTGTTTTTCTATATTTTTTTAGTATGTTTTGAAACAAGCAGTATGTCGCAATCTGTTGTATTATTCAAGCTACAAATATCTTTTGTCTTTAAATTAAGGCACTAAAGCACACATTTTTTCATTTTTGTAGTAAATTAGTGAGCATCTTACAACAATATTTGTAAAAAATGCACAGTGAGCTTAATTTTACCATTGAAACCAAGCTACTTGCGAACACTTGAACAGAGCTGCCCTCACAGAGACCAGATTCCTTCATCTCCTCACCTTCTCTTTATTTCCATAAATTCTGAGAGGCACGTACATGTCAACAGAGGAATAACAGATGACTCATGGAACATACTCACCGGAGCACTTTGAATGTTTGTATATGTGTGAGCGTAATACTGCTTGAAGAAAATCAAATGTATTTGTTAGTAAGGTTGTATAATTTGAATATGCCACTAAAAACAGATCAAGGGTAAACATTTATAATATCCGATGTGTTTGAATTAGGATGAAGAGGATCTGTAAATAGTTTACAGACTTTATTCCAGTCTCAATATCTTTCATACAACAACAGTATGAACTGGGAAGACCACAGAGGAGGTTTAAGTGTTGCCAGAAGTCTTTATGGTTACTTCTGATCCAGCGTGTCTCCAGGGTTTTCTGTTTGTTTGTCAATGGTGGTTCTGTGGTGGAGTCAATCAAGTTCAAGACTTTATTGTAATCAATAACACGAATGGGTTCCACAAGGAAAATTATAAAACTGTTACAGCAGCATCCCATTTTTTTCTTTTATTAAAGAGATCAACTGTTTTAATAGGCACTGTGGGTCATCAATAACACAAAAGCTTATAATACCAGATTGTTTCGTCCTATAGTTTTTCCACTTTTAGGGAGTATGCCACATTTTTGTGCCTCTGCTTTTTGAGCCTGATGCCATTATTTCTGTTTTTTCTCAAAAGCTGAGACGAAGGTTTAATATAACACTGATAAGCCAATCAGGTATTTTCAAAAGATGTATTTTAAGAAAGATGTTTCAAAAGGGTGATTAGGTTTTAGAATGTTAATGGAGTCTTTAGGTCTTCGTTTAAGATACACTGAGAAAGTATCTGATTATCCAAATTAACCACATGGTCACTGCCCTAGCCAATGACCAGCCAGTGGGAAACTCAAAAAAGTCTGGGTTTTTTTGTCAGTCAGTAGCTGCATCATATCTAAGCGTTATCAGGTCAAGCTGACAAAAACACAACGCTGTTACTGAGTGAGGAAACTTGAGTTAGATAGTTCCTATATATCAGTTACGTGTTTCTAAGAAGTCAGAGGAAAGATGGAGCTGAAAAATGCTTTTCAAAACAAAACTATTTTCTACAACAATTAGTACATGTCTTCATTCAGGCTGTGAGAGAGAGAGCAAAACTGTCTGGAGATAACAGTAAGGCTAAGCAAAGTTTCCATATTTCTTTCTTTTGAGCTTTTATTGCCTGTCTGTCATGGAGCGTGCTGGATTTGGAGATGCTATCAGCTTTTTGGGAATCTCAGGTATAGCATATCAATCTATATTTTCTAAAAAACATTTACCAAAACCACTTTTTATCATAATGTGACCATGCTAAAGGGCAATATGAGATGCTTTAAAATGCTAAAGACATTTTGATTTCTGAACTCTAAATATTTTTTTCTTTGTTTTAAAGTAGTACAATCCTGTTTTACAGCAACTGCTTTCTCACACATATGGCATTATGTCACCTCTGTGTTTAATTTAACTGATTAATGACTGCTAATGGTAGGAAGGATTGGAAAATTTAAAACACAGTAGGTTGCCTAAAAAATGCATTTGGTACCATTCCAATTGTACACAAACTTGAATTTCTAATTCAAGTTTCAAATTATGTTCTCTCATAAGGCATGCACAATGTGTTTCCACTTCAGTCGTGCTGCTGCAAATTGGTGTCCATTTGGAGGGGGAAAAAAATCACTTGGGGAACTCTTTGCATCTGGAAATTTGCAGATGGAGAAAAAATATGAAAAAAGTCAAAAGAAAGAAAGAATGCTGAAAATGTAACTGAAACATGAGGTTTGAATAACAGCATAAAAAGTGTTTGAAGTGACACATATGAGCCTCTTCCACCACCACAGGCCCCCCCTCACTACCGCCCCCTTCACTGCATTACCTGACCCAGAAATAAAAAACAGCGTGTTCTTACCAAACCATATCAGACACAGACATCTCCAAAGAGCCACAAAACATGTCTCATCTGACACAACAACCACAACCTCTCTTGATCATATACAAGCAAATTCATGTGTCTTTGAAGCCTGCCAATCTTTGGAAGGTGAGCCTGAATTAATGCATGGATGTCCTGCTGGATGAAGGATGAATACTGCTGTGACTAGCAACATCTGATCAAAGTGGTTTAAAGGAATTCTTGGAGGGGAAGGTGATTAAGGTTGTGGGAATATTTAAAAGCTAACTAAATCAAAATGGTGGATTATCTGTTTGGGAAATGAGCAGGGGAAAAAACACAGCCTGAATCCAAGGCTAACAAAATCCATCAACTGAAATCTGTTGGGATCATCAAACAAGACAGATGGTTCCATTACATAGTTTCTAAAGAAACACATCTTTCTTCTTTTCAATTTTTGAGTTTGCCTAAAGTCAATTAATAAAACCTGTTTGCAAATAAGTTATAACATCCAAAAAGTAAATTAAGCGAAAACATGAATTATTTTCATGCAATATATATCTCTCTTGTAGTTCTTTTTTTTTAAGACATGACAAAATTACTATTGAACTGATTCTGTAATGCACTAAAAAACTTTGGCTACACACTTGATTGCATCTCCAAAAAAAAAAAAAATTGTATAATGGACAGTATAATGGTTCTCCTTTCATGCCGAGTGCATATGAACCATCCAAAGGTCAAGATCTGTAATAAGGCAATGTCAGACACATCAAAGGAATTCTTAGATATATAAAGATAACAAAAATCTAAAAACTACAATGTGGAACTTCTTTTCAGCCCAGGTGCTTACAGGCTAACTTTTTTTTTTCCATCTGTACACAAATATGTACAAGTTATCACTAATGTCAATTTCCTGTCAAACAGAAAATGCTTGTCTGCAAAGATATTTGATTTTTACTATGCAATGGAGCCAGTCAGTACAGAAGGTCATTACCCAATAACTTGTTGATAAACAAACTTAAGTATATTGATGTGATTGCAAAAGCATTTACAGGCCCTTGTTTTATGTCGCTCCCTGAGCTCAAATCAACTCAACTCAGATTGTATCTCTCTAAAATAACAATATTTTAATCCACTTTAAAGATGTCATTATACTGACAAAACATACTTAAATTATCCTAACAAAACTGCTCCAGCAAGCATCCACTTCACCATTTAGTCGTTTGTGTTTGAAGGACTACAAAAACAAATTGAGATGCACTGAGAAATTGGCTGGATGATCCTAGTTGTCTGATTTTAACTACAAAACCCCTATCAAGTCACCAGACAGTAAGAAAAGTCAAAAATAATTTATGTTTTCATCCAGTAAAAACATTTTTCTCACCAATAACAGTCTTCAGTGTGAATGCTATAACTGAAAAAAAATTAGCTATTGTCAGTACGAGTGCAGTTTCAGAGGACATGTGGAGACATATCTATGTTCCAATTAAGCTGTGGAGAGTATGAAAGACCAATACTTTCAGAAGATAACAGGAAGGCTCAACAGAGTACAGCAAAAGTTTTGTTTTATCCATTTGAGCTCTCAGGATCTGATAATCTTGAAATTTGCTGGGTTTGTAAATATTGGCACCTTTTAGGAAATGTCAGTGTTAAGGGAATGACTTCCATTCACTAGGACATAAACAAAAGAACTGTTGTTTTAGTAACATTAGCTGTGAAAAGTGCACTAACTTTAAAATGTGAACTCTATAATCATTTTGTTCTAAAATAGAAAACCCTATTTTGGAGTGACTGTTCTCACACACATGGTGTGACGCCATCTCTGCATCTGATTTTAACATTTCTGTTGTGTTCCATTTGTTTTGAAGGACAGAGCTTGGAGCTGGGAGTTATATCATACCCCAGATGGGAATATTCTCGATGTTTGTTGGAAAACTGTGGGGTTCTGCCGTGGTGGCTAACTGCTATTAGCAATACAAGCCGATAATAATGTATTTATTTTTATTTTTTATCTTTTATTAGTTACAACACAAAAGGAACATGTTCACAAATAAATATATTTCATAGAACTATTTGTCCCACTGTTTTGAAAAGATATAAACCATCAGAAGAATTAATAATTTAAATCAGCCACTTTCTCCACATTTTATTTGTGGGCAGCTCGGGGTCCCACAGTGAGCTCCAACTTTCCCAGTGGGAACTCCAACTTCAGGGAGCATCTATGTTGTTTTTCCAACAGTGAACTCCTGAGCCCACACAAAATGCAGCATAAATTACCGCTAACAACAGGAAGCTAAAGAACACATATTTTGAATAGTAAGCATTTCATTTCTTATGTTATGATTATTAAAGAGACATTTGAATTGACTGAAATCAAAGCTTAAAGATATCTACCAAAAAATTCTGATTGATGCATCTCTAGGAGTCACATTACAGGTGAGGGCCAGTTGTTTTCAAGCTTCTGATCCTCTGCAAACCCACTAAAAGCCCTCCAGCATCACTCATGAGTGTGAGTGAGTAAACAAACACACACTCCTCTCTCTCAGACTTATTTCACTTTTCCCTCTTTCTCACTCTCATGCAAAGAGTAATAATTTAATTAGTTACACGTGTTGCCAGAAACTGGGAAAACATTAAGGCAAGCCCAGGGCAAAGCGAAAAAGCATGTATGACACAAATTATATCCACTCCACAGTTTGAATTTCAGGTTGAGTAAACAGACAGTCCAAATATGTGCACCTTTCTGTAATGTATTGAGGATTTTCTGCCTCGAGCTCTGTGAAAGATTAATAGCAGAATGTCAGTAAAACAAACCTCCTAATTGTCTCAGAGAGAGTTTTGATTTGATTATTATGCTTTGAGTGGGTATTTGAGCTTTTGAAGGGTGCTTCATTTGTGTGGGAGAGCTATTTTAGAAGCTTAATGAACATTCAGATCTAACGTTTTCACAATATCAGATAATAGATGTAAGTAGTAGCTCCTTTGCTTTGGCCTAAACCATGTTGCCTCTCTCATTACCCCTCTTTTACCATCTGTTTGTTGTACATTGAGTAGCTCAAGCCAGTCTCTCTTCATCTTCCTCACACATGACCCCTGACATGCTCTTTGACCCATCTAGGGCTTTCCCCCGTGGACCATGAATACTTAGGTCCTGCTCT
The DNA here is from genome assembly GCA_014839685.1 of Anableps anableps. NCBI lineage: Eukaryota > Metazoa > Chordata > Actinopteri > Cyprinodontiformes > Anablepidae > Anableps > Anableps anableps. The sequence continues at coordinate 17,294,699 of CM026074.1, forward strand.
GTCACTTATCACCCACCAGGAAGCCCGGCTTGTCTGACATGAAGCAGCTTGGCCCAGTCCGCTTGTTCCTCTCTCAGGGGAAGACTAAGACTGAGAAATGCTGGGAAAAGAAGAGGAAATATCAGAAGCTTTATTTTGTGTGAGAGTTATCCCTCAGCCCTAGGGGATGCTTTGCCTTGCTGCCTGACAGTAAGCCTGTCACAATAAGCAATAAATCAATTAACTGTATGATAAATTAAAATGAGCGAGATAATTTCCAGTTCCACGCTTGTTTGTTTGCATCGTGTCTCCCTATTTCTGCCAAAGCAACTGGATGACAAAGGGTTTCGCTCCGGTCCTCCCCGTCTCGTTTCCTTAGCATAAAAGACTCAGCACACATAAGGCGACATTGCTCCCTCTTCGTTCATTACCTATGGAACTTGCATGATAAAGCAATAATCACTTGCCGTTCTCCAACCAAGCAACCGGTGAAATTCGTGCGTGTGAAATTTCGAGCTCATACACATAGACGTGCACACCTGGGCTTGCTACACAAGAGAGTTGAAAAATGTTCAACTTTTGTCGCTATCGCGTCCAATACGTTGGGTTTCACCTTGGGTGGCGATGACTATGGTCTGTCGCTGTCATTTGTCGCTCCTCTCATGTCGGGGCCAAAAGGAGGAGTGAACTCTCACATCAGTTACTTGCCAGGCTCATGGCTCCCGCAAAAATTTGTTATCATGACAGACCTACCTGACAGGGTGGGAAATTCTTTTCTATTTCTCTGATCAATAAAATAATAGATAAACACGTTTAATTTGGATATCGGATTGTGATTTAAATTTGATTATTGCTTTGCATTTTGCAGTCGTTTGCAAAATGTGCCAAAACTGGATGCAAAAGTTAGAATGCATGATCTTCTAATTAAGAGATTGAAGCAGACAGAGAAAATACATTGTTTCAGTAGTTTCAACAGTAAAACATACTCCAGTAAACTGTCTTAAGAAAATGTCATCTCAATTCTGTTTTGCTTTCAAAAAGCCAGTTCTTTTTTTTTTTTTTTCAATTTCAGGCATTTTTCTTGAGTCTTTTTGAATGCACACCTTTGATCCTTCTGCATGATTTAAGAGGGTAGAAGCCAGGTGCTGCTGGTCAAATACACCGGATTAGTGTAACACTGGCAGTGTGACCACCTCTATAAAATGATTTATTGGAGTTTACTGGTCTGGAGCATGCAGGTGTGTGTTAATAGAATGCCAAGGAGGAAAGACATCAGCGATGACCCTAGAGAACCATCCGCTACCCAACAACCTTTGAAGGGTCTTCTTTTCAAACAGATTTTATGTCAATCATTCTACATTGAAAAACATTGTTCAAAAGTAGAAAAGATTTGAGATAGCTGCAAATCTTCCATGGAAAGGACATCTCTGAAAATTCACCCTGGTATTCAGACCATAAAATTCTCATAAAAATGGCAATAAACCCAAATGCTCCATCCCAGACCTTAAGACCTCAGTTAGTGTGCTAAATGTTGAAATTCATAATAGTACCATTTAAAAAAAAAGAACAAGTATGACTTTAATGGAAGGGTTGCCAGGAAGAAAGCCTTTCTCTCTAAAGAGATTATGGCCACACAAGTTTTTGAAAAAAGTTGCATCTGAATGAATTATAAGACTTCTAGAACAAAGTAGAGGGATCACAAGAAGAGATGTTTGCCCATAAGGGTAATACGTTCAATAAAAAACAAACAGCATATCAGCACAAATTCATCATGCCAACTATCAAGCATGGTGGTGGAGGGGTGGTAATTTGGGCTTGTTTTGGAGCCACAGAATCTGGGCCAAAATCAGGACCTTGGTTCATTGAGAATCAACTCTTTTGTATACAAAAGCATTGTAGAGTCTATCCAAACGCTAAAGAAAAAACGGTTATGCAACAGGACAATGATCCCAAAGACACAGCAGCAAATCCGCAACAGAATGGTTAAAAAAAAAATCAAGGTTCTGCAGTGGCCCAGTCAAAGTCTAGAGCTTAACTTAATTATGAATGTTACGGTGGGGCCTTAAGAGTCCTCTACAGAAATCTGGAAATCTCACTGAACAAAGTCAACAACGAGTAGGTCAATACTCCTTCACAACAATGTAAGAAACTGCTAAAGTCAGAGAGGATATGCTTTACTTAGTTAAATCCTTACTATCTGTGACATTTATCACAGAGTTCCTTTACAAGTGGTATAAATATTTACAGGACCTGTATTTTGTATTTGTTTTTTTTGAGATAGTGTTTTACTAGCTTTAACCAGAAATTTGTACCCTTAATCAAACTCTAACATTATTATAAATAATGGAGCAGCTTATGCTTATATCATTAGATGTATTTGGTTATTAATTGTAAGAAACACAAACAAAGATCAACTGCCTTCCACAACAGGCTGTCAGAAAGGATATCTATGCTATTGGTGAAAATGCCCCTCACAGTGGGCTCTACCTTTATGTGAGAATGAAAGCATCAACTTTTCTCTCTGTCATACTAGACTGATTTGAGTGTTGTACAGCCCTACTCTCACATTCCCTCTCTTTCTTCCCAGATGAAGAGGAATGTCTCCTTCTGTCAAACAATCCTGAGTGATATCTCCAGTTAGCTTCAATAATGGTTCATGAGAAGAATGTGCTCCAATTTTCTGCCTCAAATTCTTGCTCTAATTGCTTAAACAAGTGGATCACATTGTTTTGGGCATGTGTGGGGTACATTTAGCAGAAGACCGATGTTTCTCATCTTAGTATTGAACATTATTAGTGGGGGGTACCAAGTTCAAAGGTCAATAGAGCTCCACATCAGAAAGCAGTTGAACTGAGTACACAGCCAAGAGGACAGGGATGTAGATGAAGACAGAGGAGCACCACTTGAAATTTTGGTTGATTATGAAGAATGACACGCCTTACAAACAAGATGTGTTTGTCAAGTGGATTGTTGCGGTGATCCATCTTTTTAAAGAAAAACTGTGCATGAAGAACTGTTTCTATTAGTTTCAGCAGAACTAAGTTCCTGCCAAAATGACAATATATGATGTCGACTGGTCCGGTTTTTGGTGTTTATTTTAAACATGGTATTCTTAAAGCTTGGAAGGATAGCTTCTTTTATGACCACAGTCTAACTATTTAAGTTCTAACTGCTTTGCAAGGGTGATATGAAAACTAAGTTTACATTTTCCAGATTCTGGAGTAACAACCCATAATTTATGTTCAACTAACCCTTTAAGAGAGCTCCTTTGAACAATTTACCATCTGTACACACAGATCAATTAACATTTAAAAAAAAAGACTAAAAAGCACATATACATTGCCTTTGCTGCAGTTACCTTGAGCCAGATGTGGGGTCAATGTACTGAGATGATGATGAAAAGTGGCACCCATCTGTCTTCACGCCGTAATAATACTGTTTCCTTCTTTCATGAAATATAAGTGGCATATTTTGTTTGACAGTACATCACAGTATTCACTTTAAAACTTGAAGTCTTTCCTCTCCAGGTGGAAGAATGTCTCCATTGGAAGAGAAAGGATTAATACTTCTTTAGAGAAATCGATAATGCCAAAGCAGCAACACAAATGGAGACAGAGAGAAGACAGTGGGTAATGAGTGAGGATGGGGTTGAGAGAGTGGTGTGGCAAAATATTTTCTTATCTGGGAAGAAAATAAGATGAGAAGAGCCTTGTTGCTGAAATGTGCTACACAAATAAACTTGACTTGGCTAAACTTAACTAAGGTAACAATTCTTGATACCTCATTTTTACAACACCTAATTGGCATCACCCAGTATCATAATATGAACAAACTCCACAGCAATATCCTGTGTAGTAAAACAATGAGGTGGATATAAAATGTACAATGTACTAATACATAAGAAAAGAGTAAATTACCTTTCATTTATTTATTTTTCCATTCTTTATGATCAACTGACCATCTTGGGCTGAAAGTCCAATGCTTTATACACAGTCTATAAAAACTAGAAGAATTAATCTGAAAATAGGTAAAACTGTCCTGCTGTGTCAGCAACTCCAAGAATTCAGCATACCAAGATCAGTAAATCTTCATTAGTGCAGACAGAGTATCTGCATAGCTTAGCATGTAATTACTAACGCAATTATCAAGTCAATACTGTAACTTTTGCTGCAGCGTATATGTGCAGTAAAAATAGTATAATAATTCCCCTAATATACAAAAACTTATGCAACAACTTTTGACCAGTCCAAAAAAGTAATGGCAGCCTGGCTTAGCTGCAGATCACATAACGGGTGTTACAGTAAAGGATGCATAGAAAAGTAATGCTAGAGCGGTATTTATGACAAGCTGAAAATTTCACACACAATAGAAATACAGGCTGAGGCTACCCTGATATTTTAAAACCATTAAAAGGATAGAGTGCAAGTATTAGAACTAATGACTTACGAGATGAAAGCGGACTACATCCTATTGAAACAGATTCCTTGCTACTTCAGTTAAGTAGTGAAGATATCATTGAGCAATAACAGCAAGGTGAAACAAGTATCCCTCCACCCTACTGAGGTGTTGCATGTAACATCCCCATGTGATCATTAGGTTTAACGTATGAATCATAAGGACCATCACAAGAAAGCCATGTCACAAAGGTAAAAGCCTTTAGTATGAATCCTGAAAATAGAATTAAGAAGACAGTATGACTTCTACTATTACATTATACAATTAGGTAAACACAAGTCATCAGATCTTATATTTCCTGACAGATCCAAGATTAGAAGGGATCAGGATAAGAAAGGGCTTCATTAAACTAAAACTGGAAAGGCTGTAAGCTTAGAGATATGAGGTGTAGAGAGCACAAGGGGTGGCCTGGTGTGGAGAGAGGAGTGGCACAAAAGAGACAAGGACAGGGCACGTCAGGCATCAAGAGGGAGGCAAGGAGGCAGAAGGCAGCTTACTCCTACAACTACTTCAAACACATTCCATCAACCACAAGGAGACAGCACAAAACTCACACCAAACATTCTGAACTAAAATGCAATGATGTAAATGAGATAAAAGGACGGTTGTTTGAGTGGGTCAGAATCAACTAGTGAGCTCAACACAGACAAAAAGCAATAAAAAATGTGGTGCTTCACAAAAGATACAGTGATTCAAGCATCTAATCCAAAGTGTTTAAAGAGTCAAATAAGACATCACACAGAGCCTGTATCCATAATTCATCTAATAAAAGCCCACAAAGACAGGTTTCTCTTTTTAATCACATCTGCAGCAGAGTGTTTATGCACAAACATCTGCTTATGCAGCAAAAAAGTACACATATCTAACCTTCTAGCAATGCCAGCTGCTACACAGCACTTATGTTCATTAACACAGTGAAACTGTAAACTGTTTGCCATAGAGTCTTTAAATTAATAGGTTTTAATTCCCCTCAGTCCCCTCATAAATTACAAACACATGGTAAAAACAAAAAGACAGTCACTGATACCATGTTAAACACAGCAACTCAATTGAAAAAACAGATACAGGGAGACTTGCAAGGTTTGATTCCCTGGTTGTTGTTTTTTTTTTTTTTTTTTTTTTTTTTTTGCATGCAGACAATTTCATGAAAACTCGACACAGACATGTTTCTGGGTCTCAAGTGTAGTGTTGAGAAAAAAAATTCTGCTCAATTGTTTTAATAAACTACCAACAGAGAAGAGCTAACTCGCATCTGCCATACTAAATGAATTCACAAAGTTTTTATTGTTCAACACTGGTTAACCGTAGATTAAGCCTTGGAAGTTTCCCTTTTAACCCATTTTTACCCAGTGTCTGTCTCACTGAACACTGACCATACCTAAGGAAAGTAAAAAATACAGTGGTTTTGATGTTGCTCAGGGTTCTTTGAGATCTCCTGGATGAATCTCCAATGTTCTCTTGGTGTAATTTTCATAGACTGGTCATTCCCGGGATGGTTCAGCTTTGTTCCATGTTTTCTCCATTTATGGATGCCTCTCACTGTGACTCACTTAAGTCCCAAAGCCATAAAAATTGTTTTTTAACTCTTTCCAGACAGATGTCTGCAGGTTAAATGTATGAACCTACACCTGCGCCAACAGGCTGCCTATTGAGATTAAAAAAGCGAGTTAAATAGGCTTATTTTAATTTAAATTAGAAAAACAAAGTCAGTGACTTGGTTATTCCACGTTATCTCCACAATATGGAAACTTGATTTGTCTTTGGCCCATGATATGACAATTACGAAGCTGAGACCTGGTTTAAAATAAATGTGAGGGTTAATCAGAAATAAATGCTCTCTTCAGCCAGGGTAACAAGCTTCTGTGTGTGTGTATGTATACCATTATGTGTCTTTAGATAAACATGTTTTTTCAAGCTCTACTGGAGCTGGCAGAGCTGGAACTAATGACACTTCTAATCACAGTGATAGGCATCAGAGAGCGACTGCATGCCGAACACATTCTACACACTTTACTGCAACATGCCAGGCCACACTGAGGGAACAATTTGGGATTTCCTCAGAAAAGTACAGTGCACTGTAATCTATAAATCAGCATCCTGCTCAGGTCAACAAGGCCACGCGTAACTCAGCAAAAGAATATGCTAAACAGATTTGACTAATTTTGTTTTACTTATACCATATTCTGCAAAAAAGACAAAAGACATAAGGCGCCTCCTCTCGCTTTTTTAACCTCGATAAACTGCCTGTTGGCATAGCTGTAGGCTCACACATTTCTCCTGCAGACATAAATCTCATCAAAGCCAAATATTTAGTTTGGCTTTAGACATGTCAATTTCAGAAAAATTTGATTTGGGCACTGTAGTCTGTGCAAACAAGACATAACCTGGAGATTATTTTGTATATATCTACAGACTTTTTTTTACAGACACAGCAGGCTTTAACCAGAATTTGTTTTAAAATCTTTGTTTCCATATTTGTAAGTGATATAAGGTTATGGTAAATCATAAAATATTCGCCAATTTGCCTTTTCTACATCCACAAAAAGCAAACAATCTATGAAATTCACAAATATATCATTGCATAGAATTTCTAATACAATTTGACTTTCTTAATTTTTCACCACTTAGCTTTCATTGGACTGTATTTATGCACTCAAATAACTTTTACAAGCTAACAGGCAACAAAGACGTGTGGATTTTATTTGAAATTTAGAAGTTAGCTTCAACGGACTCAAGGTTATCATATTGTAGAATGCAGTAATTTGTTTTAATGAATGTTACATGACTGCTCTATGCAATTCAAGAGTAAGGATTTAACAGTTATTTTTTTCCTGTTTTTTTAATGTATCTAACATCTTGGAACCAGTATGCCTGCTTTGGGTATAATTAACTGTGCATATGTGCATATTTCCTGTTTATTTAGCACCACTCAGAACAGGTGTGAAAGTCAATACAAACAAAAAAGGGGGACATGCACAACTGGCAGAAACGACCAGATACCCCTTCTACTGGCAGAGTCTGCACAGGTGTTTCTGTCACCAGTTGTTGGTGAGACCAGGATTAGTAGACATAAATTAGGCACTAAAATGCAGTTTTTGTTAGAAATAAAGTGCAGGTTTCTCAAATCACAAACTTTGTTTTAAAGAATCTGTAATTAGTGTAGCATAATTCAGTACTGTGGTTTTTAAGCAGGACACACTCTGAAAGGCTCTGAAGGACAAAAAACAGATGTGAAAGTCTTTTTTGTGCTTTTAGAAGCAAAATATTTTTTATGATTTAAAAATAGATGCTTTAGAAAATCTCTGTTCAATAAATAATTACTCAGTTCAGCTAAAATGCAATCTAGATTCCTTATGCAAACTAATACAACGCTTCATCTTTGCATGCTAAGAACAGCATTTAAAATCATAATTTTTTGTGTTTTCACAAATAGAATAAATATTTAACAAATCACAACTTCTTGTTTTTAAGGAATCTGTACGAAGTGTAAATTAATTTAGTTCAACTGATAAGAAGATGGAAATGGAAAAGCAACTTCAACTCCATCAGCCTTGGTGTACCACAGCATTTTCTCACAGCGCTAAGAAACTGTTTGTGTCTTGTCTCTCCATCTGTGACCATTCAATTTTTTCATTAAGACCTGAAAATGTAACAACAAAAATTATTTTAAAGGGATGAGACTATCTTCAACACTAGTTTACCCAAACAATTTCAGTCTAACTATAACAGGAGAGGGATTAGCAAGACACTGACTAAATGAATTTACACCCCTCCTAGCAACAGTCTCAAAGTTATTAAAGTTTCTCCTAAATGTCCAAAGCAAGCAGCCTTGAGGGTTATTGCATGTGGAGGGAAAATGAACCATTGCATCTCTCCCCGTAGGGAAACCAAGCATTTAGATTCACATCACATGCAGGCAATGGTTGGCCACACACAGACTGAGTCCACATTCCACCTAACCAGAACAATTATTCCCATTATGGGGACATTTAGGTTTATTTTTGACAAGTTGTGCAATCACAAACACCACAGAGCCAGCAACAATGACAGTGACATTTAACTAACGGAAAGGTTACCCACTTTAAAAATCTGCCCTTCAAATCCTCCGCTGCCCTTCCCAGTGTAATATAAGCAGCTCTGCACTTGCTCAGATGAGTGGCTTAGACAAGAATAGCTTGTGTGCATAAGTGTTTGTGTGATCACAAAATAATCATGTGTGTTTAAAGCTAGAATAACATTTAAATTAAATCATTTGCGTAAAACGATGAAATGTCAAGATTTTCTCATTTTAGAGTACTAGCTGAACCTAAAGTGCAATTTATATGACCTGCCAAAAAAAATAACCAAAACGGAGAGAATCGTAAAATTAAAAAATATAATTTCTATTCTACTTCTTGTAACTTAGATAGTAGTTTCTATCTGACCAGGCAGAGGTTTGAGAGTAAATAACTGTTTCTGAGTCAGTGTTGGTTTGATTGGGATTGTGCTTTAAAGGAGGGGCTCATGGGAATGCAAGTAACTCCAGCACAGTCAACCTGACACCATGATATTTGGACCAGCGGGACAACAACGGGCCAAAGCATTCCATGCTCGTCCAAACATGGCCTTCACTCCTTCAGCACAAGGCGCTCCACAGCTTCACAGTTCCCAAAACTGACCCTATGCCCCCACAGTCAAGAGTTTACTCCTCTGTGGTCTTCTCTGCAGTTCAGTTTTCTTCTTATGGTTTGTCTTCTTAACAGATTGGGGGCATCGTCTAACTAGGAGCAGCCAGTCGGTCAGGAAGCAAAACCCCCAACAGCTCTGATAAGAGCATGACAGATGCTAAACACCAGGGCTAGGATTTGCTGAGCAAGAGGCATAAATAATAGACAGATCCGAGACAAATTACCCCAACACTGCTCCCTTAAATGCTCTGAGAAGACTGGAGCTGTCAACATCCAGTCCTGGGTTGCTTTAACCTGTGTTTTATTGACTGTTAAACTTTAAAGGTTAACACAATTTAACTAACATGCCAAAAAGAAAAAAAAAATTCAAAAATACTTTAGGAAAACTGCTCCTGAGAGCCACAGAAAAATTGTCTGGAATTGGATGACCAGTGAATGGACAGCTGCAATGTCAAAAACCTGATAATTCTTCAGGTCAGTGAATGCACCATGCAAATGTACTAAAACGCTGGGTCATTTTGCCCTTTTGCAAGTTTATACCATCATTTTATGAAATTAATGATATCAGATTTATATCAAGCTTATCAAGCTTTTCTGGACACTCAAACATGTGTTACAATGAAAGCAGTCATTCCCATTCACATGCTGAGGGTGGCAAGCTACAAGATTGAAGGCACAGCTGCCCTGGGGCAGTTTGAGAGAAACGAGGCTGCCACACACCGGCGCCGTCGGCTTTTCTGACCACCACCAGCAGGCAAGGTGGGTGAAGTGTCTTGCCCAAATACACAACGACAGAGACAGACAGAGCAGGGGAACCAGCAACCCACCGATAACAAGACGAACTCCTACCACCGTCGCCACCATCGCCTCAATCATACCGGTAAATAAACTTCTTCAACCCATGTACTTGAACTATGATGTTCAAAATTTCATTTGTGATCAGATTTGAGTATATTCATGAATCTTGGAGATCATTAAAAATGCTCAAATCTCATATAAATGTATTTCAATTGTAAATCTTTATCTAAAAACTAGGCCAGTTGACTCTAAGATATGAGAGACTATGAACCTTGATCAAACAAATTAACTCTATATAAGGTTTTCCACTCAACCTGTTCCATTGATATACTGGTGCTACTGTTTACTAAGCACCAGCTCAAAAACTGTGACTCTAAAACCAATAAAAAGTTTGCTTAGCCACCACCTAGGAACCAGTTTCATAAGGAGCTGCAGGCAGGCTTATGGAGCCCGATGACCAATCGAAATGTTGTGTCATCTCACTGTCTATAAACTTCCTGCTGTTTATTTTGATATCACCTGTCCGAGTAAAAACAGCTTAATGCGCCGCATAGAACCCTGTTTCAAGACGATATTTTCAGTTGAATCCATAGATCCAATTTGTAACCTGTTCTTAACATTATCAGATAACATCAGATGGTATGCTGATGTATTTAACAATTAACTGTTTGTTTCAAACAGGATCAAAAACTAAAATGGTGATATCAAGACGTTTCCCGGGATAGTAACATAAACAATATCATGTCATCAATATCATGAAACTGTCTTCCTGCACTGAGATTCTCAGGAGAAATAAAAAAGAAACAGAGCATCACATATTTAGTGGCTTGGATGTTCATAGTGATGTAATGATGTGGTCACAGGCTTGTATTGTGGCAGTAGAAAACCAAATATCTTCTTCTACAGAACCAATACCACCCCTAGCTAAGCACTAGAATGTTTTGGTGGAAAAATAAGAAGTAAGCAATGCAGAAAATGTCATGGAGATGAATTCTTCTTCAGACTTTATAGACTGATAGTGTAAAAATCAGAAGTGACCTTCTGATTGTTGGTTCGAAAAATCCGAGGTTAGACAACACCATTTCATACCCAAAACTGTCTGATAAGGGTCCAAAATGACCAAAACTGCAAATGGAGGAGAGGCAATATGGCCAGCACCCATGTTCTTTCTGATTGTGCTAACACACTACACTCTTTGTTGTAGAAGCTGTTATTTAGCAAAGACTCAATATATAAATTTTGGTATCCACTGATTTAAATTAAGTCATAGGAAGAACAGAGAAGCAAGCTATTTCTAATAAAATCTCTACTATATTTTCAGGCAGCTGCTTTCAAAGAGAGAATAAGACAGATAACAGGAAGGGTGAACATATTACAGTAAAATTCCTCTGTTTTATTGATTTGAGCTATTACCCTTTGTCTGTAATGGGATTTGGAAATGCTGGCCATCTTTTAGAAATGTTAGAGTTGAGAAAATGATCAACATATCCTGAGGATACACACATGCTAACTGTAGAAACTGTAACCTAAGTTGCTAAAAACAGTTAAAAATGTAAATTCTATATTTGTGTTTTAAAATACAGTGAAAATAGCAATTCACTGTTTAACAGCTAATTTACAGCTAATTGCAGTATAGAAATCAGAATCAGCTCAAATTTAAAACCAGCAGCTCAAAGCATTCCAAAAGTGTGAAATCAGCTCCAAAACTCTGATAGTTGCATCTCTATTCTGCTCTCTGCTTCATACCACACAGTCAGAGTCCTAAGCCAGTCCTCCTGAGATCTTTCTCCATTAGACAGCCTATAAACCAAAGAGCCAAATATAGTTTCATTAAGTAGGAACTTTAATAAAAACTTAAATTAGCTTCTTTTTAAAGCCCACTTATAAAAGGTTGCATATGTTATAAATAAAACAAGCTCTGTAAGATGAGTCTCTTTGCAACACCAGTCATAGAAAATGGTGTAGTTCATTTAGTTGAGCTCTTAGAAGGCACATTTTGCATGTTCTACAAATCATAAAACACCACAATGGTGAAGTGGGCTTCCAATTACCGTCGTGTGTTATTTCAGTTTTTCGCATCTGGACTTGCTTAGATCAGTTTATTTCAAAATCTAGAGTTTAGATGAATCAAATTTGGACAGAAAACTCCAACACCAAATACAGATTCTGTTAACCACAGTTTAGGATCTGTGACATATTGATCTCATTTGTAAAAATGCAAACAAGAAGAGCCACAAACAAAGCTGAATCCTTTATCTATGAGGCCCTATACGCTAAAAAAGCAACACAACATTTTTTCTTTATTTATATTTTTTAATAAGTGGGAATTTGTCTATGGGTTCTCTGTTTGTAACTTAAAAAAAACAAAACTCAAGCTATGATGTGGCAAGTTAAAGGATGTAGTTTTAATATAAATCAGTGAATAAATCACAAGGAATATTCCTATGTGTTTCCAGACATTGGAGAAACATTGGAATAATCATCGACCAAAAACCTAAAACCACAACTTCATGGTTCATCCAAAGCACAGATGTCACAAAGTTGTATGTCCCTTCTTGTTTTATTTATTTATTTTCTCACCTTTAATCACTGCAACAGCAATATTCTGAAACCTAACCATAGAAACATATTAATTGAAAATATCTTCATATTTCAAGCACTGTCTTTTTTAAAATATCAATAGTTATAATCAAATAAATGCTCTTATTTTTATTTACAGGAGAGAAAAGTTTCAAAATGGTTTCATCCAAAAGATCTAAAAAATTGGTATTCTCTCAGTTTTTAATTTGTTTCCACAATATGTAATCAAATTAATAAATAACACAGCAGAAGAGTGCAAAAACAAAACACATAGAAAGAAATAGCATTGAATAATAAAATAATTGTTTAAATGAATCAAATGAGTAATAAAAAACTTTGTCAGGATATTTTCTATCAGTTAACTGACTGATTGTTGTGGTTTTTATTCTGGATAACAGTCTTGGTGTTCTTATGTATCAGTATCTAACATATTTTAAATTTACGGAAGATATCACTAATGAAACATGAAAATGTATATAAATCAGTGGTGCCCAAACCTTTCAGCTTTTGACCCCCAAAATAACACTCGATGAGACTAGTGAACTCTACTATTGGTTCAATTTGACAAAAAAGGCCCTAAAGAGGAGAATAATAAAAATACAAACAGCCAATACCTTGTTTTTACCTAGTTTTAAGAAGCATTTTTTATCTGTTATAAAAATTAATGCATAAATATGCTTTATCATTATAATTTATGTTACACAGTTTGATTTCTAAAGAAAATCTCAAAATCCCACACTTGTTGATTTGTAACACTTGTTGGGGTCCCGACCCCAACTTTGAGAATCCCTGATTTAAATTAATGTAGTTTTCAGTATTTCTGTAAATCTTTGTGTTTTTTTCTCTTATTAAGAATATCAGCATCAAGATGTCTAAAACAAGTCCTAGAAGTGGTGAGGAGTGGGTTTTCCCTTATTTGACATCAGATAACAATAAGCAGCATGAATATTAGAGTCAGGGCAGGGCTCAGCTTACACTCAGCTGTGAAGTATACCTGTCCTCTTCTGGTTTGGTTTGTGAGCTTCTCATTAATATCAATCACATATACTGATTATAGATGTGAGAAAACATTGAATAAATCAGATTTGTGGAGTGGTGTGCTAGCATGCTGAGGCAAAAATGTTTCATGACAAGAAAACAGTTAAAACGCAAAGTGGAAAGAGATCTTGAGAGAGTTTGGCCCACAATCATGTACTGATGGATCCTTGAAGAGCACATGTTTCCTTCTCTCTGTAACAGATGCACAGCAGGAGGCTGGACTGCTTTAGTGCTGATGTATAATCTGCTCCTTCAACTCCTTCCTTTTTCTCTGTTTTTATCTGTGACTGCTCCATCCATTCTCTGCAGCTGTCAGGATTACAACCTCACCAGGTGCTTTTATTTCACACATACAACTGCCTATCAACACCTCTATCTATACATGTGTTTTAAACTTTCATCTATCTATTACATGCTGTGTTTCTGAGCCAAGGTGATGATCCTCCTGCTCATCTCCAGACTTCTGGACCTAATCATCGGGACACTGACTTTACACCATGTGTGCATCAAACATGAGCTCAGTGTGTGACAATAGTACAACAGTCTAAGAACCAATCCAAAGCCTAAATTTATCACTGCTATGATCCCTATAAAGCAAGTGGCTTTATTAAAAACTATCAGAGGAATTTGGAGAGGCTACTTAGCGTGCTTGAAGGCTAACATGCGTGCCTCTGGTGACACATGTGAGCTATATAGGGAGTAAGAGAGCTCATGAACAGATTTGTGGACACACAATACTTTGGGGAATAAGTACCACAATGAGAGTCATGGATGAAACGAGTAGAAAAAGAGTTTAAGGCTTGTGCGGTTCATTGGAGGAGTAAATGAACAGAAAATAAGTAAACTTAAATATGAGATACTAGACCCAAAGGCACATCTGCTCCTAAAATATGGTTATCGAGCAAATAGTATCTCTCTGCACTGACGCCCACTAACTAAACGATGTAATTTCAATGTTTGTTCACCCATATTTATGTATATTCATGTAAGCTACATCAAGGATGTCACATGCTCAAAGGCCAGAGCTGTTTGCATTGTGTAGATTGCATGAAACAAAATACAGTTTGCGAAACTGTAAAAAAAAAAAAAAATAAATAAATAAAAAAAAAAATCACGTTGTTGCTTTTTTAAAGAAAACTCAGAACACAAATTTTATGATTGAGGGACATTCCAAAAGGTGCTTCACATACAGAGGTTACCAAACAGAACCTAAACAGATTAACTATACAAAGAAAATCTGAAAAATGAGAAGTCAGTAAGAGTGACTAAATCATGAAAGTGAAGTGGGAGGACAGATCAGCTCAGGTCAGCTGATGGTGAACAGTTCATACATTTCCCTGAGACACTTACTGTCTCCCTATTGCAGTTCAGTTTCTGATGCAGCAAATTTTTTAAACAGGTGTCGCAACTTTGTCAGCATAGAAGAAAACAAGTAACTGATGGGAAACAATAGGCACGAAATAGCAAAGTTAACCGTCGGAAGATAACAGAAAAGATATTTGATTAATCTAACAAGACTCCCAGTTCTTTGGGCTCAATCAATACTCCACACTGGCACACATCTCTCACAGAAAATCTTGACTGAATCAAGAGACTAGAGGACCAATCAAAGAATAACCGAGATCCTGTCAATTGAAAGCAACAGAAGAGATTTAAGCTTAAGCCTGCTCATCTTAAATCAAAGAGATTTAGAAAAAAGGCTTTAGTTCATTTAAAGGGATTCAGTCTGGGATCAATTCAACCATCAATGTGAAGACACACATAAATGAAAAGGGATGGCTTTTGTCGAGCAGTTAAAGCATGAAGAATCTATTAAGGGATTAAGTCATTATAGCAGACGATTAAAGTGAGAAACTGGAGCTTGTGCTGTTGCAGAAATGTTAGCCCATCATTCAAACCATAATTCAATGTCAGAGAGCTACAAATGGTAACTTTTTTTCATCTTCTTCGGAGTTTTACACAAGTTGAACATGACATAATGGCATAACTGCAACTTTATTTTCGCCGAGGCTGGAAAATGATCAGTCAACAACAGTGAGTTATAATTTTATGTAAGCTATAAAGTCTTGATTATGTTCTGTCACTCAATCAATGGGAAATCTTTCACGTCAACACTGCACTGAAACTTATAACGATTTATCTGGTGAAGAGCAGCTATGATGTCAAAAAGCTACGCTATAAGCTACTCAGTATTAACGGTGGCTTGCAAAACTACTCATCCCTTCTTAACTTTTTTCACATTTTGTTACATTACAGCCACAAAGCTCTATGTATTTTAGTGGAATTTCAAAACAAAAAAGGGCATAATTGTCAAGATGGGGGAGAAGACAAGCAAAAATCTGCAAAGTGGCATGCATTTATATTCAACTCCCTTATGTCTAAAACCCCCTTGAATCTAGCTATTATTGCTACAAAGGTGGCTCTGGACTCAAGAGGGTTATTGACCCCCCCCGACCCCTCCTGAGCCCAGAGCCACATTTGTAGCAATAACAGCTGCTAATTTGGGGTTTGACTGCACCAGCTTGACAAATCTGGAGACTGTCACTTTTTCTTTTTTTTTTTTTTTTTTTTTTTTTTTTGCAAATTAGCTAGGTCCCAGTCTGATTGGGTGGACATTATCTGTGATTTTCAAGTCTTGCCACTGATTTGCATTGTTTTATGTCTGGACTTTGACTTAGCTATTGAAAAAAATAAAAATGCTTTGATGTACACTATTCCATTGTAGCTCTGGCTATATGTTTACAGTTGTCTTTCTGGATGGTGAACCTCTGCACCTGTCTAATGTCTTTTGCAGCCTCCAGGATTGTCCTGCATTTATCCTTCCCTGCCCCTGCTTAAAAAAAAGCATATCTACCAAAAAATGTTGCCATCATCATGTTTCTCTGCGGGAACAAGCAGTGTTACTTGTCCTTCACACTCAGTGTTTGTTCACAATGTTCTCAAACAAACTTCTGAGGCCTTCATTGAACAGCTGCATTTATGCTCTGATTAAATTACATACAAATGGACTCTTTACTTATTAGGTGCAAATGGTTGCATCTGATTTTATTTAGGGGTATTAAAGAGAAAGGGGTCTGAATATATATGTCGTATATAAAAAAGAAAAAAAAATTAAAACCACATATCAATTTCCTTCATAATTACAGTATGCACTACATTTATTGGTCATTCCAATAAAATCCCCCCAAATAGCATAAATTCCCAGTTTGTATTTGTGACAAAATGTGAAAAAGTTTGAGGACTACAAAAATTTTGGCAGGACATTGGATTTTCAAAAATCCTAATGAGTCAGAGTGCTAACATGGGCCCCATTTGAAACTGTGGATTACATGTAAAGAGTGCTCCTCTTTCATTCAGTCATTCAAATATCTTTCATTCTTCTTTGGTAGAAGAGGCACTGTTGTTCATTATGACAGCCAGATGCAGCTTCTTTTGCTCAAGGCGTATGTTATTGACGCTTTCCTGGAGCACCGTGCAGCGCCTAAGCAACACATTACCAATGGTAAAGGTATCGTGCACACATGGGTTGCATGTGCAGAATACATCTAATTGGAGACAGAGGTATCACGGAGTACCTTAACTCTGCTTCCATACGTCTGTTTTTTCACGTGTGAATGCAATGCAAGATTTTATTTGCAATGAAACCTTTATGTCACTTTGAAGAAGAGTGCTGTTTAGCCTGCAAGTCATACGTTCCTAAATGTTAACCACAAACTCCACACCACATTGAACAAATGTGACTGTACAGTATACAAGACAAAAGAGCCAAATACCACAGACAATAACAAACAGCAGGAGAGACGGGTTGGTGAAGCCCTTCAATGTATGAGGCCGGGTTGTTTTATCCACACATCAATCATGTATGATGGCTCAACCATGTGAAGAGCTGAGGGATGAAAAACAAGACAAATAGATGATGAGGAGAAGACAGACAATAGTTGCATTCTGTGGACTTTGGTGTTCACTGCACATGTTTAAACCGAGCGATCATCCTCAGGGGGTTTTAGATTGGACTGCAGATTTCACCATGACTTTAATACCATTTGCATTTTCTTTTGTGCACATATTTTATGCCTATTTACTGTGTTATGACAAAGTGTTTACAGGTTTCTTCCGTTTTTTAAATTTTAGTCACATTTACATTCAGATTTTAGCAGTTTCTCTCAATAAGTCTTTTGATATCATTTTAAATCAGTTCAATAAATTTAGAAAAATCTGAAATATTCAGAAAAGGCATTTCTTTACTTCTTCTTCTGATTCCTTTTCTTTAATATTTTGCAGCTAGTTCCTGTTTTATTCTGGCCTTGCTGTCACCTATGCAGCTGAAGTTTGCTGTCTCTCTGGTCGCTGGACTCGGACCAGACCCACCCCACAGAGAAAACTCCACCTCATCATTTGAATATAAGAACATAAAATAAAAAGAGCCAAAAATGAAAATGGATTTAAAGAATAAAAGTCCCTGAAATATGTAAATATTTTTTTCCTAAATAAACAAATGAAACTACAAGTGACAAAATAAGCTCCCTATAAATTAAAAAAAAAAAATGCTTTTGTTTTCATTTCATGGGGACATTTATTTTTTTTGATGGAGTATTTATTAATTGTTTATTAATAACAGTATTTATTTATCTAATTTTGAAAGAAATGGCTCTCCATAGTCCAGTTCTTCAAACAGCAAAGCAGCCAGATCATCATACCACCGTGTTTAACTGTCAGTGTGATGTCCATGGAGGCTTGTTTTGGATAGTCTCTTTCTGAGGCAAGTGCAGCCTTCAGTAGTTTAGATGTTGTGCTGGTTTCCTTGGTGACCTCCTGGATGTGCTCTTGGTGTAATTTTGGTAGGCCAACCACGCCTCTGAAAGTTCACCACTGTTACAGGTTTTCTCCATTTGTGGACAATGGCTCTCACAGTTTTTACTGGAGTCCCAGAGCCCCAAAAATTGTTTTGTAACCTTTTTCAGTCTAACAGATGACAGTCTTTCTCATCTGTCTTTGAATTTTCTTAGATCACGGCATGATGTCTTGATTTTAAAGATCTTATAGTGTAGTTCATGTTGTCAGACAGGTTTTATTTAAGTGAGTTGCTGATTCTACAGGTCCAGTAGTATGGCTAGTAAAATTTAAATAAATATTTGGTTAATCACAGGTAAGTCATAATTAAAGAAGGAGTCGAGAACTTTGTTGTTTTTTCGCAAAAGATCAGGCTGGTTTGAGTCGTTGTTTCCTTAATAAATGAAACCAATATTAAAAAAAAACCATCTTTTTTTATTTACGCTGGTTATTTTTGTCTGATATTAAAATCTGTTTGATGATCTGAAACATTTAGGTATCATAAAGAAATGAACACAGAAAATCTAAAGGGGGGGGAAATGATTTTTCACAGAACTGTAGACACGCTGCTTTGTTAAAGCATTTTCCTTCCTCGATAAATTGGTTGGATTTGTTTTTGTGTTACTTGAGTAATATTGTATCTTTACTAACTACACTGTGGGACCTGGTTAGTAGGCGTGTGTGAGTGCATTTGTTCACATGTGTGGGATACAAAGGAATGATAACTGACAGTAGGCAGACCTGTAAACGGTCGAGCATACTGAAAGACTGACAGATAGACATACAGACAATGTCAGATGCATTACAGCCATGTCATCTGATCTGTTTCTAGTAAAAAGGGCCGGGTGACCCCCTGGGAACCCACAACACTGACTACCAACTCCTATGCACCTCCCCCGGTTCTTTATCTCTTTTCTTCTCTGTTCCTCGAGCTTGCATAGACCAACAATACCTGATAATACCAATTGCTCAACCGGTGTTTGGAATCAGCTTCACATAACTGCAGCCAGATCCAGCACATAAAGATCTGATTTATCTTCTAGCGTATGAGCACATCACAGTAAATTTGACCAAAGGAAAAGCACATCATTGGTTTCAAATTTTTGCTGAGTGAAGGTTACTCAGCCTTGCTGTTTGTTATTTCTGTATCCATCCATCTTTTGTTTATACTTGCTTATCCTTGCAGGGTGGTAGGTGGTACCTATCTCCAGCAGTCAGTGGGTGAGAGGCTGATTACACCCTGGGCAGATCGCCAGTCCATCATCGGGCAACACAGAGACACAAGGGTTAAACAAACATGCATGCACACATAAACTCCTACGGAAAAATTTTAGAGCGATGTAAATTTTTAGACTGTTGGAGGTAGCCGGAGTACCCAGAAAGACTGGATAACATGCCAACTCCATGCAGAAAGACCCCCAGCTGGGATTTGAACTTAGGGCCTTTCTGCCACAAGGCATCAGTACTACCAACCTCAGCCCGTTATGTCTGTAAGGGGTTTTCAATGAAGTCAGATAAAGAAACAAAGGCTTAATCTACTCATTCATAGTTGGTGAATCTTAATGTTATTGACACATTCATGTCGTAAGGAAAAAAGTTGCTCTTTGTACCATTTTAACATGATTATTCAGTAAAATGTATGTGACAGAGAACAGATTATTTGGACAATTTCAGATTGAGTCATTTGAATTTAAAAGAGTAGTATTTTCAGCTATGTGTCCAAAAATCAGAGCAAGAACTTGAAAAATTAGATATTAACCGCAAGCAGTCAACCAAATGTCGCTCAAAAAAAAAAAATCAACCTATTAATATTTTAGTGACCAAAAGGTTTGGGAAGCAAATGGTTCATTTTAGTCAAATCCAGATGTGCCTGTTGACAAAATTTAAGTGTCGCAGATGTGTAATTATTCTTTTACAGTGTCTGTCCAGAGTCTACCTAAGGGACGCATTCTTCACAGAGGCAGTAAATCAGATCACAATCAGGTAAATGTGGTCACAGTAAACTGGTGATTAGTATAAGCACTATAATGATAAGATTAATTTGCCTATATTAGAGCCTGTTTTAATCATTCAGGTCATGCTCTTGTTATTCTTATTAAGTAACATTACAGTAACTGTGTGAATGATAAATAGCTACTTAAGAAGAAGAACTTACATGTTCCTTTCTTATTTAATATAGACTGATAATGACTAACAGCTCAGGAAAAAGGTCCTCTAAAAACAGGCTGAACACATACTATCCATATCCACATATCCAGTGAAATACTGCAGTGCCTTGCACATGCATTCATAGACACTGAAACCTTTGGCCATTATTCGTGCAAAATACTTGAAACTCAGTCGAATTGGAACGAGAGCATCTGCGAATATGAATTTTCAAGACTTGTCGAAAATTCTGACTTGGATTTAGGTCTGGACTTTGAGTAGGCCATTCAAACATATAAATATGAATTTTTCTCAGCCACTGTGACTCTGGCTGTATGTTTGGAAGGTGAACTTCCTTTCCAGCCTAAAGGAGGTTTCTATTTGTAAAAACTGTTGAAACCATCTAGAATTTCTCTTCTGGATTACAGTCATACACTACCTTGCCATGCTGGTCTATCACACAGAATGATGATAGAAGGTTTTGGTTCAATGGTTTTGGTTGTCATGTGACAAAATGTGAAAACGCTTAGGAGTACTTTAACTAGGCACTGTACTACAGCTTTCCAGGCTTGTGCACAGACAGTTCAGAAACAACTTGGGCAATGAGAAGTTCACCAGACAAAGCTTTATTTAAACATTTGTCACACATATATTTGTCAGAACTTTTAAATATTTAAAACCATGTCGCATTTTTTTGGCTTCTGCTTTCCTGACCCCTCCTTTTCTCATCTCTTGTGGTGTGCTGCTGCTGATGACCTTTCAATACTTGAGGGCCTGGAGCAATGTGAGCAAATGGCTGGATGGACGGCTGGTTGGGATTTGTGACTGGGAAAGATGGGGAGTTGCATATCCTGCTGAACGCACCAAATTTGTTTTTGAGCTTCAAGCTTACAGAAGGAGAGATTAGGGGGCTCCAGTCTTTCTAAAAGGTCACAAGGTGGTGAAGTTATATGATAACCGGACCTCGATGCTGCTGGTGGGGCCCAACAGCAAACATCTCAAACTGAACAAGAGGGTGACTTCAGTTAATTTGGGTTCTTAGATCCCTGAAGTCTGGCTAGTATTATTAGCAGAAGATAAGATCTCAGTTGTGAAGTGTGTGATCTAGCCTCCACAGCCTGTCAGCAGCACAGACTATTTACAGGAATGGATCTGGTTAAAATGACAGGAGAGACCAATACATGGCTAAAATAGAAGTGTGCTGGCAACAACAGCTGTCTTTGTGTCACCATTCAAACTCAGCTAAATTTATGCAACAATTATAACAAGGAAAACTTTTTTTTTTTTCCATTCCCCTCATCTTTCTTTCATGTTTTGAACATAATGTGGAATTAAAGTGGTTTTCCAGCAGAAAAAGAAATCCATGCACATCAAAACTCCTTACAACTTCACTCAGTGGTTTTAAATTAAGTAAAAAAGGATAATAAACACAGCTGCTCTGCGCTGTTTTTCCTTTGCCCTAATCTCATTAAACACCCAGACACACACATGTAAATTCAATGAAAAATCATACATGTCCCAGAAGTGGGATCCTCCTTTGAAATGTTGGATCTACCGTCACGTCTAAGACATGACCCGGGGGAAAACATGAAAGGTGATCGGTCAGTTTATGGAGGCCTGTATTTATAAACGCAGTCAGAGAGCAGCAGAGAAACAAAGGAAAGATGTAGCATTACAAGCTGAATGCTGACCCCACTTTAGTGAAGTCCTGCTGTGAGGGGAACAAGGAGGACAGGGAAGATGGAGAAGAAGCAGCAAAGTGAGGAATGGGAGGGGAGAGACGTCACACAGAGGGGGGAAAACTGATCTGAGGAAGCTCCAAACATACGGATAATGTTTAGAAAATAGGGATAATGGATGGAGTGAAAGGTTGAGACACTGGGAGGGAGCTGGGGATTGACACTATGCAGGGAAGAGATGCTAGCAGCTAAGACATGGCCACAAGATGAGACCTGGGAGACAGACGGCAGTAAGAAGTCTAAAAGAATGTCAGAGAGGGAGAAGAAGGGGTCACATCAGGAAGGCTTCCAGCTGCGCTCCCTTAAGATCACATCTTATCTGGCTTGTTTGCTTGAGGTACACACAGGACTTCCACACCCCCCTCACCCAATGACCTCCTACAGGCACCCCCTCTGCTCCTTCAAATGAATGCCACAAAATACACAAGTACAGTAATTTGCAAATGTTTTAAATCAGTTAACATGTGTTTGTTACTGCCTCACAAGAACCAAACTTTCTTTAATTTTTTTATGGTCCCAATTAATAATCCCCATACTTAAGGTATTTTAAAGTAGTATAATCTTAAATCCAGTAAAAACTTGTCTCGCTACCTGAGGAATTCATCATCTTCCAATTTTTCATGGACTGCACCTCAAGGTTTCAGATAATAGCTCTTCGGGAATCAGTGTGTTGTATGAATGCTCTGCTGAAATATCTTTGAAAAAGAGTTCAACTGCGCAGCTTGAGGCCCTTTTTATGTCTGCAAAGCTCTTTTTAGTAACTACCTGTTTAGACATGGGAACTATGTCATTTCTTTGTTGGAGCAAATTGCTTAGGGACTTAAATAAGGTACAGGGATTCTGATTGGATAAAAAGTAGGCACCTAGTGAATTATTAAAAAAAAAAAAAAAAAAAAAAAAAAAAAATCAATAAATTTCATTTTTCAGTTTTTTTAAAATGATGAATTCTATGTTTTGCAATGTCAAAACCTATTTTCACTTTAATAGTATTCGATTATACACATAATGTATGTATGTATTTATGTATCAGACATTTTAATATAATTAAATGATTTTTAATGTTTTCTTTTTTAAAAATCTAACCGTCAGGGATTTATGACTATATATTGTGAAAAAACACCTCATATAAGTTGCATTTTTAAGTGAAAAAAGAAAATAATGTTTTTGTAAGCATTTTAAGTATTAGATTTACTACATCAGCATGATTGTGTCACACTCCAGTAAGATTTTAGAGTTTCTTCTTTCTTTTTCCAGATAGTTATTTTGTTGGTATTGTTGGTATTTTGTTCCAACTGACCGGCCTTCTGTGTTGCAGCCAAGCTCAACTGGGTTTCAGTCAACACAACCGCATACTTAAATAAACTTATGTCTTGTTTATATGTACTTGCGTGATGTGTAAAAGCTAGCTTATATGGTAGGCAAATACCCCCGAGCTTCCTCTCTTCTTTTAATAGGACTTGTTGATATTTCCGCTTGTAGCATGTTTCATTGCATTGTAGGTAATCATACACAGACAAAATGTACAGAAAAGGTTGTCTTCATACCTTATAAACAGCCTTTGGCTTTGAACATCCTCATTTTTAATAACCAGTGTTTCAGCTGCTCTCTGTGCTGTTTAAAGGAAACTTTCAACTGAGCGCAGAGAGAAACAAGGAGACAAGCCCCCGATACATGGATACCTTCATTGCTCTGTTACTGTGAACATCTTTGTTAGTCGATATTACAGTTTTGCAAGTTGTCTGCACGACAATTGACAAAGCTTTTTTTTATTTGTTACAGCAAAACTCTGGCTCATACCATGTTTGTAACAAACTAGTTATTGCCATTTTTTTATGACTGTCGGACTGTGTTAACAGCAGTATTTGATCATTTCAACTTAAAAAATACAAATTGTGTCTTTGGGCTGGCTGCAAAGAACAAAGAGAGACTGGGTGCTTAGAAGCAAAATACAAAGAAATTTGGAATGACTGGAAACTGCTGCACACCATTTGGTGTCCCCTGCTTTGCACCCAACACAATAACACAAAATATATTAATAAAAAACAGACACCCAGATGTGCACACAATAAAAATTCTAGACAGGAAAGATAAGTATCCAGACTCTTGTGTTTCATTTCCTATTGTCTGTCTATGAGATTCAGGAGGAAACGGAGATGAGCAGATATTACACTGGAAAGCTGAGTTTAGGAGATTTATAGTATTACAAAAAAATAATAAAAGTTCTGCAAAAGATTTTCAGGAAAAATAACCCTAAATCTTTCTGATTTGACTATCAAAGATAAAGAGACACAAAGATCAATGATGCTATGACATGAAGGCCAAACGTTCAGTGCTAAGATGCCAAATTTGCTGTTCTTTGATACAAAACAAAGCAACAAAAGCTGTGAAAGATCAAAAAGTAGCATCAGAATATGATTTATAAATTAAAAATGTACAAGATGTGTCCTTTCCAAGTATTTTGTAGGTCCTGCAATTAATCTTTTTGCCTTGGGAAGCCTGGTGTTGATCACAGAGGGGGTCAGATCAACTTTAAACATCAGCTCTTTTCTAAATTACACAGAACACATTTAAAAATGCACCCATGTACCTGAGCTTCCACCTCTGACCTAATTGACTATCGCTTTACAAGACTTGCAAATTTATTAGATGCAAGCTTTTCTAGTCAATGACAGCTTTTACTGCCATGATAGATGATAAAATCAAACTTTCAGCCAATTTATTTAAATTAAAACAACAGAGGAGTGTTTCAACAACTTGTTTTGGTTTAAAACATTTCCAAACAAATTATTCTCAGGCTGCAAATAACAATTATTTTAGTAATCGACTTATCTATTGATTATTCTGATGATTAACTGGATTAAACAAATTGGCACATCCTTTTATACAATATTTGAAATACATTAAAAGATGCAAATAAGGAAATATTTCAATTTATTTTTTTAATTTAGAAAATAAACATTTTATTGCCTAAAATCCAATAACAGCATTCCTTTAATGAATACTTGATCATCTATAGCAAAGGATGCATCTGTAGCTAAATAAATCCTAACATCAACATATGAAAAGTTTAGCCTTTTCTACTCAACTGAACATCAATATAGTGCAGGACTGATCTGGTGATTATTTTTGGATTAACCGAATAATAATGATGGAAAAGGTGCTTAACAGGAGACTTTTTTTTTTTTTTTTTTTTTTTTTTTTAACAGAATGTGAACCAGGTGATGCTAAAACTGGCACTAGATGAGTTCTGGGTAGAACAGATTTACAGACAAAAAAGGTTTTTTTTTTATCTTAAATGCAAAATGTTCATATTTATTGTTTAGCTTTGGCTTCATTACTGCTCTGACTGCACTGTTTTTTCAGCTGTATACTCCAGTTAATGATTAATCGATTACTGAATTAGTTGACAATTATTTCAATCATCGATTCATCATGATTAATCCCATTAATTGTTTCAGCCCCAAATTATTCATTCAATGAAGGAAAAGCATTCTAGCCTTCGTTCAGCCAGCTACCCAGCAGTCTATGGCAACAGGTGAGGGACTGGATGGGTCTGGGTTACTGTGAGCAGGATTCAGATGTAGAAAAATGGTCTTTCTCGAACTGCCCGTGCCTAGCAGCTGTGTATTTTAGATAAGGTCCCATTTTAGGTGCACTTCAGATACTTATAACTGCGTACACATATTTCTGCGGTGTAATCAGATTTATTTAGAATGTAAAAGGAATCATATGGGGCTTATGGCTGAAATAGGCTTGCAGTAATACCATATTTGCTTATTGTTGCAAGATGTGAAAGACAGACAGCAAAGTGAATCAAGAAAATTTAGATTCCAGCTGTATACCTCACATTTATCTCCAATTTCATTTGCTGGAATCGTGTTGCATGCATTAGTCTCTGCGACGCTCCCCTCCCGCCGCTCTCAACTCTCTCAACTCATCCGTGTCTTTGTCTTTGTTCCAAATCACACAATCAGAACCACATGGAAGTGAGACAACAATCCGAGTAAATAAACAAAGCAAGAAAAAGAGCCGAGCTTTGTTCCAAGAGTGCATTAAGGAGCATTAACAGCAAGGAAGAAAAGTGACAATGTAATTAATATGTGTGCATGCATCTGGTTGTCTGCTTGAATCACTCGCAGATGTCAGCTGATTGATGTCTGTCAGTGTACAGTGATACAGCTGACAGTAGTTTGAACCAGAAATAGACAAACTGAAGCCTGTACAAACATGCATATTCATGAGATGACTGATGCTCCAACATGTTCAGATTTCATTCAACTGAACATGTTGAACTGAACTGCAACTATCACATATGCACACTGTATGTTGACTGTCCAAAAGACCAGATGTGTACAAAAGGTAGGGAAAGCAAACAGGGGGAACAAAAGTTGGATGCAAGCAGAGAATGAATGAGAGGAAAAAGATGGTAGACTTGATAAGTTGTCCACATGTTTGAGAAAGATATTTCACGTGTAACCTGAGCTGACAGGACATCTGTGGTATACTCTTTTGGCTCTCAAGATGCACTCAGGACTCATTTTATTATCATCTTTGAGTGAAACAGCGAACATGTAGATAAGAAATCCCTGCAGAGGACACAGGCTTTCGAACAGTCCACAAAGATGTAGGAACACACAGAAACACACTCAATTGCTCTCTCACACATGAAAGCTATGGCACATGTGCAAGGTGAGTCAACAAGCAAGCCACAAAAATGCACACACACACACAAATGTTTGCAGAGAATGTATAAAACAGATGGAGACGCTGATAAAAAAAAAAAAAAAAAAAAAAAAAAAAAAAAAAAAAAAAAAAAAAAAAAAAAAAAAAGTTTCAACATGTGCATTGTTCTGTGTTTCAGTAGAAGCTGCTGCCCCCATCTGTGTCTCCATCTGGCCTGTTACACAACGAGCAGCAGCGGGCGACAGCAGCAGCACTTTCACAAGTGCTTCACTTTAATGGTGGCAGGAAAGGAGCATGTGTCCAACAGCGTGCAGTCGTTTGCACTAATTCAGCTGAAGTGATCACAGAGTAACAGCATCAGAGGGCTACAAACAAGTTAGTTAATAATACAATCCATTTAGATCAAGACTGACACATAGATACTCCAACCAAGCAACACTAAAGGCAGTGTGACAGTAATTCTTGTGCAGCAGTATTACTACAGTTATTAGACAGTCAAGTTGCTGATAAATGGCTGTCTTCTAATCACTGGAGCGCAACTTCAGACATGCTGTTTTTCACACACTGATGTTGATAGTTTAACTGCAGCTACTGTGGTTCAATGTTAAGCCAAAGATGTGTTACATATGGTTGCAGACATGAAAGCTTAGCAGCTGCATGTCTTGGTTAAACTATCCCATTTGAGGTTTCCGTCTTGTACAGACTAGTGCATTTTATTTTGACTCGAAATGCAACAATCCAACATTTGGTTAGTATTTTAAATATTTTATTACATCCCAAATTTTTAATTAGGGTTACACCAATTGCTCAGTGGATGACAAGTACGGATGGATCTTCTGCCTGGCGAAATCCAACCCTCAAAACTCCACACTTTTTTCCCCACACTTAAAGTCACAGCAAACACTTCATTTTACTGCTCAGTATAACTTAAAGTGCTTGGTGCCATTTAAATAACGTTTTGTGAATCCTATTGACAAATTTAAATAAAAATTAAGAATTGAGCTTTGTGATTATCACACTATACATGCAGTAAAAAAAAATTAATTATTTAAAATAAATTAAAATAAATTGTAGAATAGAATAGTTTTAAAATATAACAAAACTAATATCTATATATATATATATATATATATATATATATATATATATATATATATATATATATATATATATATATATATATATATATATATATATCTCCAAGTTTTCACCTCTCGCCCAATTCGCCAAGCCGTTGTGGTGGATGTAGCAATACCAAGCGATTGCAACATCAGGAAAAAGGAACACGAGAAACTGGAGAAATACCAGGACCTCAGAGAGGAACTGGAGAAGGCCTGGAAGGTGAAGACCACAGTGGTGCCTGTGGTCATCGGGGCCCTCGGGGCAGTCACCCCCAAGCTGGAGCAGTGGCTAAAACAGATCCCAGGAACAACGTCAGACATCTCAGTCCAGAAATGCGTAGTTCTCGGCACAGCCAAGATACTACGCAGAACCCTCAAGCTCCCAGGCCTCTGGTAGAGGACCCGAGCTCAGAGGTTGAGAAAGACCACCCGTGGAGGGTGAGAAGGGAATTTTTTTTATTTTATATATATATATATATATATTAATCTTGTGTATGCTACAAACATATCATAAAGGCTTGAATTTCTTCACATTTTGTTTTGTTACATCTTATATGTGAGATTTATCTAAAATTTATGTGATAGACAATTTGAATATAGTACATGTGAATAAATAAATTTGCTTGATCAAAACCCTCTTATTGTAGTACTGGCTGCATGTTTTAGGTTTGTTACTCTGCTGGAAGGCGAACCTTCAGACCAGGCTTAAGTCTTTTGCAGCCTCTAACAGTTTTTTTCCCCAGAATTGGCTTGTTGGATTCAGCTGTATCCATCTTTCTATCATCGCTGACCTGCTTCCTTGGCCCCACAGCATGATGCTTCCACTACTATGTTTCAAGGTGGGGAAAATGTGTTCAGAATGATGTGCAGTCAACAACAGTAACGGAGTCTGATGAAGTGCTTCAATTTTAAATTTTCAAGTGGCAAATATTTGTTTATATTTTGGATGTTTTACTGCATGTTAGAGAAATAACAACATATATATATGGTGTCAAAAAGCCTCTTTTGGCTGAACATGCAACTTTGAACCCCCACTTGCGGATCAGTTTATCATTCTGATCACAAAAGTCAATCTGGTGAGATCACGGGGCTGTGCCTGCTTGCAAACATTGCAGCTTTGATAGCAGGGCCAAAGGGAGGTGGATTATATTTCAGCATCACCAACATGAGTACTTGTACAAAATGCAACATGTGCATATCCCCTCCAGTCCAAATTAGATTCTGCCAAATAGATTCAGTGGTTCAAATACAAGCAAATCTATTGCATATCACTCACAAAATATTATTACCTTACAAGGTGAATCAGAGATGGACTGTTTTTGATTCAACTTTGACCCCCCATTCTGTGTCAACCTTTCATTGTCCGTTTACAGTATGTGTGTGAGAAATAACCATCTTCACCCTCCTCCCACCTCATTCCCAGCTGAACTCTGGGTTAATGTATACAACCTAGAAACAAACTGAGCCTCTCTGGAAGTAGCAGCCACAAGCCAACCCAGAATCCAGATCCTGTACAAAATATACACACTTCTGAAATCATAAATATGTCAGTTATGATGAGAAATGGTGAGCTGCAAAACATGAAACAGAATCAAGACTCAGAGGGAAAAAGAAAATTAAGGGCAGATGGAAATATATGCAGTACGGTAAAAACTAAAGAGAAAGTGACCCAATTTGTGTAAATATACCGCTAGTTAAAGCAATGGGGTTGAATGGAAAAACTGTAATTAATATATGTTCACCCCACACCCCCATATGTAATGAATATAATTAGATATCTGTAATACAATTCCTCTAATTCAAAATATATTACATGCCACTAGAAATTGAAATTGAAGATATCTTAAACAAAATTCAAAAATACAAAAAATACATTTCAAGATCTCCACATCTAAAACTGTATTCAAAACATTTAGTGGCTCTTTTAACTTACAATAGGTGTATGGGAAAGGTGTTAGATGTACACAAAACATTTCTTCCAAATCCAACATAATTTTTTTGTGTCTAAATCTTCATTCTTCCTTTTATAAATGACATTATTTTTTCAAATTTATGTATATTGGACTTTCAGCCCCTGATAAACACAAGCACATTTTCTTTAGATGAATAAAAAACAAAACATTGTAGATATCTGTAACAAGATTTTATTCCATGAGAAAAATTTTAGATATCTATAATGCAGCTGTTAGCATTTATAAGTCACACTTCCTCTTCTTTGTATACTAATGGCTTCCTATTAAGTTCTTGAATGATACCTAAAATATGTTCATTGTAATTAAATTGTTGATAGGCGTCTCTCTATGATGGCTGCACCTTGGATGGGCAGTACTGAAAAGTAATTTCCCCTTCTGGCATTCTGATAGTAATTATTTAGATTACCAATGTCTGAATTTAAATTTATAGCCATAATATGAATATTAGATATCAATTTTAACATTGTTTGGATATAAGAGAGTATGAGTTTTCTTCTTGTATGAATTATATTCATGATATCCAAGCATGCATTTGTGGATAATTCAAAAAGAAAGCTTAGTTCACATGAATGAGAGGGATGCTATTGGATAGCTTTTGAAGAACGATATTTTAGATATCTGAAATAATGATTTACAATCAGATGAATACCATTCTCATGCTTTTGATAACTTTTAATCTCCATTGCCTTAAAAGGATATTAAAAAGGTTACATCAATTTCTCTGAGAGATGCATATTTAAATATATTTCAAATGTCAAAATCATGACTTTCATGCAAAATGTGAAACTTTTTGTTGGGTCTATGGCATATCTCCAACATATCCTTTCATGTCTATCTTGGAAACATCTATTTTTTTAGCAGTTTTTATAGCTCTTTGTGAAAGGGCTACAAAGAGCTACAGTTTAGAAAGCAGTTTCTTTTTGACTTGGAAGGATTAAGTAATGAATATCTGAAATAAAGATCCTGGTTTCACCTCTATTATATGACAAATCAACTTGCCACAGTGTATAAAAGATATCTTGCACTGCCTCTTCTATGGCCTTGTTGAACTGCCCTAAAATATACATATACACAGTAAAATGGAACATTGTTGCTGCTGGTATGTTCAAAGGTCTTAGGCACAGTTTTATGATCCCAGCTCTCATTAAAATGGTGCTGGGAGAGTGTCGATTCCATCCAGGAGTTTTTACCCCGCGCAGAAACACAATCTGCACAGTGAGACCATCTGGATCGCCTACATTCTGTTTTACACCTTTAACAATACTCCAGCGCCATGCAAGAGAGAGAGATGCCTTCTTTGTTAATTTCTTCCAAACTCTGCAAAAGATATAAAGATAAACAACCTTTGACCCAATGTTACCTCCCTGTTGTGGGTCCCGTGTTCTTATGTGAAGATGCTATCTGCCCAAATAAATCCAGGTGTGCTCACAAGGGCCCCATCCTGCAGCTGGTTTTAACATTCCTGATGGAATAACTGTGCTTTGGAGGCCAAAGAATACACAGGGAACTTATTTCTGATGAGCCACATCCATAGTGGAAATCTTATCAGATTTAATTACAGCCTGCTAGCACACTTTATATGTTAAATAAACTCAAGGAACATTATTTTAAAACACAACCTGATAAGACTTTTTAGATCTCAGACTCTGTGCATGAATCCAGAGAAATGACTAAACAGGTTTACTGCAGACAGCAGAGAACCAGTTTGACCTCTTTGTGCTGTCAGCCACCTGCTGGTACTACAGTTTGTCTGCTCCTCTGTTAAAAAGCTGTTCACCTTGTCACCTGCCACTTGGGCTAATTAAAGAAAACATCATAATAGTTTCCACATTTAGGTCTGCATCTGCTCAGCACTACCACATACACCCTTGTGCCTCCTGCATGCAATACTACCTCTTCCAGAAAATATGCCAACCCTCAAATACTTGGAGGTGCCTACTAATAATTGAAGATCTAAAGTGCATTAAGCTGTGAGAGTATTCAAACTGAGGACAAGAAAATCAATACAAACATGTAATGTAAGTAAATGACAAGAAACGAGAATGTAAAATAGCTTTTACAACCTTTCAAAGGTTATTTGCTAAGTTAAAAGCTCCAGAAATGGCAGGAATAATTTTGTGGCAGTTCTTTTAATTCAATCCAAGGCTGAGATGTTGAATTATAACCCTGTGGTTTTCACGCACCATGTGATGCTTTTGATGCTCCCTCTGGTCAATTGAAAACAATTGGTGCTTGGAAAATTAAGAGCATCAGACAAATCATTGCTGTTTGAAAGGCAGCACATCAGATGTTCGCATAAATCAAGTTTTTACTTTGATTCAAAGCATATATACAGTGACTGATGCCTCATTTTAGATGGTGAGTGTAAATATTTGTTTAGCTGCAGTGGCATTGATTAAACTAACTTTCTTCACTTAAATTGCACATTTAGAAGTTGTATTTCCCTATCGAATTATGATCAGCTCTACTTTTAGAATCGCTCGCCTGTAACGGCACTCATTTCCATGATTTAATACAGTATGATCTTTTGCAATGAATCTGTGAATGTACCTTCTCATGCTTGAATTTCCATAAACCATCTTGCTCTTGCTGTCTCTCTGGATTCAGTCCCTAAAGTGGTCGACTTTAGTTTCAAGGTGGAAATGCTGATTGATGGTAATGATAATACATTTCAAACATGTATCTTGAAGAAATCTCTTTATGTATGATACATATAGTTCTAGCTAAAGGTTTTCATATGTTCAGCATGAGCATGAATGCAATCTAAATTTGAGTCTTTTCTTGATTTAGTTTTTATGTTGACATGATAATATGAGAAAGATCTTTAATGTTCTTCAAAAACAAGAGTCAGCTGCACAATTTTAAATTTAGTGAAGATTTAATCTAATTCACACAAGGTTATAGTCGCAAATATAGGCTCAAATATAAACTGTACACCTCTGCTCATAGTTGGTTAGATGTCCTTTAGTTGTAATGTTACCACACCCAATTGTGTCCGAGCTGTTGATATGTGGGGCAGTTGAAGAGTGGAAATACACTTCCTTCACTGTTACATCCAACCTTATGCAACATACCAGTACCACTGTCTGCAAAACAGCCCCCATAGCATGACTTGACCACCCCCATGCTTGACCGTTGGTAGAGTATTCTAAGGTTTTCAAGCTAAAATCAGCTT
The DNA here is from genome assembly GCA_014839685.1 of Anableps anableps. NCBI lineage: Eukaryota > Metazoa > Chordata > Actinopteri > Cyprinodontiformes > Anablepidae > Anableps > Anableps anableps. The sequence continues at coordinate 17,327,882 of CM026074.1, forward strand.
CTCCAGACTTGTCATTGCGGCTAAGAGGTTGATGTTTGTCTCCTCTTTGAAAGCATTTGGCTTGTTTATGTGGGCAGCTCCAAATTTCAGGTTAGCTTTTTGTTTTTGGAGCAGGTGTTTCGTTCTTGATCCACACCCTCTCAGACCATGGCAACCCGAAACTCACTTCACTATGAACAGTGACACTGGTGTTTCTGAACATCCTGTTTCCTTTCCTCTGAGAGTAACAGTTTTGGTGAAATGGCTAAAACTGGGAGAACTAGATGGCCCAGTAAAACAATGATCAAACACACATCAAAACTGGTTTTGAAGTGGATAAAGCAGGATAACATTAAGTTTCTAGAATGGCGTTCCCAAAGCCTTGACCTCAGTCCCATAAGACCAGGGGTCTGCAACTCCAGTCCTCAAGGGCCGATGTCCTACAACGTTTAGATGTATCCCTGGTCCAAAACACCTGAATTACCTCCTCAATACACAGTCAACTTCTCCAGAGTCCTGCTAATGACCTGATTATTAGACTCAGGTGTGTTGTAGAAGAGACACATCTAAAAGTTGCAGCACACCAGCCTTCGAGGGCTAGAGTTGCAGACCCTTGCCATTAACAGTTTATGGACTACATGTAAACCTTGAGTCCCTGTCAGATAACCAGTCAGTTTGAACGAGCTCTCTAGCAATTCTGCCAAGAGGTGCAATTAAATATCCAGGCAAAATTATCCTAAAAAGCTTCCTATCCTAAAAGCTTCCGGATGGCTTCCAAATGTCAGGGATGAATGTTGCTGCAACCACAAGGGTTAGAAAATTCACATGTACTATATATACATTCATCCCCTCAAATATTTGCTAAGATTTCTTCAGCAGGAGACATCTAACCAAACATTAGAAGGGATGAATGTATATATAGTACATGTGAATTTTCTAACCCTTGTGGTTGCAGCAACATTCATCTTTCCATGTTTATGTTACCGTTGTGCATAAGAACAATTCTGGTTTCCATGTTCCTGGCATCACAATAAGAAGCTGGGAAAACTAATTCCTCACTACTTCCTGAGATCTCTGACTTTCCTGGGAAAGACAATGACATAAACATAAACATGTCCCTTGAATAGCTGTTGCTCAATAGCTGGCTCTATGTGGAAGAGACTATTTTCACTTGCAGCCAAAAAGAGGCTGCCAGCAGTTTGATTCTTAAATACGAACATATGGACACAAAATAATTTATTTTAAAAAACACCACAATATGTGTTTTTACCAGCTCAACATAATATTCGGCTTAATGACTTGAATTAATTCTGACAGCTTATAGAATGTTATGCAACTAATAATTGTACCCAGCCTTGTTTACTTTGAGTTAGAACGACAATTAAAGGATGAGTTTGCTTTTTCATTTGGTTCCTTGTAGCTGTTCTTTCAAGTTCTGCATCATTTCCATTCTGTTGCCTGGTACACAATCTTTTTCTCATCTAAGAGTTCCTAAGGTCCTAGTGGGCCTCCGTGGGCTGCTGACTGGCCGGCCTGTGTCCAGCTGTTTATTTTTCGAAAGGAAGAATGTCGGCCCTGCTGTTAAACACTGTGGTTTCACAAAGCTAACTTTAATAAGGAGGCTGATGAGAGACAGAGGGGGGAAGGGTCGACAAGGGATGTCTGGGCAAGTGGGTGATGTGCATCATTTGGGTAAACTGATCCTCAAGAGAGGCTTCACACACAAGTGCAAATGAGCTCACCTGGAGGAAGTTCCACTGAAGTAAAATCTTCAGTGTTTTAATGTGAGAATTAACATGTACAACATGAAGCAACACATCACCTGAAACCTGTACTTCATTATGGAGAGATTTGCTGTTTGATTTGACAGAAAATAAGCAAAAGCTTGACCATTTCTCCAAAATGTAGCGTCATTCTGTACGCCAAGAGATTTAACAATGGAGGAATATAGCAATGTTATCTTGGACAGGGAAGCAGTGATGTCACATTGCAGAAACCTTGGTGTTACAAAGTTTAACAGAAAACTGGGTACTTTTCATCCGTTACCTCAGGGGTCTCAAACTCCAGTCCTGGTGGAGATGGGGTGGTTTCTGTAACTTTTAGATGCAATCAAATGAGCTCCTCAGCATGCAATCAGGTACTAGGATTTCAGGCAAGGAAGTCAGTGAAATAAAACAGTTCTACACTCATCACCATCTGCCTCCTTGTATTGTTTTAATAGGACAACTGGTGTGTGTGTGGGGTGGGAAGGTGAGGGGGATGGGACTGTGAAGTACTGAGGTACTTCTTTTTATTTGCGCTGTACATCCACTTTGGGATGAAGCAATGTTGTGAGATATGAATTAGCCTTAAGATATAAAAAAAAAATGTTGGTCTTTTCATCAGCCTGAAGGGTTTTCAAGGGTTATCTATGGATTTTCAGGAAGAATGGGTGCTCAAACCACCATTGAAAATCTTTGCTGTCACATCTTGATAACAACCTCGTGTTTTAGATTCCAGAACAACATAAAACACAAGCTGTATTTTCCCAGTGCTACTCTCTTTTGAATCATTTGAACACAGGTTACAACTGCGTGTCTTAAAATTTAATGTCATTGTTGACCAGTGTTGGTCAAGTTACTTGGAAATATGAATTAGTTACTAATTACTGATTAATCCTCCAAGTAAGTAATCCAGTTAGTTTACTGATTACTTATTTTGAAAAGTAATTAGTTACTTTAATAATTACTTTACTTAGTTACTTTTCGACCTGAATATGCTATAAGCAATGCACTTTTCAGCCTAATTCTATTCTTTCTGCATATTCCATCATATAAAATTTAATGAAATGAAACAGTCTCATCTTGTTTTATTGGTTTTGCTCATTTAACTTTATGCACATTACATCAAGAAAAATATCAAATAAATGCAACAGTCTCTGATTTTAAGAATTTTGTTGAACATTTAAACCTATTTTCTGCACATTCCAACTCATTTTAAGAAAATCTAATGTTTCTCCAGTTAACCTATATTTCTGCATATGCCAGCATATAAAATAAAATTATTTTTTGTGTTTACACTCCTTCATTCAAATAGATGTAAGTAAAATGCAGCAATAAAATAATTAAAATCAAACTCTCCTGACTGCATTCCAAATTATTAACATCTACATCTTTTAACAGTTGGTAAAGTGAAGAGAGGAGTAATAATGAGTTTACAAAATCTATTTTAACCTGTTTACCAGGAGAGAGGCTGTTGAAGGTTTGCAGGGTGGAATTGGATGTGATAGCTGCAGCGATCATGTCAGTGGGGGGATTTCAATGAGTTTCACATGGCTTGCTTGGTGCGTGCTCAGAATAGAGGTGGAATTTTTCGCCGTAGATAAAAGTTTTCTTCCCATGCAGAGTACAGCAGGCGCTAATGTTTTTGTCACTATTTTCTGAGTCAGACTCAAAGTAATGTCAGTACTTCCAAGCATTAAAACGCTGCATGGTCCTGCTCTCGCTTATGTTCCATGTTATCTCTTGCTTGTGGGGAAGTAATAATAATCTAATTATGTTTCCAGTTGTAATCTCTGACTTTACTCCTTACTTGAAAAAGTAATCAGATTACAGTAACACGTTACTTCTAATGCGTTACTGCCCTTTGCTGTTGTTGACATTTTTAAAAAATGAAGGTGGCCACCTTTATTCATGTTTAGTTCTTAATGAACACAATATAGCTTAACTGAGTTATGTAGCACTAGTTCTCAAACCCAAAGCACTCTTACAAGACAAACAGGTCCAATTCATATTTAGTGGTATCTAACTCAGTCCAAATTCTTTTAGAATAATAAATGTTATTCTGAGGGTGTTATATACCATTTTGACTGAGAATAAGCAATTGATGGATTTATAACAAACATGTTCAAACTCTATACAGAAGAATCCAGTCATTTATCCAGAAATACCTCTTTAATCCAAATCTCAACTCAATACTTCAAAGAAATAGCCTCATGCCAAAAATTTCCGGCTATCCAAGGGCTAGTGTTCACCTTTCCTCAAACAAATAAACTGAGTACACTTAAGCCTCCCAGAATCCTCCTAATAAGAACAAGATATCAAGAGGAGTCAGTCACTTTTAGTCCCTTCTTAGTGTAATGAAAGAAGATGTGCAGACATATAAACTGAAGGGTGGGTGTAACCTGAGAAGACCAGAGTCAAACAGCTGTGAATCTCAGCTGCTAAGATTAAATACAGACCAGAATGAAACGAGCCAACAGATTACTTTCATCCAGACAGTGTCAATCAAGTCACAACAAATTAATCACTGAAAATGTCAAAGCACAAGCTTAGGAAAAAATAATTCCTCAATAAATAAAAACTAAATGTTTGAACCCTATTGTCGAACCAGGGCTTATGCATTTCATGTACAAAAACTTGACTTTTTCCAGCAGCAGGGTAGAAAGCAACTTGCCTTTTAAAGATTGTATATTTAACTCCCCAGTTTGAAATCCCCATCCCGCCTGCAGCATAAAGCAATAAAGCCACCTGGATTTTGCACCACAGGATACCCTCTGCATAACCGACCTCATACATTGTGAATGTGCAGCCAGTGCAGTCAGTCGCTTTCAAGGCGTTCACTAAACATGTGCCTGCGGACATCAAAACAAACGCACAGGTAAAATTCTTCCACACAGCTGGGTGTGTGCTCTGGTCTGGCGTTCTGAACTTGCTGCGGGCCTTTGTGAAACAAATCCAAAACGAAGCCACTTAGGGAAACAAAATTCCAGCTGTTATTGTTTTAGAATGGTCATTAATGGTTCCTATATGCACTGTGTATTCTTCCTGTGGCAATAGGCCTGTAGGTAGCTGCGAGTTTCCTGTCTGATTTATTGCAGCTTTAAAAACAAAATGCTACCCTGGGGGATGTAGGCCAAATTGTAGGGCTCCATCTCTCCCAAAAAAGGGGACTTTTCCTTTCTTTTCAGGTGGGAATGCAGGACATGGAGAGCTTGCGAATCCCGCTCTGCTTCCAAGGTGAGAGATAGATCCCCAGACAGGTCAGTCAACACAGACAACAAACAAAACAAATAAAGCTGTACTTTCTACATTTTTTGTTACTATGAATAGACCCTTGCAAGAGTAGTCAAACCTCCACAGTTTTCAACATTTTCTCACATTAAAGCACTAATTTCGATGTATCTTACAAAGATTTTTTGCAACAGACCAACACAAAGTAGTGCATGATTTCAAAATAGAGGAAACCCATACATAGTTCCTAAAATGTTTATAGGAAACACCTTCCACCACAATCACAGCTGCAAGGGTGTTGCCTTGTACATTAAGAGACTGACGTTTTTTTCTTCTTTGCACAACCGTTCAAGTTTGGTCAGATTGGAAACAACTAGCATTCTAGTAAAATATTACAGTACCTTGCAAAAGTATTGCAGCCTTCAGATTTTTCAAACTTTGTCTCTACCAGTGTTGCACATTGAGATACTGAAATTTTTGGTCATTCTTCTTGCAAAATGTTCTTTCATGAACAACTAATTTGAAGACTTGTATCAGAATCTCAATTGAATTTTGTTCTGGACTGACTGGACCATTCTAACACATGAGTCTAACACTTCCACTTAAATCTCAAGTTTTTTGCAGTCTCCAACAAGCTTTCTTCCAGAATTTTCCAGTAATAGTCTCTGTTCATCTTCTCATCAACTCTGACTAGCTTCCCTGTCTCTGTTAGAGAAAAGCATCCCCACACCCATGGTGTGTTCAGGCTGATGCGCAGAGTTAGTTTTCCGGCACACAATGCCTTTTTGCTTTCAACAACAGCTTTTGTCTTGTCACTCTTCCAAAATGGCATATTTTGGACTGCATAGAAATACAACTTCTAATCTTTTCACTTGTGAAAACTGAAATTGTCATCTTGTGTCCATCTGATTCATAGTTATGCACTACTTTGTATTGGACTACACCCCTAAAATAGGAGAGTGTGCCATTGAGTGTCTAAATGACTCCATATCTGATGAAAAGTGATCTGATTGCACAACAGCAGGCCTGACCTTATAACCTTACCACCAAAGACTGATACACAGCACGGACTGAACAAGCTCAGTCCTACCCACTTAAAGATAGGCTCTACAAATCATGTAAGACCTTGTTTTGCGTGACCAACTGTCCAAACAGACACAAAAGGCAATCAAGGTGAAGGTCCTCACTATGCAGAGGCTGTAAACGGAGGATACTTTACTTTGTACCGCACTCCCTGGTCTGGTATTAGATTTGTTAAACAGCTTCTAAATGCAAGTTGGAGAAACATGACAATACACCCTGTTCTACACAAGACACAAACAGCTTCCACATGGCTCTAATTACTGCAGGCACCAGAGAGGTGTTCAAGTGCAAGTAATGAGGGTCTGTATGGTAGGCAGGCTGTATGTAGTGTGTGCGAGCCAGTCGATAGAGCGGCTGGGTGCTAACTGCAAACACCTGAAGCTTGTAAGCAGAGTTGTTCTTAGTGACAGTTTGCCTGAGACTTAACAGCTGCTGGCCATCTTGTATCTGAGAGCATAAAAATGTCACAAAGTGAAGACACGAAGGATGAAAAAGTTCCTCAGATCAAAGTGGTTGATCTAATGATGCCATCTCCCCTTTTTCCCAGCTAAGAAGTTTAACCTTAAAAATGCATTTTTCTTCACTAGATGAAAACTGCTTCTCAGACTCGTGCATGAGAAGTAGACCTCATCGTCCCCAAATCAGCTGCAGAAATGCTGCCCCCTGTTGGCATACAGGTTCTTACACACATTGAAAGCTGAGCACCCTGATGTGTGGGGCATAAAAAATACCAAATACCATTCATGATGTGTGGCAGAGCAGCTCTCACACAGACAGGCAGAAATACCTCGGCCTGTGATACCGGAGGTGGAAAAGCTCAAGTTTCAGATACAGGGAGCTGGTGCGAACGGGAGAGGAGGGTCTCTTCTTACAGAGTCGTGTTGGGAGAGGGGTTTCTGTCGGCCCCCTCAAAGGCCGAGGGTCCAGAACACTGATGTGCGCCACTCAAGCACCCACATGCCTCTGTGATACGAACTGTAAACTTTCTCACAAGCATGCAGATGGGATGCAGACATGTAGCCAAGGCACATTCAAATACCTACATATTATTGCATAACTGATGTATCGTGCACACAGAAGTTTGGAGAGTGTCACATTTTGTCTTTAGAAACAAACAAGTTTTGTGTAGAGATGGTAACAAGAATGTATTGGGCAATCTAACTGCAAAGGCAAAAACAAAACCGTTCACAAGCCGACCCTTGCATCAAGGCTGAAATAAACAACATGGTCCTTTGTTTTACCAAAGGAAAAAGAAACCACATCACCAGACCAAAAACTGAGAGGAAAGGACTTTAAAAAGACTTGTGAATAGCTCCAATAGGAAATTGGATATTAATGCAAATTTGTTCGACTCCTCAGCATTTCAGAGAAATATAAAAATACAATCAAGCATATGGATTGATATTAGGTAGTACCTTGCTCTAAATTATTGGAGTAATTATTGGAGTAAGATAGGCTCAACATAATCAGCAGTCTGATTATATTAAAGGGGCAGTATTATGTTTTTTCCAGGCATATAGGCCCATTTTATAGCACAATCAAGTAACTATGTTACCTTCAGTTGTTACAAAAATGCTGTATATATCAGATATGACTTAAAAGAAATCTGACTTCGTAATTTAACACCTTGAAATTGGGCCTCTGGCTCTTTAAAAACTCCTGCTCTTTCTGAAACTCCACCTTCAGGAAGTAATCAGAATAGTGCCCCTCTATTTACCCTTTAACAAAGCTTTTACCAGCGCTGTACTTAGAAGTATCTCATATAATGAGATCAGCAGATGCGCAGTTTCATCAGGTGTTTGCTAATTGATGCTGACTAGTCTGAAGGAGCTGAGTGGGAAAGTTGCAGGGGAGGGGTGCTCTGTGAGGCGGAAGCTCAGAAGCTTAGAAACTGCAGCTCCAAGGAGGAGCTGTGTCTTGAAGATGGAGCTGTATTCACCCCGGTGTTTTGCACAGATGAATGGTTGCAACAGGAGATTAAATAATTTCTTAAACATGCAGGAAAGAATCAAGGCAACACTCCAAGTATGTTTTTGGTGAAGGAATAACATTTTAACATGATGTAAAGCTCAAAAAAGTTGATTTTACATAATACTAACCCCCTTTAATAAGTAAACCATATAGAATCCTTAACATCTTGACAATTTGTAATCTTGAAACCACAAATTTTAGAGTATTTTATGTGATAGACCTACACAAAGTGGTGCATTTAACTATTTTTTTTTTTTTTAATCTAAAAGGGTGGCACAGACTTTACAAATTTGGATGTTATGGAAAACAGCAAGAAGACGTTGTGGAAAAGACATAAAAGAACAAATTATAGTACTCTTTTTTTTTAAGCCATAAAAAAAGAATACTGTTTAGAGTTAGCTTAAACCATGTAGAGGTTGTGGCCAGTGTGTGGAGGAGAACTAATACAGCACATCACCCTAAATACACCATCTCACGGTAAAACATGGCGGTTGTCGGATCATCCTCTGGGGAAATTTTGAGGATTTTTATTTTTAAAAAAAATTGAAAATCACATCTTATTCTCATTCCTCTTCACAGTAATACATCACTTTGCTGGTTCACCTCATGAAATCTCAGTCAAATTTTGTAAAAGTTTGTAAAAGAACAAAGTAAAATACATTTTAAAAAAAGTTTCAGAGTTTATATGTCTTAAAAATCTTTTGACTGTTCCTGCTGTTGCAGTCAGCTTCAATAAAGCACACACTTACTCTCCCACACAACCAAAAACACACACATCCTGTTGCAGCAAGCAAAAGGATTTTGGCCTATACAGCTTCCCCTTCCATAGGTCAAGTAAAATATGTCAACTATCAAATACACAGTTGGTCAGCAGGTCACTCAAACAGGAGCTCGGGCCTCACCATTATGTGTGGGCACCTCTCAGCCTCTCAGCACGTATGTCACACTGAACCAGCAACTTAATCCCAAATAAGAGAGATAGCATCTTTCTTAAAAACACAGGCATTACAGGGAACTGTGTGTGTAACATGATGTGGAACACACCCGGGCAACTATCACAAGCGCCCTGTAATAAACACCACAAGCCCAGCAGAGCCACTCCTGGCGCACAACTGGCCCGTCTATTGAGGTGAACATCAGCCCCCAACCGACACAGGTCTGCAGAGATCAGGCTGGACGTCCAAAATGACAGTGTTGTTCTGAGAAAAACAATTCAGACTGCACAAATCTTCCAATTCAGTAGCAGATAAACTGGTTGCATAGGCTTTGAAACTACATTTAGGTAGAGAATGATTGCTAACTTTCCGTGTGTTTTATGGGTTTTGGTAATGGTGGCTCTAAAAGAAAAAAAAAAACAAACAAACAAAAACAGACACAGGTACCTGGAGGACAGGAGCACTCTTGGCCAACATCCCTCGCAGTCCGCAATTTCGGCATCAGAGCTGCCACTTTCTGAAAATACACAAAAGAGAGTAAGAAATGCAGTATCTCTAAAAATCAAACTTCTGTTTCCACAGCTCTAGGGTGGGTTATCAAATTGCAAACCCCCTGCCCTTCACATACAGTTCTTATCTATTTTAAATGCAGAGGACATAGGTTGGTGTCTATTATGATGCACCGATCGCGCTTTTCCTGGTTGATACCAATTTCTGTTTTTTTTTTTGTTTTTTTGTTTGTTTGTTTTAGTTTTTTTGAGGTGTTACATGCAGATTCTAATGTTTTTGTTTTTTCCTATGGACTATAACACATGACCAGGGAAATATATGTGCTGTGTTTTGACAGAAATAGCAGTTTTAAATTCATCACAAAATAAGGAATAACAGGATCATGCCTATTCATGCAGCAAAGCATAATGTCCCTAACCCTCGTCCTTTATGAAACTCAATGTCGTAGTATGTGCAGTTGGTTGATGCGTTTATAAACAAAAAAAAAGCTAAGAGCTCCTTGTTTTGATGATTTAATAGACAAGGGGAAGAAACCCCAATTTTTCTGTATTGTTGATCATCAGAGTCGATCAAGATAAAAATGGATGAATTCCCATGTATGGCTGATTGATTGGTGCATCTATAATTGGTTAGGGACCCTAGCAGTAGTTACTCCTAATTCCTTATGGCGCAAAAATTACACGCAGACCAGCAGATATTCACGATCATCACACGTTTATCAAGAATAATCGATTGTGATCATGTACCTCCTCCACCAGCTTTCCCACTGGGTCGCTGAGCTCTGAAATTAGGGTCCCATCGTTTTTGAAAGACCTCTGCGGAGCCTGGAGGATGGACGCCTTGTCTATCTCCATGTCCAGCCGGTTCTCCAGCCGTTGGGTCCTGAAGCTCATCATAAGACACACAGTGACTGAGCTCAGAGACATGAGCAGGCAGAGAGCGACGGGAAAGCCAGGCTGCCACTGCCAGACTCCGGACTTGGTGGCACACTGACACACCGGCTTGCTTTCCCCGTTAGACCCGCTGCTGGCTGTCTCCATGCTTCAAAACTCCCAACCGGTGACCAGAAACAACCAAAATTCCTTCTTTTTGTTGATGCAGTCCTATCAACAAGTTGTGATAAAGTTCGGTGAAGTAATAAGCAGCGCTCCTAACGCAGAAGCACCAGACAGCAGCACAGTGGGCTCAGGCTTCAAAGCGCAATCCTAAATTTGTCCTGGAGTAAGAGGAAGCAGCAGTGCGCGCAGGGTTTGAACCACGGATAGATGGGAGTAATCTGGAGACCAACCAGAGAAGACTCACATCGGAGCTTTCTGCCGGGATACGATTGGATGAAATGCTTTCTAAAAGTTGCGCGTTAAACTGGTGTGGCTACACCGCCCTGTCTGACCACGTGGGAGGCTGCAGATTGACAACTGGGTGTGAGAATGACCTGGAGAACCGAGAGAAAACCACTCAGGGCGCACAGCTCATTATGCGATGACCGTCGTGCGTCATGTCCTACATGCATCTTTCCATCCTTCATTTACGGAAGAATTAACCATCTTTTTATGTACGGATATTTATATATGTCAGTACCAAACCTACACTAGTCATTGAAGGGTGAACCCCCACCCTCCCAAGAAAAAAAAAAAGAAAGTTTGCTAGAAAACCCTGCATATTCCAAAATATGCAGCAGCTTTGATAAACTGGCCACTGCCGTACTTTTGAACAACACCTCTCCTCGGTGGGAAGTCCGATAGTCACTGATGATATAGCTCAGGTGTTAGGCTTTTTACAGAAAAAGACTCCATGCTGCCATCATGTGGACAATTACATGTTACTGCAAATAATGAAAAGGTTTACGAAGGGTATACAGTTCTGGTCACGTTTATTGACACTTGATGCAAAAAAAATACATAACCAGTCAATGAAAAAGGGAAACAATGACTATGTACAAGTTTTCACCCCGCTACATTTTAATACATCCACAATCCTAAAGAAAGCACTGATGAGAAAGAATTAAAAAACCTTTTACCCATGTCAATATACACAAACAAAATATAAATTTAAAGACGTTTCACCAGTATGAGTCTTGATGGTACAATTTAAATTACAACAAATTAAACAAATTGTTGAGATTGACATCAAAGCAGCAAGAGAAGTGACGATAACTTAATGAGTGAGGCAAAACGGCAGTTTAATGGACAGGACACAGCAAAGCAGGGCAGTTGACTGATGCAGTCAAGCATACATCTCTCCTGGAGAGTCAGCACATAGGGGCTGATCGCACCATCATACATATCATGGTAACAGGTAGATCTACATATTGAGAAATTCAGCCTCATTTGCTACCACTGCTGGAGCTTCTGGTGCTGCTGCCTCTGCTGCTGCTCTTCCGGCTACTGCTGCTGGTCTTGTAGTAGCAGTCGAAGAAGGGATGTCGAAGTGCCTGCTCCAGGCTCAGGCGCTTTGCTGGGTCATACTCCATCATCTTCTCTATCAGGTCGAAAAGCAGCCGGTGGTCTTCACTGCTCGATACAATGTAATGCTGTTGAGGAGAGGGAGATTGAAAATGATTACATATCAAGGCTTTAATTTTTTTTTTTTTTTTTTAAATATATATTTGTGTATCTATTAGTTCAACATTTGTCCTTTTGTAAATACCATAGCAAAAGGAGGAAGTAAATAAGTTAAATTTTTGCCTGAATGAAAGCATGTACTTGCTTTTGTTTTAGGTTTGTTTAAATAATGCTATTTCCACAATTAATACTGTACCTTGAGTGGTTTGCAGTGTTTCCTGACATATCTCCCAGCAGAGCTGTGAACATCCCAGTCCAACTTGTTTCGGTGAACATATCGTCGTTTCCTATAAAGCATACAAATATTTTGAATAAAGTAAAACATCACAATTCTTAATCTATGCCACTTCCATTTCTTGTGAAAATTTCAATGAAAAGAAAAGTTAAACTTCAAAGTACACTTAATCCTCTTGAATTACCCACAGTATCAAGCATTGATGAAAATTCAAATGCAAGAGGAAAGATCAGTTTTACAGATAAAATGCAGCCATTTTATTTTGATCATGATTCACATGTCTTAGGTGAATATAAACTGAGCCTGCTCCCAGTAACACTAAGGATTTGTTCACAGCAGGCAAACACGACCCATATCCAATTTTTTCCATGGCTGTCTGAATGCCCACTTTTGATTGTTTCACCTCCCCAAAAAAATCTGATTTGAGCCACTTCCATATCGGTTAAGTTATCAGGTTGTTTTCAGAGCGTTTGCAGTCTGAAGGATCATGTTGCATTTCATCTGACTTTTATGTCATTGACAACATGCGTCATCAATCTTTACCAGAAGAACCCAGACGTGGTAAATCTGTTTGTAAACAACGGCTGAAAACTACAATTATCTATCTCAATGAAGCGCGTCACCTCACAATCCCACCACTCCTGGTCTGACTACGCATCCACTTCTCTACAGAAGCTGCAGTCAATGTACCACAAAAGGCCATTGTATTAGTTGTGCTTTCCTTTTATTAGCTTCCTTCGTCTTATGATCTTGTGACAATACTGTTGGCTCTTAACTTTAAAATCAATCCACAGATGGTTCTGTCTATTAATGGCATAAACAGTGCGCTGCTGTGTGACGTTTAAGTTCTTCTTCTGCACATGCAGGTCGCTTTGGGGATGTAAACTGTTCGCACAGAAATCTGACTGTGGGCGCATCATTCAGTAGTATGAACCATTCAACACAAAAAAAAAAAAAAAAAAAAAAAAAAAAAATTGGACTTGAGCATCATCAAGACCTGCTGTGTGGGCCTAAGGAAACCAACTGACAATCATTTGTAACACTTTCCTTCTGAATAAGAATTATATTTTATTGCCTTTTTGTCAGAGTAATCATATTACTGTGCGGAACGTTTTGAACAGTAAAACTGTTGGAAATACCATGACCATTACAAATATAATATTAATATTGCCCCGGTAAAATGACATTATACATGCACAATCCAAATATTTATTATTTGTACTATAAACAAATGCTTACTTTGTTTTCTCCAGGAGGTTTGTGGGGATGGGACCCAGGACTCTCTCCATCATAGCAAGATGCTCTTTACTGTCATGTGTCTAAATGACAGAACAAAGACCAAACACCATCAAATACTGCAATGATTAGAGAATAAATTTTTTTCGCTCTCCACTGCCACCTACCTGGAAGAGGGTTGTTCCGAGATAATACTCAATGAGAATACAGCCAATACTCCAGACGTCACAGGAATGGTCCCATCCCAGATCTGAAAGACACATCACGAACCAAGTAAGACACCAGACAAGGATCTGTCTCAACTTCTTGTGCCATGCTATAAACAATAAAACACCCACCTAAAATAACTTCTGGAGCACGATAGTGACGAGTTGAAACTACAGAGGTGTGATGCTCATGATCATAGGTGGCATTACCAAAGTCGACAATTTTCACATCAGGGTTCTTGAGTGTTCGTTCATCTCGTCTCTGAGAACAAATAATTAGCAGACTTGATTTCTGTTTTAATGTTTATGTAGTCCATCATTAGCAGACATAACTACAATTAATTTACCTTTTCACGGTTGTATTCCATTTCATAGTCTGAATCTATTAATAGGATATTTTCAGGCTTCAGGTCTGTGTGAGTCAGTTTATTCTTATGCAGAACTGCAAAGACAAAAAAAAAAAAAGACAGTAAAATTATAATCCATGTAACCATTTTATAACAAATGCATGCTGTGTGCACAAACTGCAAATGTCACTTACATTTCACGGCTCGAATGATCTGGTAAGCCATATGCCTGATTTGTTTAACAGGAAAAGGCTGGAAGTTGTTCTCCTTCAAGAAATCATATGTGCTGAGACCAAGTAGCTCAAAAGCGATACAAATGTGACCATGATAGTCAAACCAGTCCAGCATATGGACACAAGAACTTTTAGGGGAAAGAAAGACAAGAACAAAGTTAAAGAACCTGCATTAAAAAGTAAACTTTTTTTTGTATTTTGTCATACTGTGACACAACTATTAATTTGCCAGAGGTAGTAATTGGCATATTTTCAGATTAAACCACAGTAAATGTGAACTCCAAATCCTTTATTATTAGAATCAGAATTGTTACCAATATCAAAGAACTTGCAGCGCATTTATTTTGTGTTTAATGGGGGAGGGGGGTGTCAGGCATCAAAAAGTGACACTGGTGCATCTGTACTATGAGTTAACTTACTATCTTCGGTCAGCATCAAGGGTGTTCAGGTGTTTAAGAACCTCTACTTCAGACAAAGCTGCCTCTCTGTAGCGGTCTATATTTTTAATGATCTTCAGAGCCACTCGAGCCCCATCACTGAAATTCATTCAGATTTTTTATATTAGAATAGTAAAACGTTTCTTTAGTAATAAAAAGGTTTTAGTAAAACCACATTAATAAAAATTTACAAACTTACTTTTCATGATCAATGCACTCAACGACCTTTCCAAAGGCACCCTCTCCTAGAGTACACAGAATCTCATCTATGGGAAATACAGAAGTGAAATTAGACAAACAGCACTGAAAAAGTGAAAACAGTCACCGCCTTTCATATAACATTTCTTTCTAGCTATAGAACTACAAACAGGCTTCTGAAATCTGACAACTTGTTGCTTAAAATTTTAACTGGTAAGTTCACCATAAAATAAATTAAAATGATCAAAATTTAACTCTACTGGGCCAAATATCTCTGTCTCTAAACTAATGTTTGAAATAATCCAGACAACCAGAGTGAGAGAGACAAAGAGTGATCAACAGTAGAAAAAAAAAAGTGTATATTCTATACATCTCGCTTTCAGCATGTCTCCATTGTGATAGATGAGGTGACCCTCGTCATCATCCTCAACACTCCTGGATCTTTTCCTGCTCCTGCGGTGATGGCTCCTCCTCTGCACCGGAACCGCCGCAATCCGCCATCACACCAATAACCCATCAGCCAGCACCCGGCCACCACAACGCGACATCGTCATTCATTCAACCAGGCCAAGGGGGGAGGTGAAGGGGTGGACAGATTCAGGCCGTTCAGTAACACCACCAGGCGAATGGGCGGAGCAGCAAATTCAAATTCAGCCCCGTCAGAGAAAATGGGCGTCGGCCACCACATGGTGTGTGTTACAGAAGAAAAACAACATGGCAACAAGATTTTCAGATGAGAGATTTTCTCAGTACAGAAACACTTCAACTTGATTGATTAAACTTATTGTACATGAAGTTCTTTTGCAATTTTTCAAACAGTTTAAATTCTCTACAATCATGACCCTTGACTGACCACTAGGATCAAGTTAAATATATCAGGTCCACTTCCCTTGCCTATTTGTAAACACTCACAAAACCCTTACTTCCTGGACCCAAAGTATATACTTGACATTTATGTAAATCATGCTAAACTGTGAAGGGTACGACAGATATAAAGAAACAAAGAGATGGGTATTTAAGCATTGGCTAAATACCCAGGATAATGAGCCATTCAATCTGGAGATATAGAGGAAGGAGGGAGAAGGAGATTCCCGTACCGAGGAGGACCTGTGCCGAGAATGACTGCGTCTGTGTCTTCTGTCTTTGTGCCTGCGACTGCTTCGCCTGCTGCGACCACTACGCCCAGATGATTTGCTGTAGTGGTGCCAGTCAAGATCTCTGTCCTTGTAGGTGTTGTCACAACTCTCATCGTTGAAAGCCACATCCAGACTGTGTTCAAAGGTGTACTTCTCCTGAGAATCCAGCCTTTGGTTTAGACTGCGGGCCTCCAGGTAATGCCTAAAATGAAATAAATGATTAGAATCAATTCAAAGCAAGCATGTGAAAAGCCAAGACAAGTCAGGTACAGCTCAGGTTCTTGACAGATCAAGCACTAAAATAAAGACTGGATATGATGGTGCTAATGGTCAGCCTTTTGCCTGACACTCTATCCCCTAACTTTTTATGTAACATTTGCTAATAGCAACATGCTGATTTACACCAACCAACTAGCCTGAATCTAATTCAATAAGTAGCTGCAGTTCCAACATCCAGTTTATAAAGAGGTTAACACGGCAGAAATAGTCTTGCGATGACTCCTACAGCCAATATGTAACTCCACACGTTTGGGCAAAAATTCATACCTAGGCTACTCTCTTCAAAAAGCATTCACCTTGACAGAGAGCCACATTGGCAGTGTTAAAGTGTTATGCATTGAAAGTTGATGGTGCGTAATATAATCTGTGATTTATCTTGGTACTCAAGGAGGTACACACCTAAGTGACCCCATATCTGCAAATGTAATACTGCTGATCAAGCATAAGTACAATATCAAATATATATCTATATGGCCTTTTTCTTACATAATGTTTTAGTATTTAACTCCACCTTATTCTAGAACATCATCAAGTGGGTTTCCAATCACTTGGAGCCAACTAAACCCTGCTTGCCTTGTTCACACCCTAAAAAGACCAAGAAAGTCATGGTGCCTTAGCACCCAGTTGGTATCAGTTGTCTGCCAAGAAGAAGTCTGCCTCTCTACAGAATTAAAATTAGAGTGGATGTGGAAACATCTGATGCAACTGCATGAACCACCATGCATGTCTACAAAAAGACTAGCATTACCACATGCAAACCACAGAAAGGTTTACTTAATTAATAGATACTACTCTGCTATCCAGAAAACCAAAACCTAAGAACTAAATGCCCACATAAAATTGCCTAAAATTAGTAGTGCATCGAGTGTGTACAAATACATATCAATACTAAAACGTGAGTTTCCACTAGAGGAACCTTCTCAGAAACGTCCAAAATTTAATTACAATACTAGTTTCAAACATAATTTGACTGCAAATAAAAACGTACAATGTTTATTCTGATGGATTTTCTCCCACAAATTGGAAGCAGTAATTTTAGAACTAGAAGAGTAAATACAATTCTAGTAAAACTTTGATGCTCTCAATTTATGCTTTATGTTACCATTAAGAGAGCAAACTGTAATAAAACACAAACCAAAGTTTTGAAATGAGCTTTTCAGCACTGATTACTGAACACTGTAGAAGTGCATAGTTAGAATAAAACAAATGGGTGCATGTTAAAATGTTATATTCTTTTACTCTAGATAATTTAAGAACAGAAAAACTGCATGTATGAAAGAGCAACACTTTAGTAACTGCTTGCTAGAGGGCAAACTTGCTCTTAAGCACAAGCAGAAAAATGTCATCTTACTAATTCAGCAATTTCCTCCTGATTACTTTTAGTCCCAAAAATATATACTGACCTCTACTGGCATATGTTGTGCTATACAGCTAAATCACCTTAATGCAATAGTTCTGAATTATTTTCTGTCATGCCCCCCCCACCCATTCGACATACTGCCAACTCTGATCATTATCTGTACAAACCACTGGCACCTGCATTCTATCACCTGATTATCAAGGCAGATTAATAAAATGAACTGCAAAAACTTACATTTTAGTTGTTACAGCTACACACAGACTTGCTGAGATGGCCACGTCACATCTTGAAATCTCTATCCAAGCTTTTTTTTCTCATTAAAACAACTTTTTTCTGCTAATATTGCATCTTTATTCTGCTAATATGACTATTTTCGTAAACAAACCCCCCCACAAACAACCAAAGTCTGTCTGACCCCGATACTGTCTTACTTTCCTCTTCTGCCGTTTTTCTTTTCACTGTCACAAACTTCATTACCACTTCTCCCCCTCCTGCTCTGTGTTCACTAGTGTCTCTGTGTAGGCTACTTCTACTGGGTTTAACAGGCAACCTGTTGATTAATTTGTGCATTGCTGCCACCCAGTGACAGGAGCCTAACTGACCCCCAGATGACTAATCACAGATCACAAGCTATTTACCCATCATATGTCTTGTTGTAAGGAGGAGTTCTTCTGGATCTATTCTCTCTTTCACTGCTATGTGAATCCCGTTTTCTGCGTTTGTGACACTCCATTCTTTCTTCCCAGCCATATTCGTCTAGCCAGACACCTGGGGAGCGCATTCGCTTTGAGTGGCGCATCTGAGGAATGTGGAAATAAAATTTACAAAGTCAGATAAGCTGGAATTCATGAATCCTTTAAGTGTTACAATTTTATCAATATATAGTATCAGAAGGTTTAACTGCACAGCTGAAGGAGAAAAAAAAAAAAAAAAAAAGATATTCCTACAAATTATAAAAAGACCAAATCACATGCATAACCTGGGGATACAACAATCTTGAATAAATTGCATTCGTGTAAATTTATACAACTCTGTCTTTTCAGTGCTTTCATAACGGAAGACCTACAGGGTTTCAACAGCGGTGAGGACTTGCAGCTTTGCTGCTAAGAGGGTGCGTTAAACTGCACAAAACAGCAGCCTAATGATTACGTAAAATGTACCATCATGTTTATACCTTAAAATATATCAAATGTCAGTTGAACATAACCATGAAGAAGCCAAAACTAATCTGAAAAAAAAAAAAAAAAAAAAAAAGGATAAATAAGACGATTAAATGCTGTTTAGTAAAACTTCCTACATCAGTTTCATAAACAGTACCGTCATTGACAAACCTCAAAGATCGTGCATTATAAAAAGTGAAAATAACAACCAAAAACAAAATTTGACAGCGCTATTGCTTAACTACTACGCCTAAATGTTTAGGCCTTGGAGTAGGCCAGTTTCAATTGATGTGTTTTCAACATTACATTGATAATGCCCAGAATTTTTTTTTAATCATTTTTGTATCTATTCTTGTGAGGTTTCAACAAAGAAACTCTATACTCGGATAATAAACTGATTAAATATATATTTTCTTAAATTGACAACCTAGTAACGATGGCCTATTACAGCCTCTTGCTGAAGCAAGTACCGTTACGTCAGTAGATCGTACAACAGAAAAATGCAAAGTAATATCTTCACCGCCAAAAATGTCAACCACTACAGTCTCTTTGATCTGCACAATAATTTTGGAAACTAAAAACAATGAGGTTTAAACGAAATAAATAATCCTAACAAAGAACGGTTATGTAACCGCCATGTTAGCGTGGCGTCGAATTTCACAAAAACCAAACGGTCGAAACTTGACTTCAAATATGTGGTAAACTGCATCTAATCACCATAAATAGAGAACATATTACCTTTATTTATAGCTGTGAGGATCGAATGAAAATAAATATCGGTAGGTTGAAGAGTACGAGCGAAGAATCTGGAAAAACGCCTGACACTTCTCGTCCTCAAAGATGGCGACTTTCTGTAGAAGCCGATGGAACTTTCTTCAGCAAATATCATGACGTAAGACACATGACACCCACCCACTGCCGTGCCTTATGGGAGTTGATGTTCTGAATAAGGCCGTAAAACCTTAGAAATTTGACATAATAAGGGAGCTTCTCCCTCTCTTGTATAAAATGCATAGGAGAATAAAGGCAAAAAACAAATTAAAAGTAATCTTAGTTAAAAATTTTACTCATAAACAACCATTCTTGAACAAAGTCACATTCACAACAGTATTGGAGAAAAGTTTTTCTGCTTTCAGTTTTGGTCCAATAGAAAACAGATTTTCTATCTGCTCGGATTTCATTCTAAACAGATTAATATAATGACAGAACTATTAAATATCCCTTTCTTAAATGCTATATTTATTACAAAAAACTTTTAGGAAAGAATAAGATAATTATGTAGAAAAATCAAGAACAAATTACGTTTCACAGTGTTAATTCATTTATGCTTTAAAATAGTACATTTCACTACATGGGCCAGTTGCAAATAGATCATTTACCCTGACATGCATGGTTGTGGCCTAAGGGAGGAAATCATACATAGAGAGAGTACGTGCACACAAGAAGAGAACATGTAAAATTCATCCAGTATCCCCCAAGCTAGGATATTGTGAAACATCTAGGAAACTTTCTTCCTAAAGGTTAATATAAAGTCACATCATGGGAGTTATAACTAGACTTTTAGCAATGTTTGCTCTATTTTATTTGTGGAACATTTTAATTCATTTTTAGGGTATTCAAAGTGAATATTTCTTCTAGAGTCACATTGTGGAAACATCAGGTTCTTTAGACTTAAAGTGTTGTGTAAAAAGCATTTGACAACTTAAAGGTTTGTTCTGTGTTTGCTTTTTTGTCATACTTACATGTTTTAGAATAGAAACATTTTTTATTACTAGACAAAGATGAGTTAGTTGAGTACAAAATGCATTTTTCAAATAATTATTTCTTGTGTTAAAGCAAAAAAGCAATTCAAACCACTTGGGCCCTATGTGAAAAAACAGGCTGTATAATAACTGGTTTTCCACTCTTGGCAGCAACAAATACCATCAAGCATTTTGAGTAACTAGCATTAAAGTCAATTGCTTAACAGAGTACTAAGTTTAGCTTGAGGTCATGCAACAGCATTTCAGTCAGATTTAGATTTGGTCTTTGATTAGGCCACTCCAAAAGGATTCATCAGTGGTTTTGATCTTGTTACTCCCCCATGGCCTAGCCTGGTTTGCCCAGTCTCACTCTTATTGTTGAATCTTAAACAATGACCTCAAATGAGGGACGTGAGGCCTACAGTGTTTTAGATATTGGTCTGTGTTCTTTTGTGATCAATGTGCTTTTGGAGTAGTTATAGTAGGCCGACCACTCCTGAGAAGGTTGACCATTGTTCCATGTTTTCTCTGTTTGTGGATAATGGCTTCACTTTTGTTTACTGGAGTCCCAAATTTTCAGAAATTGATTTGTAACAGGGCTACATTACATAAGAAAATCATGTGATAGCAATGTTATAGATGAATAACAACTTATCTATCTTTATAATCCTTCCAATACTCTTTCTGACTTTTTGTATCATGGGCATCATGATTTGTGTCAGGTGTGGCCATCTGCTGAAGTGGGACTCCCTTCAACATGTTCAATATCTTATTTGCATGCAAAGAGAAAATCTCTGACATTTGAAATAAAATCTAATATAAATACCATTTATTGTCCCACAGTGGGAAAATTCAACAAAGTGACATTACATCAAGGCATGTAGGTTCACACAAAGATAAAATAATTAAAATACTTAAAAAAAATAAAATAAGAATAATGTACTGTACAGTAAGGGCAAAATTACAACATAATATAGTGTGCAGTTATCAAAAATAGCATACTCCAATCCAAAGGAATGTGCAACTGGAATACAATAGCTAAACAATTCTGCATTCAAAACAATTCTTTGCATTGTATTTTTGAATCTATTCTGCTGCCCTAATTTGTAAGTCTCAATAGAAGTCTTTTTTTTTATCTGCTCCTGAATGCATATAGATTGGGGCATAATGTGTTACTAATTTCAATCTTTTAGCCAACTTTATGTTGTCAGCCAGGTTCTATTTATGTGGGTTAATGATTCTATAGGTCAGACAATAGTTACATCTGTGTGTGGCTTCTGAAATCAATCTCAGATTTCCCCCCCCCAAAAAAAAAAGAAAAAAAAAAAAGAAAAAGAATGTGGTTAATCAAAGTTAAATTGCACTTTATCACAGAGTTATCTCCGGTTGTCTTTGTCTCATATTAATATTTGTTTGATGATCCAAAACATTTAAAAAGGACAAAAAAAGCAAACAGAAGAAATCTGTAAGAGGATAGTCTATCTTATCATTTCCAATTTTGTTTGTTTTTTTCTTTTATTTCCTTGTTGTATTTGGTATAAGTTTGAAATTTGCAACTGCCCACATAGTGTTATGACAGGACAAATTTTCTAAGCACATCAAAACTGGTTTTGGAATGGATAAATGGATTAACATTATGCTTCTGAAATAACCCTGTAAATATTTATTATAGACTATGCTTAAAAACAAAGTCAAGAGGAGGAAAGCAAACCATATAAACAAGTTTTACCATTTCTCCTAAGAGGAATAGCCAAATCCAGATAGAGTTATGCCAGAAGGGTTTTAAAGTCTACAAAAATCATGTGGTTGAAATTCAACCCCATATTAATGGGGATTTAAATGTATATATTTCAGCATGCGTGTACCCTACTTAGACCATGCGTGGATCTGCAATTAATTCAAACTTGTGTATCTACTGGTTTCTTTTTTTAATCACGGAGGTTGCTTGTTTTATTATCACCCTGCTATACTTACTGTGTTTTCAGGATGAGTCTCCATGAGCGTTTTTGAGCATAATTCTAAAATTATTCTTTTGAGAGACGATTTTTTGTGTAAAAACTACTTACAAAACTGTGTAAAAATATAGCCCAATATTATCTGAAATAGAATAATCTCTCACTGTCATTTCCACAGCCATGTTTCACGTTCTTTAATCATAATAATAAACCATAACTCAGTAAGATCCAGTTCGTCGTCGTCATAAAAATACTGTGAACACGCCTGGCAAGCTGTGCGCAGGGTTAGAAAACCCACGTTGCCAGAACAGGGAATTATGGGTACAATATGTCTGCGCCCTGTCTTTACACTGATATTTGTATAACAACGTTTTCATAGTTTAGTTTCTCAAAGATTCCTGTTGTCAGAACCGGTTTTTAGTGGTTTTAATTGAGAGGATGTCTGAAGACGCCGCGCAGAAGAGCGGACCGGGTTTGTCCAGGGCAGCGATTGCTGAGATGCTGATGAAGAACTTTGAGAAGCTGCCTGACATTGATCAGAAGCTCTTCATGTATGGACCCCTGTATCTGGGGGGAAACGCCGGGCTTGCGGGGCTGATCGCCAACAGCATGTACCGGAGGGCTCTGAACGTCCGAGCGGCGCGCTTCGCCTCCAGCCTGCCGATGTTCGTGCTGCCCTTCCTCACCACCGGCGCCCTGTACAACGCAGCGGTGTCCCAGCCGCTGCTGGTCGGGGATCTGAACTGCCCCACCTGCTCCATGATAAGAGGCGCGCTGGTTGGGGTGGTCGGTGGTGGGCTCTACCCGATCATCCTGGCTTTACCGCTGAATTTCGGCCTTGCATCCAAATACAGCACGGCTCCGCTCCCAGAGAAGGGCTCCATGCTGCGATACTGCGTGGACGTCTCCAGACCCGTCTTTAACAAGATGAAAGCTGTTTTTCTGCTGCAGGCTTTCTTTGGCACCTACCTGGGCTCCAGGCACTTCCAAAGTTACGCCAATCTGGCCCAGATAACCTTCGGAAAGGGGGAAGAATTGCAAGAGTGAAAGAACTGGACTGAGAATAACCACCTTATTTTGTACTGATGTAAATCTGATTTCCTTCCGGCTGTTTCCCGGAAAATAAGATTAAATATGAACTAATATTTAACACAACATTGTCTGAGTTCATTACTTTTTGTCAAGACATAAAACTAAATTGAACCTACCTGTAACAAACACACAAAATCCGGGATTTAATTGCAGCAAAAGGCTAAGAACCCTGATCTGAAATTATGATAATGCTTAAAACAGATGACCGGATTTACACAAAGCTCTGAAGTTAAAAGTGAGAAATACTGCAAGATATTTAATATTTATTATATAATATCATATATAATGGGATATTACTGAAAACAGAGTTCATGTACATAAAAATAAATAAAATGGAAAATAAGAGAAGGAAAAATGTTTGGATCTCTAGACTTTAGTCCACTTACCATCTTCTTATTGTCTGTGGAATTTGTAGGCTCTGTATTAAATGCCTGACTACAGTGAAAATATGCACCATAAATATTGAAGGTTTGTATTTATACTTGAAACTCTGGTTTAAAAACACTTTGGTAGTTGGATTCTGGAAATGTATGGTATTTGGATTTGAAAATGGTAAATGGCTTGCATTTGTAGAGCGCCTTATCAAGTCTGAGGACTCCAAAGCGCTTTACACTTCAGTCATTCACCCGTTTATACACACACTAATGGTGGAAAGCTGCATTGTAGCCACAGCTGCCTGGGGGCAATTTGACAGGAGCGAGGCTGCCATTCAACCACCGACTGAGTAGGAACTAGCACCAACCACAGCTCCTTTGTGCAGCTCCTCCAGTGTTGCTGTTTTTATAACCCAAATGACCAGTGGGTAGAAAAATAATTAAACCTCAATATTGCTTTTTGTTAGACATTGATGGTGAACAAAAATATAGTGTAGTGTATTTTAATCAGACCACATGACACAGGGAAGAGTAGGCATGGTTTACTTTTATTAAAGGCTTTTTAGGAACCAGTCACAAATCCTGCACTGATGTCAAAGCCAAAGGTGTCCCTGCACCAAGGACAACTCCTGACCACCCACATACAGTATTTATGCAATAAATAAAACCTGATGAATTTGGTAGTCTGATAACATTTATAAAGATTAAAACTGATGGCAGGTACTGTAGGTGATTGTCATTTAATAAATGCTTAACAGCACAGGCAAATGATTTATTAAATTACCATGGATGGTAGGTTTGACATCACACCCTTGTCTTTCTACAAGCTTATTGGTGAAAAGGTTACAGGAAATGCAAGTAATTAGAAGAGAAATAAGTTAAGGGGAACTAAACCAGTTTGTTGTAGAGATAAGAAAGGTTGCTTTTCAGGGAAAAACACTGACATTAATCAATATCGAACTGAATCAAGCCAATAATTACGTGCACCCACTCCGGTCCTCACAGCAAAAATCCCCAAATTCACTGACAGTTTCACAAAACAATAAAAAAAACACTTCAAGTCAAATAAATTGTCATGATAAGCCGTGACTCATATGGCACAGGTCTCCTGTTATCCTTCTCTTTAATGCAACAGTGCATCTTCACTGCACCATACTTTTTATACACTAATGCCCCTTTGAAACCACCTGACTTAGCATGCCATGGGACTTCATATTCTGTAAAGGAAAGGATACAATAAAAACTTTACATCTGTCAGCACAGAGGACTCCAATAAATATATGAGACAACTGAACATCAGTCAGAGAGAACTTCCTGAGGAGCAGAAAGATGAGGGCCTTACTATCATCTGTACACAGTCTCTACAGCTGACCTATAACTTCTGCAGTTACACTATTACAGTAGGTTTCTGCTGATATTAATGGCACAATACATTTAAAAACAGTAAACACTTTAAAAGAGTCATCCTCCCCACGCAGTTTGTTCCCTAAAATAAAATAAATAAAAAACAAGTCGGATGAAACATGATCTCCAGTCATTCCAGTGCAACAGACATAAACACATGAAACACAGTTTTACACAGGCACAGCCATGATGTCTTTTCATTTTCACCTCAGTTGGGATTTGTAAGTGTAAAAAGGGCTAGCCAGCGCCCCTTAAATCACTTTCTGTTTTGTTACAGTACTTTACAGATAAAAGCTGAATACTTAAACGAGCTTTGAATAAAAAGAGGAAAAGGAGAAAGGAATTTAGAGCAGAGAGAGGTACACAAGACGGCATCAGTAGGAATTACTATAAAGTGATTTTCCCTGTAATTGTAGTCTCTAAAGTAGTAAACTTCTCCACAGAGTAAACACACATAAAGGGAAGGAGGAAGGAGACGCTGTGTCCTTCTCCAACATACTGAAGCTTCTAGCTCGTATCCAAAAGGAGAAAGTTTATTCCTGTTTTTTTAGCTTAACGTTTCACTTTTCTTTTCTGAACATTTTAATTTTTTTTCATCTCGATGAATCCTGTTCATCATGTTTGTTTTCTTTTTTTTTTTTTTGTTCGTGATGCTTTTTTTTTTTTGTAGTAAAATACCAAAGTACCAGCTTCAGGTTCCTTCACAGTCCCATTTAGTGCAAAGAGAACACACACATCTCCTCGTTTGGTGGTGGGAGGGTTAAATACCATCCCCGCCTCATGTTTTTGCCAGAACGTTCGACCTGATGAGACAGAAGATTATAAAACCTCATAAGGATTTTTCTGTGTTGTTTTTTTTTTTTTTTTTTTTTTTTTTTTGCATATAATCAGACATCACAGACAAAGTTCAGACAGGGAGGCTAGAACCTAAATGAAGATACCTGTCCTATACAATTAAAAACACATTACACATTTATCCATTTAGGGAAAAAAGAAAGACAGAAAATGGATAAAAATATACAACAACCAGAACATGTGGACTTAGTACATATACTTTAAATTACAATAGTGGCTCTAATTTATCAGACAGGTGGAAAAATGGGTATACAGTCATTTCTATGCAAACGTCAGGATTTATCATCTTAGAAATTAGCATAGGATATGCTCAAATTACACTCTTGTTGGGTTTGCTACTTAATGTTACAGAGCTATGTACACACTCAACCACTGTGGAGAACTACTGAAGGGTTCTGAAGGGGAGACTGCTCTGTTTTGTAGTAAAGGGAGCAACTCTGGTAAATGTCATAGAAAGTGTGCAACATCATTTTGAACAGTGCTTTTCTGCACAATATCATCCTAGACAGTGACATTTGAATTGATGTTCTTCAGCTGAAGAACTGCTGTGGTTCTTTGGGTTGTCAGATAAAGACAGTTGCATCAACAGGACCTCAGCCATCTCTTCTGAAATATGACCATTAAACTCGAGGCAAGTATGATATTAAAATGACAAGATAATGATTAGAATTCATGGAGATTTTGTTTGTATGAGAAGCTGTGTTCAGGTTTTTATTTTCTATGTTCATGTTAAGCCCAAAAGTATTCATACCCCTGACAGACTGAGATTGAAATGACTTTAATTTCAACAAGACATTTGTTTCTGATTGGAAATGAGACAAGCATCTCTCAAAACTTAGTGAAACAATGTAAAAGGAGTATCATTAAATAAATGGCAATGGTTGAAAATTATTTATAACCTTCTCCCCAATCAGTGGGTAAATTCTTTATTGTCATTTGCTCTCTCTGTAGATTATCTGTCAGATTGAAGTCAGGACTCTAGTTGCGCCACTCAAAAGCTCAGTATTACTTATAGTCAGAGGAAACATGTTTGTATAGTTAAAGGGTTACTTTAAGCCTAAATCTGTCTGGGCTATGAATAACTTTGAGCTTTACAGTTTATCTTCTGTGCATCATTAAACCTCTGTTCCAATGCTAATTTGCATCACAGAGAAATTCCACCTTTTCCCCCCTCTTTTGTGCATTGACTCATGCTCATTTTGTGAACAAAACTGCTAAAGCTTTTTGCCGGTTGTTTCTAATTGCCAGATTCATTAAGGCACGACTGATTGTACGCTGGCATTGGAACTCTTTACACCATTTCAGAAATCCCACGTACAGTATTTCTGTACCTGATTCTGCCAGTACTTAATAAATGAGGCCCAATGTGTTTATATACTGCAAGGAAAATCATGCTCTAGAGTCTAGATCACAGTCCTCGTGGGCCAGTGTCTCTGCTTCAACACACCTGAATCAAACAATCAAGTTATAAGCAGGACTCTGTTGATTGCATGCAGAGGAGGTAATTCAGCCATTTGATTCAGGGACACATCTAAAAGTTGCTGGATACCACTCCTTGAGGACTGGAGTTTGGCATCCCTGCTTTAGAACATGGGTTCATAGAGTGCGAGTAGTCTGAAACAGCGTGTCCCAACCCTGGTCCTTCAGGTGCAATAATCTGCATGTTTTAGATGTTTCCTTGCTTCAACACACTGTTTTCAACTGATGGCTGATTTACAACTTTTGCTGAACTGCAATCATCTGAATCAGGTGTGTTAAAGTAGGGAAATACCTAAAATGCACAGGGTAGAGTGCTTCGAGGACCAGGGTTGGTAAACACTGGTCTAAAAGCATATGATGTATTATGTCAAAATGATTTTAATCACTTTTTGGATGGGAATTTTCAAATAATGAATTAAGGCGAAATATTTACACATGCAACTACTGATCTGACACACATTATCCCTAAACATTAATATAATACACATTTTATAAAAGGATAAACATATGAGTCTTTTTTTCCCAAACCCAATCACTGAGAGCATTTTTATCAACAATCTCTAAGAAGAAATGTAGGTTGTAGTTTAGGACATATTAACAGATGGTCAGTAGGACAAGAAAAGCAAAATATACATTTGTTGAAACAGTTTCCCACCTGAGTGCTTTCCATCTGTCCTTCTCCACCTGGTTCTCAGGACTTTCACTTTCATACGATGCAAGGTAGAGTCCTGGGGAAGGGCAAGAAGAGAAAGAGATATGTTTGGAGGATTATTTAGTTAAATTTAAAAAAAAAAATTTACACAGCCAAGAAACTCCATTTGCAAGCTGCAGCCTGAAAAACCACTTTAATGGCACAAGTATATTTAAAGGGCTAAAGTTCAGGGAGTTGGAATTCTAATCTTAGCTTTTAGCTCCAAATACAAATTATACTATATTTTGTATATGATGATATTGGACAGTGGAAAGCAAAGAGATCAATTATGTTAAGGCAACATTAATTAAACCCAGTTTCCGCTTCAAGGACTTTTTATCAGTAGATTTCATTATTTTGTTTATACTTTATTTCAAGTAAATAAAAAAAAACAAAAACACTTTTTTTTTTAACTTGACAAAGGTTTTAGCAACCATTTAAAGAACAGTAGGTATGTGATGTTACAACAGAAACAAATGAATGTCAGTCAAGAAATAATCAGTCTCAGAGCTGTCATCTCTGACTCGGGAACATCAAATATCAAATTTATCATCTAAAAACTCAAAGGCTTAAAAAAGTGAGAATATACGGATGTCTACTAGTGTAACTGAAATGTTTCTCACCATCCTCGCTGAAGATGGGAGCGGTATGGAGGTAGTGCAGGATGGCGCGATCCTCCTCAAACGGACACTCCACCTGTTTCCACGTCATAAACTCT
Organism: Anableps anableps; assembly: GCA_014839685.1. Lineage (NCBI taxonomy): Eukaryota > Metazoa > Chordata > Actinopteri > Cyprinodontiformes > Anablepidae > Anableps > Anableps anableps. The sequence goes on from CM026074.1 coordinate 17,357,049, forward strand.
CCAACTTGTCGAGCCAACTCCACAAATTTCTAAACAGCAAATCAAACAAATGGAAATATAAGGTCACGATGAAGAAATTGAATGAAAAAAGTAGGGTCAGGAACATTTTTATTTATTTATGAAGTTTATTTGATAGGGACAGACACACAATAACATAAACAAACTGAATAAAACAGCAGCCCAATGACTGTATAGTGTAAGTGTTCACCTCAAAGTTGACATGGCCATTGGGCAGGCGGTTTGCGCAGCCTTCATTCAGGAAATAGATATCTTTAATTAGCAGGCTAAAGAAGGGAATCACAATCTGAGGAAGACAGAAGCAGAAACACAATTTATATTATAATTAATTAACAACATCTAATGAACCAAAGCAAGTGTGCTTTCTGAAAACGAGCAGTCATGCTGGTGCCTCACTCTTTCTCTGTTACTGTTGGCAGTCTGAGAGCGATGGGCAGCTCCCCTCAAGGCAGTCCTGTAGTTGTAAAAGTTTCCTGTGGGATCCATCTGATGCTGCAAAAGCAAACAGTAACAGTCAGCTTGAAGGTATGACCTGCCTGTTTTAAGAAGTCACTGACTGGGTTTACCTCAAGAATGAAGAATTTGGCAGTTTTGGTTTTGCTCCAAGTCTTCTTCAGTCGTGAGACAGGAGTCATGTTCATACCAGCTGCAGAAAAAACTGATTTTAATATCTAAAATCAAGGCAAGGATAACATTTGTCCATTTGAACAATTTGCAAAACACAAAGTGACCAAACAAAGGAAAAATCTAAATCAAATCAATACTTCCTGTTACCACCTTTCTAGCATCAGTTCTTAAAGGTACAGGATTACAGTCAAATGTGTGATCAACCAGTTTAACAAACAGGGATCATAGATCACCAGTTTTACACCTTGGTGGGAATTCATCCCGAAACAAACAGCTGTGCAGGTGGATTGGAACAGGTGGGGAACAGCCAATCTGCTGCCAAAGTGAGGTTGTGGAAGACAGTTTTGAAGTACATAAAAGCATTCTTAGTTTACAGCACTTTTTAAACACATTAAGCTAAAACCTTTGCGAAGCATTGAATGCACTGTAAAACAGGGAACTCACAGATGATGGCCATCAGGGAGTTGAAGTTTCCAATGTTGAAACACTCTCTGGCCACATCAATGAAGAACTCAATCACGGTGGCTCTCTGCTTCTTTTTGGATGGCTGAAAGAAGTTCACAAAACACATTTATTTTTCATTTTATTTTCCCGATTTTGTTTAAAGTCTATACTAATATTTTTTTGACATGAAAGATTGCAGTAACACAGAGTATCCATAAGGGGGCAGTAATGTTCTATAACACAACCCTTGTTTTGTGATTAAAAGTATATATTTAAGAAAACTGAGAAAAAACTTGCAAATTACAATTTTTAACATAAATATTATGGCATTATCTATGAGAAAAATGCTTCTCATCAGCTCAGATTAACATAAAGTGTGCAATTTCTTCTAAACTCCAGTGATAGAATAAGTGAGCACTATCATTTCTTACTCACCATGCAGATCTCTGTTGCTACCAGGTAACACAGTCTGTTGAACCACCTGACGTAGGCCTCAAGGTTGGAGGTTTTCTTCTTCTGCTCGCTGAAAGATGGCTGCTGTTGATACACAAATACACACACACACACACACACACACACACACACACACACACACACACACACACACAAGATGTGAAACACTATAGTGATTTGCACCAACACTAATTAGCTTCCTATGTACAGGCTGACCCCCTGTGAGAGTGTAAATGGCAAAGACTGCGAGCTGAGAGTAGAGACGACAGGAAAGGTGGAGGGCAATGGAAAATAACCAGCACAGGCTGAGCCAGGGGAAGAGGAGTTCAAGAGGCAGCAAAGGCAAAAGAAATCTCCATGGTTACATCAAATGTCCAACATTAGATAGAAGAACAGCTTTTTATTCCACATTCATTGAGGATTGATTTACATATATACATATATTTTGCATTACTTGCACAGTTTTTGTTTGTGTTATCTATTCAAAGGGTTCATTTTTCGAGTCATTTAAGATCAAAGTACAAAGCAATCTTACCCAGTCCAAAATAACATTTCAACGTCCATGACGTTACTCATTCTTGGACTAATGACATTAGATTTACTATTTAAGCATATCTGTTTCTTATTACTGATAATTAAAGTTCAATTACAGATATCCCTCACTCTAACTCAGATCAGTCATACATCCAGAGTAAGATACATTTAACTGTCATAAATTCGACATTTAAAACTGTCTGTTTAGATGTCCAAAAAAAAAGAGAGAAAAAAAAATCAAATTTTTCTTAGTCAAAGTAACATTGTGGGTGTCTAAAATTATAATTAGTCGCTAATCAGCAACTACTGTGCCTCTGCTTTGCACAGACAATTTTCAGCAGCCATGGCTGACTTTTATCTGCATGGTTTGGGAAACCAAATTACGGGTCTGCACATGATTTTTGTCATCTAACAAACCTAGGTTTTCCAAACAATTTAAGTGTTTTTCATTTTTAGGATGACATTCCCAGTAAAAGAAATACACTATTTTGCAAAAAGTATTTGTCTTCCTTTACACGCACATATGAATTTAAGTGACATCCTGTTTTTAATCCATAGTTATATGGATTAGACACACAGTTTCGGCTTTCAGCATCTTAAACTCTTTGGAAAGTATTCCACAAGGTTTAGGTATGTGTTTATGGAATTTTTTTTACCATTGTTCTAGAAGTACATTTGTGAGGTCAGACACTGATGTTGGGTAAGAAGGCTTGGCTCACACTTTTCACTTGAATTCATCCCAAAGGTGCACTCTGTGCAGACCAGTCAAGTTCTACTACATCAAAAATGCTCATCCATCTCTTTATGGACCATGCTTTGTGCGCTAGTGCTGATTTGTAATACTGCAAAATGTTCAAATCGAATTATAAACAAGTCACATTAAAACAGAGTAAACATGGTAATGTTAGCCTAGCTCTTCAGTTGATGGCTTGGAATTAATACATCTGGCAACAGGAGAAAGATGCAAGTTTACTACTCTGTTGCCATCAAGGGAAAAGACTGTTAAAAAATAGTATGACATTTTACTGCACTTTGAAGCTACTGAGTTTTCAAGTGTATACATGTCATTAAGTAGTTGCCTATTTTTAAATTACTCATATGTATTGCAAACAAACCGTTTGGAAATCACTTATTGCGGTAGGTTTAATTTGAAATATGGAAGAAAATGTTGACAGATGAGGAAGGGGATCACTAATCTTTAAAGTTGAAAAGAACTGGATGAAAGCCATATCTGAATACTGTTCCTCATATTGTTCTTTTCAGACCAAACAATAAATCTGCTTACTGACTGTTACATGCTGAAATTATCTGGATGTTTTACATTGTGAATTTGTGAGTTCAAAGTAAAGTGTAAAGTAATAGCCCATCTTGGGCTGGTGCTGAATATGTCTGCTGCCTATTACCCATCACTGAGCAAAGGTTTTTAATTCTTTTCAAGTACATTACATATTAGGTCTTAGATCTGACTTATCTAGTTCTGTTTTAAGTCTTTCTTTTAGTTTATTTTTTCTCTGTTCTGTTAGCTTTACACCCTCTTACTTTGGTAAAGGCTTCATGTTTCAACTCTGAAAACAGACATAAACAGATTTATAAATACTCATCCTGAAAGCTTACCTGTGTTCCATCCAGTGGATCTTTCTGAACAAAGGCTTGGACAAACTCTTCCGGTCCAATATGGCTTAAATGCTCCTGGAAAACAGACAGAGTCATGTTTTACAGATTTTCATTAGTTTTTCAAATTGTATTTTGTGAGGTATTGACCCCCTCACTAACAGGTGCTGTTTTTATTATATATACTTTCTATGCTCTAAATTGATTTATAAATGTATTGTGTTTTGTTGCTTTGTTTAAGGGAAAGGTTTAAATCTGGTGATTAATTTAACTTTATGATTTTGTTTTCTCATCACTCTCTCCTTTTTGAGGTCACCAGGTCATGTGTTGCCATGGAAGTGCACACAATGAGCAGTGCTAACAAGGACCTGGTGTGTTTAATCAGCCTCACTGGGAGAATCCATTGACTGAGAGGGAGGGGGAAATGGCTTGGCTTGTGTTTAGATTATTGTTTAGCATTAAATTAAGGTTGTTAAAGTTTAATGCAAATATGTAAATTGTTTGTTCCTAGAGATTTGACTTAGTTAAGTGTAATTTCTATATGAAAAGTGTAAATGTTGTCTCCACCCCTAAATTAGTAATGGTACAGGTGGTAAGGATTTAAAAGATGTGGCGTAGAACAGTCTCTCCCTCTTGTTGGTTGAAGAAAGTGGAAGTTATGGCCTGGTGTAAAAATGTAAGAACAACCTTTTTTGAAAAATACATATAAAAAGATCAGAGCTCTGTGACTTTTGGATTCTGTCTGATTTTTCTTTTTGGTGTATTTTTCTGCTGCCCTGGCAAATTTTAAGCACAAAAGGTTTTTGACTTTGCCCTCAAACCTTACATATTTATTTATGTATTTAAAAAGAAATTTCACTTAATGTGTAAATGGATTAAGTATTCAAGCATTATTGAACACTCTGACAAGGACAGTCTCAGTGCTATGGTGAAACTGGAATGAAAAATGTCAATGCAGCTGGTGATTGTTAAGAAGCTATTTAACTCTTGAAAAAGTTTATTTCAGTAATTTTTGATAAATAGAAGGCTGGCAACTGGTCTGTAATTGTACAGCAGTGATTTGCTTTATTTATATATATATATATATATATATATATATATATATATATATATATATATATATATATATATATATATATATATAACTGGTTTCACAACTGTTTTTAAAAACTGGAGTAAAATGGGAGGGATGACTTTACTGTTTGACTAAGATCAGATGCAATGATGGCAGAACTTTCTTTAGGAAAGTTGTGGGTAGGATATCAAGACAGCAGGAAGAAGCGCTATAATTCACTTATAATTTCTTCTAAATTTTCATGGTGGAGTTGGTGAATTTTAGCCATTTTCTCTGTTTGGGCATACCAGTAGTACTGGATTTAATGTTGGTGCGCAGATTGATCCTTTTTTGAATTTTCTCTGTAAAGAAGTTGGCAAATTCATTGCAGGACCTGTTGGACTATAGTTCAGATGCTACAGTGACAGGAGGGTTTGTCAGGCTGTCAACTGTGGCAAATAAGGCATGAGTATTGTTTTTGTTCACGATTTCTGCAAAGAATGCTTTCCTTGCATGTTTTAGTGATGAGTGATAGCTTTGCAGCCTCTCTTTGTAGATTTCATAGTGGTTTCAGCTGTTTGTCCTTTAAAAGAACGTTTTGTAATATCTGTTTTGCTAGGTGAGTCAACAGAAATTGTAATTTCAAAGATAAAACGCGCCCTGTCTGATCACTTTAACATGTTGCGTTAAACCAAAGTTTTGAACTGCATCACACAGTTTTTTTTTTTTGCCCCTCTATCTTGGGGGTTGTCAACATGGATGTGGAAGTCTCCCACAAATATTAAACAATCATAATCAATACATACAACAGATAGGAGGAGGAGGAGGAGTAGTAGTAGAAGAAAGAATTTGCCACATATTTTGGGGTTTTATATAAAATTGGTGTCAGAGCTCTCTTATGGCCTTATACCTCGATTCCCAAATATTCAAGAGTCAAACTGCCCCAGGAAAACCTTTTTACAGTTTAGTGAATCATGAAATATTGTCGCAACCCTTCCCCACCTCTTATGCTTTCTGTTCTCGCTTAGAAAAATTGCAATTAGGAGGCGCTGATTTGATAAATACAGGTGGTTCACTGTTTTCATCCAGCTATGTTTCTGTTAAAAACATATCAATATTATGCTCAGTGATCAAGTCAATAACTAAAAGTGCATTTCCTGATAATGATCTGACATTTAACAAAGCCAGTTTAAGTGGCTTAGTGATAGATATTTTTTCAATTTGTGGCTGCTTTAGATAAGGGATAAAGCTGAGGTTTGATTTTAGACTGCTGCATTTTATTTTTTCAGTAGTGGTATTAACAACATGAACAGTAAAACTGGGCACATACATATTGACTGGAGCTATCTAAATAATAACTCTTTCATTTCAGAAATGGAGGCCAATCAATAGAAGGAAGTAATGACTCACTGATGTGACTCACTGGTATCATATTTCCTTCGAGTGACACTAGGGACAATATCCACTTCTATTAAAAGATAGTAGCAAACTTGAAGTCATGTGCAACTTGAAATGACTCAATAGACCATCACACCTCGAGATCAAATTCAGATCTGATAAAGATCCAGATAGCAGCCTAACGACTAATTGTAAGTACTGGCATGTTTAAATCCACCAAAGGCATCACAAAATCCAGAATGCGTGCGCTAGACACGCCTACTTGTCTGTCTCTTCCTCTCTTCTTCGTGTGTGTGTGTATGTCAGAGTGTGAAGCTGTCAGGTCATATATATATCTGCACTGGTTTTATCCCCTTTGTTCGCAGCCCCAGGCACTTTGCTGACTTCTGGGGTGATGTCACCGCTCAGACAAGAGTGCATGCTTACTCAGGCATGCTGTTTAAAACAAAAAAAGCACCACAAAAGTGCAACCAAATGTCTCCACATCGAGACACATGCATGCTGCACTGTTAATGGATGCTGCAGATTTTACTTCTAATATATATCTTTTGTGTCATTTCTGTTTTTTTTGTTTTTGTTTGTTTTTTTTTTTTGTTTTTTTTTTTTTTTAAAACCATTTTCTACTCCATGTCTCCTCCTATTCCCTTTCCTTAAAAGGATTGTTATTCAAGGCTCAGAACCCTGAAATGCCAATGCTTCAACACCCTTAGCGCCCCAACACTCCCCCAGCACCATCCATTCTCCTTCTCGTCCATCCTCGTTACCGTCTCTTACCCTGACCTCTGTCTAACCCCTCCGTACTACTCGCCCTCCCTCAGGACTCACCAACTCTACGTGGGTGAGCTGCTGTGCCAGCGTGTAGGGGTCATTGCAAATGGAGAGAATGTCCTTCTGGATGGGTGGGGGCTTGGTCTTGAAAGCCACAAGCTTGTCGGAGATGGAGGAAGCATTGAGGGAGACCTTGACGATGCTCTCTTCCCCCTGGCTCAGCAGGGCCAACCTCTGGCTCAGCTTCTGTAGCATTTGGTTCAGGGTTTTCCAGTATGCCTGGAGAGGAGAGGAATATGGAGGGCAGATGAGTGGGGAAGCTATCAATAACATCTTTGATGAATAATTTATTAATGGTCTTGTAGAACAGTGATAGGCTTGAATCAGAATGACTAGAGTGCCATATAGTGAGCAATCTGGTTGTAGAAACAGCATGCTGCAACTTTTAAATTAAAATCATACCCTTTTTAAGCCTTTTTTTTTCATGTCAAAACCAAAAACTTAAATGTATTTTATTTGGATTAGCTATGACCAACAAACAAGTACTGCAAAGTTGTGAAGTGGAAGAGACATGGTGATTTCTAAATGTTTTATAAACAAAAATCTGAAAAGAGTAAGAAAAGCATCTCACAATTTTTTTGCAAACATTTTTTTGAAGTATTTAGCCCCACTTAGTTGAAGAATCACCTTGTGCTGCAATTAAAACTGCAATGTCTTGACCAAATCAGTCAAATTTATTCTCTGCAAATTAGCCGAACTTCAGTCAGATTTGACGCAACGCAACTATGAACATCATTTTTCAAGTCTTGCCACTGATTCTCAATTTATGTCATCATCATCAGTTTATTTATAAAGCGATTTTAAAACCAAAGTGCTGTACAGGTATATCAAAACTATAAAAGGAAAGGAAATAACAATAGTAATAAGAATAATAATATAAAACAATAAGACAAGTACAAGGTTGACATAATTGGCAATAAATTAATAAAACAACGGCTTGCCTAATGTGCACTCTCTGGAATTATACGCCTGTTTAAAAAGATGAGTTTTTAAAAGAGACTTAATCATTTAAAGATCCAGCAGACCTCACAGACAATGGGAGATTGTTCCAGAGCTTAGGACCTGCGTCTGAAAAAGCTCTGCCTCCCCTGGTCACGAGCCCAGTCCTGGGGCCAACTAAAAGCTTTTGATCTGTAGATCAAATGTGTGGTTATAAAAGCTCAGTAAGATAAAGAGGTGCCAGACCATTTAGACATTTAAAAACAAAATCTTAAAAATAATTCTAAAAGAAACAAGCAGCCAATGAAACCAAGACAAAATCAGGGTAATATGTTCACGCCATCTTGTCCCCATTAGCAGATGGGCAGCTGTAGACAATGAACAAAAGACTGTTCAATCCCACAATAAAGAAAGATGCAGTAGTCCAGTCTAGAAGTAATAAAAGCATGAATAACCCTCTCAAGAACATTTGAGGGAGATAATCCTCGACTTTATAAGCCTCAGATGATAAAAGCTAGACTGGACAACTGCACATGTCTACACTTCGACTGGTCCATTCTAACACTGGAATAAACCATCCTTGCAGGAATGTGAACTTTTGTCCCCATCTCAAATCTTTTTCCACTTCCAACAGGTTTTCTTCTAGGATTGTCATGTATGTATGTATGTATGGTAGCTCCATCCATCTTCCCATCAATTTTAACCAGCTGTCCTATTTCTGCTGAAGAAAAGTATCTCCACAGCATGATGCTGCCCCCACCATGTTTCACTATACAGATGGTGTGTTCAGGAGATGGTGAGTTCAGATGTGCAGGGTTAGCTTTGTATGTAGACCAAACATGTCAGATTTAGGTCTCATCTGATCTGAGCATCTTCTTCCATGTGTTTGTGTCCCTCACATGGCTTCTGGCAAACTCTAAATGAGACTTCTATGGGTTACTTTGTCTTTTTTCTGAAAGGGCTTTTCTTATGCCACTCTTACAGTCTAGAATGTGTTGAATGCATGCCCAATTTCTGTCCGGTTAACAGATTTCCCACCTGAGGTTTGGAGTTTCCATGGGTCTTTTGCCTGCTTCTCTGACTAATGATCTCTATGTCCAGCTTGTCAGCTGAGGGAGTCTGGTACACAAGATGCTATTTAGCAGTATCAAACTAAAGAAAAAATATGAAACACTTGTATGATTTTTCTTCCACTTCAAAAATATTGACAACTTTGTATTGGTCTCGCACATAAAATTAGTGTAAAATACATATAAGTTTGTGGCTTTATTGTGACAAAATGTGAGAATGTTAAAGCAGTGTGAATACTTTTGCAAGACTCCGTAACTCCGACGCAATTAAGACATAACGTACATGCTAATTTAGCAAAGAAACAAAATACTCTGAGTGCATTAAATAATCTGGAAGAGAGTTTAGGAATAAAAAGCAAATATGTTGCTGTTTGTTACACTGTTGCAGAAATGCGCTCAGCATATTGTGTTCAAGAATGTCTGAATTTCTGAGCCCCTCCCTGCAGATGGCTCCACACAGAGGCCATTAGGTCAGTCTGTCTCACAAATGACCCAGAGCCACAGCTCCCACATGCATGCACACACCCATACTGAGGACAGCCAGCTGTAAATAGCAGCGCATTCATCACCACCTGCCCAGCCTCCCTCCTCCTTCTTTCATTTTCCCAGCTCCTCTGCTCAGACTTCATCACTCTCCTCCTTCACCTCCATTCTTCTCTCTCTCCTCTCAGCGGCTCCGCATCCCATCCCTAGAATTTCTCCACCCATCTCCCTTTCTCTGTTCTCCCTCACAGCCACTCCTTTAATATGCTTCCTTCCTCCCTCAGCTCCATTCTCCTGCAGTGTAATATTGTACAACAGCTGGACTCTTCAGCTGACACTGACTCTCTGACTTTTTCTGTCAACCACCACAGAGATACAAAATCTTGCTCTTCATTAATTCTACCACATCTGCTTACATAACAACTCTTCCTCACCCCAAATTCGTCAAGTATGGATGATAGATGTTCCTTTTAATGCTAAGGGATCCCTCTCTAGTGACATTTTTTTGACATGCAGGGAAGCCAAAAATCCCAGCATGTCAGTGATGGTACCCTGAGGACTTTTACCCTCAGGGTGAACTCTTCAGGAGATCATGATCCAAATACAGCTGTTCAGTTTTTTTCAACCTCAAAACACAACACATTGACTCTGTCACTCTTTGACGTGCAGAATTCAGCCACAAATTAGTTCCCTGCACACCGAAAACAGAAATTGAGTTAAACTCTGACAATAGGAGAGCTTGGTCTCTGAGTGAGCTGAGTGGGGAAATAGACATAGTGGCATCAAATATACTATGGCCTACTGTCTCTATATATAGAGTATTCAGAGCCCTTGAACTTTTTCATATTTGGTTTAATTTCAGCCACAAAGTTCAGAGTATTTTACTAGGATTATATGTGGTAGACTAATACAAAGTAGTGCATAACTGAGAAGCAGAAAATTGCTTCATGATATTCAAAGTTTTTTGCAAATAAAAATCTGAATAGTGTGCTGTGCATTTGCATTCACCTCCTTTACCCTAATATTGCTGAATAAAATCCTGTGCTACCAATTAACTTCAGGAGTCACCTAATTAGTGAAGAGTCCATCTGTGTGTAATTCCATCTCAGTATGAACATAGCTCTGTAAACACGTCAAATGCTTGTTAAAGATGGAGTCTTACTTAAAAACACATAAGATAAATAGATTTTTCTTATGCTGGAGATGAAGTCACTTTAACATGCAATTCTTTGTTTGCAGTAAAATAAAATAGCTTTTTTGCTTTGGAGGTAAATAGTTTGTGTAGATTCACTGATTAAATTGAATGCGTTGGTCTTCGTGTGTAAAAGTAACACTGCACAGTGCTCTAAACACACCATCCTCACAGGGAAACAGTGGTAGGAGCATCATGCTGTGGGATTGCTTTTTTTTTTCAGCAAGGACATGGAGGTTCATATGACTTGATGGAAAGATGAATTTTTGTCATTAACTGTTAAAATCATGTATCGTTTTCCTTCCACTTAATTATGCACCTCTTTGTATTAGGAAGTCACATAAAATCCAAACGTGAACAGGTTCAGGGGGTATTAATAAGTAAAAATCCATCAATCTAAACATCGTCTATAACCGCTTATTCATGCAGGGCGGCGGGGGGGCTGGTGCCTATCTCCAGCAGTCATTGGGTGAGAGGCAGGGTACACCCTGAAAAAGGTCACCAGTCCTTCAAAGGATAACACAGAGACACACAACCATGCACACACACACACACACACACACACACACACACACACACACACACACACACACACACACACACACACACATGAGGGCAATTTAAAGAGACCAATTAACCTAACAGTCATTTTTTGGGACTGTGGGAGGAAGCTGGAGTACCTGGAGAGAACTCACACATCCACAGGGAGAACATGCAAACTCCATGCAGAAAGACCCCAGGCTGGGATTCAAACCCAAGACTCTCTTGCTGTAAGGCAACTGTGCTCTCCCATGCAGCCATGAGTAAAAATATCCATTTTAAATTAGAAAATTTTGCTATAACATTGTTGTAAAAAGATAACTTTAGGGTACCTCATCACATGGAGCTATCCTGTGGATGATGTCTTTAAGGTGTCCGACCATCTTCTCGTCCCTGAAGTCTGATGGGAATGTTTCTGTCCATTCTGTCAGCAGCTGCAGGAGCTTAGGACCAAACTTGCGTACTTTAACCTGTTTGTTAACAATAAAAAGGTTTAAAAAATGACTGCTCTTGAGATTCCCCGCTCCTTAGCTGCATCATGGACAAACAGGAGTGTGTAAGAACGTGTGGTGTGGTGCCCACCGTATCAAGCGGGCTCTGATCCAGCTGCTGCTGCTTGATACACAACTCACAAACCCTAGAGAGCAGCTCCGAGGGAGGAATGAACAGACGGGCGCTCAGCAAGAAAGTAAATACATAGGCTTTCTGTGGAAGAAGACAGGAGGATATTAAGTGAGACGCTCCCACAACAGCATCCATAAAAGCAGTGCTGCTGGCTGTAATTAAACTAAGCAGAGACTTGGGGCTAATAATCAAATTAGCACGGCTGTCACTGAGACTGTAAACTGAAATAACTCTCTCAGACCGCAGTTCAGTCTTAGTGTTTCCGGAGACTTTTATCGGGAAGCTGATGCAGAGAGGGTTTTAATCAAGCTGACATGGAGACACATGGATACAGGTCATTAATGAACAGAGAAAGAAGGAAAAGTTTCTTGTCATAGGGGGTGGTGGGGGGGGTTGTGAATTCTGTCAAACAAAAGTTAAAGAAATTAAGACATATTAAGAATTTAGAGCATAGTGTTTTGTGTGTTACTGTATCATTGATTCAGGACAACTTTTTTGTTTACATGTTAACACATTACAACTACAAACTTCAATTTATTTATTGGGCTTTTATATCATTGAATTCAGCCCCACTGAGTCAATACTTTGTAGAACTACCCACTGCTGCATTCACAGCCATTGTAACACCTAAACGTCTAAACCACTATAATGTAGCTTTGACTCCATGTTTAGTGTCTTTGTCTGGATTGGAAGGAAAATCTGTGCTCCACTCTCAAGACTTTTGAAACCTTTAACAAGTTTTGTTCCAGGACTGTCCTATGTTTAGCCTCATCCTTTTCCCATCAACACTTGGGAGCCTCCTTGCCCAAACTAAAGAAAAGCATCACCATAGCATGATGCTGCACTATGTACTATGCTTCACCACGAAGTTTTGAATTTAGGCCAAAAGGTTTAGTTTTGGTCTCATCTGACCTTGTTCTGCATGTTTACTATAAACACAGCTTATGGTAAACTGCACGCATAACTCTTTTTCCAACAATATTCTCAATACTCTTCCATTAAGGACAGACAAAAGGGCTCTGAATACAAATGGTCAATGTTTTTACTTTCACTTTTCTTTGTTAAAACAAACGCAGGCATACTTTTTCTTAGATAACACTATTATGCATCACATCATCCCATAAAATCCTAGTAAAATGCAAAAAATGAAGTCTGTGGTTGTAATGTGTAAAAATGGGAAAAACATGGAGTTTAATTCCAGACTCAAACACCAGTCCTTTACAGTAGCTTTAAGACTTTAAGAACAGCAGTCACCAGGAGGAGAAGGACTTCAGTTCTAGGAAACAAATTCTGAAGTAACGTTGGTTGATGTCATCAACCAAAATAGTTCAGCGTTCATTTGTCAGTGCTGCATTAGATGTAATCATGATTTGGCCTCTCTGTGTCTCACCTTCTCAAAACCTTAGTCATCTTACTTTCTCCATATCTAATCTTTCAACAATTTAATTTTCTTCTGGGGATTATTAAAACATCACTCAATTCAATAAGATAATTCTTGTGATTTAGTTTACCTCAGGGTAATAGTCCGCAGTGGGCACCAGGTTCTGGATCAGAGTCTCCAGGGAAGCAGAAGTGATAGGAGGCCCCTCTGTCAAACAGGCTGCTGGCCCCGGGCCCTCCTGAGGGGCCCCCTCCTCTTCCTCCTCCCCAGGCTCAGCGCAGGCCAGGTGGGGGCTGAAACCACTGGAAGTGGTAAACATGGTGCCTGAGCACACAGTCTGGGGCATTCCTGACTACAACACAAAAACAGAAAACGCTGTGAGTGTTGCAGAATGAGGAAGAGGAATAAGGGAAATAAGTTTCATGCAAATATATTGCTGTCTCCACATGTACTTTCCTAGTAAAAACAACATATGTTAAATAAAACATTGTGCAGTTAAATTTGTGGACATTCCCATTATCTACAGTAAATCTGGTGTCCAAAAAGGGAAATGACTTAGACTGAAGATGAACTCCACGAAATAGTGAAGACTAGATGATGACCAATTCAGCTCAGCATCCTGATTAGTTCTCCGTTGCTTTTTGTAGCCCTGTCAGATTGTATTTATATGACTTAACCCTAAACAGTTGCCACAGAATAATCTTTGTTCACCTGAATAAAAACACTGACAGCGAGGTCGCTCTGTATTCCCATAACTATTTGCATGTTATTCCATGGTGCTTAGTGAAGCTGACTGGGTGGGCAATGGTGGCTCAGGAGGTAGGAGTTTGTCCTGGAACTGATGGGCTGGCGGTTCAAGCCCCCATCTCGTCTGTCTCCATCAGCGTGTCCTTGGGCAAGGCACTTCACCCGCCTTGTCTGCAGGTGGTGGTCAGAGTTTTGTACAACTACAGGTCATTTACCATTCTCCTTTCTTTACTATGGCGGTATACAATTAAAACGACTCAAGAATTTATAAACAAATTGTACAAATGTGTTAATAAAGTGCAGCAATAACTACTACTACTACTACTTCTGTTAGAAATAATAATTCAATGATAAATGTATTTATAAAAAGGGCTTTGAAGCCAACATAACATTAAAAGATGAAAATTACCCAAATCAAAAGATAAAATTGTTAAAAAAAAAATCACAGATAAAAAACAAGAATGAACAAATAATAAAAAAAAAAAAATGCAGATGTACAATAAAGCAAACCAGACGTCATAGCAATAACATATGAGCAATAGCACCATTCCAAAGAAGTGGTTGGACATAATATTTGGATGACTTGTTTTTCCAGTGACATGCATTCAATCTCTACATGCAAATAACAAATTTCGCCCAAACAAAAGGACTTCCTCTGCCCTTAATGCCTACACCCGATGCGGAGTACAATGGCTGAAATTCTTAGTCTGGTCAAATAATCTACTTATTTCCCATATTGAAAAGAAAATGTATCAAAACTAAGAACTCTATCTATTTTCTTTCTTTAATCACATCAACCAAGAGAATGTATTCTGATGCACTTTTTGAGAAAATAAAAATAGATAAAGGATGGAACATATGCTCTGATGGCTTCATGGGGATGATCTTGTAATTTATTTATTTTCTGCTGGATTCAAAACTACCACCCTTTTTAAAGAGGCTGCAACACATGGTTCAATCACAAGCCTGATCGATGCATTTTTAATAATAATAATAATAATAATAATAATAATAATAATAATGGGATCTCTTTGAACTGAATTTATATTCATTTGCACATGAAATGTTCATAAATCAATGTCTGATGAAGCTAAGTACTTACTAAAAGACATTCTATTTTTCTCACTCATCTACAGTTGATCTGCTTGGGTCTTTATATTGGTCTAAACTTTTATTTATTTTACTTATTAGGTTTTAGATTTTTGCTGTTTTCTAATCTTCATGGCAGACACTCTCAATCCATTCACCTCGAGACCTGCTTTAATCATCAGTAACCAGCCCCCCACAACCGGCCCCATCTTCCACCCCAAAGAGACAGGGAAGAATGAAAATGGGTCGCTATGGAGAGTGCTTTACCCTGCAAGCAGTTACGCAGCCCCAACGCTGCCCTGTACCTCTTTGTCTTTGTGAAATCAAAAAGCTTTGGTCAGTGCACACAAGCTACCAAATCAGAGAGCACTGTTATTCTCAGAGTGGAGTTTTCAGTGCTTTCATCTCACAAACAGGATAAACTTCCTTTAATTCTGAGCTTTGAACTAGAAAATGTGTCCAAAAAGAGAGGCGCAAAGCATCTAGTCCCTCGCCTCTCACAGATCAGAACTGATGATAACATCCACCTGTATCAAGTTTATTCTTTAAAAATGGTTTCATTCTCCAAGTACCCCCCTTGGCTAAAAGCAAAACAGTTCTACATCCAGGCATCAGAAGAAGGCTGGTAAAACACCAGTGTTGATGGTGAAACCTTGAGCAATACTGATTTCAAAAGTAATCACGATGTCTCCTTCCTGCTGTTTGTAGCCAAGACGACAGCCAGGGCTGATTCAAAATACATGCAGAACTTACAGCTACAACTACACTATTTCTATTTATACAAGCTTTTGAAAACCATCTATCGTTGTCCCAATGTACTACCTTGTGGCTTTCTGTCACAAAAAACATCCAGATAAAACAAATTCAAGTTTTTGATTGAGGGTGTAAATACTTTTGCAAGGTGCAGCTTTACTAAACTACTACAGACCAAAAAAATGATTAAATGCTACTGTAGAAATTTTAAAAGAAAACGTAGTACCACCTCTGAAATAATATTTTGTTATAAGTCTGGTTTCCTACTTTGAGTTTACTCTCACGTAGTTTGACCCCAAGCACTGTGGGTTCCAGGGGTGAAAGGTCAAACACACCGTCCCATGCTGAAAGTCTCAAAGCTTCATCAGGGATTCAGCTCTCCATTGTCCCCCTACCTTTTAGCACTTATTCATGCACTTTTGCACACCTAGACACAAATACCCACAGACAGGCAGACAAAGGAGTGGGGGATGGGAAGCCAGCCTTAATAGAAGCTGTTATTGTGGTCTTCTTTTACTTATAGCTACTGTTGACTCTACAGTGATATGTCTCATAATGTCTATGGTTAAAGAAGGCCAGCATGCTTCTGTCTGCTCCATTTTACTCGGTGGTACACTGACAACAGAGTATAAATGGCAAAAAATACAGAACTAACAACCAGAAAACTTCCCTGGTAACCTGATTGAATTAAATCAGTTTAGTTGAAGCATTATTTATTACTTCAGTGGGAAAATCCCAGTGATTTAGGTTTAAAATGTCCGTTTTTGAAGAAAACCCCCAAAGCAGTTCTTAAATTTGCTTATTAGTGCTGCAGAAAAGCTGTTCTCCTCTCATAACCATTAAACCCTTTTTACAATTAAATTTCCCCAAACTGGCAAGCCTGGGGTGTCCTTGCAGCAACCTCCACTAGATTGGATTACAACATGCATCTACAGCAAAACCACACCATCAAACCCCCCCCAGACATGACCAAATCCAGCCTTCCTCTGTGACAACAGCAGCATAAGAGGAATGATTTATGGGAACTAAAAGAACCTTCTTCACGAGGACTGACAGCAGAAACATCTGCTCAGCTCTAATTGTGTCTTTGAGATTATTTGTAAGGTATTTCACACAAACTTCCATCTTACTTTGTGTCTAATTGTGTTCATACATGGTTTTGAGTTTTATTCTGTGTGATCACACTGTCAATAATTTCCTCTTTTTCTTGTGATGATCTCCAACCGACTTTGCATTTCTCAGCTTTCCACACGTCCCCCAGCAATTTTCAGGCTCTGATTTGTGATTTCATCACAGCTCTGCCAGCCAGTCTGCAGGATGTGAGCATAACTCAGCTCATCACTGAGCGTGTAAATAAATCAGTCATCAGTTCGTGACCTTGTGTGTCTGTTTCACTAAGATTAAGCACTAATGATTTTATGGTCCACATCACAGAGAGCAAGACAAGCACTAATGCAATATTAAAGTTTTAAACAGCTGGAGGCCAAAAACACCTTGATTTTTTTCTTATTCATTCATTCATTCATTCAGATTTGCTGCCATTATTGTAATATTTTACCTGTAACATGTCTGAAAATGAAATTTTACAATCACCTTGATAACTCCAAGAAATCCAGATTGTATAGCTGCAAAACAATCCCAATCCATTATCTGTCCAACACCATGCTTAACAGCTTATATGAGATGTTTGTGCTGCTGTCTTTTGCATTATAAATAAAGATTTCCATGTCATTGCAGTTCTCATTCTAATCAGTAGAAGGTGTTGCTTATAAAAATGTGTGCAGTCAAGTGGTGGCAGAAGACAAATGTAGAGGAAGTATTTTCCTCAAATACGACTAACTACACAGTTTCACCTTCAGTGTTGGTTTTGGGACTTTTTGAAGTGTTTTTAAAATTTGTGATAAATATTCCTTTTGAAGGGGCAGCACATAGTGCCTTTTTGTAGCACAATCAAGTAACCATGTTACCTTCAGCTGTTATAAAAATTCTGTATTTATCAAATATGATTTAAAAGAAATTTGACTTCATAATTTAACGCCTTGAAATTGGGCCTCTGCCTCTTTAAAAACTCTTGCTCTTTCTGAAACTCAGCCTTCAGGAAGTCATCACAACAGTGGTTCTCTATTAACCCTTTAACAATGTTTTTAATCAGCGTTTCACCGAGAAGTAGCTCGTATAATGAGCTCAGCAGATGCACAGTTCCACCAGGTGTTTGCTAATTGCTGCTGGCTAGTCTGAAGGAGGTGAATGGGGAAGTCGCAGGAGAGTGGTGCTCTGTAAGGTGGAATCTAGGAAGCTTAGAAACTGCAGCTCTGAGGAGGAGCTGCAGTTAGAAGGTGGAGCTAGGTCCATCCAGGTGTTTTGCATAGCTTAATGGCTCCAATGGGAGATTAAAGGATTTCTCAAACATGCATGAAAGAATCAAGGGAACACTCCAGGTATGTTTTTGATGAGGGAATAACATTATAACATGATGTTAAAGCTCAAAAAAGTTCATTTCACATAATACTGCCCCTTCAACATTATTTTAACAATTCATGTGCTTTAAAATTAATACACATTCAGACATGCTATTTTTCCTGTTTGACGAACAGTACTTGCACCACACTTGGAAAGTTACAAAATTGGAGATGTGCACGACCGGCACAATTGACAGACTTCACCCCCTCACAAGAGAGTTTGTGCTGTTATGTCCTTTGCCAGTTGCCGCATTTCCGAGTCAAAAAACGATGAACAAAATTTCCTCATACAACTAACCTGCTGAAACACTCCAATTTCTTTTAAAATTATTTGTGGTGCAGCTTTGCTACAATGTTGGTAATATTTTTTCTGTTGCATACCACATATTTGTTATACCAAAAAATTCATGTTACATCTAAATGACTGCAAGGTCTTAAGGCTCTGTGACTGCAAAATGAATGCCATTCATCATTTTTCCACCACCGTGCCTGACAGTTGGCATGAGGACTTTGTGCTGCTACATTTTTCTCACCCAGCATGACACCATACATTATAGCAACACATCGTAAGTCTAGCCTTGTGTGTCCTAAAGACATTTTTGAAAAAAGCTTGTAATATATTTAGAAACAGTTTTAAAACCCTGGAAAAAAAGACATATCTTGTCTTTTTTCTAGTTGTACTGCTGTGGCTCTAACAATTATAGTGACTTGGCTATGAAGAGTCCAAGATGTCTAAAAAATAAGAGCTGGGTAGAGTGCAGAGAGGTCTGACCTTGTTGTAAACTTGCAGGGATTTGCAGTCTTTGGAACAATAGCAACTTGAATAGTTTTCTTCCTTGGGGAAGTATTTGCAAATTGTTTCTTGCTTTTTAAAAAAAAAAAAAAAAAATTCCTTGGCTCTGACCCATTGCAGTGTACAGCAAACTGCGAATACACAATACAGCAGATAAAAATACATATGTAAAATCTCAGCAGGGATCTAGGTCTTTGAGGTTAGGTCTAGGTCTTAGAGAAGCGCAGATCAGGCCTTTTCCTGGCTGATAGTGGTTTTTGGTTTTCTTGAAGATGTAAACAGCCAATTGTGATTCAGACTGATTCTGATTTTCTTTCTAAGGACTAAAACACATACAAGGGAAAAAAGGATTCTGCCAGTTCTTTGATAAAGTAATTATCTTTGAACCCACCAACAAAAAAAGGAATTTAAAAAGTATTCCAATATTTATTTTGTGCCTCAAAGCATAACCTCCTAACCTGTATCAGATTTCTATTAAATTCAGGAAAATGCATTAAATGACATTTTGTTGATTGATGCATTCATAGATGAAAAATGTGCTTAATGAATACGAAAAAAGAAATTCTGATTTTTTTTTTAGCACTTGGTCAATCAGAGCTGATTAAGGGGAAAATGTCTAATTCTAATTTCTGGCTGTCTGATTGTTAAAACTACTTTATTTATTTTTGCTATGCACCTAAACCTGAACACTAAGAAATTGCAGATAAAGTTACAGGTTTTCCCCAAAGTATTTTCAAGTTTCCTCATGGCCAACTCTCAGCTCAGTGCTCAAAGTGACAGTCAAAATACTCCCACCACTTTTCCTGCATTGTCAAGAACCCATCCAAACACAAAGCTGTACTTTGTATATCACTTGTTTCCATACCTCTCTATGCTCTGAGCTCCCACTGTGCCTGTCACATTGCATCAACGCTGCATGAAAAAACACACTGAGAAACAAACAGCTATGAACAGGTGAGCATGGCTGTGAGTGCTCCAATTCCCCCCTGAGATCTCCAGCTGCCAGCCAATGGCGGCTCTGTGCTTAGTCTAGACAGCTGAGTAAGAGTCATTGTTCAAGCTGTTATCACTCCCATCAGAGGGGGTGAGATCCGCCTGCTTTGTTCTGTCTGGAGATTTCTGTCAGCACCCTTGACTTTGGAGGTCTGTATGTGTGGCAAGTCTTGATGAAACAATGGCATTCCTGCTTAAGCTGTCAAACAGCGCCCTGACTGAGTTAATCTCTGTATTGTAGTAGCTACTTCAGATTTAGTCTCTGTAAAACCTGCCTCATCTTATAAATAGAATCACTACAAATGACACTATAGGTGTAGGTGTCAGAGTACAAGACTTGATGACGAATTGGCTCTTTTATCGAGGCATTAATGGTTGAGAATAATCGGCATTAGCTCTTCATGCCAGCAACTTTCTGACCTTTTCCATTAGAGAGTCAGAGGTCAAAGAAGGGCAGATGGAGTACAGTAGCAGCTCATTGGCTCTTTAAAGTCTCAGGAGATTTGCTTTTATGGTAGAGCCACCTCCACACACAATCAAGACAGCAGTGTGTGTGGTAAAATCGCTTGAGGTATGTTCTAATTTTGCTCCTAATTGACTGATGCTGGAGGGCATCCAGCCATCACCTGAAATCTAATATGGGGAAATGTAAAGTGACTGTAGGCTTATGCTCTTTTTATAGTTATTAAAATATTCAAAACCCTTTAAATCTTCAAAGATGCAAAAAAGACTGATGAAGTAAATTCTTTAGAATAATTTAGTAAATAAAAAAAACAAAGAAAGACACATGATGCACACTATCATTTTTTTCTTTAAGTGTAAAAGTCTAAAAATGCTTTTTTATTTGCCTTAGGAGGAATTTAGATGACACCTCATTCCTGGCTTTATTTAGGTGATCAGGGAATACTAATTTCTGGGCAAACTGCACACATCAGTTAGATGGAGTACAAACTCTCTGTCTGATTGATTCATAGCATACGCCGATCACCACCATCCAGGTGTACCAAAGTTTTCAACAGTTCTCAGAACCTCTAACATTTTCTGCCAAACAATATCTGCAGAGATATGTGACATGAGGTACTGTAGGGAGTGGAGATTTCTCTTATAGTATACAGCACAGAGCAATGCAGTGCTGCCCCTCCGCCACCTGTTGCAACAGAATACCTTCTCAGGACAGTATTCCATGTATGCCTTTTCTTTTAAAGATGAAAGACCTGATGCATCACAAATTAAAGCTCCCAAATCACCTTCCTAAACATTTAACCCAGTAGCATATGCACTTTGATCACCACATAAACCAGGATTTTTTTTCCATGTTTAAACCTTCTGCCTCATCATGTCATGTGTACCACACATGTGCACCACTACAACCAACATAACACAACTGCTACTGAAATGTCGCAGTGACCAAGTATAATAACTTAATCTCACACTTTGCAAAGCCTTTAGACTTATGATGGTTTCAAGCTCAAAGTGAAACTTAAGCTATCACTTGTTGTCTAAATAATTCAGCTACTAATTATTTGACCACATGGGAGCACTTGTGGAGGACTGAAATTCATTTTCAGATGGTCAGTTGATCCTTTACTGTGAAAAAAAAAAAAAACAAAATTGTCTCAGAAATGAGACAATGCCACTGCAGAACAGCAACCTACATGGCCATCACACAGCGGGACTCTGTGAAGTTCACTACATTGTTGTCATAGTTTATATGATCGTTTCACAATGTGAGGACATTACACTTGATGTTCCACAAAAACTTCATTTCTTCATGTTTAGAGCCATATGTAAAAGGTGTTCTTCAAAACACCAGACTACATAGCAAATGAAAAAAGTATGACAGCAATAAAAAAAAAAAAAAAAAAAAAAAAAAAAAAACAGCTCCTAAACTATTTTCTTTTATTCATATTTGGAAAGATTTCAAATCACAATAAAACAAAGGCAGAAGTAATATGAAAACTAAAACAGTGACATCCATCACTTTATTAAGGTAATGCTGATTTAAAGCTGCTTTAAAAGCCAACCTGCTAACTGAGCATACTAATTAACCCTCCATTATAAACCTGATATATTTGAGCTATACTAGAAGCAGAACTGCAAAAAGTGTAATATTTTCGATGCAATAATTGCTAAATTTATTTGATCTTAATTCTGTTTTTACTTGTCAGAATAATAATAAATGAATACAGGTTAGAAATAAGATTATTCTAGCTGCTGTCGTTGCAGCATAAGTCATAATTGTTGCTTTTCCCTGTTAAATAAAAGCAGTTAGGTCATGTTAGTCATTATAGCTTTCATTTTTGTGTAAATACCATTATACTGCGGTACTACTCAAGGTTGTCATGCCCTGACTAATTCAGACCAGCCCATTACTTGTTTTTGTTTGAAGAAATTGATCTCTTTATGTATCAATCCATTTGTATGCAATAGAAGTGTTTTTGTACATTCACTTTTTAACTTTATCTAACTGTTTGATTTCTATGATTTTGGAATAAGCTATTTCATAGAAAAGCATGACTGATGCAACACTGTTCTTTGAAGAGCAGCATATCATCTGAGGAAAGTGAATATCTGGCATGTGGTATTGCAGCAACATTGTTTTGTTTTTGTCACTGTTTCCTGGTTTAGCAGCAGTCACAGCTGAAGGGAGGTCAAAAAACAAAAAAAAAAAACAAACCTCAAACAAGAATGTGGTGAAAGCTGCTACCCGTATCTCGCTTCAGAGAAGGCACACCTCTGGGTGTAGTGCAGATATTGTAGTCTGGGCTCTTTACTGTTACACGTGTGCCTTGTCAGACTCAATAAAGTCATCTTTTCCATTGCTGACGGCATACAACTCCCCCGGCTCCCTCCACTATCATCTGATTTACATGCACTCGCACTTCCTTTCTAAATTAGGATCCACATGTTCACCCACTTTAACACGTCACAACTTCTCCACTATCTATTTTGGAAGCGTGCTCCACAAAAGCAGATCCTTGCATATTTTTGGGGCCTGACACTGTTTTGTGTACCATGGGGAATTGCAACTTTGGCCTAAATTTTACTCTCAGTTCTTTGAAAGCTGGAGTGTAAAAGGAGAAATATAGGTACACTCTCATGGCAGTGTCGTTTAAGGTAAAGATAAAGGAAAAGGAAAATCCCTCTGTGTCATCCTTCCTCCCCTATTCCTTCTCTTCCTTCTGAATCTCCCTCTTCACACCCTACTTTCTAACGTGTCCAGTACAGATGGCCCTGCAGGAGTCTGCTCCCCCAGCAGGAGCTACTGGCATGAGAAAGTTTCTGGCTGTCCAACAGTCTCCACAGGAGGCCAAATGTGTTTTGGCGTCCGGATTGAATGTCGTGGCATCCGAGTTGAGCCAACCTGGCTGTTATACCGCACAGTGACACAACAGAGCAACCGCAAAATACCATGCATGTCTTGTCGAACCAACCCAGTGCACTGCTGTTGAGTAATAGACAACAAATGAGCTCTTTGTGTATTGGGAAAAAAAAAAAAAAAAAAAAAAAAAACCATGCACGCACAGTTGTGCCCACCCAGCAGCTACACACAGGACTGAATTACATACGTGGTATTCCACTCATTCCTCTGATTCTCCATTAAGGTCCACGCCTGACAGAAGCAGCAATCTCAAACGACTAGAACACACCTCCCCAAAATCCTCCTTTCTGGAATTCTCCTGTAATTCCCCTTTACTAACTGAACAGAGATACACTCATGATTTGGCACCTGTTTCACACACAACAGCTCCATCAGCGCAATCCTCAATCTCCATTCTGCCCATGGAGATGGTCTTTGCATGTGTGTGTTCGTCCTCATTCCTTTCAAGGCCAGCTGTGTGCATCCAAGCGTTTGAGTTTCTGTGTATGGGGGCCTCACTGAAAGGAAGACACAGTCAAAGTGCATCCTAGTCCAAGTTATGTCATCTGTTACCTTTTTTTATTTAATGTGCTGCACCTATATCTCCATGCTTTCTTAATAAATGTCTGAAACATAAAAGTGCAAATATGTCACATGTGAGAATGTATATAATTACAGAGCCATGCAAAAGCATTCACAACCACAAATTTGATCATATCGCAACCACAAACTTCCATTTCTTTTGGTGGGATTTTATGTGAAAGGCAAACAAAGTAACAATTAACTGAGGAAAGAAAAATTGGCATGATTTTCATATTTTGGTAAAAATAAAAATATGAAGAGTGGAATGCATTTTTAATCCTTCACTAAGATATCCCAAATTAAAATCCTTTTGCAACAAATTGTGTCTAGAAGTGTTTTTTGTGGTCCAGTATGTCAGTATAAATCCAGCTGTTCTCTAAAGGTCTCAGAGATTTTTTTGGAGAACATTAGTGAACACCCAGCATCATGAGGACCAAGGAACACACCAGACAGGTCAGATGTAAAAGGGTGGAGATATAACCTACCTATTGCTCACATACAACCCTACAAAGACATAGCCATCCATACTAAATGAGAGAAATGCAGAGAACCATAGCTTAGGTGAAAGAACTATTAGTTGGGTACTCTAAAAATCGGGTCTCTATGAAAAGGTAGCAAGAAGCAATCCACTGTTGAAAGAAATCCAGAAGAAATCCTGCTTAGGAGTTTACCACAAGTAGGGGAATAAAGCAAACATGCACAGTAAGCAAAACTCCTTGTACGGTGAAAATCTGCAGATCCTCCTGAACACATCATCCCCATGATGAAACACGGTGCTGCCAATATCATGCTGTTGGGGATGCTTTGCTTTATCAAGGACAGGGAGGCTTGTCAGGTTTAAAAGGAAAATGGATGCATCTGCATTTAAAATGAACGATGGTTCTACAAAGTATTGTCCCAGGTGCTAAACACAAATGAACGTCACTTTTATTTAAAAAAAAAAAAAAAAAAAAAAAAAAACAAACAAAACAAAAACAAACAAAAAAAAAAACCCACTGAAACTGTGTACCTTTTTCCTTCCACATCAAAATGATGCCCTATTTTGTGTTGGTGAGTCACATACAATCCCAACTCAATGCACTTGAATTTGTGGTTGTTAAAAAAAATAACAAAATGTTTAAGAGGTTGGGATATTTTTACAAGGCAATGCAGACCCAAAACTCCAACTGCAAAATTACAAAATTTCCACATTTAGAAAAGAAAAATCACCATTAAATCCTGCCTTAAGTTTTTTTTTTTTTTTTTTTTTTTTTTTTTTGACAGATTTTGTGATTAAGCACTTTTAGTTACTGATCCAGCTTTTGAAACCCTTTCACCTGTGGGAAAAAAAAAAATACTCCTGTGAATTATTTCCTTAGTTTGTTAGGGATGAAAATGATGTATTTAAATGAATTAAAGGTCTGTAGATAGATGTCAGATGTAGATAACCTATATCTGTGATTTTGTCTTGCTCTTTACCAGGCAAGATTAGCGATGAGGAATGAAGTCCAGACAGAGAAAACTAAAGCTGCACAAAGGCACACTGCCTTTGTGCAGCTTTTTTTGGCTCAGCTGTTCATCCAAACAGAGTCATCAGCAGCTCATTCCTGTTCCTTGAATCAAACCTGCACAGTAACCACCAATAGCTAATGAGCAAGACTGAAACAGATGCACATCTAATAACCATACAGTACTAATTTCATCACGGCTGTCTCCTTTCCTGTTAAGATACATCTATCAGCTCATTACAACCAGTGCGGACAAGTGCTATGCACTGTGTCGTTGCTGATGTATGGCGTAGAAGAATGCTAATTAGTGGCATGGCTTGCTCTGTTCTCAATTCATGCTCCATGTGTGTTAATGTGGTTATGCAAACAGTAGTCTAAAGCTTGGGGTTCAAAAAAAAAAATTGCAGCTAGTTCCAGGTTGGATGTTGACAACAAAATATTCCATGACAATACCATTTTTTTTTTTTTTTTTACTATGAAACAGATTAGCAATGACATATTAGCAGTGAGGCACACCAGAAAAATCACTGTGCACTTGGAATCCTGTTGATCTGGGCAGGTTCAGAATAGATTTTGGAGCCCCTGAACAATTTGTATAGATTTCCAGCAGACATGGTAGTGCTTGGCACATGGATGGGTGGGACAACAGCTGGGTGAAAAATGCAAAGTTACAGCAAACATATCTCCTGCCAACACTTATAAACAATGTATTGTAGCAAGATGATATACAGTGTTAAACAAACTACTTGATAAAACTATTTCCCAATAAGACTGTCATATAAGCAACTATCTGTTATCATCTGCAGGTATTAATACAGCACATGTTTTATATACTATTATTTTCCAAGAACCTGGTTGTATGAATGTCAGAACAGTTCTTACTCTGCCTTCATGCATTATTAAGCAATACACATGATTTCAATGTTGAGTCTCATTTAGTCTTGATCATCTCTGCCAAAAAAAAAAAAAAAAAGAATCACATATCTCAATCAATTTTGTTTAAGTGGGATAATTTTTAAAACACACGCAGAACTGAAAACAAGCAAGACTAACAACTCAAATCAGTAAATGATGCAAAAAGGTCAGTGTAATACTTAACTTTCACTTATAAATTAAATTAAATGTGAATTTAGCCTAGAGATAATAAAAATATATATTTATTTTTAAACTAAAAACGGCACTGGTATTAAAGGATAACAAGATTCCTAGTATTTCAAAATCAATGCCATATTTCATGGCACAGTATATCAGCTGAGTG
The DNA here is from genome assembly GCA_014839685.1 of Anableps anableps. NCBI lineage: Eukaryota > Metazoa > Chordata > Actinopteri > Cyprinodontiformes > Anablepidae > Anableps > Anableps anableps. The sequence continues at coordinate 17,383,767 of CM026074.1, forward strand.
ACATTTGGGATGCTGTTTCAGCTGGAAATGTAAATAATAATAATAGTAATACATCCATCATTATAAATATTACAAAAATGATAAAGCATCAGATGTGGGAGTACTTACATACAAAGTTGTTGTTAGGGTCAGTATTTATAGTTTTGGTAAATTTAATCATAAATTAGTGGCACACCTGAGTTACAAAAAAGCTCTGAATCCATAGATAATTTCATTACTGTGAGCTTATACTGATTGGAGTAACCTAAATGCTTACTGCAGTGGTTTACTGAGCACACCAGGGATCTAATATATTTCAATTGCTTTGGTGACCCCTCTAAATCTATAGGGATTGACCAGCAATAGCTGCACATAAGACAGCATACAGGGAGCTGAGTGCAGCTCTGCAGAGCACAGGCTGTTTCCATGGAGTCAAAGCTCCTATTGGGAGGTAATTAGATGCCTGTTGTGTCTCCACTGTGACGCCCCCTCCTCTCTCTTTGTATTTCCACAGAATCCCTTGTTTGCCCTCCGTCTTTCTGCTTCCTTCTCTCCGTCTCTTGTGACAGAGCGACTCCAGACGTGAAGTCCATCTGCCACGACCCGTCAGCGAGATCAGCCCCATCATCCCTGTGTCACTGGCAAAGCTGTCATGGAGCCAAAGCCCATTTGAAGGTCTGTCAGAGGCACAAGCTATCACAGTGTTTGGTCCCTTGCTCTGTCAACCTTTCTAAAAGTTCACGAGTATTATAGTAAGATAGAGAAAAAAAATACATGAGGAAAGGATAAATGGTGCAAAATCTGTGTTTTTTTCAGAGGTTTGTAGTGCGACAAGTCATTTTGTAACAAACCCTTGGACCAAAGGAGGCCAGCACTGACACGGTTTTAGGCAAAATACTGCTGAACTAAACAAATTTACATGAAAATGTAAAAAAAAAAAAAAAAAAAAAAAAAAAAAAAAAAAAAAAAAAAAAAAAAAAAAAAAAAAAAAAAAAAAATCACTGAGAAACAAAAAGATAGAACCCTAAATTACCTATCTTCACAGTTTATCTGCAAAAATAATGTTGATTTGGGGATTAGTTACACTTTAAATTTACTAAAGATGAATACGTAAACTAAAAACTGGAGTATACGCATTTTTTAAAAGTGTTTGTATGAGATTGAGGCTTTTTATTTGTATTATTATATTGAATATAATTTCAAATTTTTGTGTAATTTTTGTCCAGGTTAACTTAAACAGTAAGCTATTATAATTATGGGTTAATCTTCTAAGCAACAGAAGAGTAGTTGTTAGGGATGGACAGATATGAAAATTTGGGCCAATATCTATAGCCAATATTAAAACTGCTGTAATGGCAGTATTTACCAGTATTATATTTTATCTTTTTTTATTTGATTACTCAATTAATCATCATAATAACTGACAGATTACTCGATTACTAAAATAACAGTTTACAACAGCCCTAGCACTGGGATAGTGATAAAATTAGAGACCAGGTAACAGGTTGTGGAATACCTAAAAACACACTTTTGTTACAGTAGCTGCAACTGATATCAATAAGGTGTTTAAAAATTAATTTAAAGGAACCACAAAACTGCAAAGTGGCTTTTTACATGCCTAAACATGTCTGTGGTTCATTCAGGCTGTGAGAGAGCAAGAGAGCAAGCCTTTCAACAGATAACAGGAAGGCTGAATGCATTGTCACAAAGTTGCTCCATTTTATCCTTATCCTAAAAGCAATATTTTCAACACTGTTATTATATCTTCTTATACTGTAGTTCCTAAAGAGAAATCAGTACTGGCATGTCAATTCTTTAAAAAAAAAAAAAAAAAGACTTGACATACCAATGTCAAGTCTTTGAAATTTGAACACAAAATTCAGATTGGTGCATCTCTAAATATTTAGCAATATTATTATTGTTTTAGCTTAAGGTAAACTCACCTCTGAACAATGTGTCTCAACCAAATGAATCAGAGTTCTGGAGAAACTACTCAGCCGCAGAACAAAAGAGGAATCCCGTCATGTCTTCAGAGCAGAATAGTGAGATTCTTGGCACACACAAAGCCCTTCCCCTGTACAGGGACAGCTATAAACCTACTGATGACGATAAAGCTGTCATTTCTACCAGACGAACAGCTTCTGGGTTTACCTTCCCGTTAATCTGCCCTAAAAAGACCTTCAAGGATCGTCCTCACTCTCCAAAAACGTTCCTCTTTCACATCAAACCTAAAAGTTCTCACCCTCATTAACAGGGCCACCTTAATCCCCTGCAGACCCAACTGGAGGGAACTTGATCTGCCCTGCTGCCTGTACCTGCTGCGTTCTTGTTATCACTGACTTCTGACCGACCCCTGCTTCCAGTGGCTCGTACCTGCATGGCTCCCTGTCTTTAGCATTGCCGGAGCAAGCCGTCTCTTTTAATTCATGTCTGCTCATGCTGCTTAGAGAAGCATGCTGTCATGGCCAGAGCACAGACAAGGTCAACTGAAGCGGTGAACCCAGAAGAGCTGCTTGATCACTGGAGAGCAGAGGATGATAATGCGACAAGAGTGGGACATGATTTGCAACGTTTAATTTTAATTATCCCAAACAAGCATCACATATAATTATGTTCAGTGTTATTTATATACCACCAAGACACTATTAAAGAGACCTCAAAACAGCAAGAAGAAATGGTGCAGAGACTTTAGCTGTGGGTGTGTGTGTATGTTTCAGCAGCAGATGAAGCATTAGGAGCAATCAGCAATCTGGTCAAAAATGTGTTCCCATCTGACCCTTCTTTAGACGCAGCTAGTTTTACTTTCATTCATACAGTATGCTGTGAAAGGCAGATAATAAATGCTATGTAAGCTACTGCTGCATCACCCGGTGGTGAAAAGGCTGAGATCCTCCTCTGCATGCTCTACTGGAGGATTTTAAATTGATCATTAACATTAGAATTCCAAGAAATACATAATAAAGACACCTGCTGCACCTGCTTAGTGCACCTTGCACCCTACAAACAAGTGTGTCTTTTGCAAATATCCCAGTAAATAAACATGGAGTTGAAACTTTACCGTCAAGTTAATCAATTTAAGCAACCGTGCATCTCTTGTATCAGAAGAAGAAGATGCATTCACCTTCAACAGTGATGCTCAACTGGTGGTCCCTGGGTCAAACTGAGGCCCAGCTCAGTCCATCTGGCCTAGGAAATGTTAAATTATTAACACACTCCACAATCTGATACTGAAATAAGTTGCAGCCCGCCTCAGATGTGGTCAATGATAGGAACGATTGAGTCAACCAGAGTCATTGCAAGTGAAGCAGCTCAACTCAGTTGCTACCATACACTAACATACAGCAGCAAGAAACACGTAGCTCAGCACAAAGTAATAATAGCAAAATAAGCCACAGACCAGAGCTTAAGATTAAAGCTTTACTATTTTGGCAGATCTCTGCTCTATCTGATCGGAAAGTTTTCAGTGTACTTGTTTTGCAACTGAAGCATTAGTGCCCAGAAAGTATGTTATTTGGTAAAATATTTGCTCGAAGTTTGTGCTTCAAGTAGTTCTAGTAAGATAAAAATCAACTATTTCTATTACCAAGACTCTGCTTTCTGTGCTGTTCTTCAGGCAAGCAATTAAACTAGAAAATTTTGTAAATTATTGTAATCAAGAGTTTCCTAATTTTTTCAAACTTAGAGCAAATGATGTTGAAGATTCCAGAAGATTTAATATTAATAATAATAATAATAATAATAATAGTAGTAGTGGGGCGCAGAAACAATCTCATATACTCTACATACATTTGAACTTACAGATAGGAATACATAAACAAGGAATTGTAAGCTCTGTACCATGAACCCAGACCTGAATCCCCTGCAGTACAATATGTGACATCTGTTGAACTCTACATTGTTTCTGGCCATTTATGCGGGTTTTTTTTCTGATATAAATGTATCAGAGGTCCAAGACATGAAGGCTCGCTGGATCCCCCTTAAACAGGCGAGCATGCCGCTGACTCACCGTGTTTTTTCACGGTAGTAAAGTGATGCAAGGCGCGCCACCTTATTGACAGCAGAATGAATGATGAGCTCATGCATGTGTGTCTCGTAAAGTTTCGGTCGTGATAACACCGTGTTTTATTCACGATGTTACCACCTTGTAAACACACGCACTCACACACACACACACACACACACGCACTCACACACACAGACGCGGCGCACAGGCTGTGGGCGTGAGCGCAATTTTAATATGCTAATATGGTTAATTGTTGCTCTTCCAGTATACTCACCAGCACTAAACTGGGATCCCCATTCCCGATCCGACTTGTATCCGAAGTAAAACCAGTGAATCTGCCTTGACAGATGTTCCCAAATTAATCGGTGATCAGAGCACAGTTTATTCAGCCGGCATGAGTGGGAGAAGTAGACTCCAGAAGCAACGTCGCCGGGTTGATAAAAGTGCAGCAAACGTCAGCTGGTTAGAGGTCCTGGTTCTGGACGGATTTCTGCCGGTGATCAGCGGACAGGGACAAATACTTTGAGCCGGGGCACAGCGCGTCCCTGAAGGAGTGTTTACCCTCCCGTTCTGCGCCACGGAGACACGGAGGACTGACTATAAGGTGCACCCCTACGTCCTCTAAAGCCAAGTGGGCAAAGCAAAGTGGAGGAGAGGGAGGACTACTCACAAAGCCGTCAAGGTGGTAAAACTATACTGCTTCCACTTTAGATTTTCAAAATAAGATACTTGTTGAGAAATCACATGGCCTGCGGAGGAAATCAATAATTACACATAATTTTTTGTTTTGTTTTGCTGTACTGAGTAAGTCCCAGGAGGCTCACTCCATGAGCTGTATGATTGAGGAGTTTTTACTGCGCCTATCCTCAAATATAAAGAGAGACAATAAGTGAAGCTGCATTTATTTTTTCGGACGTCCTCACCAAATGCCTCACAATCCTCCTTTTATTGTACTGCTTCTGTAACAGGAAGTAATACCCCCTGTCACTAATAACTCCATACAGTCCCTCTCAAAAGTATTCACTACCCTTGAACTTTTTATGAATAAGAATAAAAATAATGCAGAACCTCCTTTCTCATGCAATAGTGTATGCCTTTATCAAATGTGGGTTAAGGGGAGATGTAGAACATTCATAAAAAAAAGCAATTTACAAGTCTTCTTACAAATTCTCAATTGGATTTATGTCTTGACTTTGATTGGCCTGTTCTAACACATTGACATAGTTTGCTATAAACCATTCTGTTGCTCTGGCTGGATGTTGAGGATCTGGTGAACATCCACTCCAGTCTCAAGTCCTTTCAACATTTGCAGCCTCAGGTTCTCTGCCAGGATTCCCTTTAGTTAATCTTGCCATCAAGACTCACCAGCTTCCCTGTATCTACTGAAGGAAACCATCCTCACATCATGATGCCGACACTACCATGTTTTAACATGGGAATGGTGTTTTCGGGGTGTTGTGTTGTATTAGTTTTCCAATACAAATACAGTGTTGCACATGTTCACTTATTCTCCACCGTTTACTCAGTCCCCTATATGAGACAAACTGATAAACAGGATTTTCTTTGCCTTTATTTCAGCAATGTTTTCTTTTTGCCACTCTTTCATAGAGGCCAGATTTGAAAAATGCACAATAAGATTTCTCTCACCTAATTCCTCTTGTTTATATTAGACAAGCTGCTTCTTTTACCAATCTCCCCAGCTGTTCCACCTCTTCTCTGTAAGGAATGAAAATTTTAAAAAAAGAACAAATGAAAATTTAAAAGGAAGCTGACAAGTGACAAGCTGACAAGTTCCTCAGTAGTTTCACTGATGGCCCTGGAATAAAAAATGTGGGTTCTTGAGATGATCCTCAGGTGTCAACTCAATTCATCAACACACTCGAGACAGAAAGAAAGTTAATAATATTTTAATAAAAATAAAGAAAAACTTACAAAAAAGTCATGAAGCCAAAAAAACCAAGCAGAACTATTTTGGATGGTGAATGGTATGCAGGGAGCCGAGGTAAAAGAAGGGAACAAACAGGAGGATCCAGCAGGCAGTGAATGAAAATGAGAGGCTTAAATACTGGGAGCTTGATTACTTGATGAGAAACAGGTGGCTTATTGGACTACTGCAGCTGAGAGTGGAGGCCAGGCAGGCAGGCTGAGGGAGAGAGAGAGAAATTGCCACAGGCGGTGCGGAGGAGGAGTAAACACTAACCGGAGAAATGAACAGTAACCAAGGAATAACACTGATCTAACAGGAAGAGCAAGGATACCTAAGCTAGGTACTAGAATAAGTAAACAAGAATAAACTAAGCAGAAAACAACAGAGTGAACTACTGAAATAGGTAAAGCATAAATACAAATACAGAGAAAACCCATAACAACTCAAACACCCCCAGGATATGACAATATCAAGCTTTTGAAAGCTTTCAAAAGGTTTTATGAGGCTTCTGTTTCAAAAGCACTGACATTATACATAATACTGTCTCTGCAATGCAGATGCCTTAGTGACCAGACTATGAAGCACGGAGTAACAACGCTGCCCCTTCCCCACATGTTGCTGCACATTGATCATCAGCTGGCTGAAAGAAGACAGCTGCAGTTTTCACAAAATAAATTCATCCATTTAGATACATGTCCAGTTGTTTCAAAATCACTGTGATCTAATTAACCAGCTAACATCTACTTTTGTTACTCTACAAAGAGCAGATCAGCAAAAAGTGAATATATTCTAGCAGCAAATTTTTAAAACATACAACTAAATTTAGCAGGTATTTATATTTTGTTTGCCTAGATCTGTGTATCAACATGAAAATGGTAATAAATAAATAAACAAATAAATAAATAAATGCAAACAATATTAACTATACCTGTAATAATCAAGATTTGATTATGTTTCATCAATAGCAGGAACACTTGTTACAATCATATGCTAAACATGTTTGCATAGAATTTTGTGTAAAAATTGTGAAACAATGAGACAGGTTTATTTTGCTAAGGGTTATCATACAAAAATCATACAAGAATCTCGTACTATTACAAAATAGGATATTTTCAACCTGATTGCTATAAGAGATGAAAACAGTGGATATTTGTAGATGAAGTAAGGCTTGCTGAGGCTGCTTGTTCTGACATTGTGGCATTGTTACAAAAACTTAGGAATGTTTGATTGCTTTAGCCAACTATTGTTAAATCAGTCAAAAGTCTCTGCAACCTTTAATCTTAGGGTCAAATTTTAAGAGTTTGCAAAAGCACAACAAAACACACTTCAATAAAGTTGTTTTCACCATTTTTCTACCTGACAAAAAATAAGCGGACGTAAGCATAACATAGAATAGATTGGTAACAAGGTAGGTTAACGAGTAAGTTTTAAAAAACCGGCTAATTAAAAGAAGAGATCTTTGTTATTATTGTAATGAAATAACAAATTAACATCCTATCCATGTCCACTTTGGGACTTCTGCTAGTCCTCAAAGTCCAGGCATTTGGAACAACTCCCCACATCATCCCTTAAGGTAGTCCAGATTGGCAATTAGTCCCAGAAGGACATGTTTTATAATGTTTATCATTCTGCAACTGGTTTGGAATCAGTCTCAGGCTGTGTGTACTTTTATTTTGAAGATAACTAAGATTTCTGGTAGTTTAGTGTAGTTTCCTTTATTTGATAATATTACTTTACTGTGAATGAACATTGTAATCTATGCTGTTTAAAGAAAAAAATAAAAAAACTGCATGATTTTTTTATTTTTTTTTTCTGTTTTGCTTTGTAAGTCTAATAACATCTAAACCCCTACCAAAGGAACAAAATGTTAATTTACGTCATGAAAATAAAAGTGCTTTGGTTAGCTGATTAGTCATCTCTTTATTTAATGAAGTTTTAAAGCAAATTACAGGAATAAATTAGCCTTTTTATAACATTTGGTCTCAGGCAAATAAGGCTCTATTGCTCCAGCCTGATTGACACCCTCTAACCATGACTCCTGAAAGATCAGCCCATAGCTGTATACGGAAATGAGACGCTGACATTTATGCTGTTTTCCATTTAAACCTGAATGAATTAACACGATTAACACAAGCTAAAAAACAACAAATGGGACTTTACAAACCTCCTGGAGCTTGGCTACAGATGTATTCATTTGTGTTATCTTTGCTTCCATTGTCTCAAACTGTTTTTACCCGGTTGTCAGCTATAATTAATTAGAGGTGGAGAAAGTGTAAAAAAATCTGTTGGTAAAAGTGAGATCTAAGGAGAAAGATGGATCTACATACACAAAAGTAAATAAAATGTAGAGGTACTGTTTCTGAAGCTTTTGCACTTGCTACTGAGTCTTATAGATGAGGGGAGGGATAGGTCTGACATTGCCCTAAAGGACAAAGATAAATCTTACCTTCCTACACAGACTACACTCACACCTACATAGAAGCAGATGCTGTACATCCTGCTGCAGTGAGAGGTGAAAATGTATTAATATATACACATGGTGTTTCAAACACACTTACACAGTCAACACCTATCTGTTCAGTGGTATGAGCCAAATATAGTTAAACAACTATAAAAGCAATCATTTTATGTCGAGGCTTTATTTTCTGGCATTGGACACCATTTTAAGGTATTATACTGTGGTTTAATTTAGAAATGTGTCTTGAATTAAGAATAAAGTATTAATTTCTTGCATTTAATGACAAAGTATTGATTTAGTGCATAAAAAGCACAAGTACACACATTAAAACAAGTCAGCTCAATCCATTCCTAATCCTAGCACCAGCATGTTTGCCCTCAGGTCTCCAAGAACAATTGCAACCAGATAACTGCTTCTTCTTCTTTTCAGGAACAAGCCTAAAGATAAAGCAATATATAAGGCAACAATTATGTTGTTAGTCAACACATATGAACCAGAAGTAAGTAGTCTGATGACTTGCAGATAGATCGTCAGTTTTCAGAGGTTTCAATTTGAGAAGTTACAGTCAGGTGAATGCTAGACCAAAGGAGAAGCTTATCTGTGTCTACATTTCGTGCACTATGAACAACACCCCAGGAAAGATGAAAATATGCACTTGGCCATATTATACTCAATGTTTAGCTGATAAATATCATCACCTACTCCAGAGTCATTTTGTGCAGCACTGGATGCAGATTGAAGTTCTTCCCGTTGCAATTTTAAAAACCCAGGTGTTAGCAGGTTTTAATGTAAATAGAGCTAACATAAGTCCTTCATCAAGAATGAAAATAAATCGGAATTATGGATTTGTAAGAATTTCAGGATTCATTCAATAACTAACACTGTTGTATTCTGGTAAGTTTGGTGCACTTGTCAGTTTACATCTATAAACTGCAAATTAGTGACATATCAGCATCCTCAGATATTAAAGAAAGAAAACCTAAAACGTTTTAAAATAGGTAACATAAATAAAAAGAACTCTGTTGAAACATGCTGAACATTTTTAGAGTTGCCCACTAATAGAGGAAGGTACTATTATAAATGGAGGTTGATAAAGCATCTGCAATGGTACCATCTACTGCTCACAGTAATTACAGAACAGTTTTATTTTTCCACAAAAACGGCCATTTTAATGGGAAAGCATGGGATGAATGTGTGGCAGCTTATTGGTGACACAAAAAAAGAATGGAGTGAGCACTCCTTCCCAAAGATCCTCTACCTAAAATGTGTGTAAGTCCTGTGGATGTACTCATAGGTAGATGGATTTTTACCTTTCCCACAAGGAACAGTAGCTGTGGAAGCAGTTTTTGCGCCATGGTTATGAAATAGCACGCTGTTGTGAGAAATCTAACTGTTGACAGACTTATATAGTTTGATGGCTTTAACAGATAATACCTGGACCGATGTTTTAGCAGCTACATAAGTATACTGTAGTTACACCCTGCTCATGAGTAAAAACCAAACCGGTTATGTGGAAAAAAGTGAGACTTGCACAATTACTGCACAACTTGATAAGAAAAGTATCCTGGTGACATGCGTTTGGAGAAATGTCAGAGCTGATAACTATGGCCATCAGAGTAACAAAGCTTGTCAGAACTGGAGCAGAATTGAAAATGTCTCCCAGAATTTTTGTGTTTTGAATTACAGTTTTTGTCACAAGTATTAATGTACTACTGTGATAAATCAGACAGACAAACTGGGCTTGCCACAGAACCCCTTTAAAACCCTGGGTTGGGTGCGGGTGCTAATGTGTGAAAAATTCAAGCCAGTGCAGTGTGCGTGGAAGTATTCTGCCTGTCACTACTACTTGTGTGCAAACACATGTGCTACCATGACAGGTTTGAAAACACAGAGCTTTTCCTTATGATAAACCAGTTTAACCATCAGTAACAAGCTCTCGCTTTACAAAAACAAGTGTGTGCACAGAACTTCAGCAGATGCTGCACATATCTTTTGTTATCATGTTCTGTTATATTTTTTCCCCTCCAAATCAGCAAAGGAATCTAACTTTGTTTGCTTACAATGCAATGATATGACAACGCTGAATGTTTTTCAGACCCCAGAACCAGCACACTTGCTCTGTGAAGCAAAAACGTTCTCTGAAAAAAAAGCACAACAAAAAAATGGTAAGACTCATGACTCTACATTTCTGCAAATTTTGAACTTGTGTGCTGCAGTACAACATTAAATAAATCACATATTATTCAGGATGGGTTAAAACCTGGCCTTCCTTGAGAATGTGTTCTATAGTATAATGCAAAACAAACAAATAAAAAGGCATGACTGGTCATGTTATTTATGAGGCCCTGATTGCTGTATGCTGTGAAACTGATGGTGTTTTTCCCAAATGGAAGGGTTCCTGTTGTGTGACTGTGCACAAGGAGGCTGCAAGCAGGCATTAATACATTCAGCTATAAAAATGTAAATGGAAACAACAATTTAATCTGTGTATCTTATCATGGTTACTCTGTCTCTCATTGTCATCTGTCTTTTTTGTCTTGTCATGTTCCTCTTGTTGTTGTTCTTCCTCTTGTGTGTTTTGCTCCTTGAAATCAAACCTTAGTTAATGATTTCACAAAACAGGGTGGTGGTGTCACTCTAAATGTGAGAAAATTTCTCATTATGATTTCCAAACGTCCTGAGAAAAGCAAGCGGAGGCATAAACAAGAACATTTAAATATTTCACATTGCCTCTGCTGCTCCATCTCGCCTTGCAGCTTCACGTCACCAAGTGAAGGCATTAATGCAGTCTCACTGATGGATGCTTAAGCTGTAGCAGCTTTCACACTAAGAAAGTCTTAAAGTTTGTTTGCCTCCCCTCCCCAGAATCATTTGCATGCTGTTTATAACACCTGCATCGCGCCTTTATAAATTCTGGTGCTCGGTGCTGCCATGAGAGCACGGCACCACATTGAGGTGCTGTTAATATAGCTGGAAGTCTCAGATTAAATCTAGCACTAACAGTCAGTGTTAGTGACATGTTATCTTCACACAAACTGCAGGACTCAGATGTTGCAGAGGTGAGAAGAGGTTAATTTTAAAACACAGCTATGCAAACATTCTGTTGTTGTTTCATTCTAAGGCCAGTAATCAGGGATGGGTAAATATGGTTGGAAAATAAATGCAACACAGAACAAAGACTTTATTTCCAGGATATTTCCTCCTTTTTCTCTCTCTTTCTCTTGTCTGACCTATAGTAGCTCTTAAGATTTGAGGCTTCCCTTGTTTCAGTATTTCCTCTCTCCTCAAAGCTCTCTGCCTTTTTTGTTTCTCTAACAACCCAGTTTCCCCAGCTCTCCTGCAGGGCCCAGTGTGCCTTGCCAGCAGCACATTCGTTACTCTTGTCTGTTCAGACGTACCAAAACAATGTAAAATTACTTTGGCACCTGTTACAAATATAAATCACCTGTAAATGGGGCTATAACTTCCACTAAGCAAATTAGGGCTTTGGTACAGTTCCAAAAAGACACCACTGTGAGACATTTTTTCATTCTCAAGCAGTTTAACAATGATTAAGTTTAACCTGGCAAAGATGCATAAAAAGAAATTGCAAAGCAGCTTGTATATGTTCACAGCATGACATAAAAGGGGATGAAAACAAAGAGAAAAAAAAAAGAACAAGAAAGGTTTTTCGGTTCTGGTTTGGTTCTGAGAGATCTTAGCAACTGGGTCTTGTTGTTCTAATGTGGTCCACTGCTTCTTGTGTAAAGTGTAGGCCAAAAATGTTGTTAGTATCCTCACAGCTCATAAGGGTGCATTTCCCCAGGCACCTCCATGTGTCTGAAAGGCTCTTTCTGTATGCTGCCCATCCTGTGACCACCTCCTACAGAAGAACAGTAAGAATAAAGTGGGATGACACACCAGGAAAGCCTTTTTGTTTTGGCTCAGAAGGAAGGGGAGAGTTGTCTGATGTTCCCAGCAGCAGGCTTTTCTGAAAGGTAAAACTGGGAACTGGTAAGAACTGAACAAAATGAGAGTAGGAGTACTCATGGTTTGGGGTCGTTATGTGGGGTAAAATAAATGCATTTGTGCAGCCATTACCATGATGTTGGTGGTATGATGGTTTGGGGATTGGTTTACTGCATGTTGACAAGCCTGCTTTGTCCTTTTGTTATCAACTTGAAGCTTTCAAGTGAGTACATCAAACTACATTTTCATATATACAAGAAGCAATTTGAATCTTGTTAAGTTAGCTGTGTACCCGGAGGTTGAGAAGAGCAAACACACAAAACTTTAGCTACAGTGCCTTGCAAAAGTATTTATCTACCCTTTTCACTTTTTGTCACAATGAAACATTAAAACTTCTGTGCATTTTATTATGATTTTTAGAAGAATACACATTAGTTCATAATGCATAGTCTATAATAAGTTTTGATTTCTCAAAATGTACCATCTTTCATGACACTGCAGAGGCATTCCCACAGCATCATGCCACCTCCACCATGTTGTGCAGTGTTAGTTTTTATATAGATATATATATATATATATATATAATATATATATATATATATATATATATATATATATATATATATATATATATATATATATATTATATATATATTATATATGTGTGTGTGTATGTGTGTGTGTGTGGGGGGGGGGGCTTTTGACTTTCACACACACCTGTCTGGTGTGTTCCTTCATCTTCATGTTGATGTTTATTCACTAATATTCACAGAACATGGGATATAATATTTATACTTATGATAATTTACACTTACATGAACTCTGTTTAGGAATTGGGGGACTTGCAAAGGCACCTGGTTGCACTGGATTTTATTTAGGGATACCAGATGAAAGGGGGCTGGAAACCAATGCCCTCAACTCTTTTCAGATTTTGGCAAAAATCTTTGAGAGCATGTATTTAATTGTATATAATTTTCTCTTCTTTATGTTGGTCTATCACATAAACTCCCATTAACATAAACTAAAGATTGTGTTTGGCCACAGACAAAATCTGGACAAAGTCTAAGAAACACCTTTGCAGGTCAATATATATAGTAGATTACCCACATGAGGGTAAAATTTAAAAAAAAAGTTTAAGAAAGGCATTTTTTAATAGTCTTTAATAATGAGGGTATGGACAAGGTGTTAACAATTTGTATGGAGTCAAGCTCCTCAGAAACCCGTCTGGCTTATTTTCAAAGACTGAGTTTCCCAAAGGGAGATTAGACAAAGAATCCTTGTCTTACACAGTTGATTAAAGTCACATGATAACTCATGAACTGCTGTATCATAAGATGACAAATATAAAGTACTGTAACCACAGACCACAGAACAGGCAGAGCCAGTAGTACCAGTTCACAGCCTAATTTCTACATCCTGGGAGTTAACGTTGAGTTGTACTGGTCTGCTCAGTGTGGTCCGGAATTATTGTAAAGTATTTGCTGCTTGAGTGAACCAAAAAATCTTGAACATCACTTGAATTGAATAACAATAGCTAATTCAGTTTAATCTAAATACAGGATAAAGTAGACCAAATCCAGAATTTAAGACAAGGTCCTACACATTTACTTTAGAAAAGAAAGGCACACCTTTTTTCTGTTTTTTGATTCTGTGGGCTGATGGTCTGAAAACATTTCCAGCGTATTATCAGCAACAAGAATGAGACATGGGTCACTCTTTCCAGTCAGAACGGAGGTTGTGGTTAGCAAAGTTTAATTCTGCCTTCAAGTAAAAGTTGCTGGATGTTATATTCATAACCAAATTAAAATGAGAGCACAAAACTTTATTCTTAAGTGATGAACTTTTGATGTAGTACATAAAATTTTCCACATAAGGACAATTTTAATTTGTCAGTAAAGATTTAACATAGAAAATTTCAAAAAATATCCCCATCAACCATCTCTGCTGGTTGGACAAATCTGTAACACTGCAAAAGGCCAATGGGTCACACTTTGGTCCCCTCTGTGATAAACAGAGGTAACAAGGTACTTGCCTTGGTTTTACCTAACAGGTGCAAAGTTGGAGCTACTTAAGAAATGTTCTTGCAAATTGCTATTTTAATTATTTTAAATTTAAAAGTGCATTTTTTCTTTACAATGACTGTGTTTTCTTTCTGGTGTTTTTCTTTCCCTTCTCTGTCATCTTGTGCAACAGATTAATAATCCGACTGTAAGATAGTCACATGTGGTCATGAAGCCCAGAAAGGAGAAAGTGATTGCAGCTGCTTTTTAAATGGGCTCCTTGAGAAACTGTCTTGATGACTCATATTGACATCTTTAACCATCCACAGAGTGAGTGTGAGCTTCTGTGGGGGTGTTTGAGAATGCTCAAGCCTTCTTGATTTTTCTCTCCTCACCTGCACATCCTGCCTGTCACAGGAACCAACAGTGACTGTGATAACAAGAATCTATTCACAGGCTGATCCTCCCACTTGGTGCTTACCCCTGCCATTCTGTCAGGAGTGGACAGGATAATTAATGATGTTGTTGTCAGGTACGCCTGGACGTCAATCACATGCTGAGTTTTCAAGCAGGGTTCATAATCCCTTTCATGTTTGCTAGGGATTGCCAGGGTAGAAGGGTCTGTGTGTGATTATCACATACAGAGAGGAGTCCCTTTAGCAGGATACAGGCCTCAGCTGGTCTCTGTGGGATCAGCTGGGAACAGGGAATTACATGGCGTCATGTAGGAAAATGTGCAGTCCACTCAAAGATAGACTTGTATCTAGTTTTCTCCCTTCATTGTGTAGAAAAGCATGGATTGACATAGTAAAATTATATTTTATTTATTTTATGTAGCATTAGATTTAAAAAAAATATGTCCACTGAGAGTCTCCATCTGTTTGAGCTATTTTGAAAGAATAAAAGCAAAATATTTTCAGTCTCTTGAAGGGAGAAGCTGGTAGAATCACAGTCCAAAATATTTCCAGCTCTAACTGTAGTGACATGTGAGTTGACGCAGCATTAACTCAGGGGGAATGAATGCATGGCACATGTATTTGTGTCAGACTGTACTGAACCATCTATCCCTTTCCTTCTATTTTACAATTATCGGCAAATTTTGTTGGTCTATCACATAAAATAAGAAGATATATTCAAGTTTGTGGTAGTATCAGGACAAAAGGTGAAAATGTTAAAGGGGTTTAAATACTTTTGCAAACCTCTGCATGAGAGAAATTTTTGCTAACAAGTGATCTAAATTCATATAGCAACACTTTTAATAGAGATAAAAAGGAAACGATGTGTATTCTCAGTTATCCCGAAGACACTGCCTTCTTCAAATCTTTGATTTGTTGAATCAGATTTCTGTCAGCTTTTTAATTAAATCAGTGCACAGAAAAGTTTAACTGAGTTACAGATTTACCTTTAACCAGTCTGTGTTGTCATCATCCTTCCTGCTTATTTTCTGTTATTTGCTTGGAGAGAGAAAAAAAACCATCAGGGTGTATTTCACTGCTCTGACATGGCCGTGCCTGACAGTTTCAGACGTGTGTCACTTCTTGTGTTGACATTGAAAAGGGAAGAGATATAGGCCTGACTGGTTCACCCAAGGTCACTGTGATGATTCAGGAATCCGTGTTGACAGCTTTGGTTTGGGCATCGTGCATCTCCCAAGGCTGCAGGGCAAAACGTACATATTGCACGTCTCAGGGGAAAATACTGACTCCTGAGATTTATGAGTCTAACATCAAATATGAGGAGCATCCAGAGCTTGTTTGATACAATCATCTGTTTGTGCATTTTGCAGCAGAGTGAGTGACAGAGTAAACAAAAAGCTTTGCAATGAAACAGAGCCCTCCTTTGCTCATAATCTCAGCGAAACAGAATGATAGATGGAAAAAAATACACGGTGTCAAAAAGCTGCAAAGCTGCAGCAGCCCTTTGAACTATATGCAAAAGTATTTTGTCAACGATCAATGGCTTTATGGCATTGAACTATCAGGCGTCTCCAAAAACATTCAGTTTCTTTTCCTTTTGACACATTTATGAAAATATTGCTGGGGTCTATGTATAGTGGACTCATGGTATTCTCAAGTATTCACAGATGTTAACTATTCACGAGGGGTGTGATCTCAAATCCCTGCAAAACTTATAACTGCCTGTTTTAATAGTTCAAACATCAAATATAACATAATAGGCATGGAAAATTGCACCTCAGCCTCCAAAATTGCATTTTCTTTTCAATATTTTGGTTAGAATCTCTGAAAAAAATCCACTAATAGGCAGATTTTCTGCAAGTAATTTGGAATTACATTTTGTGGAAAAATCTGCAAATAAGTGAGTCCATAAGCATGACTGTCATGTTCATCGGACTCCCTAAATTGTCCATAGGTGTGTGTGCGTGCATAGTCGATGGTTTTATGTGGTTTGGAGTTGCCATGTGATGGACTGATGACCTGTCCAGAATGTATCCATCCTGCCTCTTGCCCAGTAACTGCTGGAGATAGACCCCCCCGAAAAACCTCCCCCAACCACTCCCCAGTCAGTATTTTTAAAAGAATTTCAGATTTCAGCACAGCTAAAGAAGAATGATGAGCAATTTCATGTCTCAACTGTTTAACAAGCAGTGGATTCATGTTGGTGGAGGAAGTCAACTTATAAACAGAGATTTGGATATGAAAAGGTGATAGAGGTCAGAGTTGGTACAGCATTTTTGTTTCATAAACAACAAAAGAAGAACAGCTGACCACAGAAACTCATACTTCTTCTAAAATCAGAGGATTTTTCTTTTTTGCCATTATTTTGAAAAAGCTGCAATGTCTACTTAATGTACTGATATCTTTATTTTACCAAAGAGCAGTTGTGAAGGATTGCCCTTGACTTTTTTCCCTTAAGTACATCAAATAACTGTTAGATTAACACTCAGCCTGTTTTTATCCATTCATTTTTCTTTTATATTTATTCATGTGTCTCAGTTCAAGACCCACAAATCACTTTTTCTAACTAAACTACCAAGAAAATGTATTTATTATCAAAGTCTTGTTCATATCCTCAATCCATCTCAGAAATAATAACAAGTTCTTTTTGACTTTAGGGAAATTTATTTAACATTTGTTTTAAAAAATAGCCACATATTAGTTTTACAGTAACAGACAAGGATGTCTTAGTTTTTTTGATGATGATGACTTTGTTTCATCTGTTTTCAGTTTCACCCTGTCTTCTTCTTTTTGTTCTTCTCACTTAGATGTTGCTGGGAGGGATGTAGGAGCGATTGACTCTGCTGGATGTTAGTCTTCCCACCTCTCCCGTTGCCAGGGTGACAGATGGACCTTTCTCTGCTGAAATACTCAGTTTCCATCTTTGTCACCTCAGATTGGTGAATGTGTGTGAGATAGAGCGGGGCTGGTGTGTGAGACTTCCCATGACAGATGATGGAGGTACAGACAAACAGAGAGTCGTTTGTGTCTGAAGCGGTGACAGTGCCGTGTAGTCAGTCACACTCTGTACAACACCAATCTAAAACTCCACACTTTGGCTGGGATCGGGGCTCAAACAAAAAGCAGGACAGTGCCTGTGAGGGCCTGTCTGTGATTCACAATGGAGATATTTCCTTTTTTTCTCCCCTCTCCTTCAGTGTTTTGTCTGTCTGTCTAGTCAAACACGTTTGAAAGGTCTTTTATATAAAACCAACAGGAGCAAGCTAAAATCTGCCTGGAGGCTACTTTCTCTGCTAAAAGGGGATCTTATTTTACTTCAGTCTCCTCTTGCTTCATTTCCTCTGTAAGTTCCTTTCTTTGTCACTGAGTATCAGCTCTGATAATGTTGCTATTAGCACAGATCATCACTCACTCTAGCTCTCCCCATGGCACAACTGGGCCATCGCCAAGTGAAATAAATGACATCATTCATCGTGCTTGTTGCCCATCCAGTCCTGCTTTCAGGCTGGGACATTATTAGAGCTGAAGCCATGCCATCATCCTGCAGCCAGTTCCTCTGTGGAGGCCCTGACATCATCCATCTGAGTCAATTATTACAATTGCTGCTGTCTCATAATCTGCTTTACAGTCTTGACTACAAGTCCAAATCACTTGTGAGCTAACGTATTCATCTATCACACTGAACCAGGTGTGAAGCGTGACTCACTGTCTTTTTTCAGTTTCATAGGTGCATTCAGATTATCTCACTTGCGTGTGGGAACCTGTCATTCCTGCTTTCCTTTCTGCTCAGCCAAAAGTATTTAAAACTTTAAGATACAGCACATTCGACTTCTTGGATTTGAAGAAGCTTTAAGCTAATTAATGACACAAATAAAATGACCAACACCCAATTACCAGCTTTTTCACAGTATTTGACAAGATTGTCCAAGTGTGTTGAAAATATGCCAAATAAAATGCTAATTTATGCATCTTCCTATCCAGTACTTCTATGTGTTAATTAAGAGTTGGTTGATGAAGACGAGCAACATGATCCCAATTTGAAAGCCAGGACAAGAAAAGAAGAAGATGCCAGTGAGCATCAGTAAAAATCCCAAACAGCAAAACCACCATCAAGGAAATTATCTCTGTGCAAAATAGAAACTAGGTGACAGATCTTACTGAATCGAACTAATGAGGTTCTAAATGCATATCACAAATACTTTTTTCCAGTGGCATATTCTCGTCATGTCTTAAAATAACACAGTTACCTAGTTATTGGGCACTCAAACAGCCTCAAGGATAGAGTAATCCATTAAGTTGATATGGATAGATTTTTACCTTGCACAGCATATTTTTATGGAAATTGCATTGCAGAACTGATAACCTATTAAGCCTTTCCTGAGCTGCATAATGGTCCATCTGGTAAATAGCCTGTAAATGGCCTGTTCTTATATAGCGCTTTATCAAGTCCAGGGGACCCCAAAGCGCTTTACACTACATTCAGTCACTCACCCATTCACACGCTTATGGTGGCAAGCTACTAAATATAAATAAATAAAGGCAATAAAACAGTAAAGACAAGTTTTCATTACATCTCATGAAGGTGAGCAAACTTTGTTACAAAGCATGGAGCATCGACGAGTGTGGTTGGCTGATATCCAGAGGAAACACAAGTCATCTTATACAGCACAGATTTGCTCTGATCACTATAATAGTGGTAAGGATATTTTCCAATATTTCAAAAACAACTAAAACGGACACTGTTAGCCAACAGTGTATTGAACAAATTGCTGTAAAAAATATACTTTGTAGGCAAACCTGTAGACTTATATGACAGATCCATTTGTACAAAGTATGAAACACAACTATAAAATGTAAATATGCAAATATACATTTCTTCTTGTTGCAACCGTTGCGCTTGAACAAAAAAATCGAAGTTACATACAGAATCACTGCTGTAATTCAGCACATGTGATTACCGCTTATGTGACCATATTTACAATCACATGATATTAATGAACAGCACTTGCCTAAATTTACATTTCGATTGTTTATTATGTGTCACACGTAGCATGTAGTAGAGAAGGAGGCAGTAGACGGCACATTCCAGTTGATAATCAGGCTCTCATCTTGTTATTGTTCTGTTTGCCATTTCTGGAGCTTATGCTTACAATGTGCGCAATAAAAAGAGCCTTTCAAGGCCCGGTTCAACTTTATGCACTTAAAATACAACCACACATCGTCACAGCCAATTACGTCATCATTCTCATTGTATAACTCTTGGCAAACACAAATGACTTGTTGACTACTTTCACAAGATGTGCTATTGCTAGACATTGAACTGTTTCTCGCCAAGAGCAGAAAAAGCCTTAAAATGGATTTAAGTATATATGATGCTAGTCTGAAAACGCTGTTGCCTACCAAGCTGGCACATTTCTGTGGTAACTTGCTTCCGGTCTGATTTTGTGTAGAAAATATCTATTAGCTGATCATTCACCTAATACTTAGTAGCTATTTCAATATCTATATTATCAATTATTATTCATATATATTCTACTTCAGTTCTGTATTTTCAAACCCTCTGTTTTTCTTTTTCATCTCCGTCTTCCACATGTCTCAGCACAATCTTGGTTTTAAAAATCATTTTTCTACAAATTTAACTGGTTGCAGAGCCAGATCACCTGATCTAAGAGAGTTAAGAAATTCAAGTCAGTACCTCTACCTACTTCTTATTTTCTGCTGCATCTCTGCAGCAGCAACCAGAGCCCTAAAACACAGTCTCCAATAAGCCACAGTTTGATGTTTACCTTTTTGCACCTAATTTTAAAACCACAATGGGACACTGAGAGCTCAAGAAAGATGTAAAAAAAATAAAAAGAAGGATTCTGAGGGAAAAAAAGATGCCATTTTTCATCTGGGAGCTTCGATACACCACTAAAACCCTCATAAAAATATTTTAGGCATGTGACTGCAAATCAATATACCCATTGAACTTGCTCATGTTTTGTCACATTGCACCCACAAACTTGAATTTACTGGGTTTATTGGGACTTAATTTTATTCACAAATACAAGTTGTATATAAAAAATATCTGTTACATATCTGAGAAGTGTAGTGTGCTTTTAGTGTTCAGTCTTCCTAAGTCAATACTTTGAGGGACCATCTTCCCCTGCAGTTACATCTGCTAATCTTTCGGAATAATCTCTGAATTTGGCTCAGTCTAAATCATTCTTGCTTGGGCTGGATGTTTAAGGGTTTTGTCCAGCTGGAAGTTGAACTGGTCCCACTCTGAAGTCTTTAACAGGTTTTCTTCCAGTATTGTCCTTTATTTACCTTTGTCCATTTATCTATCAGATCTGACCAGCTATACTGTCCCCGCTGAAGAAAAGCATTCCCACAGCATGATCCTGCCATCACCACCACCATGTTTCATTGCGGGAAAGATGTGTTCAGGGTGTGATGTGTTGGTTTTCTGCCTTACATAGCATTTAGGTCGAACAGTACTCTGTGAGATGTTCAAAGCTTGGGATATTGTTTTATAACTCAACTCTGTTTTAAACCTCTGGACAAAGTTCTCCCTGAACTGTCTGAGGTGCTCCTTGATCATCATGAAGCTGTTTGTTCACTAATGTTCACCAACAAACCTCGGAGGCCTTCACAGAACAGCAATATTTTTACTGAGATTAAACTACTCACAGGTGGCTTCTATTTATTTCTGAAGGGAAATGATTGCACTGCATTTTATTTTGCTGTATCAGAATGAAAGGGGCTAAATACATATGCATGCCACACTTTTTTTTTTTTACATTTCTAAAATTATTTAAAAACCATGTATCACTTTCATTCTGCCTTACATTTATGCACAAATTTATGTTGATCTCTCAGGTAAAATCCCAATAAAGTACAGTGAATACACTGATATTCATATCCATCTTTTATAATGCAGTTTTGTGGCAGTATTTAGCAAGTGCCTTCTATATTCTTACCCATCTGGGAGACAGACATGTAAACAAATATTAACTAACCACATGAGACACATTGCTGTCTGCAGAGATAATTGGGAAAGAAGTTGGACAAATGAGACCATGCAGTCAGTCACGAGAAGGTAGAAACACTTCATACACACAGAGTCAGAGACATGTGAATCCCACCCCATCTGAGAGCAGCTAACACGTTCTGTGCAGCAGGTATGTGGCTTGTTAAATTATGGGTGGCTAATGAACATCATGTTAGATTCTCAGCTGTGGCGTAGCACAGCATGAGGAGGACACTCAGTGACTCACAGAGCCTGCAGATGCTGGCACACACAAAAACAACAAAATGCAGTCTCTGAGATATGGGAGAATTGTGAAAGATTGATGCCAAATAAATGTGATTATTTGTCAAGAGACATTTTTCTTTTTATAATTTATCCCTCATGTAAGTTTGCAAAAGAGTTTTCAGTACCAGAATGAGTCTTTTGTTTCTCAGATTTAAGTGGCAATGCAAGATTAACCCAGCTAAAATTATCACTGAACAAAATATCATTACATCCCAAAATAAAAATTAAATAGCATGAACACTGAAATAATTTTGACCACAACAAAAGTGTATTAAGTTTATTATAGTTTAATTTATTTGCAGTCACAATACAGATGGGATTAAAATATATATTGTGCCTTAAATATTTATAATTAAAAAAATGCCGACCTTTTAAAATATCAGGTTTTACATATTTTGTATCGTATTTGGTTTTGAGATGTAGCTTTAATGTTCTCAGAACATTTTCTGTAGTTTTATGAAAATGAAAATCTAGAATTTGTTGTTTGCGGTTTTGTACGTGTAAGATTAGTTTTACAATTTTATTTTTGTTTTTACTATACAAATAAATGCTGGTCAACTGATTTTGACGATAATACAAATGAACATAAATGTCACAACAAACTGTTTTGAAAAACAAATATTCTAGCTCAACATGTATTGTGTGCATTGTGTGGTCTGTGGATTCATGACTTTTGGTCCATCCGCCCGTCCATGGTTATCATTGCAGGGTCATGCGCGGCTGGTGCCATCATATCTCCAGCAGCCCTTGGGCGACAGGTGGGGACCTCCTGGACAGGTCCATCACAGAGCAACACAGAAACACACAGGACAAACAGCCATGCACACACACATTAATGTCAAAGGGCAATTTTAAGTAACCAATTAACCTAATGTGCATATGTTTTGACTGTGGGAAGAAGCAGGACTGCCTGGAGAGAACCCACGCATGCACAGAGAGAACTTGCAAACTCCATGCAGAAAGATCCCAGGCCAGGATTCTTGCCGCAAGGCAAGTGATAACAATTGTGCCTTGAGTTCATTTACAATAATATTCTGCACCTGAAACCTGAAGTTTACATAGACCAAATAAAAAGACACATACATCATTCTTTACTCACTGTCTGAAGTTAAATTAGACCAACCTACTTCAGTGTTAGGTCAGTTAGAATTACCAAAATTATTTCTATTTGCGAAATGCCTCAATAAGAGAACAACGCATCTCCTTCCTGAGCAGCATGATGGTTGGACAGTCCCATCATGTCTATTTATTATATTTGCATCTTCAAGCATCTGGAAATTGTTTCCAAGGATGAACCAAACTGGTGCAGCTCCACAATTCTCTTCCTGATACCTTGGCTGATTTCTTTTGACACCATTGCGTCAAACAAGAAAGCAGGTGTGACCTAAAAATACATCCACAGGTGTGCCTCCAATTAAAACAAATCTGTCAGTTAACCTATCAGAGGTTTCCAAAGCCATGACATCATCATCTGGGCTTTCCCTCACTGTTTAAAGAAATAGTAATAATTGTGTATGTAAACTTCTGATTTTGAAGACATTAATAAATAAATCTCTGGCATATACTTTTTCTCATTATTGTGGCGTTAAATGAATAGAATTTTTTATTTGGTGTATGTAAACTTCTGGTTTCAACTGTATATGTGTTCTTGATTATCTGGAACAACTAATTTGTTTCTCTGTATTTTTAATCACGACTTCATTTAATTATGTTTTAATTTTATGCTCTGTCTTTGTGATTTTTATTTGTGAAAGATCCTATGTAAATACAATTCACTGGGTTGGGGTTCAGTTTCAGCAGTCTTGCTTATTTTGTATTTTTCTACAATACACAATTGTTGCTTGTCAAAAATATCCTTCAGCCACCACAAGGAAGGCAGCAGAGCTAGCAGCCATCCACTGTTGTTCTAGGAACTGTCACAGTACACTGTGATATACCATTCATTTTAAATACATTTGCATAGTCTTGTTTGTGTCCTGGTATAAGAAAAAAGTACTGCAATGAAAATACCTCAGTATTACAGAGTCACACTGACAGCGCATGCATACAGATAAAACTGCTCTAAGAAGGGTTCATGTCCAGCATTCATTAAGAAAATTCCTTAGATGTACCTCCTTGGTACACCTAATTTTTTTTGAGTATTTTCATTACCATGGCAAAGAAATAAAGAGAGCAAATTATTGTGGTCACCTATGTCATTGAGCTTAAATTATCAAAGAACGTATTTTAAAGAATACGAGTCAAAAGAATCTTAAAGTGTGAGCAGTGAATTGTAAAACAGCCTTTAAAGAGGACTGAGTGGATGGATGATAAGATCTTTTAAACATAATTTATCCTAAGATGAGAGCACTGGTATGGTATGACTCATTGGCTGTGAGTTAATCTTTAGTGTGTGTTCTGTCCACAGCTCATGCTGCAGTTCCTTATCACAACATAAACATTACATTCACATGCATAATGAGCCATAGCTGATAGCTTCTGCTGCTGCTGTAAGGGAACCATCGTGGAAATGATTCCCTTTTTCATTTCTGAGACCCACATTTACTGTCTTCAGGGGTCTGGGGTGAAAGGTTAGAGACACCCTGGAAGCATTTGGACTGCAGGACATAATTGGAGTAATCGAAAAAGAGCTACTGAAGCACTAAAAACAGAAGGGCTGTCATTAAATTTCTATTTTCTTCAGGATGCTATTTTAAATTTTCCATGGAAATCCATCACCTGTAGTTTTCATCAAGCCCTGCTACATTTTTATACTGTTCTGTTCAGCTAGAGAACACCCAACTAATCCCATTAGAACACATGTGCTATTGTGTGTCAGAGAGCTTGAAGGTGGATAGGCTAGAAAACAGAGGGAAACAAACGAGTGAGAGCAGTGCAGAGACTGATAAGATGCGTGAGGAAGAGGCATCTCACCTCATTATGTTTGGTAATTAACCCATGTGGTCCTCATCTCTCCCTAATTATTAACACTGCTCCATCATTAATGGGACTAATACACATTGGGGAGAATATATGATAACCTTGACATCACTTTTAAGAAAACACAAAGAAAATACAACATGAGTCAGACCTATTTCCTTGCTTCCTCTGAAAAATTTTCAATTTTATTTTTTAAAGCTACTCATCAGAATTCTGGAAAACCAATTAAATTCACCATAGATACAATTTTGTACAGAATAATGTGTCATGGCTATTTTTTATTTGTTTTCTTGTTTTGTTGTGAATTCTTATTAAGATAAAATGTATGTTACCTCCTGGTGACACTTGTATAAGGCAGGAGGCAAATGAGTTCTTTTCAGTATTTTCATGTTTGCTTCTCCTGTTTTTATATCTTTATTTACTTGTTTTAAAAATTTTCCTTCAGAGATATTTACTTGTTGTCTGAACAGGCATGACAAGGTGTTTGAGTCGAATATGAGAACACTGTATGCGTTTCAGGAAAATGTCTCACCAATCAAACTCATGAAGGCAGGCTCTGTAGAGGACCAGGGCAGAGTGGAACAGGTGGTCTGACTGAGGGGTTCAGTTGAAACAGTTTTTAATTAAAATGATTTTCAATTTGTTCTTTCTGCCAAACCTGCAAGAACAAGGACAAAGATCTTACTGGCCTGGACATTTCATACTTTACAAGAACTCAAGTTCAGGAAGTCCTCATAGGTCTCTCCCACTGCAGCAAACTACCTTCAAGTTCTCTGACACCACTCAAGAAAAAGGTTCTGCCCAGAAAAGGTGTCAAGAACAATCTGCAAGAACAACCAAACCAGGACTGGGAGAACAGAATGATGTAATTTTGTTACTGAGAGATGACAGATTTCTTTGTTCTTGTGGAGTATGTATGGACCTCAAGTTCCAGCAATGCTTCCAGAATCTAAATTTGAATTTTTTAAATTATAAACTAAAAAATAATTTTATTTTATTGAAATAATACAGTAGTAGAGTAATCGTGTTTTTAATTTGACCCATTTAACAATAAACATGTAAAATGCTAATAAAATGAACATCCAGCCATCGTTTATACCCGTGCAGGGTCTTGGGGAGACTGGTGCCTATCTCCAGCAGTCATTGGGCGAGAGGCAGGGTACACTTTAGACAGGTCGCCAGTCGATCGCAGGGCAACACAGAAACACAAAGGACAAACAACCATGCACACACTCACACCTAAGGACATTTTAGAGAGACAAGTTAACCTAACAGTTATTTTTTTTTGGACTGTGAGAGGAAATCCCAGGCAAGCAGTCAAACCTAGGTTCTTCTTGCTGCAAGGCAACAGTGCTATCAACTGTGCCACATTGCAGCCCATAAAACAAATAAACCAGTAATATTTGTAAAGAAAATGGTTCTGCAGATCATTGTAAAAAAAAAAAAGAAAAAGTCTTGCAGAGTTGTCTTTCTACATGAACGCTGTCCAATGTCCTTTGTTGTTTTCTATTTTCTAGTTCTTGTAAAATTGTTTTTGAAATGTCTTACATCAGAGAAAATCTCACTCTAAAACATTTTAACAAGTGCCCTTCTGCTTCAGTCGCCAATGCTAGCAGGCCAAAGTTGTAGTCACATGAACTGTCTACAACATTTTTCACTTGTGATCAGGGTCCTCACAAAATCATTCCAAGGGTCACAAATGGCCCGGAGGCTACACTTTGGATACCTTGACCTGAGTGCTCTCAAAAAACCAAACTAAAACTAGGAAGATAGAGCACATCACCCCAGTTCTAAAGCCAATTATACTGGCTTCCTGTAGCTCAGAGAATAGACTTTAAAATACTTTTGTTTGTTTATAGAATAACTTGGCACCAAATTACATTAAAGATCTGTTATCATTGTATCAACCTTCCAGAGCACTCAGGTTTTCTGGTTCTGGTCTACTCTGCATCCCCTGAACCAGAACCAAACACAGAGAAGCAGCTTTCAGTTTTTATGCTCCACAAATCTGGAACAAACTTCCAGAAAACTGCAAAACAGTCAAAACTGAGTTCCTTTAAATCAAAGCTAAAACCCCACCTGTTTAGAGCTGCCTTTGATTAATAACAACAGGAACATTGATCAATATATTTGATGTATACTTAATGATGATTATTTTTGATTTTGATGATGGCATTTGACAAAAATGTAATGTTTAGTGCTTGTTTCATAATTGGTTACTGTATTATGTTTTATTGTGTAAAGCGGTTTGAACTGTCTTGTTGCTGAAATGTGTTATACAAATAAACTTGACTTGACTAATACTTGGTTTGAACTTCAGCAAGTCGTCTTTATCCTTTCCAGATGCCCAAATGTATTGAATAGCTGCCACGACACAAACAATTGAAGAGATGACTCTAATAAAGTGGCTGGTGTGTTGATCACTAGAAAGTATCTTTAAGATGACTTAGATCAAATTAAGCCGTGCCTATGTTGGATGTTCTGCTTGTTCTTAGCCAATACTGGCTACCAGGTTGACTCATTTCATAATAACATGTGTCACTGGTTTATTTCTAGAGTTTCCTGAAAATAGCTCTCCAGGTGGGTAAGGGAAGTCGGGTCGACTGTAGCTTCAGCCTGATTGATTTTTAATTACTTAAATGGAAAATCTGTGTGGAAATGTATCCCCATCTGCTCACATATCTTTTCCCAGCAGACTGCATGTTTCCTTTTATTGGGACCCTATTAGCAGAACTTGCTCAGCTCTACAGCAAAAACAAACCTTTCTAAACCCCAGTTGTGCCTTTCACACAGTATATTATTATGAGCATGGTAACCTGCTGAGATTAACACTCAGCTAAAAGCCCCTCAGTGAGTTGGACCTTCAGAGCTGATAAATCTGAAACAGGTAAATCTGAAACACTGTACACCTGTAAGGGACCCAAAGGACAGTATGTTTCCTTCAGTCATTATAAGAGGAGATTAGGTTGTTGTGAGACTAGAAAGAAAAGGACATTTATGGCAATGAGGAGAAGAAACGCTGAGCAGATAAGATAGAGGTGAACTGGAGAGGCAGAGGTAGGAGGAGGAACTGTGAGAAGCAGAGATAAAAAACAGTATATTTTGTTCTGTGCAAAGAGGTCCCTGTGGAGAAACAGAAAATGCATTCCTAAATTTGTAACGTGGGCATGGATGTGTGTCTTTGTGTGTGTAGTGCATCCACATGCATCCCACCTGTCATTGTGTGGGTGGATGTGTTGAGCACCCTGGAACAAGTTGTACACTAATAAAAGATGTTCCTTTAGGCTAAATACTCACCTCAGTGCCTGTCCCATTCTTTATCAGCAAGACAAAACTCATTTCATATTAAAGGCTTTGACACACTAATGCTGCCAAATCCCCGTACATCAGCTTCAAAGCGACAACTCTCAATGAGTAGTTTAAATGCGCATGCAAGATGAGCCAAGGACTGAGCATTTTTTCTTCCAATCCTTATCTAGAAATTAATATTAGGTGCACTGCAAAAAATATTACTGACAGATTTGCTTATATAACAGATTTACTTACAATTGAAATTCCCACACCCCAAAGGCATAGTTTGAAATACAAATGAACACTGGACCAGAAAAGAAAATTCTGCTAAATGCCCACTGATCTGTTCCAGTGCTGTCATTTGTTTGTGTCATTCCCACTCAGCTTCCAGCAAAGGCCACCTTCCTCCTGAGAGGTGGTTACTATGGTGAAAGGCTGCAAAACGTTCTCTAATTTTCTTCTCTCGGTGTAACAGGACTTTTTAAGAGCATCTCGGCTACCATGTTTTATCGCAATGTTTTGGAAAGTCTCAAAATAAAAGATGAAGCAGGTTATGGTGCCACACGCCTCATTGCAAAAGCATTCAGCACAAAGATGTATATCTTTATGAAGTGGAAGAAGAAAAATGATACATTTTAAAATGAAAAAATCCCAGTAGACTGACAAGTGTGGCTTGCATTTGGATTTAGTCCCATCACACTAACATCCCTGAATATAATCCTGTCCAACCAATTGATAAAATCCAGGTGTTCCATGAAGGCCTGGCCTGATTTGCTACAAACATTAGTGAACATAAAACATCATGAAGGAACACAGCAGATCAGTCAATGATAAGGTGGAGAAGTTTAAAGATTAGGTGGATTCTAAAACAACATATCAAGCTATAAATATCCCAGCTCTATACAGTCAGACATCTAAAAATGAAAAGAGTATGGCACAACTGCAAACCTATGAACATATTGTTGTCACCTAAACTGTTGGGCAAGGCGGGGGAAGCACTAGATGGTTCATGGCATCTTTGGAGAAACTGGAGAGGTCCACAGCTCAGGTGGGTGATTACCTTCAAATCACAACAAACAGTTTTACATTTCCTAAATCTGGTCTGAACAGGTGGCAAGAAGAAAGCTGTTGTTTAAAGAAAAATCATCAAAAATTTCTCTATCAGTTTCCCACACACCAAGTAAGGGACACTTTAAATGTGTTACAAAAGGTGCTCTAGTCAGAGGAAACAAAATAATTGTTGGACTATTGTGACAAATAGTGGTGGCAGGATCATTCTGTGGGGAGGCTTTTCTTCTGCATGAACAAGAAAGCTGGTCAGAGTTGATGGCACAAGATGGATGGAACTTCATGAAGCTGGGGTTGAGGTTCTCCTTCTAGCGGGACAGCAACCCTAAGTAAACAACCAGAGCAACAACTGAATAGTTTAGATCAAATGACATTCATATGTTAGAATGGCCCAGTAAAAGTCCAGAACGAGATCCAATTAAGAACTTGCAACTTCTAGTTTTATAGATATTCCCTGTCCAATCTGACAGAACTGGAGGTATTTTGTCAAGAAGAATGGACATATATTTCTGTTTCTAGATGTGGAAAGCAGATGGTGACATACTATAAAAGAAAAATTACATATTCTACAAATTACTGACTCAGGCAGGGGCTGAATACAATTGCACGCCACACTTTTCTGAGTCTTATTTGTAAAAAAAATTTAGAAAACTATCTAAATTTTCCTGCCTTTCTTTACTACTTTGTGTTGATTTATCACAAAAAATCCCAGTGAAATACGTAGAAGTTCTGGAGGTATAAATACATTTGCAAAACATTGTCTCTGTTTTACATTGATAGTGTCTATGCTTAAGTGTTGCTGGAGAATCAGTGTGGTGCTGCTGATGAGTCAGAGCATGTAGGCCTGCTGTGGCAAGAAGAGAGGTCTATGTATAGAGAGTGTGTTCACAGCTAGCTGCAGACTCTGACAACCTCAGAACACATCTGATTACATAACAGCATAGCTGTCACAGCTCTATAGAAAAATGTAAATGTGTGGGGATGAAACACAAACCGTTTTGGGGGATTTGCTCTCTCGTCACCGAACAATGAGTCTTTGAAGACACTCTGCCTGCTGTACCCACTCACCCGCAACAATCAGTCAGGCCGGCTTAAACAAAGCGCTGAGCTAACCCACTCATGCTGCCATGTTAGTTGTGTCACTGAAGGATGGAAAAAGGCATATAATATTTCTTCCCGTGCATGTTTTGCATCCTCTTTAAACAATCCCTCTGTATGCATGCACATGTGCTCATCTAGGGTTATTCTTTATATTGTCAGAGAGTACTACGTGCATTCAGGCTGTTGTGACTGAATTTGCATAGATCGGTGCATATGCGTGATCGTTTGTATTTCCTATTTGCATGCTCTTTTCCAGGTTCCTGCCCTTACTTTGTTCTAGTTCGACACAGCTCTTGGTGTGTTTTCCTGGGAGTCCATAACACAGCAATGAGGTGTCAGATTCCCTGGAAAGGTTCAGGCCACAGTTATCTGAGGATCGCTCTCCACTTCCACAGTTAACTGGGAGCCAATTTGTCTCGGTGGTGTTCACAGCAGTAGCTGCACAATTTGATTTTAGAACGACAGAGCTGGGGATTACCAGCACAAATGTAAGTGAGCGAGTGTATTCCTGAGCAATGGGCACACCCGGCGCTGGCATGTAATTCAATAGTGGTGTGTAGTATTGTCCTACTTGTGTTAATGAGCTGGCTTAGACCTCAGAAATGTCCCTCAGGCTCAAACAGGAAAGGTGGCAAACAAGGCATCTTCTCATAAATGTACAACCTCAAGTTCTTTATGTTTTCCTGCTGTCTCAAAAGGGCAGCAACTAACATGGGATTAATAATGACCTAGAACAATCCTTGCACAGGTATTGGAAAACACAAAATACCTTGAAATGCTAACATAATAAGAATGACAATAAAGCTGTGTGCTGTTCTAATTAATTTTGCATTTTGTGTTGTGCTTTATTCTTCTGAGAAGATTTTGTTACAAGTTTGTTTGCTACAATGATCACGCATTTAAAAGTGATCTTTTTCAGGGGAGAATGATGATAAAGCTCACTGCTTCAATAATATAAACATATACCCTCACTAATATTCGGAAAAATCCTTCCTCTTCTAGCAGAAATAGCAAAGCTCGTTTAAATTGGTCGGTAGCCTGACTTAGGCTACGTTCACACTGCGGCCTGCAGTGACCCAAATCCGATTATTTTGCCCTTATGCGACCTGTATCTGATCTTTTCATGACAGTCTGAACAACACAGATCTGATTTTTACAAATGTGGCCCAGGCCACTTGGATATGTGGTCTTAAATCTAATACGTATCTGAGCTTTTCAAATGTGACCCGTGTCTGTATGGCCAGGTCGCATTCATCCGACCTGTACGTCATTGATACTCGACAAACGTCACTATTCTGCATCCTGATACGTGGAAACAGGAAGAAAAACAACTATGGCGGACGATAATGTGGAGAGCAGTCAGTGGAGAGAGTTGTTAATGTGCTGGCTCCAATTGGACAACAACTTTAAAACTGCAAGTCATACTCCACCATTACCATCCACGTTTATGTCTACAAACACTGAGCACGCTCGCTACGTGTGACGTTATTATGTCCTTTACTGCATATGCGGGACACTTTCAGGTTGTTTGCAGTTCACACAGGAGATCACATGCAAGTCGCATATATTTGGAAATGTGAACGACCACTAAAAAAAAAATTAATTTCACAAAAAAATTGGAATTGAGCATTAAGACCTGCAGTGTGAATACAGCCATAGACTGGACTTGGCTATATTGACTGGTCCACATAGTTTTAATATAGTTAAGATCAGAACAATTCAAGAAGTTCATATCCATTCCAAAACAAGTTTGGATGTGTTTGGTATCATTTTCCTGTTGCAAGACCAAACAGAGTCCAAGTTTCAACCATTTGTTTCAAACTTTCCCTCTCAGGTGAAAGGAAATAGTAGAAAAGAACAGTACAAGCACTATTGAGGCCCAGGCCTAAAATAAACCAAAAGATGCTGGAATACCATTATCCACAGTTAAGTGAGCTTAACATCTACATTGTGAGGGTGATGACAAAACTAGGAAGGAGGGCTCCAAAGAGACACCGTCAAACTCAACTGAAACTGACATATTCCCACAGTAGAGTACCTGCTGGAACAAAAGCTTTAAGGTTATGTGAGAAAAACTTTGAGCTAGTTGGTGACTATAACAAGAAGTATGTTTGTAAAAGGTCCAGTGAGGCTTTGAAACCTAAAAACACTGCACCAAATGTCCACCATGGTGGTGAATGAATCATGTATAGGGTTTGTTTGGCTGTCAGTGAAAGTCAACAGCAACAAGGTACAAACTTGGACCACACTGAGTGCTCCTCAGTAATCCCAAACACACACCAAAACTCAGTTTAGAATGGGCAAAGAAGGGAAATATTTAGCTTCTGGAAAGGCTTTGATTCCAAACATAAGTAAAATGTATGGACTAAGCTGCAAAGC
This sequence comes from Anableps anableps, assembly GCA_014839685.1. Taxonomy (NCBI): domain Eukaryota; kingdom Metazoa; phylum Chordata; class Actinopteri; order Cyprinodontiformes; family Anablepidae; genus Anableps; species Anableps anableps. Next base: position 17,416,556 of record CM026074.1, read on the forward strand.
CAGGTCCTGGTCATCAAATCAATCATTTTCAATGAGCTTCATTTTTTCTAATATGAAGATGTTTTCTTAAAAAAAAAAAAAGAAATACTTGAATAATATTTGAATATTATTCAAGTAAATATTTGAATCAATATATAAAATCTTGATTCAATGTGAATTTCAGAAAATTCACAATAAATTCAAACTTGTGCACCCAATTTTCATTGTGAAAATTTATTAAAGTTTGAAAAAAAGGGCTAAAATGCATTTAAAACCCCCAAACTCCACAAAAATGTTTGCAGAAGCAGTCTGGATACCGGGTGATTGGAAGGGATCAAAACACCTGAATTTAGGGATTTGCAAACAAATAGATCTAGCAACATAAAGTATTAGCTCCCCTCCCTCTTCAGTGGTTGATAAATCTACAGCACCGTTTACTGCCTTCTGGAAAATTACTGCATCTGTTAAAAAAAAAAAAAAAATCTATTATTTTCAGTCTGGCAATCAATTTAACTTTGATCTGGTGTACTGTTTCTACAGATAAAGAAATACAAATCACTTCAGATTTTAAACAAGAAAACTTTTCAATAGTTTCCTCCCCTCTGGGCTCCATCTTCACAGCCCTCTGTAGGATCCTGATGTTCATGCTGAAGGTTTGGTGAAATGGTCTGTAAAAGAGGGCAGCTCACTTCTGTCAACCCCAGCTGTGCAGCTGCAATGGACACAGACATAACTGTATTTCCATAATTTCTTAGAGCATTACATTCTGCTTTTAAAAGGGAAGTGGTTCTCAAAACCTTGATTGCCTAAGCACATTAATGTCCCCGTAGCATAAGAAACGCAAATATACACTTTCATTTCTTTCTCTCTTGCATGATTCTATTCTATCAAATGAATTCCTGCTCTCACTGATCATAGCCATGCACTATTATCCCTCCTCATTGCTGGGGCTTCGGCGACAGCTGGTAGAGCAGTATCGACTGAAGGATTAGTCACCACCACACTCTGCTCCCAACACCACGTCCCACATCAACAAGTGGATAACCAGCCACTGTTTCTTTATTCACCCTCACTCTCGGCTCAATCACTGAATCATTCCCATGAGTGCGTATTAATTCACATTACACCTTCTTTCACTGAGAGTTCTTGCAGATACACCTTCCTCTTGCAAACACATTTTATTGAAGAGGTATGACAGACAGGTCAGCTTTTAAAAAGGGGAGAAACTTACTGGAAAACACCACATGAGGTAAAATATTTTCCTCCCTATCTGGAGGCTGTGTGGAGATTTTTTTAAGGAGTGAAGAAACCCTCCACATTGCACCATCAGAATGATCATGCCTGTGTCTGAGTAATTACATGATCCAGCATCAAAGTTCTTCTCCTCCTTTAGACTGGGTAAGAGGTCAGTGAGTGACCACAGTCTGGACCGTGACACTGGATTAAAAAAAAAAAAATCAACATGTCTGGCTGCAATATGAGGAAATGAGAAGTGAAAATTGAGACTAATGATACTTTGATTTGTTCAACATGTAAGCAGCTTATTTTCAAAAAATCCTGCAGTTAACGATTTCCTTCATTTAGGATAAAAGAAAAGAAAGAACCTGTATGTTTGACACTTGCTGTCTTATTAACTATTTTCACAGTAGCTGTCCATTATTGTGTGGACATTTTTTTTTCTTGTTTTCCATTTGATTTCCTTTGTTAATAATTAATTATTTCTAAATTATGTACAGACATGTGTACAATGCAAAATGGGAAACTGACTTCACTCAGTAAAGTATGTAGATCACTTTTAACATCAAGACATGTTACAACCTTTAACTGTTATGTATGTTTTAAAGATTTTTTCTTCCACCGTGAAATCAAAGAAAATTGATATGGTTTTCAGCTTTTTTGCAAATAAAAATGTCAAAAGTGTGGAAAATGTTGTAATCACCCTACAAGCAATGTTTTATTGGAAATTACAGATGCAAGTCATTCAATGCATGTTTCTACCAGCTTTCCACATCTAGAGACGATAATTTTTAACTCGCTCATTTCTTTGCCAAATAACTCATTGTCACTCTGTCAGACTGGATGGATGGATGGATGGTATGACTGAAATTTGTGCCCATAGGATGGCAACAGCAATTTTCATGTCTTGGCTCCAATTCACAGCTAGATTTGTGTCTGGACTTTGACTAGGCCATTCTAACTCCTTTGAGCTCAAGTCTTTTGCAGCCTTGTGTTTGCAGGATTGCTTGTATTTAGCTCAATCCGTCTCCCCATTACCTCTGACCAGCTTCACTGTTCCTGCTAAAGAAAAGCACCCTCACAGCATGATTCTGCCACCACCATGTCATCCAAGTTCTATTTTAGTCTCATATGACTAGAGCACTGTTTTACATGTGTTTTTTTCCCCTTCCATATAATGCGGGTAACTGGTGACAGGCCATGTCTTAATAGTTTAAAGTTGTGCTCCACTCTTTACACTGTCGGATTATAGATTAAGCAGTGCTCTATGAAATATTCATTGTATGGATTGTATTTTGAATTTCTGCACAACTTTATCTCTCTGAACTATCAGCTGTGTTCCTTGGTCTTCATGATGCTGTTTGTTCTCTAATGTTCTCTAACCAACCTCCAAGGCCTTCTCTGAACAGCTGCATTGATACTGAGATTAAATTATATACAGGCATCATTTCTGATGGCTACTGAATTATATGAAGAGGTTTTAGAGTACCGGGGTTGAACACTTATGCACATCAAACTTTGTTTTTGTTTGTAAAAAATGTGCCTTCCATTTCACCATGTGCTCACTGACCTCTTAAACATGATGTCACCTTTAATGCTCTACTAATCACATTCTGCAAGGGGCTGTGTTTCTGCTCCCTAATTTGTCATCATTATACTCTAGTTCATTATGTTACTGTTGCCTGATCTCTCTCACCCACATGACTAAATGTATCAACTAATCCCTAAGGCATAAGGCTTTCTGGATATTTCCACAGCTTACAAGAATTACTGCTTTTAATAAAATAGTCATAAACATAATGATGCGTAAGTCCTAACTGTAATTACAATACATCTATTACTTTTTAAGTTTCTATTTTTATTAAACATTACATCACATTTAGGAAATTTCTGATGTTTCCAAGGTTGAGTTGTGCCTTCTCAGATGTTATTGGTGAACCAGTTTAAATTTTCCTGTAACCTTAAACCTGTAAATGAGACAGAAAACACTATATTGGTTAATTTTGATTATCTGATACTGAACAAGAATACTTTATGAAGTCGGGCAGCAATTTTCCTGGCAGCACCAAAAGCCCACAGATAAAGACTTCAAGGAGCCACTGTGGCATATCAAACAGCTATCAAAAAATGGCACCAGTCCTTGGTTGCAATTCTAGCAGAAAGTTGACATAACCCAAATTTCGAATCTTATTTCCTAATTTTCACAAAACAAAATTACTTGTATTTGTTGTGTACAGAGGCGAGAACCAGAGGCGATGTGACTCCTATCAAATGGAATTGAATACTTTAGGCTTCAGTATTTTCTGGCTCTGGAGACCTTTAGTTATTGCTCCGATTTACTGCTGGACACTTCAGGAATGTTTATTTCTGGCATAGCTCTCTGAGGTGATACATTAGTGCTTTCATCTGAAGGATTTCTGCAGACAAAATCCCTGTCTGTTTGCTCAATAGTCACTGTTAATTGACCGAACTGAATCTCTCCTTACCTGACTTTTTTTTTTTTTTTTGCTTAGTTTTGTTCTTTAAAAAGTCTGAAGTAAACACTTATTATGCAATTATACTACTCTTTCTTCTCCTCATGAGTGCATATATTTAGATTACTTTGTTTATTTATTTCAAGCATGTTCAACCAATCCTGATATCATTTTACATTTTCACATAATAAATTAGCTTCCAGCAACTTTAACCATAACTATAGAATATTTTTACACTTTTACATGTCTTAATTTAACAACTATTGGCTATTTTTTAAATCTATTGTCACAGCTTAGAAATCCAAACTATTTTTTAGTGCAAAATAGCAAAAGATTACAAGTAATTATGTAACATTTTGCTTCCTTTTATCTTCAAGCAACCACCACAGCATAGTTTGGGCTTGTTTTCAAAGTGTCACCTTTCTCATCAGCTGAATCATACTCAAACTCAGAGCGCAGTGCTTACCCTTCCGATATTAATGCCTGGTTGCATGTCACTCCACTTGACATGTTATGCCATCCAGTGCCCATTGAAGCAATGCCATCTTCAACAAAACTGAAGCAATTACATCACCATTACTGGTCCACGAGTGTACTAAGTTGTGTTCAAATTGGATCCAATAATGATATGCTTCTGTGACTGTATTCAGTAACAGTTCATGCATGATTGGAAAACTTGGGTGAGCCTGTCCTTCTGTACCTCATACAAAACCAAACAAATCAAATAAAAAACCATTGTCCAGTGCAGTGTATTGTATAGACAGACAAACAGAAAGATGTTCCAACAACATTTTTGAGTGCACTGTCAATCCTTTTTTTTTAATGTAGATATTTTCAAAATTGAAAGTATGTTTTAAAGCATCTGTAATTACCACAGAGTCCAGGTTTGACCAGTCTGCATGATGTACTTTACAAATTTGTCTAAATATAATTTGGTCCTAATGCCGGGAAAACATTAAACATGATCCGTTTTTCCTTTTCCTAAATACAGTAACGGTTTTATGAACATGAAAATAGTCTGACCAATCTAAATATGTAAAATTTTGAGTTGGAAATGATCAAATCTAGTCAAGACTCCTTAAAAACCATTAAAATAGTCCTTTAAATCAGCTCCAAATCTCAACCTTCCAATCTGATACCAACTTCATCATCACTGAGCACTCAAGTAACAGAAAACTCATTCCAGTCAAAACAGTCAGGAAAAGTTTTGTGGTGTGTTGTGCCTCCTGGGGCTGTGGTGAGCAACACTGGCCCTTCAGGGATTGTGTCCTGCATGTTTTAGATATTTGAAGACGCCTGAATCACATAAACTGGTAATTTGCAGTTTCCTGCAGAATCTGTGACAAGCTGAGGAGACAAATTAGTTATTTCACTCAGCTGTGTTCAAACAGGTCAAACATCTAAAACATGCAGGACATCATCCCTTGACACCCAGGATTGTTCACCTCTGTTCTGGGTTATGCCGCCCTGGGCAGAAAGCCATATAGCCCATTAAAAACTACAGTTGACTTTATTATAGAATGCATCTAAATCCTAAAACAAACAAATGATCAGAAAATGTTTAAAAAATTGTGAATACAGATTAAAAGTTGCAAAATCTTAAGAAACAAACAAAAACCCACAACAACAAAAGAACTATAAAAGCTTTTCCTAGCTTACTTAAAACACTATGAAATATGAAGCAACATAGGACCTGGTTGTTATTTCTTCAAAACAGAATAAAGAGAAATTTCAACCAATGTGCAGGTAAGAGAACATAGCAACAAAGAAAAACACAATGAATTTGAGAAATCCAAAGAGCCTGACACTGATGATGAATAAACATCACTGATTTCAAGTAAGAGCAATGAACAATGGAGTGGTAAGATTCAGCAGAAACATTCAAAGGAAATGCACCTACAGAACATTTTTTGCAGCAAGCAGGCAAAAAATATGAACAGGTTTCGATCACCAGCAGACTATGGACACCAGCTCAGTCCTCAGCAGGTAGGAGGAGGGGTACAGATGCTGCTTAAGGCTGTAATCATTAGGGTTGACCTTTACAGGCACACTATGGACTAGAAATCTAATCTAAACTTCCCACCCTATTCTGAAAGATACTGTATGTTTCTCAAACATTGCAGCAGGAAGAAGGCCAAATCATTTTATTAGGTAATGTTTTTAATGCTGTAATATATGCATCTGTATTTATCCGCCTATGTAACACCATAAATCTTACTAACACTTGATTTAAGAGATTTTGATAATGCTTAAGGGTATTTTATGAACATAATATTAAAAACAAGGGTGAATAATAATCTGCTTTTGCAGGCAGCTGTTTAAAAGGTTGGACATTAACAAATAAAGAAATGGATCAAATGTAATTTAAGACAATGTAGTGTTTAACAACAATGAACTGTCATTTATTGTAGTGTTTAACAATTATACCATGCTGTGAAAACTATTTTCTATCTTACAGAGATCTCCTGTTTTTCCTTTTCTCACACTTTAATGTTTTAGATGTTAATACAAATTTTAATATCAGACAAACATAACCTGAGAAAACACCAGATGTGGTTCATAAAGTATGATTTCATTAATCAAGGGAAAACCAATGCATTGACACTGGAGGGTTTTCAAGCAGGAACCGTTTACTTAGGGTCCAGACTTTAACTAGGCCACTAGAAAAGTTTGAGTTAACACACTGAGAGTTAGATTTGTTGATGTGTTTTGGAAAGTGCTGCAGGTTATAAGCTGATGGCTAATCATTCTCCTTTAGGTTTTTCAAGTAGAGAGAAAAATTCATGGTCCCATCAATTACAGCTAGTCTTTCAGGTGATGAAGTTGCAAAGCTTTCCTGGACCATTACACTCTCATCATGTTTGACTGTCAACATGGAGTTATTTAACTGCTGTTATTTTCACTTGTGATGAAACAAGACACAAATCTCTCAAAATGTTCCACTTTTGTCTTCTGTCATTCAACAGAATGCTTTCAGTCTTCAGGCTCATTGAAATGTTTTTGGGGATATCTAAGATGGATCTTTGGGTTCTTTTTAGTCAGCAGTAGTTTTAACCTTAGTATTCTCTCATTGATTCTGTTTGTTTTTCTAGTCTCTTTTTTGTTACTGAATCATAAACACTGACCTTACCTGTTTATGACCTCTTGGTTTGTTGGACAGTGGCGTCTATAGGATAATAATCAGATTGTTTTCATGACAATGCAACATGGCCAATAGAAACTGAGCAAAAATGTCTTTTGAGACCTTAAAATTCTTTTCCAAAATATAAAAACTGATAATATTATTAACTTTTTCTGAAACAAGATGGGTTCATTATTAAAATAGGTTTTCACTTTAAGAACTAAAGCTGAAACTATCTATGATTAAAGATGCAGATAAAACAAGACACTTCTTCATGCCTCATATCAACAGATAATATCTCTGACAATTCAATGTTTCTTATTTTAAGTGGACTGACCACCTTTAATCAGTTAGTCTGTCTCAATGAGAGACGGTTAAATTGCTTTTGCCACAGGAAACAACATCTTTAATCTCATCATCAAACTGAGAGACAGCTGGGAAATGCCTTATTTCTTCTTTGTCAGTGGCATATTGCGTTTTAAGTGGAGCTGCTGCAGAGATATGGCAATTCTCTCTGGTTGAGGCAAACTTTTTGGTTGCTTGGAATAAGTAAAATAAAACAGCAGCAATCTAATCTCAGTCCAGTGTATTGTAATGCCCAAGCAGAAGGAGGGGGGGGTGCAGTTTATAAATGTACCTATGTGACTGTTGACAAATTGGCTTACATGCTGAAGTTGACATATACATTTAAATAGCTTGGATCCATTTAGCATTCTGTCATGAACATTTTACCAACACTCTGTCTCTATTTATGAGACCTGCTGTGAGACATCCGACTGCAATGAGGTAGAGACACATAGGAGAACTGCAACACGTCTGATTTTGTGTGAAGATGAGAGAGAGAGAATAGAGCATAAAAAATAGGTGAAGAGTCTTCTGAGAAGTGTAACATTTAGGAGAAAACTAGGAAGACATTCATCTTCAAGAAATAAAACCTTTAGCAACCAAATCTGACAAAAACGGTCAGCTGCAAAAGTTCTTTTTGTAAGCTTCAGTTTATTTTATTGATATTTGATATGAAAGACTAACATAAAGTAGTGCATAATTATGAAGCAGAAGCAAAATTATTTTTCAAAATTCTTTACAAATAAAATTCTGAAAATGTTGACATGCTCTTGTAGTTAGACTCCCGAGTCAATACTTTGTAGAACTACCTTTCACTGTAATTATAGCTGCAAGTCTTTAGGGGTAAATCTCTAACAGCTTTGCATATCTAAACACTAAGGTTTCTTATTATTCTTTTATACAAAGTAGCCCAAGTTAAATTCAGTCAAATTAGGCAAAGACCAACAACAACTTACATGTCTTAGCTCTGATGCAGAGCATCTGGAAGGATTGTCTTTTAAACTTTTTCCACAGGTTGAGGTCCTGACTTTGATTGGGTCATTTTAACAAACAAACATGCTTTGATATAAACCCTTTCATTGTAGCTCTGCCTATAGAGTTGTCCTGTATTTAGCTCCATCCATCCATCTATCCATCCATCCATCCATCCATCTATCCATCCATCCATCTATCCATCCATCCATCCATCCATCCATCCATCCATCCATCCATCACATTTCACTGTGGGAGTGGTGTGTTCTGTGGTACTTTTCCTTCTTTTGTAACATTTTGTTTGTGCAGTAGAATTTTGGTCTGATCTGACCAGAACTCCTTCTTCTAAATGTTTGCTGTGTCTCCTGTATAGCTTGTTGTAAACTTCAAAATATGAGTTCTTTTGGCTTTCTTTCAACAATGTCATTCTTTCATGTCACTCTTGAACAAAATCCAGATGTGGATCTTTGCAGTTCTTCTGGATTTGCCACGGACCTCTTGGCTGCTTCTCTGATTAATGCTCTGCTTCCTGGTCAGTTGAGGTGGACAGTCATGTCTTGGTAGGTCTGTAGCTGTGCCATACTCTGAATTGGACTGTTGATTGAACAGTGCTCCATGAGATGTTCAAAGCTTGGGATAATCTTATATAAACTAGGACTGAATACAGATTCCGACTTTAATTAATAAAATAATGAAAATCTCACAATTATTTGCAGCTTTGTGTTGCTCTATCAGATACAAGCCTAACATATTGATATATCGAAATGTTGTACAGCGCAGGAAAAGAGGACTCAAATGCAAGACTCAACACAGTGACATAAATTCAATGATTCTTTAATACAGTCCAGGGTTGGTACAGAGTTTCAGTCCAAGTATCCAAAAAGAGAGGCAGAGGCAAGTCCAAAATACAAGCTGGGTCAAGAATCACTGGAGGACAAAGTGGAATAAAGGCTGGAACGCTTGACACAAGTGAAGAAGATGAACTGGCAAAGGAAAGCTGCATGGGGTGAGGTATAAACAGACAAACAAAGGAAGACAATTAGACACAGTTGGATAATATTAGGGTGTGACAGAGGTTGATTAAAGGAGAGAATCTCAGGAAGTGAAGTTGTCTAAAACAAGACAGGAAATTAGTGCACATAATAAAACAGGAAGTTCAAAGAGAACAAAAAACCAGATACACAATGGTAGAAACATTTAACCAGCAGAGCTGCACATGACAATATTGAAGGTTGTGAAAAAGTTTAAGAAGTATGAATATTTTTACAAGGCATTGTATGGATGTTAATTTGGTCTTGAATGCAACTAAACAAGCAACAGTTTTAAAATATTTTTTGCAATTTCAACTGATTTTAACAATAAAGGATGCTCAGTTCAGACCAGGCCACACAGTTAGTGAGGTTTAGCACTTTGGACAAGGTGAAGGTTGATACCCAAGATATGTTCTCTTCTGGAAGGCTATAGTTATTGCTCTGACAGAGAGGAGCTGTGGGAGTGAAGGCCACAGGGGAAGAAGAAGTAATGTTCGAATGTGGGCGTACGGAGGAGAAAAGCAGAGATGTGTGCAGACAATGAGGAGACTGAATGTGTAAGAGAAGAAGTCAAATGGGAAAAAGAGAGGAATCATATGAGGTGGTTGGGAAATATTTCTCTATCCTTGCAAGACCCAAGAGAGCCTCTTACAGGGCTGGCCAATATCCTTCAACTTAGTCTCCATAGATATTAAAAATTTCCTTATGTCTAGAGGCAATGCATAATGCAACCAAAAACAGGAAGGACATCACAAACCCACACGCGAATGAATACATTGTTGTGACATAATCTGTAGGATCTTGAGTTTCATATGATTATTTTGGTCCTTTGTAACTTCTTATGTTGCAATGGTTTGTTCTGGTCTACTAGCCTCAGCTACCCTGTCTCTCACAACTGTTCTATGTCTGTTCATTCATTTACCTGTGCAGCATTCAATAATCAAACTCCCCTGCAAAAATACTCCTTATTTCAGTTACTCCATTGTAAGATCCTCTGTTGTCTTCAGTCTGCTGTCAGCAGTCTGTCTCCTGAGCTGTTCTTGAAAATTCTTTATTCAGCATACTCCTGCTGTCCTCATTTCTGCATTTGGGTCCCCGACAAAACCAAAACATGACATTTAGGTTTTTATTCCCTGTGTTTTTTCTAAACATTTCCCTCCCTTATTATGTTAATTTATGTTGAGCATCTTTTAAGTTTGCACTTTTCAGCATTGTCTATATTGATGCACAGACCCAGGACTCTGCATCTCAGCATGAACCTGCTGCCATGTTTTAGCATTTTTTTTGCATGCAGCATTGCTTTTTTTTCAAGCTGTTTTTCTTAAACAGGTCGTCAGCAATGCAAATGCCACGTTGTCATAGCAACTTGTCAGAGGAAGAATGATCCTGAACCCATCATCATTCTGGGTTAATATACCCTGTTCTACTTCATTACACATTCACAAGCACATGGGTAATCTGAAAGCTTTTAATTTCTCCATTATCTGAGTGTCAGAGGGAAAAAGAGGTATAAAAAGCTTGACCAGCAGAATTTTTTTTGTACATTTATGAATGGGAAATTGCAGTCATTAGAAATCCTGAAGAGACCCTCTAAGCATTCAGTTTGGGATTTTATCTGTTATATTAGAAGAGGCTAAAAGCATCAGGGCCAAAGAGGCAGTCAGACAGCCTGTCTGGAGTCTGAACCCTGATTTACACCTAGATCCAGATCATTCTCTGCTTTGTAAAAGTCTCACTAAGATTTTTGTAGGCATTTACCTAGCCAGTCTGAGTGCAAGCCTGTCTCTTTATGTTGTTTAACATCTAGTGTCAAGTAATTAGTTGACATGTGAAGTGATTTCATGTTTACCTTGAACTTGAATAGGATTTGAACATCTGGAGATTAATAGTTTCTATGTCAGTGTGTTAGTCTCCCATTAGCTATTTTTAGATGTTCATCCCCAGTTTTGAATGAGGCAATTACCCAGAAAACCCTGCAGTAAGTTGAGTAGCCACATGGTATCTAGAACCTATAATAGTTTTAAATACTGCTGTTTAAAACTGTTCTGTACTACCTTCTTCTTTCATAGTTCAATAAAATGAGTTTGAAATGCCTGCTATGATGGAACTAAATGTTCTGCTATCACAGTGAGGGAGTGGAAGATAATGACCAGCTTTAAAAGTCGAGCATATGCAAAGCACAGAATGTTCAGAAAATAAAAGCAATAAAAAATTCAACCTGTAAAGTTGTTTTATTGCTCTGATGTAGGGTATGGAGGCTAAACATTAATTTAGTAAGTGACCAGTAGAAGGGAAATTGTTCCAGAGAGATTTAATAACCAACATTGCAAAAGTATGTCACAAGAAATTTAACTTTGCCCTTGGTGCACTTCATCCATCCATCCATCCAACCATCCATCCATCCATCCGTCCATCCATCCGTCCATCCATCCGTCCATCCATAAACATTTTTTCCTCCCTCATCTTCCTTGTCCTTTCATTGCTACCTTGGTCTCACTGCCTGCCTCTCTCCATTTTCTTCCGTCTCAAAGAAAATCTCTTTAGCAGAGTGAAGACCTTTGCCTCTCCTCCTCCAGGCCTCTATTTGGTGAAGTTAATGGATAGTTGAGAAATGACTGCCAGCAGAGGGGGGAGGAAGAAGGGCTGAGAAGGGAAGTTAGGGGAAGGGTGCAGGCAGGGAGGGAGGTAGAGAGGGAGATAGGAAGGTTGGTGTGGTCTTCTCTTTTGTCTGATAAATAGCGCAGATATCTGACAGGAATTATCACAAATTGCAGCGCTTCAGAAACACTCTGGACACATTATCGTCGTGCACACAGACACCACTGAGATGTGCTCTGCTGAATTTAAATTTCTCCACTACAAAGGTTCTAAATATTAAATTGAGAAGTGTCTAAAACGTTAATTAGAAAATATTTTTCTCACTGTTTCACCTATCCCGCTTCCTGTAACCATCTCTCTTCAGCAAATGTGGATTTTTCCATCATTCTACAGCTTTTATTCCTCTTTTCCATCCATCTTCCTTCTCCTAATCTCCCCATCATTACTCTCATTGTATCTGCAGTACTGAACCAGACTTGTTTGTTGGCTCCTTGCTGCATGTCTCCATGTGGTTCTAATGGTTAAGTAATGACTACACATCTCATCTTTAACTGTGGGATGATCAGAATAAGAATCCTCCATAATCTTTCACTCAGTTCTCATTGATTTTCTAAATACAAGGCCTAATAAGATCCAGGGGAATAGTCATTATGAGAAGGAGACTGGTTGTTGCCTCTCTTTTAATGAAGCCCCCTCATGAAACACAGAAAGTAATTACAGAACAGAAACTGATGTAAGAGGCTATCTCTTAACAAGAGGAATAAAACATCCTGTGAGGATTTGGAGAAAAAAAATTAGGATGTTCAAATATATAAATATATGCCAGTGGAGCTCTAAAACATGTGACATTTTTAACAAAGAGAGCTTCTACTCCTTTAGATGTTGAATAAATGCCTCAAATACATAACACACTTAAAAAAAAATCCAAAATGCTGGTTGTAAATATTGGTTGAAACAACGAAAACAAAAAATGATGCAACAACATAGCTCAGCAGAATTCCTAGAACTTTCCATAGGTAGCAATATTTTTATTAATAAAGATTAACATTAAAATGATCCTTTTTAAAAAAGGCCATATATCAAACAAAAAATTTTAAGTCCAAAATTACAAGATATTTTTATTATGAAAAAATAGTCTGTTTGAATACAAAGTTGGTTTAATCTCACGCAAAAAAGCAGCAAAGAATTGTGTGGAAAAGTGACTCTTTGGACCTCCCACAATGATTCTTAAAGGTATTAAAAAGAGTGTAGAACCAACTAATATTTTTAAATCTTGATATCCCAAATGCCAAGTTTTATAACAGAATGACATGACAAGTATCAGTAATATTTATCTAGATCTATGTTTCTTGTAATTAAGTTGGAAATTATATGCTTTTTTTTAAATATAATTTTCCACAAATATCAACATCCCATAGAAGAAATGTATCCATCTTCTTTTTGCAAAGGTTTTATGTTTTCCTTCATTTTAAAATCTAAAAATAGCAATAAAATGTTGGTTCCATAAAATGACACCACATTTACTACAATAGATATCTATCAAAAATTATAGGTTGTCTTTTTTCAAAAGGTCAGGTAACATTTGAAACTCTAAACAAGTTTTATTGAAATGGACTGAGGGCAAAAATGGGTCTTTGTATTGTAAAGGTTGCAAACCCTGGGGTATACAGGGTTACACAGTAACTCTCCTGGTGTAATACTGCTTCAACAGTGGGTAGTGCATGGAGGGAAGTTAGGGGAGGGATGCAGGCAGGGAGGGAGGTAGATACAGTGCATGGTGACTAATTCAATGCCATTTATTAAAATCCTCATACAAAGGATGATTATAAGGGACTATTATAAGGTCAATGAGCTTACCTACTTATCATCAACACCAGACATTTTTGGATTATATTTGTGTGGGCTGCTTTAGATTGCAGTTTGATCTATTTGTTTTCTGCCATGCCAGTTGTCATAAAACAATAAAAACACAAGTGTATATCCACCTTTAAAGGAGTGATCATCATCTCTGACTGACCTATTTACATCTCATTGCACACCTCCTTGAGTGAAGTCTTTATGGTGACAGTCTGTCCCAAATGCTTCTACACACCTTTACACACCTACTAATAAAAATAACACATGGTTTTCAATTTTTTTCTAAACAAAAGAATCCTAAAAGGGTGGGGAGCATTTGCTTCCAATCTTCATCAATACTTGCACATATGTCTCTCTACCAGTCTTGCACATCTAGAAACTACATTTTCTTGACAACTTTTCTCTGCAAAATATTAGATAGAAAGTGTCTATAAAATGATCAGTTTTCAAGTTTTTCCCTATATTAATTTCCATCCATCTTCCCCATCAGTTCTGATGAGAGCACATGTTCTTTGGCTGTGTACTGCCATCCCGATAAACTTCAAAAAGCTACATTTTTAATAATCAAAGCACCTTGAAAGCATCTTCTTCCATATATTTGCATTTCCATTTTGGACCGCACAGTGCATCATTTGATATTCAAAACTCAGGATATTGTTTTATAACCCAATCCTGCTTTAAATATTTCCACAACATGTATCCCTGACCTGTCTGCTATGCCCCTTGGTTTTAATGATGCTGTTTGTTCACTAATGTTCACTAATGTTAACAATGAGGTCTCTGAGGACTGTGGCAAATAGCTGTATTTATACAAAGTATAAATCACACAGAGATGAACTCTATTTACTAATAATTAGGTGTCTTCTGAAGACAGTTGACAATTATAGTGTTATTGCTGAAAAGTGAAGCTTTTAAATTCACCATGTAAGTGACCTACACCTAGCAGCTGAGGGAAACCTCTGTAGATGATGCTGTAGTGGGAGGAATATGAAAATAATTACACAACAAATTATTTCTCTCTATTTATATACGAGTGTTTGTTTTACAGTAATCTTCACTATATTTTATATATCCATCCATCTATTTTCTTCCACTTATTTGGGGTCAGGTTGTGGGGGTAGCAGCCTAAGCAGGGAGACCCAGACTTCCCTCTCCCCAGCCACTTGGGCAAGTTTCTGCAGGGGAATCCCAAGGCGTTCCCAGGCCAGCCGAGAAACATAGTCCCTCCAGCGTATCCTGAGTCTTCCTCTGGGTCTCCTCCCGGTAGGATATGTCCAGAACATCTCACCAGGGAGGTGTCCAGGAGGCACCCTAATCAGATGCCCGAGCCACCTCAACTGGTTCCTCTCCACGTGGAGAAGCAGGGGCTCTATTCTGAGTCCTTCCCGGATGACCGAGCTTCTCAACCTATCCCTAAGGGAGGAGCCCAGACAGCCTGCGGAGGAAACTCATTTCGGCAGCTTGTATCTGTGATCCCGTTCTTTCGGTCAGTACCCAAAGCTCATGACCATAGATGAGAGTAGGATTATAGATCGACTGGTAAATCAAGAGCTTCGCTATTTTATAATTATGCAGCCATTTTGGATACAGAACTTCGTGCCAACTTTCCCAGTTAAAAATTCTGGCCTCAGGGGTGGTTCTGGTTGTTTTTCAAACAGGGAATTTGGAAAATCTGACTAGTGGGTGGTCCGATGAAAGAAGCAATTACACATTCTTGTCAATAAATCAATACATTTTCATAACTGTTGCATATAATATTTTCATCCGGAGTTACCAATGCTTTTATGCATTTGAATGTGTACTAATACGGTGCATCACTTAAAAACAGATGAACAATTGACGCATGAACATCATTAATGTCTGCATGTTCCCCTGCTGTTGTGTGATTTTCTGAAGTTTTCTTTATTAACTAGGATTTTTTTGTATGTTCCTGTTTTCCAGGTAAAAAAATACTTTACATTCAAAATATATAATCCTCCTTTATGCAGGGTAGCCAATTATCATTCTGTACTTTACCCTTTCAAACTGAATAACGTGCACACATTCAAGATGGGAAGCAAATCACAAATCTTCCCAAAGGCTCTTTGTGGATATTAAGACATAAAGTTTGGGAGGAGAGAAGAGTAAGAAAAAACTCTTTAATGTGGAGAAGAAGAAAGGACTAAGACACAGCAGGAGGAGAAGGAGCATATTATATTCAAAAATTTGATCTTCTCTGGATTCTCTATAAGCTTGAAATAGCCTATTTCGCATCTTTGTGTGAGAGAATTTGAAAAGTATCTGATGAGTGTGAGTTCCTGCAGCTGCAGGTATGTTTAAAGAACAGGCTCTGCCTATTAAAGCTATGTTTTATGGTGTCTTTTCTCACTTCTAACCACATCTAGTAGAAGACAGGACTGTCTAATCCTGGATTTCTTACTGCAGATAATAGTTTTGGAATTCTGTGTGACAAATGGAGTATTGGGCTTCCTTTCGATCTTCATAAAAGCATTTCATGTCCTCTGTGACAGATGTGGGTGACTATCCAGAGAGGGAAGCAAATGATTGTTCTGTAAAGTGTTCATTATTGGCATTTGTAGCACAAGTCTCCGCTGAGCATGAACTAAAGAGTAACTGATCTTTCTATAGATAGTATATGTCTGTGCCTGCAGGGCTGCAATTGATAGGTGAGCAGAATCACACATAGAGGCAGACTGATGAGTGTGTAATCATCAGTTCACCCACCAAGGGAGCAAGTAGTGCGAAACAGAGAGAGTCTTCTTACGCCTCTGGCTCTTTTTAGTGGTATTTTCACCCAGCTTCATCTGAGTTTTTCAATCACGCTTCCCAGTTTACCCACTCTCCTTCTCCACACACTAGGCAGAAGAGAAACAGGAAGCAGTACGTGAAGCAGCAATGCTGGTAAGGTGAATTAAAACAACAAATTTTTCACACTAAAACAAAAAGGCAAATACCTTGGTTTTATGCCTGCTCTGGTCTCTAGCCTCATTAAGTCAAATTAGGTGCATTTCTCCTAAACAATGACTTCTATGTTTTCTGCATTAAATTGGAAGAAATTCTGACCCATCTATTCTTTGATAATATGGGTAAACCGGCTCATTGAATCATCATCTTATGTATGATAATCGAGTCCATAGTATTCCAGAGTCTGAGTTAGGGGAGCATATAGATATTGAATAAAATGGCCCAAGAATGGAGCCTTGAGGAGCTCTATGAGATCTTTGTTTGTTCAGATCTTTAACTGTCAAATGACACAAGGTAGTTGCCGTCTGCCAAATGAGATCTGATGCAATCAAGAACAACAATGCATAATTTCTAACAAGAGGTTTTCTTTCATAAAATCATAGAAAGGAAGGGCGTATGACTTTTGCAAAACAAGCATGAATGTCTTCACATAATGAAAATTAGGAAGCTAAAACCACAGCAGACAGAAATGTTTAGCTCACAATGAGGTCTGTGCAGGTTTAAAGGCCAGAATTTAGTGGCATATCCAAAGTGCACATTGAGACTGAGCAATTTCACATTATTTGTATTTCCCTAAGCTGTGGTATTCACAATATTTGTTCACATGTAATGTTTTATTAAACTATGACAAGCTAGTGTGCTTTCGATCAGTGTGATGCATAACTGCAGTGCACTGAAGATTAAGGTCACATGTTATCTTTCAGGATTCTCTGGAAGAGAGCAGAATCCATGGTTTGTTAAGCTATGACAAGCTAGACACATCCTGAAGCAGCAAACCAGCCCAAGATCATGAAACCTACCACACCGTGTTTTGAGATTCTGTGATTGTTACATCAGATGTAACAAGATACACATCTTCCTAAAGCTTCCACTTTTGTCCTGTCAATTTGTACAATATTTTCTCAAAAGTCTTGGGAATTTTTGTCTCAAGATATATTTTGAAAGATTGCAGTGGTTCTTTAGCTTTTAACTGAGGCATGAGGCCTGCAGTGTTTCAGATGTTATTCTGGATTCTGTTGTGATCTCCTGGATGTGCCATCGATTCCCTCTTGGAGTAGTTTCAGAATGTTAGCCACTTCTGGAACACTATTCAACACTGTTCTATGTTTTCTCCATTTGTGGATAATAATTCTCACTGTGGTTCACAATAGTGCCAACATCTTCGAAATGGCTTTATAACCCTATCCATATGGATAGATGTGAGAGATCTTTTATTCCTCATTTGTTCTTAAATTTCTTTAAATGTGGGGGATGAAGTTTTGCTTATTGCAATCTTTTAGCCTACTTCATGTTGTCAAACAGGTTATGTTTAAATGATTACTTGATTCTACAGGCCTGGTAGTTGTCAGGGCTGAGTCTTGCTAGCGAAATTGAACTCAGCTTTCTAACAAATCTTGTTAATCACAGGTCTTTCATGATTCAAAAGAGGGAAGGACTACTTTATACAGGCTGGGCTGTTTTGATAGCTTTGAAACCTAACAACATCATCTTCTTTAGGCAGCATTTTGTATTTATTAAGGATGTTAAAATTTGTTGCATGATCTGAAATATTTAAGTGTGACCAAAAAGCAAAAACAAAAGAGATCTGTAAGTCAGCAAATACCACAGCAGTGTAGCTATTCTTATATCTATGATAGACAGAGATTCAGGGTTTGAAGCTGACATTCCTCAGATCTCAACTGATGTGTGTGTGTGGGTGTGTGTGGTGGATGACCTGGTTCTTGCTTCTGTGATTTAGCATGCTTCTTCATATCCTGCACAAGGCCTCACCTCAAGTCAGTAAGGAAGAAATGCTGAATGATTAACAATATAGAATGGCAGGTATATGAGAAAAGCATAAGAAGTGTGATGTACTGCTATCAAAGAACTCACAGGACTGAAAACAGGGTCAGACAGGAGAAAGATTTGATTTAATTTTATGTTTATGGTTTATTTTTAACAATAATTCACACATTTTTCTTACCTGGGAACCTGAAAAGAAACATTAACAGTGACTTTCAAAAGTATTCACACCTTTGAGTTTACAAAACAAGCTTCAGTCTGTTTTATTGGCTTGTGATAAACTCAAACAAGGTAATGCATATTTCTGAAGATGAAGAAAAATGATTCATGGTTTTAAAAAGTTTTTACAAATGAATTCATGTGGCAAACATTTGTATTCAGTCTGTTTTACTCTGACACTGCAAAATAAAATAAATAAAATTCAGTGCAATTAATTTAATTCTGTTAGTAAATAGGACATGGACAGTAGGACAGGGATAGATTTGTGGAAAAATTAAACCTTAGGTAATAAAACAATATCCCAAGCTTTGGACATCTCATGGAGAAATGTTCAACCCATCATTTGAAAATGAAAAAAGCAAAGGACAACTACAAACCTATAAAAACATGGCTATCCACCTAAACTGAGAGGTCCTGCAAGGAGAGCAAGAAACACAATGTGTGGTGGAAAACCAGCAGTGCACGTCACCCTGACTACACATTCTACATACTGAAACATGGTGGTGGCAGCATTAAGCTGTGGGAATGCATCTGGAAGTTGGTTAGTGTTGAAGGGTAGATGAGGATAAATAGGGAGTAATTCCAATACAAAACCTGTTAGAGGGTGCAAAAGGCATGAACCTGAGGCTGAGGCACATTTTCAAGTGAGACAACGACCCTAAAGAAATAGCTAAGATGAAATGGATAACCTAAAGGATATTAATGTATTTGAATGGCCCAACCTAAATCTAGATCTGTTTTCTGTTAAGAATCTGTGACATAAGTTGGACATTTTCATTTTAAAGATGTAAAGCACTCCATATGTGTGCACAGGTGGCTAAGACATAACCCAAAAGATCTGCAATTGTAGTTGCAGTGAAAGATAGATCTACAAAGTATTGTCTCAGGGGGCTGAATACAAATGCATGCACATTTTTCAGATTTCTGATTATAAATATTTTGAAAAAACTCTACATCCTTTACCTCCTACTTTATACATCAGAATGAACCAAATTAAAATAAACTGAAGATTGCTGCTGTTTTTATACAAAATGTGAAAAATGTATCAAACAATATGAATACTTTTACAAGGTATTATTGACAATAGGCGATAGAGCTGTGTTCTTGTGAAAAATGCTTGATGTAACTTTTTTTTTCTTTTACATATTTTTCACCAAATCTAAAATGAAGTCACTGACTTAGGAAAGCAGTTTCCAGCACTGTTTTTTTTTTTTTGCTGTTCCTAAAAGGAAAAAAAGTGATGGATGACTCAAGATTTTTTGAGCAGTACTGTGTGTTGGTGTTATCACTTGTTTTAGCAACAGTACTATAAGTTCACTACAATAATACAAGCTAGACACAGCTCCTTCCCATTTATGGTATAAACAAGCACACGAAGGCCTTCCTTCACTGAGAACACACCCTGTGAAATTATGATAAAGACAACAGTGACACGTGAAAGAACAGTGATCACTGAGATGTGTGAGCATATATTCATGGAAAACAGCTTATATGTACAAACATCTGTGTTTAACTGCTGCATAAAGGTCCTCAGTCCTTGGTAAAAGGTAAAAGTGAGCAACAATTTGGTGCTGAACAATGCCTACGTATTCATTTCCATATAAAGGATATTCAGGAAGAACCGTGTGATTTCTATTGAGTGTAGCTTTAGATACACCTCTTGTAGAAAATGTAACAGCCTGTGTGTGTGTAATCCACTTTGATGACATTTCCCCCCCACATACTGTTGTTTACCCTGCCAGACCCAATCCAATGTCTCCCACAGCAACGGCTGCTCCAGCCAATGAGCAGGGTTTTCTTGGAGTTTGGTCAAGCTGGAGGAGTTTCAAATGTGTGCACAGACACACACACACACACACACACACACACACACACACACACACACACACACACACACACACACACACACACACACAGGCATTCTGGGTGCCTGAGAGCCAGCACTGGGAGCCCAGATTGTCCTGTTAAACTGAGAAACCATCACACCTCAGTTTGCCTATTCACCAGCTTCAGGCTTGGATATTTTCCTAATCCCAACAGCACCATGACAAACCTGATGATCCCTGCTATGCAGAAGGTGCAGGTGTGAGAGATCCTTGATTTAATTATGTACTGAGGAGGAGATATGTAAGCTATGGTGAAGCATTTTAAAAAGATGATGGTTTTATAACCAAAGCCTCCCTGATAAGGTCTATTCAGGGGTTCTGGAGAGGAGGGTCCGCCGGATAGTCGAACCTCAGATTCAGGAAGATAAGTGTGGTTTTCGTCCTGGTCATAGAACACTGGACTAGCTCTACACCCTCACCAGGGTCCTAGAGGGTGCATGGGTGTTCGCCCAACCAGCTTACATGTGCTTTGTGGACTTGGGTTTGCTGAATTTATCAGAATTTTCACCAAATATCATCTTCAGGTGTTTAGGATTAGGATGGTTAGCCTTGGGTAACCAAACGTCCTCCTTTCCCTCTTCAGTTTGAAATTTGTTTACCTCCGACTGCTGTACTTTATAATAGTGGGAATTGGCTGGTCTGAAACTCAGTTTGATCTTTTCCAATTAGTGCAAGTACTTTTGGGTTGCCCTGACAATAACAGTATTTGTTCAGGAAGAAAATTTTAAAAATATGGCGCGAGAGCAACACTTACAGGAGATAAAAGAAACAGATGGTATTGAGCAAAGTTTTGTCTGTTTTGTCCTTTTGAGCAATAAAAGGATTTTCGTGGCACATGCTAGATTTGGAAATGTTGATGGCCTTTTAGACAGCTCTGAATTAAGGTGAGGATCTATAATCTCAGGGGAATTTTCACAGGGATTGTTCTTTTAGTATTGCTTATTTTACTACACATGTTGATATGGGGTGCTCAGGAGAGTTTTATATGTGAGTTCAGTAATTATTTTATTTGTTATAAAATTTTAGCAAAACCCCAGTTTTACAGCAAATGCTCCATATAAATTATGGCGTGACCTCTACTCATATAAATAATTCATGATCAATCAGGAATGCAAAATAGAAATATTTTGAATCCTGTTCTGTTGTTTTCTCAGCTCTTAAAGAAAATTGGAATTGCCTGGCCGAAGATTTAGAAAGAGTTCTGAAATTTTCTACAAATTCTGATTTCAGCATTTTTTAAGATGTATCACAGGAGATACCTTATTATACTTCGGTTGTTTTGGTTTCAGGTTTTTTAACTGCTTATTTTGTATTGATTTCCCTTTCGCCCTTTGTAGGATTTTTACTTATTCTGCTCTTATTTAATAGGTTTCTATAGCCTATTTCATCATATCACTACCTACCACTTATATTAGGCTACAAAATCTTGCCAATCTTTTTGAGTGCAAGCTTTATAATTTTGCTGTTATCCTTGGTTAGCTTCTCTGTTTTCCAGCAAATCTTACCATTTTTTCTCTCCGTATAACACCTCATCGCACACTTTTTTTATTCTTTCTCCACCTGCTAAGGACAGGCAAACTCCCACATCTACAAACACTTCTAACATGTTTGCTTTTAAAGATATCATTGGAAGAGAGTCCCATAGAAATTTTGTATGAGTCATCAAGCTAGCAGCTTTTTTATTTAATATTACCTGGCCTGAGTGCTCAACTCACACAACCATTTCTCCCTGCTTTATCCAGCTCTCTTTTTCCCTCTGTTTATTTCCATTTTACTTCTCATTGTTTCTCTTGTTCATTAAATGTTGTACTTGTGATAGCTTAAGTATTTTATCCTTTTAATTACAGTTTTTTTGCACATGATTCCCATTCCTCTCCTAACATATGGATCAAACAGCAAAACAATGTAAGGGGCTTTCCACTAAAATTAAAGTGGTCTCTATTCATTTTAACCTTGATTTGAGTGGACGCCTGTATCTCACATCATTGCTGTGTAACAGTTTCTGCTTGTCTAATTATAACACGAAGCTGTAATTAGATGTAGTTGTTCCATCCACTTTCCTGTCCTTTTCTATTTGAAAAGAATTTATTCTCATGGTAGTGTTTGAAATGTCAAAGTGATTAAAAATTCTGCAAATATGAACCATCCAATTAGTCAAAAGATAATCACATTATACAGCTGCTTTAAAAATGAGAGGTGAGGTATCAAATGAAGGAATTTTAACTTAAAAAGCTAAAAAGAAACAATGACACAAATGGTTAGATACAAAAGAAGCTAAATTTGTCATTGTTTTAATTTTGAGTTTCTACATTGAGATGATTTTTTTTTTTCTTCAAAAAGACACATAATCTGATTTATTATAGTAGCAACAAAACCTACTCACACATGATACCAGTGACACATACCCAGCATATTTTTGTGGGTTTGTCTGACAAAGAAAAGGCACATGTCTGTGTCTATGTATGATTCTTTTTGCCTGAAGAAAAGGAGACAATAAAATTGCACTTTATTTGATACAAACCAAGACAACTCATAAGCTAAAATTATTCTGTTCCACAAGGTTTGGGTTAAAATACACATCACATTTTAAAAACAAAGTTTCTATGTTTTGCATAAACTTTACAAATATTGATGAAATGTAACACAAAACAAAATACTTTCTATTAGCATATTAGATGAGTTGTTTAAGTTTCATTCATCCAGTTATTTTCAAGTGCTCAATCAGCCATTTTGTGGCTGAATCAATTATCTGTTAAAGTCCACTTTAAAGTTTGATTACATGGGTCAGTGAAAGTAGTGTGAAGAGGCCTAAAGTGACTCACGCTAATGCTAATGTCAGCAAATACTTTCTTAGAATAAGCCTACCAGTGCAAAAATTACCATGCTAAGACTAAGATCTTAGAGTTCACATTTGAACTAAGGCTTGTTTGTACAGATGCCAAAAGTTTTAAAAGAATTGTATTGTATTGAATGTTTTCATCAGTCACATTTATACTTTTTATATACTGAATGTTAAAAATACAGCTGTTTTGTTTATATTTTCAACTTATTTTCAAACAAGTTAGTCATTTGTTACTGTTTGAAATTGCATCTGTAATTTAGGTTCTATGTTCAAGTGAGTCAGCCATTTTGTAGCCTTTATCAAATTTACAACACTTTTCATCTACTTTAATCCACCTAAAATTTAACACATGAGAAAATAGTACCAAGAAGACCTCTAAAGACAGTGTGGCCTAAGTTGATCAACACAAATATTTGAAAATCTTTTCTTAGCGTACTAATGCTCACATTAGCATGCAAACACAAAGGTCTGAGAACTCATATTTTAACTGAAGCTGTTTGCATGGAATAGGCAAGTCATGGTTCATATGCATAATCATCATAAAGGTCTACGGAAGGTTCCAAATGCAGCTATTTTTGAATTGCCTATTTATTTTCGAGCAAGTCAGTCATCTTGTTGCATTGTTCAGAATTACATCTGTAATTTTTTAATCATCATGTAGTCCAAAAATTTATCGCAGGTATAATAAAAGTAGTGTGATTTTTTTTTTTAATTCACTGCGCCACGAGCTGACTTGATATGTTAATGTTGCTGATAACGAATCCTTTTCATACCAACGCTAACAATTGCATGCTAATGCTGTGGTCTGAGAACCCACATTTGAACTGATATATTTTTGTACGCATGCTAAAACTTTTGTTTACTATTAAATGTAATAGGTCTCCATGTTATAGTCACAATATTCATATAACGAAGGTTCAAAATACAGCTCTTCTTATTTAGTTTATTTTCAAGTTTAACTTCAGCCATTTTGCACAAGTTAAAAATACAACTAGTAAATGGAAATTCAGTCAAATATTATATAGGCTACATTTTGATAGCAGCAATGCAGCCTGAGCACAAATAACAAATGTTAGCAAATCCTCTTTTAACAGACAAATATTCATATCATCATCAACAGTCTTTATGATTAACCGGCTTGCCTGAAAAATGCAAAGTAATATATAATAAGAACTATATGGGGAATGTATGTTCTAATAACCACTGTACTAACCACCATTTGCAGAAATACTACAACTCCAAATACAGTTGCTGAATATGAAATATTTCAAAGCTTTTCATGGGTCATATTCATTATTCATCATGTAAATGTGCAACTGAAAATGGGTAGGTGTTTACAAGCAGATTTCTCCCAAATGTAAGACCTGAGTTACAAAGACAGAGAATTTTTTTCATCATGCTGTTTATCCACTCGAATTTAGGTGTCTTTTCAGATGTGTCCTGCTGGTGCCGATTAAAGCAAAACAAGGAATGCTTATCATTCTTAGTCATGCATTCAGAATATTCAGCGCATATTTATGAAGAGCCACAGCATTCAAGTAGTATTTGAAATGAGAAAACACCTGCAACCACTACTCAGTTCTCATTGCACATAACAGTTTGGAAGTGATTGTAAGAAATTGAGTGAAAGACTAAACTAATTGAACAAACATCAAACTGGAGGGGGTACCTTTTATGAAAAGGGAGTTTAAGACCACTGCACAGTTCCCGAAATGAAGAGGTCGTGAATTTATCTCTTAACTCCAAGAGTTTATTTAGCGCATATATTTTTCTGTGTAATATGAATATAAGAAAAATACTGTTAAAATTTAACTGGACTATTTTAAAGTATATTACTTAAGGAAATACTCTTATTGTGGCATTGTAAAATAACAAAATTTTGGGGAGCCAGTTTAAAAGCCAGGTAAAACAAAAGTGTTGGGATGGTCTCGGTCTCATCTTTTGATTTTTCTTTTTCCGTTCTCAAGAAAATACTACTTCTAATTCTAAAAAAAGTCTTCACCAGATCAAACTCAAATTTCTTGCAAAATAGATACCACAGACTTGGTTAAAAGGAGACTTTGATATCTTTTAAGATGTTTTTATGCATACTACATGCAAAATCCACTGAGCATGACTTGTATGGTGTAACATTTGGGTTAATGAGAGCTATTACGGTGACACAATGACTGCCTGAAGAAAACATTAGTGACCAGCAAAAAACTACATATATTCTTCTTGGTTAAAACAGCTTTAATGCACCCTCAAATAGAGAACTACAAACAGAAAAGGTAGGTGGCTTCATCTCTCAGAACACATGCACATGCAGCAAAGTATACATTGCCTATTCACTTTTTTATGTTACTCTAGAATGTTTTCTATAAGCCTGACCTTTTTCTGTTGATCACCCTATACATGGTCACTCTTTTCATTATCTTTTTAATTCCCAGACAGTCAGGATTCTGTAGCACTGTCTGAATGTTCAACAGTTCAAAGAAACGATGACTGTTGCCCTTGGTTTTTTTTTTTTTTTTTTTTTTTTTTTTGCTTGTTACACACGCCCTTTCTCTTGTTTACAAAGGCCCTACTCAATTACTCTCCATCGAGATACTTTCTTAAATAGTCACAGAGACCCCCTCTGTACTGCCAGCACATCCACCTTTATTATTTAGCACCATGGGGACCTTGTTACCATGGATCCTGTTGTCATGACTACAAACAACTACGCAGACGTACAGGAAGCAGAGAAGGATGGAGCACAAAGTTGATGAGAGGCCCTTACGGAAGGCTTAGCCTTTACCAGGTTGGAGATCAAGTGGGGATGAGTTTCAGGGTCTGAGGGTGATGAAGGAAAGGTGTGATTTTAGCTTTCCTTTGTTAAATGAGAAATAAGGGGCCACTGGGGATATGTCAGATTATGTTAGGCCTTACTTTTAAGAGCAAAATGAGTCTGTTTAGATCATCTTTTGTCAGAATGACATAGTAATGGTTTTTGGTATGCATAAAGGCGCTTTAGGAAACTGCATTTCCTGCACTGCAGAAAAAACATGTTTTCTTGTCTGTGCAGCTGTAAAGGACGCAGGGTGATTTAAATCCAGGCAGATAAAAGGACAGTTTTTATCAGTGCTGACATAGTGTCAATGCTTAGAGTGTCGCTGCAGAGATGAAGTATGCAGAGCTTATTGGATTTGAGAGACACTGGAGTGACATCGCAAAAATTTTGAATTGACACGTTCTTCAGTAGCTGTGAACTGTGAGGTCCTGATGTAAAGTAAGCTGTCGACTGTAAGTGGCTTGAAAAAAAGGTGCCAAAAAATATGCACTGATGTTTTCCAGTAATAATGTTTTGGTCATCATGTTCCTCATTGCTGAGAGATTATTTTTTTAAATTCCTTAAACAAACAACAACCAAAAAAGTACCTTAAGATTGATTGCAGGAGTCCTAAAAATATACATTTAAAAAATTAAAACAAGCACCATGTCATAAAACAGGGTGGAAGAGCTGATTGAGCCCAATTTTAAGAAGTCCTTCTCATCACAAAACTGTAACAAAAACCTGCTCTTATTGTTGTCTAAAGCGCCCCCTTGTGGTTTTGGACACATTGACTGTGAAAAATGTATCAGTGATTGCGCAAGTGAAAGTTTCATTGTCTCCTCACTTTATAACATTCGTGTCAAAATGAAACATTTATCTCATCTATGTGGCATGAATATGACAAAGTGAGGAGACAGTGAATCATTAAATATAATCACTGGTAGATTTTTTTTCAAGCGTTAAATTAATAATGACAAAATAGTGAACATTTTCAGTGAGGCTATCTCACACTGCAAAGCAAAAAAAAAAAAAAAAAAAAATCATCCTGTTTATATGAAATAATGCCTAACTTGTATGTTTTGCTAAAAAAAAAAATAAACCCAAACCCAAAGCAAAACAAAAAAACAAGTCACAACATTTGTATATAACACAACCATAACTTGCCATATAATCTATTTAGTTTTTATCCTTCTGAAACCAAAAACTAAGGTGAAATTTAATCTTTTGGATTTATCTTCATAATCTGGTGTTTTAAGCAACATAAACTGTTTAAAAGAACGTTTAACTAAAGTGGAAAAACATAAGAAATAATAATAATAATTAATAATTAATAATTAATGTCCCTTTACATTAAGGTTTAATGAATATTTTGATCATGGATCTGAACCAAGGAAACTGACAAAAAACTGCAAAACAACCATAACCCGGCTGTTTCCACATTTCATCACGATACAACCTGTTATTATGTATGTTTTATGATGTACTAACACAAAGTAGTGCATAACTGTGAAGTAGAATGAAATGCCCTCCTGTACTGTTATACCTCAGAGGTTTGTTAGAGAATGTTAGTGAAGGAAAAGCTTCATGAAGACCAAGGAACACAGCAGACAAGTCAGGGATAAAGTTGTCAAGAAGCTTGAAGCAGGGTTAGGTTATAAAACATCTCAAGCACTAAACGTCTCACAGAGATCGGTTAAATTAATCATCTGAAAACGGAGAGAATGGCACAACATGATTGTTCACATCAACTGATAATACGAGGAAAGCATTAATAAATCAAGCAGCTACGAGGCTGTTCTGGAGGAGCTGAAGATCAGCTCAGGTTGGAGAATCTGTTGACAGGAAAACTACTTATTTTGCACTCTACAGATGTAGAGTTTATAAAAGAGCAAGAATAAATGAACAGATTGTACTGTTGGTTTGTGATTGTAATATGACAAAACAAAACATTTCAAGGAGTATGCATACTTTTACAAGGCACTGTATTGTACTACAGTGGATTATAATCTTATAACTGTATCTGAAAAGTAACAATTAACCAACAAAATTCTGAAAATCAAGTTCATATACAGAAAGGGGAATATTTGAAAGTTTATATCCTCATAATTAGGGAGAAATTACCATAATGTGTAATTTAAGTTTACAACCTATAGTATAGCCGATGGGCTATACCCACTTACATGGATGGGGTGGGGGTGGCTGGAGTTAGAGTAACATGAAATAACATTTCAAATCAATATGCTTGCCACATCTTACTGCCCCAACATCTTATCAGATTTATTGTCTGGGTTTCACACTTTGCGTGCACAACCAGCATCTATTTCTGTGGTCTCAGTTATGTGTGACTGTCTTCAGGAATGAGCCGGACTATATTACACCCTGGTACCTCCCCCAGGAGCTGTGCTAAAGTAACAGCTGATGTCACTCCTGCTTAAAGACATACAGTCCCTGGTGGCTACACCCACACTATAACCTGTCCAACAGTATCTTCAAAGGCAGTGCAGAGAAGGGAGCAGGGCTGCTGCACCTTCCTTCCCCCACCCCCCCTGGAGCATCAGGAACCTGGCACAGGGAGACTCCATGCTGAGCACACAAATCCACAATTGCAGCCTTTAATCCTAGTTTTACAGCAGACAGGAAAGGGGAGGGTTGTCCATTGCTCTTTGCAAGCCCATGTGCCTGCTTGGATCATGGAGTTGCCCTGTCTTCCAACTGAGACCCCCACCTCAGCCAGCTCCTGCTCCACGGATCCCCTGTACGACAACTGCCCACCTTTTGGCCAGCGAGACAGGGCCAGGGAGAAGGAAATGGAGAGCAAGGCTGTGTGTCCTTTAGTAACCAGACTCCCTGGGCCCAGCAGCCCTCTGCCTGGTTTAGTCCCAGCTCTGGCTGAGGTTCAGACAGTGGTTGTTGAAGGAAGAGATCCTGGCTCCTGGCCAGATCGCAGCTACTGCAGCTGCAGAGGGAGCTTGGGAGGACAGGCCTGGGAATCAGAGCTTAGTCCTAGCAAAAACAAAGGAAGAGGACATCAGGGAGGGAACTGGCAAGCAGAGGATGGGGCTTATCGGAACCCAAGCCCCTGCCCGTCACACAGTGAAGAGCATCGCAGTGCCTTGTCTCTGTATGATAACCTCACCGACACAGGAATACCTGACAGCTTCGAGGAGGTCTTCGACATGGAGATGAATTTGCAAGAGCACTTTGACGAGCACACATACACTTCGTGGGGCACTGAACATATCCAAGGACTGATGCAGGGAGATCCTCTGAGCAAAGAGAAGAACGTCTGGCCCCCTTATGACATCCTCCTTCCCGATAGTTGTTCTCGTAAGCAGCACCAGAATCCAGACCAAGACAAGAAGCAGGAGCCAGAGCTGGACTCAGGATCCTGTGTTCAAGAGGACCTTATGCTGTCACTTCCACAACAACGCCTCGCAGAAAGTTCTCCACAGCCCTGCCACAGCCAGGATCTGTGGCCCCTTGCTGAAACCAAGCACTTAAAGGAGGCACCGCTGCCTCTGAGGGTGCCCCCACCTGTTCCTCTGGCTGACCCCTCTGCAAGTGCTCTTCGAAGCATCCTGACAGGCCTCCAGCAGCAGATAATCAAGCAGAGGGAAGAATACGAGGATCGAATAATCAGGTGAGTTGAAATTAGGTATTTGGCTTAAAAACACATACATTCAGTTACTTATCGTGCTTTACAAAAGCATTAATACTCCTTTGACTTTGACAAGTTGGGTTTTTTTTATAACTACACATTATTTATGTTGAAATTTTGCCTTACTGTACAGTATCTTTTATTTTTTATTTTGTTTTTTTTTTATATTTTTCATATTCTTTGTGTGAGTCTGTTTTCTGTTATTGCCTGTCACTGCCACTGTGCTGCGGTTGCACAGAAATTTCCCCATCGTGGACTATTCTGTTCTATTCTATTCTATTCTATTCTATTCTTGTATCACTTTACAACAGTATTTTATTGGTACAAACAAAAGGCAGTACATAGTGGTAAATTGGAGGGACAATGATACATGGTTTTTATACATTATTGTCCTATATGGTGTGCATTTGAATTCAACTTCCATGAGTCAATCCCTTGTAGAACTACCTTCTGCTGTAATTAAATCTGCAAGTCTTTTAGGGTATATGTCTGATAGCTCTGTACATGTTGAGACAGAAGTTATTTTTTGCAAATTCTTAAAAAAAAGCACAAGTTCTGCCAGGTAAGATAGACAGTGATAGTGTCTGTGAACATCAGCTTTGAAGTCTCTCCCCAAATTTTGAATTGGATTTAGGTCTGGACTTTGACTTGGACATGCTCTGGCTTAAAGCCAGCTATTTAGCTTCATCTATCTCCTCATTAACTTTAACCAGCTTCCCTGTCCCTGCTGAAGAGAGGTATACCAACAGCATGATGCTTCCACCACCATGCTTCACGGTGGAAATAATGTTCTCTGTGGTAGTGTTTCATCACACATAGTGTTTTCCATGTACCTTTTATCAGCAGCCTCTCCCACCTATGCTGTGCATCTCAGCAGCTCCACCAACCTCTTGACCATTTATCTGATTAATGCTCTCATTGCCTGGCCTTTCACTTTAAGTGGGTGGCCATGTTTTTGTAGGTTTGCAGCTGTTCCATACTCATTCTGTTTTCAGATGATATATTAAACAGAGCTCTGTGAGATATTCAAAGCTTGGACTATTGTTTCATAACCTATACAATCTTTAAACATCTCCATAGCTTTAACTCTGATCCATCTGGTTTGTTATTCATCAAACCTCTGATACCTTCACAGAACAGGATTTATACTTAGTTTAAATTACACACAGATGGACTAATTATGTGACTTCTCAGGCCAGTTGGTTACAGTGGATTTTATAACATCACAGCGTATGAGATTTTTATTTGTAAAAAAAACTATGTACAATTTTTACTTCACCCACAATTGTTTTCTATTTTGAGTTTGTTTATCCCTTACTGTAAAATCCCAGTAAATTACAAAGATGCATTTTCACTTCAATGCTACATTTACTACTGATTTATGGTGCAATTCAGTGAAAGGTAACACAATGTTCCTCTATCCATAAAGGGTGCATCTACAAAAAGCTGTGCTGTTTTTGTTTCCCAGTCCACTCCAACTTTCACCCTACATCCTGTTTAGCTCACAGAGCTAAATTTTCCCACAGGTCTCTGATAACACATTATGATCCAAACATTTCCTTTATTAATGCAAATAAAACAACAATTTGCCTAACTTCTGTGAATTCAACACTGCAGTTTGTGCTTTAATGACTTAACAGCTGGTTGGTGTAAAGTGGAAAAAAAACATATATAGCCTGACTTGCTGACATATAGAAAACAGCTCATGACACTGGAAAGAGAGCTAATTTAAGGGGCCATGCTGCTGACCTAGACACAACACATACCTCATTTATTACCGATATAGATAGAGCATGTCTCGGTGTAAGGTCACGCATTGGTACTAGCCGGTGAAGACAAGAGGGTATTGCAATTCTTTTAGCTTGACAGGGAGCGTAAGAGGACAGCACCATGGGTCAAATGTTTTTAAATACCTGCAGCTAAAGTTTTTAGCCTTCTCCAGAGGTCAAGCTTAAATCAAATAGTGTAGAAATATTATATTCCTGTCCGAAATGAGCTAAAATAAAGTTGATCACACAAAACAGCTGCAAACTGTCTGCATAAACTTGTACTGGGAGAAACTCTTACACTCTGATTCAACAGGAAAATAATGAAACTATCAGATACCTTTGACAGATGTGTAGTGCTGCTGTTTTGTGCATACAGTGGCTATCAATAAATTTTATCTAATCTTAGAAGTGTATAAAAAAATTAAGGTACAGAAAATCAGGCTGTGTTATCAGGAATGATCCTACAAAAGGGTACACAGAACCAGGACTGGCCCAAGATTGTATGGGGCCTTAAGCAGAATTTGATTTGGGTTCCCTTTTCCTGTTAAGAACATCTGCACCCCTAACACTGGCTCACTGTGCTGTTGATGACGAGGATAATTCAAGATTCAGCTGTTAGGCAGATGTCCCTAACACTTGACTCTGGAGTACATTTAAAAAGGTCCTGTGGCTGCAAAACAAGCCCAAACCATCATGCCTCCACCACCATGCGAAACAGTTGAGGTGTTTGGGCTGATATGCTGTGCATGTTTTTTTTTTTTTTTTTTCAAACATGGTGCAGTGCATTTTTGCCAGACAGCTTCAGCTGTGTCTGATCTGCAGGACTAGTCAAGCAACCATTTTCTCAACAAAGAGAAAAGATGTGCTCCTGAGAACTCTTCCAGAAAACCAGTACTTTATCATTTAACATGCTAACTGAGGCCCGCTGTCTTGAGACATAGCTCTCGATTTTTTTCTCATTGTCTTAAAGCATTTCATAATCTGACCTGGATCTGAATCTACTGGGATGTTGATTCTGGGAAGCTGTTTTAAATTGTTTGGAATTGGTTTTAGAACCCTCCCAAGATTAATGTGCAACAACGGTTGCTTCTTGAAGGTTAATGCTGATGTCTTTCCTTCTTGGTTTTGTGTTAGAACTCACCTGTATGCTCCAGTCCAGCAAACTACCAAAGCTCCTGCTTTTTTTTAGAGGTGTACATGATTCTTGATAAGTTAATGAAGAAGATTAAGAGCAGGGTTTTTCCATGACTGTACCTTCTACAAATTGTGGTTGTCACTATAGTTTTAAATTTCAGAGAATAATCTCTATATAACGTGGTTTAAGATGATTTTACATGCTGTTTTACAAAAAGCTAAAAATGTTAACCCCTTTTTCTTTCCTAACTACATCAGGCAGAATGTTTTTACTGGTAGTAAAAGCTGAAACTTTTTAAAATTGAGATTCTAATTACCATTGCACTCTTCTTCCCTTCTCCCCGCTGTCATTAGCCTGGAGCAGAGAAACGAGGAGCTGCAGGTGGAGGTTGTTCGCCTGAAGACAAACCTCACACAGCAGCGCCACTGGTACCGGGTGGTCCAGGCTAAGATAGTGGAGTCTGAGAGGGCCCGAGCTGATGCAGAGCTCCGCAACGCAACGTTGCAACGCGAGATGGATCAGTTCTTTGACACCTTCGGTGAACTCAACAACGAGGCTAAGAAGACAGAATACATCGTCAAGAGCTTTTGAAGAAAGTTAAATGTAGCGTATTTGATGGCATGAACAGTCTACGCAGACTAAAGATGAGCTTGTCTTTTAAATTCTAACTTTTATGACAGTGTAGCAGAGTGTAGCAGTGAAACATTTTCTTTCCTGTAACAGGTGCATCTCAATAAATTAGAATACTATCAAAAAGTTTATTTCAGTAATTTCTCTCAAAAAGTGATACTTGTATAAATTAACTTCGCACAGTGGCTATTTGGTTCAGCTATTTTAAGGAACGAAATATACATAAGAACAACTGAAAAAAAGATGTTTTATACAGAGATGTTATGTCATGGTAACGAAAACTTGACAACTATTCAGAAGACTGTCATTACACTCTCCACTAGGAGGATCAGGCACAAAAGGTCATTACTAATGAAGCTGGCTGTTTAGAGTGCGGGATCCAAGTATATTAATGGAAAGTTGAGTGAAAGCAAAAAAAAGTGTTGTGGAAAAAGGTGGTCAATCATAAGGGATACCCACATCCTTGAAGGGACTGTAAAACAATCTCATTCAAAAAAAAAAAAAAAAAAAAAAAAAATTACAGGGGGTGGACTGCAGCTACAGTCAGTGATTCAAGAACTAAAGAGAAAAAGCACTGACATATTGCTCAGTCATCCAAAAATGTTGCAATTCATTTGGAAATCAAGGCCTCAGAGTCTGGAGAAAGACTGGAGGCACAGGATCCAAGGTTCAATGTGAAGTTTTCAGTCAACGATGACTGTGGAGACTGGTCATTTGCTGATGTTGGTCCACTGCGTTTCACCAAGTCCAAAGTCAGCACAGATGTCTACCATGAAACTTTAGAGCACTTGATTTGTCCCTCTGCGAACAAGCAATATTGAGATGCTAATTTTATTTTAATGCAGGACTTCACACCTGCCCAACACCAGTTTTGAGAAACTGAAGGTAGGGTTTTTATTTACATGTAAGCAACAATTATTAAATTGACCAGAAATAAACACCAGACATGCATCGCTCTAGGTGTAATGAATCTAATACATAGTTTCACATTTTGAATTGCATTACTAACATTAACGTTTTGATATTTTTATTTGCTGATATACTTAAAAAGAACATCACAACCAACAAGAATCACTGATGTCCACTTTATTAGTTTTGAGTTTGGGTAAAGATGTTGGCTATAGTGGTCATTGCAGTCATACATCTTCGATAGCTCCGAGAAGAGCTAAGGATTTAGAGAATGAGTTGGCCACTTCTCAGGTTGTTTAAGGCATGACAGAAAGAATAAAAATCATGGTGGTGTACAACATGGTGTTTAAGTCCTCAGTGACTCTGTAGTGTCATATTTCTGATTATTCTACACACTGTGCAATCATTTAGGCAAAAAGCAGCTCTGCAGTTCATGTAAAAGGCTCTTCATTGAGTTGCAGGTCTCCACAGTCTCTTGTTGCTGGGTAAACTTCACCCACAGACTCATCCTCTAAAAAAAAAAAAAAATGGGATTCATAGGAAATAAGAACAGCGCTGTTCATCTTTTGTATCACACATACAGGCTTAAAATAACTAAAATAAAATAAAAACACAAAGCAAACAATACTCCGTCGGAACAATAAGCATCATGACATTGCAAGTAAACAAGTCCGGGTGGATTTCTCTTAGAACTACAGTATCCTGAAGGTTGTGACGCCTTCATGCATGGTAAACATCTACTTTTTGTGCTGCCTTTAGGTGGATTCTACATGTTTTCTGATTTTATGACTAATTTTGTGACTCTCCCAGTGCTAAAGGAATGCTTAAGAAAAAGAGCAGCCCATGCATTTATTTGCCTTTTAAATGCTTTTAACAAGAGGCCTACATTTCATGGGCTATAATGTGGCTTGTGTGCAAAATTTTGCAAGAACAAAAAAAATATATATAAATACACATATCACTATGCCTCTCTCAGATTTATAGAATTAGGATCTGCTTATACACATTAATCATCAGTACCTTAAATTGAATTGGATGATTCTTTCTCTACATACAGTACAACATATCAAGAAACAAAACTGTAACATTAAAACTACAGCATCTTCCTGCTGTCTGGAGTAGAAAGCTCAAAATCCACATCACACATGCCCGTTCATGGGGAAAAAAAAAAAAAAATTTCAGTGCAGATGCCACCACGATGGACATCTGCAATACTTTCACCATGCTAGGGGTTCTAATTTATAGGATCAGTGTTGGAGCATCAGATGAACTTCAGATGGTTAATAAGCTTTTGTTCTTTTTGGCGTAACATGCAACAGAGCAGCTAACGGCTTTTTAGTCCGTGACTGCTCTCATAAGATGACGGCAACTTCTTGATGTTTTCTAAAAAAATAAAAACTATTAAAACACAGGCATACAATGCAAACCTCTAATTCTCCACCTACACCACAAACTTTATAGATGATCAAGTTAAACATTCACCAAGAAAAAGAATGTTTTTTTTGTTTTTTTTACACAAGCATAACTTTGACCTCCAGGCAACAGTCTTAAACAAGATCCACCAGATCACAAATGGGAAAACAAAAACAAAACAAAAATCACTGAGAGAAAGAACAGAAACACAAGCTGGAGGGGATGAAACCTAAACAGAGGCAGATTTGAATAGTTTTAATGAGTTGGACGACTGGGGGAGCTGACAGGTGTGTTTGGCCACAGATGCGTTCACTGACTTTCGTCCAGCGGCCCCGTCAGCGTGTCGATGCTGCTGCTGTCTGTGTCCGATGCCAGCGTGTGCTCTGTGGACATGGATGAGATGTCGTTGGCAGAGGAGGACTGGGAAGCGGAACCTGACGCCACATCTGAGACATGATACATGGGAGAGAACCAGGACAATGATTAAACACTCCAGGTGAAACACTTCTGACAGCAGCTCACTTCAGTACACTTCCATTCAGGTTTAGAAACAGTGGCACATGATCTGAACTAACCTGAACAATCTTCTTTCATTAGACCATTCTTGTTCCTCTCCTCCCAGTCCATCACTTCTTCATAAATAAGTTCTGTGCAGAAATATAAAAAGGTTAGGTAAAATGTTACTTTGGGCCTTTCCGATCTGTGAAGCTGCGGGTAAACGAATCTATTTTTAGTAGTAAACTATACAAATGCATAAATTTGAATTGTTTTTCAAAATAGTTATAAGTACTACTACTCCAAAATAAAGTAATATAATCTAAAGGTTCCCTACACAAGGAAAAAATAGCTTCTTCTGCTTTGAGAGGCTTGTTGGATACCTTCATCTGGTCTCTCTTCCTGAAGTATACTATACTGCTGGATAGACATGCAAATGATTACAATCGGAACGTTTCATGAGAAAATGGGCATATATGTGTGTATTTGTTTAAAGGAAATGATCAAAACATGATAGAAAATCTAGTTTCTTGTGCCATGAAATTCAGATTTCAAATTTCTAGATTTCAGAGATTCTTTTTTTTTTTTTTTACATCAGGTGTTAAGTATGATACCTGCGGAAACCACAAAATGTGAGAAAGGAAGAACAGATGGATGCATTGGCAGATTAAGGGGTGGATGTATGGAGGTACACACTAATGGATGGAAGTGTTGATGGAGGGAGAGAGGGTGGAACAGATGGAGAAAAAGGCAGATGGAAGCATAGATGACGAATGGAAAGGCAGATGCACCGATGGATGGATGGATAGACAGCAAAAACAGATTAATACAAGGATGAAGGGACAGATAGACGGATGGATGGATGGATATAGGGACCGATGAATGGATGAATCCAATATTTCATCTGAATTATTTATTGAAAAAAAACAGCATTAGGGACAGATTGTTCAGAGCAGCTTATTTTTTTTTTAAACTTCAGATAGTCATCATATAAACAATGGATCGAGAAATACAAAGAATTTTCCATACTCCATTTTCTCTGTCAACACTAATCCAGATCTGCAAAACACAAAATGTCCCAGTTCCAGACTTTGAGACTGTAGAAACCTTGGAAATAATATGAACAAGTAAAGGTGTAATGCTGCTTTGTTTCCCTAGAGGGCAGTGTACCACCTTTCCACTGCTCGATGGTGTGCTCTCTCTCTTCCAGCTGCTTATCTGAAATCTGGGGAGGTGGCTGCGAAACAAAAGGAAAGGGATCCATCAGGGTAAACTCATGCTCATACTGTGCTAAGAAAGTGCACCAACAGTCTCCTCACCGCGTCTGCTTCAGCAGGGTCGTACCACACGTGGATGTAGGGGTGATGAAGGGCTTCCTCTACAGAGATACGGCATTCGGGATCAATGACCAGCATTTTGGAGAGCAGGTCTCGAGCTTGAACAGCTATTTAGACAAAACAGGAAAAGCATTACCGTGTGTAAATTGTCTTCATCTTAACCAACGCCAACAAAAGGCTGGTAACATTCCCTTACTGTGTAGGCCAACATTTCAACAAAATATTAGATTAAGTGTCCAAAGCTCTTACTTTTCACTTTGTCTTGTTCAGATTCAGAAGGGAAAGCCCAATCCGGGAACAACTCTGTGAAGCTGACGCCTGGATACTGTGGCTTGTTCATCACATAGTTCCTTACGGTTTCCATCAGTCGGTTCATAAACTCGAGACTGGGGGTACCCAGAATCTCAATCACTTTATTCCACTGGTCGATGTCTGGACAAAGCCATTTGTTATGGAAAACTATAGGTATGTACTGCACATGTAGAAATGAAAGTGAAGAACACAAGCAAAATCAAGTCGAGCCCTCATAAGCACAAAGTCAAGTCATGAAAATGTAAGTCATATAAACAATAAATCCATGTTAAGATTTTAGTGGGGCATAAGGTGCTTTGGAGCGTCACGCTAAAAAGGCTAAAATTGTTAATAAATATATTCTGATTTGGTAAAAAACCTTAATCAAGAATGATAACCTTTACAGTATTTTGCAAAAGTATTCACACCAAGTGAACTTCTTTACATGTCATCATTTAGACACAAATTTCAACGTTATTTATTGAGATTTCATCTGGTAGATAAACACAAAATAGTCTATAATTGGTAAATAAATACATACAAAAATCTAATCTGTTTTTACGAAGAGAAACCTGAACAGTCTGGCAGACATTTGTATGTAGCCCCATTGACTATGCTAATACTCCAGTGCACCCAACTGCTTGAGAAGTCAGCTAATTAGAAAATATTCCACCTGTGTGTAATTTAATCTCAGTATGAATCCAGCTGTGTGGTCAAGGCCTCAGTGGTTTGTCAGAGGACACTAATGAACAAAAAGCATCACAGAGACTAAGAAACACACAAGACAGGTCACGGTTAAGAAGTTGTAGAAAAGCTTAAAGCATACTTGGTTAGAAAATAATTTCACAAGCTTTGAAAACAGAGTGCTGATCAACCCCTCATCCAAAATAGGAAAGAGTACTGCAAACCTACCAAACCCTATTCATGCCCGTCTTACAGGCTGGCTATTAACCAAAGAAGCAGCTATGAGACCCCTAGTAATACCGGAGGAGCTGCAGTGGCCTGCAGCTCAGCTGGGGGAATGCGCTGACAGGACAACTGTAAGTTGTTTGCCACAAGCCATGTACTTTAGGAGACACTGCAGACGTGGCAGAAGGTGTCCGAACTACACACACACAACACTACTGTGTGGTGCAAAATGAATACAGTGCATCGTCCTTCAAAAAAACCAACCCTTATCATGAAGCACTGTAGAGGCAGCATCATTCTGTGGGGATACTCTTCTTTAGCTGGTCAGATTTAAAGAAGAGATGGATGAAAGTAAACACAGAGCAACACTGGAAAAAAAAAACAAAAAACCTGCAAGAGGCAACTAAAAGCTTTGAGACTAGGATGAAGGTTCACCTTCCAGCAGGACGACGACACTAAATATACAGCCAGAGCTACAGTGGAGAACGGTTTAGAGCAAAGCATTTTCATGTGCTAGAACGGCCCAGTGACAGTCCAGACCTGAATCCAATTGAAAATCTGTAGAAAAACTTGAAAGTTGCCATTCACATACACTGTCCGCTCAACATGACTAAGCTCGAGCTGTTTTTTATTACTGGGTGCCATAAGGCTCAGTTGTAAGGCAGGTGCACCATGTGAAGAGGCTACAGTCCCTGGTTTGAGTCCCATTTGCTGCATGTCTTCCCCTTCTCTCTTTGCCATTCTTCCTGTCCAGCTACTATTGAATTAAGGCCACTAGTGCCACAAACAACTTCACTTATAAAACAAACAAACAAAAAAAGATTTTGTTTTGCTTTCTCACAAAAAAAACAACAAAATAATGACAAACATGAAAAGACTAGAATAGTCCCAAAAATAAGTGAAGAAAAAAAATTGATTAATGTTGGCATTTTCGTGTGGGTATATGGTGCAGTGGTACGTCAAGTATCAATGTAGGCATCTGTACTAAAACAATCGATAAATATAAATAATAATACATACACTAAATTTCTTAAACACACATCAAGAAGTGGAGAATCCAACTAAAAACCTCTCCATGTTTGTCTATCACAAAAAAGAGGTTAGCAGGGGGCTCAAATCCATCAACTGGATCTTGACATTTTTCCATTTGTGCCCCAATGGAATAAAAAATACAAGAGAAGGCAATTACCTCCCAGGATGAAAAGAGACATAACCTTGGATCAGACTTGTTGCCTCGCATCCATTCAAAGCTACTCGCTTATAAATGCAGTCATTGGTAAGTGAGAGGCGATAATTAGAAACAGAGACAAACACTATAAATGCTAATGATCAGAAGCGTTTCAGTCTGATTCCATCTGACAATTAGGGAGACTGCAGATGTCTGAACCAGAAGATGTCTGATTAATAATCATTGGAGAGAACACATAAAATATTAGTTTAAACCTAGGTCTGCTCTAAACAGCAGGTTTAAATCTATAAATATATAGATCTATAGCAATAACAGAAAACATCTTGACTGACAAATGTGTCTGAAGGACTACAAGACAGAACGCTTTGAATGGAACAACTGGCACAGAGACGATGAGAAGGGTGAAGGATACGATCGGTGCCCTGGAAGATGACGCTGCCTTTTACCATCTCTCCCATGATACACCCCACTGACCAGATGTCCACTGGGAACAGAAAACACACACAAATGTGACACACAAAATCCCACAGACAAAAATTATTATACTGAAATGATAAAAACAAAAAACAAATAGACATTAAACAGTAAGATGTCACAGCAAGGCTGCACAGATGAACGACAGTGTATGGTTTGCTCTGAATGGCAAACACTGAGATGTAAAAACATGACGCCTTATTGTTTTGCTCGGTCCTCTTTCAGAGCCATGTTCTGCTGCTTTCATCATGCGGTGCACATCTTCAGTCTGGCTTCAAAACGGCTGCAGCCTTCCAGGCCTTTTTCTCGCCTACGCTTATCAGTTTACACAGCTGTTGCTCTCTCCCTTGCTTTCTCTTTGTGTGTGAGTGTGTGTGTGTGTTTTTAATAGAGGAAGATAGAGTTTGTCTTTCCCCCTCGCTCTCTTGAGTTGCCTGTTTGCTTGGGAGTGTAAAAAAGTGGCAAATGGCCATTTACTGTTTCCTCCGCTCCACTTTCCCTCAAGCTGAAAGCTCTCTCTGCCTCTGATAAAATCTCCGGAACTCTGCACATAATTCCGAGTCAATTCTTTAAAAATATCACATGAATCATAAATGTAAACTTTGCACAAAGTACACCGGGGATTTTTAAAGGCTGTATGCGTCTCCACAGAGTATGGGGGGAGAAAAAAAAACACCCCCACTCACTCTTAGTGTTTGCATCAATGCCTCTGAGAGCATGATTGGGTTATGTAATACAGCAACAACTAAGGAGTGATATCTGACATAAGGTTTGACTATATAACAAATAAACAAATCTATCTAAAAGGCATTTACTTAGCATAGACTGCTCTTAAAGCACAATCATGAGCTTTACATCTCCTTTTCCTTGACTGAACAGCTTTAGTTTTTCTGTCACTTGTTCCAGCCCACAAGACAGCACTGCTTTCACTGACTGCTCACTGTACGCAACCCCCAACGTACATGTGGACAGACATGTGGCAAACACCAAATGATGGGAACTAGAACCATACAGGCACACAGCATTTAAAAAACCTTTACAGTGATTTACTGAAAGATAATAATCGTCTACATAAATGACTTTGGTGTAGTCGGTAGAAAAAAAAAAAAAAAAAAAAAAAAAAAAAAAAAAAAAAAAAAAAAAAAAAAAAAAACATTATCCAAGTAACATTTTAGAGTAGGTGGGAAAAAAATTAAGATAACATTACTAATATGGCAGTTATAACAAAAAAAAATAAATAAAAATAAAAATCAATACTGACCAGCCTGTTGTAGCAAATTCTAGCCTTCCTCAGGGTCATTGTTTGCTGTGTTCAGTGTTTACTTAAAGTGTAACTAACCCCTCTTCCTCCCCTCCCCCCGGTGAAAGCATAACCCCGTCCCAGACAAATTTCTAAAAAATTCCAGTAAAGTGGGCGGAGCCCAGAGACACTGAGGGGCAGGGCCGCGTGTGGGGTTGAATGGAGGAGGTAAGCGGAGCTGTGGTCAGGACAGAAGCACGGTTGCTTATTTAAAAACTTCGTCACTACATTTAGCCACTTTCCAGACATCTCTTGTGACTTTTTAATCAAAAAGTCAACAAGTGACAAATCTAGCAAATTTTTTTTTGTGTTGTTGGAGACGTTTTTCAGCAACAACGCTCTGCAGCTCTGATGCAACCCTGCTGTGTCCTGAGTAAGCAGAAACAGCTGCTGTGAACACTTCCTGCTTCCTAAGCGCTGCAGTCAGTCTGACACAGTCGTCCATCCTGCAGCGTACCGTCACCAATAGTCAGAGAAGAGGAAACCCATTCCACTCTGTGTCCATACGCTATCAAATAATGCTCGCTGCGGCCCCGCTCGTTATTCCAACTCCTGACTCGCCGCCACTCGGAGTGTGTGTTTGAGTGAGATGGTTTTATACCCGAATGTGGTAATAAGTGATGTAAAGCTGTACGGTTTTAAACAAATAGGACAATTCAACTGCTTAGGTGCTGTTCGACCTAAGGAGGCCAGCAATGAGATGGTTTTAGGCAAAATAATGTGGAACTAAACAAGTTTACACAAAAATGAGACAATTCGCACAGAAACATAAGGATAAAACCCTAAATGACCAATTTTGGACAGTTTATCAGCAAAAAAAAGTTGATTTGGGGATTAGTTACACTTCAAACTGATTGAATTCTGGCACAATATATAAACTTTTGAATTTACTCATTGGTGGATGGGCGTTTGTTTCATCAGCTTATTAATACAACAGAACAGGAGTGTGCAACACAGCAGGCAGAGACCCTGATGGAGGTCAAGTTGTTTGGACTGCACTGGTCACTACTAATTTAATTTAAATTGTCTTTAGAGCTGCACAATATATTGCAAAGTTATAATTCTCACGGCATACAGTATGGTTATCGTGAATAAATGTTGGGTAATTATTTTAGCACCAGGCACTCAGGCTCTTTGTGCCTCTTAAATCTTTTATGAGAGCTGTTGTTTGGTGCAGCATAAAATGTTTTTGAAGGTTAATCGGTAGCAAGGTTGGAAACTCATTAAGTGAAGTTGTTTCCCCTTTTAAAAGAAGACATTTTTAATCTATTTGAGACTGAATCCAAAGTGGGCTTTTTGATCATTTTTATGGCCACAACTTGGTGCATGATCTAGAGAGATCACAATACCCGAAGCATCAAAAGAGAGCCTATGTGACACTTTTACAAGGACCCACAAGTGCTTCCAAATTCCTGTGTTTGTTGCACTTATCTCTAAATTTGTTAAGAATAAAGCTGTATGAACCCTGGCAAAGGCACTGTTAGTGTGTGCTTTCAGAGGCAGAAACCACAAAATCCTTTTAACAAAAACGTTTATGCCATGATTACTCCTTTGGCAAGTTACATTTTGTGATTCAAAGGAGTGTGATGTTTCATAACGTACCAGCTTGTGGTCTTGGTAGTGAAAAATTGACCAAACTATTGTGCACAAAATTTCTATCTAAAATATCTCTGAAAGAATCCTAAAAGGGACTATCTGGGATACATTGCAATGAAAACAAAGAAAAATAAAACGTGAGAAAAACATCAGGAACATCTAAATCAGGGTTTTCTTGGAGTAACAGAAGGAAGGATACAGTCCTTTCCAGGAAAGAGGACTTTATGACAGATCATTTCAGCCATTATGCAGCCAACTGACCACAGGTCCACTGAAGCAGAGTAGTGGCAGATTGAAAGGATTCAGTGACATTGACAATTGCTGATATAACCATATAGAAAAACTAATAGCATGACTGTTTCAAGGAGAACAGACAAATTACTGAAATCAAATCTACTTCTGGGGTTTTTGTAAAAAATATTTTCAATTGTATGAAAGAGGAAATTGGTAAACCATAAAGATTTGAAACATATTTCCATTCCTGACTGTGTCTGAGAATTATCAATTTCTGTGAAATACATTTTAAAATATGATGAGCATTTGTTCTCACCATTCTCCTTATACTTCATGCCCAGAATGACCTCCGGGGCGCGGTAGTATCGGGTTACTACATAGGGGGTCATCATGAAGTTTGTGCAGGCTGTCCTAGCAAGACCAAAGTCAAGGATTTTCAGAGTGCAATCAGACTTCACAACAATGTTGCTGGGCTTCAGATCCTGAGGAGGAAGAAAAAAAAAAAAAAAACTG
The DNA here is from genome assembly GCA_014839685.1 of Anableps anableps. NCBI lineage: Eukaryota > Metazoa > Chordata > Actinopteri > Cyprinodontiformes > Anablepidae > Anableps > Anableps anableps. The sequence goes on from CM026074.1 coordinate 17,460,508, forward strand.
TTTACAGGAAAAATACAGATTCACTGGAAAAAGATTCAACAGATTCAATGTAATCTTCCTAGGAGTTTACATCTCAGCAATTTCACCTGCCCCAGTCAGGATGTTAAATGTGAAAATTCATGACAGCAGAAGTAGAAAAAACACAGAACAAGTATGGCTTGTTTGGAAGTTATCATTTATACCATTTATCTCTAAAAACTCAAAATATGGCAGCACAACCTACAAGACTGCATTTGAATGAACCACAAAATGTCAGGAACAATGTCTGAAGAGATGTGTGACACTTTAAATCAAATACATCATATTACCTGTCAAGTACGGTGGTGGCAGGCTCATGATTTGGGTTTGTTACCCATAGGATCTGGATATCTTGAAAAAATTGAGTTGACAACAAACTCCTTTGTATACTGAAGTATTCTGGAGTCAAACTAGAGGTTGAACTAAAGCTCCTAAATTATGGGGCTTACATATTTACATATTTTTTCCTAGACGTTTTTTCATATTTGATATTGGTTCATGCTGGGGAAGGGACTTAAAGATTTTTTTGGATTTAGGCATCTCCACATTTTTCCTTAATACTTTTACTAAAAGAGATGGAAGTAAAATATGTACCATGTTCTGTGTAGAATCAGCCCGAAGCACAAACAGCACCTGGACTTACCCTGTGGATGATCCCAGCCGAGTGCAGGTGCCTGATGCCACAAAGGATCTGATAGAGCAGGTAGGACATCCTCTCATGGTCCAGGTCCATGTGAATCACCTGACATAAGCTGGCATCCATCAGCTCCATCACCAGATAACTAAATGAGAGGAGGCATGAATGATGCAAGCAAATATATATTATAAAATTAAACTAAGTGGCTAAAAAAGGGGTAAGAAAAATGGACAGAAAAATTAATTTGGGTATAATATTTGAACTGAGCAGATTTGTAAAGTTCCAAAAAACCCTCCGCTGTCACTCACAGATCCTGGAACTCCTCCAGAGACTTCTGAGGCGTGAAAACATTGATCAGACGGATGATCTGCAAGCACAAAGACAGGCCATTAGTTCACTCTGTTACTCTCCATCCACTTCACTGCACTGCACAGAGCTCACTCATTTCTTCTCTCAGGTCTGTTCATTCTTTAAAGTACTTTCTGCAGCGACTTCCAGAGTTTCTGTCAAAGAATGATCTAATCTTACAGCAGCATCACAAATAATGTAAAACTCGTTAAAATCGGCTGCATTCAGATTTATCCTGTTGTGTAACTAATTCAATTGTTATGCCAGATTTATTGAGGCTTATTTGCATCTCTACATCAAAAATACAATTTTGTTTAAAGCAGGCTGAGGGCCTTGCATGAAATCTTACATTTTTGTGGTTGACGCATTTGAGCAGCACAAGTTCCCTGTAGGCCCGCTTTGCGTGGGTCTGGTTCTGAAAGGGCCGACAGAGCTTCTTCACAGCCACTGGTATACCGAGGACCGTATCCAGAGCAGAGCTAGTCACACGTTTCATGAAAAAAGGAAAGAGAAACCAAAGTTAGAAGCACATGTGAATCTTATTGAGACAGGCACTTCTTTGCCTCAAGGTAAAAAAAAAAACAGGCAAGATCCATTTTTTAATGATTTTTGTTTCTCTCACTTGAAAAGAGAGAGATCAGGCTGTAGCCCTTCAAACAATGGTAAGGTCACTGGTAACAATCCAACTACAGGATTATACAATAGACATGTTCAAGCTGAGCACTGAGCCAGCTTAAAATGATTTTTAACTGTATTAATAATGTAACACTATAAACCCATTAAGAACAGCTCAGGTTTAAACATAATAGCTCTTCCATCTAGGCCGGCATTGAGAATCATTAGAAACACATTCTTCACAAAGGTCATCCAGAAAAAAATGTGATAAAAAAACAAAATACCACACTTTTCTGAATCTCATCACTTGAAACTTTTTATAAATACTACTGCTGAGAAAACATTCAAAACTAGATATTAGACATACACAGAAACATAAGCTGGTGGTCGGAAATTAGAAAGAAGGGGAAAAAAAAAAAAAAGAGAAGAAAAATCGGATCTTTTTCTGACCCCTGAACTCACTAAACCAAACGAGTTGCGCTAACAGGCAACACAAGGAATCCTTTTTTTGCTATAAAGCCAAAATACTTCTTGTTTCATGAACATAGAACGCTCTAGTCAAAAAAATACATTCATACTTTCTTTGTAAAAGTTAGATTTTGGTTTCTTTCTGAAACCAAAATACAGAAATAAAATGATGCCTTACTTGTGTTATTAATGCAAACAGCCACTAATAAAGGCTGCTAAACACAGTTCTATACGACCCTGTAATAATATGGTCTTTGTTTTAAAATAATACTAAACAGTGTTTTAAGGTGACTACTCTCTCAAACACATGGTATGATATCTCCTCTGCTCCTAATATAAATAATTAACGACTGCATACAGCAGGAAGGCTAAAAAAAAAAAAAAAAAAAAAAAAAAATTAAATACTGTTAGCTACAATTCAGATTCTGGTTGATTCAAATCAACAACAGTTAGCCCGAGGTTTACAAAAGAAGAGTTTGGAAATCTGACACAAATCTCTGAACGGTGCATCTCTAGTAATCGCATCACCTTGGCCTGTAGCAGAGTTGTTCTACACTTTTCTATCCACTGTCTTGGTCCATAGGTATCCCTGCAAGATGCATTTGACGACCGCAAATCTCTCATTTTTTTAAAGACATCAATTGTACAAGTCAGAATTTGTATCAAATGAAGTGCAATAAGTATTAATAAATAAAGTCTTGGCTGTAAACATGAAATGGGTTTTTTGGAGAGTACTAAATCTTTTTTTTTTTTTTTTTAAAATCAGGAATACATTTCCGATAAAAACAATCACGCCTAATAGCCCTGTAATAACTTGGTGTAGTACAAACGGATGCAACATGACCTGAAAACAAACTGATTCTGAAAGAATTAGGAACGAGGTCTGGAAACTTACAGCACTGAGCTACTTTCGCAGCCAGCATACAAACTAATAGAATCTCACCAGACAATGCCTTGGGCCCCTGAGCCAACGGCACGAAGCTGCTGGTAGCGTTTGAGCACAGTGAAGGTGGAGTCCCCAACCTGGACACTGTAGAACTGACCCTCTGCCTCACTCATGGTGCTGAGCAGTCAGGACCAGCAGCACAGTCTGTCCACACACACACACACACACAAAAAAAAAAAAAAAAAAAAAAACGTGATTAACACTCAAACAGGAGGATAGAGATCACCCAAGGCTGGTTAGCGTGAGATCAGATTACTTGTTTCTTTTCCAGATCGGTCTAAAACCAAACAATCATGTGTTGCTGCCCACTTTCATCGTCTTCCAGCAGAAGAAGAGGTTAATGCTGATGGTGAAGCTGTTAATGTTTTGGTCTGTGACTGTATATGAACATCAAGGTCAACAAAGAAGCCGGAAAGCTTAATGAAGAGTTCCTGAGGCTCTCGCTGCCATCTTCAAACTCAGACTGACACGCTCATGCTAAATAAACACAGACAGAGCACAGAGCATGTTTGTAATCTGAAGGCAGTTTAACGGTACAGGCACGAGCTCTGCCAGCATGAATACATACATGTTGAGAAAACACACCAAATGTTTGTGGGTTTCTAACATATACAGCAGTGTTAGCTCTGATTCCCGAGGCAGTAAGTGGAGGGGTATTATTCTTGGCAGTCATATTTGTGTGTGTGTTTGTATGTGGGCGAAGACACACCATCATGTAGCTATGCAACAGCGACGAGTCACGGCTGTGTGCCATTCCCTAAAAAAACAGCCACAAGTTAAATGGAGAGTGATTTTTTTTATTTTATTTATTTTTTTAGCTCTGACAACGATTGGCTGGTCTGGATGCTCACAGATAAAGTCCACACACACAGAAGCATCAGCGCGGACCTTATGGAGACTTGATGTAACTGTAAAAGTTCTTGACACTAGGGCTGCAAATAACAATTACTTTAGTTATCAATTATTCTGACGATTAATCGGATAAAAAAAATTGGTACATTCTACGGATGTTTTGTTTAAGGCTTTTTTTTTTATACAAATCAGGAATACATTAAAAGATGCAAATAAATAAATAATTGGATTCCTTATTTAAACAAGAAAATAAACGTTCTAATCCTTAAAATGCAATTATATAGCATTCCTTTAGTGAACACTTGATCATTTGTAGCAAAGGCTGCAGCTAAAAAAAATACTTCTCACCTCAACATGTGAAAAGTTCAGCCCTTTCTGCTTGACATAACATCAATACAGTGTAGGGATGATCTGTTGATTTTTTTCTTACCGACCAATAACTGGATAGTAAAAGGTGGAGTTGGGTGTTTTTGTACAGAATTTGAACCAGGTGAAGCTAAAAGTGCTACTTGAGGAGTTTTGGGTCAAACATATTGACAGACAAAGAAGGTTTTTCATCTTAACTGCAAAATTATTATTATTTTTTTGTACAGTTTTGGCTTAATTACTTTGCTGAGTATGTTGTTCCTTCAGCAAATGGCATGCTTCAGAGTCTTTATAGTCCCGTTAATGATTAGTCGCTTATTAAATTAGTTCCTAAATTAATCGATTCGTCATGATTAATCTGATTAATTGTTTCAGCCCTACTTGAGACACATTTTTAAAAACGTTACAATTCTGGACCCGCTTTCTTGACGTCTCAGTCCATTACGTTCATTTCACAACATAACATACGAAAGTTCACAATGAATTTATGGCAGATATTTCGACAGTGGAATGGCTTTTAATATCCTGGAAATACCAGAAACTGAGAACAAAGAGTAAAAGATAAAATGAAGAAAGAAGGAAGGAAAGACAGGATGATGCAAACAAGCATGGAAAATGGAGGGAGGGACCAGATTTAGACAGATGTAATACAGAATAAAGTCAAGAAATACACACATATTTTTCTAAAATCTTTTTTTTTTTTTTTTTTTTTTTTTTTTTTTTACTCTTATCCAGACATGGACACAAAAAGAGTACTGTGTTTAACAAAAGTGCACAGTTTGTTTGGCAGCAGACGTCAAATTTACACCCCTATTATATTCTATAAAATGACGCACCCATGGCTTTAAGGCAGCAGTCCTTTTCAAACCATTCATTTTCAGCAGCTCATGGTTCTTCATGGTTTTTAATTGTTCTTTCTGAACCAGCATCCGGTTTAACCACCCTTACTCTTTTGGTACAACGCTGCTCAATCATGTTCACTTCAGCTGAAAAAGATCGTTGGATTGGCCACATATTTTTCTCCTAAAAATATGTTACAGCATTAATATGTGTGCATTATCTAACCTATGTGTAATAATGTAGCCTTGCAACATCATTGCTGGATGGTCCTTCTCTTTAATTTAGACCATGCTGTGAAGCTATAACAAGGGTGGGCAGTTACATCTCCTAAAGGGTCACATGAGCAGCTGGATATTGAGCACCGGATCATTGACTGAGCTCAGTTACTCCAAAAATATATTGATAGATATGAACTCTAAATATCATAAAAAATTTAATCTAACATGCCATTATGACAATTGAAACTTTAGATATGATATTTTAGAAAAAACATAATTTCCCCACATATGTAGCTTAGGAATGGGTTAATATGAGATTCTCATGATAATATAATTAAGTAAAAATAGAGTAAACAGTGCTGCTCCATAAATACCTAATAAAAGTCTGGCAGAGATGTCATGGGAGGAAATTTTTATGGTTTTGAAAGATCATATTTTTAAAACCTTGATACAACTTGACACCAGGAACCTATCCATACCCTAGTCTTGTCTGATAAAGCTAATTAAAACTATAATTCCATAAAACAGCTTTCACCAAAAGCAGTCACTTGACCTTTGACTTCATGAACCAAACAGGGAATCAACAGCAGTGATCTTTACAAGAAATGATGTCCAGATAAAAGCAGTATATTCCAATTTGGATGAAGAATTTAGTTTATAGAAAATTAATTTTGGATTCAACTGAACACCGCAGGCCAGTATAGGACATCTGAAAAGGCCGGATGTGGACTACGGGCCTTAGATGCCCAGGTCGCATCTGTAATTTTCAAACAAATATCCAAAATTTAATTGGTCAGATATTGCTTAACTGAAAGGCTGCACAATATATCGCACGCATATCATCATTACAAGTCAGTGAGAGCAATATTCATATTGTAAACAAATGTTTGGAGTGCAATATTTTTTGCTAATATATTCCAAGTGTTATGAACCTGCATTTTTCATACTAATGTAATATTTAACTAGTTGGACAGAGTCTCACGGCAGCAGATGGTCACTGGGCATAGGACATTCCCCCAAAATACTAAAGATCGAAGAGTTATGGAAGCACAGATGAAAAACACCTGAAAGAAGAAAATAGGCATATGTCGCAATATTTACCAATATTATCACCATCGCAACATTTTCTAATATCGTGCCTCCCTACTTATTTCTACCTGAAATAAAGTAGAGCTCAAAACAATATTTAGGTTACTTCCTAAATCCTGTTTATGTATTTTGCATCTGAAGATGGATGCAGAGGCAAATGATGTTGCCTAAGTCCATGCCTCATTTGATAAGGAAACTAACCTTGCGTTTGACTAAATTAACTCCACCCTGCCCCTCCAGAATTTTCCATCGTTGCACTTTTTTGGATCATATTTTTCAAAGTGATTTCTAGAAATCAAACTTCACCACAGATCCCTTTATATTTATCCACTTTCTTTCTCTGCTTCATTGGCTGTTTGGATTCTCTCTCACATTTAGATCCACTTCGCTCTCTTCCTACACCTGAAGGGAGAACTGTAAATAACCGAGCTGTCTGTGTTCCTCTGTCTCAGGAACTTGTCGTGGTGATTTTTGGCACTGGGATCTCCTCGCTCGTTTGGTCTTTTCTGGATTTCCCCCAGGTTTCCTCACAGAGAGGCGCGCTGATTTATTTTTCTAGGTACTCTGAATATAGCATGCCTGCTGAGGTACTTGATAAAATATCAGCACGAATAGGAAAAAAACAAATGCTAATGTATGGACGTTACTCAATTATGACAACGTGTTTCCTATTCATGTCTTGACAAATCTGAACTACAATACAGGTATTTTTATTTTTAATCCAGAAATTAAGGGCTTGATGTCTTAGAATGTTTGTAACTGTTTCAGTCTTGTTTAAAATCTGAGTTTAATCTTTGACTTTATTGCATATTTAAACAGGATCTTATTAGTATGAGGTAAAGCTGATGTTCCCATGATAAAACCTGGACTACTAAAGGCACCCTGCAAGGTGGATGAGTCACAGCATCAATCATGATCACATTTCAAGCCCTCAGTGGTGACTACATCGTGACAAAGCTGCTCCTGAAGATGTAGTCAAAATCATTCGTCAAAAGGGCAGTTACAAAATAAAAATGTAAATTACTAAATGAAGTCAAGATTTTAACCTACGAAAATCAACCTGACATAAAAATGTCATGTAAACGACTTTACAGAGAAGAAATAACATTAAGCAAATAACGGCGCTTTCCATGCAGGCAGGATGCAGCACTGAACAGTACAGAAGTGTTTAATTAATGTTAAGCAACAACAAAAGACAGGAGATTTAACTGATGGAAAATATCTGCTCTGAATAAAACAATAAACCACATTCTGGTCTATTAAAAGAGGATGTTTATTCTCCAGACAAACAACTGACTTACAAAACCTTTTTATAAAAACAAAGTCCATTTCAAAGAAGGTCTCTACACTATTTTCTAGGAAACCAAAAAAGACTAAGACTTCTCTTACTCTATAAAGAGTAAAACGGAAAAAAGGTGTAATATTCTATGCAAGTAGCATTGGTAACTTAACACTAGATTAACTGGGTTTTTACTCACGTAACAGTTAAAATCCTGGCGTTATGTCTGATTTTTGCTTAAATTTTACCTCACAACAACTGAGTATTTTAGCAACTGAAGCAAATCGGCCAAAGTCAATCATTTCTCTCTCAGTCCGATGCAGAGACTTTCAAAAAGCCAGAACACATCAGTGTTACTGAATCCTGGTCCTCGGGGCCTGCTGTCCTGCATGTTTTTTTTTTTTGTCTTCATATCTGATTTAAATGACTGGGTGATTAACAGGCATCTGCAGCACTTGACGGCATGCTGAGGAGGTGATGCCATCATTGCATTCAGGTGTGCTGAACCAGAGACATGAAGGACCGTGGGCCCTGCGGAACAGGGATGAGAACCACTAGAATACATTACTGCAATGCTCGGCTTTCTTATCTCAGTAACCATAATGTACAGCAACTGCAAAATTCAGCAGCAAGAATCTTGACAAAGAACTCTATGAGAGTTCACATCCCTCCAGTTTTTGAGTTTCTGCATTAGCTTCCTGTGAGTTTTATACAATTGATTTTAGGGTGCTTTTAATGGCTTTTTTTCATCATTAATAGCTGTAGCTTCCTATTTATGATATCTGATTTTATCAGACAAGTCATCCAGATTCCTCAGATCTTGTGAAAAAGATAAAACCAAGATTGACAATAAAACCCACAGTGAGGCTTTAGTTTTTATTGCCCCCTTGCCAATGGAAAAGCTTTCCGGAGGATGACTGACATCAGACATAAGAGTTATCATTCTTAAATTTTAACATCATATTAGGTTTCCTGTATCTTAAGTTTTATTCACCATTTATTTGACCTTATATTGATTTTATATTATCACAATTATATGTTATTTCTTCTCTTTAGCATTTGTTTTTGTAGTGTTTTTGCGTTGATTTTTTTTTTTTTAAGGATTCTTACATTTTTGAATCTAAGACTTGATCTTTAAGTCTTCCCCTGGTGCTTCACCGTCTTCATTTCATTGCTCCATCTAACCAACTGTCTCTGTCTTATCTCTAGGTCTCTGTGTTATCTCTGTCAGCTTAATATTTTTTGTACAACATCTAGCTTTTGCTTTGAGGTGAAGTTGAAGGAGTAGGAGTTAGTCCTCTTTGAGTCTACCCACTTTGTGCAATGCACCAGCACCACTAGCATTAAACATGTCCCTCAGCATGAATCTACTACCACTATGCTTGTATGCTTGACACCTGGCATAGTATTCTTTGGTCTGAAAAATCCATCTTGATTCCACCAAATATTCCTGTCACTGTGAACAAACAGCTGAATCTCATCTGACCACAAAAATATTCTTCAAAATGCACCTGACTTGTTATAAAGTATGAATGATTTACATATTTTTGCTAAAATCTATGAATAAAAAACAATTAGAAATTACATCATTATAAATGTAATAACTACCACCTACTTATTTAAGCTGCAGAACATAAGGAATCACTACTTCCCAGTATTATACAAAGCATTGTGTATATAAAGTTACCATGTAAAATATTCATGCATGAATTTTCTGTGTAAACTCTGCGATAATGTGAAACCAGAGTACTCTGCCTCAAGGTAACCATGAGAATCTCATAATGGTACATCCCTAATGGTGACCAATAGGACTTTGTGAATATTTTTCTGGTCTGACCAGTTAAAGAGCAGAGGAGAGCTGTGACCTTCACAACAATCATCAGCATCCTCGACAATAACTCATCACGGCTATTGTCCAGCTCATCATGTGCCGAGCCCAGCTTCGGGGTCTGACGTGGCTCTCAGTAGGGAGGTGGATAAGGAGTCAGTGAGCTCATATCAGATTAACATGACCTGAAACGTATGTGTCATTGTCATGTAGCAGCGTTATAAAACAGCAGAGTGCATACATCTACATCCATGATTCTGCTGCTGCTTCAGATGTCAATTAAGGATTAAGTGAAATTCATGATAAAGAATGAAGGGGGTGCGTTTGTGATTCCTCTGCACATGACACGTAAATTCAGTCCGTACAAGCAGAGGCTGAGTCGCTGGCAAGTATCTGGCTTACCAAATAAACTAGATGGGGGGTGAAAATAGTACATGCGTTCATCATATCTGCAGCTGAGTTTGTGTTTAACAGCTGTGGACATGTTTGTTGATCTGATCACGTTAGGCCCAATGAGATGCAGTTCATACGGGCTATATGTAAACTGAGTGTATTGATAACATGATGTTAAAGCAGAGGTACATTAGTGAGGTATGCAAGCAATAAAACAGTGTGACACAGGGCACCGCTGGTATTCGGTGCTTTAACACCAGAAACGGTCAATTCACAGGGCTTGTCTCGCACCAAAAATAACTATTACCTGAATCTACCTAATGCATAACTGGAAACACATTCAGCGGGGCCTAAACCACCAGCCTGTCTCCATTCTTTGGGCGGCAATGCGGTAGTCGGGCCGCCGGGGCTGAGCTGGAAGCCCTATAGTCCGAGAGGGACGACGACAAGAGGCGGTAGCTGCAGAAGTCAAACCTACCTTCTCCTTTCGCCGCTCCCAGGCAGCTCCCATGCATCCAAAACGTGAGTAAAGCTCTTTCCTACTCTTTTAGGAACAACGGCGACGAAGGGAAAAAAAGTTTAAAAGAATCACAGTCGCAATTCTCACCACTGATAACAGACAGACAGACCTCTGGTTCCGAGCTAACTCAAGCGACAGCGCGAGCCGAAACAAGCAGAGAGACAGAGCAGCTAGGAAAGAGGGTGACGTCATTCCGCCCAGTTTACGTTCACGAAAAAAAAAAAAAAAAAAAAAAAAAAAAAAAAAAAAAAAAAAAAAAAAAAAAAACTTCGTTGAGAAGAAAGTTTGTTTACCTGAAGTATCAAAAGGTGCAGAATAACTCATATTTTTAATCTGTGCATGTTTTGGATCTGTTCCAACACGGTGGAAGCGTATTGGAGTTTTGGCCCTTCAAACTATATTAGCCGTCAGCCTCTGGCACCAACTAATCTGGATTTAAAGTAACGAACGATGTCAAGAGCGATATCTACAGCAGATAAAATATTCACTCATAACATTTGACAGATCTTCCCTGTAAAAAAATTGGATAGTAGTGTATGTAAACATTTTGGCTGTGATATATCATTATGGTACTATTCTCTCTGATCATGGCTTTTTTTTTTTTTTTTTTTTTTTTTTAATTTCTTAGTTGGGGGAGCTGCAATTAAGTATTTCTGATCCATTTGTGTGTAAAAAAAAAAAAAAAAAAAAAAAAAAAAAAAAAAAAAAAAAAAAATATATATATATATATATATATATATATATATATATATATATATATATATATATATATATATATATTGAAATGTAGCAGTTATTGTAGTCTAAAATTACTACCACAGGTTATTTACCAGCACAATTTTAATTAGGATGGAAAACCCTGAAACATTTAAATTAACTAAAAAAGGTTAGGGTTAGCTTTAAGAGGGATTAAAGCATTAAATAACAAGTATATCTTACTATACTGTGGATTTTAAATTATTTGTCATTATTTCCTCCCTGTCATTTCACTTTGTTCACCATTTACCATAACCCAGTTAATGGCCGGAATTGTTATATGATTTGATTTTATCAACACCAAAAATGTAGCTCAAGTTTTGAAAAACTAACTGGGAATAAATTGTATTATATTTACCGTGTAGAAGTCACTTTATGCAAAAGTATATAAAGAAAGTAGTGCCATTTAACGTTCCAGTAAAAATTCCCATGCCCTTATTATCGAATAATATTAACTGTGGAGTTTTTATTTTTTTATTTTTAGTTTTAGGCCTTTATTTAGTTTTTAGTTAATCATATAACATTTAACTCGAAAATATTTCAAAAATAAACACTCAAAAAGTTTATAAATAGATTTTCTTTAATTCACACAGAAAAAATTATAAAGGCTGGCTCAAACATAAAATACACCTCCAATAATGTTTGAATAAAAGACCCTAAGTAAGATGTACATATATGCTTTCTGAAGACATAAAAAATTTGGCAATCTTAATTTAAATTGGTTTGAATCTTGACTTTTAAGTACAAGCCATACATTTTCACCAGGATTAAAGTTGTGGCCATTCCAGAAGGTTAATGTTAGCCTGCTTTGTCATTCCAAAGACAGTCACAATATGTGTTTGGGAATACTCTTGCTGGGACACCCAATACTGTTTAAGTTATGAACATCTTGCTATGATTTCAGGTAAAATTTGGGAAGTTGGAGGTAGTCCTCCATTTTTATTATTTCATCATCTGCAATGCACTAATACTGCTTGGAGCAAAACAGACACTCAACATGATGCTACCACCTCCATGCTTGACAGGTGATGCAGTTTCCCTAGGTTTAAAAGCCTGATTTGACTCTTCCAGACAATGTTCTTGTCATTTAAGCCAACTAGCAAAATTTTTATCTTGCTTGACTATACAACTTTTCTCCAGATGGCACTTGACTTGTCCATGTGGAGAACCTGAAAACTCAGTGGAGCTTAAAGGTGTCAATTTTTGAAGTTGCTTTTTTTCTTGGTCAGCACTCACACTCTCCTTGGTAGAATAAAACTTACTTCACTCTGGGCATTGACACTGGGTTTCTTTTCATGACAGGCTTGAGCCTGTGGGTTCTTTCTGAACATTTTGACCAATTACCTTTCATCTAAGGATGACAAGTTGGATTGGAAGGCTTAAACTTGGATACAGTTGCATATTCCAATAGGACAATGACACAAAGCACAAATCAAGATTGTTTTGTGAATAGACAAATCAGGCTAACATTCAGCATTTGAAAAGCCCTGATATGCCCAAAAATGCTGAAGATTTTTAAATGCTGGATCCATGACAGGATATTAATCCATTTAAATAAACACTATGAACAGTCCAACAAAGAGTGAACAACACTACAAAAAAAAAAACAAGAAAACACAACTTGACAGTTTAAAAATAATGTTTCATTAATTTATTGATTGGTAGTGCTTATTTAGCATTACAAAACATACAATATAAAATACAATCATAAAGATGTCAATCAAGTTATCTTTATATCCCCTATAAAAACAAAAAAACAAAAGAAAAAAAATCTGTTATATACAGAATATCATTGTCATAGGACGCATACAAATAGTTGTCAAAAATAATGAAGTTCTTTATTATAATTAGTTTTTCACTGCATGAGTGCTTATTTTGCTTTTGCATATTCCCTATGGCAACTAGAAGTATAGAAACCTAAAAAAAAGACCTGGATAAACACATTTGAACTGGCCTTTATAAAACCATTTAAATTAAAATATAATTATTATATAAAAAAATAAGATTATAATTCACTGGTTCTCTAGTCCCAGTAATTCGATGATTTTATAACAAAATTTAAATTTCTGTTTTTGAATTTTACAATAACGGGGTATATCCTTGTATGTCCATAATGGACATACAAGATAGGAGGAGAATTAATGACCATGTCACAATGTACATTCAAAATCCAAGTTTGCGGTCCATATTGCACAATTGTAAACACTTCAGTGTACCATTTCAGTTCTTTACTGTTATTCATGTGACAGGTTTTTGGCTCAACTAATGATAAAAAGAGGCACAGAAGGTTTCTTTGGCTGTGAGCATCATTGAGAATGCTTTATGGATTTTTCCATAAAGCCATGGTCAGATTTCACATTTAAGTTTTTTTTTTGTTGTTGTTTTTATCATACTTTTTAAACCCTTCTTTGCTCTGCAGCTTTCTCTTTAACTCACAGTATCATCCACACACACAATGGTCCCCATTCTTCACCCCACCCCTGCCACACACACCCAATGTTTAATTGCACAATTGCTCTGTAAATCACCCAAAGCCACCTGTCTCATCTGCTGGGCTTTGTAAACTGTAATTATTCCACAGTCACAGACTTGGCCAAGTTTCTGGGACAGTCAACCTGGAAAAAGAGAGAGAGAGCATTTAAGCAAATTACATTAGATCAATCAATGTGAGTGTACAGTAAGCTGACCAAATCTGGACACTGTACCATATCGGGTGAATGGTTCAAGAAAGTCATCTTTGAATTCAGATATAAATGTTAGCTCTGAGAAATGTACACACTGTATGACAGCTAAGAAAAACTTCATTCTATTTTACATTGAAAAGGAACAGAACCATTTTTCGAATAGATGCAAATTTAATCAGTTGCCACAGACAAAAAAGCAAAAATCTTTGAAAAGAAACGCCCTGAGGTAAACCTCAAACACTTTGCACAGATTTGCAACCAGATTTAAGTTAGAACTTTGACTAAGCCATTCTAAACCTTAAAAGGATCCACTATTTGTTGTAACAATAGACTTTATTTAAGAAACATTTTGTCAGATGTAAAAACAACACAGTAAAAATACTGTAGACTGTTTAGTTTTTTATAAATTTAAATAAATTATTGTCACACTAATGCTGCCAAGTTGCATCCTGGGTAGATGACATATGCAATGTCATGTTCTCGCTCCGTCCAGCCAGAACAGTAATTTTTGCTCAATAAGTAATGTTTAGCCCTTTCAATTTGAACCTGAGTGCGATGAAATAGAAGGCAATGCAGAAACGACAAGGGGAAATTAAAATGTGGCGGATCAAATGGATGAAGAGGAAAGAGTCGATCAAAAAATCTGGTGTTTGTGCGGCTGCTGCTTGGAAATGCCAAACCGAAAGAAAGGAGATGATGCTGCAAAGAGCTCCAATTTCTGACTCAAGCTGTTTATGGTAACCATAAAACATTTTATGAAATAGATAAGAATTGTGTGTTGCAAAGACTTAAAGATGCTTCATTGTCACTTTAAACATCTATTCATTATCGGACAGGCATGTATTGCGCAGGTGAAAAAATGGCGACCTCTGTAGGTGAAAAAAATACAATAAAAATATACAATTTTTGAAGTAATTATGAGTTCTTACGTATAACAAACAACACATTTTAGGTTAATAGGAAAATTACAGCATATTTAGGCCAACATGTTCAACTCGTCATGGATCCCATTAACATGCTTTGATCAAAACTATTCCTCTGTAGTGGTGTCTGCATATTTATGGTCATTGCTCTGTGGGAGGGTGAACTCCTTTCCCAATTTGAAGTCTTTTGCAGCTGAAGAAAAGCTTCCCCACAGCATGATGCTGCCACCCCACTATGTTTGACCTTGGGAATGGTGTGTTCAGGGTGATGTGCAGTGTTGGTTTTCTTGCACACCCAACATTTTGCATGTAGGGCAAGAAATTCAATTTCAGTTTAATCTGACTAAAGCACCAGCTCCTGCATCTTTGCTGTGTCCCCTAAACAAATGCACTCTACATACTAAACAAGTGACCTCTGAAGGCAATTGGTTGCACGGCAATTTATTTATGGATGTCAGACTATCAGGGAGCTGAATGCAAAAGCATGGCAAACTTTTCAGATTTTTTATTTGCAAAATAATTAAAAAACATGTAATATTTTCCCTCTACTTCACAGTTATGTACTACTTTGTATTGTGTGTTGAGTTGGTTACACACACCAAATAACATACAGTTTTTTCTGCACTGCCTCCTTTTCACTAAATTAGTAACAAAGCCAATTTTTGATTTATTTTTTTAAACTGATCTATTTAAAGCGATGTCACTGAATATTTTATTGTATTAAATCACACTGACCTCTGTATTTTCCATACAAGAGTCAGAATGATGTCACTGATGTCTTAAAGCGATGTCATTTAATGTTTTATTGTATTAAATCACACTGACCTCTGTATTTTCCATACACGAATACATCAGAATATCTGATTCTGGCACAAAATGTCTCTCAAAAGGTCTGATGTATGTCAAAAGTTCTTGTACATAAGAAAATCTGCTACTTACATCATATCCTCGCAGGACAGCCAAGTGGAAGGACATCAGCTGTAGGGGGATGACACTGAGGATGCCCTGCAGACAATCCACAGTTTGTGGCAGCTCAATGGTCTTGTATGCATCTTTCATCACCTCTGAATCATCCTGACAACACAGAATAATGGGTCGGCCCTGTTGGAGAGAGAAACCAATAAGTTGCACACCTTAAGGATTGCGTCTTACCAACTGTATGGGTTCTTTCATGAAAATGTGTGTGTATTTAGTTTTTTTTTTTTTTTTTTTTTTAATAAATTCAGGACCTACCGATCTGGCAGTGACCTGCTGCAAAGCATTTTGACACTTAGTGTAGCAGCCGTCACGCATGATGATCATGATGACTGGCATGTGCTTATCGATGAGTGCCAAAGGACCGTGCTTCAGTTCTCCGGCCAGGATCCCCTCTGAGTGCATGTATGTAATCTCCTTGATTTTCTACAATAAGGAAAATAAAACGTGTTGAAATCACATTATAGCTGTTACATTAAGTAAATATGTGACTCTAAATCATTTTTTAGTCTGTTGCATTTGTTAATGTTAGGTGTATCAAAACAAAGAACATATAAAATTAACATTGATAATGTTCAAGTTATTCCAGTGAGAGACTCACCAGCGCCCCCTCAAGGCAAGTGGCGTAGTTGTACCCTCGTCCCATAACCAAAAGTGACCTTTGCTGATACAGCTCATTGGCTATGGCCTTAATCTTCTCATCCAGTGACAACACCTTTTTTATCTGCTCTGTGAGGGTATATAAAAGTGAGCCACGGTCACACAGATATCTTATGGTTTTAAGATCTACTTTTTTACACAACCTCATCCATATTTAAAGAGTTATTTCTGTTTATTTTTTTAGATTTTACAATTGGTAATACTGACCTGGTAGCATCTTGAGGCCGTTAATGATCTCCAGTCTTCTCTTCTGTAGTGAGAGTCTGTCCTCACTCATCATCAGCCCAAACATGATGAGGGACACAAACTGACTGGTATAGGCCTAGAAGGGTTGCACACAGTAAACATTTGAATAAAGCCTATCTGGTTCAGCTTAAACAAACACTGTATCAATATACACAACTATATGTTCATATTCCTTGACTTATTCTTTTATTTTTTACAAGTTAATCAAAAATAATTAGCTTGTATATAAATGAAAATTATTTGGTTCGTTGAAGAAGCTTTACGGTTAAAAAAAAATCTATACATACGTGAGACTAAAGCTTTTTTATTGAATGTAAAATGTTTCTTTTAGTGTTGAGCTGTATTTCCCAAGTATGACTTTTGCTAAATAATATGTAGCACTGGAGAGAAGTTAATATATACTGATCATAAGCTTGAATTCCAGTTTGGCTTTGGTTGCTTGTGAACATTCCAAACAATTTTATTTCTTCTGAACATGAATCACAGGGCTGAAACTTGGACAGCAGGGCAAAAGCATATAGAAACTGGTTTTGGAATGGATAAAGGAATGTGCTGATGGTTAGAAAAAGCATGTAGTTTCTGTGCAATTTGCTAAAGGACATTTTGGCAAATATTAATGAGTATGTATGTGTATATTTTGGCCTGTGTGTATAATGACTCTGTGTGATTAGAGACAATCCACAATAAATTCTCTGAAGTTGTTTGTTTGTACAACCATTTCATTCAGGAAAAAGAACAGTTCATATAAGAAATCAAAACCCCTAAATTAACATAACATTAATGTTCATGATGGGTATATGTATGTATGCTCCAATTCAAATGGAAAAAACCTTCATAATAGTACAATAATTGAAAATATCACTAAATAAAGACTAATTACGCTGTGTAAAGTGTACCTTAGTACTAGCCACTCCTATTTCCGGTCCAGCATTGATGTGGACCCCACAGTCAGTCTCTCTGCAAATGGAGCTCCCCACAGTGTTGGTGATACCCACTGTTAGAGCCCCACGATCCTTGCAGTATCGCAGGGCCATCAGGGTGTCTGCTGTCTCTCCTGAAAGGGCAGAGAGAGTGAAACCTTATGCTCATATTGTATAATTATAGAACATTAAGGTCAAGTTAAAAGCAGTACTTTGCATAAAGTTGTTTCACATGAGAGGTGAGAAGTTATTTAAAGACATTGTTAAGATCAGGGCTTTAGATATAGACAGAAAAATGAAAAGAAAGAAAAAAACATGAGCTCTGATGATTCTGGGTTATTTTACCTGACTGGCTGATGAAGAAACAAACATCATCTCTGAAGACTGGGGTGTTGCGGTCCAAGAAGTCGCTGGCCAGCTCCACCATGACAGGCAGTTCTGTCAGTTCCTCCAACAGCTGTCTGGTCTGAGCAGAAGAAAAAGAAAAAAAAGCTATTTTATTAGCATAGTCATTTCTGCCATTGATGTTTTCTTGTTTTGATCACGAAATGTCAAGAAGTCTTCTGAAAGCATAAATGACAATTGACTGGCTGTACTTACAGCAACTGCAGCATGGAAACTTGTGCCACAGCCTATCATGATTAACCGTCTGCAGCGCTTGATCTCCTTCAGGTGGTCCTTCAGGCCACCAAGAATCACTTGGGAAATAAATGAAAAGACAGTTTTATTTATTGAAACAGTCTACCTTGACAGCTTAGCTTTATATTTGCAACACTGGAAATTTTAATAATCTACCATATTCCTAATGGCTATAAAAAAGGCTAAGAAAGCATGTAATGATTAAAAACAGGACTTTTTTTTAAAAAAAAAAACAAGACATGTGATTACCTGTATTAGTGTCAAAACAAATCCGGCCTCTCATGGTGTTAACTACTGATTCCGGCTGCTCAAAGATCTCTTTCTGCATAAAAGCTTCAAAGTTTCCTGCAAAGAGGGAAAATACACCAGGATGATACATGATGACTTGGAGAAATTTACTTAAAAAAAAATTTATATATATATATATATATATATATATATAATATATATATATATATATATATATATATATATATAGATTCAAGCACCCTGGCATGCTTCTACAAACATTTATGAAAATGTGTCGCTCTAAACAGCTCATAGAATACCAGCATGGTACCGTGACATTTTCTCACCACTGAACATTTTATGGTTAATAGTTAGTGTTGTCATAACAAAGTGGAAGTGATTCTGAACAGCAGCAACTCAACCACTAGTAGTATGCCATGTAAAATCACAGAGTGAAGAGGTGGCAAGCTGAGGCACATAATATGCAGGAGGCATCAACTGTCAATAGCCACCTGCCTGCAAACTTTATGAGGGCTTCTGATTAGCTCAAGAATAATGGAGTGTAGGCAGCTTCATGGAATAGGTTATCATGGCTGAGGAGCTGGATCCAAACCTGATATCACCAGTTGCAATGCAATGTGTTGGCACACTGGACTCTAGGGCAGTGGAGCTAGTTCTTTGTTGGAAAATCATGCACTTTAGAAAATTTCATGCACCCAGCTGCTTGTGAATGGGCCTTTCTGTGCACAAAGCAGGATCCATGAAGACATGGCTTAGCAAAGTTTTTATGGAGCATCATGACTAGTCTGCACAAATTCCTGACCCTGACCTCTGAAATGAATTAAAGCAGAGACTGTGTGCCAGGCTATTTTGCCCAACATCAGTGTCTGACCACACACTCTCCTGGAACAATGGTCAAATATTCCGATTAACTGTGAGCAGCCTTTCCGGAAAAGAAGAAGCTGTTACAGCAGCAAAAGATAGGCAAACTTTATATCAGGTAATGGGATATCATTACATTTCATGAATGTAAAGTGTAGTATTTGAAAATGTTTGGCATTTTAGTTTAGATAGTATTGTTGTTCGTGTTTAACTGAAAAATTATGAGAAGCATAATGTTTTCCCCTATTCAGCCAGCAGAGGGCGAGCAAGTATCAGTCTATGACATGGATGTGACTCAATATCATAGTGCAGAAAGCTCCACATAGGCACTCATCTGTTAAGTTTTACTCTCTTCCAGTAAAACTTCTGCCAATTAAATGAAAACAAAAGCAATTAGGCATATAGAAAAACTCATTTGCAACAATTTTCCAACCTTTCATGATCTGCTGTAGCTCCATCTGCAGGGTCTGAATTGCTCTCACTGGATCATCACCGGCCTGCCGGTTAACCCTGTGGATGGAGAGTTCACCTCCTTTGACAGCTGCAATGTCATCATCCTCCATGTACAGCACTTTGTTAGTGTGCTCAATGATGGCACTGTGGATGCAGAAAGACAGGAAGGATGCAAATGAACATAGAAACAGAAATTTGCACTAAGATGTGGGTGCAGATGAGAAAAAGTAATGGCTGTATAATGATGAAAAATATGGCTCCATGCTTGATTCACAAGAGAAATACCTCCTCACCTCGCATCAGAGGCAAAGTAGTACTCCACAGCCCTGCCATCTTCATTTGAGTTAATGGCGTTGGAGGAGTCCATGCGATTATGGCTGTTCTTCTCGTGAACATCCTCCTTGAGGTGACCTACAGAGTTTTAAGTCAAAAGTCAATGAGTTAACTCAGACCTTGAGGAAGTAAGAAATCTTTGCCTTACCAGATTCCATATTATTAGTGATCTCATTAACCAAAGTCTCACTGTGTCCCATAGAAAAATGTCTATCTCTCACGGAAAGCTTTCTTTTATTGTGTTATTTTTCTCATCCTTTTTTTTTTTTTTTTTTTTTTTTTTTTTATCAATTAATTGTTCGCAAAAATAGAAAATTTTAAGACAATTCAAGAAGCTTCCTCTTTCATTACACTTACAAAACACCTGACTAGAATTTTCCACCTAGCTTGAAATAATGTAATTGTGCTGCTTTGGACTTTGGACCTCTGTTATATGGATCATTAATAACTCCAGATTCTGCTGATAAGATAATGCAGAATAATTCCTAAGCAGAAGAGAAGTAAAACAAACAACAGATAAAGTAAGCTGTTGCTAACACTGTCCACATATACAGAGCATAAACGATTTTGGAGTATGCATATGCCAACAAAATTAGCAAGGTGTAATAAAGCTTTAAAAATTACAGTTGCTAAAGAAAACATTTGATTAGGTGGAGTTTTCTCTGGTTGCGTGGAGCCAGTCAGCTGACTAAAATTAAACTTCCACGCTTTGCCTGTGTTAATCAGACAAACAGGGCTGTCTTTACACATCTCTAATCACAATAAAAATGGACAGTGATAGTGGGGAAACTAAAGGAATACCAATCAGCATTCTTATAAAGGTAAAACTGTTTTAAAACTACAGTTGAAAACTTACAAACGGCAGCTGACTGCTGGTTAGCTACCCAAGCAGATAGACCGATGAATTACCCAGTTAATATTAGCTTAGGGCACTTGTGCTCCTCTAGAATAAATAGAGCAGAACAGCAAAAAGGTATAATATTCTGCAAAATAAGTATGTTTGCTTAAAATTGTTTAACAATTTGTCCAGTGTTTATTCTATATTTTTACTTAGGTTTATCAATCAAAATAATCCAAAAAGAAATAATATAATTTTAACTGTCACATTTCTATATGTTATATTTTATTACCACTAAGGGAAATTTGTTGCTTTTCAGTTTTGAATGAAAATGTTTAGATCATGCAAGAGATTTCTGTTAAAAAGTTTGTTTAAATGTGGCATTTTTTATCCAGGGCTATCATACAGTGAGACATCTTAGTGTCCTATCCTTAACTGAAGTAATGAATGAAGTAAAGAAAAAGAGTTTTCTTTACATTTAATTTTAGCATTGAAGAACAGCTGTGAAAAAGACTACACTGAGGTATTCAACAGTAACTCTAAAAGAAAATGTGTTTCTAGGAAAGTGCTCTGAAAAAAAAAGTAATTGCACAATAATCATCAGTGACCTAAAACATCTCATGTTACTCCAACACAAGATCTTTTGGCAGACAGTGTGGGTTTGTTTCTGCTGGCTGCAGCAGACAAAAATCAGAAAAGCTAGTTGAAACTTTAACCCACAGAAAAAGAGACATTTATGCAGAAACATGGGAGAAATATTTTTTGTATGTGATGTCCAGTGTTAGCAGTGTCATATCTGGTGCTTGAGTTAAAATCAAAACTCTGCGTAGCGATTGTTTTACTTAATTTCTATACTGAAACGGTGCATTTAAGGAGTAAGTGTGGTAATTTAGTTTCTTATTGACAGAGATTTAATGATCCTTCTTGAGAGGATTATCTCTGCAACCCAAGAAAGTTAGCAAGAAAGCTTCAGTCCAAAGCACATTAAAAACATATTAATGACTGACTCTTGTTCTTGTAAATCTCTCTTTTAATCAATCTCCTTCAGATTGTTCTACTGTTCTAAATATTTTCAGCTGCTTTATGCATGCAGCTAAAAGAAGAATAACAACTATTTGCTGTTTATTCCTGTTTGAATTTGCTAAAGTTATGGTTCATCTGTATTTTAGGCTTAGGACTGAGAGAGCAGTACTTCAGAAACTTATGTGACATATTTATTTAACAACATTTACTGGACTAAGCTGTGAACATTAACAGTGAAGTTTTTGTGTATTTTTTCTATTCTTTACATATACCTAATCTGACCATGTTCTTGTATTCAGGCTTTTTTGCAGAAATATGAATGCACAATGCAAATAAAACTTGCGTAACTTTACTTTGCTTGTATAATCATCTTGTATAAATATCCTGCGGTACCTCTGCAGTTATGGTGTTATGGGCATGGCTGCTGCAGGACAAACTGACCAATTCTCCTTGCTTTTATTTTATTTTATTTTTTGTATTATTAGCTGTTATTTGAACAATATGTTGTCTCTCTGTTTTTTACTCTCCATAGTAGCTACATCTGGTCTGGTGCTCTGTTTAGCTGATAAAACCTTCTTGGACTGGAGCATCGGCTAAGCTAGTGCTGCCAACAACTTAACGTTTTCCTTCTATACAGCAGATGATGCACTTGGCTCTGTCTCTCTCCTTGACATAGCCGAAGCTTTTGTGGTGACAAAAGTTACTATGTGCTCTCTTTGATCTAGTAGCCTTTAAAACTGGCTCAGAGCTTATCTGTTAAGATGTCTTTCTCCCAGATGAAGCCACTAAAGGAGCTATTACTGCAATTTACTTCCTACTTTTCTCGAACAAAGAAAGTACTCCTTGATGGTCCATGCACTTTTCGTTGAATTGTTTTTTAATTGAGAATCAAAGTGAAATTTCATTATTCATTTTCATGTGAGATTCAAAAAAGACAATATATCGGTCTTTTCTGTATGTTTGATTTTACCCTCACATCAAAAGTCAAACATTTATAAAACGCTCTGTGACCTCACTTGATTTTGATATTTACGTGACATCTTGTGCAATATTCTGCTCCCCTGTGAAGCTCCATCCCCCTGTGTTGGAAGCACACACTGCAGCCAGAGAGGTGGGGATTTGATAGTCTTAACAGCACTGATGGCTGAAATATTTCTGATGGTTGAAATATTGGGTTCCCACAATGCAACTTTGGCAAATAAGGACCAAATGTCTCCAAATTTACAGAACAATTGTGTATGATGTGAGGAATGAACGACTCAAAGCACATGATGGTGACTCCCTGTCCCATGGGGTAACAAAACATACACGGTGTGAGGGTCAGGCTGAAATATGCTGTTCCGCTTTGATGTGTCATTGTTTACATTAGAATGCGGTTTACCAGAATAATAAGCCTACACTCATTTCAGAAAGCCTAATTTACCTTGTCCAGCTGAGCAAGCTTCCATCATTTTATATCAGTTATAAAAAGTTATAAATATGCACGATGTGTTGGAAAGCAGTGTGTGGTGGTTGACTGATATCTGCCAGGTTGAACTGAACATGACACAAGTTGGAAATGACTTTATTTCTCTTGGTCATAAAAAAAGGTAATATTAAAGAAAAAAAAGAGTATAAGTAATAATAGTTAATTTTTTTTAACCAGGATGTTAAAGGATAAAGTAACAACCTTGACATGATTACGAGTCGTTATTTTACTGACAAATCAATCAGAAAATCTGTGATGCTGTGACTGTCTCCCTGCCTCTCTGCAGTGCGTGCTTCTGACATGAGGACGGATCTTCACAGGGGAACAGAATATTGAACAAGATGTCACATAACAAATATCAAAATCAACTGAGATTGTGAGGCATTTTATAAATGTTTGATTTTTGATGAGAGAATCAAGTCAAACATACAAAAAACATCGATATATTGTACTTTTTTAATCTCATGTGAAAATTAATTAAATAAGTCGTTTTTTAATTTTTCCATTTATGATTCTCAAGTGTTTTGATTGATTCTCAAGATTCTTCTTGAGCAAGTGGTAAAAACTATTGAGAAATAAAACAATAATAGCCGGAGGATATTTATAAATGCAACCCATGCAAACAACTGTGATCAGGTGATTTGCTTGAAGCTCTTGCTGTTGCTGCAATTAACTTAAGATGTGGTAGAAGCGGATGACAGCAGGAAAAAAGAACAGAGCTTACCACTGTTGTACTGTACAGGGATTTGCTCGGTTGGCAGCTCGTGCTCGCTTCGCACACCAATGAGCAGCGGACTTCCTCTCCTGCCAAGATGAGAACAAAGCAGGCAGAGCGGAAGAGATGGAGTTGGAGAGAAGGAGTGTTAGAGGGAGAATGATTAGGCTTTTTAGACACAAAACAATGTCAGATAGAATCTTATACCCTCCTTTATACCCTAATACCTGATCCTGTTGTGTCATTCCAAGTTAAAACAAACTTGTGTTTTTTCCCTGTCTTTAATTCTGTTTGTTTCCTTCTTCATCATAGCAATTGTACCAAATGCAATACAGTTATAAACTTAAGTTCTTCAGAGATCTTTTCACTTATTTAAAATCTTTTCCAAGATTTTAAACATTTGTCATATAAACTAATCCAAAGTATGTCTGGATCATTTTAGGATGTAAAAGTTCCTGGAGTGAGTCACTAAACTCACTAAGAGAATTATGAACTCTCTTAGCTTCTTAATTTAGTACGTCCAGATCAGATGGACACAGACTACCAAAAATTCATACTGCCATTATAATACCATAATGGTTCACTGTTGCTTTAAGGACTATAACATGTTTCCTCAGGGCAACGGTTCCATTTAGCAGATTTTAAATATTTAATTAGTAAATAAATTGCATAGAACTATCAAAACAGAAGGGTTACTCAATCAAGTGTGAATATATTACCACTTTTTACTTTTCTAGCAGTTACTTGAACAAAGAATACTTTACACATTGTGTTCTCAGTTTTTGTTTCTCACAGGAAGATCACTGGTGGAACACTGCCTCCTACTTCCAATTCCCATGTAAATAATCATCAGTTTTAGAGAAAATAACCACCAGACACAAACTGAGTTCACTTTAAATGTTCATAAAATGCAACTTACGTAAACCTCAATGACTATGAGGTCCACTCTGGTCTTGGCCCCTCTTGGAGCCGCCATTAGTTTTAGTATATAGCTCCAACTAATCTGGATTTAGCTTTAAGGGGCAGTATTATGTATTTTCCAGGCACATAAGGCCATTTTATAGCACAATCAAGTAACTATGTTACCTTCAGTTGTTACAAAAATGCTGTATATATCAAATATGACTTAAAAGAAATTTAACTTCATAATTTAATGTACTGAAATTGGGCCTCTGCCCCTTTAAGAAAATCCTGGGCTTTCCAACACCCTGCCTTCAGGAAGTCATGACAACAGTGCTACTCTGTTAATCCTTTAATGTTTTTACCAGTGTTTACCACTGAGAAGTAGCTCGTATAATCAGCTCAGAAGATGTGCAGTTCCACCAGGTGTTTGGTAATTGCTGCTGGCTGGTCTGAAGGAGCTGAGTGGGGAAGTCGTGGGGGAGGGGTGTTCTGTGAGGTGGAAGCTCGGAAGTTTAGAAACTGAAGCTCTGAGGAGGAGCTGCATCCACCCAGGTGTTTTGCACAGCTGAATGGCTGCCACAGGAGTTTAAAGGATTTCTCAAACATACATGAAAGAATCAAAGCAACACTCCAGGTATGTTTTTGATGAGGGAATAACACTATAACATGATATAAAGCTCAAAAAGTCAATTTTACATAAAACTGCTTCTTTAAGCAAAGATACCAAGAGAGTTATCGAGTGCAAGTAAGATATTAACTGCTTATAACCTTTAAATAGAACCTCACCTAAAAAATTCTGAACCATCTCTTTAATGTAAGTTTGACATTTTGACACCACCTCTCAAGAAACAGCAGCCTCTCCTTACTTTTTGTCTTTCTATTATACAGATCATTCTGTTCTCTCGGCATAGTGTTTTCTCCAGAGCAATACTGACGCACGCTCTTTGATTATTCTAGAGGGTGTGGGGTTTGACAAAAGAGGCTTGCAAACAGAAACATGTGGTCAGCTGACAAATGTGTTGCATGTTGAAAACTACACACTGAGCAGACATCAAGTTGCCATAGTCTCGACATATTTTTGTCTTATTAATTTGAAATGTCTCAGAAGGCAAGAAAAATAAATATGTGCAAACCCTTTAAATGGATGACAAACAGAGTGAAGGTAGGTCAAAAGAGAAGAAGAAATGAACGCAGCAGTTGTCCTGCTGGGTGGCTGATCCTTGACACCACAAAAAGGATGGAGGTTGCTACGTTGGCTATGTTCTTCACTCCACGTTCACCAGCTATATCAAATGTTTAAACCATGAAGCTAGTGGGTAGCCATAAACTTTGCATGCTAAAAAATTGGTTTAGATGTTTCCTTCAAGCACACGTTGACAGACAAGAAAGGCAAGTTTTGATTTTATCAGCAGGTGAGCAAACAAGCGTGCTGCCAGGTGAATTGTTTTCATAAACCACAAGTTAGACCCAACCAATCTTCATTTACCTGCTCACTTCTCATAACTCTCTGCTGTTAGCTTCCTCCATCCTCCTAATCTGTGACAGCTTGACCCAGGAAAGGTATAACACAAAATAAAGTTGATAAGAAATAATTAACCTGTTTTTTTTTTGCAGCCTGAGATAAAACTCTGTAGTCTTTCTGTTAATGAGTCAGAATGGGAGCGTTGGCCTCAAAGCTCAGGGGAGAGGCCCAGGAGGGAGACAAGCAGTCTGAATTGAACCTCTGGTCTTGAGATGTACTAACTCACACCACTGGATGGGAATTTACTCACATGACTATAGATGCCTATTACTGGAAGCAAAAAGCATTCCAGAGTTTTGCCATAATTAATAAGTGGAGGCTTAATCTCCTCGTCTGTCTGAATATTGCTTCATTGTGTTAATAACAGTAATGACTCATCTGGCTTGAGTCTGGGTAATAGGGCAGATGAATGATATGTGAAGTCTAATCTTGGTGTTCCTGTGGACATGTCAGTGAATGGTGACTAACCTGGTGGACACAGCCTCTCCAGGGTAATGACGGCTTTTGAACACAAGAGCAAAGGCTCCCTCCTACAACACACAGAGACAGAGAGGTTGTGTTAACTTAATGAAAGTCATAAAATAAACAAATCTTGTTGCTGTGTGTTAGGACACAGGAAGAGAAGCAGGAGTCACTGAGACATATCAGAAAAAAGTGAAACCTTTTATTTTATGCCATTTGGTAATTATGAATCCGAGTGAATAAAGATCACATGTGGGGATCCTCAACGTTTTATTTTTGGACCACATTTAGTAATTATCTAAGCAAGGGTAGCCCTTGCTCAGATTATGGAGTACTCCATCATCTATTACTATCTTCATGCTGATGCTAAATAATTTTATTTTTCTATTAGGATGAAAATCCCTTAAAATCAGAGATGTGCAGAAATTAATCTCAGTTTTTTTTATGCGTTTCTTGTTCTTAATGTAATTTTCTTAACCTCTTCTCCTTTTTTTCTGTGAAACACTTAACTAATTGACTAAAACTACCTTGTTTGTTTGTCCAGCACCATTCATGGTGCTGGACAAACAAACTTGCCTTGCCTCAAACACCTTTAAAATATACAAAATCTTTTCTCTCACTCTGTGGGGCTTAAAAGACGTGGTGGTGGGGGCCTCGGGGAGGCCTGGGAGTATTTAGGTACTTGAGAGAAAGTCTAAAAGCAATAGGAGCTGTATTGTATAACATCAGATATGTTTCGAAAGAGCTGGCTGCACAGCTGCTTGCGGTTCTTACTGGAAACAGAGCTGGCTGAGTGTGGGACTGTGGTGGGGAGAAGAGGGGGGTATGAGTGAATGTAGCAGGAAGTAATAGGAGGGTGTCACTCGTGTAAGGCTGGACTATCTGGTTTCTATTACTTCCAGTCCAAAAATGCACGTTTTACTTAAGCTTTGCAGAGTGAATGAAGCTTTGAAACATTACTCACACAATGGAAAAAGTAAAACAGTATGCTTCATCTCACTCAAAAAACATCTTATTCTATGAGTAATGATGTCACATGTGATGCTGTTGGGATAGTTTCCATGGAGACCATAATGTCACAACAATGTTTTGTTTCACTCAGCAATAAAAGTGTTATTGCTCATTTAAATATAAGCTGTCCTTAAAAGTTTCCATCACTTCAGCTGAAGAGTAAAAGGTTCTTGCATTCATAACTAATAAACTTGAGTGCCTCTAGAAAAGCAGGACATAGCCAACTGTGTGTGGTGGTTTGAAGTTAGTTTGAGTTTTTACTGTGTGAGCAACTCACCAGTTGCTGGATGACTCTCTCCACCAGTGTAGAGAATGTGACGCTGTCATTTTCACGATTGTCATAAACGTATTTGATCAGTTTTGGGATCACCTCTGTGTCTGTCTCTGACTCAAACTCATATCCTTTGGTGATCTGAGAAAAATAAATAAAATGGATTAGAACATGAAAAAGGCATCCAAGAATCTAAGGATTTAATTGATTTTATCATGATTATTAAAGTTTTTTTTAATCAGTGAAGAGTGTATGAGACAAGTTTTTGACAAAATCAGCTAACACCATGTCAGACTTTGCTGGCATTTTTAACCCTTTGAGCCTTTTTAAATTACATTTTGTCAAATTACAACAAATCTTTTTTTATTTAAATGTGCAACATTCATTTGTATTCAGTCCCCCTATGTCAAGATTTTGTTGAATCCTCTATTCCTTTAACTAACACCTGAAATGTATGCCCATTCTTCCTTGCAAAAAAGCTCAAGATCAGTTAGATTGGATGTAGAGCATCTGTGAACATCAATTTTCAAGTCTTGCTACAGATTCTCAATTTGTTTTGGTCTGGACTTTGACCGGGCCATTCTAACACATGGACATGCTTTGATCTAAGCCACTCCATTACGTCTTTGGTGCATAAAAGGTGCATCTCTGAACCAGCTTCAGGTCTGTTGCAGCTTTGCCTTGTATTTAGCTCAGTCCATTTTCTTATTAACCCTGACCAGTTTTTCTGTCCCTGCTAAAGAAAAGTATTACCTCAAGATAATGCTGCCCCACTATGCTTCATGATGGGAATGGTACATTGAGGGTGATTTGCAGTGTTAGTTTTCCACCACATATAGTGTTTTGCATGTAGGCCAGAAGGTTATATTTTGGTCTCATCTGACCAGAGTACTTTCTTCCATGTGTTTTCTGTGGTCCCTAATATTCTATGGCAAACTGAAAATGGGACTTGTTATTGCTTTTAGTAGAGACTAAGTTATCTTGCCAACAGATAATGCCAAATGAGTCGTAGATCTCTGTAGGTCCTTCAGAGTAACACAGTGCTCTATCACGTGGTCAAAACTTTGGATTTTGTTTTATAACCTAACCTTGATTTAAACTTCTCAACAACTTTGGTGTGTTTGTTAACAAACTTTCTCTAACAAGCTTTTGAGACCTTTACAGAATAGCTACTAAGATCACATTAGATACAGGTGGACTCTATTTAGGTGACCTTTAAAGCTCATTGTGTACTTTTTGTTGTTTTTATGGATATCCACTTCCCAATTATGCACAACTTTGTGTTATATTATCACATAAACCCCCATAAAATACATCAGTTTAGTGGCGTCAACATGATTCAATGTAAAAAAGTTTAATGGGTGAAAATATTTTTGAAAGACGCTATAGCATACAGACCAAAGGAATGATGAAACATGTTAAACTGCTGGTCCATGAAAACTAATGTCATCTGTTTAGTATGCAATATATATAATAAAAAACAAGTTTGGATAATTGTCACTTTTTAAATGTTAAAAGCTTTGTCCTGAACTTGTTTTTGAAAAACAAAATATAATACGTAACCAGATCATGTGGTCTTCATGTTTCATTTAAAAAGACCATCAGCAAAAACTTTTCTTTGTAACAATAAAGCCTCCAGCCTTTGTAGTGGAGGATGGGTCCAATTTTGGTGTTGATCTGTTTCTTCAGAAAGGAATTTATGACAACTCACCAGGTACGCCTTCAGCTCTTTGTAGTTGGTTATGATGCCGTTGTGGATGACGACAAACTCTAAGAAAGGAAACCAGAGGTAAAAATTTTGAGGCTTTTAATTTTTTTCTTTTTCTTTGTTTTAGTTTAAAGAATTCAAGAAACAAAACCTAGAGATTAAAATAAAGTTGCCACACCTTCTAGGAAATACAAGCTTGGTGTGTGGTGAAGCAAGTCTAACTGGCTGGATATTTAAAGAACTACTTGGGTGAAATACTTGCACAAAGCAACAATTTACAATGTGCTGACACAGTATTACTACATTGTAAAAATGAAGGATAACTTTTAGGATTACAGTCTGTTTGCAGGATAAATCTCAGTTTAGAGTGGAATCATTTTGCTGCATTTCAGACTTTTATTCCCAAATATGAGGAACAGCTAAGGGACATACCTAACACACCTTTAAAAACTAATAAAAGAAATGGGTGTGTTTTTCATTCCATCATGTGCTTTCTTAAAATATAATTTTAAAGGCTATTTAACAAGATTCATTATGACACCATTTAAACGAGCCAAGCAGCAAGTCACTGTTAAGCCAGATCGGCATGAAATTCAGTCCTTTTGTACATTTGTGAACCAGGTTAGGAAAGCATTTATTACCATTGTTCTTGTCGGAGCGATGGGGATGACTGTTGAGTGCACTCGGTTCTCCATGCGTAGCCCAGCGAGTATGAGCCAAGCCAAAGTGTGTGTGCAGAGACTCGTCGAGGTCCACCCGGTCTTTTTCTGGACAACACATGGGAGAATAATGTTAGATGTCTAACAAATTCAGCAAGTTGGTTTGAGTAATTTAGTACAAAAAAATGACCTAGGATGATAGGGTTTCATGAAATTGCAAAAAATGAAATCAGCCATATGTGAACTCACGGTAGATCTCCTCTTCCAGAGCCTTGACCTTGCCCTTCTTCTTGATTAAACAGATACAGTTGTTGTGGTTGAGGTCAGTGGTTGTTTTGGCGGGGCCATCCACGGCAATGCCTGTGGATGAAAAACCAGAAACCTGAACTTGAAACTCAGATCACTGGAATATGAGTTATGAATGCTTCTGTACAGACGTTGCTCCTGTTCTGACAACTCCAACTGGTTTACAGACCCATGTTCCCCAGATATGTCTTACTCGTAGTAGGTATAAAGTATGTAAACAGTAAGGTAAGGCTCAAGGTGGAGTCAGATTTGGGTTGTGGACATTACGAAGATATAATTAAAGTATCTAATAATGTTTAATTAATGTCGGAAAGAGGAATCTGTGTATTTGCATGCGTGTCTAAGCTAAAGTTGCTCATCCTGTTCAAACAGGATGGACAAACACAAGGTGCAGTACATATGGGTGGGTCTTTCTGGAGCTTATTAACATTCAGGTAACAAAGATCTCTCAGTTACATTTTTCTTCAATTGTAATTTTATCGCTATTACCTAACTTCATAATTATAGTGCTTTTAAAAACTCTCTGTCAGACTATGAAAGATCTGAAACTTTTGCTCTTCAAAACAAAACCAAAAGACTGACACCTGGAATACAAATGCCTTAACTCTAAAAAGTAGATCAAGAGATATGCTTGTTTTTTGCCTATTTTTTGACCACATGGATTTCAGTCTTCTAAATAGACTCAACCTGTTTAGCTAGCTTTTACACAGTTCATATTAGCTGTGATGTCTCTTTTCCTTGAAAGTTTTAGAACTCAAACTCATGTGGGTGTCTGTGACCAAATCTTTGTAGCAATACTCTCCTTTCTGTAGAGTCCTACGTTTGGATACCATAACTTATTTCTAACTTTCTGAACCTGCAGTGAGCTTCTGTGAAGATATTGTCATTAATAGTTTCCCTCAATGATGTTATATGGCACTGAGTTTAAAGAGAAGCGGAGGGCTAACAACTATTCAGATGGTTTTTGCTGATTTTAACTATTTAAAGCAACTTAATCTGAAAATGCCCATATCAATGGGATACGATGCTGCTTTTCTCTATTTGACTTGTGTTTTATTAAGAAAAGTAACACTGGCTGATGCTGTCTCCTGCATTGATCAGCCTTATAAGCTCCCACTTGTCAGTCCACCAAGAGTGGAGTAAACTTTTGAATTTTGCGACATTCTGTCGCTTATGCAGTGGCACTAAAGATTGGATGTTCCTCTGCTTCTCCAGGTGTTGGGAAATTATCCTGGTGGATTGATCTAGCTGACAAACCTCTTTAGCAAAGTAGCTGTTTAGCCCAAAACTTCATATCTTTACTATGTAAATGTAGACATTTAATATCTGCTAATACAGTGTTATATATTGTAGATATTAATATTTTCTGTTTGAGTTGTTTTAAATAGCTAAAATCAGCCAGGAGATGCCTACTAGTCTGGCTAGGTGTTAGCCTTCCACTGCTGTGGGGATTTATTAATTTTTTTTTTTTTTTTTTACAAACTTACTGTAATGGGGCATCTTCTTAGAACAAGAAACAGAACTATTACTGATAATAACTTCACAGAACCATACTTCAAAGAATCCAAACCATCTCTTTAACAACTGGATTTGTCTAAATATTTTCAAAATCGTTTTCTCTAAAGCTTTACATATTAATCATTCTGTGTGTGGGTGTGTGTTTCTGTGTGACTGTAAGCACTGTGCAACTGAGTGTCTCACCTGCTGAATCGTACCCTCTGTACTCCAGCCTCAGCAGACCCCTCACCAGCGTCTCAAATATCTCCTTTCGGGTGCGTGGCACTTGGTAGTTCAGGTAAGCAAAGATCCCTTTTAATAGCAGAGAGAACCAGAAATATAACTCAAATATTGGTTGCAGAGTCCAGTGCTCCTCTTTTTTCAAACTAAGGCTTTGTAATATGATTTCGTTTAATGACTTTTGAAATACAGTGGATAAAAGGCTGTAAATAATGTAGCAATGTCATACAAGAACCCATTTTTTCCCCCTCATATTTGCTACCTTTTTCATCAAATATGTCACTACTTGTCACGTCCAAACTCCACACACATTTTTCTTACTAATGTTGTAAGTAAAGCATCAGTTTTCACTCACGCTCTCTATGTCAATAGGCCTGTGTATTCTCCTGCAAATATGTGTGAGCATAGGGTTTCTGTACGTGTTAGCAGAAACGTTTTGTGCGTACACAGCTAACCCACTGACAGGACGCACATTGTGCGCAGTATGGAGCAGCCAGGTAGAGGCAGGGTGCAGTAAAACCTCTCTCGTCCTCCCTTCTTCATCCCATAAACGAGGTGAGGGCGACGGATGGTTAAAGATTTACTTTCGGTTGTAAAAATGGTTTTGTTGTAAAAGCAGACAGAGGTTCGCCTTCACAGCGCGCATTTACAGCCCATGCATACTAGCCATTTAGTCGAGAAAAGTTAATATAGGTCTACTAAGTCATCACTAAACAGGATCAATCAGTAGCATCTTCCTTGTCCTGGTGTTTACAGTCAAAGGACACTGACACGTAGCAGCTGTGCGTAAAAATCATTTACGCATCAAGATTCACAGCAAAAAGGTCGGATATCAGACATTTAAGAGCTGTCGAATTGTAAACTCAGTTATCGTCCATAGAATTACACCCATATCTGATCAGCGATATAAGATTAGCAGGTTATGATTTCGACAATGTGTTGCTTTCTTCACAAACTGCCTCTGCGCGTAATAGCTTCCTAAAAAATGTAAAACAATAACGATAATTCACTGGTATTAAGAAGCAGTCCTACCACACATGATTCAAGCTTCCTCGTCACCGCTGGACTATTTCTGAAAAAGAACAGATTTTAATTTCCCAGCTGAAATGATGCTTCAGTCTCTCCGCGGTGAAGTCTGGGATGTCGCGCACGCTCCCGCTGGGCTTTTCCATTTAAATGCTGTTTCCTTCACAGAGCAGCTGCCCCGCCTCCTCTGACGCCTCCTATCCCCAAGTCCTGTTCAAGCCACCCTGCGTCCTTTTTTTTTCACCTGTTCAACGCCTCACCCGCATGCGATAATTAACCGCTCTTAACTTTCCTGTTTGTTACTTGTCACGCCAGCCTCCCGTCCTCAAAACAATAGTAAAGTATTTATTAGACGTCAGTTTGACCTTCTTGCCTATTTTTTTTTTTTTTTTAATGTCAATCAAATGTAACTTGCTTATTTCAAAAGACCAGGCAGTGTTAGGAGGGAGTGGAGTAATCCTCAACTTCTACTTTCTATCTTCTGTTGCTTATTTCCAGGTTCAACAAAGTGCATATTTTTATACATTTTTAATGACTATTTTTTAACTTTTGTCTTTCTTGTATGTCTTTTTCACACACTGCTGTTTGTCAGTGGCAGCTCTTACTTTGATCCGGCCCTGGTAGAAGCTTTCCTTTTTTGCTGAGAATGTGTATGGAGATTTAATAATTTAACTTTTTAAAAAAGTTTCTCCACAGGTTCCACAGTCCTGGTTAGGCAGGGTACACCCAGGTCGTCAGTCCAGTAGGAACACACAGGGCAAACAACCACACACACACACACACACACTCGCTCACTCACACACTCACACTCAAGGGCAATTTAGAGTAACCAGTTAACATAACAGTCATGTTTTTGGACTGTAGGAAGAATCCCTTTGGATGGCGAGAAACAGCAAACTCCATGCAGAAAGACCTCAGAGACCCCTCTCTAATTTTGTGCTGATTAGAAAACTTTGTTTATATACCAGCTTGAGCATATTTAGCCAGCTGTGCTTCCATGTTTTCTTACAATGCATACACTGTGCACATGAATGACTATCAGTAATAGAAAGCTTGTAATGGGTACAACTTATAAACGACTTCATTTTCTTTTGTTTTTTGGTTTTTAAGCACTTGTGCCACCCCGTGATACAGTGCCTCATGGCGAAGAGCCATTGTGCCCATATCAGAAAATCCTATTCTTGTTTGTGATTATTTATTATGTACACAGCGGTACTTGGACAATTCTCTTTCTGGTGCTTCATCAATTCTCTGTTTCATTCCTTTGTAATTTTGGTTTGCCCAAATTAACCAAAATTGAAAACAAAACTGGTCATCCTCCCTGAAAAGCTACAACTATACATCCATTTTTACATGCTAGGCGAGACATCTTATACCTGCAAAGACAATGGACAATTTTAAGCAATCTTACTGCATAGAGAATATAGTCATATATATCCAGTACATAATATCTGCCAACAGGAGGTCACTCAGTGTTATTTGGTTTAAACAGGAATTGTAATCTGTCATTTGACAGCAGTCACAGATGGTGAACAGAAATAAAATCAATAGAGATTGGTTCTAATACAAAGTTTACTCAAAATAATGTGCCATTAAACTAACTTAAAGTGATATTTGAGTATTTTTATGACTATGTCCATTTAGCCACATCATGCCATTCCTTTACCTGACTGAAAAAAAAAAAAAATTGGAGAGCAATATTAGTCATTGGCAGACAATGCCTCATATGTAACCAGTCTTGATTCCTGAGCTTAATATTCACAGTTATACAGAGAAGTGGTGTATTAATTTCTTTAGAAGTTTCGGCTTCATTTGATCTTCTATGAGTCAGCCATGGTTAGGGTTCTGCCTCACTCATGTTTCGTGGCTCTACCTGGTATAAGTCTTTAACCCGTACTCCCCTTAAGAACAAAACATCTGTGAGAATTGTACTTTTATAGATATTTTTTAGAACATCAAGAAAATTGTGGTGGGTACTTTCCATAGTCTGTTTCCTTCAGGCTGCTGTTAGATGTTATCCAGGTACTGCAGATTTTCTCAGTTGTTTTTAGATGCAGTCATTCATGTCATATTGTTTTCCCAAGACATATTTCATAAGATAACTATTTATTGACATCATAACTGCTCCCTTTAATTTAACAAACATAAAGCCAACCATTTTACATCCACACATGTTTTATGCCAAGCTCACATTGCATAAACAAAGAATGACTGGTTGAACTAGATAATAGATAATAACAGATAATTAGTTTGTTCATTTCTGATAATATCATCCTTACTTCTAGTATTACCAGGTATAATGCAATCTACAGAGGGAAATGTGCAGTGATGAAGTTGTACAGGTATGTAAGAGTAATATTGGTTTTAATTTTGTTTCGATGTTCTGGTTTAGATCTGTTTCTTTCGGAATATCAATAGCACAAGCACTGAATAAAACAAAGTATAATGTACTTGTGAGTTGTACCTTGAACAACTTTTCTATTGCTGTTATGCATGTGCAGTCAATCAGGTGTTTGTGACCCCTGCTGAACATAGGGAGACTAGTTTAGATGGTTCACTCAAGAACCACAACTGCAGCAAAGAGTTGAGTAAACCTTTGAATTTTGCATCAGGCTGTTATTAATCCTATGGCATCAAAAATGGTATTCTCCAGTGCTTTTTCAGGTCTTCGAGTTGTTTGGAAATTATCCAGAGGGATTTCAGACAGCTGATGAGGTGGATTAATACATGGCACAGCCTCTGCCAGCATAACTTTAGAAACTCCTAATGCTAAGAAATCAGCTGCAATCTGAATAACAGTCTCTTGCAACAATGTAGACAGTTAATATTAGATATTATTGTGTTGTGTTCCATTAGCAGTTGCTATAGACTTTTTTGATGTCATCTTTTCTGACTTGGTCAAAAAAATCCAGTCATAATTTAATTTTAAAAATCTTAAAATGATAACAATGACATATTCAGTTGCCTTTAATTTTCATTTAGTTTTATTAATATTCAGTCTGAACAAGCTGAACAAAGAATCCACATCGTGTCATCACACATCAAGCAGATGAAAACATGTAGCATTTTTTTTCTCCACAGTGACAAAAACCACTGACAGAAGCCTCAATAACTACATGTAAACAATGAAATGAAACAATTGCACTTAAATTGTGAACAACTCACCTGCTGTGGCCTGAACGCAGTCTCACAACTCCCTCCTGGTCCCCTTGGACCTGAATTATTCACCTGTCTGTGCCTAATTAAATGTCTCAAGGTGGCTTTCTGCAGAGATTATTGAAGTTTTAGGATTTTTCCTCAGACAGATGACTTCTCATGGCTGTTTTAATGTTGATCTGGAGGCTGAATCTGCACGCTGCTGCCACACTGGAGACTGGAATCACAAGCGGCACTTCAGCCAAAGTTTTGAAATCAGGGAACATTTCTCCAACTGAAGTGATCAGAAGTTGGAAAAACTCTCTGACCTAGGGGTTTCCTGATCCTTCAAGTACTGGTTTCAGCAAGAGGGCATGCTGTGAAAATCCCACAGCATGCCCTCCTTCTGCACCAGTGGTTCAGTTGCACCAGTCTGTGACCCATAATGGTCACAGACGTGCCCCAAAGCCTCCTGCCTATGACTTTTGAACGCACTGTCAGCTCTTGGATAGTGAGATGCATTGAGTGGGGTGTCCAGATCTGAGATGATGCTCTGACGGGAATCTTTTTTTGTTTTGTTTTGTTTTGTTTTGATTGATCGATTTAATTACTTCTGGGATGTACTCTGTGTAAAGTTGAAAATGTCTGTACGTCTGCACTAGGTGGTCAGGTATGTGAATTGTAATCTGTCAAAGTAACAGATGGCCTTCCAATTTTTCCATCACTGTTTTAAAAAATACAAACACACACCAATATGACATCTGTCAACTAGAGCTAAAAAAAAAAAAACTATTGCTGAAAAGAACATCATGGAACCATTAACCAAAAAAAAAATATATATATATAACCTGTCCTTTTAACCTGAGACATTAGTCCCCTTTAACCAGTTTTTGAGTTGGAAACCAAATTCAGTCTGCTGCATCATAACTACAACTCAACTGTTGTGCTAAGTAAACCCAGAGCTGGATTTGATTTAACCAAGCACTTTTTAGAATGTTCTATATAGTGAAATATACAGTATATAGCTCTGAATATAACAGTTCTTCATATGCTTTATCTTAGGCTTTCCTCTGTTATGTTTATCTGAAAACCTTTTTTAAACTGATACAAGGTGAGTATTTGAAGAACAACACAGATACATTGCAGCAGTACTAATGACAATCCAGTAAAAGGATAAAAGCTTTAAAAAGGCAGACGTTACTGTAAATGACCCTTTCACTGGGATCACTCGTTTACTGAAGCTTATATCACTCTGATTACTGCTGTAGGCTCTGTCTTTCATGTGGTGCAAAGGTCTGACCTGCTCTTTAATCTGATGCCAAGGAAGCATTCAACTTAGTAATGAATGAATCCAGGCAACTTTGGCAGGTTTAAGTGCATTTAGATCAGATGAATGAGAAACTATTGTAAATTGAATGATTGATTTATATATTGGTCAATTTATTGTTGCTATTAAGCAGAAACAAACAAAATGCAAGTAATAGATTGCTTTCCTGTAACTCAGCATTCAAAATGCATGGGGAAAAGAGAAATTCATTTTTTTTTAAATAAGAAATACAGAATGCATGTGTAATTACCATTGACACATATAAATGTTTAAGACAGACTGAGAGCAGTGAAAAACTGTTGTTCATGTGTTTTCGCTAACCACATCACGTCCACTTCCAGTTCATGTAGATGGTGAAGGAATGCAAACTGTCTGGCCAAGTCACACGCCTTTTCCTTGACTTTTTTCCAGACCGCGTCAGCCCATATGCAACCATGATGAGGGAGAAGAGGAAACCACAGTTTTGTTCTGTTAAGTATGAAACATAAAAATAAGTATTTGTTTTGAATTCCCTCCTCAGCCCAACACATGCAGAAAAGGCAACTCAAATCTACAAACATAAGATGAAAAACATTGTAGTGTTTCTGATGTTTTTAAAGTTTTTTAAAACTGTGTGACCATCTAATTTATTTATTTATTTATTTTTTTGCAATGTTTGATAAAACGCAGGGTGAGAATCAAGAGGATGTGAGCTCCCAGGCTAAAAACTCTTCATATTTGTCATTTCTAAAAAGTTATTCATTAAAAAAGGCATTGTTTTAGAAAATGAACCAAACAAGGTCTGTCTGTGATTATGTGGCACATAATCATTGAAATACACCCAAAACAAAGAAGACATGGAATATTCATTTACATCTTGTTGTCTGATTGCTTAGAGTGGAGACTTAGGCTAGATGCTAATCTTTATTACTGTTTTCAAATAGTTGCATAATGGTTAAGCACATAAAAATCCAAAACATAAAAAAAGGATATTGTCATGATAGGAATTTGATGGGTTATTCAGTTTTAGTCATAATCATTGTTTTTTTTGCAGATCCTTGTGCCTATTTGCTCATCTATTTCCTCTTGTGCACTAAGTTCTTTTTACTTCCTATTAAATTTGAGTTCTTTTAATCACTTTTGGTCTTGTATATCTAATCACTATTGTTTTTGGTCATGTCCAATTTAATTATTGTTCCCCTGTGTTACCTGTTTGTGTCTATTCGTCCTTCATCTCACAGTTCTCCTCAGCTGTAGCCCATTGTTCATTAGACTCACCTGCTTTGCATCTGGTGATCAGCTCAGCATTTAAGCTTCACATTTCAGTCAGTCATTTGTCTAATTTTTTTTGTCCAAGCTCTGTTCTGAGTTTTTCTTTGCATCTTTTCCATTTTTTTGCTCGACCTGAGGCTCTTGTATTTTTGTGGTTTACAACTGTGGACTATGCTGTGATAAGTCTAAATGATCCTGCCTGCTTCTTGTCCTTGTTTGGGTCCTACTCAACAACAATCCTTGACATTTATGGGCATGAATGTCTGTGGAAACATATTCAGTGCCATATTTGTAATACATTTGGTTAAATTTTTTAAAAATATTTCAGATCCCCCCCTACCAAAAAACTCCAGGGGCTCAAGTCAGGCTCTGGTAGCCCTTGCTAAAGTCCAGGCAAGCTGTCAAGTGCCCAGCTGTGATGTAGCTGTGCGTGAGCAAGAACCAGCAACAAGAGCCAAAAAAATGAATTATTCTCCTGGCTTAAGGGAATTATAATTAGAACACTGTTATCCAATAAGATCCACCCCAAAGATCAAAGGTTCTTATAAAACAAAGGTGAATAACTTTTACAGTGAAAGACATGATTTTACTTAGTTTTCTAATTCAGAAAATTGCTCTGGATATCATCTTTTTTGGTTTAAATGTCTCTCTGTTTTTATGGTATTGTTGAATTAATTCAATTACAATGTTTTTTTATTTATTTATTTATTTTTATTTTTATTTTTCTTTATTCAGAACATTTTCAGCAAAACCACCTTTCATTTTCCCTAGAGCTTCCTGGAAGAAGGGACCTTGTATTTCAGTGCAGTTTAACTGGAAAAATGAGGGGCAATAAAATTAGAATAAAATAAACATCTTATCAGGAAATTAAAGG
Organism: Anableps anableps; assembly: GCA_014839685.1. NCBI lineage: Eukaryota > Metazoa > Chordata > Actinopteri > Cyprinodontiformes > Anablepidae > Anableps > Anableps anableps. Next base: position 17,500,860 of record CM026074.1, read on the forward strand.
GAGTTTCAACAACTTAAGTTAATCTTTTCACCTGTTAACCTTTGATTGCTATGATTTAGTTTAGTAGTTTATGATTATATGCCTACTCCAGTTTCTATGTGCACATCAAAACTGAAAGTCAGATAATTACATCATAGCACTGATACTGTTAGAGATTTGAATGAGGGAATGGGAAGCTTGGACTAGGATTTAAGAAATGTTTGGGTCCACCTTACATAAAAGCAGCAAAGTTTTTGCAACAATCAGCATCAAAGTTTGACTGAAAGTTTGATTGTGAATATTAGATAAAACTGGTCAGTAGCCAAAGAGGATTACTCATTAATCTTTAACTGCATGAGGAAACATTGCAACCTGATGCAGTGATTTTTCATAAGAAAATTGTTAAACACTATGGTCAGCCTCACACAATGTGTCTTACATTTCTTTTTTTTTTTTTTTTTTTTGCAAAGCATCAAATCCAACATATGAGTCACCCATACACACACATTTCATTAAAAAATAAAATAAAATACATGTACACAGTGTTAATATTTTTCTCTTTAAGCAGCACACACCCACAGCTCACTGGGTGTGTTTTCAACTGACTGGTCACAGCCTGAGTGCCTTGATCAGACATGGCGCTGGTGAGCTGAGCCTCTCAGCCATTTGTTTTTAGGGATTCTCTTCTTTCACATCTGCTTTATGTTAGAGCCTTGAGGCCACCCCAAAAATGTTTCACAGTGGGGGATGGCAGGAGAAGGCCTGTAAAGTACAACAGAAACCATCAGCACTGTTGGCTAGAAGTTACAAACAATGGAGGATGTAAACTGTCAAAATCCAGGAAAAGGAAACATAACCCCTGATTCTCAGGGCACACAGTTCAAGGTGTTTTACATTGTAAATTAGTTTGTTTTGTGTTGTTGTTGTGTGTGTGTGTGTGGGTTTTTTTTTTTTTTTTTTTTTTTTTTTTTTTTTTTTTTTTTTTAAATCAAACTTTTGGAAAGCTGACAATCGTTTAGCACTGGTAAAATTTTTAGTGAGGCTAGTTTTGCCTGAGGATTCTGGCTAATGACTTTTACAGATTCTGCAATAGATGCATTAATAATGTCACAAATCATTGCTGCTATTTATAAAATTACTATATAATAGAAAGATACTGTTGAACATTGTTAAAATAATTTGCTCAATATTCAGAGTTCTGGATTGACAGCCATTTAAATTTCTTCAGCTATTATCTTACTGGGGTTTAGGCTCACTGTTGATGGATATCACTGTTTTCCAGTGAGTTACTTCGTTAGACAAAGCCCGACTGCTGCTACGTTGTGCAATTTTCCATGACACACTGTGAAGGGAAGTCTTACTCATGTATTAGAAATAGTTTAAAAGGTAAATGTAAAAAAAACCAAATGAATGCTTGGAGAAATCAGAAGCGGATACATATGTTGAGAAAATAAAATATCGAATTCATCGATAAACAGTGTTTTCAAGATGTATCAGTCAGAAGAACAAGCTTACAGTGGCAATGAATTGACACATTGTTGATATAGTCAGGTACGACAAGACCAAAATGGCAAAAGTACACAAAAGTGAAGGGGTGAAATGCCTGATTAAAGTCTGTATTAAACCTGATAATAAAGGTGTTCTTCTTTTACATAGATATCCCACTGGTTATATTTAAGCACACTGCCAGCAGACTAAACCAACACATCACATTAAAATAAAGAACAATGTCAAAACACAATTTTTAGAAGTAGGAAGAGAGATGAGCGTGATACCCTGACTATCAAATGGATACACAGACAACAACTCTTCTACAAGAGGAAATATTTGGGAGTCTTCTCTCGTTGAAGTTTGTCCAAAATATTTTGATTTACAAGAACCATTTACCACAATAAGCCATGTTCAGCTCAAATTTCATGAACCAAAAGCCCCACAGCAACCTTAAGTTGATAGTTCTCACATAATATATGTTCTCACATAATATTAACACCTCTACCAAAAACAAACCCACTGTCACATGGACAAAGCAGGAAGAACTGTAAGGATCATGTTCTTTGATTTCTCCAGTGCATTTAGTACAATTCAGCCTGATCTGCTTCATCTGAAACTCCAGAGGACACAGGAGGAGGCCTCAACAATCGCTTGGATCCATGACTACCTTACAAACAGACCACAGTTTCTGAGACTGAAGGACTGTGTGTCTAGCTAAGTGGTCAGCAGCACAGGAGCACCACAGGGGACTATACGCTCACCTTTCCTTTTCATTCTGTACACTTCAGACTTCCAGCACAAGTCAGACTCCTGTCATCTACAGAAATACTCAGATGACTCTGCAGTTGTCGGGTGTATCAGAGATGTACAGAGAGCTGGTGGACCGCTTTGTGTCATGGTGTGGAAACAATCATCTTATCTTGAATGTGAACAAAACAAAGGAGATAATTGTAGATTTCAGGAGAAACAATTATATCAAACCTTATCTTCATCATGGGAGAAGAAGTGGAGGTGGTTGAAGAATATAAATACCTCGGTGTTTATCCAGACAACAGACTTGACTGAAGACTCAACAGTGAAGCCATCTACAAGTAGGGACAGAGCAGACTGTATTTCTTGAGGAGGCTAAGGTCCTTCAAGGTTTGCAGCAAGATGTTGCAGATCTTCTATAAGTCTGTTGTTGAGTGTCATCTCCTCTGCCATCATCTGTTGGGGTAGCAGCATCAGAGCCAGAGACCTAAAAAGGCTCAACAACCTGATAAAGAAATCTGGTTCTGTTTTGGGGATGACGGTGGAACCTCTGGAGATGATTATGCAAAGAATGATTTTGCATAAAATTAAGAAAATTATGGACAACCCTGACCATCCTCTTCATGAGACTGTCATTGGAAAACAGAGTCTCTTCAGTCAAAGGCTTCTTCAGACTAAAGGAGATCTTTCCTGCCCACAGCCATCACAATCTATAATAACTCCTTAATTAAATGAGTTACATCAACTCATTTAACTATTTTTCCCTTTGGGATAAATAAAATATTTTTGAATTGAATTTGAACACCATTATTTCAATGGTTGCACACTGAACTCTTGCTCGCACATTGATTTAATTAACAAATACATTACAAATTTTTAAAATGAGAAAATACATATGTAAGGAAAGAATAAACATAATAAATAGTGTAAAAAATGAATTATAAATGTCAATCCAACTTATTGCAAAATTAGTGCATTCTTTTAGACATTTCAATGTTTTGATAGTTTTTCTGGAGTTTGACTGCTCTGATCTTCCAAATATAACTACCAGCCTTGTGGTTCACAGTGCCCCACCCTACCTCGAGAGCTCATGAAATCAGATCAGGATACTTACTTTAAGTAGGACAGTATGAACATCTGATCTGTAGTCACATCTCTCTCCTACCCACACACAAGCACACACACACACACACACACACACACACACACACACACACACACACACACACACACACACACACATACACACTAAATTTTCTCTCTCTTTGCCGTCTTCTCAGTTCATCTAAGGGCCAGTTCACTGTGAATCACTCCCAGATGTGGTTGAGGGGTTCTGGAGTCAGATATTGCAACATGTGACACAAAAAAATGACGTCAAAAGAGACCCCCTTACAAGTTTTTCTTTCCATTTTTTCATCACTTGTGTGAATAATCACATTCATTCAGTCAAAGTCTGTCTTGGTTAATTTTTAGTGAGCACTATTAATGACCCTGGTTGGATGGATAAGAGGAGCTAGATATATAAACAGAAAGCAATAAACGAAAAGCGATATTAGTAATAAAGTCTCAAATTTAGGGTACGATTATCTTATCACATTTTAAATGTACCTGCACTAGAATGGACTATTCAAGTTCAGTGTTTTTCAAAGTAACTTATATTTTCCAATATAAAGGGTGGCATTAAAGGAACTACGGTAAAAAAATAAATTTAATTATTCAGTGCAGATCAATCTTTGGTCATAAATATGGACTATGTGTAATATAATGTAACATATGTGTCATATGTGTAATATCCCTATATTTAGCAGGGAATCCCTGTTTACTCTAAGTGTACACAGGAGCATATAATTTTTTTTTGCAAAAGTATTCACACCCCTTTAGTGTGGTGCGCATTTGTATTCTGCCCAATTACTTTGATACCCCTACATAAAATCCAAAGCAAATGGAAGTCATGTAATCTGTAACTAGAGTTACCTGTAATGTAATCTCAGCATAAATATAGTTGTGAAGTCCTCAGAAGATTGAATATCTAAGCCTACTTTAAACTTCTCCATAACTCTCTTCCTGACCTGTTCTGTTCCTTGGTCTTCATGTTGCTGTTTGTTCACTAATTTTTTCTAATAAACCTCTGAGGTCTTTACCGAACAGCTGGATTTATACTATGATTAATTCACACATAGGTGAGCTCCATTCATTAATTAGACAACTTCTGAAAGTAATGGGTTACACAGGATTTCAGTTAAGGGTGACTGAGTAGATGGCACTGAATATAAATGCACACCAAACATTTTTCAGCTTTTTAGTTGTGAAAAAAATCTCTTGTATCCTTTTCCTTCTACTTCACAATTTTGCACTGCTGTATGTTGGCTTAGCAATATAAAGCAATAAAACACAAGGGTACATACTCATATTAGATAAAAGCTCATTCACATCAGGCTCAAAGTTGATCTTTATCCCCATTTACAGCTTTTTCCCAGACATTTTACTACCGGCACACGTAGACCGGGATGTGTGGAAGCAGCTGATACTGAATGGCGTGGTTTCCAGTAAACTGGTACACAGACTGGTAACTTTAGTTGTGTCATGGTAAGGGTGTCACCAAATTAAAGTCACTGTTTTGAGGTTGTTAAGGAAGGATTTTAGCCAGACAGCATTTTTCTTTTTTCTAAAAAGTACAAAGGTGAGTAAGCAAAGTGTGTCTGACTGTGGAGGCAGCAGAGCTGTTTTGTTTAGAACTGTGGTCACTCTGGCTGGGTGGTGCTCTGATTTGTGTGGGGTGAGGGGTACGTTGTAATATTATGTTGGATCCAGTGAGAAGGAGAAAATTTTGTATTACATCATGACTGGTCGGGCACTCCACCCATCCCTCTCAGTTTCCCCATCTCCATGTTTCTGTTACTCCCAGAATCCCCCACCCACTCTTTCTCTTAGCTTTGCGGTGCTGCTGTGTGTATGTTTTTGGTTTAGTGTTACTGACGCAGTCATTGTGTCCCCGCTTTGTATGTGATGTTCTTCATGTCTTGAAAGAATGTATCTCCAGATGGAATACCTTCATCTGTGACTGTAGTTTTACACAAATGCTTCTTTCTCTTGCCACAATTGCATCATGTTTCTGCCTTTTGCTTTGTGTCCATCTATATCACTTCTAAGCTAAGCCACAACAAAACATACAAAGAAATCTTTTCTGGTTTTCATTTTTCAACTACATTGCTTTAAATGAAGTAGGTTTTCATTCCACTGTGTTTGTGGAAAAAGCTAAAACTGCAGGCACACCCTTAATTACAGGCGGGGACAAATTTATTAGCACCCCTGGTAAATATGTCCAAAAGCACAGCTTAATCTCAGACTTAAAAATGATAAAAATCCAACCTTTATTATGAAAACTCTCAGATCAAAAACCAGCTTTATAAAAAATCTTAAAAATTAAAAACACAGAAGCTGAAACAGAAGTGCATAAAGGTAAAGATAAAACCGCAGAAAAAGAGAAAAAAAATATACAGCCCAAATCTAGTTAAAAGTAAATCTAAATAAATGAGTCTACAATATGAGCAAGTTTTAATAAAAGCATCACTTGCACAGGTACGGGTAACCCCAAAAAATCCATTGAAAAAAATCCCTTTCAAATAAATATAATTCAAGCTCTTTAATTCATATGTGACAAGCTTTAGTTGATGAAGCAAACTAATTGGTAATCCATGACTTTTGGTTTCTGTGAGGTCTAATAAAACATCTCCAGAGCTCAGTGTTTGAGTTCTACAGGTACTATCTTGGAGTCAGCAAGTCTCCATTATAAACCAGTAAATGCTATCTATAAGTCAACAATTCCTTGAGAGTGATGGCTGAAAAAAGCCTTTTCTGCCCTATCATCACAAATATAAACAGATGGAGCTTGCTCAACTGGAGCAAGACATTAACGAGAAATGTGACCTTTGGCCAGATTAGTCCAGGATTTAGCTTTTCTGTATTTCCAGGTGGATTTCACTTTAAACAAAAGCTTAATATGGTGGAGGGCCTGGAATGCTGTGGGCCTGTTTCTCTTTCAAAGTACTCCTTGGCTTCTTTAAAGGGAATCTTGTTTGAGTGCATGGCGTCATAAACATTTTGGAAAATAGCTAGATTTAAAAAAAACAAAAAAAAACAAAAAAAACCCCTGATGGATGCTGCCAAAAAACTGAAAATACCTAAATGGTTCACCAGACACAAAATTAACCTTCCATTGCCATTGCTGCTACTAGAGCTAAATTTTATTGAGCTGATGAGATAAGAGCATAAAAGAAAACCCAGGAAAGTGAGATTGGGGAAAGAGGTGTGATTAAAGATCCTGGCCTCTTTTTTCCCAAACCTGGAAAATGTTACAGAAGAAAACAAAATGAAGTCCTATTGGCAAAAAAGACAGCCAAGATACTAAAAACTGTAGCACCAGTCTTTTTTTTTCCCATTGGAAAAAAAAAATCACTGAAAGTAAAAATGGTGTTTTTCTAGTGTGAGACTATGTTACCACAATAAATTATCAACATATTTTCTTTCTCTTGTCAATACTGCTCTTGTCCTTTCTCATCCCCCTAGTCCTTACTCGGTGTTTTTTTTTTTTTTTGTTGTTGGTTTTTTTTTTGTTAAATATTGTAGTTTCTCTGTTTGTGACTCTACTTTGATTACAATGCGAGTGATGGAAAATAAAATCAAATTCCTAGTTTGTGCCCACAAACTTGGTGAATAAAGTTGATTCTGATTCTTGTTTAGGCTTTTCATCAGTCTTAACTAGGGGTACCAAATTTTTTTTTTTGCCCACATCTATGAATGAGCTGTATGTACACATAAAGTAAAGTTTCTGACTTTAGTTTTTTTTTTTTTTTTTTTTTTTGTACACATACAAAGCATACAATCAGTGACTGTTTGTAGATTTAAAAAGCTGTAACTCTAGCTGAGTTTACAAGGGTAACACTGACTTTTACTGATGCTCCCTGCTAGCTCCTTCCTCTGTTTGCCTGGATGTTTGCTTTGGTAGGAAGAAATAAGAATAAATGATACTCAGCTTTCACACTTCGACTGTTGACAGTGTTATTGATACAATAAAATCAGCCTCTCTGACAACAGAAAGAAACTAATTAAATGTGTATGACTCGTACATGACACCATGCAAGTGTTACGTAGAAATGAAACCAAATACTTATAGTACTATTTATTACACATGTATACTGCGTGCTTAAATTTGAAAAATGTAGAATAGATGACAATTAGGCTGAGTAATAGGGTGCAACAGGTGTTCTAAAGAAAAATGCTGCATGTTTTATTTCACCATAACACAAAAACAGAATAAGAGATATTAGTCATTAGTGCATTGTCAGTCTGATTCTATCATAGGTTTCCTGATTCTTGAACTCATAGCTCATGATTGTACAATAGAACTGGGTGAGTATGATTTTCTGTTTAGTAGGTAGTAATGTAAAACATCTTTCAGAGAAGTTGTGACTAAAAGCAATCCAAAATACTTTGCTACATGCAAAGTAGTGGTATATTATTTTTTTTTGTTTGTTTTTTGTTTTTGTGCTGTAATTGCTTAAACATCAGTGAAAGCAGGGAAATCAAAAGATGTTTTGATTTATTAAAATCTGCTATTTTTGCCAACAATCTGAGCACATCATCCATGAACCTAATATTTTAAATTAATTAGTAGGAAACATGATGTCATGATGTCATGATGTCATGTCATGATCTCACTTATAACATATTGTGCCATCTTCTGGTCAAAAACTGTAAGTAAATTTTGCCAGAATCCCACACAAATTAAAGTTTTCGATACATTTTTATCAGGATTTTGTCTTTATGGTTTCTATACTGACAGAATGTTAAAACTGTCTTGCTGCACAGTTTATTATTAAAAAAAAAAAAAAAAAAAAAAAAAAAAAAAAAAATTGAAAACAACAATTATGAGCAAGGGCTAATTCAAGGTTCCCAAATACTAGTCTATATCTATAGAAGATTTTTTTTTTTTTTTTTTTAAATATATTTTAAAAGAGCAATGCTACTTATTTTGCATTGATTTAATTTATATTACATCAAGACAAAATGTCATTCAGAATAAGACTATCATCAAAAACTTATATTCCAATAATTCAATCCAAAACTTAAAACTCAGACTAATTTTACACTAAATTATATATTTTAAGCATTTATTTCTGCTAAATTTGATAATTATGACTTACATCTAAAGGAAACCTCAAATTTTTATTCTTTATTAAAAATTTTACTGCTACATAAGACCAATAAAATTTATTTTTTAAAAAAAGAAATATTGTGTTATGACCAATACAATTTTTGAGAAGACTGCTGACTTGACACTCTCCACAAGTATAATTCACAAAAGGTTGTTGCTGAGGGTTGTTTACAGAGTATCTTAATGGAAAGTTGGGTGAAAGGAAAAGTGTGGTAGGAATAGGAAATGGGATAAAAAGCCTTGAGAGACTGCAAAGCCTTGAAGCAAACCTTATTAAAATTTGAACCAGAGACATAAGAAGAGTCCAAAGTCCTTTTTGTATGGATAAAAGTCAATTTTACATTTAATTTGGAAATCAATGTTTCTGATTCTTGAGGAAGCATAGACAGGCACAGAATCCAAGTGGCTTGAGGTTTTTTGTGAAGTTTTCAGACTATGGAGACATGTTATCAGTGGTGTTAGTCTACTTGTGTTTTATCTAGTCCAAGTTAAACTTTCAAAAAAGAAATTTTATAGCCCTTCATGCCCTCTGCTGTAAGGCTTTATGGAATTTTTTTTTTTTTTTTTTGCAGGACTGAGGACCTGTGCACAGTGCCAAAAGGACCAACACCTGTTTTAATGACCATAGTATCACTGTGCTTGGTTGCCGAGCCAACTGGCCTGACAAACCCCAAATGGGATCTATGGAGTATTGTCAAAAGGAAGATGGGAGACACCAGAGACAACAGGCAAACTGAAGGCCGATATCAAAGCCACTTGGGCTTCCTTGACTCCTCGGCCGTGCCACAGGACGATCACCTCCATGCCACGCTAGTGCTTCATGCAAAAGGAGCTCTGGACCTAACGGGTAACGAGCACATATACTACACCATACAAGGATATACATTTCAATAAACTGACATTACCCTTTTAAAGTTTTGCTAATTTTTCTTAATATTCCAGTGTTCTCAGTTCTATTTGAAATATATCACCTTTTTACTAAATCTGAGTTGACCTAAGCATAACTTTTAAATTATAGTTTACTGAGATTCACCAGTAGATAACATTCATTGCCATTGACACTATAAGTTAATATGTGCATGTTTATGTAAAAGAACAAGCCTTAAGTCCATCTTTATTTGCTATGAATGATTTATTATTCAGATGCCAGTAGGGGATTTGCTCCCTTGTGCAGTAACTTGGCAAAGTTCAACATCTTCCCACCAATCCAGCTCAGTTCTTGGGCACACAAAATGTTAAAAAAATGACAAAAAAAAAAAAAAAAAAAAAAAAAAAAAAAAAAAAAAAAATAAAAAAAGGAAATGAACCACTTCAACGCTAATGTTTTTAGCCTGTTTTCTTCCATTGCAGTAGTTTGTTATTGTGCCATAAATCCAAAGTATTAATACCAACTACCTTAAAATGAACCTATTTTAAAGCAGGACAATATGAAAATTAAGAAATTAAAACCATATAAAAATAATCAATTCACAAAAGTCACATTTTAGAATACAATAAAACACTCTTTCAAATAAAAAAGACCCCACTCTTCTGCCAAAAGCAAGCACACTGCAAGTTTAAGCACATAATCAGTCATACACCATGCTATACTCTGCATGCTAACAGAGAGAAGCACAACACAACAGTAAATTTATCAGCTTATTTAACATTACAACAAAAAAAATTATTATAAAACAGGCATCTGAGTATTTTAAACTGAAAAGGGAGTTCATTTTTAGTATGGGGGGAAATGGTAAAGTGACTAACAATTGCAAAGATCAGACAAGAAATTTTACTTCCAATCTCACAGCATTCCAAACAATGGGACCAGGACAGTTCATTCCAATGCACCCATGAAGTGACATCAATAAAACAAATCATCTTAAAGGTCATAAATGAAATTGGTTACTCAGATTTTTTATTATTATTTAAATGGGACAATGGGTTGGCAGACGAAGGAAGAGCAGACTACTTAAAAGATGGAAATATGAAAATGCCTGCTGGGAGGTGTAACACTGCAGTGGTGTCTCTTGGGGCTGATGAGCTAATACTCTAAAGTGGTCCTTATTCCTCTTAGCCACTGAGGGAATTTGCAGGGAAGCAGAGGGGGGAGAAGAGGACAGGAAAGTAAATTAGCAACCATGTAGATAGGGATGAAAGGGAAGTGGACATCTGGTCTGGCCTCAAAAGCCCGAAGGTGTTAAAACATTCATGTCCCTAGGTTTCAGTTTATGTGGCCGTGGAGAAACCCGCTTAGGCTCAGTGTCCGAGATTTCAATCTTGGGAGGCATCAAGTTGGCAGGCTCTTCCACTTTTAGGTTGATCTGTGTGTTGGTGCCATCCATCGTAGAGGACTTCTGCAGGCCGAAGTAGGACTGCAGTGAGAAGCCTGAAAGAATGTGGGAGATTTCTAATAAAAAGAATATTCCAGTTTACAAGAAAGAGCTAAAGGGTTATTTTTTTTAAACATTTGTTGTTGCTGGAAGCCAGCGATTTTTCTGCTTTTTTTTATGTGTAATACAAATACCCTGTATCTGCTTTAAATTAGTTTCCCTATTCATATTTTTTTTCCCCTGTTCCCCTTTTGTCCCTTATTACTACTATTTGCGACTGTAAACAAACCATTTTATGTTCATGTACTTGAATCACTGTTGAGCAAGCTGACTCATTAAATTTGCACTTCAAATTTAATGCAATATCAGCAACAACAGATATTACAGCAACAAGGTATAATCAATAACAGTGATTATCCAAAACACTTGATTTAAATAAATAAGAACATTTACGAACAATTTAAATATTTCTTAAATGAATATGTGATTAAAAAAAAGGTGTGGTATCTTATTAAAAACATAAGACTTTACAACAGAACAAATCATCTTGTGTTTCTAAAAAAAGAAAGGTAAAGAAATGAGTCACAGAACTCTGCTTCAGTGGAGTAAATCATACTCTAAATCATTGGTGGAAACAAAAATGCCCCCATGGTTTGTAAAAATCATGCAATATCCAGTGTTAAGCTGCCCATTTCGTACCTGAAGAAGTGTAAATGTATGAAAAATGACCAAAAACTGCAAAAGTACAAAACGGCGAAGAAACAAAATAACCAGCACCGGCTGTAATATTACAGGTTTGTGTTGTTTCTGGTCCTAAAACCAAACATATAAACCACACCCTACCACATTCGGAGTGTTTGGTTTACACCAGTCACTGTGTACAAATGAAGTATTTGTCATTCAATAAGTCTGAGGAGGGTGATGAGCTAACATCAGTTTGTTAAAATACAAATTAAACACAGCTATGATGGACAATGTTCCCATCTACCCTGTATTACAATGATGATTTGTACATTTAAGTTTCCCACCTGTGCTGGTTTCAGAGCCCGGGTCTGTGGGGGACTTGTGGACCACAGACCGGGTTCCAAAGAAGTTCCATTTATCTAAACCTCCTCCTCCTCCCTCATTTCCTCCCATGTCTGTGCTAGGGTCAGGTCTGTTAGGCTCAGGTGCAGAAAGATAAGGGGCTGGACTCAGCTGGAACCAGTTCCTGGACCCCCCCCCCAACAAACCAGAAGAGAAACATGAAGAAACAGCAAAACATTACGGTCACCATAAAAGCTTTTTTTTTTTTACTATTTTACCATTCATCTTAAATCTGTTGTGCATAACTGTGAAAATATGCCAAATGTTTCACAGACAAATCTCACCTGCGATGAACAGCTGGTGATGATAGGGGAGTAACAGAGGGGGTGACAGAAGGGGTGACAGAAGGGGTGCCACTTGGGGTCGATTGTGCAGATGTTGAAAGCCTGTCCTCTTTGAAGTCCCTGCTTGGCATTCTCAGCTTCTACTCAGAAGAGCAAAAAACAAAACAAAAAACAGTGAATTAAACCTTCTGCTGGTCTTTCAGTCAGTTTGTAAGTGTGAAAGTGATAAATTTTTAACCAAGCATGTAAACAAGTTCAATGGAGGCACCGCACTGATCATATTTAAACACCAAACATCATTGAGTACACAATGCAAAAGGGCAGGGGTCCTTTTGCACTGTGTACTCAGGTCAAAATTAATAATAATGTGCGTCACAGTTTACCTGTTATGACGTCAGGCGTGGGGTTAATGGTGACAAAACTGACATGACAATAGAAACTAACCACTTGAAAAATTCCAGAAAAAAAAAATCTGTTTTTCTGAAACTTTGCACATTTGAATTTTAGATTATATGGTCACTATTGTTTTATTTCTGTTGGTATATACCCATTGCAGCTAATTTTGATTTTTTTTTTTTTTTTCCCCCTCCCATCTCCCCTAAGAACTTTAACAAATATAGAGGAAAAAATGTGCAGCAGGTTCTCTGATAGAGGTAGTTCTTTTAAATTGAACAGAAAATGTTGGGAACAAGATTATCCTCATCATTACTCAAAGGAACTGTACATTATATTTATCTGATTTTAATTTAACTCATATTGCATCAAAGTACATGCTGCTTGTTGTGCTTATAAACTGTATTCCACTCATTAACATATGGCAACAATACATGTGAAAGAGTATTTTCTTAGCCGAAAGTTTTAAAAATGCATTCACAACAGAAAATGAATATGCTATTGATAGCAATCTACTTTCAACTGGGTGCTGATCATTTTCTCTCTTTGTTACTTGGCCCGCTTGTGGTTTTGGTTGTTTTGTTCCTGACTTTGAGTACAAAAAGGAGCCGTCCGTCATGGGATCTTTCTTATCAACTAAAAGGTCATGTAGCCTGATGAGTTCAGATTTACCCTGCTCCAGAGTGATGGATGCGTCAGGGTAAGAAGAAAGGCAGATGAAGCGATGCACCCATCATACCTAGTGCCTACCACACAAGCCTGTGTAGAGGAAGTGCTACAACCTGGGCTTGCTGCAGTTGGTCAGGTCCAGGTTTATCAAGCTAAAATTGTCAAAAAGTGGTTAAAGGAGCATGATACATAATTTTCACACATGGATTGGCCACCACAGAGTCTGGACCTTAACCCCATTGAAAATCTTTGGGATGTACTAGAGAAGGCTTATGCAGTGTTCAGACTCCACCATTATCATTATCAATACAAGATCTTGGGGACAAATGAAGGCAACACTGGATGGAAAAAAAATCTTTTGTGACATTGCAGATACTTATGAAAATAATGCCAGAGTGAATTCCTGTCCTAATCAGAGAATGTGACCTTTTTCTGAAGGAGACTTTTTTTTTTTTTTGACCAGGCAGTGTATAAATTCTTATCCAAATAACAAATGTAGAGTATCTAATTTTAGTTCCATATACACACCTTAAAAATATATATTTTAATTCATCAATACTTGTTTGTGTAAGGGAGGTAATGTTTTCAATTTACATAAGACTTACAAAGCTGAGATTGAGAGGAAAGAAGTACAAATAACACGCACTGTCAAATACCTGTATTTTACCCCAGTAATATAACACCAATTCTACATTTCATACGTTTTTCTCCTATATGATAAATACATTAAGTTTACATAAACAGCATTTGGTATTAACAAAATGGTGCATCATTGATCCCCAGAAAACAACATTTGAAGGGTAAGTGTTTAATAGAAGCTAACCTTTCCAAACATATCTTAATTTTTAACATTGTTATTTGCTGAACAGTCCGAGTTACTTGGGGGGTTGATAAAGACATAACTTTAATGTGAAACTGACTTAAAAGTGTTTCTAGAACATTTGGCCCACAGTTTGTTTGTAGTATGGTAACTGCTGCTAGGCGATCACACGAGCAATCGACGGACGGTTAGATATTGTTACAAAATTATAATTGCATAACCAACAAATACCCGTCTTTACTCAAACACAGCCATATGGTTTAGCGTGGTATAACCAAATTAATCAGAAAACCGCCAATACGAGTCTTTTCTTATGTTATCTCTAGCACTAGCACTGCTACTAGCTAACCAGCTTGCTATGCTAATGGCCTTCTTTTTATAAGAATGTAGAATTCCAGGAATATAGTAAAGCAGACCAGGACCGACCTTTTAATGATAAGTTTTCTTTGACGCCTCAGTTCGATAGCTCTCTTCATTTTGTCCATAATTGCTTGTTTCGGTGTAGGATTATTTCTTAAAAACACGACGCTGTCTGTATTATTCACCGAAATCGGCCTTGTTTTGGAAGGAGCTTAGTGATTGGTCCGTTTCGGTGAACGATGAGGCCTCGCCTCATGTGAAGGGTGTTACCTAGCAACAGCACTGATAAAGCACAAAACTCGTTGCGTAATTTGTTTATCAAGATGTTTGCTGTTTTGTTCACTTTCACTGCCTCAGAAGATTTTTCCTGAGGATTTAATATGTAGTTTCAAAAGAACAGTATATATTTGAAGAGACTGGGCATCATTGCTGAGGCAGAAAAGGCAAAAATTGTGTCTTGTGTTTAGCAATGGCTCTAACATTAGGAAACAATGTGGATCTGGAACAGGTCATTTGACAGCCGGTAAGGCGGAAGCGCTGAGTTGTTAAAATTAGACCTGTAAACAGAACAATCCTGTGCAGAAAATCAATTCCACACATTAATAGGCACTCCGTAAATGCCAGCTGATATCGCTCCAATTTTTAAGGATCTCCCAATACCCCAGTAATTAAAGTTTAAAGCTTGGTAAAACATACCTGTTTGATTTCCCATTGTTCTAAGCTGCATCCACCACTTTTTTTTTTTTTTTTTTTTTTTTTTTTTTTTTTTTTTTTTTTTTTTTTTTTACTGTTGCAGAAATGAGACATTTCTAAAAAATGAAATGTCATATAAGTTTTGTAATAATTTATCCACATCATGCTGCACAAGTTAAACTATTTCAGATCTATTAAGCACAGGATATAGCAAAAGTATTAACACCCTTTACTTAAAAAAAAAAAAAAATAAATAAAAAAATCATGTTACAACCATAAACTTAAGTTTGTCTTATGGGACTTTTATAAAATAGACCAACACAAAATCAAATCAAATCATGCTTTGTTGTCCCTATAAGGGCACACAATACAACATTTGATTTTGAGTTGATGATGTTGCCACCACCGTGTTTTACCATGGGGGTGGTGTGCATGTAGGTGTGCCACACTTTTCAGATTTGTATTTCTAAAAAAATTGAAAACTATATATCCTCATTGTTTAACTTCGTATTTATCCTCTAGCTCAGGGGTGACAAAGTCCAGTTCCGACGAGCTACTATCCTGCAACTTTTGGATACATCTCTGCTCCAACACACCTGAATCAAATGGGTGGCTTCACTCTTCAGCATGTCATTTAGCTCAGCAGAGGCCTGCTAATGAGCCATTCATTTAATTCAGTTATGTTAGACACTATGCATCCAAAGGTTTCAGAATAGTAGCCCTTGTGGACTGGACATGGACACCCTTGGCCTGCTCTAATTTGTGTTGGTCTGTTATATAAAATCTTTATGAAATACATTAAAGTTTGTTGTTGGAACTTGAAAACATGTGGAAAAGATCAAAGGTTATGTATACTTTTGCACAATTTAGGCCTGAATTTGTAGTAAGTAGTGTTTTTACATCTCTTGCCATACAACTAGATGTAAAAACACTATTGTATGAAATTATCTTTGCTTGTTCAGAATGTGGTGATGCATAGGGACAAATACTGCTACCCCACATTTATTCAAACCTACTGGCAGTTTGCCATCAGCTAGTCGATGGAAGTGAGTCTCCTCGGCAGTGAGGCCCTTGTGGGGGGAATAAACAGCCCCAGTCAGTCCTGCCTGGTGCTCAAACTTCTGCAGGTTTTCCTGGGATTGTCCTGAGTGTAAATGGAAATACAGAGAAAGATTCAGATAATTAGATATCCTCTGCTGTTGCTGTTGTTGTCACAGATATTCTTAAGACTGCTTAGATATCGCTGTGATATTAACAGAAAAGTATGTATTTGAAAAATCTTTATAACTAAGCAAATACATGAGTAATTTTTAAAAGCTGAAAGTTGACTTACTTGACATAAGGGAACTCATTAGTGTGGTGGCTTTGGCCTTCACAACAGGCACCGGGGACTTGGGTGGTTCTGATGCTTCACCTAATATCTTCCCATCATTCTCACTTGTCTAGCAACACAGGTTTATAGTTTAAGGAATAAATTAGAAACTAATTCCATTCTAGAACACAGAGTGAGCAAAAGTGTTCAAATATACATAACCAGTTTGACATAACCCCAAACAAAGAACATTGTGCAACCAGCTAAAAACTATACATATATTTAATTTCCCTTTGGGATAAATAAAGTATTTTTGAATTTGAATACCGGCTTAAAAAGTATAAGCAAACAATGAGCACCTCGGCTGTGTTCCTGAACCTGTGCCGAGGGATGACTGGGTCTTTCCAGAAGATGTTTACTGTCATGTCTGCAGGGGGGTGATGCATGGGGGTATCCATGTGCTCATCATAGGTGATGTTGTGCCGAGTTATTCCAGTGGAAGATAAGGCGGCACACAGGCCAGACATGCCAGACTCAAGTGCTGAAAAATGGCAGCAACCAAGACAAAGCTTAGCATAAATAGATACCAATTACAGTTTATATTAAAGTTGATGTGTTGCTTCTAAATACCTGGAATGTCTCCTTGCCCTGTGGCCATTTTGACACCAGAACACGGGGTCTTACCACAAAAGACTGAAGACTGGTTCTGTGTTCAATGTGACAAACTTGTATCACACAGCATCAGTGTTGAAAGGTCATTAGGTTGCTACAGATCTGTTCACTGAAAGAGAACCAGTGGTGGTTTTGTTATGGGTGATATGGTTGTGGTGCACCGCTGTGGGTGCAATAATCTCAGGTGGCACAAGTATTAGAAATTAATTATCTATCTGTCATTTGTACCATAAAAAAGTTTTTTTGTTTATATGTATCCCCAGTCAATGGGTATCCTGCAGTGTGCAGCCCAGACTGTGAGAACTGTATCAGATACAGCACGTATGGTAAACAAAGTTGGTTTCTGATTTAGGATTTTAAATCGGCATGAAATTAAAAAAAACAATTTAGTTTTTTTAAGCAAGCTGAATAGTATTTGATCAGCTCTAGTACAAACTATAAATCTGCGGTTACATTCCACAACATTTCCAATCTTGACAGATTTTGAAAAGATTGGGTGATCAAACTAACAGACTGGTTTTTGCTTTACGCCTGAATGACTGGGGATGATTACACACTTAACACTTAAGCTTGGCCTGCTGCTGGATCACAGACTACAGGATTTTTCAGACCACCTAAGCCAACTGAACCCATAAAACTCTCATGGAAAGGCTCAGGAGGGGGAAATAGGAGATATTGTCAGGAATTAGACAAGCTATATTTCTATGCCATGCCTCCTTAAAATTAGCCTGGCCATTGCCTTCCTAAGCAATTCCGCTCGATTCTCATCTCCCTTCAGTGCTCTGTCTGCGCTTTCTCCCATTGGGTTGGATTTCTCTGGTAGAATTTCAACCGGGCCAGTCAGCAAACAGAAGGAAAAGTTGTGAACAATGACGTTGATTTTTCTGCACTGTTTTAGAACTGTAGTATGCCTATAGTTTTTCAAAGGCAGTGGTGGAAGTGAACAAAGCTATTCAGTCCATGTTGGCCAAATATTGAATTAACATAAATAGCCATCTCATTCGGCTCAGCGATTGGGTGAAATTCAAAACTTCAACAGAGTCCACGCCTTCAGCAAGCAATTGTTTCTCAGTAGCTGAAGGTCCTCTGTACTAAACAAAGTATAGAACAAGGGCCTGTTTTTTTCCATGCTACCTTAACACATTCTAAACTGCATCTCTTTCATTTTAAGTGTAACCCACAAGTGAATATAATTTGGATTCTGTTGACTGCATTCTTACTGATATTGAGAGTTTTGAGCATTTATTTGAGGTTGTTTGTGGGTTTTAGAATTACATTCAATGTTGGCTGAAATCTAAAACTATTATTTTTTTCTGTCATAACACACAATGTATAATGTTTGGGCTGGAGTGTGCAAATAAACATTAAGAATGTATGACAATACGTTTATTCTATGTGGAAACTTTTCCATTCAGAAATGTCTTTTTTATTATTAATTCCATTTCCTTTATGTGCAATGTGTGAAATTATTTGGTTTGCTGGAATAAGGCATTTCATTTATACTGTTTTTTAGTCATGAATATCTGACTATCTCATTTTTTTGTTTCTTTCTTTTATCACTACATGACTCTAATTAAAAAGGCTAAACAACCTGATAAAGAAGGCTGGTTCTGTTCTGGGGACTACTGTTGAATCTCTAGAGATTATTGTCCAAAAAAGGATTCTTTATAAAATCAAGAAAATTATGAACACCCCTGAGCATCCTCTTTACGAGGCTGTTATACAACAACAAAGTCTTCAATAAGCGGCTTCTTCAAAATCACTGCTGACCACTACAAGAGAGCCTTCCTGCCTTTCTGCTCACAGCCATCAGCATCTACAACAACTCTTAGAAGTAAACTGGATAATATGAGTGACAACAACATTTAATCTCCCTCTGGGATTAACAAAATATTTTTGAATTGAACTGAATTAAATTAGTTATGCAGTAGTTTGTGTTAAATCCACTGTTGTGTGTTTATATTCATAATGTTGTTACAAATAAAGTCTTGAAAAAAAGTTGGATCTCAGCTGCTGCTGTGTCTCAGCTTTCATTAGCTGTCGGCAACATCCATTTGCAGCTGGGTCGTTGATTCATTTACTCTATCCCACTGCGTCCAGATCTGCCCAAAAAATTCAAGCATATTTGTTTGACTGCAATTGAAGATGGGTCTGCTTCCCTCACACTCTTGCAGACTCAAATTTTTTCACCTTTTCTCACACTAACAGATTTTTGTGTTTACTCCCCTGTGTTGACCACAACAAGACTGTCACAAACTTTCCCCAACAGGAAATCAGGGGGGAAAGAAATAATTTCGTGTGGCCCCAGTCTAAAGCATTTATATTCAAAAATTGTGCATTAGACATGCGGTATGCAAGAAAGAGCTTGTCCAGGGCAGTCACGCAAGAGCCGCCACTGGGAATAACACGCTGCTCTTTTCAGACTAATTTTTCACTCTAATGTGACAAACATAGACAGAAAGTTAGGATAAGATACACGATTACTGGTAACCAAGATGAAGAATAAACAATTCTTACTTGAATTAACACAGAGCAAAGCTTCTCTTGTCGGACGTGCTTTAAATAGAACTGCAGAGTCTGGTTACTGTACAGCAGTGTCATTAATATGAGTTTCAGTCAGAGTCACTCTCATATCAGCCTCCCTTTAGTCTTCTGCAAAGCAAAACAGGATGTGTCCAAGCAGACTGCTTTTTATATGGACATATTCTTTTCATCCATTTAACAAGAAAAGCACGCATTAATATTGAGGGAAACCTCAGTCTGTCATGTAAATTTGCCAGATTTAATCATGCAGGTTAATTTCCACCCATAGTTGTAAACGTTCAATAATAAATGCTAAGAACTGTTAGATATAATGGCAGGAGGAGTCAATACACAAGTAAAAAAATAATAATTATAAATGTGAACTATGAATGAAATATCATCTGAAATGAATTCTGCTCTGCTCTACGATGAACTGACTACAAGTCCCTTGAATTTAGACTGAAATCCAATTCTTCTTCAGATAAGACAGAAGATCTTACATTCTCTGCAGACTTCTCAAGGGTGAATGTGATTTATCAGTGGAAGCCTGTTTTATTATTCTGCTGCTGCCCCGACAGCTGACTTGTTCACGTCATAACTGAAGGAAGCCACTTACAGTGACTTGCAAAAAACAAAAAAACAAAAAAACAACAACAAAAAAAAAAAACACATGTAAGCTACTGTAAACGTGTTAAATTACAATAATAGCTTGTGGTTCTGCAACATCAGGAGTTGAAATGACAGGAACCCCTTTTTATATCTGCAATCAAAATCCTCTCAACAGATTTAATCCAATATAATTTTTGTGTTTCTGTGCTAGATCAGGTGCTTCCCCCCCTTTTTTAATAGGTTTTCATGACAGTGTAAGATGCATGTTATAATACTTACCCTGCTGTCAGTCTGTTAAAATAACTCGTCGGAGGCGCTGATTTCTGTGCAGATGTCCCAACGATCCAGCAGCAGATGGCAGGAATGAACGCTGCATGTTTGTTCACCGGTTAGTTCGTCCATGACTTTTGGTCGAACAGCAAACAGACACTAATCACACGGCAGCAGTGTACGGAGCCTACCTGTCTCTCTCTGTGTCTCCCTTTCCGTGGCAGAAATGACCATTTGAAACTTGAAGTCCTGCAGGGGAGAAACCGCGCGGGATAAGGGACAGAGGAACGTGAAACAACGCTGCTTTAGTTTGCGGACCTTATTGTTTTATGTCGTCTGTAACGGTGCCAGGAGAACAAGCGTCATTAACCCGAGATAAATAACCTGGCTATCCTCCTATTAGAGTTTAGCAGTGAACATAATATTCCTTACTCCTGAGCCTTTTCGCCTTTTGTCATATTAGCCTACATATGTATTTTATTAATGTGACACACCAACACAAACCAGGGCATAATTGTGTTCTGGAAAGAAAAAAATCACATTGTTTTCATTTTTTGCAAGTAAAAATATAAAAAGTGTATAGTGGGTGGATCCCATTTTGAACTGATATGCCTAATAAAATCACATTTTGCCTTCAGAAGTCACTTCATTGATGTTGTAAGTTAACTGAATGCCAGTATTAAGTTGTTCTGTGAAGCCCTCAAAGGTTTGTTAGAAGACATCAGAGAACTAAGAGCATCATGAAGACCAAGGAACACAGCAGACAGGTCAGGGAGAAAGTTGTGGAGAAGTTTAAATCAGTATTGGCTAAGAAAACATTATCCCAAGCTTTAAACATCTCATTGAGCACTGCAACCTTCCACCCAAGACACAGCTGTTCAACTAAACTGATATGCTGGGCAAAGAGAGCAATGTGGTGTATAATCTGATTTTCTGAGTTCCCAGTCAGAAAACCTACAAAAGTGCCCCCCTAAAGTTGAAATTCCAACTGGGAATTCGTAATACACCGTGCAGCCTTGAGTTCACTGCAAAAACACAAAATGTTACCAAGTATTTTTGATGTAGTTTCTAGTGCAAATATCTTGAATATGCTTGAAATAAGACAAAACTAACTTACAAGTAACTTTTCAGCACGATATAGGAGTTTGTTTTAAGTCAATATTTCCTTAATATTGATGAAAAAGTACTAGTTATAAAAAGTACTAGTTATAAGTGACATAATCTGCCAGTGGGATGAGACATGGGAAAAATGTCTCATCCCACTGGCAGATGATTTCACTTATAACTACTACTTTTTCATCAATATTAAGGAGTTATTCACCTAAAACAAGCTCTTATATCATACTGAAAAGTTACTTGTACATTAGTTTTATTTTATTTCAAGTGTATTCAAGATATTTGCACTAGAAACTACACCAAAAAATACTTGGTAAGATTTTGTGTTTTTGCAGTATTTTGTTTCAATTCATCAATGTAGTGAAAGTTTAAACCAGAAGCACATAAAGTACTCTTAAAGGTCAAATTATAAACAGTTTCCTTTAGTATCTGAACATGTAAAATGAAGAGAAATTCATTGATATTGACGTATATTGCTAATAGTAGTTAGCAACAAAACAATTAGCAAATCCCACTGGTTTACAACCTGCAACGAGAACGCCCTCAGTTTGGATGTGATGGAATTCTCAACTCTGAGCTGTGATTTCTGAGACAAACCAAGCACAGCATTATGAAAAAAGCAGCCAAGAGCCCCATAATAACTTGGGAGCAGTTGCAAAAATCAGCAGATCAAGATTTATAATCTTGCAGAGCATAAATCTGCTCTTTGTGACAAGTAAAAAGCCTTTGTTTACAGAAAGACAACAGAAGTACAGTTGGAAGTTTGCATTGAGCTATGTAGGGGAAACACTACACATGTAGAAGATGGTTTTCCTGTCAGATTAGACCAAAGTAGATTTTTGGCCAACATAAATGGTATGCATAGTGGAAAACTTACACTACTCATCAAAATGAACACTTCATCACTAAATAAAAACATGGCGTTGGCAACATCATGCCGCTGGGATGCTTTTCTTCATTAGGCAAGGCAAAGTTGGTCAGAATTGATGGAAATATGGATAGACCGAACTACAGAGCATTACTGAAGGCAAACATTTGAAGCCATAAAAGACGTCAAATCAGGATGGCAGTTCACTTGCAAGCAGAATCACAACCCTTAACATAAACATACAATGGAATGGTTTGGACCAAAGAGTAATTTCTTACAGTGGCAGAGTCAAAGTCCAGACTTAAATTCAAGTACAAATCTGTGGCTAGACTGAAAAATTGATGCTCACAGATGCTCACCATCTAATCTGAGTGAATTTGTGCAATTTTAAAGAAGAATTGGCAACAATTTCAATATCTAGATCTGCTAGAGACAAACTCATAGAGACCAGCTGCTGTAGCTGCAACAAGGGGTTGCTCTCCAATCAGCAGAGTTAAATATACATTTATTTCACACTTTTCAGATTAATATTTAAAAAAAAACAAAAAAAAAAAAAAAAACAATTGTGAAACCAGGTGTCATTTTCTTGCTACTTCACAAACATTGAGTTTATTTATTTGTAAACCTCAAATGACATTTGAAGGTTAAAACTTAGTTTCAAACTAAGCAGTTGAAGCAGGGTGTAGCAGAGTGGCATGTCCACCCTGCTACAGTTAATGTGAAATGTAAGGTTAAGTATTTAATCCTGATGCCAGTATTAAGAGAAATAATATGGTTGTTTGTGGGTGTGAAGGACACAGCCAATGGGAGTGCCACCCCTCTCAGGGAGCTGAGGAGGAACATGTTTCATTGGCTGGTCATTGACCCCCTAAATGTCCACATGCAGCTCTGGTGTCAGCAGCTCATAGAGGATACCCTGGAAAGCAACTCCTAATATTTAGTGAAAGTTATTTGGAGCATTGCTGAATGCACCTAACATGGGAAGTGAAGTAATACAGCGCAACTATCTTGTATTTTCAGCCTTAAACCACATGGTGGTGCTGTTGTTTCAGGACACAAACGGTTTCAGGTTTCAGACAGAACTCAAGGACCAGTAACTTATTTGATTTCTTTTTTATTAGAAAAATAAAAAGGTTTTTACTACAGAACATATATGAATAAAAAATAACATTCAGCATTGTTGTGCTGCATGCACACATTTGCATAAATAAAACAAATCTATATAGTTTAACATGTTTAGGCTTTTGCAGTCTTTGTTGAAGGTGCGCTTGTTTGAGGTGAGCGAGTTTCTGGTTCAGCGTCGAGAATCAGATCTTAGCTGTGGATCTGCTGCCTGCGATGGTTCCGTTACTGGTGGATGTGGGAGTGGAGGTGGCCCTTCCCTTCCTAGAGATGAAAACAGGATTTTGTTCAATTCAGGGTGTAATCCACTCTGAAACCCAATTAACTGGATAGCGGGTGAATGGAAGAAGACACAGATTAATGTAATACTCACATTATTCTGTTAATCATCTTTTTCACAATTTGCAGTTCAGGGTTCAGACAGTAGCGGCTGCTTGAACTGGTCACACTGTAAGAATAGAAATATAGGGATTATCATAACACTGAACAGATAAATATACATTCAGCACCTTGTTTGCATTGATAGATTACATGAAATGTTAGGGATCTGAGTTGAAGTATTGTTTTAGTGACAATTTTTTTTCTCACTATTGTGTTGTGTTATTTGCACTAGAGTGGATTTGCGTATTTAATTGCATCATGTTTTTCTAAGAAATCCACAATTTTAAGTTAAAAGGCAACTTACACAATCTCTACTCTGTCACAGAAGATAGTTGCAGGGTAAATCTGGATGTCCCTTATGTCAGACTTTGAGAAGATGCCGTTTCTGACACGCTGACAAAGACAGCTCTGTCCTGGTTCATTCACTAAAAAGAGAAAAAAAAAATTATTTGTCTAATTTTACAAATCTCAGCTCATATTAAAAAAATTTCTTCTAGTTTTTGAAATTCGAAATGCTAATAAAAAAAAAAAACTAGAAACTTACGCTGAGCTTTAGAGACGCAGAATGCAACAGCCAGGAGCAGAAACACCTTCATGATGCCAGACATCTTTTTCTTCTTTAGCTGAGATAAAGCCGGTGTTGAAAATTGTGGTCAAGTTGACAAAGCAGCAGGTTTGTTCAGTGAAGAGCTGTGAGAGGTAAGGGCTTTGGGATCCTCTTTAATAGTGTGTTGAGATGCTTACCTCATCTTTTCTGTGACAAAAGGGATTTTTTTTTCAGACTGGAAAGTGAAACCCTAAAACCCACAGGAAAAAAAAAAAAAAAAAAAAAAAAAAAAAAAAACTCTTCCTCTCATCCCCCTCACCCCTAGTTCAGTTTTATGTTTGAAATTGGACAGTATTTGGCAGATAAAGACCAAATTAATCAAAAGCATGATTATAATAACACCAAGGAAAAAAATAACTTGGTAAAGATTGTAATTAACAGCTAAATGGTAAATATATTATATATCAAAGTTTTATGACGTACAGACACTACATGCAGTTCTGTTCAATTCAGTTCAGTTCAATTAAAAAGATAGAAAGGCATTTACATGGAAAGTAACATTTGTCTCTTCTTATTAAGCTTTAGTTAATTTGTTAAATCAGAATCTAATTTAATAAATTAGTCAAACAAGATATTTTCCCAGGTCTTTATATTTCTTGCAGTACAGTCAGGAAAATTTCAAATTTTTTGTTTTTTCAAAGATGAGATGTTGAGTCCATGCCTTGTGAAATAATTTTAGTTCAGACATTTGTGGGCAATCTTTAGTTTGACAGACTAAAGTGTGGGCTGTGATCTTTGCAACACGTTTTTTTTCTCTCATATATTCAGCAAGCAGCAGTGGTTAACACCTTTAGCAAATGCATCACTAAATCAAATGCCTGTAGGTCCGGAAAAACAAAAGAAACCAAGGCAGACTTTAATTTTTTTCCACTGCAAATGTGTGGTGTTTTATCTTGACATTCACCTTTATATGTGTGAATATTCTGGTCTGTTATCTGATGGAGTAGTATTTAAATTTTCTTTAGGGTTGTTTGATATTTTCCCTCTTATCAGACGTAGATCTGATTTGATTTAATTTCACACCACATGGGTTTTGATAAAAATGTTTCATTTTAGAAGAAGGCTTTAAACTCATGTTTCAGTTCCTCTTCACGTTTTCAAGTCTCAAAACTCAAATCTGATCTCAGCTTCTGTTTTATTCTCTATTTTAAGCCATACTGTTTTGTACCACAGGCTTTAGAAACCACAAAGTCTCAGTGTAACAATAAAGAGGTAACACAAAAAAGCAGGTTATTTTTATTAAAACTCACTAAAAGTTCAAATTAGGAGAGAGTGACACAAATGCAAAAGTGCACAACAGAAATAAATATGACTCCTTTAATTCCAGTTAGTTGACACAGCTGTCTGTGTTGAAAAAGTCAACATCCAGTAGCTTACAGCAGGTGTTGGGCCTTTTATGTACATTCACTCAACCTTTTTTTTTTTTTTTTTTTTTTTTTTTTTTTTTTTTTACTAAAACACAGCTGGATAATGATTGACTTTCACAGAAGGATTTTACAAAAATATGTATTTGTATAAATCCTTGTAATTCTATTTTGGGCATATTTTGGCAAATAACATCACAAGAGGCAAAGAAACCTTTGTGATCAGCTTCTCTTGGACTAAATGTATGTACATACATTTTGTCCATTTAAGAATGGTTTTGATTTAAAAACAACAATACAGAAGGAAATAACAAACAAAAAAAAATAAACTGATGTACACAAAACAACTCTGACTAGTTGCCTTATACCTCATGTGATGACATCAGAGGTTATCAGAGGGTAGATTTTTTGTTTAACTAAAAAATGTTTTACAATAAAAAAAAAAAAAAAGAAGTCCAAATAGATTTGATTGTCACATATTGTTCTTTAGGTTGCAAACTTTAAAGTGGGTCTTAGATTTAACTGAAATCTCTAGCTGCTGTCTTTAATTGTGCTGCAAAAAATAAGCCCTTCTTCCCCTAGAGACGCCCACAGATTGTGTTTCATTAAAGAAAATTTTCTTGCACAATGATCAAATATTTTATTATTTGGTTGAGATCAGAGGATGGAATTCAGGAAACTCCGAATTACGACAACTATGTTTTGTTTGTCCTCTGAAACTTGAATTTATAAGTTCCCAGTTGGAAAACCCAACTGGAATGTATCCCAATCCCAACCTGAGGACCCAGTATGGCTAACACACACATAAAGTTTCATGACAAATACTAAGTTCCAAATTTTACACTGGAGAGAGTTTGTTGGTGAACATGTTTATTTAGTGTTCACCAACCTAAATTCACAAAATCGTGCAAAATACATTATCAGTCAAACTTGAGATAAATCAACCCAAAATGTTGCATCAAAATAAGATCTAATGGTATGTCCACCCTGAATCTTCTAGAATCAAACATCTTATTTTAGACACCCAAATAACCATAGTTTTTGTATGACGTTGGTTCAGTCTAGTTTTGTAATGTACATTCCTTTGCAAAACAATTTATACTTCTTAAACTTTTTCATATTTTGTCGCATTACAGCAGCAAATTGTATTTTTGTAAGATTTTTTTTGTGACAGACCAACACAAAATATGTCTAAGCTGTGAAGATGAAGGGAAATTATACATGGCTTTCAAAATGTCTAAAAGTTCTAAATAATAAAAAAAAGTGGTGTGAATTTATATTTCCTGAGCAATACTGAAACTGAAAATTCTTCCAGCTTTCTTTGGAAAATAGTTATAGCTCAGTCAGATTGGATGGAGAACATCTGTGAGTTTCCATTTTCAGATCTTGCCACAGAATCTTAATTGGATTTAGGTCTTGACTTTGATTGGACCATTCAATGACATTATTATGCTTTGATCTAACCCATTCTTTTGTTTAGGGTTGTTTTCCTGCTGTGTTTTTTAAATATTGACTTGTATTTAGCTTCATCCTTCTTCATCTCAGCTCTGACCAACTATACCTGTTCCATTTAATAAAAGCATCCCACAACATGATACTGCTACCAACATGTTTCACAGGGAATCTTTGCAGCTCCTCCAGTGCCATTTGGCTGTTCCATAATAATATTCTGCTTGGCTGAGCTCTCAGTTTGAGCCATGTTTTGGTAGGTTTGGAATTGTACCACATTCACACAGATATGGACTCTATTTACTTATTTAACATCATCTAAAGGCAATTGATTACTATGGATTTTGTCTGACAGACTTTTAAAAATTTGAAAAGAAAAAAAAAAAATCCATGTTCTTTTTTCAATTCTCAGACCTAAAAAACCTGATCAACTAAGATCTAAACCATGTACAGGACTAAAGGTTACATGTATACATAACCTGAAAATGTGTTAAATGTCACTTTGAAATGACATTCAGTTATGACTGGGCGTTTGTTTTTGGAAGCCAGTCTTTAAAGATATTACTATTTATGCATACAACAGCTAAACATTAATCAATCTATCTATCTATCTATCTATCTATCTATCTATCTATCTATCTATCTATCTATCTATCTATCTATCTATCTATCTATCTATCTATCTATCTATCTATCTATCTATCTATCTATCTATCTATCGAGAGAGCGAGCGAGCAAGAGAGGGGTTATAGATTATAATAATAAGTGTAAATCTGAGTAATAAAAATATTAAAATCCAGCTGTTCTGCAGCAGTGGTGTTGCCTGGCATTTAAAAGAAGTAAAAGGGACTTTTGTGTATTGCAGCACAGCACACACTCTCTAGAAGTCTGATGCTGTGGCCAGAAAGTGTGATCTGAAACTAGTAAAAGGTAGAAAAAAAACTTGTGCTGACAAAGTAATTTTAAGACTTTCTCATGATGACTTTATCATAAATATATGGTAATTTCTATTTTTACATTGTAGCTCCTGCTGCCACTCCTATTTTACAAAGATTTCTATTCTGACAGACTGACAGCACCCGGCAAGCTTAAATATTTTATGTTTTATCTTCTTTTAATATTTTATAGCTTTTACATTTTGGACTGTACATATCAGTAAACCACAGCTTATTGAAAATTCAGACATGTTGCAGAGGATATTACATCTTCCATTCAGATCAGAGCAATATGGCCTGAGTGGTTAATGTAAACTTTCCTTTTCCATTTTCTTTTTCCCCTTTTGGTTATAAGCGCTGTGTTCTGGTGGATGTACTGGGGATTGCCCACCACACGTGTCTTTATTATATTGTGTCCTTCTGAGTCAGAGTAGATTTCCACCAGAAGTCCCATGTAGCAATGAGCCGAGAGTAAAAAAAATACGTCGGCAGTGTCTCTTCCTCTGCAGACCTTTCGTGAGCAGTTCAGTTCAGTTACACTTCTCATTTTTCTTCAGACACAATTTTTGAGCGAAATGGCTGATAATGAAACAGAATCTTGATCACTGAAATGCAACTGAATTGGAAGAAGCAGTGATTTTTCGCATGTCTGTCAGAGGCCACCAGAAGTGTATCTAACAACTCCTGGTATTTTAAAGAGTTCATCATGCCATGTACTCTAACAAGGTTTGCAGGACTTTTAAAAGAGAAACAGGCCCACGGCATCATACATTCTCAACCATACTTGACAGTTGCTCTTCTGCATAGTCCTCCTTTCTCTCAATCTAGATCAACCTAGATTTTTATTTTTTATTTATTTATTTTTTTTGTCAAAACACTCAGTTTTGATTACATCTGAGTAAAGTAGTTTGTGGTAGTTTGGTTGCTAAGGGGCTAACCCAAGACATCACTTTTTACTGCAGTTCTCTAACACTGAGATTTGGAGATTTTGGCTATCCTTCTTTACCATATTCCTCACTGTGCATAGGATGGAAAATGGAATATTTTGCACATCCAAAATATTCCAAAAAACCCTGCAATTTTGAAAGCTGAAATATGTAGGCGCAATGCTACTTGACATTGCTACTGGCTTGCTCATTGTGCAGATTAATGCAAATTAACATATGTTTGAACTATTAAAATATACATTTCTAAGCATTTTTAGAGGGTGTCTCAGGTATTCACAGGCAGCTGTGGTCCCTCCTAGCGAATACAGGGGGTCCACTGTAGTAGCTCAGTAAAATGTTCCTCTTTGTCATACTTATTCACCAGTGACAAAGTATCTGATTATTAATCAAAAGTTCCTGGAAACTCTGATCAGTTTAAAGAAATTTATGATTTAATAGCTATTTACTTACATTTATTTCACTGGAATTGTTAGAAGCACCAATAAATGTGGCACTGGTGATTTTTTAAAATGTATTATTTCTTAGGGTTTACATTTTTAGTGTTATATTATGCATTTGCAGTTCCAATTAAATTTATTTTAAAGTTTTAAACATGTATGTGTTTATGAAAGCATACATAATATAGACTATGTGAATATGACTATCCAATAAGATAAGATACTGGTATCAAAAGGCACAAGAAGCCAATCAGATGTTAATTAATGA
This sequence comes from Anableps anableps, assembly GCA_014839685.1. Classification (NCBI taxonomy): domain Eukaryota; kingdom Metazoa; phylum Chordata; class Actinopteri; order Cyprinodontiformes; family Anablepidae; genus Anableps; species Anableps anableps. The sequence continues at coordinate 17,530,791 of CM026074.1, forward strand.
AGCATGGGTAGGGTCACATAAAAATCTTCTTGCTGTATCTTTTTCAGACATTTTTTGAGTAATTTAGAGTTTTAACATTTTAAATCTTTATGATATAGTTAGACTGTGACAGACAGAGCTATCATGTATTAACATATTCTGTTCTAAATGCACAATAGTGACTTGTTACTCTAAGTTGTTGTGAAAAGAGAAGTTCAAAAGGCTAAAACATCAGTTTCACTTGATATTTGAAGATACACTCCTTTGTGTGGCTCTTAACTGTGGCTCAGAGTTACCACAAGATGAGTTAAAAGTTTCCTGTGTGCTTCTTCAGTCTTTTTACATTTTTAACCTTTTAAGCTACTCTTTGTGCTCTATCATACATCTGTTATGTCTTGTGCTTCCTTTGATTCAATTTGCATTTGATACATTGATGCTTTTGACACAGACTTAGGCTTTCTATGGGGAATTAAGTACCTGGGGTTCTTGTACCTAAACATAGCTGCGTCAGTTAGGATCAAGGCAGTAACTTATGTTTAAGTCATTACAAAATATATTTATCACCTAAAATATTACTATGCTATTATAATATTAAAATCACCAAAATATGTCTTAAAAGCAAAATTCTTTACATGCAATTGTGGTTTGAAAGGCTTTGAGGATGTTATGAAAAGAACTTCCTTTTCGGGTATGCTGAAGGAGGTGTAAAAAGCACAAGACCCCATCATTGTCTTCCTGTTACACAGAAAAGACTTTCCTATAATATACACGTTTCCAACAAAGCTTCACACCTTCATGCTCATGCGTGTTTTCTGGAAATATTGAATTTTGTAGAGTGAATGTATAGATTATGTAATACTTCTAAAAAATTGTGATATTTTCATAGAAAATGAAAATTAATTATTCGTAAAATTATCTGTCGGTAAAAGCATCAGTTTTCTACACACTGTCACTTTCACGGATATGTGGTTCACAACTTCAACCAGAAAAACACAGCCAAGCTGCTGGCAAGGCACTCTGTGTATACTATATGAGATTTCACAGCTTGTCAAGTGACATCAAGAGCAGAATTTGTTTAGAAACCTCACTATATTATCTATTCTTTTCCTGCCTGTTGTCTGAATTAGCTTATTCCCTTTGTTGGGAGTGTAAAATACTTTTATAATGTTCACCAATTTTATGGAAATGCTTCTGTTTCTATTTGGACTACTATAACTGACTAGCACAAAGTGGTTTGATGTAACTGTGAATCTGAAAAGTCAGGACTACAGTAGCGGACTGGCTTCACATACCATTTTTTCAACATATTTAACATGTTCAAGGGTATATTTTTTCCCACCTAAAGTAAAATAAGTCAAATTATGCCGGCTGGCAGCTTTATCTAGGCCCACGACAGCAAAATTTTAGTTCCCTCCCTTACATCCCCCCCGCGCCCCTCTCCCCCTGTATCTCCCTTGTTCTTCTCTTTCTCTATCTCTCTTCCTCTCTATTTAAATTATTCATATAAATGTAATTTTTTAAAATATTTTTTTCTTTCCTGTGCTAAAGTATATAATGAAGTAACAAACTGCTGCTATGTCTCACTAAAGAAAAATCCAAACATCTAATTTGTTAACCTGCATAGAAACATACATGTATACACATACACTGCCTGGCCAAAAAAAAAAAAAAAAAAAAAAAAAAAAAAAAAAAAAAAAAAAAAAAAAAAATAGTTGCAACCTGAAATCAACTGAACAAATAGGTGTGAGCTTCCTATTGGATAGTTACTGCATGGACAGCTGTCTTCCAGCTGGCAACAAGTTATTTAACCCCAACTGAAGACACATCCTGTGGCCGCTGAAAAAATGTTCATCTGTTTGAGAAGGTTCAAATCATTGGCAGGCAACAAGCAAAGAAAACATCTAAGGAGAAGCTTTTCAGAAACTACAAAAATTGAGTTAAGAGCTGTCCAACGGATTTTTAAAAACTGAAAGGAGAGTGGGGAACCATAGTCTTTGAGGAAGAAATGTGGTCGAAAAGAAACCCTGTTCTACAACAGTAGAACTCAGGGCTATGTTTAATAGTGAAAGTAAGAGCATTTCCACACGCACAATGTGAAGGGAACTGAAGGGATTGGGACTGAACAGTTGTTTAACCATGAGAAAACCACTAACCAGTGAGGCTAACTAGAAAAAAAGTATTCGATTTGCAAGGGCGCATAAAGATTGGACTCTAGAGTGACGTAAGAAGGTCATATGATTTGATGAGTCCAGATTTACCCTCTTCAAGAGTGGTGGGCACATCAGGGTAAGAAGAGAGACTACTTATCATGCCTAGTGGGGGAATGATGAGTAGTCTCAAAGCAATTTCTAATAAGTTTGTTATACATATATCAAGTGGAGCATTATAATAAAAGCCGTAATGCTCCACTTGTGAAAGTAAATCAGTTGGGCTTCTCCTTGGCACTCAGACAACAATTCTGTGTGTTACGCTGCCGGCCAGACAGGAGACTTAAAAAAAAGAGCAGAGGATACAGAGATGAGAGGGGTCCATCTGTAGTCAGTAGGCAGCTATACTTGCATCCTGAGGCGTGTTTCTCAGATGAAAGTTTTGAACTGTTTTTTCCCCATCAAACTGATGGAGGCTCCCTGAGGCAGGGCAGAGGAACAGGTTGAAACTGCATGTTTTCCTCTCTCTACCTGTAGTATTTTAAACTCTATTAGGGTGGCTCAATAAACTTAGTAGTTGTGCTGGCGGCCAAACCATTTTATGTTTGGGATACTGATGTGTGGTTATTCACCACTACTGGAAGGACTTCAAAAAATAATCAAACAAGGTTTTATGTAACATAAATATTAGACTTAAATTTTCTTCACTAACAGACCTTTTTTGAAAACAAAATTGACCATAATTTGATAGTTGGAGAACCCAGTTCTGGACTCCCTTCATCCTGGGCCCAGGACAACAGACCTGGTTGTCAACCTGTGAGTCAAAATATAAAAAAAAAAAAACAAAAAAACAAAAAACAAAAAACAAAAAAATCCCCACAAAATAAAAATAAACTCTTTTCACTTCCTCTAGGATTAATGTCTGGACTTGTGACTGAGTCTCACTTGAGAACATGTGACCTTTGTTTTTCCTCTGCAGGAAATTTAAATGTTTCATAATCCCCCAAAATTCCTGCAAGCATACAAACACATAATGTGCTGTTGAAACTAGATATTTACATACACTGAATAAAAAGACATACACGTTGTTTTTCTGAGTCTGAAGTTAAATCGGATCAAACTTCTCTTGTTTTAGGTCAGTTAGAATTACCAAAATTATTTCTATTTGCTAAATGCCAGAGAACTTAACAAAAACATTTTTGTAATTTGTTTTAAACTTTCTTCGAATTCAGAAGTTTATATAAATTTGGTCAGTGTTGTTGTGGAAAAAAATAAATTGCCAAGCACTGTTAGGTGAAAATCACCTAGTAAGGTTTATTTTATACCATGTGCATGATATGAGAGCCACAAGATCAAAAACTCAGTAGGTCAGATTAAAGCTCCATGTAAGGCTCAGAGTGGGTTCTGTGTGGAGTCAAAGTTGGCTCCGTGTGGATAAGGAATTCAAAACCGTGGACAGGCAGTCTGAATCACATGAAGCTGGAGAAAACAAAATCTAACCTTGGGTGTGCAGAACCAGAGAGGTTCATTTGTTGAGAGTTCATAAGTATAAAGACATAACATGACCAGCAGATTGATAGTTATAATATATTACTTTTATAATAAAATTTTCCATCACTGTATCGGGTATAATGGTCTTTTAAACTGTATGACTTGAGTCACATCTTTGGGGTTTTCTTACACAAGCTTCTTACAATAGTTGGATGGAATTCTGGCCCATTCCTCCTGACAGAACAGGTGTAACTCAGGTTTGTAGGCTGCCTCACTCGCACAAGCCTTTTCAGATCTACCCAAAACTTCTTCATAGGATTGAGATCAGGGCTTTGTGGAGGCCCCACCAAAACATTGACTTTGTTATCCTTAAGCCACTTTATAACCACTTTGTCTGAATGCTTGGAGTTATTGTCCATTTGGAAGACCGATCTGCGCCTAAGCTTTAACTTCCTGGCTGATGTCTTTACATGTGGCTTCAATATTTCTACATAATGTTCTTTCCTCACAATGTCATCTATTTTATGAAGTGTACAAGTTCCTCCTGCAGCAAAACAGCCCCACAACATGATGTTACCACCCCCATGCTTCACTGTTTGGATGATACAAGCATCCCTGTTTTTCCTCCAAATGTAACAATGGTCAGTATGGCCAAACACTTCCACTTTAGTTTCATCAGACCACAGGACATGTCTCCTGAAATGAAGGTCTTTGTCCCTGTGTGTATTTGCAAAGCAGTCATAACTCAACCTCTGTCTGAGTTATGCAGATTTTGTGAACAATAGTTTCACTCAAATCAGAACGTTAATAATAAAATTAGGCGAATAATTATTTCCAGTGATGCGGACATGCATCCCAGAGGGTTGTGACAGAGCCAAGTCATCACTGCTACACAGCTGCATTTCACCTGTAGCCAGGTGTCTCAATGTTGTGATAGCCTTCGTCTTCGGTGTTATGGCATTACAACGCTGAATGGGAGAAGTAGCCTCATTTCTGATGAGGTCAACCACAAACTTGACCCCTGTGAGATCGAGTCAGTAGCGCCTTCTAATTTCAGTGTTTTCTTTCGTATGTCTTTCCTTCATCTTCCCTGCTTAGGACACTCTGAGGCTAACTAAAGGTCCTCCTCACTACTAACATTTTGTCTTTTTAGGAACTCTCTTAAGGCTTGAGATACTTTGAGAATAATTTTTTCTTACTGAGGTAAAACTCTGGGAAAAATGAATTCCAGAAATTCAAAAATTCTCCTAAAATGACATCACTAGGAGCTACTTTTAAACTTAGAATTCTTTTTGAATACGATCCCAGGTTTATTTAAGAGGACTTTGAAGATTAGGTTAAATTAGCTGTGAATAAAGGTTTGTTAGAGAATACATACCAAGTGACAAACTTGGTATGTATTCCAAATAACCATTTCACAATGCAAACAACAAAATATTATTTTGGGGAAATAATGTTTTATTAGTTTTGACTGAATTAGAAATCACAAACCTTTTGGAGAACTGATCCTTAATTTATTTATCAATTACCGCAGTAAAGGATTGTTTAATAATTTGGAATACCAAGAAAGCGGCTAAAGTGAACACAAAGAATCTAATGTTTTGCTGTTGCAGAATAGAATAGAAATATCCTTTATTGTCCCACAATGGGGAAATTTCTGTGCAACAGCAGCAAAGTGGCAGTGGCAGGCAGTGACAGAAAAACAGGCTCACACAAAGAATATAAAACTATGTATAAAAAACAGAATAAATAATAAAAAAGAAAATAATACTGTACAGTAAGGCAAAATTTCAACATGAATACTGTGTAGTTGTAAAAAAATACTACAGTCCAGAGAAATGTGTAACTGAAGATGCTCTGGGCATTAAAAATACAAACTTAAAAGTTAGTGACAATACAAAAATGGTAAAGTTGTACAGATACCAGCATGGATGTAAACACTTATTGATTTTGTTGGGAGCAGTGATGGTTATAGAGTGTAACAACTGCTGGGAGGAAGGATCTCCTATAATGCTCCTTAGTGCACCTAGGATGCGGTAGTCTGCCACTGAAGGAGCTCTCCAGCTCAGCAACAGCTTCATGTATCAAGTGGGAGACATTGTCCATCAGTGATGTTGTTTTAGCTACAGTCCTTTTATCTCCCAACATCTGCACTGGGTGGAGGGGGCATCCTAGATCAGAACTGGCCTTCTTGATGAGCTTATCTAACTGCTTCCTCTCTGCTGTAGATAAGCTGCTGCTCCAACATACAGTTCCATAGAAAATGGCTGATACCACCACAGAGTCAAAGATGGTCTTCAGGAGTGACCCCTGCAATCCAAAAGACCTCAGCCTCTTCAGCAGGTAGAGTCTGCTCTGACCCTTCCTGTAAAGCACATGTTATGAGTCCAGTCCAGTTTATTGTTCAGGTGAACACCCAGGTACTTATAAGCGTCCATGATCTCAATGTCCACACCCTAGATGTTCATCTTTGTCAGTATGGTGGGTCTGCTCCTTGATTTTAGCAGCATTGATCAGGAGGTCGTTCCTCTGGGACCAGTCTGCAAAATCCTGAATCCACTGTCTCTACTCTGAGTCGTCCTCACCTGTGATGAGGCCAACTATAGCAGTCAAAACCATGATCAAGGTTTATTCCTTCAGCTGGCCTTTAATGTATCCAGAACTCCTGAACAAGAAGCGGCCTTTTCCAAAAAAAGTCAGTCTCTTGATTGATAAAAAAAACTTACAAAAACTGGCTGGTGTAAACTTCAATGAAATGTGATTTCACAAAGTATTCAAGGGGGCTGAATACAAATGCATTCCATAACATTTAAATGTTTCATTGCAAGAAGAACTATTAACTTTCCTTCCTCTTCATAATACATAGTTTTGTGTTGATCTTTCAAAAAAAAAAAAAAATCTTAATAAATTATATACAAGTTTCTTGTCTTAATAAAACAAAAGCTGAACTGAAGAAATTTTAATATCTAGTAGGGTTATTTGGAGTCATAAAGCTGTCGACTAATAAGTCTTTTATCAAATTATAAACCTAGGATAGGTTGTAAAACACATATCAAAGAAAACAAAAGAACATTAGATGGTTTGAGAAATGTTTTTTCTGTTAACCTGATCTTATTTTTAGCCTTAAAAGTACGGTCACAAAAGCTGTTCTAGCTGGGGAAAAAAAAAAAAAAGACATTTTTGAAGTGTTAATTCATAAAGTCATATAAGGTTTTATTAATAAATCCCAACTTAAAAATCATATGATATATGACAAATATACTATATTGCTAAAAGTATTTACTCATTCTTCAACGTGTGAATTTGAGTGACATCCCATTTGGTCCACTCTTTCAATACAAATAACTAACATAAACTCAAAGATATCTTATAAGATAAATTTAAATATTCATCTGCACATATCCAAAATATAAAATAACACAAATTATGTAAATATTACATCACTAGGTTTAAACATACTAAACTTAAATTAAGCACAGTTGCTGTGAAATACTGAAAAAAGACCTTTTTCTGGCTCAAACTATTAAAAAGAATACTTTGGCGCCATCGTGTGGCCATATAAAATTACTACACTATGGATAGGTCGTCAGAGGCAGTGCAGTGGCGGAGCCAGAAAATTTAATATAGGTGGCCAGGCTGGGACCATTGGTCACTCAGAGGTGGCCAACAACTGATCGGTACCTCAGCCACTTTGGAACACAACATCTGTATTTTTCAAATTATTCACTAAAGACAGAAAATATTTTCTTTAATTGAATAAATATATGCTGTGTAAGCATATATGACTGCTGCCACAAACTGTTTTGGAGGGGAACTGCTTGTTCTGGAGCTGTGCTTTGCTGGTGAGTTACCTCCCCATGGCAGCCATTCATTTAACATGGTTGGCTGCAGAGGTGGCCAGTGATGAGCCAGGGGGTGGCAATGCTCCCTTCCCCTTCCCCCTGCACAGAGGTCACCATATGGTAAAGAAAAATAAATGTACTGGCTAAAATTTGTTGATTATGTCTGTATTTGAATTGTATAATATTAACAATGTCTGGTGCCCTCACTTCAGCATACTGTTAAATAAGCTGATGGTTTAAAGTTCATGTGTAGTAAAGCTATACAAGTATTTTCTCAGTAAATAGTACATTTTTACCATCTTGTTGTTAAAAATCTAAAATACTTTGCTGATTGAATGTAAAACCTTCCATAGGTTCAGATTTTACAGGTTATTGTACAATTATTGTCAGACCTTTCTCCACGATGTTATAATGTGGAGTTTAACTTTGACTCATTGACAGCAGCAGTAGGCTCATTCTGGTTGCCCTTGTTTTACATTTGTCTTCTTTGCCATGTAGGAGCAGCAGAGAAGCAGCCCACATTTTGCATGTGTTGGTTTACTGGTGTCATCTGTGTTCAGCCTGTCTTCCTCCACACTGATGTTTACTGGCGCAGGATCCTACTTCAGTTACCATAGAAACTCTACTGCTTGGCACCTAGCTCATCTGAGAGCAAGGTTTATTATTGAGGGGTTTCCACAGACAAGATCATGCAAAGATGTAACTGAGAGGAAAATCATTGACTGTATATAAAAAGACGGGTTTATTTTTTGACTTACAAGTCATTACACACAAGTTATAAAACAGAACTGGTCCATGTCCGTGTATTTACAAGATCACCAGCAAACATCAAGAGTATGAAACACTGATATACAAAGACAATATTTCTTTTCTCTGTATGTTTTCAAACATGTATTTCTACATAGGTCAGAATCAGAACCGGCCTGAGGCACAAGCTCTGTTAGTTTCTTCATTATGGTTCAAAACTGGTATCACATTCTGCCTCGGACCCTTCCAACCTTGGCTCTGCCCTGAATGTCTCATGGTCAGACAAACATTTTTTGTGTTTATTTTTCAGGAATGTCCCAGTCACTGTCCCTGCACTTGCTACACTTCAGCAATAGCAGGCAGCATACAGGCCCGTAGACGTGCCTCCCTCCATGCTGACCTACAGTCTGAGATCCACTGGGAGATGAAGGATTGTTGGATGGCTGGATTCAGACTTTTTCCTTTTTCTCCTTTGTCCACTGGACTGACTCTCCTGGCCTCTGACCTAAGTGAGCTGTGTCCTGGAGAAATACTTGCAGCTGAGGTATTGACTTCAGACAGGATTTCGGGGCAGCTACTCTTGTGCTGGAATGGTAAATCTGGGCTTGAAGTATGGGGGATGCTGTTTGCTCTGCTTCGAGCTTGGCCCTCCAGTATGTCCCCATGCTGCCCTACCAACCTTCCCTTAACAAATGCTTTCCTCACCCTTCCTGACAGGGCTTGGAGGTTACTCTCATTTCCATAAAGATACTCCAATGGGTCAGAGTTGCAGCACATCAGCTCTCCATTCATTTTTTTCTCCTCCACCTGCAGTAGACCAGTGCCATTTGCCTCCTCATTGAGGCTGAACTCCAACGGAGACAAAGTGGTCCCGATGAGCCTCTGCTGCACAGTTTCCTGCTGACGTGAATGGAGATTTTGGGGGAAAATGTCTCTCGCAGGAAAGGTGGGGCGGGCCAGGTGACAGATGGAGAGAAAGTAGTCCTCTGATGAAACACCCTGGCTGTTGTCAGCAAAATGAAATGTGTTGACTTCATTTAGGTCCTTCACCATCTCTTCCATACCCTCTCTGATTGTGGGCAGCACAACTGTTCTCTTGCTAAGCAGTCTTGACCTCGGCCGCATATCTAGAAGACAGAGCAGAGGGGGGAAAATGTTTTTACATTTGAAACAGCCTTAGGGATGCATGCAAGGAGTGTTATTTGACAATGCATACATCTTTTTCGTTCACAAGACTGGGATGAGAAAGTAACAGATTTTAACTATTATTTCTTAATTTTGAGAAAAGTAACCTCGATTTGAAGCCCAAACTGCGTTTTTAAGTCTGTAATCAGTGCAAATGATTTAAAAACAGATTTGACTGGTCTTTATGTTGAGATTTTCATCCTTATCTCTTTTTCAGGTTGTATCAGTGCCAAGACTGAACATAGTCTTTTTGTGTTTTCACACAGAAAGAATGTTCTTATCTTATCTTATCTATTAAAAAACAATATTGGAGAGAAATGTAATAGTTTATACTGTAGAATAAAACAAAAGTGGTAATTTAACTTAATTTTTTTTCTTGAGCAAAATGAGCCTCATGTAATCAAGCATTATTGAGATATACTCCACTTCTTTCAACCATGTCCTGGACACATCTTTGTATGGTAGTTTTCTTCCTTCCACTGAACTTTCCAATAATATGCTTGAATACAGATGTTTTGTGGCTTACCCTCAATGACTGTCTGCTGGACAACTAATGTACATTTCGATATTTTAATATAGATATTAATATAGGTTGCCTACTATGTCTAGACCAGGGGGAAAAAAATCATAATCTAGCCTTGTAACCTATATAATGGTTTAATGATACCATTTCCAAAATGCCTTGATTTTTGGACATGACCACAGAGCATGTATTAGTTTGTCATCACATCTCTGAAAATCTGGTCCAAATAACCAATTTGGACACCAAGAAAAAGGATGAAGAATTTGGAATTGAATCTTAGCTACTAGTTTTCTACAAAACATCAAATATTCAGGTCCTTTTCACATAAAATATTCAGAGCTGTGCAGATTAACAGAATAAATCTGAATGAACATACTTGTTTCGGTGACGTCTTTTTTGTTTTATTTTTAACTGTCCTTCTTTCTTATCATTAGACTAATGTGTTTTTCCAGTGACATAATCTGAAAGTTGCTCACATGATCCATAACAGTTTGGAGTCTGCATTTCAAAACAGGCATCCCCTGACTGCATCAGTCAAGCCAAACAAACAAGCCTCTCTCTCTCCCATCTCCCTCGTTTTAGGAATCATCCCTTTGCTTACTCTGGAGGTGCAGCCCAAAACACAACCGATCCTGCTGGATAAACAGATGAGTATTTTAAATCCCCATCTCAGTCATGTCAATTCACAGAATGTGTTAGTCTGTATTTTCCTTTCAACCACAAGTGAGGCTCACAACATATTTTTATCTTAATCTTTGTGGCCAAAAATAGAGAAGCGCCTCAAACCAAAAAATGCCAGCCTCTCCCAATTTCTTCCAAGGTGTAACCAGGGCTAAATTTAAGTCCCTCCTTTGATACACAACATCTAAAAATGGCTCCACGCTCAGAGCTCAAGGCTGAAGCAGAATATAGTGCCTTTTCAACTCATGCATTTCACACTCACCTGCAAACAAACGACAGCTGATGGTGTCCCTTTAATCCTTTCCTTTTGCTGTTGTTGGAATCTGAATCAGTCAGTTTTTGCCTTATTTAAGCTCCTGTGCTTGAATCCAACAATGCTGCTCTGAAGCATCAGCTGTCTCTGAGCAGAGGCAGAGGCTGAATGGAGATTTATCTCCTCCACACATCCCTCCTCCTCCTCCTCCTCCTCTCTTTACTCCCCCTCTCTCCATAGCTTACTTTTGGTTTGCCCTCCTTCCCTGTTTCTAAAAATAGCACACCGTCCATTTCCTCAGCTCCAGCACTGACTCTGTCTGTAATGATGGAGGGAAGAAAGCAGAGGCAGGGAAAAAGAGGGAAGAAGAAGAAACAAAATAAGGGAACATACCATGGAGTAAAAAAAAATTGAGAAAACCATTTTATTGTTATCTTTCAGCAAACATGTTATTCTACTTTATTAGATAACTTTTGTGCAAATAAAAGCATGTAAGCTTTAAAACACCTGACTTTCATGTGTACAGCTTGGAATGCTCGAAATGTTGATTAGTTTATGTGCATGTGAGAGCTTTGCACATGTCTATTTTGACTGAGAGAGCAATGCGTGCATGCAGAACATGACTGGATAGCGGAGATCTATAAGAAGACTTTCATGTGACTCAATACATGGCACATGAGTCACCCATTCCTGTTCAGACACACATTTTTGCTCTTTAATACTGCTATAAGCCTTATTTTTTTCACTGTGAGCTAATGTGGCTTGCAAAAGCTTACACCTGAAACCTACAGCCACAAACCTCACTGTAATTTTTGAGATTTTATGTGATAGACCAACCCTTTTTACTCTGACCACTCCTAAATACAATCTGGGGCAAACACATTTTTGAAGAAGACACCTAATTAGTAGATTGTCAGCTTGTGTGAAATCTAAACCCAGGGTAATCCTTGAAGAAAACCTGTTAGGGGTGCAAAAGGTTATAAAAATACAGCGCTCCAATGGAAAAGTTTAGATCAAAGGATATTCATGTGTTAGAATGGCTCTGTCAAAGTCCAGACATAACCTGGTTGCAAATTCGTGGCAAGAGTTTAAAATTGCTGTTCACAGATCCTTTCTATCCAATATGACTGAGTTTGAGCCATTTTCAATTAAGAATTGAGCATCATTTAAGTCTATAGATGTACAAAGCTATTGTTGTTAAAGAGGCCTAGTCAAAGTCTATTGGCCTAAATACATACGAATCTGGCAAGATGTGAAAATGGATTTTAACAGATAGTCGCCATCCAGTCTGGCTGAGCTTGATTTATTTTGCAATGATGAATGAGCAAGATACATGTGTAGAACTTGTAGAGACATAGCTCAAAAGATTTGCAGCTGTAATTGCAGAGAAATGTGGCTCTACAAAGAATTGACTCAAGGTAGATGAATACAAAGGCAACATGCCTTTGTAAGAGGCACTTTCACACTTTCACACTTTTCACATGACATCCTAATAAAGCACCATGAAGTCTATCATTGCAGTGTATTAAAATGCAAAACAAAATTGAAGGGTATGAATACTTGAATGGGTATGAATGGCTTGTTTTTCCATGAAGAGGATCACAAGGATTTCTGTGGGGCCTCTGACCATATCAAAAAGTCAGTCATGGGTTTTCAAACATGGTCAAATATGAATTCTGACCGATGGGAGAAAATTGAAATTTCCTGTTCATAGATTTAACAACCAGCTTTTGTTAGGATGTTAACACAGTTAATGGTAATCAAATTTCAAGGTAATCTAAATTCCACATATCAACTAAATGTTTCTTTCAAGTTTATGGCCTGGTTGGAGCTTTGTTAGGTTGTTTTAGTGGCTGTGTCTTTTGATAAAATTTGATGTTTTTGTCTTTTGCTGACCTCTAGGTACACTGTGGTTGCAGTTATAGATAAAAAGTAAATAAAGAAGTAATGTTTATTTTCTCGCAAATGCTGGCATGAGAAAAAACAGACCTTAACTGATTCAATATGCCACCAATGTGTAATTAAAGGTCATTTTCCACTTCGAAAGCTCCTCTGGCAGATTTCCCTTCAACCAAAATCCTTTTTTCTTCATTGGTTCCAACATGGTTACCAGTTACTACCAAAGGCTACAAAAATCTAATTCCAGTTCCAAGAAATTGACAAAAACATCATCAAGTGGTGTTAAACAGAGGCATACAGGTTTATGTGACTTGTTGGTCTTTACGGTGTTTGCAGAAACCCTCTCTATGCTATCATTTATACATCCATGCCTGTTTAGTACAAACTGTGTTTCAGTTCCATTGTGCCAAGCTAACAAATCTGATCAGCCTAAAATCTCATATATGACTCACACATAACTTTTCAAATAAGAAAAAACAAAACAAAAAAAACAACTGTAAAAAAATACACCCTCATTTCTCAGTCGTATACCTTACCTACACTTTCCTCATGCTTCTTTATGCAGATCTAAGCACATTAGCCAAGATCCTTACTGTTGACCCCTGCTATTAACTTTTTTATTTTTCTTTGACAGAGTGTTCTCCTGAATCAGCTATTCTGTTTCTTTTTTGAGTATTCTGCTCTGTCTTCTCAAACCCCCAGTCAGTCGTGGCAGATGGTTGATCGTATTGAGTCAGGTTCTGCTGGAGCTTTCTTCCTGCGAAAGGGGTGTTTCCTCTCCATTGTCACTACATGCATGCTCAGTATGAAGGTTGCTGTGAAGTTCTTTGACTTTACATCAATCCTTACTGCTGCAAGTATTCCTCCCTTCTGCACCTTACAAATTTGGAAGAAGAGTTTTCTGACCCAGGAACCTGAAAATTCAGAAGGCCTTCATTGATATCCAACCTGTAAGTCAACCTTCATCTCTGAATTATGCTCAAAGTGTTTGCTGTTTAAATAAGTGTGTCATATTCAATATTCAAATCAGTCGAATATTAGTAGGAGACAATGTACAGATTTACCTTTAAAGTCACTAATGGCTTGCTTTATACCTCTTCCTTCTCCATCAAGTTGGAGCAAATATAGTGGAGTATCAAAATGCAACAGTAGAGTACCTGTATGTCTTCATGTTGGGGGACAGGCAAAAAATGCTAAATTGCTGATAGAGTTACTCCATGTTTAAGGGCTGAAATTTTTACATGCAGTTTGCTCTAAAACTGACTGTTTACATGAAATGTTGTCTTCATGTTCTTAAAAAATTTGTATTTACTTGTATGTTTTGTAAATTTTATATATGAAGTCTGCTAGCTATATATATGTATCACATGGAAATAAAAGTTGTTTTCAGGTAGTCTGATTGTTTTTAATCCAGTTTTTATATGGTGAATTTTAAAGTAAATAAAAAATCTTTCTTTTAACCAAATATAGTGATATAATAGCCTTTGTGTTAGGTTATGAGTTTCAACCCAATTTTAGGTAATTTTAACTTTAGGCTATGGTCAATTTAACCCAATCTTTGGATAGTTGCCCTAACCCAGTATGCTGGGTCAAACCATTAATCCAACCCTGTTGATTTAAAACAACCCAGCATTGGGTTGAAAAAAAAAATTATCCTGTTTGGTTTTAAAACAAAGAATAAATACATGCTCACTGTTATGAATGGTGATGGATCTGGCATGCTGTGGGTCTTTTTCTACTCCAAAGGTCCTGGAAACCTTAGCATCATGAACCCTTTGAAATACGCTGAAGAAAGTATAGTAGAGGACCCAGAGCTCCTTCATGGGGTAATGTCACAGAAGGAAGTGTTGTCCTGTTGGGAAAGGGAGGCTGTACAAAGTATTAACCGCATGCTTGGGTACCAACTCTAGTAAAAAAAACAATATGTTTTTTTAACAACTGATCTGTTATGGATTGAATAAATATACTCAAAAGCTTTTATTTATTTTTGTTTTAAATATGGGATTATATCACTGTAATATAAAAAGTATTTAATTTCTGGATTTTTGCACATCTTTACAAACAGATTTGCCCACATCAGTCGTGGAAGAAAACGTTTGAAATCAGATTTTGCAGTCACATTTCTTTGATAATTGTTACAGATATTTTCTGTGAAATCCCCCCTGTAAAATCAACAGCCTACTCCAATTGGCTAAAGGCTTCAGTTATATAAAAAATAGTGCTTAGTGGATGGGTGTTGGCATGTCTGTACAGGGCAAAGTGACCCAAGATAATGCAGATGAGTCTGCGGTTTTTGCATCCGTTCCATCAATGGGCTCCTGGCTTTATATGGCTCTCTAATGGAGAGCTCACAAGAGCATTCCCCTCAAACAAACAGGCGCACACACTTACACATGCACACATGGCCTGTTTTAGATAGCAGACAGACTCTAAGGCACCACACTGAAGGCTCCCATCAATGTGGATACTGCTGATGACAAACAGCAACTTCAACATGTCTGGCTTCAGTTCTCCACAACTCTTCTGGAGAAAAATTCATGGGAAAGCATCAAATGGGGGATTGTTTTAAACTGACATTGTCTTTGTATTTACAGGATTGTGCTTAGAGGAAAATATCTGTCTTATAAGTGAGTTTACTCATCACTAATGATTATGGTGTTTTGCTGTGGATTAAACTCATGGTACTAAACAGAAGGGGGTGTTGTTGTGGTTTTTGTTCCCAGGAGACTAAGAAGTAAACCCTTTAAGGTATTATTTATGAAAACATATATAATTGTATTTTTTATAGCAATCTATTTACAGCTATCCATGCCACACCCAACATTTTTTTTTACCTATCTGTAGAAAAAAGTTGTTGGTCTCTACCTAAACTGGATCTAAAAGTGTACAAACTCATATTATTATACCAGGTGTTTATGATATTAGAAAAATTATATCTTAAAGAACCATTTCAAAAGTTGTTAAATCAATGCATAATGTGGTGCAATAATATACCCTATACAATCTAACTGAAACTTAAACCACTCTGTACTGAGAAAATATATTTGTATAAAATAGAACAAGGGCAGTGACCTGACAGCAAGGTCACTCACAGCCTTAAACTAATCCTCTGCCAAGGTACCTTTATATTCAGTTTTAAGATTCAGTCTTGTTTGATAGAAGTGTATCACCATACCACATGTTGATCTAATAAAATTTGCCCACTCTGTTCAGCAACAGTCCTCCAAATCTATCAGATTGTGAAGGCCTCACTTGTCCAAAGTCCTCTTCAGGTGAACCCACCAATTTTCTGTCAGTTGTTCTGTACTTTGGCAAGCCAATTTTAAACTTCAGTACCTTTTGGTGAATTCATTCTATTCTTAACTATGACGCATGCTTGGATTCAAAGTGACGCTAAAAATAGTTTTTCTTCACCTTCCACTTTCTAAAAGTTTTGAGTAAAAAATAGACTGGTATCTCACAAACCTCTAAGCATAATGCTGCCACCAGACTGTTTCACTGTGGGAATGGTGTTTTTCGTGTGATGTAAAGCAGTGTTGTTTTTTTGCTTACCTTTTGAAATGTTGGTCCAAAAGCTTAGTGTTAGTTTTATCAAACCACAACACATTCTCCTATAAGGTATTACATTTTAGCCAGACCAGAATGTTCCCTTTGAAAGAAAATGCTTCTACAACGTAGTGCAAACACATTGAGGCTAAAATAGATTGCTGTCACATGTACTTGCCTGAATTTCCTGTATCTTCACTTTTTTTTCTCACTGTCTGACATTAAACCAAACTTATCAGCTACAAGAGAGGCAGGCCGTCTGGAATTTTAAACCAGGCCTGTCTGTCTGGAGCTAGGAGGTTGCTAACTGCTGTGTTTGGAGTTATTAGCTACATTAAGGAGAATGTTTTAGCTGATCAGATTACCTTTTTAAAATAATATATTTTAATACAAAATTGGACTGTATTCCTCACAGAGCTGAATTTTGGGCAGGAGAATTTTTTTCAGCTTTTGTACGTTGCTGGATGATAATGGAAAAGCTATACATTTTGCAATGTGATATTTTTGGGTTCATAGGGCATCTTGGCAGGTGAAAATTCTTTTTAATTGATTAAAAAAATGGGCTGCATGGAGTAACACTTGTTACCACTGCTGCTTTGCAGCAGGCAAACCCTGTTTGAATCAGAAGAAGAATACCTTTATTTCACACTTTATCCCTGACAGAATACAGTTTGAGATTTCAAAAAACCTCAGCATAATAAAGCAACATATATATATATAACATCATACCTAACATGTGGAATTGGTAAGGGTGGAAGAAAGATATAAGATATAAACCTCTGAAACTGAAGAAAGTATTAAAAACAAACAAAACATTTATTTTAGTCTTATGGCAAATAAAGAGGATGAAACTTGACTGAGATAACACAGAAGTCTCAAATTGTGAGAAACAAGATTATGTATCTTTTCATACAGTGTGTGTAGATATCTGTGTTCAACTCCATTCTGCATTAAAATACCTTCTTTGATTCTGTGGTGGCATCAGCCATCTTCAATGGTGTTGTCTGTTTGAGCAGCAGTTTATCTACACCTGAGAGGAAGCGGTGAAATAAGTTCATCAGGAAAGCCAGCTGTGTGCTAGGATGCCCACTCGACTTGGTGCAGGTGGTGGGAGGCAGAAGAACTCTGGTTAAAATATCTTCACTGATGGAGACAATGTCTCCCCCCACATGCATGAGGCTGTTACTGAATTGGAGAGCTCCTTCAGTGACAGAGTGCTACATCCAAAGTGCACTAAGGAGCGTTATAGGAGATCCTTCCTCCCAGCAGCTGACTTAATAACTATCACTGCTCCCAACAAACTCAATACGTGTTTATATACATGCAGGTTTTTCGCATAATTTTACTAATTTTAAGTGAGATTTCTGCTATGATCTGCACATCTCTGTTTTTTATTGTCACTTATTTCAAATAGTCTGTTATTTTTTAATGCTCAAATATGCATACACATTTTGCACATTTTTTAAATTAACCCAATCAGTTGCACATTTCTTTGTACCGGAGTACACTGTTTTTGATAACTGCACAGTATTTATGTTTAAATGTTACCCTCAGTGTATGTTATTCTTTATTCTGTTTTTATATATTTTATATTTGTATCTTTGTGTGAACCTACTTGCTATGATTGCCTGTCACTTTGCTGCTGTTCCACCAGAATTTCACCACTATGGGAGAATAAACAATATTTCTATTCTGTTCTGTTCCATTCTAATTTACAGCTCAAAAGTCTTTCAAGTGATTTATTGTGGTCTCAGTTCTTATAAAATAAAGAATTCACATTTTAACAACGGTGTGAATGCTTTTGAGATCCACTGTAGGTTTTATATCTCTTCACACTTTATTCTAAATCCTGTCCTCTTCCACTTTGGTCTGTTCGGCCTTAGGACAATTGTGGTTGATAAAAGCTTCATTGTACACCCTTGGTCAAAAGAACTGGACATCTTAAAGCGAACCCTTTTATTGATTTTTATCACTCAGTTCCCAGCTGCCAGAGAGATTCTGAGAAATGATCGGTTATCCTCCGGAGGGCAGACAGGGTTGTTTCCTTGAAAAGAGGAGCACCTCCAGGAAGTGTTTGTTTTGAAATGTCTGGAGGAAATTGAATTATAGGGGTGGAAACAGACAACTACACCATTTGTGATTGGGTTGAATCAGTCTGCATACATAAATGTTTGAAGGTCTAAAGGGGCCATATAATGTAAAATTGACTTTTTTGAGCTTTACATCATGTTATAGTGTTATTCCCTCATCAAAAACATACCAGGAGAGTTGCCTTGATTCTTTCATGCATGTTTGAGAAATCCTTTGATCTCCCATAGCAGCCATTCAGCTGTGCAAAATGCTTGGTGGAACCGAGCTCTGTCTTCGAGATGCAGCTCCTCCTCGAAGCTGCAGTTTCTAAGCTTCCGAGGTTCCACCTAACAGAACACCCCTCCCCCGCAACTTTCCCACTCAGCTCCTTCAGACTAGTCAGCCACAATTAGCAAACACCTGGTGGAAATGCGCATCTGCTGAGCACATTGTACCAGCTACTTCTCAGTGCAACGCTGGTAAAAACATTGTTAAAGGGGTTAATAGAAAAGCGATGTTGTGATGACTTCCTGAAGGTGGCGGGTTGGAAAGATCACGACTTTCTTAAAAAGACAGAGGCCCAAATTCAAGGCGTTAAATTACAAAGTCAAATTTCTTTTAAGTCATATTTTATATGTACAGTATTTTTATAAAAACTAAGGTAAAATAGTTACTTGATTGTGCTATAAAATGATTCTATGTGGTTGGAAAACACATAATTCTGCCCTTTTAAGGCTTTTATAACCAATTCCAAATAGATGTATAATGTGGTATTAATTAAAGGGTAACTGCAAAATGCCATACTATAGATGTCAGTATTAAATTCATTCATTGGACAGAAAACTAGGCTCCTGTTCATCAGATTTTAAGTGACTAAGATCACAGTAGAGGACATGACTTGGGACATGAGTCACCTAAATTACTGGGAGACTTAATCTCTATTAGTAACACATCCCAACAGATAGTCTGTTCAAGATCCAACTGTCAAACATGAAGTCTGGCACATCATGAGGTTTTTTATTCAGTCTGACACTGATTACATGTTTCTGCCTAGCTAAATAGAATAGACCTGGAAAAGAAATGTACACAAACCATTTTAGGTAAAAACTGTGTATAGTACAAGTATTCATATCCCTTGAACTTTTGCAGATTTGTCCCATTACAGTCATTGAGTTTTATATCAGAATTTTTAGCAGCAGACTGAAACAAAGTAGTGCAAAATTTAAAAATGGAAATAATACATTCTTTAATGGATAAAATGAAACAAAAACTATATAAGAATCTTATAAAAAGTCCTGTGTGCAGTTAGCCACAATCCATAAAGGGAACACAGCAAATGCATGAAAGAAGGGGATCTGGTCAACTAAAACTAAAATTTAACATATTTGGTCTTCATGCAAAATGCTGTAAGTGGTAGGGTACTAACAGGAAATTAAACATCTTGCTCACCCCTTGCAACACACCATTCCCACTAAAAACATGGTGGTGGCAGCATTATACTATGAGGATATTATGCCTTCAGCAGGCACAGAGAAGCTGGTCATAGAAGATGGACATATGTGAATACAGATCAATCCTGGAAGAAAATGGAAAAAATACAATGGTTGAAAATTCATATGTTGGAACAGTCAAGTCAAAACCCAGACCTAAATATGTGAGAAGATCTAAACATTGATGTTAACAGATGCTCCACTCTTACTAAACTGGAGTTGTTTTGCAAGGAAAATTTCTGTCTCTCAATCTTCATAGATGATGGCAAGGGTTTGCACATTTTACTGCAGCATGAAGCAGATCTGCAAAGTATTGACTCCAGAAGGCTCAATACAAATGCAGTATACTTTTTCTTCCACTACACAATTGTGTGCTACTTCACATTGGTCTATAAATTATGTTAAAATACATTGAAATTCGTTGTTGTAACAAGACAAAATGGAAAAAGGTTTAATGTCAAAAGACCACAAAGATGAACCTGAAACATTTAGTGGGGGGGTAAAATAAGACTGACACAGTGTCTGCAGGAAAAGTAAATGTGACTAAGAAAGAACTACTGTGTCTTGAAAAATGCAACACTCCCTTTGCCATGTAGCCTGAGATTGTGATGGATTTAGATGTTTTGTGCATTTATTAATTATTCAACATGGTGGTGAAAAACTCTTTAAAATGTCAAACTAACACTTCATAACAAGAAAAACGTACATACTTTTAGGATTACTTTGTTAAACCAGTTGCATATACACATCCAGCAAATTCCCTGGTGTATGTCTCATATTGAGATCCTATTGGGTCATTGATATTTAGGGTTTTTTGCACCAGCTGGTTTTGCACCAACTTTAAATCATGGCAGCAACCAGATTTTTCTCCAGCCAGTTAAATGTCTTCTTTTAAAATGCAAAGAGAAACACAGACACAGGTAATGATGATAACACTTGGGAATATATCATTTAGTCACCGTAAAGCAAGACCTCAAACACAATGACCTGAGGAGTTATACAGGCCAAAAAAGACTAAGATAGGTACAATGCTCTGTCTCCCCCTTGCTGTCAAGTATTGCATTACCATAAAAAAACACTAAAGAAAAAACCTGCAATGAGAAAGAATGTATTTTTTCAAGCAAAAATCACGCAACTCATATAAATTGCAAAATATCAAAGGCATTTAAATTTTAATAAATATTTAACATTAACTTCTTTTTCATATGTACATATATAGTACAGAGAGATATAGATTTTCAGATGCTGTAAGTAAACATGTACAAATAATACAACTTTAAGAGAGAAAAACACTCTGGCCCTCCGATGTTTAGCTAAGATATGATGAGGAAATACTTTTTTTTATTTGTATATTTTGTATAAATAAATGTATGAGAAACATCCTAACTTTTGGCAACGTTGGTGAAAGAAGGACACCATAAAAAAGCAAAAAACACAGTCAGTAAATGTTTATTTCCTACGTCACTGTTTTTTACTTGGCTTTGTGGGAAACTTAAGCACCAAATGTTTGCAATGCCGGTAAT
This sequence comes from Anableps anableps, assembly GCA_014839685.1. Classification (NCBI taxonomy): domain Eukaryota; kingdom Metazoa; phylum Chordata; class Actinopteri; order Cyprinodontiformes; family Anablepidae; genus Anableps; species Anableps anableps. Next base: position 17,552,167 of record CM026074.1, read on the forward strand.
AAATCTTTCACTATTTAGATTCCTGAGAGTTTAGAAATGTTACAGAAAATCTTTGCTTTGGAAATAGAACTGCTCCAACTAGTGTAAAAAAAATTCCATCCAACAGGAACTTTTCAAAATGTCTAATTTCACCAGAATGACTTAAAACATTATTTCATCTCATTCAAAATGACCATTTCTTAGGACACACAAGTCTGAGGGGCTGGCTGCAGTCATTGGCAGTAGTTTAATACTTTACTCAAGACTATAAGCCCTAAATTCGGTTCTCTGAGTGCTTAGAAAAACAATACTTAAAAAAATACATTACATCTTATCTACAAGGTGACTAAATTCTCAGACAACAGCACTGGTTGTGAAGAAGGAAAATAACTTGGCTTTTCAAAGGCTCTGTGCAATATTTAACCTGTTTATTTTTCAGTACTGTGTCTACAAGTCAAATTGCACCAAATCTGCAATGTTCAGCAAAATATTTTCTGTCAAACCTTTGAGAATTATCCTTTTTGCTTGACTTTTAGGAGATCCTTTCTTTGTTTCCTTTTGGGAGGCCTGATTTTCAAAACATTGCACTCTTGCACTCAATAAGAGTTTATGTCCGCTGTTCTATTGTTCCGTGTTGCCCCTTTTCATTCTGAGGAGAAAATTTCGTTTTTCCTGCAGAAGTTCTTGTATTCGTTTGTTCCTGGTTCGTTCTCTGAGGTGCTTTGGGATGAGATTGTTCTGAGAGATGTCACTGTCACCACCAAAGACTCTGTTATCAAATGCATCGATTTTGTTGCTCTCATTATTCTCCACAGCATTTTGCTGAGGTTTCAAAGCAGAGATAATTTCAGGAGTTACTGTTGCTTGTTCTTCCTTTGTGTGAGGGACCACAGTGGTAACCGGGGTCCCAGAAAGGTCTGAAGTTGTTGTGGGAATGGGTACACCTACAGGGATATAGTCAGACAGGTCAAGCCAGGGTGGAGAGGCTAGCTCTGTTGTGTGCTCTCCGTTTATAGTCAGGATCACCATGGAGAGGCCATCTTCCTCCACAACAGTGTCTGTGACCACTCCTGAACTACTGTAAGACTCTTTAATGTCATTACCACTTAGAAAGGTCCAACTGGCATCTGTAGCTTCACCACTACTTGTCACTGTGATTTCACTATATGGAATAGCTCTTGTGTCAGTCTCCGTTATATCATCAGAGGTTGTTATGATATCATCAAAAGGGGCGAGTGTCGTAGCCTCTTTAGCTGTGTTGCCATAGTGTATGACTGGAGTTCTGTCTATGAGCATTGCATTCCTACTGATGTATGTAGGACTGACTTTTGACTCAGAGGAAGGTAAGCTCACCACTGTAACTTGTACAATGCTGCCGGAAGGAATAGTGGAAGAAAATACCCGATAAGGGGTGGGCGATGTGGTAAAGTAAGAAGTATTCTGTCTTCGATTGGTCTTTATCTCCTTGACTTTTTTCTGTTTGACATTGACCTTTGATTTGGCATCTTTTGGTGCTTGTTTTGGGTTGTTTTTAAGGTTGGTTTTCTTTGGTTCAGTAGTTTTTTGGGGATTGGTCTTTAAACTAACCTCTTTTTTGGGTAAAGGTTTAGTTTTTTTCTCTGGAATGCTCTTTAATGGAGTTGTCTTTTTTGAAGTGGTGTTTGGAGTTTTCCGTTTGGGAGGGTTGTCGACTAGAGTAGTCTTTTTTGGAGTTGTTTTCAGTGCAGATTCATTTTTGGAATTAGTGTAAGGTGGATTTGTCTTTTTCATATTAATCATTGGAGTAGTTGTTCTTGGCATAGTATTTGCTGGAGTGGACTTTTTCACTGTAGAGTTTGATGGCAAAATCTTATCTGATCTATTATTTATTGGAGTTGTCTTCCTTGCAGTAGGGTTCGATAAAATTGTCTTTTTGGGGGTAGTATTTGCTGGAGTCTTCTTTTTCATAGTTGGGTCTGCTAGAATATTCTTTTTCAGACTTGTGCTTGGTGGATTAGACTTTTTCAAATTAGTCTTTAATGAAATTGTTTTCGTTGGAGTATAATTAAGTGGAGTGGTCTTTGTAGTGGTGTTTAATGGAATAGTCTTTTTTGGGGTAGTATTTCCTGGAGTGGTCTTTTTCATAGTTGGATTTGAAAGAATAATTTTTTTGAGACTGGTGCTTGGTGGGTCAGTCTTTTTCACTTTAGTGTTTGGTGAAATTATCTTTTTTGGAGTTCTGTTCTCTGGAGTAGTCTTTGCAGTATGGGTTGATGGAGAGGTCTCTTTGGGCGTCAGAATTGTTGGAGTGGCCTTTTTCATAGTTGGGTTTGGAAAAATAGTTTTTTTGGAAATGGTGCTTGGTGGGTCAGTCTTTTTTACTTTTGTATTTGGTGGAAAGGTCTTCTTTGGAGGTTTATTCTGTGGAGCAGTCTTGTTTGCAGTAGGGGTTGATGGAGAAGTCTCATTTGGGGTCGTAACTGTTGGAGTGGCCTTTTTCATAGTTGGGTTTGGAAGAATAGTTTTGCTTGGTGGATCAGTCTTTTTCACTTTAGTGTTTTGTGGAAAGGTCGTCTTTGGAGGTCTATTCTCTGGAGTAGTCTTGTTTGCAGTAGGGGTTGATGGAGAAGTCTCTTTTGGGGTCGTAACTGTTGGAATGGCCTTTTTCATAGTTGGGTTTGGAAGAATAGTTTTGCTTGGTGGGTCAGTCTTTTTTACTTTAGTGTTTGGTGGAATGGTCTTCTTTGGAGGTCTATTCTTTGGAGTAGTCTTCTTTGCAGTAGGGGTTAAGGGTGAAGTCTCTTTAGGGGTCATAATTGTTGGAGTGGCCTTTTTCACAGTTGGGTTTGGAAAAATCGTTTTTTTGGAAAAGGTCCTTGGTGGGTCAGTCTTTTTTACTTTTGTATTTGGTGGAATGGTCTTTTTTAGAGGTCTCTTCTCTGGAGTAGTCTTGTTTGCAGTCGGGGTTGATGGAGAAGTCTCTTTTGTGGTCGTAACTGTTGGAGTGGCCTTTTTCATAGTTGGGTTTGGAAGAATAGTTTTGCTTGGTGGGTCAGTCTTTTTTACTTTAGTGTTTGGTGGAATGGTCTTCTTTGGAGGTCCATTCTCTGGACTAATCTTCTTTGCAGTAGGGGTTGATGGAGAAGTCTCTTTTGGAGCCATATTTGTTGGATTGGCCTTCTCCACATCAGTGTTAGAAGCAATAATCTTTTTTGGAGTTCCAGTTTTTGTACTAATACTTGTTTTCTTTTGAAGATTGTTCCTTGGTGGAACATATTTTTTTGTAGTATTTCTTTGTGCTATTTCCTTTATTCCACTTTGCTTTGATGGAGCCAAATTTTTCTTAGTTTGTGGCTGAATTTTCTTTTTAGGATTGTATTTTAGCCTGGTGACTATTTTAGTAGTGCTTTCTGTCGGACTTGTCACAGGAGTGGGTTTTGATGTAAGATGTTTGACACTTGTCCCACTTGTTGAAGTAGCTGAAGTGCTCTGCAGCTGTAGATCTGTGATCTCAGCATTAGGATGACTGGTAGAATATGCAGTGATGGTAGTAGGAAAGATGGTGGGGAGGAAAAAAACACTTGTTGCAGCTGGTGGATGAGTGAGATTTTCTTTTGTGGTAGATTGTGAAGATGGGATGGAATGGAGAGTTTGAATTGTAGAAGCTGGATAATCGGTAGTGACAGAAGTTGAAAAAGTGTTGGAGAAGGTGGTGAGGAGGGAGGGAGAACTAACTGTAGCCAGTGGATGAATGGGAATTATTGTTGTGGTTCCCAGTGAAGATGTGGTGGAATGAAGAGTTGGGGTTGTGGAGGCTTCAAAGCGAGTGTTAGTAGAAGTTGAAACAGATCTGGAAAAGGCAGTGGGGAGGAAAGGAATGCTAGTTACAAGCAATTGATGAGTGGGAATAATTTTTGTTGTTCTTGGTGAAGATTCAGTGGAATAAAGGGTTGGGGTTCTAGAGGGTGGAATGTGAGTGGTAGTATAAGTCAAAGTGGTGGAGATGGCGGTTTTAGTAGGTTGAGCGGTAGTGAAGATGGAGCTCAGAAGGTTCTTGGACGGAGTAGGTGTGACAGGGCTGTTGAAGGTGGATGTAGCAGTGGAGTTGGGTTCAGGTTTGGTGCTGTTGATGCTGCTGCAGGTCTTGCAGCATAAGCGCCAGTAGTCTGGTAAAGAGCAGTAGCGCTGCAGAGCCTCCATATGACACAACACAGAACGGTCTCCTTTACATGGTAAGCCTGTGAGGGAGAAACAAAGAACTCAGACTGGGAACAGAAAATACCATGACGCAATGGGTAATATTTCTAAGTTAAGGAATGTATTCTGTAAAACAGTAGCATTTGTGTATGTTTATGTGTGTAAATAGAACAATACAGGAGTAAAGCCAGACCATCAGCAGAGGATGCAAGAAGGTAGAGGAGAAAAAAATTTAGGAGCAGTCATCAAACTAGTCCAGAGCAGATGAAACAGAACAAAATGATTGCCAGTCTTGTGCTGTCAGTAAAACTTTTCTTGGGTCTAAGAACAACTGATTATCAACTTAACTTCTAACTTTCATCTTGATCAGTAACTTATTGTCAAACTCTACCACTCAGTATGTACAAATTAGGGAAGTCCAGATCTACCTCCTGATGCAGGCTTCAGATCATAGCATTCTTAAATGATTGGCATTGGGACTCCCTGACAAATCTCAGCTCCCAGTACCCGTTTCTATCTGTGGTTATGTCAGCCATACCCATAGCAAGATGCAGGGCCGCCTTTTCAATGGGTTTTTTTTTTTTTTTTTTTTTTTAGCAATCAAAGACTGTTTTTATGTGCACCACTTGCAAAACTATGTTCATTGAAATAATTTTGTTGATCAAATCTGTGTTTTCCTGTTATTAAGGATCCACCTTTCAGAGAAACAATTGTCACTGGATTTTACAACATTCAAAACAAAAGGCTATTTTTGTAAATTTTGTCCACACAGACAAAATGTAATATATCAAATACCAAATAATCAGTGAACCATATGAAAACAGACTGAAAATGCCAGTGTTAGCTTAGCAAGAAGACATAAATTCAAAGACTTTAGCTACCTGTCTTGAGTCATACAGTGCATATGTTTAGAAACAATTGATAATGCTATGTGTGTTTCATTTGATGTTTTTCCAGAACATTAAAGTGGTTTTCTTAGTCAAGTTAATCTGTGTTAGAGCAGCATATTGAGGCTGACATGTAGAAACTCCTGTTGGAACACAGAGCCTGTTGCTGTCAAGAAAGAGAAGACCAGGAGATATTGCAGCGTCCAGACTTTCATATTTGAGTTAGATGTAATACTGATGAAATGTAGGCTAAAGCTACAGAGTTTTCAGGCATACGTGTGACATTATTTTATTAGCTTTAATAACACACTTGATTGTCAGTGTCCATCGATGTTTATGGCCAGGAAATCCCTAGTGGAAATAATTATATTGTGCCATTGCAACACCTGATATTTTCAGCTGTAAAATTCCTGCAGAGTGAAAAGTCACACTTTTTAAAACATATTTATTGATACAACTTTGCTGTTGAGAATGACAGGAACTGAAACAATGAGATGTACGCCCCCACCTCCAGCTCATTATATAGATATATAGATTTTTTTTTCTTAAGAAAAATAATTCAACTGTATCGAAAGTTACAAGTTCACAGTCACTTTGGTAAAACACTTGATTACTTGGAAACCAACAAGTCAATCTGTTAACTGACTGAGAAAAAAAACATGAAGTACATAAATTATATTTGTTTTTTAAAGAAAATACAGAATTTCCATGATGATGTAAAAACTGGAATGGCACATTAAGTGTCATATGAAACATTTACAAAACATTAATAAAATTTCCCTGATAAATCAAAGTGCATATAGACGCAGTGCACGTAGTCCATCTGAATGTTTCTTCGAACATTAACCAGCCCCACGCAGCAGGCCAGTGAAGCCACAAAACAGTTACCCAAAGTATAGAATATTATAGAAGAAGATAACAGTCATGAACATTATTAAATACAGTCAACACCAATTTTATATACAGTATCGCACTGCTAGGTCTGGCTTGGTTTCGTACAGTCCAACTCCAGCAGAAGGAAACCTTGGATAGCTCGCTACATAGTCACAACAGAAATATGTGATCACAATACAATGACAAGTCTGAAGTGTTCTTTTTTTGTTCTCCAAGATGCCAAATATGTCAGAGTACCCTAGGCCCTTTGAAAATCCTTTCCGGTAGTCGGACACTTGTCCGACATCAGCTTGGTAGGTTTGATGGTTGGCGGGTGTGAGTTTGTTAAGTTGGTTTGAAGCTGCCTCTATTCCAAGTGAAACTTTAAATGAGTAAAGCCATCTCTTTCACAGATAAATGCCATTACATTCAATCCAAGATAAGGCATTGTTCATGTAGTTAATGTTCGTCAAAAACATAAAGTGAGACCACTGGACGCTCTCAAAATCAAAGTTTATGAGGTATTTCTGTATCTGATCGCAGTGTGTTAAAAGCCCAAATGATTTAGCACCCTCACACACATGCTCATACAAGATGAGACACACATCCACCCTTGCACATGTACTCGTGGACTCGTACGTGGACAGATGCACGCTCGCACAGACATGTGTCCAAACATCCAGGTGATGGATGCAAATGTGCATGACAAAACATGATCCTATCCTGAAAAAAAAAAAACAAGACTCAACAGTAAAACCACTGGTTTTACTGAGCGAATGGAGAGGCAACTAACTGACCAAGTCCTGCATAATATGGGTCTAACCCGTTCCCCTCAAAACACTTTGCCTTTATTAAATATTTATCTGTATTCATGTAAAATCATTAAAAAAATACACATAACAGTCAAGGATCTAAGCGATCAATAGCAGTCCAAAGGTTTTAGGCAAATAAGCTACAGCTTATTTATGGTAAAACATTATTAATATTATTGGTACTCATATAGATTTAGATTTATAGGTATATATAAATACAAATATATTTATAGATGTATTTGTTTAAAGTCTGCAAGCACAAATAAGCTGCATTTATTGAACTTTTGTATAACAGTCAAAGAGAAGATGGCTGATGATGAGGTGGAATGGGAAGCAACCTCAATTGGTCAAACTACCCTGTTTTTTTTTAAATTTTATTTTAAATTATTTTTTTCTTATCATCCGTAACGATTTTTCAACCCCCAAGTTCACTATACAAAAATAAAATCAACAAAACAAAAAGATCCCCTTACTTCTTTTCACTGTGCTGAGTTCCTGTCAATCTGGAAATGAGAGCGCCATTTTCATCCCCGAATGGAACCGAGATGTCAAGATGAGCACTTTAGCAAAGATGTCCTCAGATCACATTCACAATAAAGCTTTCAGATTTTTTTTAGATATAAATATTTTTTCTATATAGATATTTATATACCATTTCTGATTATTTTCACATCTCTTTTTCTCCCACACTGACAGTGCGCTACAAAAGTGGAAAAAAAAGAAAGGCCCTGCTGCGTCCCAGGTGTGGTAACCCATAACATCATACAGCGAGCTCGCGCAAAACGTGGCTGCCGAATGCAGACAGGAGAGGGGGTCCCCTCACACATGAACGGCCCTTTGACACATCACAGGAGGTGTCCGTGAAAACCCGTTTGCCACTTAGAATCCTTTTCACACCAAATTTTTTGTTGATCTTTTGAGTTTTCGACTGGCCAGCGGTTACAACACAATGCTCCATAGAGGAGAGATAGATAAAGAGAGACAGAGCAAGAGAGAACCAACTAGCACACACAGGAGCCAGAGACCTCCTCCGGTCAGAGCCGCCTCAGACACAGAGAGAGAGAGAGAGAGAGAGAGAGAGAGAGACAAAATGCCCCCCCCACCCCCCACCCCCAAAAGAGAAGCGAAAGCTTTGCCGCTCGCTCATACGGGCGTGGGCACAGGCACAAGGCGCAGCAGGAAGGGCAGGTCAGGGAGCCAGCCGGGGCCGGCCCTGCAGAGACAGGAGGACAGAGATGGGCAGGGCCCAGCAGAGGACAGACATGCGGCTGTGGGTGTCGCTGTGAAGGCTGGGCTGGGAGCTATAGAGGGAGGTTTTACGTGATGAGATCCTTGGGTATATGGGATTGGGGCGGGAGAGCCACTGGATCAGAATGTTACCATTCTTGTTGAGGTCTGATGAGCCCTCTGCAAAGGAGACACAGAAATAGTAAGATAACTGTTAACCAAAACATAGGAAGTATTCTCCTAAAGAGCGTCTGAGGCTTTCTGACATTTTCAACTTGTTAGGACTTTTTTTTTTTGCATATGTCCACACTGGTTATTGAAACTTAGAGAAAAAAAAAAAAATATTTTCAGCTGATGTTAAGATTTGGTTAGTAACTTGGATTTTTTTCTTCACTTGATTGCCTATACCCCCTCAAGAAAATGTGAGGGATGGTTTGTAACCATCTTGATGCTCAAGGATTGATTAGGTTAGCAACTTCAGATATGACAGTAGAAGCTGCAGCAAAGTAGTTTGTTTTTTTAATGAGCTGCATTTTTGAAGTAACTGCTTAGCAATTGAGCAAATTGTAATTTTTTTGGTTTACAACAATCAAACACCTGTGTATGATGATAACACGAAGATACTCTGTATTATCATTGTGTATGGTTGCTAGAAAAAAAATAATAAATATCTGGCCAATCAGCATCACTGAATTTAATGTCTTTGGGGCACTGGAAATTTCACCCCTTCTACAGAAAATGCTGGAAAGTTTTGGATCACTATGGTGATAATACTGAAGATGGAGAGGACAACAGTGCAGAGGATTTTACAGATGGCAGATAAGCTGCATCTTCTGTTGCTCAGTGTGTTTTATTAGTGTTAGTTACTATATTGCTCTACTCTTTCCTGCTGTTTACTTTTTCTGTTCATCAGCTGCTATAATTTGCTCTTTGCTGATAATCAGTTGAGAACTTTGCTGTGGTTTATATGATGTTTATATTGCTCTGGTTAGCATAATGCTAATGCTGCTCTGCATAAATGTTCTCAGAATTTCTTTTTTTAAATTGTTAACAATGATGATGCTCCTGTTGCCTTTTTTGAGTTTCTGCTGTTGCTACTGTTATAATGTTATTACTTTGATGATATCATAATGTTTGCTGGGTAAGACGTTCCTTCAGATGTGGTGTTGTACAAGGTGGAGCTGAAGTGCTGTTTGTTGACTTAGATCTATAAGCATTCACATCTGTAAGACTTTGCTGAGCACCTGACCTTTTAGCTAAAATGCTGTATGAAGAATGTCATACTATTGTGGAACTGTAGTCATTTTCCGACTGTTTATTTGAATGCTTATACTGGAATAGGAAGGGAAATCTATTGGCACATCAGCCCTACCAATAATTTTTTCACCAGCTGCCACTGGAGAAACATCAGATGTGTGATTTTAGGTTTAAGAAATCCTGAAAAATGTGATTACGTTATTTTATTATCAGTAATAATTTGCTGGTGCATACCAAGTCTGAGAATGAAGGGTAGAATGGAGAAATGTAGGAAACTCTAAAGGTGTTTAAGGTGAGTTTAGGGTGGTTTTTTGATTAAACTTTGTAAACCTGGACCCCTTAGGTAATGGCAGATGACTTTGACGTAATAAAGGTGGAGGGTTAATTCATAAAATTTATCATGTCATCAAAAAAGTCTGCAAATCAGGCTACTTATAAATACCCCTAATTGAGGTTTTATTGTGATGGAGCAAGGTAGTGCAAAAGTAGTTCTTTCTGCTTCTATAAAGCAGTGTAGAAGAAATTTGGTTTTCAACACGGAGCGACAACATTGCATCACTAAGTAAATCTCTTAAGCATATGTTTAAACCCTTAATTTCTGCAGAAAATCTGGGTCCAAGGAGAAGCCTCAACCATACAAATTACATTAGTGTTGTTGTTATCCATGTAATCAGATGTCTTAATGTCATCAGTGTAATTTTTAAACATTTTAGAACCCTCTTTGTAATGCTGTTATGCTCTAATCCATCAATTTTCTGTATGTACTTACAGCTGCAGTATGTAACTTTTTTAAACAATATGTTTCTTTTTCATATTTGTTAAAACTGTCACTATGACAGTAGAACATCAGACAGATAATCTGAAAAAATTGAGCTCCTCTGCCTCCTCCCTGTGGTCCTACTGCCATCTGCCGAAATACACAGCTTGGTCAGAAACAACCAATCAGAGCCATGAGGAAGGTCTTAGCGCTGTCAATCACACTCTTGTACGAGCAGCAACTGTGCTAATGGCGGAAAAACAACTTACCGTTACAGGAAAACTGTTTATCTGCTGTCATTGGTGGCCATGCTAACCTGAGCATTCATGGCAGGCTTTGGTGTAGGGAACTAGCTGTAGCGCAGCAGAGAGCAAGGGGAGGGTGATTGGTAGTGCTAAGACCTTCCTTCCTTCTGGTGAAGAGGTGAGTGGAAGTGGGGGTTGCAACTGTGTACACACTCATGGGTAAGGACAACTTAGGGTGGTCTGTTAACTAACACAATGTTCTACACACCATTTCCACTTCACTACTATTGAATAAGTAGTATGTAAATCAAAACAACAGCTCTATACGATTGATTGTAAGAATTATTCATGCAGTGGAGTTTGTTTAACACATACTGCGACATGGTTCCAGGCGACAAACTCTTATGGTGTCAGGCTTGCTGTCTAGACAGAGTCCAATGGTGTTATCCCTGGTGTGGCACAGTGCCTGCCTTTGCTGCGTTCCGTTTCCACAAGTCACTGAACACTGGTGGCACAGGACAATAACACACACACACACACACACACACACACACAATATAATGAACCATCACACATCATTTAGGATAAATGCAATAATTTTTTATGTAAAAGCATCAGATAATTTTTTTTTGTGTGTGTGTGTCTGGAGTGCATACCTGTGACCAGGGGCCGACTCTCCACTGTGTGGGGCAGGGATATCGGTTGCAGGACTTGCGGGACTCCGGACGGTTGTCGCTGCAGTGTTTATTGTGAATGAGGCGTGTTGTGTTGTCCTCCGAAGGCTGAACACAGGTGACAGAGCGTATTTGCATCCCCGTCTTTCCACAGGGTTTACTACAGTTCTGCCACTCCCCTGTAACCCAGCTGAAAGTAAAAAAGAAGTATTAGGGGAAACAAAGATGGCCGAACAAACAAAATGCAAAAGAGTGCCACGTGAAAGTGGTAGAAGTTTAAAGCTTTCTAAATCTAGTCTAGTTCTACATGATCAGGTATAACATCATGACAACCTGCCTCACACTCTGTTCCACCCCCTTTTGCTGCTAAACACCTGTCAAGGCATGGAGACCACTAGATCCCTGAAGGTGTGGTGTGAGACGTGACACCAAGATGTTAGCAGCAGATCCTTTAAGTCCTGTAAGTTGTGAGGTTGGCTCCCATGGTTCTGATTTGTTTGTCCAGCTCATCCCATGCTCGAATGAATAGCGATATGAGGAATTTGGAGGTCAAGTCAGCAACTCAAACGCGCAAATTTGAAGTGAACCACTTATGTTTTGTGGCAGGGTGCATTAACAGCCCTCAGAAAATACGATGCATTAGATCCATGTGATGTAAAAGAATGCATGATTCATCTGGCCAGGCCACCTACCCCGTTACTCTGTGGTTTAGTTCTAATAATTAGTTGACCATTGAAGTCAGGTTGGGAACCCTGACTAGTCTGTGGCCATGCAGAAGAAACATACTGAAATACATGTTGCATTCTGGCCTTTTTCTATCAGAAGCAGTATTTGTGTCTTTAGGAATTTGAACTACAGTGGCTCTTCTGTTGTTTCTCTCCACATGTGCATTAACAAGTGGAGATACTCTGACCCAGTGACTGAGCCATCCCAAGTTGGTCCTTGTCACATTCACTCAAATAGTTACAGTTGTCAATTTTTCCTGTTTCTAACACACCATCTTTGATGTTAACATGTTCACTTTCTGCCCACTGAAAAACAGATGGCATGATGATGAGCTATTCATTGTTCTCCACTACACCTGACACAGGTAATAATAAACAATGTCTACCATCAAGAACCGCATGAAATTTAAAAACACATACATGGGTGGAGGGCAGGGCTTCTGGTTGCAGTCTCTTATGTCTCCTCTAGGCTTCATGTTAGACTTGTTACAAAAGCTTTTGTGAACCATCTTGCTGTCAACTTTTCTTCTGCAGCCATATCGCAGATACTGCTTCCCTAAAGCAAAGGTGACAGTCAATAATTCTAGCATGTATAACGGATATATACACTGCTCACAAAATTAAAGAGAACACTAAAATAACACATCCTAGAGCTCAGTTAAATATTCTCATTGAAAAACTTTATTATTAACACAGTGAAATTGATTGAGAAGAAAATAACACAAAAAATATCTATGTAAATCAAAATTAGAACACCATGGAGATCTGGATTTGGATTCATACTCAATATGAAAGTGGAAAATAACATGACAGGCTGATTCAATGTCAGTGAATATTACTCAAGACAAGTATAAATGAGGCTCAGTAGTGTATGTGACCTCCACGTGCCTGTATAACCTCCCAACAACGCCTGGGCATGCTCCTGATGAGACGGCGGATGTTCTCCTGAGGGATCTCTTCCCAGACTTGGATCAGAGCATCAGTTAGCTCCTGAACAGTCTGTGGTGTGACGTGGCGTTGGTGGACTGACCGAAACATGATGTCCCAGATGTGCTCAATTGGATTCAGGTCTGGGGAACGGGCAGGCCAGTCCATAACATCAATGCCCTCATCATGCGGGAACTGCTGACACACTTCAGCCACATGAGGTCTGGCATTGTCATGCATAAGAAGGAACCCAGGGCCCATTGCACCAGCATATGGTCTCACAATGGGTCTGAGGATCTCATCCCGGTACCTTTTGGCAGTCAGGGCACCTCTGGCTAGCACGTGGAGGGCTGTGTGGCCATCCAAAGAAATGCCTCCCCATACCATGACTGACCCACTACCAAACCGGTCATGCTGGAGAATGTTGCAGGCAGCATAACGTTCTCCAAGATGTCTCCAGACTCTGTCACGTCTGTCACATGTGCTCAGTGTGAACCTGCTTTCATCCGTGAAGAGCACAGGGCGCCAATGGCGAATCTGCCAATTTTGGTGTTCCCGAGCCAACGCCAATCACCCTGCATGGTGTTGGGCTGTAAGCACAGGCCCTATATGTGGACGTCGGGCCCTCATACCACCCTCATGGAGTCTGTTTCTGACAGTTTGAGTAGAAACATGCACATTAGCGGCCTGCTGGAGGTAATTTTGTAGGGGGCTGGGAGTGGACCTCCTGTTCCTCATTGCACAAAGGACGAGATAGCGGTCCTGTGTCTGGGTTGTGGCTCTCCTACAGCCCCGTCCATGTCTCCTGGTGTACTGGCCTATCTTCTGGTACCTATTCCATGCTCTGGACACTGTGCTGAGAGGCACAGCAAATCTTCTTGCCACCGCTCGCATTGATGTTCCCTCTTGGATTAGCTGCACTACTTGAGCAACTTCAGTGGGCTGTAAAAAATGTCTCATGATACTTCTATGCATGACAGCACTGACAAAATGAAAAAGTGACTAAAAGTGAAAGGATAAGAACAGAGAAATGATCTGTGGTCACCACCTGCAGAATCATTCTTTTATAGGGGTTGTCTTGCTAATTCATTTCTACCTGTTGTATGTTCCATTTACACAGCAGCAGGTGAAACTGATTCACAATAAGCGTTACTACCGAATTGGTGACATTGATTCCACAAAGGTGTGACTGATTTGAAGTTATATTGTTTTGTTTAGGTGTTCCCTTTATTTTTTTGAGCCGTGTACATACGTATATACATATAATGGAGAAGATAAATGTGACTGGTGAGGCTGTATTCTCCTTGGATTTTTACCATACCTCCACCACAAGCTTTGGAGCAGTAGGACCATCTCTTCGGAGCCCATTCATAGGCACTGTCCTCTACCAGCATGTTGTCCTGAATGTTCGAATCACCATCCATATTCATCATATATTTATACGACAAATTGACATCCTCATCTCCGTATAATTTCATCTGTGAGAGAGATAGGAAGGAGATACTAAGTAAAACTGGTTTAATTTAGGACTTGTGATCATAAAAACTCAACATTCAAGTCAATCCTGTTTGTACCATTATTAGAATTCCATGTCTGAGGGGCCCTGTGCTCTGGAGGGTTTCCTTGTCATTGTCATTCTCATATTCCCACTCTACCCCCTTCTCTATAATAGAGCGGGATTCTGGGTAGTCATTTTCCCCATTAAGGAAAAACAGTCCTGATGCCACGTTTTTAACAGCTGTAAATGAATGAGAAAGAGGAATTCTTTTTTTTTTTTTTAAAAAAGCAAACATATACAGTTACGCATGACAGAAAAAGAATCAAGGCAGGGCACCACGTACCAAAAGTGTGTGAGGTGGCTTTCAGCTCCTGAATCAGTAAATGTCTCGCTCCTCTGGGGATTTCAAGAACTTTAAGGAAACCTGAAAGGACATACTCAATGAGTTTTTTGGATCTAAACTCATCAAACCCTCCTTCTTCCAAGAGCTCAATTTGTAGTTTCCTGACAGAACACCAAAGCAGAAAAGATCTCTGTGGAAAACTTTTTTATTAGTTTGAGCCTGAAAAAAAGAGACTCTTCCAGGAATTCTGCTCTCATGAGGTATGTCTGCCCTGACTTCAAGAATTAGATAATAGACTCAACATTAGCTCATGAACTTTGACGTAAGTTGTTGGCAATGTTCACATGGAAACATGTGGTCAAATTTCCCTGAGGTTTAGGGTCATTTTCAAGCATCTTCCTCTAGAGGGCGATGTTTATTTAAGCATAAGAACACAGAGAGAAAGGGAGAATGAAACACATTCCAGCAGATAAAACCGACTTAGCTTTCTCTGTTTACCTTGCTTTTTAGCAGTCCGCATGATTGTATCTTTAAAGGTTTTACAGCTGGAGTTGTCGCCTCCGCACACTCCACACTTGTCCTCCTGCTTTGAGGAGCCTACCACGCCATCACAGCCCACCTTCTGTTAATGAAAACCAAGAAAGCTGATCAGAATAAGTGCAACTGTTTAACTTTAAGACACACAAACACACATATAAAGTACCTCACCTCACACTCTCCACGTACACACAAACTGTGTGGATCCTTGTATGAGCAGCGTGTGCCATCCAGCACCAGTTTCTCCATGAGGACTACATCTCTGGTCTCTTTTGACTGGCAATACAGGTGGCAGCGTTTGTTAGCTAGAAATCAAACACATTTTCACATTAAACAGAAGAAAAAATGAAATTTTTGTTACAGTTTATCCTGATTATGTAATTGCATCAGCTAATACAGATGATTCCATAATTATTCATACCAGTGTCTGATTCAAAATAATCTTTTAACTTGACTAGCATGTTTTCTTTCTTACAAGAAAGGATGCAGGTATGTATTAAAATATGAAACAACCATATGGCAAAGATTTCAGCAGAAAAAGAAATATATTTTTTGGTTTAACTTAGAGCCCCCACATACTTCATCCAAAGCCGAACAGTCGACGTGCAGTCATGTGGTTGTGGACTGTTCGTATTCACACACCTTTCATACAATGGTGCAGACAACTAGGGGACACCCCTCCACTTCCATATATGTCACGCCTCTACCTGCCGGGGTTCCCACTCCCTCCCTGGATCCTATATTTTGCTTTTACAAAATGATCACAGAGAGAGCACCACACTTTTCCCACTCTACCCCCTTCTCTATAATAGAGCGGGATTGGTGTAACACGGTAACAAACTTCTGACCAATCCTGCAGCACTTCGCACAGAGTTCTGTTGAAATAGTTTGAACAGGGCCTGGTGTTGAGTTAGGCAGACAAATGTCTCTCTTCAAACAAAATGACACAATTTTCATCACACATCTACATCAATTAGAACCGAATTTTGCACTTCGGATGAAGTATGTACATACTTAAAGCTTCAGTATGTAACTTTTATAAAAAAATGTTTTTCTACATTTTTGTTGAAGCTATCATTATGTCGTGACAGAATGATATCAGACAGACAATCTGTGTAAAAAATCGAGCTCCTCTGCCTTGTCCCAGTGCTCCTAGTGGTATCTCGAAACAATTAATCAGAGCCAGGAGGCGGGTCTTAGTGCTGTCAATCACTGTTTATGTGGCGCTGCTCATCCAAAAAAAGTGACACCTGCACTGCCAAGGCTGATGGTGCAAGGGGTGGAAAAGTCCCCAAGGATCACCAACAAGGCCAACTTTAAGAATGTGGGGCATGCCGGTGGCAACATCTCAAGGCAGACAGTCCAACGGACTGCTGAACACCATGGATATAAAGCAACAAGCAAGGCACTTCTTAGAGTAAAGCACACAAAAGCCCACTTGCCCTTTGCAAGATCTCTTCTAGGCAAAGAACAAGATATTCTCTGTTTTTTGGTGAGATCAAACAGAAATGTAATTGTTTAGCCACAATAATGTAGCTTTTATTGGGCATACAAAAGAGCACCACTCAACCCTAAGAATATCATTTTCAGGGTAAAACAGTGGTGGGAATGTCATGATTTTGGGGTCACGAACATCAAGATTTTCAACAAGTTCAAGCTGTCCATAGAAGAACTTGGTTTTGCTCAAATTTAAAGACTTTAGCATAACATAACCCAAACCACATATCTAAAATAGTGAAGAAAAATTTAACTAAAATTTGTTAGTTAGTATATATATATTATATAATATATATATATATATATATATATATATATATATATATATATATATATATATATATATATATATATATATATATATATATATATATATATATAATTACTATATTAATGAATTGGAGTGGCCCATCTAGAATCCTGATTTGAAAGTGATACACAATCTGTGGAAGGAGTTTCAGATTAAGGTAATGGCAAAGAGGGCTTCCAACCTCAAATACTTAGAGCTCATAATCAAGGATGAATAGTCAAAGATACCAGCGAAGTTTGTTGGTAATTATGAGAAGCCTTTGGTTGCTGTAACAGCCAATAAAGGCTTTACCACTGTTTATTGAGAAAGGTATGAATAGTTTTGGACCTAGATTTTTCCCTGATACATTGTCTTATTATGTACTGGGTGATGCTTGTCAAATTTCTCAACAATAAAACAACTTCTTGGTTGAATTCGCATGACTTTAAACGCAAATAACTAAGGGGTATGAATAATGTTGTGCTTAACTATTTTTAAATCTATTTTTAAATAGTTGTAATAATCTGAATGAGATCTTAGTGAGTCAGCATAATGCTAAGTCTCATTGTGTCTCTGAGTCACACTACAACTACATGAGCCCACAGAGACAAAACCTGGCAGACTATCCCAGTGAGAATGAGCACTCCTACTTCATCACACACACCAAGGTCTCTGGCCACCATCCAGAGACCTTGTCTTTCAGAGCTTTGACTCTAATGAACAGGTGGCAGACATACGACTAGGCTACCTCAGCTAGCTTCACAATTACTTGTATTCCTGGTAAAGATGTGTGAAAACTCTTAAAATATCTTTTTAAATGTATCAGCCTTTTATTGCAGCAGCATGCAGTAATCACACACATACTTAATTAATTTGAGTACATTTATTCAGAGGGAAAATAAATCCTATGTTCAGAAATGATTATTTTAGACTAAATCACCATTTGCAAAAATATTACAATACAGGACTAAGTCTTCTGTTACATTTCACAAAGTTGGTCCATTCAGAGAGAGGGATCTTTGGCTATTCCTCTTTGCACAATCACTTTAGATTGTCCAGAGTCATGGGTCCTCTCACATGCACCATTGTCTTCAGCTCACCCCAGTTTTCTGGAGGATTTAGGTCTGATGACTGAGATGCTCATGGAAGAATGTTGATTTTGTGTCTGGTAAACCATTTATGAGCTGATTTGGCCATATGTTTTAGATCATTATAGAGTAGAAAGACCCAATAATGGCCTATTACATGGTGGTTTATGATTTGTTCATTATTTTGTCAAGTCTTTTAATTTGTATTGTATATTAAAAGTTCTTTGAATTTTCAGTCAGACCTTGTCTCCTTGTTCTATTTCACTTACTTTCTAGTTCCTTATCACGCCAGGTTTGTTTTTGCAATTAACCCACCTGTCACTTATTTATTGCCCTAGGTGTATTTGCCAAATCCTTATCATTTATTACTCAGTAAAGTTTGTTTGAATGTTGTGCAGTTATTGTTTACATTTTTTGAGTCCTGCATCCTGCATGGCTGTTGTCTGACTGCTTTTTGGTTCCTAACACTGTTACATGATGCATTCTAAGTTTTCTAGCTGAGGCCACCAGATTTTTTTCAAAATATCCTGATATTTTACTCTAACAGGTTTCCCAGGAACAGGCCTACAGCATCACCAATTCTCCACAATACTTAACAGTGGCCAAGAGGTGCTTATCCACATATTTATTACATTGAATGACTGTTATGAAGACTTAGTGACCCAGAGATGATCACCCTCTTACTAAGACTATACAACATTAGAAAAACATGCAATGTATGATGCTGTTAGTGGATACTTTGATGAAGATATGACTTGTAAAAAAAACATAAAATAGAATTACTGTATTTCTAAGCTGGGTTCATTGTAAACTTAAACCTCAGACTGCAAGTATTCCAAACATGCTAGTAAAATTAAAAACATTATTTTCATCATAAGAATTAGGCTTCATTAAAAAAACAAGTTGCATTTGACTTAATCTGCTGGTTAGGCAAAGAAAAACACTTAGTTATAATTTCTCAATGACTGAAACATTTTCTGTTGAGTAAAACAACAAATAACAAATCTATTACTGGCATGTAGAGCCTGATTGCTTGGTGCAGTCCAAGCAGTTCTTTGTGATACTGATACTTTGTACAGTGGCAGTGCTTTAACCTTCCTTTGGTGTTGGGGTTGCCACCGACCCCTCTCAGTTTTTAAATGTATGAACATACCACATAACTTTTATCATGTCAAGATTTTTTGACTTTGTCAGGAAACTTGGTGTTAACAAAACAAAGCCAAAACATCCAACTTAATTTAATTTTAAAATACTCTGGTAAAAATGGTTACATTTGTGGTGTTGGGGTCAGTTTTGACCCTGTTAATATAAATGGTCTTAAAATAATGATTTTTGCCTGAACTGCAACACTTTTACCTCACTAATACTGTTAGCTCTCAGACCATTAATAGCCAGCTCTTCTCCCAAACCGGAGCCATATTTTAGGGCTTTGCTTTTCACCTTTTGTAAACTAAAGAATATAAGCAGACATGCTTGACCTGCATACAAAATTCAGTTTATTTTGTTTATTACTTGAATAATTCACATCTTCTTGCAACAATGAAAAGGACATTTACAGTAAGTTAAACTTTGGATCATATTTTTGGTCAAAATGGGGCAGAAGAAACAAAGCAGCACAGAGATTTAGATTAGCAGATTTCTGGGTATGACGATGATGTCCAGTATCATCCAGAAGACAGACACATCTGATGAAGATGTCACTGGTGCATGAGTTGTTCCAATATTGAATTAACATCAAGCTAAGCTTCATAGCATTGCACTGGCATGTTATATATGTCACAGCCAAATGTTAGTAACTGGGTAAAATTTAAAACTTCAACAGAGTCCACGTCTCCAGCAAGCAATCGTTTCATAATACCTGAGGGTCCAGATCCTCTGGATGAAGCAAAGTGTAGAACAAGGGATTTTTACCAAGACAATGTTTTTTACCAGGACACTCCCAACCAGGATGTTTGGGAGAAATGGAAGAAAGTTGTTGCTATTTTTGTTGAAGTAAATATGGGGGTCAATTCCGACCCATAACACCGTATATGTTATTCTAGTTAATAACATTATAAATATAAATAAGTACAATCTTTTTCAATGTGTGTGTTCTAATAGTCCTCAGTAATGGTCAGATAATATAATAACCAATTATTTTTAAAGCATTTTCTTGAGGTTTATTTTAATTCTTCTTTATTATTAAAAATGGGATGAAAGCTGAAATAACTGTCATGGGACACCACAATAAAAATATTAAAACACATTTTTTGATGGAAAAGGAAGCCTAATAAAGTAACTAAGAGTTACAAAACAAATTTGCCAATAAAAACAAAAAAGTTTGAGTTTTTGTTAATTTTAAAACTGGGGTCAAAACCAACACAAAACAACATTGGTTAGTAACAGAAAGCTAACACTATAGGAAGGTTAATTATACATTTACGATGAATTGTGAAGCCATATTCCTTACGTAAGAAAAAAGTATTCCATAAGGTGCATGTTTTCCCTACTGAATAAATCTACTCAAATAAAAGATTGTATTTTTCCACATTTTTAAGCACGAGATTACGCTACCTTGATACAAAAAAAGTCAGATCTCTTTTTAAGGCCTTTTACATACATTTACAAAGTTACCAATAGGTGTGGAAGGTTCTAATAATGCATCCTCCACAGTGCAGTGACACCTGATCAAACCAGTGTTGTTCATGTGCATTCAGTGCAGTCAAAAAGAAACACTGCAGAGGCTGAGTCTGTATTTATAGCATCAGCATGATATACTATTCATAAATCATCCCGCTCCCTCTGAGCCAGTCTGTTCTTCTCCCAGTAACATTTTCACATAATAATAATCATGACATTACAGTTTAGAGCAACAGAAGACAGCATCCTTAGTTTTTAAGACCTGCTCTGAGATCCTCTAGGATGTCAGAAGGTGTTAATGAAAGCATTTTGCAAACAGCACCGTATATGGGAGATATGTGATCTCCTCTGTGTGAGAACATGGAAAGCTTCAGACAGCAAAAACCAAAAACTAGCTGGTTGCCTAATACCTCATGTTTCTTCTCTCAGGAGTAATTCACAGTACAGCTGTTGATACAAGAGAAATTCCCAAAAGGAGGAATAAAAACAATTTGTTAGACAAATATTATAGTTTCACATTTGCAGCTGACATTCTCATACTTATCATGGAAGTCAAAAATGATGAACCATGAATGGAATTCAGTTTCACCTCCTTCACCATCGTTTTTCTCTCATAAACACAGCCTGGTTTTCACGCTCACACAAGGAGAGGTAATTTGATATGCTCAATGAAAAATATGGCATTTAGAATTAATAAGACTGAAGAAAAACAATTTAGTAAGGTCATTTAGACAGGAAGTAAGTGCAGTGCTTTGCTGTATGCTTGCCCTTTAGATGGATGATAATTTCACACGTATTAGGATGGAAGTGAAACCACAGTTTATAGATAGGTAGTTGCTGACATATTTACCTATGTAGCCATATGGATTTTACTGTTTCAAGCTTTGAGCTTGTTCTTCAATGTTAATGTGATTGTTTATATATACTGAATAAAACTTTGAGAAACTTGAAGATTAGTGAGATTAAAATGACATCATCCAATGGGTGGAGGAGGTGAAAACATGGAGGTCTAATTAATTTTCAGTTGTTAAAGACATGCCATATATTTGAGAGGTGTGTTCATACCTTAAAGCTTAGCTCCCATTAACCTAATAACACAACACCACATGTTCTAAAATCCATAATGCATAGTTCCAGCACAACCTAATCACTCTTGGTTTGCTACTGTCAAGCTGGTTCTGTTGTCGTATGCAAATATCTACTCACGGTCTGGGTGTTCATAAGGCAGCCAGAGGTGCTTGCTGCTGTACTCTGAGGCATGACACTGGTCCTCCCTGGGATCACTGTAGATGTCTTCACATTCATTGGTGTTGCACATCTGGAACTGGTAAGTTGCCCCCCTGCAGGTCCGGCCACCATTGGCTGGACTGGGAAAAACAAGAGGAACAAGAAATTTTCTTGCTGCTTTAGTGATATTTTGCTTAATTTTTGCTTTTTGTCACACCTTAATCCTGTAAAGCTGCCTTACAAATATACAGTGCTGGTCACATTTGTAGGTGCACCTGGTAAATACATGTAAAAAGCTTTAAAAAATCTGCTTTTTCTGCAGTAGCATAATCTCATTCTAAATTATTTCAAGAAATCCAACCTTTAATCTCAGTACATTTGTTCAGTGAGAAACAAAGACAATAAGATATCATTAGTTTTATCAAAACATCTATGGCACAATTGGTTGTATCCCTTCAAAAACGACTGAAATATTAGGTCATCTTTTACTTTTAAAACATAATCCATTTCTTTTTTACTGGTGCATAAGTCTCCATTACAACCATTTGATACAATCTACAACCAGCTGTTGAGGTGTGTCAATATCTATGTTTGTGAGGTTGAGACATCACAAATGTAAATGTATAAACTTTCCTAAACTCTTCTGTGAATTTAACAGGAACTATGTGCTTTGAGACTAGACTGTGTGCAGTCTTAGCTTCAAGTGAGTTAGATCGACAGAAATGGTTCGCCACACACCAAATCAACCTTCTGCCATGTCCAGCTCAGTTCCAAGAACTCACAGACATCTGCAGGACTTCTGTGAGACCAGTCTCACAGAAGTCCTGCAGATCTAGAGGTTTTGTGCAAAGAGGAATGGGCAAAGATCCCTCTCTGTGCCTGCCTCAAACGTTACAGGAGAAGATTAAGTGGTGTCCTGTTGCAAAAGGAAGCATCACTTAGGACTTTTTTATTTTACATTTTGCATTGTGGGATTATGCTAATGCAATAAAATAGTACTTTATTTTAAGGCTGTTTACACATCTTTACCTTATAGTTGTGGTGAACACTAAACACACACACACACACACACACACACACACACACACACACACACACACACACACACACACACTAGAAAATAATGTTATACCTGGGATTGTCACAGTTTCTGGTGCGAAACTGCACTCCTCCCCCACAGGTGCGTGAGCACTGGCCAAACTCGCTCCATGACCCCCAGTTTCCATCTTGCTTCATGATGTCAGGTGTCAACCAGATGCAGTGACCTTTAAAGCAGTGCTGCGAGAGGACACCAGTATGCCTAATTCAGTATCTACATATGGTGGATGAAATCTTTAACATAATTTTTTCATAGAAATATAGACATACCTTTCCATTCCCACACATGGTGCCATCAATAGGCGGCCCCTTCTTGGTTTTGCAGAAGAACGGATTGTCTGGGTGACTGCACCACAGCTGCTTACAGGGGTCGAACGTACGGTACTGTTTGAGAGCACAGAGACTTCAAACAGTCAAAACCATCAGCCCACAATAAACATTACGCTTAACCACATGTCAACTTATGGGTAGATTAACACTTAATAAAGTTGAGATGGGAGGAGAAATGCCACAACAGTAGCAAAGACAGAAACATATCAAACAATACCAACACTTAATTTACGCAGAGTCACTGCAGTTTCCACTGGGACTCACTGAGAAACACACAGCAGTTCATGCAAACTTTACCGACAGATACAGAGCCCTGCAAAAGTAATACTACCTCTTGTTTCACATATTGTCATGTTACAATCACTAACTTTAAAACATTTCAAAAGGATTTTAGGTGGCAGACAAACACAAAGCAGCGCTAAATTGTAAAGTGGAAGGAAAATGACACCCAGCTTGAATTTTTATTAACCAACAAAAAAATCTGATCAAAATGTGTGTACTTACCCCCTTTTACTCTGATAACCCTAAATAAAATCCAATACACCTACCAGCCTTTAGAATTCATCTAACTGGTTATTGGAATCCACCTGTGTGCAGTTTAATCTTTGTATAAATACAGCTGTTCTCTTAATGCCTCAGAGGTTTATAAGAGAACATTAGAGAACAGAGCATCACAGAGACCAAGGAACACAGCAAACAAGTCAGAAATAAAGTTGTAAAAAGTGTAAAGCAGAATTAGGCTATAAAAAAAAAATCCCAAGTTCTGGGTATTGTACTCAGCACTGTTCGGTCCATCATCTGAACATTAAAAGAGTATGACACAACTGCAAACCCCTCAACACATTGCACTCCCCCTAAACTGACAGGCCAGGTACAGAAAGCTATAATCACAGTAAATGCAAAGACACCCATAGCAATGTTAGAGGAGTTGCAGAGATCCACAGCTTAGGTGGGATAATCTGTTGACAGGGAAAGTATTAGTTGCGCTCTCCAGAAGAAAGCCATTGCTGAAAAAAAACCATAAGATGTCCAATGAGTCGTTTACCACTGCAGGGGACACAGCATACAGGTGGAAGAACATGATTTAGTCAGAGGGCACTAAGAGTGTAATTTCTGACCTTCATGAAAAACACCATTTAGGAAAAAACTAAGAGTGCATATATCCCTGATAACACTATCCATGTGAAAAAACATGGTGGTGGCAGCATCATGCTGTGGGGATGTTTTTCTTCAGCAGAGACATGGACGGTGGCAGAGTTGATGGGAAGATGGCTAAAGTTAAATGTAGAAATATCTTGGAAGAAAACCTGTTAGGGGCTGCAAAAAACCTGAGACCAGGGTTTGGGTTCACCATTCAAAAGAGCAAAGACTCTAAACATACAGCCAGAGCTGCTATGGTATAGTGTCAGAATCCAATTGCGAATCTGTGGCAAAATTGATCGTTACAGAAGCTCTCCATCCAGCATGACAGAACTTCAGTTATTTTGAAAAAAAAAAAGTGTAGAAATTGTAGTTTCTAGTCTCAAAAACTGGTAGAAAAATATCCAAAAAGGTGTGCAGCTATAATTGCAGCTAAAGTGGTTCTTAAAAGTATTGACTCAGGGGGGCTTAATACAAATCTACGCCAGACTTAACCGATTTCTATGAAAAAGTAAATGTATCATTTTCCTTCCATTTTACATTTACTTCTTTGTGTTGATCTGTTACATGAATCACACAGCATAATGTGTCTTTAACAATTTTACAACCTCAAGTGTTATATATACTTTTGCAAAGCACTGTAAGGGAGGTCAGAGGGCAGAGTGCTTAAAGAAAAAAGATGAGATTTCTGTGGCTGACAGAAAATGTCTGTCGACATGAATTGAGAAGCAAATTCAGCAAGTTCCCCTCCTTATCTGAAATGAACAAAAGGTGCCATCAAACAAACCAGCCTGCCCTCCTCTCCTCTCCACAGAGCCTTCCACCTACCATGACCCTGGGGAACTTCTACAGGTTAGGAGTTGACTTACAAACATTGGCTTGGACTGTGGTAGGTAATCGTCAGCTATATATAGACTGGAGGATCCTAAAATACAGGGAAAAAAGCACCTCTGTTCTGGCTGAGTCCTTTCCCCAAGGATGGGAAAGACATCTCTTCAACCTTTTCCACTCGTTAACAGTCATAAGAGTGCCAAAATAATGAGTCTCTTCCTACCAGAAGTGCAGTGATTTACCGCCAGTCTGCAGAAAGGGACTCTGGGCACAGTACTGGACAGAGCTATAATGGCCACACAAATGAATCGTATCACGTTGTTTTGAAGGATTTTGTCATGGCTTTCTCTCAAAACACAAGCATTTTAGAATCCTGCAGACCAACACCTGACAAAACCGAGGCGCAGAGTACAATCAAAACAGAAATGAAGGAGCAACATTACAAACACATGACTTTGGGGAACAAAATGAACAAAAAACCTAACAAAACAAACGACACATCCACACGTCCTCCTGGAGGTGGAGTGGCCTTACCTGCGATCCTGACTGCCCCACTTTTTGTAGCTGAGGGGAATGAGTTTGACAAGAGAATAGAGGGTAATCTAGCAACGAGTGCAAGCCCCTGAGCAAACCCTTAGACAAGAAACAGCTTTGCAACAGCGTGCCACAGTGGCTTCACAGTCACAGAAAAGATTATGCTGACTGTAAAGTAAGTAATGATGCCAGAAAAGATTCTGCAGCTTGATGAAACTTTTCTTGTGATATTTTTGTCTTTACAAAATACTATTTCTAACAGGTTCATGTAAAGGCACTGTGGTATCAAGGCAACCGAGATGCTATAAAAAGGTATTGCTTGTAATTAAACCAATGACATGAAAAAGTAACAGCTAACAAAACCAATTACCTGCTTTTAATCAAGATGTCAATCCCACCAGAGGCCGGGAGAAGAAACAGAGGACATCAGAAAAACGTAAATGGCTTCATATGTGTGACTTATTTCAGTCAAAAGTAATACACTATTAAACAAAATTGGGTTCAGTTAAGAAGCCCAAATTTTAGAACTTGAGAAAGTACTTAAAAATCCAAGTTATTTTACAAACCACAGTGAAAAAAACTCTTTCAGAATCTATCTGTTAAGGCTTAACATTTACCTGTTACTCATCCTTAGAAGCTAAAGTAACATGGTGGCAATTACCAAAGAAGGTGCCCTCAGTATGATGATGAAGGAAGTAAGAGTTGGTAGACTACAGGGGTCTCTTACCGCGGTGCACATGGTGTAGCCCACACCGAAGTCAAAGCGACACTGTTCATTCATGGAGTAGTGCAAACCAGGAAGTTGAGGCAGTGATGGCCAGTTGTGGTCAAACGGGTCATCCCGAAGACAGTCATAAGAACTGCAGGTGAAATAAAAAATGCTTGTGTTCTCAGTTTTTCCAATTTATTATCTTAATTATAATCCCCCTACATTTTTTGGCACCTCTGCTAAAAATGTGCAAAAAAGGCCAATTTTTATTTTTATTTTTTATTGTTCCAGCATATACTAAAAAAATAAATTAATGAAACTGAAAATTTTGTTGTAGTTACTTTACAGTAAGCTCAGGTTTCCTGACTTATCAAGATTGGTACACATCCACCTTACTTGAATGAAATACTTAATTTTTCCCCTTTTAGAAACTGGCTAGGACTAGCACAAATAAGATTTTGTGCCTAGTTCACACTAAAACTGATATTTTGCAAAACAGAAATTTTCTGCTCTTGTTGGCACCTCTTGAGCTATTCCACATCTTTCTCACTAGTCTCCTGAGTCTGTTAATAAGTTAATTACCACATACTGGCTCAACATAGATATTACAGTATCCCTGGAATCTCCCAGACCGTTTCAATATGTATAGTTTCAAAAAAAGAAAATTAAAAAAAAAAAAAAAAACACTGAGAGTAGTGCAGCAATTGCCTGTATAGCATCATATTTATTCTACGGGAACAATACTTAAGACTCTGAGGAACTTTAAAATTAAAGGATAAGAAAATAAAATTCTTTAGTTAGTGTAACGTCACCCAAGATTTTGTAATGTTTTTTCTTAATGTGGGAGCTTTTATTAAACCACTTATAACCAAAATTTGATTTTTCTAAAATTTTCACTGTGGAACTATGCTGCTGTTATGATAGATTACCAGGTTTTAAGGCTTTTTATATATATTTACCAAGGATTCAAATACATGTTGGCAGGGTACAGTAAGTATCTTTAAGTGACAAATTGATGTACATTTTTGTGTTGATACTGTGCATGTAAAGCAATCTTCTAAAATTATTCTATAAAAATGACATATTGTAGTGTAAAAAAAACATAAAGAAAGTGGAAAAAGAAAAACACAAACCCCAAAATAATCTTTTGGGGTTTGTAATTTTTAAATTTTCATCTTTCACACTTAGTATTTTCACACTTTACAGATTTATATCATGTAGAAAAATAGCACATCTGAAAAATAGCAGCTGCATGTAAAAAAACAACAGTGAGATCAGAGCTGATCATTAAAAGTCTATGACAAGATTCCTGCATGTACTGAAATGTTCCAGTGTGCATGTCTCACTGAAGGTAGCGTCCCAGCTCCTGCATGCTACATCTGGACCACTGAAAGCGGTGGAAGGCAGCTTGCACCAGAGGAGCCATGATGCTGCCCATGGGCACCTCGTCCCCGCAGCGGTTTCCCTGACCATCATGCTCCATCCCAAGCCTATGTATGCAGAGAAGAAAAAGAAGAGCGGTAGGAGGTGGTGGGGAGTGAATGGAAAGGACAAAGACCAATGGAGACAGGGTAGGAATGTATGGGAGGAGCAGATCAAGGAGCAACAGAGGGGATCGACGAGGATTTAATCATCAGATACCGACCACTTGAACAAAACTGTGACTAATTAGTAACAAACTGCTTTCCTTTCAGTTTAGTTCATTTTGTTACTGGTAACACTTACACATGCCCAGTTTCATGGGCCACCACAAAGGCAGAGGAGAAACCATCCTCGTGGTTCAAAGTGCAGCTCCTCACAGGATGGCACATCCCTGTTACTGGAGCATAACCTGAATAACCAGGAGGAGAGAAGTAATGTTAGAGATTTACTGACTTATTGCTGCAATTGCTGCAAAACATAATTATAGAGAAAATGATAAAATGTTATGTCTGTAATGTTTAATGCTCATTTAAGTGTGCATTCTATGAATAAATGTTTTGTTTTGTTTTTTGGCCAAACAGACTTCCTTTATCAAATCAAAATGCACATCTGGTTTAATTTTGCTTAATTAATATATAGAGTTTAAACTAAGATTGCTTTACACTTTACGCTTTTACTTTACACACACAAGGACTCTATTTACTCCTGAGGTTACTCCTTTAGGCATTTGGTTACCTTGGATTTTATTTTGGGGTATCACATTTTTGATTTATAGATATTGTAGAAGATGGCTTTGTAGAAGTGTAAACCACAAACATTTATGTTCATGTGTCTAAACCTAACTCAAAGACGTTGGCCTCTCTCTTTGCAAATGCCAGTCTTCAGTTTCCTGTGTGTGTCCAACACTCCCTTTAATTGTGAAGCTGTGGCTGGCTCTTCTCTGTATATTGATTTTCTGCTGCCGAAGGCTTCGCCCAAGGGCAGCTGAAGGGCTTCTGGCTAGCTAGGCCACTGACTTTAGAGGCCTCTCCCCTGGGCCTGACTGTTAGCTTATGCTGTTCTGCACAGAACACCATCAACCACTGAAGCCACAGTGCACCTTGCAAATTATATGAGGCAAAGGAAGGAGGGAGCACACTTCTATAGGTGTCTCTACAATCTTTTTAGAAGTGTGAGCATGCAGCAACAATACATGCATAGGAGTATTGAGTATGTTCATCGTGTCCTTTAATACCCTGCATGCCCGTGGGGCCGAATTCTTGGCGTGTCAGGAAAATGGCGTGATCATGATACTCAGCATCCCCCGTGTCTTGCTTCTGCTGCAGAAAGGCCCAGCGACACACGTTCTCCAGACTCTGAGACGGGTTCCCAAGTTCAATCAGGCTCATGGACTGAAACACAGAGCAACACAAAAGAACAGAGGGCAGGGATTATTTAAAAGGCAAGAACATCCCCATTTAAATTTATGTATGTACAACAATATAATTCACCCTGTAGGGGGCAGTGTCACTGTGTAGTGTTTTTTTTAAATCTAAGAAGATCTCGTAAACTGCTGAGGCATTTCCTCCTCTTCATCTGACACAGAAACACACAGTTTCAAAGGGATGCATGAAAACAATACTCTTTGAATGAGTTTTACAAAATGTCTGCTTATAATTGAAGAAATAACCCCAACCATACCAACTCATTTAGAGTTGTATTTCCTTTAGCTCACCTTTATCTAATCTGTTCTTTCAAACCAGGATCTTCACTTAACTGTGCTTCTTCTTTGCTCTATTCTGTTATCAAGGTCTCTCTTTATGTCTCTTACACTGCCTCATTTTCATTTTTTGCTTACTGTTTGAACACATACCTAAGGTGCAGTTGGTTCACAAAAGGCATACAGTGTGAGTTAGACATATGGCCTGTCCCTGTACACCTGATGGAGTGTTAAGTATGCACACTGCTCAACCTTCATTTAGATGGTGTGGACGTGTGGGCCATTTCCGAGTTGCTTATGTGTGCTTAAGTGCATTTTTTCATGATCCCATAAATGTGTTTTTGCAATGGTGCGTTGGGTGTAAATGTTGCGCAGTGGCTGTGTGTGAGTAAAATGTGGGTGTGTGAATGTGGCTGCATTCAGGGTCACACAGTCAATAGGCAGGCTGTCTGGGTGCAGCTCTGTTGCTGTGGTAATTGGGAAAGATGGACAGCCAAAGCTTTGGATGTAGCTGCACAGGGGCTGGCCCTGAATGACCAATGCTGTGTTGTGAGTGAGTGTGTGTGTGTGTGTGTGTGTGTGTGTGTGTGTGTGTGTGTGTGTGTGTGTGTGTGTGTGCGTGCATGCGTGTGTGTGTGTGTGTTGTTCCTGACTTCTTCTTCCTGGACTGTATGGGCAGGAGCAGTGGAAGATCATTGGAGAACACATTTCCAGCAATAAAATCATACGTGTTATTCACTGGGGTAATCCCTTCATTTATGCCATTCAGCATCCTGCCCCTCTCTCTTCAGTACAGGCATGCAGATAGAATTACAGTGAGAAACAAAGAGATGCTGCCCCTATTGCCCTTATTTTTTATGAATGAGGGAGAGCTATCATTGATTATTTGCCTTTGTCTAGACTGTAGATGATTCTGTGCAGCAACCTGCTAGGAAGAACAGTGATTTCATAACGGGCAGTTTCTGTGTGCTTTGGTGCTGAACTGTGAAGGCGTGTGACTTGGAAAAACTCCCCTGAGATGCTGCAAGCTTTTAGTTCCTCTTTTGCTCAGTCCACTGGAATAACAAGCTCTGGGCATCAGTGTGTCCTGATGACTGAATGTGTGTATTGTGTATATGTTTATGAGTTTGCTTTAGGTACTTAAAGCAAGTGTAGCAAAATCTCTGTATCACAGATAGTGCTGACATAGTGTCAAAAAGACAAATAGGGTGAGCCCAAATCTTGTTGTTCTAAAGCATAAATACTTTAGGAACTACAGTTCAGTTGTTTTTTCAGCAGGACTTCAAATCCTGTCATGTCTCACCTTGCCATAGCCCAGCATGATTATCCGCACCAGTACCACATTGATTTTTGCTCCCAAAGAATCGTCATGGTAGATCTCGTTCACCTGGAGCGACAAAGACAAATGGAGAAAGAAAAAGCAACTTAAATGAAATGCACAAATGGCTAAAAACATTGGAAAAGAATTTTCTGTCCACAAGTTGCATACGACTTCTATGGATCTTCACTAGAATCAAACACTGTTGTTCAGATGAGATTAAGATTGAGCTTTGCAACTCTTGCATGGTGTACAGTAAAAAGGAAAGATGAATATGTGGAAAGCACTGCATGCCCAGTGTTAGGTATGGTGGAGGATCTGTAATGCTTTGGGCCTGCTTTTCTTTCAGTGTAATAATGCCACAGTTTGTAATGATGTAATAAAATTTGGCTTCAAAATGTTATAAAGCCACATTATGAAATAATCAACGCAAAATGTAATAAAATCTTTGAACGCATTTTGTAATAGTTTCTGCTGCATTATGTAACAACTTTATTACGTTTTGTGCAGATTATTACAAAATGCGGAGGTTGCTCTTTTTAAGAAATGATAATGCAATAATATGGCGCATCATGATATAAATGATCACAAACCAGTGCTTGTGTTCATCTTAATCAATATGCTTCTTATTATGATGATGTTTTAGATCATATATATTTAAATCTTTGAAACTGCCAAACTTTTGATCATTAGTTGCATATTCAGACTCATAACCAGATTCCTCGGTATTAACCCGCAGGTCACTCAAGGCAAAATGATCAAGACACATGAACAACTTTTTTCAATGCATTGCTTTCAGAACAAAGGAGAAAGTTTCTGTTAACATTAAAGAAGCACATGATATAACAATTTAGTGAAAATTGAACAGAAATAAGAACATTTCCAAGACTTAAATATTCATTTAGTGTTAGTCTCCCTCCAGGCATGCTTTGTTTCCAGGCAGAATAAACTAAAGATAGTTTGTTAGATCAAGTTCAACAAAAATCACCCTGGAACGGCATTTTCAGCACCATGGGGAGTGACCTCAACAATACATTTAATATATTCTGATTTGCCATGATGTCCAGCTGTTAGCATTTTCCAGCAGATTCAGAAATTCTATTGGTGTTTGTCTGTTAAAATAAAGATAGAGTATTTGTTTTTTGTTTTAAACATTGTTTAGCTATGTAAATTAACAATTATCTTAGATAAAAACTTGCAAGGTGAATTAATTAAGGTTTAAATGCAGTGGTCAAAATGACCGCTTGTGGCCTCTGTGCTGTGTGTGTGTGTGTTGCAGGGGAGTGACATCTGGTCTCTACCTCATGTCATGTCTCCTTATAATTTAAATAGGAAAGCATCATTTCTGGGAATTTGATCATAAAACACGGTTGCCATTATTTAAATATGAAACTACAGTCATAGAGGGCTATTGTACTTTCAATACTTTTATTAGCTCAACAACTTATCCTACATCCAGGAAATAATATATACCATAGTAAAGTTATCAACAAGATTGTGCATAACAGTTATCCATTATGATGGTAAAGCCATAAACTTGCTACACAGGGTTAATATGAATGCTGAAAAGCAGAGAACGCTTCTTCAGTGAAGACTGGTTTTAGAGCACAAGAATGTTTTTTTCACAACAAATGTTCATTATAATAGACAGTGAACCTGTCAGAAGTGTGAGCCCAGCTGCAGCCTCACCTGAAGCAATACACATGTTTCAGAAAAGTGGACTTTTAGATATCTTCTGGGAGTAGGCTATAAAGTGCAATCATTTCTGTAATGGGATCAGGACAGTATATGAAGCTGTATATGCAACTAAATGCGAAAAGTTTGGTATTTATTGACCAAAGTTTCAAAGATTTAAATGTCTAGGATCTACAACATGACCGTTATTAGAAGCATATTGATCAACGTATAATTAACCCCCCTGTGAAAGCATAACCATGCCCCTCACACATTTTGAAAAATTCCAGCAAAGGATGTGGAGCCAAGAGATACTGAGAGGCACGACAGAGTTTGGGGATGAGAGTAGGGGGTAAGTGGGGCTGTGTCAGGAAGAACGAAGATCTGTTGCTTTTTTATAAACTTTCTTGGAACACAGCGAGAGAGCTGTGAAAAGCAACAGATCTTTGTTCTTCCTAACCACAGCCACTTTTTAATAATAAAAACAAACAAGTAACAAATCTAGCGACTTTTTTCTGTGTTGTTAGAGACTTTTATGGCAACAACACTTTGCAGCTCAGCTGCAGCCCTGCTGTGTCATGAGTAAGCAGAGAGGTGCTGTGTCCTGAGTAAGCAGAGATCTGTGGTGAGTACTTCCCACCTCCCAAGCACTGCAGTCAGTCTGACAGTCGTCCGTCCTGCAGTTTACCATTGCCAATAACAAATCAAATAATAATAAACAAATCACACATTTGCTAAGCTGAATAACGCCATCAATCAGTGCTCGCTGTGGTCAAGCTTGGCTCGTTATTCCAACTCCTGACACTCCTGACTCGCCACCGGGTGGGCGGGGCTGTGTGTCTGAGTGAGATGGTTTTATACCCAAACATGGGGCTGTGATGTGGTTTACTGGCTGTACCGCTGTAACCAATAGGAAAATTCAGCTGCCTAAGAACCGTTTGACCAAATGAGACCAGCTCTGAGATGGTTTTAGGCATAATATTGCCAAACTAAACAAATTTACACAAAAATATAAAAATTCCCCAAAGAACCATAAAGATAGAACCCTAAATAACCTATTTAGACAGTTTATCAGCAAAAAAAAAAAAGCTGATTTGGGGGTTAGTGATACTTTAAGTTGAACAAACTGGTTTGTGATTGTTTATAGCATAATATGCCATATCATTACATTAGCATTTTTTAAAAAGAGCAACCTCCGCATTTTGTAATAATCAGGACAAAATGTAATAATGGTATTATATAATAAGGCAGAAACTATTACAAAATGCATTCAAGGATTTTATTACATTATGTGTAGATTGTTACATAATGCAATTTTACTGTGGTTTTATTACATTTTGAAGCCAGATTTTGTTACATTATTACATACTGCAGTGTTATTACATAATGTGGCATTACAAATGGCTCTGGGGGACTTGTTAGAGGTTATAACACTAGGAACTCCCCTTGAAACCAGGACATTTTTAACACAGTGGCCTCTACCAGAAAACTGACAATGGCTCATCAATGGGTCTTGAAAAATTCCAGAAAACAAAATACATTCCAAAAGTGTTCTAAACTGTATTGTTCTAAAATCTAAAGCACAGAAATATCAACGACCTGGAGGGGAGTGGCCCCAGAGAGCTGATATTCTTCTAACCTAGCCCAAGTTAACTGTGACAACTGGGGCTTTATCTGGTGTCAGGTGTCAGCCTGAAGAAAGCTTGGTTGTTTTGATCACTTGATGTGGTTTGTTTTTCGGTCGCTCCCATGGTGCTGAAAATAAATATATTTTCACTTTTCTTTGCCTGTGTTTGCAAAGAAATCAATACACATGGAGGAAACTTTCAACTTTCAATCACATCTGGTCTTAACTTCACATTTGTAAAGTTTACATTACAGGAAAACTGTTTATCCACCGTCATCGGTGCCCATGCTTACTAGCCTGCACTTTCACGGCAGGATCCGCAGTTGGGGGTTTGGGGTGTGTGTAGAACAATGGGAAGTTTGTGAACAGCGGGTTCATGAGCGTGACTGACAGTGCTAAGACATTCCTTCTGGCTCTGATTGACTGTTTCTGCAGATGGCAGTAGGGCCACAGGGAGGAGGCAGAAGAGCTTGATTTTTTCACAGATTATCTGTCTCATATTACACTTTCAGGATACTGACAATTTTAACAAATATGTAAAAAATGTATTTTTATAAAAGTAACCTACTGTAGCTTTAAATATGTTTATATTTTAATTGTATAATCTTTCAATTAATAGATTGCTTTTGAAATTTGGTAAAAAAATAAAAAAATAAAAAAAAAAGGATGTCTTGAATTACAAAATTTATATAAACAAATAGGTGACTAGTGAGCAATTGGCTTACATGTAATGAAAATGTCCAGGCTCTTCTTATTAAATGGTTTGTAACTTTCTAGATTAGTCAGGGCACTGTGATAGACCCATGCCTCATTCGGGATCTGTCAAATTGAATGGAAATCTTTTGAAAAGCACGAAACAAGAACTGTATTACACCTTTCCACCAAGAGGTGGAAGTAAAAAAACTTATCTTCCATCATAAATCGAAAGCCCATAAAGCTAGCAATGCTAAAGATTCACCCTTAGCTCAGAAAAGGCAAAGCTAAGTCTCCCAGATACTTGGGAATACTTCACTCCGGTCCACACATACTTGAGGTAGACTCGATGCGGACGCAATGTGGAATCAAAGCAGACATCCACTGGACATGACCACGCAAAGGTCAATTTTATACATACTCGGTGTCAAACAACAAACTGCTCAGAGGAACACTGAACTGCTTTGTATGCAGTAATAAGGTTGAGAATTGGTGCCATCTTGTGGACGAAAAGGAGTTAAATTTTGAAGAGGATCTGACGGAAGAAATTAGAAAATATTGACACTGGTATGATACATCAATGAGGTAACATAAGGACATTCAGAGAACAAAAATATGTGGGACAAAATAGCTCAGACCCTGGCTAAGGATAAGGAAGTATGTTGAACTAAGTGGAATTGAGGGAAGTGAAAGAATTTGTCATGAGAAAAGTAGGAAATTGGTATGCTCAACAATAAAATCTTAACTTTCTGCAGACAGTGTGCAAGGAGTCCATGTGGCTGACAGAATACGCACAATATTAACAAGTATGTGGGAGCCTTAAATTCATTTCAACAGTCACAGCAAAAAGTCTGCAACAGTCAAGAATCACTGAGGATCAGGGCTTTAGTGCTATGCAGTGGTCTTTTTTTCAAAACATCCCACCTTGAAGATACTTCACTGAAATGTCAATCCATATGCACTATAGTAGGACAAAAACAAAGTGAAGGGATCACAAGCAGGTGAAATAGCTCTAACATGTGATGCATGGAAAGCCATTCCTATGAAATCCACTGTCATCATATCTTCACATTAAACGATTTGCAGCAGCTAATATGTTGCATGCTCTAAATGAGATAGATGAAGGAGAGTCATAAGTGTTGAGCAGAGAAACAGCAGAAATGATCTACAATTGCATCTAAGCCTTCTGAATCGTATTTGATAATATATGGTCTCTTGTATACTGAAGCATAACTTAGATCACACAAAAACAACCTTTGCAAAAGACTTAATTCAGAACTGGTCAATTGGTCAAGAATTTTAAAAATATTTTAATCTAAAATAAATCTATTAGTGGCATATCTCAAACCTTTTTAAAATAATATCTTCTTAGAAAGTGGTAAATACCCTCAATCCAACAGATATGTTATTTAGGACTAACAAATGTGGAGGGGAAGGGAACAAAAAAGATTAGGAGAGTGTAAGGAAATTTGGGTTCCCATGAGCAAAGATGAGCAGGAGATGAAGAAGATGCAAAGGATGGAAAGCGCCTAATGCAAGGAAACAAGGTAATATGTAACAGGGGAGATGCAGAGAGCACTCTTCTGGCACACACACTGACACACACAGACACAAAGTCAAAGAGAGAGAGAGGGAAAATTGGCACTAAAGTCAAGGCCTGCTGTCCTCAGTGGCTGTGTTTGGTGCTTAATGAGGCAAAGGGATGTAAAAACAGACAGCCATAATGAGATGGCTGATGGACATGCTGCAGACACACACACACGCTCATACACAAACTCTGCCCACAGAGAGATGCAGCGATAAGGAAAAACACTGCAGAGATATGGATCAAGAGACAGGTATGAGCGGAAGCTGAGGAATGCTTCGAATGTAGACTGAGAGGCAAACGAACAGAGAAAAGAAGCTGAACACAGAGGGGAAAAGAAACATGCAGAGAAGAGCTTGAAAAGGAATGATGAGTTCTTAGAAAGCAAATATATCCTGAAGTAGCAGAGAAACAATTAGTGTTAAAAGAAGAGGGGAAAAATAAAGCTAGATTTTCCTTCTTTTCATTTATAAAAGTAAATACAAAGCTCCCAATCGCCTATTAAACATGACACGATAGCAGTAAAAGTTATTTGTTAACAACTAACCAAAAACAATTCACTTAACAAGAAAACAAAAGGATTGTAATTAAATAAGTTATATTCTTGCAACCCCAACTAAAATTTTGTTCACACATTACTCAAGAAAGTATATCTGAATCTATCAGGGTCTCTTTCACATGAAAATAAAATAGAAAAATGTGTCGAAAACAAACAGTTTTAAACTTTGAAATTGTTGGTAAAATGGTAAATGGCCTGTACTTATTGCTTTATCTAGTCCAGAGGACCCCAAAGCGCTTCACACTACATTGAGTCATTCACCCATTCAAGCATACGTACACACACTGATAGTGGCAAGCTACTGGATTGTAGCCACAGCTGTCCTGGGGCAGTCTGACAGAAGCAAGGCTGCCATGCACCTGCACCACTGGACCCTCTGACTACCACCAGCAGGCAAGCTGGGTGAAGTTTCTTTCCCAAGGACACAATGACTGAGACAGATGGAGAAGGGTTCAAACTGGCAACCCACCAGTTACAGGACGAACTCCGACCACCGTCGCTCCCAGTTGTTCACCTTATGGGGTTCTGGGGAAAACAGGTCCACGTGAGTGTCAGCACATACATGGAGCTTCACTTTTTCCATCACTACAGCAGTCAAAAATAAGTGTGCATTACTGTAGATGAAGTCTCAATTTGTCTATCCATCTTCCACATTAAACTGGTAACAAGCTTGACTTCTTGCTGAGAATGAGGACATAACTCCAACTTTGGGTAAGCAACTCAGATATGACCCAGAAAACGGCTCAAGAGATATGGTCAGAAACCTTCTCCAGATCCACAACACCTTTCTATAACCCCATTAGCAATTAGTTCATTGCAAAGATTTAGTCAACTGATCCTCCCTCAACCTTCAACAATCAGTTTGAGCCCCCTTTCCAGCACCCTACGGTATGCTTTCCCAAGACAGTCTAACAACTGTGATTTCTCAATAGATGGAGAACACTCTCGGGTCCCTTTTCTTAAAAATTGGGACCACCAGCCTGGTTTGTCACTGCACAGGTGTTGTCCCAGCTTTCCATGCAACACTGAAGAGCAATGTCAACAACAATTGTCCAGCAATGTGTGTGGGCTTGAGCATCTCTAAACAGATTTTGTTCACCCCGGCATCCTGCCGCCAGAACTCAAAGTTACTTTCCAGCTGTGTGAAGTCTGAACACTTATGATTGCTTCAAATCTTTTCCATCTTCTAGGACTTCTGCATAAGTTCATAAAAAAGTAATATGCTTCTCTGTTTTGTGTTGGCTACAAATTCTTAAAAAAACATGATCGTTTACAACACAGAATTTTAGAGTGCTAATTAGTTGGGGGGTTGTGACAAGCAGCAAACACATAGAATAGCAACCAAAGAGAAACACAAAACAAGAAAACTCAATTCAAACATAAACTGAAATGCGGGGGGAAAAAAGCCAGATAGGATTCAAATTTCTGTTCTCTGGTTGTAAGTTTGATATTTGATTCTTTCTTGTCTCTAACCTATGATGCAAACAGTGTAAAATTTTATATAGCATAGAACTGTTGTACCCGGCCTAATTAAAAATTATGCATAGGGTGTTTCTTCTGGTGTGCTATGATCTAAACCTACAGGGGCTTGACACATCATGAGCATCTTCCCAGCTGAGAGGCACACTGTGTTGGAAGTCCAAAATTTCAATACATTACACAACCATTCAGAGAGGATCTTGCCTCTTACACAATGACAGCTAAGATGCTCTCCATCCTCCTTCTCCAAGTCAGTACAGGATAAAGTGGATATAGTGAAAGCTTGGAATTAATATTTTATCAAGTGTCTTGTTTGGGTTTATGTGAGATTTCTATTCTGTGTTTTGATTGCCATGTGGAATGGAGCTAAGCAAGGACGAGCACTCTTAAGTGTGATCAGCAGCAAAGTTAGCTCTCTGTAAAGCAGTAAAAGCAGAATAATAGTCGTTTGGGTCCTGTAAACAAGTAGCAGTGAACACTACATATGCTTTTACAGCGCTTACCCACTTTACTGCTGCACAAGCATTAGGCCTGTTCCTCCTAAAGCGATTACAGTGTAGGGGGCCATTATCATCACTGTCAAATATTCTCTGCATGTATGCTTAATGTTTAGCTCAGTGTTTACTTACATTTCCATAAGGTTTTAAGGGTGTTTTCACACCTGACAGTCCAGTAGACTCTGTTTGATTGGGGACCAAAATTGCAACATTTGTTACATTTTCATCTGGTGTGGTTTTCTTTCACACTGCACTGTGTCAAACAAACCAAACCCTTTGAGCAACCAGTTCACCCCTGTGATGGCGCTATCCCAATAACCACTGAAGGAAACACAAAAACCTCTAAAGTAGACACTGAGTGCAATGCTTTAGTCCTCTTCCTGCTTTTGGAGAGATCTCCGGTCTGCTTAGTACTCACAAATGCATTTGAACCAGAGTTCACCTCAACCAAACTAGACCTAGGTTGTTAGGTGGACCAGAGATCGCTTTTTTGGTCCACATTAGAGTTTAATTGCACATTCACACCTCCCCAAAAGAACTGGACTTTCTAGGCAAACGAACTAGAGTTCAATTAAAGTGGACTAAGCAGGACTGGTGTGAATGTGCCCTAAGTGTTTAACACATTAAATTAGGGATATCCCAATCACGTGGTTTCAGACTCAATCGGAATTAGGCAATCAGGGATCGGATATGTATGTATATTTATTCTAAACCAAAATACAAATAATAACAGTATCTATCATTATGTGGTGGTACAGAGTCAGACTTGTCTCGAAATAACACGTGCGGCAATTAGCAGCAGTACTGTCATAAAGCGAAGCAGAACACGGCATCAGCTTGAAGTGGGAGAACTGTTGCCAACTTAGCAATGTTATAGCTATATTTAGCAACTTTTCAGACCCCTCTAGTGAAATCTTGGATCTGTTTCTTCGGTCTTCTTCATTTTTTAGATGTATTTTTGAATTATTGGATCAGGATTCGGTATCGGCCAATACTCAAAATCAAAGGACTCGGATTCGGATTTGGGGGCAAAAAAAATCCTGATTGGGACATCCCTACAGTAAATAATATTTAGCATAATTTCACAATACTTTTGAGATTTTTCTATTTACCCCTGAGATGAAAAGTTTCCTGCAAAAGTATTCATACTCACTGAACTTCTTATTTTGTGATGGTACAACCACAAGTTTTAATATATTTTAACAAATTGTTGTATAATTACTTATTAATCGATGATTATTAAGTATCCATTGTTTTCTTAATTTTAGACTAATAAATATTTTAAAAGTCTGGCATTCTGAGGTGCTCAGTCGGTCAAGTAAGCGCACCATGTGTAAAGGCAATAGTCCTCTACATTACTGTCTTGGGTTCAATTCCTGATCTCATGCCATTTGCTACATGTCTTCCCCTTCTCTCTCCACCCTCTTACCCAAATAATTGTTCAATAAAGACTACAAGTGCCAAATAAATAATTATAAAAAATGCGGTGTCTATTTGTGTGCAGGTCCTTAAAGTCTTTTTGGTGTATGTATCAACTTTGCACATCTAAAGACCAATAATGTTGCTCCTATTTTCGAAAAATACCTAAAGCTCAGTCTGAATAGATGACGAGTGTCCATGAACATCAATCTTCAAATATTGTCAAAGATTCTCAATTAGATTCAGATTTGGACTTTGACAAGGCCATTCTCACATTTAAATATGCTTTCATCTAAGCCACGTGTGTCAAGCTCAAGGCTTGACTTTAATCTATATTTATTCAGGTGTTCTGAATGCCTTTCATTATTTTGACTATTCAAAAGATTTGACATATATTAAATTAGTTATTTTAAATGAGTTGTGTTTACACATATTAGACACTTTATTAAAGAATCAATATTACT
Organism: Anableps anableps; assembly: GCA_014839685.1. NCBI lineage: Eukaryota > Metazoa > Chordata > Actinopteri > Cyprinodontiformes > Anablepidae > Anableps > Anableps anableps. The sequence goes on from CM026074.1 coordinate 17,592,882, forward strand.
CGCTCCTCCTAACAAAGACACCCTTTGCTAATGTGATTAATGAAAAATGTACAAATACAAGACAATTTATCAGACAAAAACAATAGTTTTACTACCAACAATATAATTACCAAAACCCATTACAAAATACATGATCAACTGCAAGATGAGACACATCTTAGATCCTGTGTGTGTTTTGCTGTTTCCCTATTTTTGAATAAAAAGGTTTTCAAATACAGATAATGTGCTGGAGACGTGGTTTTTCTTTCATCTTTCATTTATTAAATTTCAGTTTTGTGAATCTACCAGACGTGATATGAATTAAAAATAAAATCTGTCCTATGTCTTTTTGTTTTCGTTTCTTAGTCATTTGAATTTAATAAAGATGTGTTATTCTGTAATAAACATATCCATTGTGCCATAATGAACACTTATTTAATTATGCAAATTAGTATCCTGTAATAACTTTAACATTAACTCTGCATTAAAAAAATAAATCATTGACTGAACATAATTTTTTTTCTTTTCAACAGGTTCCACATAATTGTATTTTGATAGCTGAAAGCAAAAATGATATGGTATTCTGTTCTCTTTACTAGAATAAATCAATTTAACCCAACAAACACATTTTTTATGTGTTAACTGGAAATAAAATGTTAATGTGGACAACTACCCTGGTTCACTTCTTTGAGTCTGGGCAACTTTGTTTCAGGCAGAACCTGCATGTCTGTGTTTTTTATGTTTTGTCCAGCCCATCTTGGTATCTCTGCCACAGTTTGTAACATTTGTCTCACACCCTTGTTATCTTGTGAACTTAAGTAGATGTGAGGAAATCACACAGCATCTGTCTGTATGTTGTGTTTGTTTGTATAATAGAACTGGACACACCCAGGTGTGGGTCTGTATGTGTTATGCTTGCTCCAGCCTGTTTCCTTGACAATTGCTAAACCAGTTAGGGGCAGTTGACTTCCAGTTGAACCGGGTAGCATTGACTCCAGTCTAACAAGATAGAAATTTGTATGTAAAAACACTGAGCACACTGAGAGTACAACATCCTATTGACCTAACACAGTTTTTTGTGTGTAAAATAAAACACAAATGCGGGGTGCTAGACAACAGGTATATTTCAGAAATTCTTCATCTAAAACAAAAAAATTAGAGGGTTTGTTTTACTCCTCACAATGTCTGCTTGTATACATGTCAACATAAATATTTTTCGATCTGAATTTTTAAATACAGATCTGCATATCTGCATGTAATTGATATCTTTATGGGCATACAGAAGTAACATAGTTGTAGGGAATAAGGAAATTATTGTGTACAACAGCCCAGTAATAAACTGACTTTTTAATCTTTACCTTGCTGTTAAAATAAAGAATGTATGTCCTCATAATGGATAATAAATCTAAATTCATGCTAAATTTCTCATAATGCCTTTAATCATTATGGATATTACCACAGTGCTTTGATACCTGGTGTTACTGTGTTTACTGTTATCACAGAAGGTGGACACTTAAACAGGTGCAAAAAGTGTTATTTTTTTATTTTGGAAAATTTGCTTTATTAATTACTCTCAGCTGTTGATGAGATGGGACAGAGTCATCAAATAAAATCTGGTAAAAGTGCCACATAAATTAGATACGGTTTGCCACATCTTTTCTAGATTTGTCAATCAACCCAACTGGGAATATTGTTAAGCTGAAACCATGAAAGCATGAATTCTGAGTGTTCTCTAAACCAAGTATCTGTCACAATTCCAGCTAACAATGAGTCTATTATTACCTGTACTGCACTTGCTTTCCTATCTTTTTCCTTCGTGTACTATTGTGACTATTCACTGGCTCCAGAAGCTTTGGTATTTAAAAAAAAAGAATGATTATGATGATCTCCTGCAACCTTTACACAAATGATAATTACTACTCATAACAGAGGCAGACAAAATGCAGATCATTTTACTAATAGGGCTCATCAAAATTAAAAATGCACAGATAAACAAACCACCCTTTTCAGTAGTGACTATTAATATACAAGGAGCAAGTGATTAGCACTTTGTGACTCCCTTCTAAAGGTCTTACTAATGAGTGAGAGACAGGTAGACAGACAGATTACCTCAAGTTCATACATTTATCACCGTTTTGTTTACTTACTTCCATTTTTGTTTTAAATAATGCACACCATATTAAATTCCATGTTAATATAGTTATTCAGTGATAATAATGTTAGAAAACATTACCTTGTGAGCACAGACTGCCAAAAAACAAAACTATATAAGTAATGTTTAAGAAAGATATAAGGTGAAATGCAACTCTATATTTCTAATAAACAAAAATTAGCTCAAGGTGCTTTACACAAAAAGTCAAGTAAAATCTAAGGCTGAAAATATACTGGAAACACTGTGGTCCAGTGAGTCAATGGTTTCCTTTACCTTTCTTGGGATGTGATATATATTCTATTTTCAATATGATTGGCATAGATTATTAGAAAATATTGAAAAATTATGTACCATGAGCATCAGAAAACACAGACACCATACATACCACCTATAAGCACCATTGCAATGAACTATATGTTGCAGCAATGACACAATATCAAAAATACTTAGCCTAATGCTAAGCAATGCAAATTCTCTGTCTGTACTGATGAGGATCCACCCACCTCAGCAAAAAATTGCAGAGGTTTCAACTGATGGCAGGATGGCCAGCTTTCTGATTAATTCAGCTAAAAATAATTTAACCTCTCTTAGGTTCTATCAAAAACTTCTTTCAGAATGTGTACCTTTTATCCCCATATGGTCAGGCAATCAAAGTATGTATGCAAAAATGTAAAGCCATGCTGTGATGTTACAACAAATATAACAGACCCCGTGATGATGAAGAACACTGAAACATAGCAGAACAGGTGTGCAGTTCATTTTTGGAAAAGTCTTGATATTTCTCCAGATGCTTTACATTTTTTTACCTGAATTTTTTTGATACACAATCACACGTGGCCTGAACAATGAGTCATTAAAACCACACACATATTGCTCTTACTTATTGAACTTCAAACCATCTCATTTTCACACAATCAAATCCTTCCTATTGAATCCAGCAAAGATTCTGAATAGATCCAGTTGCATTCAAGTTGGCATATTTGTGCTATTTGTAATTATAATTCATGTTCCACATAATCCCATTTTGTAAATTAGGAATTAAACACAGTCAAACTGAATAAAAAGCAATTTTTTCACATCTTTCCCTAAATACATATTCTAAGGGAGCACAAGGCATTGGGCAACAACTAAAACAGAAAAAGCAATACCTCCAGGATGAGGATGGCCATCTGCCATGACAAAATAAATGTACTTTGAAAATAAACTGTAATTTTTGAATGCTTAAAAATGTTTAACAGGCACATTCTGCTGGACAAAAATGTGTTAAAAGAAGATAATTTGGTAAAATAATGAAACGAAATAACCAAAAAGTCCATGTTTCTGTTTTTTGATGAACAGCTGAATTCAAAGCACACTCAAATAGCCTAGCAATATAAGAAGTCTTCTTTGCTGTACGTCAGTTTGGAAACAATTTGATGAATTACTGCCACCTTGTGGGAGCAGCAACACATTCCAAGCAAAAGCAGTTAAAAACAAAAAGATTGTTTGAATTTTCATTTAGCTGGAGGAATTGTCAGCCTGTTAATACAGTAGAAAAAATTGAGGAAAACACATGGGAAATTAGTGGGAAGCACAGAATACAAACAAAGACACATTTAGTCTAGCATGCACATGCAAATAAACACACACCCACACACAAACACACACAGATTTTGACACTCCTGCTGAACTTTGCAGTCAGGACTCTGGTTTTCTGTAGGCGTACTTTGATGTCCTGCAGACAGCAGTAATGTCCCTTATTTTCTGCACTTCAACAGACACAAACACAAACAGATGATCCATCTTGGTTCTTGGCTTCCTTCAGAGTTCATTCAACACACAGGTGGAAATATAGAGGTGAAAGAAGCAAAGATGGAAGATTCAGTCAGTATGAAAACATGCAAGACGAAAGGAGTGAAAATAACAGCAAGGAATACAAGGAATGTTCTACTTTGCAAGCCTTTCCAACAGATTCTTTTATGAAAAAATACCTTATTATGGACATTTTGCCCACAATAAGTTTTCTTTTAATGCTCTTTTTGTCATTTTTCCTTCTTTTGGACTTTTGCTTCAGTCATTTCTTTGTATTGATTTCTTATTTTCCCTCTGTTAGTTCAGTTATTTTTAGATTATGTTTAATGGTTCCTATCCTGTGTTCCTTAGTTTAAATTGATTAGATCAGCCTTGTTTCTGTTTTACTTTAGTTCAGTCTTTTCTTAGCTATTCTAGTTTATACTTATTTATTCTTTGTCTCTAATTATTCTGTTACTGTTAGATTCATTTTCCTTGCTCCCCTGTTTACTCTCCCTCACCCCCTGCTACCATTTTCTCTCTCTCTCTCTCTCTCTCTCTCTCTCTCTCTCTCTCTCTCTCTCTCTCTCTCTCTCCCTTCAGCTCTCTTTCCTCACACCTGCAAACTGTTAGCCAGTCAGCCCCAGTCCATTGTTTCAGCATTCACACTCCCAGTATTTAAGCTCCTTTCTTGCTCTCACTCCTTGCTGGATCCTCCCATTACCTACCTGTTTCTTCCTCGTCGTACTCTGCTATTTTTGCTCCCTGGATTCCTGTTTTTGTTCTTCTCTGGCTCCCTGCATTCCCTGAGGTTTTGTAAGTTGTTTTTTTTGTTCTTCATTTTTTCATTAAATCTTCAAGACTACTCATTGCCTCTGCATTTGGGTCCACAACTAACCACAATCATGACAGTTTTATTATTTTAAGCTTTCAACCTCTGTTACAGAAAATGCTGGATATTTGTTTAAAAATATTGATCAAACAATTAATCTATCACATATAGCAGGACAATGAAAAAAAAAAGACCGCCCAAGGTAAAAAGAACAAAACATTTTTTTTAAGCTATACATTCCAATATTATGGGTCTAAAAAAATCAGAATCAGTGTAGAGCTGGTCTAGTTTTCCACGGCCAGGAAGAAAACCACTCTGTTCCTCCTGAATCCGAGCTTCAACTCTCTCTAGAACCCTTGAATAAATCTTACCAGGGTGGCTTAGGAATGTGATCCCCTGTAGTTGGAACATACTCTACATTCCACTATTTTTAAATCAGGGGATCACCACCCTGGTCTGCCAACTCAGGGGAACTGCTACCGATGTCCACATGATATTGCAAAGTTTCATCAACCAACATAGCCCCACAACATCCAGAGCCTTAAGGAACTACAGGCAAATCTCATCCACCCCTGGGGCCTACTCACCTTGGTGACCTCACCACCAGAAATTTCAGAGCTCGACCTGAAGTCTCCAGACTCTGCTTTCTCACTGGAAGTGGGATTGAGGAAGTCTTTGAAGTGCTCTGCCCACAATCCACGATATCCCGAGTTGAGGTCAGCAGCATACCATGCCCACCATAAACAGTGGTGGTGGTACACTGCTTCTTCCTCCTGACATGCCAGATAGTGGACCAGAATTGCCTAGGTTTTTGCTTCAGTGACCACCCGAGCAGCATTCCACTTGGATTGCTGGCAACTATTGACTGCTTCTGGGGTCCCACAGGGCAAAAACACCCGTTAAGAATTTTTCTTCTATTTTACAGCGTTCTTTAATGATGTTGTCCACCAGCAGGTCCGATGGTTACCAACAGACACCGACCACCTTGCACCTACAGCTCTGGTCAGTCATCTCTACAATGGAGGCATGGAATATGGTCCACTCTGACTCAATGTCACCCACCTCTCCTGGGACATTTCTAAGTTCTGCCAGAGGTGGGAGTTGAAGCTCTGTCTCACAGGAAACTCTGCCAGACATTTTCAGTAGACCCTCACAATATGTTTGGGCCAGCCAAGTCTGACTGACATACTACCTCACCATTGAAGCTAACTCACCAACAGGTAGAGATGTAAAACAATGAGACGACAACAAAGTCGATCATCGAACTGTGGCCTAAGGTGTTCTGCTCCAAAGAGCACATATGGATACCCTTATGCTTGAACATGGTGTTTGTTATGGACAATCCATGATAAGAACAAAAGTTCAATAACAATCAGACAGTGTTTGTTCGTTCATCTTTAACAAGAACTAGTTCTAAACAGAGTTCATCCAGGTTTAAATTAATTAATTGATGCACATATTGACACAGTTCTGCGGTGTTTTGGGTTTAATTTGTGTCTATATTTTTATTTACTTCAGTCCTTCTCATTTGTCTCCTTCCTATTTAATTAGTTTCAGCTGTTCCTCATCCCCATGATTACCCGTGTGTACATGTTCTCACCTGTGCCTTTGTTTGCCACTGGATTCTTCTGGACTGCTCCTATCTCCCTAGTTCACCTTTTTTATTGTTTACCTGAGTTTTGTAAGTGTATCCCTTTTTCAATTAAAATATTCAATTAAAACATTTCATCATCACTCCACTATGTGACTGCCATCCTCCTTGGGTCCTCCTTAACCTAAACCATCAAAGTAGTTCTTGTTCATTTATCATATTTTTAAAGTTTACATAGATACGTAGGTCAGAATGTCATTAATAATAACATATCAATAATGGCATTGCCTAGCATCTTTTTAATTCTCTCTTCTAATCTTTGCTCACATAAATTGTATTTCATAATTGCTGAATCCTAAAACAGCTGCTCTCATTCACATACTTAGATACTTTCATGATCAGAAAAAAACCCCTGAAATTTTGATTAAGTTCATCCATCTAGACCATATTTGTAATTTACATAACTTTTAGCCCTCCTATTACTAAATCAGTCCAGACATGATTTGGCATAAGTTTGTTGTTTTGTTTCTTAAACTGGAAATGCACAGTTGAAAACACACATTAATTGCCAATAACTGCCAGGTACTGAAAGCTGAAGTTGGAAAAGAAGCACTAGCACTCACTCATTGCACTTTTTAAAAAAAAATTAATTCTACAGCCAAAAAAAAAAAAAAAATCAAAATTAAATCCAGGCAGCATCCTCATTTAGTTCAAGTCAAAAATAGGTTAAAACACCGCTATGTTCCTCTTAACTAAAATCCTGGTTCTTTTTAACCAGAAGTATGTAAATAACTTAATTGTTAATTTATCTTTATGATGATATAAAAGACAAGTTTTAAGTATGACAGAATCCAACTGCAGCTTCTCTGCTTGTCTTTGCTGTATTTCATGCCAAGAAACAATAAAACCAAGGTACAAATATAAAAAAGAACTCTGCTCTATCTATTAGTTTTAATGATTGGATCTTAAAGGGCCCAACATGGAAGGGCTGAAGTCGAACAGTCGACGAGTGGTCACGTGGTTGAGGGATGTTCACATGTACACATCCTTCAAGGTTTACAAGACACAACACGCCTAGCTCCTGTGAAACCCCTCCATACTGTTCACAATTGGAATGGGAAGATTAACCTATTTGCATCAATCCATGGACATGCGCTTGCAGGATACAAATGCATTGGTAAAGCAGTTTTACATTTCTGCGACAAAGAGGGAAAATTCTAATTGCATCGGATTTTACCTCATTGTATCAACATTCAACATTAATTCAACATTAATGTAATAATACAAAAAAAATAAAACAAATTATTAGCCAAACAGCATTTAATAACTTCCTGTCGACTGCAAAGCAGTGTGGGTTTTAGTTGGTCTACCAACAGCCATAAAACACAAGAAAAACTATGGCTTTTACAAGAGAAATAGCTTGATAAAGCAAATGCTGTTCTCTTCAGCATCTGAAGGAGATAGTGATATGCCACATAGTAATGTGATTCTGATGATGATGATTCTGAGAGCTTTGATGAGCAGCACTTTGAGACCAACTGTAGGAAATTGATGAAATGCTGGACTTCTGATTTTAGTGTCTCTTTTGATTAAAGCTTTACAGTAACTTCCTACAGTTTTAACTGTAATCATATATTCATTATTCAGTATTCATTGCTAATAAACCTGGTCACACTTATATCTTTATTGTAAATATTGCTGCAATGATCTGTTAATTAATTTGAAAAAAAAAAACAAAACAAAACATCAATGTAATTTTTTTACATTTTACATTTTCCACCATGAGGTCAGGACAGTCTTTCTGTTCAGAAAAATGTAATAAACCACCTCAGATTAGGTCACCCCATTAGACCCTTCTGATGAATCTCATGTGGATATTATTTTAAATTAACAATAACTTAAGAAAGAAAACAAACAGCTTCAATTATTTGGAATTATTTATGTATTTTATATATTAATGTTCATGTCAATCTTAACCTCCATGTTGTGAGTACTCACTTTTATAAAGTTTGTTACAGCCTGTTTGCCGCCTGGGTTTTTATTTTGGTGTGCCACCCCAAGATCAACATTTGCCCCCATTTAGCCCTCTTTAGAAGGTTTCTGGATACACTCCTGCTCAGCAGTCTTAAGAAGCCAATTAATAAACCTGAATATTCAAACGCTGATACCTTTAAATATTTAAAATGTGGCGCACTGAATTAAAACTCACTTATGGGTTAAACACAGCGGTTCTGATGCACATTAATAAATATCATTATTAATTTAAATCCTCGTGTGTTCTGCTTCATTTCCACATCTGTGGCACAAACCACTCAGCTTCGATGCGGTGAAAAGTAGTTGTGATGTTAAGTCATGCACCTGATAGAAGTACAGAGACCTGTTGAGGAAAGCAGTACCATGGAAACAGATTTTAATCTTAAGTGATTCAACTCCCATCTCTCACCTAAAGCCTGCTCTAAGACCAACACAACCACTGCAAACTTTGATCACAACTTTGTCAGACACATGCGGCATCAGCACAATATGTCACACATGCACAGTTTCTTTCATCGCAAATGTGACATTTGTCAAACTGTGCACCCCTGCCATTTTCAAGATTTTTTTTTTTTTTTTTTTTTTTTTTTTTATGGAAATACATTTCCAAGGTCTGACAATTTTAAGTTTTTTGTTGGACAATATTAATTTACATCAGTAATGTCCGACTGTCGCAAACACTGGTATAATAAACACAACAATCATGACAGAGAGAAAGTGTTGGTGCGACATTCACCTGCTGCATTGGGCCGGATCTGAACAGGGGAAGTTCAGTGTTTTGCTCCAATAGATGTGTTTGATGGATAATGAGATGCACTTCATCTACTTTCAGATGGCCTCCACCCGTTTTGACAACCAGAGGGTTGTTTCACAAAAGCAGGATTCAGAAATCCAGGATGAGAGACAAAGCAAGGCTTGATCGAGCGTGATCAGTTCATCCTTATTTTATTTGTTTCAAGAAGGCCAAACTGGGCTTAGGAGGTGCGGCTATGTCAAGCCAGGTTTAAGTAATTCAGTTACGTGTGTATTCACAGCTTTCTTCAACAGATCATGAGTTTGATCACAGACTCACTGATGCTAAAATGGATAAACTGGGCATGCCATTGTAGAGGATGGGGGAGATGCTACAACTTAATTGGCCTGACTTGATTACAACACCTTTGCTTCTTTCTCTAATCCCCTCAACACAGGTAATAGTCAATTAAAGGCCTTTTTGTCAAGCTTAGAACAACAGCAGTCTTCAGAAACACAATCCAACAGCAACAATGCGCACACGAATAAATATAAAATTGATAATGGTGTATTCTATCATCATAATGTTAAAATACTACTAGTATTGACTGAAAACAAAAACTAATCAGTGGTATTTTAATGCATACTCATACTCTGTTAGCTTCTGGTGCTCAAAAACTGATAATGCTGCTAGTTATAAATTGGGAATATCCACAGAGCAAATTGACAACATTGCTGTCTGAGTGCTTTTCTGCATAAACAAACAGGCCTACGAACTTCTGATCAATTACATAACAGTTTCACATGCAGAGGGGGCTGAAAAGTTTGCCAGGGGTGTTGTGACAAGACAGGGTGAACAACAAGAGGCTGAGAATAAAATGATGTGATTTTCATCACACAACTGCATCAATGAAAGATGATTTTGGCCCGAACATACTTAAGGCTTTAAGTAATATCAAATAAAATTTCATGAAAGCAGAAAACAAACAAAAAAAAATCCCTCTTAATAAACATTTTAAAAAATAATTTTCTGTATTTGTTTTCCATTTATCTTCCAATTTGTTAACACATTCCACTACTTTTGCAAAGTTAAGATTTCAAGCACCAAGACACATTGACTGCTTAAATAAAACTGTTTTTACACACAGAATTAGCTAATTTTGTCCATTTTTCAATCTTTGTTCAAAATTATGCTCTTTTTCAATTTTAAAATCTAATGCTCAAATATAAATGCTTCAAATGGTTAAGAGAATAAAGAGATGTAAAAATAGGGCAATTAGCCATAATTTTCTTGTGTTTAAGGGACTTTCTTTCACTCTCACAATAGCTTGTAATTTTTCAAAATGTTCTTTTTAGTAAAAGTGTTTTCTCATAAACCTTTGCTACCTCTTGAATTATACTTCTCATTGATGCTGATTTGTTGCCATAAAACTACCCAAATAGTGCTGCTGACAACCAGGGAGAGTTAGAGAAAGACACAGAGAGGGAGAGAGTCAGACATCGCACACCCATCCTGAAGTGAGCAAAGCAAACTTTCAAGAAGAAAGTCGCCCAGATGCCACGCGTGGGAGGAAGACCTTATTTATTTATTTCTGTTTATCTGGCTGTCAGTAATTTATTCCAAACGCACTGTTTAAAATACTCCTTTTCCCCCCTTTCTCTCCATCTCTTCCCCGCAGATTAAAGTGGGGCTGCGACAGGGCTGCGTATTCCCTTCGCCTATATTGTCTAACAAATATCTAAAAAGGGGAGGCAGGGAGAGATGGTAGCTCTTGTTCTTTCCCAAGCGCTGAACTGAGACAAAGAGGTGTGGTAGTATTTGCAGCTCTGCGCCTGCACCTGCTTAACAGTCGGAGGCTGGTTCCTGGCGCAGTGGGGTCGCAGTACAAGCAAAAGCAAACAGCGGCACTCACACAAACACACACACATAAATGGATGCATGCACACACCACTCTCACCACAGGTTTAATTTGCAAAGATTAAAGTGTGGAGTGTGCTGTGCGACACTCAAGCTTGCTCACACACACACACACACCCACACCCACACATGCACACCCCTCCCACACACACCCACTCACCCACACACACTTATGACAACACCTGGGAGCATGAGTGCTAAGTCTTGTTGTGGCCTGGAGCGGACTACCTGCTGTTTCTCTCTCTCTCTCTCTTTCACACACACACACACACACACACACACACACACACACACACACACACACACACACACACACACACACTCACACAAATACAGAATGATGATATGACACAAAGCCTGATGAAAAGATATCTGGAAGCCCCTTTAGCACAGACAGAGCACCTTGCAGACACACACACTTATACACAAATGAAATCTCATCATATTCAGACAGAGAAGAAAGGATTACCTGTGGCTGATTGCAAGTAATCCTTTCACATGTAGGAGGGGAATTGAATCCCCATTCAGTGTGTGTGTGTGTGTGTGTGTGTGTGTGTGTGTGTGTGTTTGTTTGACCTCTCTGTGACATTCTTTTCAAGTCAAATGGAAGAATATTCTAATTTAATATGATGTCAGTTTCAGAAGTCTGGGAACCTTTGTGTGATCTGACTAAAACCCAGAGACACAGATACTTACGATGTTCATGAGTGTGAGCAGGTACTTTTGCACATGCTCCTTCCCGTGAAACTGGACTACAGAGTCATCGACACCTAGCAGCACCTCGATGTTGTAGGCTCTGTCCAGACTCTGCCGGCGCACTCTTGAAGCCCGTGTGTGGTTGATGCTCTGCTGCACACCACGGTACAGAGACTCTAGGTCCATCAGACCACCCAGGTCTGCACCTAGTGACAGGAAGCACACAAAAGCATTCCTTTTACTAAAGTTATACAATTAGACAAAACTGTATATTTTCTATCTATCTATCTATCTATCTATCTATCTATCTATCTATCTATCTATCTATCTATCTATCTATCTATCTATCTATCTATCTATCTATCTATCTATCACTGTAGATAAGGAGCTGTATGGTACTACCATCTCCCTACAACTGGTTGTTACTTATTATTACTGCAAGTGTCATTCTTTTTTTTTTTAAATAACTTGAAGAATACATGAACACTATTCCATTTACAGTTGGGCCTTACAGTGTCTTTTAATGAAATGGAGCAGAGATATAATGCTATGGTGGACAAAGTTCCTCAACTGAAGTGGTATGGGGATGTATAAAAGACTGTTGTTGGAGGTTAGAGAGAAACAACACAAATTCATGTTTTTAAACCAAGTGACCAAACAACTGATTTCTTGCTTTTATCAACATAGTTGATTCATGATGAGGCAAATATTTTGTTTAAACTTGACAAATCTGTGTCTGGTTAGCATTATCTGCACTGATAAAATTTGTTTTACAAGAGCCTTTATCACTTATTTTTGATTGTTTGGCTGTTTTCTTTCTTTTTTTTTTTCATTGAAGCAGTGAAACAAATCCTTTCATAACAGAGCCCGCATCACTGCAGATGCAGTACCAATCTGCCAATCGATCTCTTGATCTATTCTTCCCTCATTCTTGAACAGGGATACTAAAACTCCTCCACTTGGGTCAGGACCTTTTCTCCGACCCGAAGAAGGCACTCTACCCTTTTCCAGCTCAAGACCATGGTCTCGGATTTGAAGGCACTGACTTTCATCCTGGCCGCTTCACACTCAGCTGCAAACTGCTCCAGTGAAAGCTGGAGATCACGATCTGATAAAGCCAATATCATCAACCACATCATCTGCAAGAAGCAGAGACCCAATCCTGAGGCTATCAAAACGGATCCCCTTGACACCTTGGCTGCACCAAGAGATTCTATCCATAAACATTATGAACAGAATCAATGACAAAGGGCAACCTTGGCAGAGTCCACTCTCACTGTGGGACAATAAAGGATATTTCTATTCTATTCTATTCTATTCTATTCTATTCTATTCTATTCTCTGCTAGTATTCAAAAGAAAATGCAGCTTGGGAGGCTGAAATGCCTAGGCGCACTGCTATTTAACTTGGTATTAGCTGGTGTTTGGAAAGCATCCAATCCAGGAGCACCATTCATTTTCCTTGGTGCTAACTGACTGTGCCCCCAAGAACAGCAAAAGGAAGACCATGGATGTTAGCTTCTGTGGGCGTGCCAAGATGGTTTCCAGAGTGGGTGTTAATGCATATTAAGGTGTATCTGGCTTTTGAATTGTTGAAATAGGCAGTTACATTTTTGGAGTGGGTCTCAAATATTCACAGATTTCAGCTATTCACAGGCAACTGCGAATACTGAGGGCCTGCAATAATAACTGCAATAATTCCAAAGTTTAAAACAACTGAAACTGATAAGGCTGGAAAAGAAACTAATCTTATCACCATACATACTGTGTAATGTATGAAAAGGTGTAGAGTGGCATCGTGGGGTTCCACAACAACCATTAGACATCAAAGGAGGCATGCCAAAAAAAGCATTTTATTGTTATACCATCACAAAAGTAAACGTGTTGAGTTTGGTAAGCTTTACTGAGACTTTAGTTGGAATTACGTACTTTGGTGAGACTGGAAAAAGCAGGAATACGTCTGTGTTCTCTAATGATCTTTTAATCAACAAATACTTGTGTACATACACAGACATGCACATGTTTTTTCTTTTTATGCCTGACTTAATTTTTCACTTAATTTATTTCCTTTAAAGTGTATATATTTATACTAAATGTCTGTTCGCTGTGAGCGTGTGACACTGAAGTCAAATTCCCTGTTTGTGTAAATAAATTTGGCCAATAAAACAGATTATGATTCTGAAACAAAGGACGAAAATGTGGAAAATAACTTAATGTTCTCTGTTATGTGTGTTGAAGGGTCTGTGATGCCATCGGTCTGTGTTTTTCCATTGTAAGTGCATGACATTGTGGACATTTTGGAATACAAGTATATTTTAAATAAAAATGGAACCGGGATGAAAACATATGGCCAAAACACCAGAGAACTGTTCACCAGGGTCAAACCTATTTCATGGCCATCTCGGTTGCTAGATCTAAATCTTTTGGAAAACATGTTGAGTAAACTGAGAGAATAATGTGCAAAATAAACAAGAATAAATCACTTAAGCCTCAACGCAATATATTTTCATTATGTAAGCACATTCCCATTTTATACCAATTAAAAACATGTCTTCCTTGTTTATCTGAGTGTGCATTCACAAGTACTTGACACAAACCATTGTAAAAGAAAATACCCCATTTTCAAAAGCATCTACCTTTGCAATGAAAAACAAAGTTGACCTTGCTTTAACACCTGCCCTTTTAAATAACACTAAGTAATGAACATGTGCTATGTCTCTAGGTACTTATAATCACAATTCTTTGTGCAGTATTTAATTGTTTTGAACATCTTCGCAGATTCTTGTGTATTCACACTAGTATACATATGTGATGTCTGCGTCTGTCTCCTGTTTGCTCTCCAAGACACCAGTTGACAGAATCGAGCATGTGTGTCCTTTGTAACCATTGGTAACGGTACGGCTATCCTTCACAGATCCTCTCCTAATCAACCAAATATTTCTACTCCCATCTGAATAAAAGGAACAGATGGTGCTTGCTAAACACATGGATTAAGACAGCTCCTTCACACAGGGGCTGCCCACTCTGCTCCTTCCTTGGCTTACTAAATACATGAAAAATGCTAATTACACAGGAAGCTCACTTTGAGGTTATTTTTCCTCTTCTTCTTACAGGTAAAGTGTGTTGGAAAAGCATTTATACCCCTTCAACTATTGCATGTTTAATTACATTCAACAACAAACATAATTGTATCTTATTGGGTGTTTATAGGATAGACCAGCACTATCACTTGCATAATTGTGAAGTGGAAGGCGGAAGATCGAAGATTTTCTAAACAAAAATCTTAAACGTGTGGTGTGGATTAATTTTAAGCCCGTTTTACTTTAATACTCGAAAAAAATAAATTGCAATGAGTTGTCTTTGGCCTCTAATAATAAACACAGTCCACCTGTGTGCATTTTAACTTCAGCAGTTCTAAGAAGATGTGACAGAGATCATTAGTGGACAAACACCATCCACCTAAACTGATAGATGAACAAAGAGACCATGAATCACAAAAAACAGCTAATAGATGCTAATTCTGGAGGAGCTGCAGAGATTTACAGCTTAGGTGGGACAATCTGTAGAAAGAACGACGATTAATATAGAATTCCACAAATCTGGCCTTTTTGGAAGAACAGCAAGAAGAAAGGATCTTTGGTGGAAGGTTGTTGTAAGCACTTTGTTCTGTTTGCCATAAGCCATGTATAAGACACAGCAAAATGGAAAAAAGGTACTTTGGTTAGATGAGATCAAAACTGAACATTTTGTAAAACTAACACTAGATTAGAAGATGGATGTTGGTAAATACAGGAAAATCCTGGAAGAAAAACTATTAGAATTCAGTCTGTTTTGATGTGTAAAACTGGTAGATAGATATCCTAACAGACTTATAGCTGTAATTGCACTTCCATAAAGTATTAAATAAATATGCATGATACATGATATTTTAAAGCTAAAAAATAAACATGCATCTTTTCTTTTTGCTTCACAATTATGAACTACTTTGTGTTGTGTAATAAATTCAAGCTTGTGATTTTATAGTGAAAGGCACAGTATTTCAAATTTTGGCTTAATCCTCTCAAGTCAGACAATAAGCTTAAGTCAGTAAAAAATATAAAGTGTCATGTCTCCAGAGCCAAGGTCATCATAATTTCTTAATCTGCTATTCCTGTGCTCACGCAAAGGCCATGAACGGCCAAGACATGCAATACAGGTGGATTTAATAAACTACCATCATTGTTAACTTCAAGGCTTCAAAGATGACACACAAATGCAGCTCAAAGGGGTGATGTGTGGGTGTGTTAGTAGGTGTGGGTGTGTGAGTACTCTGTGAACAAACATTTCCGATTGGGCTATAAATCATTGTTGCAACATGAGCTTTAATTTAGCTGAAGCTGGGCAGCAGGGCTGACTAACCATGGAGCTTTATTTGGAGGGGGTGGGGGGTTCAAAGTGCAACATTAAGGGACCAGCAGAGCTTCAACACCTTGAGTTGAAGAAAGCGACAAATGGAGTGACAAAGAATAAGACGCAGGAGAAATACGGGTGGGAAACGAGGGGGAGAGGAAGAGAGAGATCCGCCACCTTGTCTCCCAATCAGCAAGGGGCATCTTGCTTTCCCACTCCCTCTTATGCAACGTTTCCAAGACAACAGGCTCATGGGTAAAACAACAAACACGTGGTTAACATTGGCTCCTGAGTCGCTAGCAGAATTAATTTGAAAGTCTGACTATTATCCCATATCTGCCCACATTCCAGCGAGTGATAGAACACCAGCACGGAAACAGAAAATATGAGGTGGGGGCAAAGAGAAATAATAATAATATACATACACTGAATGCTGTTTCTGCTTGTTAGCAGAGATATATGTATTTAAGGTGGTTTACATCACAACAACCTAGCTTTTTCTAGTCATAGCTGCCTTTAACAAACCTGATGTCATAACAACCCTATTTGCTTCAGCAAACAGGTTGAGATATTTTTACCTCTTACTTATGTAATGTTAAAGCAGCAACAAAATAAAATAGTTCTGTCTTTTAACTTCTTAACTTAGCACCCTGAAAACTTCTAAATGAGACCATCTAACATTGCAAAACATAAGGCCAAAAATTATTATATTCGGAAGTTTGCTTAAATTAACGCATGCGCAGTTAAACGGCTAAAGCGTTTAACCAGATGCAACACATCAAACATCCCCATTTCATTGCATCTCTGTCCTTGCACACACTTGCAAAAGCACCATTTTCTATTACTTCAGCTGTTTTACAACAAGTATTTCAGCAGGAAAAAAAACATGTGGAGCAATAAGGCGCAGGAGAGATTGAGGGAGGTGAGAGGCAGAGTTGAGGGGTGTGATGGATGGGAGATGGAGATGAGAGGAGAGCAGAAGGACCTTGGCTGTTGTGAGTTCCGCTTCAAGCTTGCTGTCTTCATCCAAGTCTGATGTGGTGACTGGGGGGTGAAGCAAAGCTGTACTGCTTTTTTTCTCATTGTAACAACTCACATTAGCCTCATTTTACTGACAGAATCCATATACAGTTCCTTGCAAAAACGTTTAGAGCTCTTGAATGTTTTCACATTTCATCACATTACAAGCAAAAACTTCAGTGTATTTAATTAAGAGATTTTATGTGAGAAACCCTCACAAAAAAGAGCATAATTTGTATGTGGAAGGAAAATAATATATGCTTTTTTATTTTTCTGACAAACAAAAATCTGAAAAGTGTGTCATGCATTTTCATTTAACCAGGAGTAGGTACCTTTTAAAAAATTTCTATTTTTTACACATTTGTTAAAACTGTCACTATGTCCTGTCATTAGAATATGAGACAAATGATCTGTGAAAAAAAAAAACAAGCTCCTCTGCCTCCTCCCTGTGACCCTACTGCCATTTGCAGAAATACACTTCTCCCAGTCAGAAACAACCAATCAGAGGCAGGATGAATGTCTTACCAGTGTCAATTATGCTTGTGTATACGCTGCTCACACCCTTTCCTAGCACAGCGTGTACCATTGTTAAAGCTCAAGAGTGCCGATGTGATGCAACTGTGCAAACGGCAGATAAACACCCTAACGTTACAGGAAAAATGGTTGATTTCTCAAGTTTTCGGCATGCTCTGCTGCTGGGGAGGAGCTGTGGATTGCGGGCTATTGTGCAGCAGAGAGTCTTTTGACATATATCTAACAGCTTACAATTTGAAGGGCAGACATTTTTCCACATGCTCTTTTCAATATAGTACAAGCTCAGTAAGATTAGAGAGAAACAATCTGAACATCATTTTTTACTTTTTGTCAGACTCTCAGTTGGATTAAGTACACTTTGAATGGGCCGTTTTCAAACATCAGTATGCTGTAATCTCTAAACCATTCCACAGAGCTCTGGCTGTAAGGCTTGACTTCTTGCTGAAAACTGAACTTCTGCCTGAGTGTTAGGTTTTCTTGTAAAGGATTGCCCTGAGTTTAGTCTCATCCATTTCCTCATCAGCTCCAACCACCTTCCCAGATCTCTAGTAATCCTTTTAATCAACTTTGGCAAGGTTCCCTTTCCCTGCTAAAGCAAAACAGCCTCACAATATGATGGTGCCTGCATCTTTCTTTATTGTAGGCACAGGTTAATGTGTAGTGTTACTTTTTTGGCACAAATAGAGGCCAAAAAGTCTAATTTTGGTCTGATCTGATGACCACCTTCTTTTGTGGTGTCTCTTCATCTTGTCACTCTTCCAAAAAGGTCAAATTTTCCATGTGCATTGATAAAAGTGGTCCTGTCAACAGACTAAGCTGTCCCTCCAAAGTTATTGTGGGCCTCTTGGCTTCTTCTCTGATAACAGTTCTCCTTGTCAAACCTAGAGCTTAGGTGGATGTGCCATACTATTTCCAGTTTCACATGCTGAACTGAAGCTTTTGATATTGTTTCATAATATAACCCTGTTTTAAAGTTGTCCACAACTGAGTGGCTCAGTGGTAGGGAAGGCACACCTTATACAGAGGGTATAGTCCTTGTTTCAGGTTTGATTTCCAACCTATAACATTTACCGCATGTCTTTTCCTTCTACCTTTGGTTTTTTTTCCTGTCAAGCTACTATTAAAAAGGACAATGGTGTCTTTATTCTTTAAAGGTAGAAACCTCTGAGGCCTTTAAAGAACAGATGGATTTATACTGCAATTAAATTACACACAGATGGACTTTACTAATCAAGTGGTTCTGCATGTGAAATAGCTGCACTTATTAATGCATACCAGAGTAAATAGGACTCAAGGTTATATTTGGAACAGGACAAAATGCAAAAAGGTTCAAGGTTAAGAATACTTCTGCGAAGCACTGTCAGGAACTGATTGTAAAAATAAAAAAATATATTAGTGCTAAATGGCCTTTCAGTCGAAAACCTTTTCTCTATCATACTCAAACCCTCATTTTCTTTTCTTAACAGCAGCTTTTATTTCCATTTGCTGCTTTGCAATTTTTTTTACACTTTATCCCCCTGCTCCTGACCAGCACAGAAACACTCTCACCTTACATGTAACCCTTCTCACACATACTGCTCCTGCTTGCCCTGTGTTTTCATTCAGGTGGGGTATGGAGTGTGGCCTTATTAGGAGACAAAGGTTCTTTGTCTTTTCAACCTTTGCAAAATGTCAAGAATGTCTGGTTGCCTGCTGAATACTATGCTGAAAGAGAGGGTTGCTTGACAGAGTAACAACAGCAGGGATGGAGAACGGCAATAATAATTTGGGTCAAGCAACACTTTACTCCTAAACAGCGACCTTTGGTTTAAGGTGGCAGGTAGGTGTGGACATCACTGTGATTTGCATAGAAGATGACTGCCTCTGACTCACAATGGTAAGTCTGGACATTTTCCAAGAGTCATGGACTTATTTGGTATTTGTAACACAGAGCCTTTTGAACGTAGCGAGTATAACTCAGTGGCAGTGTTGTCACCCTACAATCCTAATTCTTTACAATAAACTTTCAGGTTTCTGGTAAAAAAAAAAAAAAAAAAAAAAAAAAAAAAAAAAAAAAAAAAAGAAAAGAAAAGAAAAAAAACTGTAAATATATAGATAAAAACTGAGTCCTTACAAAATAAGGAAAATGAGATTTGTGCAACCTAGAATAATATAAAAAGACACTACAGAAGTGTGGGCCCAATTCCACATAAGAACAATGATTCAGGAATGAGGTAATTTTGTTATCTTTTATAAAGTAAGATTAAATAGCTAACATTTAGACTAGGAATGTGCTGATGAGAATATTATGGCTGATCTTTGATCTCTTGTTTTTGTAAAACTTTTTCCTGTCAAAATAGATTTTTCTGATGCTTCTTTAACAACTTTAACATAAGACATTATAAGAACAGCATTCAAGTTATATTTTTTCTAGCTATCCTACCATTAGGAGCAGAAATCCTTTTTTACTAAGATTTTAAAACAAAGACAATGTTAAATATTTTCAGTTTATATTTGTAACTGTCTTTGACATCTTATATAAATAAAATACTCACATTTACTCTGAGATTTCAAAGGCTTCTAACGTTCCCAAACACAGGATGTTTCACAACTGACAGATGTTGCAAGCTTACCAGGAAAAACTGTGCACCTTTGCTGTGCCCTGTTCAGCCTTCTTATTTGTTTTAAGTCTAGCTCTTTCTTTGAGCCTTTATAAAATGTTTTTAGCATGTATGTGGTGTAGAAGATACAGCATCTAGTATCTCTGTGCTCCCTCTGAGTTGATTTTAAAACAATTAGGAGATAACATCTATACAGTTGCCTTACCTTTTCAGTGGTATATATGAGTACTAACATTATAAAATGAATTCTGAACCCAACAGGAAGCCAGTGTAATGAAAATAAAACAGGAGTTGTACATCCTTGCTTTTGAGATTGAATCGATCACCAGGCTGATGTATCGTGGATAACTTGTAAATACCTAATATGAAGTAATCTAAACCCTCAGTGGAGTACTTTACACTATTTCTCTCAGCTAATATACTGCTTACAGCGTTGGTATTTTAAACAATTTCAAAATTTTATTTGTGATACCAACTGGCCTAATTTGAGTTGTACACAAACTCAAAAACATCAGATGCATGTAGAAAACCCAGAAATCAAGCTTGTTTTATTTAGTTAATATTTTCTCCAAATTGGGAAAACACCCCATTCACATCGTGCATCTTTCTGTCTGACCAGTGACAGGCAAATAGAGACAAGTGATGTATCCCAACTTGAAAAGTGTTTCAGATGCTGTTCACCAAGAAAAGTTCCAGGCAATATGTACTTGACATAAAGTTCTTTGCATGCTCTCTATATTATCTCAATCATGCTGTTGACTGTAAAGTCTCTAAGGACTTTAAAGCAAACAGAGGCTAAGAAGAAAATATGGCATAGACATTAACAAATGGGTATTTAATCTACTACAGATTACAGATTTTAAATGAAATTCCATTATTTATTTGGCATGAAGTATTAGAGCTGAAAAGCATAAGCTTAAGGACTCTTTGGTGTAATTGTTGAACCTATTTAACCTATTTTACCAGTCAACCTTTTTTCAGCAACAATAATTTTCTTTGTAGACTTGTGTGACTTTAGGAGATGTATTAAAATCATTTTTGTGTATGTTTTCTTTTTTTAATTGTATTGCTTTGTTATAGAAGCACAGTAGATTTTGAGCTCATTACTCACTGCCTGAGCTCAAGGCTGTATTTTAGGTGAAGACACACACACATACACACACGTACACACCTTTGGGTCACCTAGCAGAACATTTTGTTTCCTCAGTGACAGCTTTATGGGTTGTCAAGGTGATAAGAAGCTTGGACGATGGATTGTTAATGCTGCGGCTGCTGCATTTGGGCCGGTAGCAACATGTCACGCTGTCCAAAACAATGTCTCCATAATGAACGCTCATTATTTCTCAGCTACCAGAGGCAGCTCTAAATGCTTCAGTCTGTGGTTCACTTTCTGACTGTAGATCACATAGTGAACTACAGCCACTTATAATCACTTGGTTGTTAATTATTTAGATCTGCTATTAAGAAGAGAGTTCTATGTAAAAAAGAAAAAAAACATTTATTTGCACCCCTGATGAAGATGTGTATAAGGCTTTAATAAATTCTCTACCAGAGTATCATAGACCCGGATTGAACATTTTTGCGAAAAAAAAAACAAACAAAACAAAACAAAACAAAAAAGTCAGCCCTTAATTTAGGTGAATTTATGGAGTGAATGCTAAGAAATAATTGTGAAGCATTTTTTATATGTGCAATTTTTAGGTTAATCAGACTGTCTGGATTTCTGTTTCCCTTGGATATTAACAAGATCTGGCAAAGAAGCTAATTTTTTTAGTTGCAAGGCTGGATGATGAGCTCTATCCCCCTAACCAGGCCTGACTTTCAGCATCTTTGAAAATTTGGCTTGCTTAAAAATTTACTCTAAACAAAGTATTTTGGTGGACAAATAAAGACAGGGACTTGTAAATCCTAATTGCCCATAAAGAAAATCAGCTGAATTTCTAGAGTGTTTTTCCAGTCACACTGACCACAATATGCAGCTTAACAATGAAGAATGGAGCCTCTGTTCCTAAAACTGAAAAACAATAAAGGATGATGTGATCGGCTGCTGCTCATTTTGCCTCATTTCGTACCTTTGCAGGTTTGGTTGTTTCCTACCTGGGGTCTCATTTATAAAGCTTGTGTACACACAAAACAGGGCCTGAAACTTGCGTACGCCACTTTCCACACAAAGGTTCTGATTTATAAAACAGAAACGTTGATGTGAAAATGTGCGGTCCTTGAAGCCAACTCTGACCCATGCGTACCATGTATGCTTGTTTTGGAAACATTGGTGAAATGGTGATACAGATGGTGAGGTGAAGAATTAAAGCCACATTTCATCATGATTCTATCAGACATTTAATTACATATTGAACTTAAACCATAGATTGACTTTATCATAAGCATTCAAAAACACAGTGTCATATATGCTTGCGCTCGTGAGCCATAACTACACATGTACCTGTCAAATAAACACAAAAGTCCTAGAAGGCAGCCTCAGTCCTAAACCAAAGGCCCACAACATTTAAATGTTTTCTCACAGTCACATTCCTCTCCCCAACGATCACTAGCTTGAGACATACCAGTGTTTTATCTATCTATCCATCCATCCATCCATCCATCCATCCATTTTATTTATGTATTTTTTTTTTTTTTTACCAGAGATTAACACATAAATTCTGACAAGGTGTGAAGGATTCACAATGATTTCTGTAAACATCTAAATACTATTGTGACACCCGTGCATAATGCTGCACGATGGATGCATTGGCGGCGCTGGAAGACGTTCTAAATGGGAGCTCTGTGGACCAGTGTTAAGATGTTCATAGGTTTAGGTCCAAGTCTCCATGAAAACCATAAGACAATGTTTATATTTCAACTGCTGGTGTGATTCCAGAACAAAAGCAATTTTTTTCCTACCATCACAAATGTAAATACATGAACTCTACTAAACTTTACTGGAACTTTATCTGGAATTTGCACCGAAATGAACATTTATGGCAACAATCCTTACAGGTGGGTTTGGTGTAAAAAAGATAAAGAAAAGAAAAGAAATAAAAAAGGACTATTTCGAAAACAATCTCATCCTGACATCTTTCAGTTGAGGATCTGTGATACTGCGGGCCTGGTTTGTTTCCAAAAGCCCTCTAAATTTTGTTAGTCAGCATAGCATAATAAATTATCCTACCAGGACATTTAAGTAAAAAATGTTCTCAAAAACAGGTTGGGTAATTTAAGGCACTTTAAACATCTTTACCAGCTGTGCCAATAAATGTGGCCAGCACTTTAATATCAATAAATAAAGGGCTAATAATAAGAAGTAACTTCTGTTATCAGCAGGTGGATGAGCCACCTATCTGCACCCCTGCTCCATGTGCCTGTGTAGCTTTTCTACTGGTTCAGGAGACAAGGTAACCTTTAGCCTGTTTCCACATAACTCTCTGTCTGTCAGAGGCACACAGGGTTGTTGACTACTGTGAAGGTGATGTGGTGCACATCATTTCTCTGTGTGACCTGCTGCACCACAGTTTCATTAACTATGAAAAGTCCCTCCTTCATACAGCTTGTGATGTATACAGGCCCCCTACACATTCATGAAGCAAAGCCACCAAATTAAAGAATTGCTTTTGCGCCTTTTTACTCAGTGAATGCAAAGAGTCTTCAAATGCACATAGAGTTAGAAGTGAGTGGGAACTAACTGAAAATATTTTTCATGGTAAACATGAACCATCTATTTAAGCATCCCAAAGATATCTCTAAATGCAGTAATCCAATCATATCCATTTACAGAAGAGGGAATATTGCTGCCAAACATCAGCCAGGCTCTCCAAGTCTTCCACTTTGCTCTGTGCATGGATCTTTGGTGCTCAGTGTAAACTGAAAACCTCAGTGTTCAATAAGACAGTAAAGCCAGGCTGATATATGGCTTATTGCAGGTCTCGCACACTGAAACTGGCCCATCCGCCTGTTCTCCTGCTTGTCTGTCTCAAGACATTTATAAAGGTCTCTTATGAAATCAGCAGAGGCCAGAAAAAACATCTCCACTCACAACAGGGGAGCACAAATAAACTTCGACGATAACTAGTATGTAGAGCACAGCTTTTGAGGAAAAAAAAAAAAAAATCTTTAACTATGATTCCCGCAAACCTGCTTTGGTAACATAGGAACCATGACAGATTAGTTTTACTGGGAAATAGTGTGTGCCTTAAGATGGTAGTAAAGACAGGAAGGATGACAGTGAGGCAGCAAAGGGTTCAGCTTTCAGAGTAGCAATAAATCTCTGCAGAGACAGCCTCCTGCTGGCTTGAAGGGTTTGTGTCCCCCCGTCACCTCTCTTCCCAGTGGTGCAACCTCTACCGTCACTTCATCCCCTAATATGAATCATTCATCCTTTTCAACAGAAGTCCACACTTTTAAACATTAAGTTTATGTTTAACCCTTTAAAAGAAAAGGGCTTTAAGAAAACATGTCCTAAAACCCTTGTAGCTTTTTAAAAAAATTATAATAAGCATTTTCAAGTTCATGTTTTTGTAACTAAGATTATTGTTACTTGTTAAAGGCTTTTCTAGCTTTGCTCAGTATATTTAGCCCCATGAGTCTGTCTCAGGTTTCATGGAACAAAAGGCTACGTAGATTTTCACGATTTAAAAAAAAAAATCTTTAAATTAAAATAATAGATTTTTAGTCAGTTTGTGTCAGTTTAACATGTTAACAAAACCCAGCTTTAGGGCATGACACATAAAAGCTCCTGCATATATGTGTCTGGTCATGACAAAACTAGGAACAAGTTACCCCGGGCTCCCAGCGGAGCAGACTTAAAGGTGTGGACAACAAGACCTAGCAAATCCATCATATTACACAGCAAATCTTGAATACATTTCACAAAAAAATTGTAATGCTATGTATCATAATTGTGTTCTAAAACAATAAGATAAATTCACCACTTGAGAAAAGTATTCCTGTAGACTATACTGCCTCCAATCATATAAGTGATCCTGGCATGTTTTCACCGGCATCTTTATGGTGGATGTTGTCATCTCCGAAATAAGGACTGTATGCCTGTTGGCTTCTAGATGTCTAATTATTTTCATGTACTGCAACTCTCTTTTTGCTGCTAAGGAATCTATCCGTTGTACTCTGGAGAAAGTTTGTGGCTGTGTAGCAGCGTGATGTTATTACACTAGATTGTAAAAACGGGCAGTTTATTGTGGTAAAAAGGCACTGTCAGCTTTTATTTTGAAAAGACGACAGAGCCACTGTGAAACAGCAGGTAACTTTAGAAATTTTGATTTTATTTACATTTAATGTGTTGTTATGATTGTAATTGTGAATTATTACTTTTACTGTTGAGCATATTAAGTTCATAGACTCTTATTTTGGGTTTCATTTCAGTGGTTAAACAGATAAGTCTAACGGATCATACCATTATGGTGGGGCAAACGTTTTCCCACGCTAACAGACGGTCTCTTTTCTTTTGGATTCCGTGGGAGAAGGTATGAAGTTTTTTTTCTGTGGTTAATAAGTGTATTTTAAGCATAATATGTGATAGTTCAATCACTGTTTATTGTAAAATAACGTGTTATGGTGCAGCTAAGCTTTGTTTAAAGAGTGATAGGATTATATTAGCAGATATTTAACAGCTCTCATGCTGCATGAAACATTGCTAAGAAGTTACTATATCCATGCACTGAAAATAATTGTTGATGGTTAAACAGGCGCTGTGGATGAGAAAGAGCCAGTTTCTGACTACTATTTTCTGTTACCTTAATGCAGGTATGAGGTTTTCTTGTTTTGGATAGTTTTCTTGTTTATATAAGTTCTAATGTTACTGAGGTGATGCACATACATTGGGATTACTTATCATTCATTGTTTTAATTATTTTTGTTTTGTTATGTAAATGACATGTTCTTTTATGCACGCTGCACTCTTTTCTTTTGGATTCCATGGGAGAAGGTGCTGTGGATGAGAAACAGCCTGTTTCTGACTGCTATTTTCTGTTACCTTAATGCAGGAGCATTAAATGTGCCTTCACATCAGCTGTTGTCTGGCTGTTATTCCCACAAGACACAACGCAGAATCAACTATGCTACAGCTGCACAGTGTGGAAAATTCTCTTTTCTTCTCTTGTGGCTTCAAATGTTGTGGTGGTGATTTTAAGTAGCCATGTATTACTTTTAAAGGTACAGTTATTGGCCGAAACCAATAACAAAAGCGTGTGAATAGCCAAACAAAGCCGGTATGTTAATCAGATGTGGTTTCTCCACCCCATTTTTTTTGTTTAATTGTAATTTTTTCCTCATGTATTAAAAAAGCAAAAAGAAAAATGAACACCTAGGTCAATTTAAAAAAAATATATATATATCAGAAAAAAAAAGATTTTTTTCTGCAACTCAAGAATGAAACAAATTGCCTCCCTCAACCCCATTGGCTGATGCAGATGGAGACTTTTTGATTAGGGCAAAAATAATCGCACATTAAAATTCTACAAATAGAACATCACAAAGTAGCACATAGTTGTGATGAGAAAGTGAAATAAAAGTCAGAAAAGTCCTTTGTTACTGTGATACCTTTAAGGAAAATCAAGTGCACCAGAAGTCACCCACAGTTGTGTATACTTCAATCAGTGTGTAGATGCAGCAGTTTTTTTTAAAAAACCTCAGAGGTTTGTTAGAGAACACTGGCAAGCAAACAGAATCATAAAGACCAAGAAGCACAGCAGTCAGGATTGAAGTTTAAAGCAGGCTTAGAGGTCTAAATATAACAAGCTTTGAACATCTCACAGACCACTGTTCAGTCCATTGTCTGAAAATTGAAAATTCATGACACGACTGCTGGATCTTAAACTAACAGGCTGGGCAAGGAGAGCATTGATCAGAGAAGTAGCCAAGGTATGCATGGTAACCCTGGAGGAGCTGCAGAGATCCACAGCTCAGGTGGGGAAATCTCATGACAGGACAACTATTAGTCAAAAAATTCTTAAATGTGGCAAGAAAGGCATTGTTGAAAGAAATCCATAAGAAACTCAGCTGTCGCCATTCCTTTTCATTCTGTACACTTCAGACATCCAGCACAAGTCTGACTGACTTCTGTCATCTACAGAAATACTCAGATGATTCTGCCTTTGGTGGGTGTATCAGAGATGGACAAGAAGCTGAGCACAGAGAGCTGGAGGACCACTTTGTGTTATGGTGTGGAAACAATCACCCTATCTTGAATTTGAATAAAACAAAGGAGAAAATGTTAAGTTTCAAGGGAATTAGAAATAGGTCAAATGCTATTTCCATCATGCGAGAAGACGTGGAGGTGGTGGAAGAATATAAATACCTGAGTGTTCATCTGGACAACAAACTGGAATGGAGACACAGCAGTGAAGCTATCTAAAAGAAAGTTCAGAGAGACTGGACTTCTTGACCAAGCTTAGATACCTCAGTGTTTTCAGCAAGGTGCTGCATTAATTCTATGTCTGTTGTGGGTCGTGCATTGTCTTCTGCATTCATCTGTTGGGGTAGCAGCATCAGACCCAGTGACTTAAAAAAGGTACCCTCCAACCAATCAGACTAAACTTGTGATGTTTTCCACAGAGCAGAGGTTAGTAGAGTACCCAAAAATTGTACTCAAGTAAGTATAGTACTATCGCAACATATTTTAAAAAAAGTAAAAAGTAGCCACCTAAGAAGTTACTCAAGTAAAACATTTTTATTTTATTTTTTTTTAAAAAAGGCTACTTAAGTACTGAGTAACTAAACAGAATGTCTGACTTAAAAGATAAAAATTATGTCAAAAATATTGTGAGTAATGTGTAAATATGTTAGAAGAGGGTAAAGAACTTCCAGAGAAAATACCAAGTGTTTACTGCATCTTTTTGATGTACAAAAAAGAGGTCTCACTTTGACATAAACAGTAGGTCTGTGTCTGGTACATTTTTATTTAAAACATGTTCTTCAACCAGTGCAGTTACTAGCAGTAGACTATTCCGAAATTTTACTCAAGAAAGAGTAACAATACTTCTTCATGATATTACTCAAGTAAAGGTAAAAAGCATAGTAAAACTACTCCTGAGAGTACATTTTTTCCGAAAAGTTACTCAAGTAAATGTAACTAGTGACTATCCATCTCTGCCACAGAGCAATGAGCCATCTATATATGTGCAAATCTGAAAACCTATCAACGCAGTCTGCCCTCTAACTAGCAAGATGTTGTGTGATTGTGATTTGAATAGTTTAGCATTACCCACCCCACCTCCTTTCTTTCTGTCAATACTGTGAAATAAAGGATGTCAGTGCCATTATATATATATATATATATATATATATATATATATATATATATATATATATATATATATATATATATATATATATATATATATATATAAAAAAAACATATTTCATGGGGCATTCCAGTATTTGCATTTTCTATTTTACTTGATTTTTCCAAATTCTCTTTATTCCAAACTGCACGTTGGTCATAGAAAAAAATGCAGCAATAACCAACAAAACATGTAGCTCTAAGTTCTTAATGTATCATAGTGCATTAATGCTGCTCGCAGTTAAACATAAATGGCTATTACCAAGGGTACTAATACAAGTATAGAAGAACATGGTGTCTAGCTTTTAGACTTATTTCTCATATGATCAAGAAGATGATGTGTTGATGTTTTAAAAACACAAAAAAGAAAAAAGAACACTGATTACAGTGGACCTGTTTCATTTCTGATGGTCAATCCCAAATGACTCTGACCTCAAAGAAGTTGACACACCCCTTTTGGACAGAAGTAATATAGAGGCTATATTTTTCTTGCAGAATATGTTGATGAATTTCAATAGTATTATCTACTGTAGGAGAAGCTTTTCCAAAGTAATCCCACGTCCACATGCTCATATCACCTACTGATGAATTACAGTTCTTGATGCAAAGCCTTCTGAGGGATCAGAGATCACAGATGCCCAGCTTAGGCTTTTCACTCTTGGCCTTCAAGAGCTAAAGGTGTTCCATATTTATTTAATCCTTTAGTGATATTAAACAGCATGAAGAGAGGAATCTGCAAATCCCCTTCAATCTTAATTTGCAAACATTTTCACTCATTTTCTTACATAATTTTGCAAGAGGATGTGAAAAGTGATGTCATTGCATATTCACTGCTTCTTCACTAAAAAAAAAAGTATGTCCTGAGATGTTATGTAAAAAGAATTATGGAATCAACTACATCTCTCCCTCCTTCAGCTGTAACTCCAGGCAGAGTCCTGCCTTGTCCTGTCCTGGCAAGGAAGTGCTCAAAGAAAAGCCACCACCTGAGACACACAGCTCCACAGTTATTACGACAGGCTAGCCAACCCAGCCAACCAAACCTCTGTCACCCTGAGAACTGCGAGAATGAAGGGAGTGGTGAAGGCTGTTGCCAGGGAGAATGACTGGAGACGATACGACAAAGGAAAGACAAAAGCAGCGCAAAGTAAACATGAAGAAAACAGTAGGATGTAAGAAATGGAAAAAGATAATTGGATGTTTGAGTTTGAAGCAGAGCTTCAATGAGCCAGTGACTATAAAGAAGATCTGTTTGGACCTGGAGAAATAACTAACCAGAGTATTAGTATTTCATGCTGAGATTTGAAGATATTAAATTTGAAATGCTTGGGCTATGATCAGAAGTAACTCCTAAATCCTTATAAATTGATTTGGCTAGGATTGCACAATGTTAGGAAAACGTGATAATACTGATGAATGATGAATAATGATGACTGACAAATAATGATAAATAACGACAAATAACAATATGACTTGTGATAAATAAGTATTTAAGCAATGTTAATGTTTTTCTGATTTGGATTCAAAGCAAACATCAAACCCAGAAAATGAGTAGTCTATTCAGCAACTTCTAAAACACCTAGTTAGAGTATCTTAATGAACATCTTATGACCCCTTTATCTTCAAAAAACTTTTTATGCTGGATTAAACAACTGTCACCAAATTACTTATTGGCATAGAGTCTAAATGCATTGTACTAAGTTGCTAATATTCATTGCAATCCCCTATTTTATTCACTGTGTTTAAATTTACTTTCTTAATTAGCACCCATGATCTGGCACCCCAATAAACTTGTGAAACCAGCTGGTTTCTAACAGTTTTCTAAAACAAGATACTGATAAATTAATATATTTAGGGATCAGAACATGCTAAAACAAACCTAGACTGGGATGATGACAGTGTCATGGTTGATGTTTCGTACTGCGACAATTAAGTATAGATGAAGTGTTAAAGATGGAGCTTCTTTAATTTATTTTTATTTGTTTCATCTTCACTGTTTACTCTCAAAAGAAATGAATTAAAATATTGAAAAATAAATCTATTTTAGTAATTCGGTTCAAAAAGTTCTTATAATATGTTATGTAAATTCATATCATGTAGAGTTATATATTTCAAGTCTTTATTTCTGTTAATTTTTATGATTGTGACTTACAGGGAATAACCCCCCCCCCCAAGTGTTTTTTTGTTTGTTTGTTTTGTTTCTCAGAAAATGTGAATATTACCTTAGTTCAACCAGAGAAAATATATAGAAAAGTCATGGCCTACACAATAAAGAGTACTCCTCCTACTACTAATATGCCGTCACCAACACCCTCCACAAGGAGGGTAAGACATCAAAGGTCATTGCTGAGGAAGTGGCCTGTTCACAGACGGCTGGATCCAAGCATAACAATGGAAAGTTGATTGGAAGGAAAAAACTGTGGTTGAAAAAGATGCAGAAACAACAGGAATAATGACAGTCTTTAGAGGAATATGAAGTAAAACCCATTCCAGAGTTTGATGGAGATTCACAAGATGTTGAGTGCAGCTGGAGTCAGTGCTTCAAGAGCCACCACACACAAACATAAACAGGACCAGGACTATAATTCACTCATTTGTTGAGTCAATGCACTGCTGAAGCAGAGACAACATTAAGTGTCTTACCTGGGCTAATGATATTGAAAAAAAATGGTAAATACAGTTAATTAATTAATTAGCAATGACAGCGATGATATTTTCACATAGATCCAAGTTGGTATGGATAGCTTTTTTCTATTAATTAATAAAAACAGTTTTTCTTTGTTGGATCTGAAACATTTGAGAAAAACAGAAGAAATGTGTGAGAGGACATACTTTTTCACTGCAAAAGCATCATTGTGCAATAGAATGGTTTTTTTATTCCCATTCACAGCTTGATTTGCTTTGGTCTACGGCAAGTCCAGACTGATATAAACTACCACACAAAATCTGAGACCTGCTATATATTGAAAAAGATCTCCAAATTTGAGCTGATATGACCGCACACATGCAAATTAAAAAAAAAATAGGAGCAAATGAATGTGAATAAGAAGGAAGCCAGGAACATTTAGGTGTAGATCTGGATTTCCTCTATGCATTAGACAGCACTTTGTACTTTCTAGTTTTCCTTAAAGCATTAAATATATTTTAAAGTCATGGAGAACTCGAAAGGAAAGTAAATAGAAAGTCAATCTAAAGGTGTGAGACAATATGTATGCAAATGTTTCCCTTGGTAGAGCTGAACCCACACGGCTGCCATGGAGAAGCTGAATGAGGATTTATCATCCGGTATCGTCTCATTACAAATGATTACAATAAATACATTTGCCAAGCCATTAAAAAACCCTGTGCATTGTCTGTAAGCAAGCTACCTAAACAGAGAGTAAATCATAAAAGATTCTGTTAGGTTTGTGTTTAAAAATTAACACGTGAAGCTCTCTGCACACTCAACAGACCTAGAATGAAAAAGTTGTAAAAAATACATCTTTTCACCAAAAAACAGGCTTGATACAAACACACACATTATTTTTTTAGTAGCGAAGGTGTTGGAGGCAGAAGAAAGAGAATTAATAAGGAACTGCAGTGTATCAGTGTTACAACATTGGTTGTGTTTCATAAAGTCTTTCAGTGCAGATAAAAATTAGAGACAATTAAAAGACCAATTCATCACTCTTACAGAGCCAAGCTCTTCTCTGAGAGCAGTGCAAGTGGAGAGGCTGATAAAACATAATGAAAAACAGAATCATTTAGTAGTTTCAAACAGAAGCTAATGCTGACAGGGCTGAGGTATATTTTTATGTACAGATCACACCTCTGACTAGGTTCGCAGGACAAATCCCTGTGCATGTCTGTCAAATGAACACATGGCCACTGAAGCGGAGTCTGTACAGAAAAAAAAGTGACAGGATGGAAGAAAAACAAGCTAAAAACAAGTTTAAATTTGAATGGTGATGCAACTTCAAAACAGGCTGTCAAAGTTCACAGAAACAGCTCCATCCTTGGGCATCTGGCAAACATCGAAGAAGAACAATCTTTTTGGCATGGACCTGTCAATTGATCCCTCTCCACAGATTCTGTTGATTTACACACAATTTTCTTCTTTACTGGAAGATCTCGGCCAAGACTGTTTATTGACTATATTGAGCTCCAGGTTATCAAAGAAGTTGGGAGGGGGAGGGGGGCCAGCCTCTATCTAATACCCAAGATATCTCCAGTTCTGCGCTCCCAAGAGGTGGATGTGATGGCACACAGTGAAGCTACAACCTCTCCAGCCTTGCAGGCATATGGCTAATCAATGCGGCTTCTTCCGCACAAACGTAACTCTACACTCGAACAGGGAGGAAAGGGGAGCTACCGGCATGGTCTCCCCTGTCTCTCTATCCTAATGAAGCTCCAAGGTAATCAAATCACTGTACACATAGGCAGATGGCCAATAAGGGAGCGACCACCATGGCTCCTACTGGGAGTAATACCAAGTTTTTTAACTTATCTACAAGTTATTCATCTCCCTTAGCATCTAATTAATATTAATAAAAAGTGAATGAACATGTGGCTTCATTAATTCAATATGCAAAACATATTTATCCCCATGTGCCCTTTCTGTAACCCCTGGTCATATCCTAACAGGCTGACCTGAAACTATAGTCTGAAGTCTGTCTATTTGTTGGTCCAACTGTACTCAGATAATTAATTAAGGACAATTATTTTATAAATGTATATTTTTTTGACATACCAATCAAAATAAATCTCTGCATAGATCACTGGCTTTGAAGCAGGAAGTTGGGGATGTCAAGTATTGCTAAGAAGCTGTAGCACTTTGATGATTAGAGGAAAAATGTGAGTTGAATGAAAGACTTCAAGAGGAAAAAGTGATACGCTGATCAAACAAATAATTTCATGAAATTTGGGATTCTTATATGATAGTGATTGCAGATACTGACTATACATAAAGGTTAATTATTCAAGAGGTCCCAGTGAAAATTTACCAATAAGCACATCAGAACAGGACATCAGAATGAATCTTTATGCGATCAAGCTGGAAAGCAATTTACAAAATTTGCTCCTTTTTTACTTTTCTCAGCTAAAAATCTTATATGGTAACAGCAGACAGTTCTGGAGACCTTTGAAAATAGATTTAATTCTTCAAAGAGATGCAACTAAACTAAATGTTCTAGATTATCTATAGATAAAGCCTAAACCTAAATTTCATTAGCCTGGACTATGTAATTCATAAAGCCTTGTGCAATATAATAGAGGACTGCAAACGTCATAAGTCTCTTGCATCCAACTAACCGATTCAAGGATGATTATGCCGCATTATCATTTGGATAGTTTTAACTCTTTTTCCTTGTAGTGGGAGAGGTGAGCCAAACTAGGCCTTGGCCAACCAAAGATTGACATTTGGGTTCCTTTTTGGGATCTATGTTGTAATGTCCTACTAAAACAAACATTGTACTAATAACTCTTCTTCTTTTATTTTAAATTTAAAACCTTGTAATTGATTGTTTTTATGAAACAGTGGCGTAGCCAGAAATTCCTTTTTGGATGGGCCTAAAAAAAAACAAAACGGGTGGGTCAAATAAAAAGGCTATAACTGAAAGTTATAGCCTATTTTGTTTCAATATATTATTGTAATACTATGTCCTGTTTTAAAACATACTGAGGTAGTATATATTGTTTATATATATATATATATATATATATATATATATATATATATATATATATATATATATATATATATATATATATATATATATATAAAATCAGAGGTCACACTAAACTTTTTCATTGTCTGTCATTATGACTAACAAGGTCAAGAATTATCCTGTCAGAATCTATTTTTACCCATCAATTTTGATAATAATGATAATTTGAATAATGAAATTTAATTGCACTTAATTCTCTTAAATATTCAGAAAGCTGAACAGATAATCCACATCGTGTCATCATCAATCTGAATACATTTAACTTTTTCGCTTCAGTGACAAAGTTTTGAAATCAGTAATATTTCACCAATTGAAGTGATCAGAATTCGGCAAGACTCTTTGAACGTTACCTGATCCCACAAACACTCCCCTCGGTGGCAAGACAATCCTGCAGCAGCAGTGGTTCAGCTGTGCTAGAAGCGCTCCAAAGCATCTTGTCCATAACTCTTCGATGCACCGTCATCAGCTCTCAGATAGCGTCCAGATCGGAGATGATATTCTGATGGAAATCTGCAATCTGTCAAATGATGGATGGCCGTCAGATTTTTCCATCTCCAATTAAAAAATCCCAACAGGTTTTTTTTTTCAAATGGTGACGGAAAAATCTGACAGCCATCCGTCATTTTGACAGATTACACACACTTGACTATTTGGTACAGATGTGCAGATAGTTTTAACTTTATGCACAAAGTACATCATGGAGGTAACTAATTCAATCAGTAAAAGCAAAATTTCCAGAGTATCATCGCTGATCTGGACAAAGAACAAAATGCATCTTTCTCTCCAGCTCACAGTGAGTTGGAGAGTCATGTACACTGCATGCGTCTCCACCTCGCCCCGCTTTGCTGGGCACTAAGCTGGCATAGCGGAGCTGTTCCTGATCACCCTAATTTACACTATGTACGACTGCACTCCAGAAATGCTTCAAGAAGCGAAAATGATAGAAAATTATGGGAAATGATAGATCATATGAAAACGCCAGTGATAAAAGGGATGAGTAGTGTCATATAAAATGCAGTAGTTCTCAACTTCCAAAACTAATATTTTTTTCCCTCCATTTCTCTCTCACTGTCTGCTTTGACTGATGCTCCTACTGTGACTGAGTGAGAGGACTTTGGACACAAGGCTTTGGAGTGCATCTGGTGAAGGAGCGAGTTCTGCAAAATTTCCTCCCGCTGCCCCTCATTCAGACAGAATGTCAACTTCTGATCGCTTCAAACAGATTGTTCCCTGATTTCAAAACTTTGGTTGAAGCGGAGCTTGTAATTCCAGTTTATAGTGTGGCAGCAGAGTTTTAGCCTGCAGAGCAACATAAAAAAAACCCTGAGACATTTTGATAACACACAAGTGGGTCCCTGTTTATAATTTAAGTGCAACCGTTTCATTTCATTGATGTAGTTACTGGGGCCAGTCAGTGGTTTCAGTCCCTGAGGAGAAAAAGTTATATGCATTTATCTGCTTGTTGTGTGGTGGTATGATGTGGATTTTCAGTTCAGCTTATTGAATATTAATTAAACTGAATGAAAATGAAAAGCAATTTAATATTATAATTTACAATCTGAAAAATAAAAACAGATCATGACTACATTTTTTGACACCGTCTGTCAAAATGACAGACACCAAGAAAGTCTAGTGCAACCTCTGCTCTGCATGAACTTCAGGAAAATGTCTGTAGCCTGCAAAAAACGTGGCATCCTTTCCTACACTATACTCAACCCACTTAAAATTGTTATACCAACTTGAAGAAAAGCTGTGTAATTTTCCCGATATAACAGTTCCAGGGAAGCTTCTCAATATTGGCTAAATCTCTGGTTCATCAATAGCAGATAAATCTGGTGGTGGTTCAATGCCTCTCTACTTGAATGGGTGGGCCCTGGTAAAAGAAGGTGGTCCTAGGCCCACTCAGGCCCACCCTTAGCCACGCCCCTGGTATGAAACATTAAAAACAATCACATCTTATTAGAAAGGAAGTTAAGTAAAGCTAGTTCTTTCACTTTATTGATTTTTTTCCCTTGATGAGAATTTAGAAAAATCCAAGGAACAACATAACCAACATGTTTAATTTTTACTACTTTCTACCACTATGTCAAGCATATACTAGAGAAGGATTTTCACAACTTTTGTGTTCTTAATGTGTCAATCTATCCACTGTCCTCCACTTATGTGAGATCGGGCCGCAGGGGTAACAGGTTCTGCAGGGAAATGCAAAACAGCCCTCTCCCCAGCATCCCTCTCTATCTTATTTGGGGGATCCCAAGGAGTTACCAATCCAGAAGGAATATAGTCCCTTCAGAGAATTATGGGGCTGCAACAGGTTCTGCTCCCAGTGGTATGTGCTCAGATAACCTCCAAAAAAAAGCACAACTGACTCCTTTTTATGCTGAAGAAAAGTGGCTCTACTCTGATCTCACCCAGATAACAGACCTCAACCTTCATGATAAGGAGAGGTAACGGTCATTACTTCTACCACCATCTGTTACCATGAACTGCTTATGCTCCCTACAACAAAATACTGCAAGATCCCATTGCTAATAGGTAACAGAAACATAATAACTAATAATATACAATGCAAGAGTTAACTCTTACACCTAAAATCTATTCACTGACAAGAGCAACTTCCCACAGAACACATATCAGCCACTACACTACAAATGGCTTTATTAAACATTACATCTTTGTCAGGAAAATCATTCTTAATAAATAACTTTATTACTGAGCATAATCTTGATGTCATGTTTTGACAGTGATACACCTATACTGATCAAGTCAGTGCTTCCTAATTACAATTTCTTTAAGCAAAAGCAGGAAACATAGGGAGGCTACCTTATTTCATGACTCACTAAATTGTTAAAATACATTCCTGAGCAAATCTGACTACTTCATATTTGGCCATTCAGGTAAAGTGGCCCGTTAAAGCCATGTTTCAAAACATGTATAAGCCCCCAAAATATAATTCTAACTACTTCAATGATTTTAGTGACCTTCTGTCTGTGATATGTGTTGATTATGACTGTTTCATCATTGTGGGAGACTTCAACATCCACACTGATAACCCCCAAGACAGAGAGACAAGAGAACTATGTGACACACTTCAAAACTTTGGTCTGACTCAACATGTTAAACATGTTCAACACACAAACAGGAACCCACTCTGGATTTGATTATCAGTTAGGCTATAAGTATTTCCAAGGTCTTTGTCATTAATGTCACCTTATCTGACCGTTACGCTATTATCTTTGAAAGCATAATTTCTGTTGAC
Source organism: Anableps anableps (assembly GCA_014839685.1). Classification (NCBI taxonomy): domain Eukaryota; kingdom Metazoa; phylum Chordata; class Actinopteri; order Cyprinodontiformes; family Anablepidae; genus Anableps; species Anableps anableps. The sequence goes on from CM026074.1 coordinate 17,630,379, forward strand.
TCACTTAACCAAAGACATATTATGACAAAACACTTTTTTAAGGACTGCTCAGTTGAAACCTTTTATCGAGCTTACTCTTCCACTTACACTGTATCCTGTAACTCAGTAAATGAGTTGGTAGATAAAGAACATCCTAAAATTTCAGACATCATTCATTGAGTTTCCATTACAAATGTGCCCAAAACTTTTTCGATATTCTGCTGATGTTGAAAAAATACAATTTTGCAACTGCAGTGTTTCCATTAAATAAGAAATGCAATTAAGCTCACAAGTGAATAAGTTTGTTCATGCAATAAGTCATTAAAAATCATGGAGGCGACAGATGTAACCATGAGATATATATTTTAGGGCTGTTGTAAATTATTATTTTAATAATCAAGTAAAATATCAATTATTCTGACGATTGATCAAGTAATTGAACAAAAAATGGTCTTGTTCTGTTGTAGCTACTTAAGCTAGTAAAAGAAACATATAAAAGAGAAAATGCTAGTGTTGGGAAAATTAGTTTGTTAAAAAGAACAACCAACACAGAAATCACAAGAGTTAGAGATTCTCTTTTACTTACTTGTAACCAAGGATAAAAATGCAATGAGTTACATAGTTTGTATGTCAGAGCATTCTCTGATAAACAAAAGAAATGATGTTGCTTAAATACACTTGTCTGTGCCCCTTTGCACAGACAAGTGCAAGGTGGAGGTTTTTGCAGCTTTGCACAAAACCACCTAGAAACAATGGTTCCTCAATTCACAGTCCTTGTCTCATAAACAGGAAATGAACTTGTGAACTTACACTATATATGTCACACTGAGCAAGTCTCATGTCTCCCATGAAATGTCAGTTTCCGAAACCAGACTGTCAGGTAAACTCTAATTAATAAATCCAATTTACAATTAGTAGATAACATAAAATGATGATAATGAACAAGCATTTTTCCAACAGATAGTAAATAAACAATTCAGTTTCTTTTCTTAATAAGAAAACATTTTACCGCTTAAAATACAATACGATTCAAAAATCACTTTTAGTCTCAAGTTTACTTTGTTACAGAGAAAATTGAAAAAAAATAGAGTCAATCTGCACATCAACATCAAATATGATACCAGTGCTGTGTCCAGTTAAAACAAATGTAGAGAAAATGACTGAATTCTACCAACTCAACCATAAAAACTTAGAAATTACACATCAATTAAGCTCCTTCTCCTGCTGTCATAGTGTCGGATGGGATTTAAATAGTAAACTCATCAGGTGTTTTCCTCCAGGCTTTAAAAACAGCAGTTTTTAAACCAAAAAGAACAATCTAGACGAGTCACTATTGCAGAATTACAGGCCAGTCTCCAATCTTCTATTTATTAGAAAGGTTATTGAAAAAGCTGTGTTTTAACAGTTAAATAGCTTCTTAACAGTGAACAACCGCTTTGACGTCTTTCAATCCGGTTTCCCTGCTCACCACAGTACTGAGACCACCCTTGTTAAAGTTTGCAATAGCTGCATTTCCATTACAAAGGTGCACTAATCTTTGTCAATTTTCTGCTAATGTCGAAAAAACACAATTTCGTAATTGCTATGTTTCTATTAAATAAGAAATTAAATTAAAATCACACATGAATAAGCTTGTTCATGTGATAAGTTATTAAAAAACATGCCGCGCTATGATCCTTCAAATACTTCCTGTTGTCAACCTCTTCGTGGTTTGCACCAGTGGCAACATCCAGCTGTTCATCATGTGACTTGTGTGATGCGAAAAAAGTGTTTCCATTGCAGTTTTGTGAAATAAACCAATGCCGATACGACCAAAAAAAAAACCACATTATCCTAGCGCCAAAACTTTTTCTCGAAACAGGAGAATTTTTTCAAAAATGGCATGTTTCCATTAAGCGAATTTATTTTCGTAATTTTAATTTGCGCAATTTTGAGGTTAAAGGAAACACATCTTGTGACATCCACATCAAAAGTGCTGGTAATGAAGCAACTAAACACATGGGTCAGACTCCCTGGTACAGGACTTGATTGGTTAGACTCTTACCTAAACAACAGGGACTTGAACTAAATAGTATCATTCTTCCGTATCAGTGAGATAAACCAACTTGCAACCCCTGAGTTTTGGCACACTCTGCAAAGTGGAGATTGTTTATTTGGGTTTATATTCAGCATTTTTTCTATCTCCAAACAAGACAAATCAAGCTCAGCTTGACCATATAAAATCCTCTCAAGCCATTCGATGTCCACCTGAATGACTTAAATACTCACTGACCAATTTCTGATGGGAATGCACATGTGCTTTTTTTGAGCAGGGGACAGTTAGGGTACACAGGATCTCAGTCCATTATCGTGAAGTGTGTTAACAATAGTTTTCATGGAGACTGTGGTCTGAGTGCTCATGACATCATTAGGACACTCCTTTTGTTTGACTCTGGGCACATGCCTCACATTTCTGAGAATTGTTACCCCACTTGCTGAGGTCTTACATGGAGCTCCAGAGTGTAGCCATTAACTGTTGTCCCTGGGATTCTTTGATAGCTTGTTGGTCTTGCCCATGATGGTAGAGAGGTGTGCTCAAACAAGTGTCAGTTTGAGCACATAACAAGTTGAGTGCTTCTTAAAGGGAGAAGACAAATTTGTGTGCCTTGGGGACAAATAATCAGTCTGCATGTGTCAGACTACCTGCTAATCGATAGGGGATCATTTTGTTTTTCATTTGATCAATGCAATTTTTTTTATAAACTTTCTATAAAAGTTTTTTTCCCCCCACATATTTGTTGATTGGCATCTTTCTTTGTTAAAACAATATACCAAAAAACTTTAGAACGTTATTTTTTTTTTTGCTACGGGTAGATTTATAATACAGCAAGGGATGTATGAGGTACCTCACTTCAAACAAACTAAAATAAGGCTAAAAGCATACATTACAAAACATTTTAAATAGTCATTTTGTCTCACGGAAAAGACACTACAACATCTGCTTCTGGACCTCCCTTTGAGCTTTATGGCTTAAAAATGTCATTTATTTATTGTTGGAAAAAGTTGTTGGAAATGTGCCCTCTCCAGACTGCCCTAACACACAGTCATAGCTAAAACGACTGGTAACACATGGGAAATCGATGTTTGGATTACAGCACACACAGAGGGTTATTGAATTTTTCACATTTCACTCCAGCACATCTTTAAAAAGAAAATAGTAGTTTTCTGCTGCACTGATGTTTAAATGAATGCCATCTTGGAGCTGTAGTATGTTGACTAATTGCTGTGACTGTTTCATTTGGAAAGTTTTACCAACCATAGGGCGGACAGACTGAATGAGAAAAGTGGGGTAGTGATAGAAAAGGACTGAATTAATTGACAAATTATTAACTTGTTTATACAGCAATCAAAAAATAAGTGTAAACAACATAAAATTAATCACTCCCAGTTGGTAAGTTATTAATCACTGACTGAATCTGAGGGAAGCTATTGGCATACACACACATAGGCTGACATCATGCTTGATTTAATAAAGGGAGATTTGATTATGAACTGATGTTTTCTATGCTCTCCTTATCAGGAAACTGGCAGTAAGACCTGTCTCATTCTCCTTGCTCTGCAGACCAAGTAATACCCGCTTACTCAAATCAAAAGGACTGTTGGGAGGAAGGGGAGGGGGAAGGATCGAAAAGGAGATCATTTTTTAGGTCCAGCTTTTAAGTCCTCTTTTTCAACCTTTTTCACACAGTCACTTTTAGAAATAAGTATTGGTTGAAAAACAGAGTATGTCTTTTGTGCATGTGCATACATATGTGTGTGTTATCTCCAGGATGGAAGACTACACAGAGTAAAGAGTCACAATCCCCAACAGTGTTCATTTAGTACAGTTCACACTCACACACACACACACACACACACACACACACACACACACACACACACACACACACACACACACACACACACACACCTACACAGGAAGCTCCCAGCCTATCCTATCCTATGCTATGTAATGAGATATCTGCTGTTTCCAATTTGAGCCCCTTCATCCTCCACAGAACAGAAACAACTGATAGGGAAGAGAGGAGAGGACAGGACAGGAATTTAAGGACCGGCAGCAGGATCCAAAACCTGTTTCTCTCCAACCCCCATCTCATCTTTTACTGTTTCAGGCAGTAATGTGTCTCCATCTCTGTCTATTTTATCATTATGTAGTAGCTTTGTCTAAGCTGCCTGAGGCAAATTGCTTTATGGCCCCTCTTCTATATGTGGGACTCACAGACAAACAGATCACACATACTATCATGGCAGTGGCCCCAGTGACACTGATTAAATATTAATGACCTGATTCTATTTCATTAATAATAACTGTTGTGCTGATCATTCTGGGAATACCATAGAGAGTGTATGTGTGTGCGGGTATCATGAGTCAGTATTATAACTATGCACCTTTTCGAAAAGAAAAAAGAAAAATAGATCATTTCACTGCAGTAAATTAAATAATATAATGGAACAGGATATAAATTATAAAACAAAAGAATTTTTGAAGGCGATGTACTATGATAAATTCTCTCTTTGTCAGGAAATTTAAATTGGAGAAATTATACACTGCCTTGAAATAGAAACTAAATCCCTTGAATTTTTTTCACATTTTATCATGTAACAACCACTAACTATGATTTGTTTCTTGGGGTTTTCTGGAATAGACAAGAACCAAGTATAGAAATATTGCGAAATGGAATGGACATGATACTTTCAGTATAGTTTCAATAGTTTTTGCTAACAAAAATCTGAAAAGCGTGGTGTACATTTGTGTTTAGAACACCAGTATCAATACTAAAAAAAATTATATATTATGATATGAAGACAGTCAAGTTTTGCCCACTTTCTTTGCTAAATAGCTTAAGCTCAGTCAATATTGTAAGGAGACAATCTATGAACATTAATTTTCATGTCTAAATGTCAGTACTATTCTAACACTTGAAAATGTTCTGATCTAAACCATTCAATTGTAGCTCTGGCTGTATGTTAGGATTGTTGTTCCGATGGAAGTTGGACCTTCACCCCACTTTCAAATCTTTTGCAATCTGCAACATGTTTTCTTGCATGATTACCCTATATTTAGCTTGCTTGTGTTGTGTTGTTGACTTTGCAGCAACCCCTCATAATGAGCATGAATGTAGCAACAGTATCAATTTTCAAGTAATATAATGATAATGGCATAATAATGCAAGTACACCCTCTCAAAGATCAATAATCTTTAATTTCTAAAGAACATTTAACACTGGAACTGGAAGACATTTTAAATATCCAAAATAAATAAATAAAACAACCAAAACAACAAATAAAATGGATTGTGAAGTCTCTGAGAATTAAATTGCTCCTGAAAAAGGGGGCTAGCTGAGACTAGTGCACCAGACTGAAGCCTTTTGTCATTCAGTTATTGATAGGAAGAAAGAGGGAAATGAGAAAAACAAACAATCATGCAAATGGTAACTATCAAGCTCGTTTTAATTTATCATGTGGTTTATTAAGTTATTGCTTATTGCGACAGGCTTACCCACCAGAGACTTGAATTTCTGCAGCTCTGCAGTGGTCAATCAAAAATGACACGTTCACCTTCAATGTAAACACAAAGGACCAGCATCCTACTCTGCATTCTGTCAGTTATCTCATCTCTGTATGACCCACTAGGGTCCCTTCACTTTAAGTGGCCAAAGTATCCTACAGGAGGTTTGCCATAGAGGCACTGAATGGGATGACCCCATTCCCGACAATCTGCGCTCATGGTGGGAGGACTGGAAAAATAGTTTGGGAAGGCTAAAATCAGTCATAATACCCAGATGTTACCATCCATCATAACAAAAGGACATTGTTAAGGTTGGACTAGATCACTTCTCTGATGCCAGTAAATAGGCTATGGGGCATGTTCCAACATTATTATTATTATTATTTAAATTCTATTTGGGATAAATAAAGTATTTTTAAATTGAATTTGAAATAGGTTCAAAAGCGATGATGACAAAGTACACTGCAGTCTGGTTATAACTAAAGCTAGAGTCGCACCTACAAAGGTTCCAAGCATCTCATGATTAGAACTCTCAGCTGCAGTTACCTCAGCTAAACTGAGAATTATGCTAAAATCAGACTTTGAGATAAACATTGATGAGGAGTTCTTGTGGACCAACTCCCAAGTAGTCTTGGGTTACATCAACAACGAGGCACGGAGATACCATGTCTTTGTTGCAAATTGTGTCCAGCTGATTAAGGAAACTACAGATCCCATACAGTGACACTATCTTGACACAGCTAAGAATCCAGTGGACCATGCCTCTAGAGGCCTTCATGCATCAGATATCATGTCAACCTGCTGGCTGTCTAGTCCAAAGTTTCGGTGGAAACAAGAGATCTCCTACTCAGCCATCTCTTCAGCTGAGCTGCTGGTTGGATATCCAGAAGTTAAAGCAGTCAAAACCTTTAGAACTTAAACAAGCGAAGAAGACACCATCCTCAGTCATTTTGAAAGGTTTTCTAGCTGGCCAATGCTCCTTAAAGTGGTTGCAAGAATAAAAAGACTGAGACCAAAGAACACCCAATATGGCAATGTCATAACAGCAGATGAACTCAAAGGAGCTCCTGACATAATAAAACTTTTCCACCAGCAACCCTTTTCTCAAGAGCTGAGAGTGCTGAGGGCAAAAGATAGCCTCCCAGGCTCAAGCCCCTTTTTTCAACTGGATCCCATTGTAGGGTTGGTGGAAGACTAAAGAAATCAACACTCTGGCAGGGAACAAAACACCCTATTATCCTCCCAAAAGACCATCACATTACAACACTAATCATATCTCACTTTCATGCAAAGATTTGTCAAGGCTTCAAGGCCGAAGCCAGACACTCATGGAAACAAGAGCAAATGGGTTTTTGGGTGATTGGTGGGAGCAAAGAAATCGCAAAGCTAATAAGCAAATGGATGCAATGTCAAAAACTTTGGTGGCCTACGAAAGTACAACATATGTCTGAGCTACTAAAGTTGAAGTCTCAGTCCTTTCATTTACTGTGGAATGGACTGTTTTGGACCATTCACTACTGAGCAAGGCCACAAAGAGCAAAAAGGTATGGACTGCTCTTTACCCTCCCTCTCTTCACATGCAATCCACATAGAATTGTTAGAGAACCTGTCCACAGACTCTTTAAGGAGTGCTCTGAGATGCTTTATAAGCTTAAGAGGAGCTGTTTGTAAGCTGTACTGTGATCAAGGTACAAATTTCATTGGGGCCCAAAATGAGCTAAAGGAAGCTCTCAAAGAATGTGACACAAATGCCCAGGAGGCGTTCCTGGCAGATAAGCAGTGTGAGTTCATATTCAATGCCACATCTGCTAGCCATGCTGGAGGTGCGTGGGAATGACAGATTCAAATCATCCACAACGTTCTCAATGCCACTATTGCTCAATCACAAGGCAGGCTGGAGGACCCTTCTCATTTATCAGAATGCAACTCAATGAGGCTTCATAGCAGCACAACACAGTTTAACAGCATGAACAACTTGCAAGCTACATGTTTAGAGTTGTAGTAGTTCATGAAGTTTGCACTTTATTGAATGTATTCATATTCTGTGTCAAACAGAAGCACCTAAGCAAATGTATTTTGTTTCCTTTTAGTTTTCATAGTGTATTTTGTGCACCCCAGTAAAATCTGCTTTTGAATGAAGTAAATGAGAACCCACTGCACCCATCAAAACTCCGTGTTTTCTTGGGACTGAGGGACTGATACACTTGAGGGTGTAACATCACAAAATGTGAGAAGGTTCATTGGATATGACTACTTTTTCAAGGGACTTTATTTAGATATACACATTAAGCTGAAAGTGCTTTTGCTGTTAGGCCTTGCATTACCATGCGAGATGCAACTTGTTTCTGTTGGCTTAGCAAGAGACACACACTTTAGGTGCAGCCAAGAGCATGACCAAAATCCAGCGATTTGTGATGGAATGTATTGCATCTCCCTAGTTAAAAATAGCAACAGCAAGTCATATAAGACAAGAGAAAGAGAGGCAGCAGCTGCAGAGAAGTGTGTGACAGCATGAGCAATGTGTCCTTTACTATTGATGAGTCAGGGAAATACAGCAGCACAGGACAGTACAAGGCAACTTAGAATGAATGCAGAAGTTTTGAATGGAATGCAAAATGTATAGTTATGTTGTAGTCCTATTCTAAAACATGTTTAATTCTTTACAATGAATGTATGGCAGCTCTTTGTGTTTCAGATAGAAATACCTTCAAAAGATTATTCTGTTTTGTGTTTTGTTTGTTGTTTTTCCACCAACCTTTGAAAAAAAACTTTTCTCCCTTCCCTGATGAATTACATGAAACTGGATCAAGACAGAAAAATATAGGGAGAAAAAAGAAACATAAGAAATAAAGAGAAGGAAATCACTGTTTCACTCTTTGTAGATTGCATTGCACTTAAAAGACAGTCACATCAAATATCAAATTAAACAAAAGCATTGTTCCTCATTGCTGTAATCAATCAGATACACAAAAAATATCAAAGATCCAGTTTCCTGATTTATACAACATAAGCTATTACATTATCCTGCCTTTGGCCGTTCAGTCTGATCTCTCTGCTCTTCTTTCTCTACCTGACAAAACACAAACCTGACTTCACCAGCAACCACAGGACAGTCTGTCCCTGTCTGTCGTTAATCTGCGATGTCTGGCTAAGGCTGATGGAAATCATCTTATTAAGCCTGTGATAATGTCTGCTCTGAATTCCTGGGACACTTCGCCTGCCCCTGTTTTAATTGGCTGACTTTATTAATATTTCATTTATTGAAACGGCACATCCTTCCTTTCCCATTGCTGACTCTGACCCTGTAGAGGACTGCTCATCAGGTTAGTCAGGATGGGTGGACGTGGAAGGAAAAAAAATGTTTTCACAGAGATAAATTTCAACATTTTTTGTTTTTAATTTATTGTGTGACTGGCATTTTGAATAACATCTAAATATACAGTGGATACATAAGTATGCATACTTTTTAAATGTTTTGACATCTTTTGGCTTTAGAACCACAAAGTTTAAAGGGGTCATGACAACAAATTTTATTTTTCTGTGGTTTTGGGGGTATAATATGATCTGTTGTGCATCGATGAGGCTGTGTAAATGTCAAGAGTTGATATCAAAAGCCCTGCTCATAGGCGGTCAGCTTTGTTTCTTTGCTCAAAACGGATGAATCAGAGAACAGTTTATCTTTCTACGTAATTCATATTCTCCAATTAGAGCACACCATCAAGTAAACAGCCCTCCCCTTCCCCCTTCCTGTGGAAATTTTGAGTCTATAAGTTGAGTCCGAACTGTGAAACATGGTAGTGACAGTATCACACTGTGGGAATATTTTTCTTCAGCAGGGACTGGAAAGCTGATAGGAAAATCAAAGTTGATAGGAAAATAGATAGGGCTAACTATAGGGCAGTTCTGACAATTTGTAAGTTAGGTCTGCCTGTAAGATGATGATAACCACCTAGACTAAAAGCGTTGTTTTGAAGCTAAACAATCATAGGTGCTAGTAGGATGGTCAACAGAAACTAATCAAAACTGTGCAGGGAGTCTTTAAAACAGCTGTCAAAGAGTTGACATCACATGAAAAAGTTTTTTTCTTCCAAAATAAAGTGGTAATCAATTTATGAATCTGTATGAAAGCACAAAGTGTTATTTCAAGGAATAGTAATTGGTAGGAAATATATATGAGGAATCCCAAGCAAAATTTACCACAGGGAATATGTATACATTGGTGGGAAAAAAATCAGATCTCTTTTCCCCTAAAGTCTCAGAGAATTAAAGGGATTATCACCCGTGTTTTAGTTGTTACTGCAGAGCTACTTTTTTACTGCTTGTCTGATAAAACAAATGAGAAGTACTATTTTCTATCTATTTTAAGCCAAGTCTCTTAACTGTACTCCTACATTTAACTTGAAATGACCACATAACAGAACTCTCAAGGTAGGAAACTGGTGTCCTGCATAACAGAAGCAATACTTCAGCAACAATTAAAGTGACCCATGAAAAGAACATTTTTCCCCACTGAAGAGTAAAGCTAAATGGATGGAAGTAGGAAAATCTAACTTTAATGTAAGCAGATAATGCCAAAAAGTTTTAAATTGGAGTGTGTTTTGCTGTGCCTTAACTGTAAGGTGAGCATGTTGCTCACTCAGGAATGAACAGATCCACACATGCCCACTTGCATATACAACCATTCACACACCAGCCAGCCCTGAGGCTTCCTCCAGGAAAGACCTCACGATGGAGCAGGAAGAGGGGGAAGGAAAATCACAAAGAGCAGAACAAGTTGAGAAAGAAAGCTGACACAAAAAACCAGTTGCTCTAATTCAATACATTTCATTTTAGGTCAGCTTTATTACTTCTGCTATCATTATATTATGACAAAAGTATGTCATGTTAGCTTAAGTTTGGTAGTATTTTAGTTAATTTAGAGTGGCAAAAACAACATATATCCTCTAAATAAGAATTGGGAATTGATAAGAGCTCTAATTTGTCAGTTATCATACAGTGCTCTGGCATACAGTGTTGTAAAAAAGTGTTTGACCGTTTACAGATGTTTTCTGTTTTGCTTTAAAAGTTATATTAGACAACACTTGGCTGCATTTGCAATAACTGGAGAGGAGCTTTTTACATCATTGTGGAGGAATTTTGGCCCTCTCATTGTTACAGGATTGTACTAATTCAGCATCACTGCAGGATTTTCAAGAATGAATGGGCTGTTTAAGAACATACATCTCAACTGAATTAAAGACTTTAGGCCACTCCTAGACCTTCATGTTGCATTTTTTTTTTTGACCCATTCATCTTTTTACTAGTTTGGATTTAGATGGCAGACACCAACTTTGCTTTTAAGATTGAACTTAAAAAATCATTTTGATAATGTTTATAGTCTGATCTTGGACTGGCAATCTGGAACCAAACCTTTAGTTATACAGTTGAAGCCTTAGGTCAACAGGAAATTTCTCAAGCTGCTTTAAAAATACCCTTTCCATGTTAGCCCTTTTTACACTGGACAATTTCTGCCTTAGCAGATTTGAAGCATGAAACAGTTTAATTTTGTTTTACAGTTTGGAAAAAAACCCCTGCAAATTTCCCTTCTACATTAAACCATACTTTACCCTTCCCCAAAATATATATTATCAACTGCATATACTTATGGTATGGTTTAATGGTCATATTTTTTCATGTACGTTGTTTCATCATATTTCTATTAGTGGTAGATGTGTGTGTTTGTTGACTTATCATATTGAGTTGTACTTTATTTCTTTTTACACAAAAGCAAAAAAAAAAAAAAAAAAAAAAAAAAAAAAAAAAAAAAAAAGATATAAAATAAATTCAAACAAAAAAGTGTGTTTATGTAAAGTCCTTAAAGTTATGGATTTCCAGCTGCACTAATTGCTTTTTCTGTTTTAAATAAAAACAATTAGATCATCTGGTACATCTTAGTTAATAATGTGTTTCAAATGCTATGATATTGTGAGACTTTGGGGTTTTTATATTAAGGATATCATACCATGAGAATCTTACATTGAATCATAGATATTCTAAACTTTATTTTTTTAGCCCTAAAGGTGAAAATTGGTGAAAAGGAGCTGTGGAGGAGGGTTTTATGACAGCTTCGGCAGTCAGAAGTTTGTGCACAGACATATGGTGCATATCTAAATCATTGCTGCTCCAGTGGCCTTTAACACCCACCTGTCATCCACAGGCTCAGCTTTACAATGCTGCTGTCTCTATCAGCTGGAAAAATGTTGCATGTGTACACATATAACTCTCACTTTCTCAGGGTTTCTCTTTTTTACACAAACACACACATAAGTTTGACAATGTGCCACAGTAAGCCTGACCACTACAGAAAAACACACCCAGTGTCCTCGCAGTGTTCCCTGATTAACGGGATGGTTTGTTCTCTTTCTCCGCCCTGGGCCAATCAGGTATGAGGACACAAATCTCTCCCCGCTAGTGATGCTGAAGGCCACCGGCCACTATTTATTGGCAATTTCAGTCCTAACTACCCAGACAGAGAGAGCAACACGCATACCACAGGCAGACATCACTATAACATCTGCCTCTGAGTGTGCGTTTTGGAGCAGAAAGTGTGATGGCAGGCATGTGATAAATTATATTTCTTAGTATAAAGTAATAACTCACAAATAAACAAATATATGGAGAGGGTACTTCTCATTTTAAGCCTGTGTTGATTGTGTACATGTATCAAAGCCTCAACAGATGTGTGATTAAAGTAGATTAGACTTCCTTATCTCACATCTCACCAGAACAATTTCTTCTTTTCTTCTACCTTTGGAGCTAATTAGGTGGATTTAGCGGGCTGATTGGTGTAGCTGCTCAGTTAAGTATTCGTAATAGAGATGCTTATCTGCTGTGTGAGTAAAAATAATTCATCAAAAGATCTAAAAGTGTGGCCTGTTCTTGTTTTTCTTTCTCACTAAAATCTAAAAACAAAAGCAGTTCATGGAGTATTTTAATAGCTTTAGTTCTTCACATTTTATATACACAAGAAAGCTGCAACATCATATTAGCTGTTAAATTACTGATGATCCTACCATGGACCTCCTTGTTTTAACTTAATTGATGAGTATTTTTATAGTCTATCCAAATTTTATTTTAATTCCATTCACATTTTTTTGATGTTTTATCTATCCACGACTCTAGTTCTTGTGTCTTCTTTATTTCCTAGATGAGCTGACACAATAAATATAACGTAAGAGCAATATGAACCAAACTCAGATTTTCAATGTAAAAATATACAGCTAGTCAATTAGATAACATGAAATGGCCACAGCAGAAAAGGTAGAAAAACATATAGAATTATGTTTTCATGTCTTTTTAAACTTTAGTTCTAATAAAAATGGCAGCATCTGGTAAAATCATAATCAACATATCAAAGATTTCCAAAAACAAGTTTGGAAGACTGAAAATCTGACCAATGCAACTCTAATAAATTAACAAAAATATATGATGATGATTTATGAAAACATCCTAATTGGTTACTATTAGTGGGGACATTCAGATGTTCTGAAAGGCCTTGAGAGAGTTAAAAAGAGCCGAAACTACAGAGCAGAGCACAAAAGGACAGATGGTTGAGCAAAAAGAGGAAGACAGGAAGAATAGAGGTCAAAAGGAGAATGCAGATGGGATAACTGGGGAGTAAGCTACTGTGTATAAACTGAAACCACACATACACACAAAGATGACAAGGAGCCAGAAAACTGGGGTTGGTCAGCTTGATTGGGAATCCTTTCAGAAATCTCCCAGTTAGAGTTCTGAAGACTGATGGAGAAAGATCATGGGGGAGTGTGGGGAATATGCCAAAGAGAAGTTTTCACTGGCATCAGCACATGTGTTATGAAGGAAAATCTATCTCCCTCTCCTCACTACACGAATACACATATGGCAAGAGAGGGAAAGTATGTGCACAGGCACAGGACTGAAGACATGCCAGCATGCTCTGTAATTGTCTCAGTGTGATTATGCTCATAAAAGCAGACCCGACTTCATGGTTACTATCCTCTGACTGTGTAAACCAGTCAAGTAAAGTCAAGCTTATTTGTATAGCAAATTTCAGCAACGAGGCAATTTAAAGTGTTTTACATGATAAAAACATAATAGTCACCAATTATGAAACAAGCAAAAAGCACTACATATTGTTAGATGCCATCATCAAAATCATCAAGAATAATAATCATCAAAGATGCTGACCAGTGTTCCAGTTATTATTAATCAAAGGCAGTTCTAAACAGGTGGAGTTTTAGCTTTCATTAAAAGGAACGGTGTTTCGGCTGTTTTGCAGTTTTCTGGGAGTTTGTTCCAGATTCATGATGCATAAAAACTGAATGTTGCTTCTCTATGTTTGGGTCTTACTCTGGGGATGCAGAGTAGATTTGAATCAGAAAACCTGAATGGTCTGGAAGGTTGATATCACAAGTTTTTTTTTTTCCCCTTTTTGAACAGCTTAGAACAGAACCAACAGGAACAAGGCTCAGAACAGCATAGATCTACACAGTTAGGGCAAGGTGCAACACAAATATGTACATATACATACATTCCTGGTTAATCTATCACAATGCTGCTTAGTATGGATGCAACAGTAGAGTTTGTGAAGCGGAGATAAAGAGTCCAGATACATGAAAATTGTCCCGTTGTAGAATGAAAAGAGCAGGTTAAGTATTCTAAAGGAAAAAGCTCCATGACAAGTTTGTGCCAAGATGTTTTAGAAGGAGGTTTATCTGTGATCCATTACAATTAGACGTTCTTATGGGCAGGGTAGGTGAGGATATCATACAGCCTGCCAGAACCAAGACTGATTCTACTGTCCCTGTGTCCCAAGAGTAACAAGACAGGATTAGCGGGCAAAGCAACTCCAAATATGTCGCTTATATCTTTCAGGACGTCCAGCCAGTATGTCTGAATTTTAGGGCAGGACCAAACACAATGAATATATGTACCTAGTGCTGAATTACATTTAAGACAGTTAGGAGAAGTTTGAGGGTTCATTACATTTAAGACAGGTAAGAAAAGTTTGAGGGTTCATTTAATGTCTTCTACTAGGAGGAATTTGCAGTCTATGAATAATATTAAACTGTAAAAGCCTAGCTCGATTACAAGCAGATATTCGTTTTGAATGATTCCAATTGACATCCCAATTCAATTTGCCATGTTTGTGTAACATCTGGAACTGTCAGTGTAAATTGGGTCTGATTCAGTACGTTATAAAAGCAGCTAACTACCTTAGTACCTGGACTCTTAAGCAATAAATAATAAATAATAAGGAGGATCCCACAAATAAATCTCCCATCTTTTTAATTCCCTGACATGTCCAAATATTATAGCCTGTATCTGTCATACCTTGCTCAAAATCAGGGTTTTCTTGTATTGGGGAGAGCAGAGGAGTCAGTGAAGATCTATCCTCTAACTAACACATTCCAAACCAAGCTTTAACAGTATTGACAACAATAGGATCGTTGTCACAGAGGGTCTTTACAAGTTTTATGTTCTTACAGGACAAAAGGCCAAGCAGTGAGCACCTGGTATAGAATCTTTCAAGACTCAACCAGACAGAAGTGGGATCCTCTTCCATTCATCCTGCTACAAACCTCATATGTGTTGCAAGTTGGTACAATCTAAAGTTAGTTACATCCACTCCCCCTTTTGAGACAGGTAGCTGTAATTTTAAAAATTTAAGCCCTGGTTTTCTTTTATTCCATAAATTCACTCAACCAGATATTAGGTAACTTCAGGACTTTGTTTGAAAGTAACAAGGGGATCATCTGCAGGGGGTATAATATCCTAGGAAGCACATTCATCTTAATAACTGATACCCTACCAAGCAAAGATAAGGAAAGAATGAACCACCTCTGTAAATCTTTTTCTGACATCTAATAAGGGTGTATAATTAGACTTAAACATCTGGTGAAACATAGGCGTGATATAAATATCAAGATATGTAAAACCAGTCAGAGTCCATCGAAATGGGAAGGGTGCAAGAGAGTTAGTTCTTCCTCTAAGGCCACCCAGAGTCATTGCAAGAGATTTTAGAAAGTTTATCTTGTAGCCTGAAAACGCTCTAAACTGGTGAATCATTTTTGATAAATGAGGAATACTAGAAGTAGGTTCTGTTATATACAACACTATGTCATCTGCATACAGAGAAATTTTATGCTGATTTCCACCAGCATCATTTCCTGTTATTAACAGGTCTTGTCTGATAGCCACAGCCAAAGGTTCAATCACCAGGGTGAAGAGGGCAGGGCTAAAGGGACAGCCCTGTCAAGTTGAGCGGTATAGTGAGAAACTATTGGACTGGCAATTACTGGTGATAACTGATGCTAAAGGGTTGTTATACAGAAGTTTAATCCATCTCATAAATGTTTCTCCCAAATTAAATGTATGTCAAATGTGATGTAAATAGGGCCCTTTGACACAGTCAACGGCCTTCTCTGCATCCAATTATATGGCGAAGTTTTCGATGTTCTGAGTTTGACATATAGTAATAATATTTAAGAGTCTTCTGACGTTGTGGGAAGAGCTCCTGGCTTCAATAAACCCCATCTGGTCTTCTTTAATTATGGAAGGCAAAACTTTTTTCAAGGCGTATCGCTAGCATTTTAGAAAGTAACTTAAGATCCTGATTTAACAAAGCAATAGGCCTGTAACTAGAACAGTGGTCTGCACTCTTGCCTTTTTTTTAGGACAACTGTGATATCTGCTTCCCTCAGAGACTGAGGTAGAGAGGTGGATGTAAAAGAATGCTCTAACATCGCCAAGAAAGGGTCCAGTAGTATGTGGTGGAACTCTATAAAATTCACCAGTCAAGCCATCTGGCCTGGGCACTTTCTCTGATTGTAAGGTTTTAAGTGCTACAAGGGACTCGTCTCTAGTGATGGGTGCATTTAATTCAGTTTTTTGAGCCTCTGAAATATCAGGGAGAGTTAGCTGAGATGACAAAAAAGCTTCCATTTCCTCAGAGGCTGTTAGAGGCAGATCTGATTGATAAAGTTGCAAATAAAACTCTAAAAATATTATTTATATCTTTATCATCAAAATAACGAGTACCAGAAGTGTCAGTTATTGATGTAATTATTTGAGGAGCTGACCTGACTTTAGTTAAAAAGGATAAGTACTTGCTGGGTTTATTACCAAATTTGCGAAGCCGCTGTCTAGAAAAGAGAATAAGCGCTCTTTGCCTGTTGGGTTAGCAGAACATCTAGTGCAGCTTGTACAGCCTTGTTCTTTTGTAACAATAATGGATCAGACAATGAAGTTAGCATTCTCTTTATAACCTCTAATTCTTTCTCAAGTTTTGACTGCTGCTCCAGTCACTTTTATTTCTTAGAGGAAGAATAACTAATTACTAAACCCCTGATATATGTTTTAGAAGTCTCTCAAAGATGATGGCGTTTTCCGTGGATTTCAGGTTTATATCAAAAAAGATTCTAAACTCCCTGGTCATATAAGATGCAAACTACTCATCCCTTAAAAGGCGGGAATCAAACCTCCACTGTCTGCTTCCTGCAAAATGTTCAGTAGCTGTCAACTTTAAACATACTATAGTATGGTCTTTGACAACAATATTTCCATTTTCACAGGATGTTACCTGTTGGATTTAAGACTTGGGCATAAAGAAATAATCTATGCAAGTGTGACATTTGTGAGGGGGAGAATAAAATGTAAACTGTTTCTCAGCAGGGTGGAGGGATCGCCACACACCAGTAAAGCACATCTCATTGCAAATTGCAGATAGGGCATTGGCCTGGCCCGTCAGACAGGAGCTATGCAAGGGATGCCTATTGGTTAAAGGGTAGAGCAAGCGGTTAAAGTACCCCCCACTAAAGCTACAGAAGATGATATTTCTGTGAATTTTAAGGATGTTTTGGCTAAGAACTCAGGTGAATAATTTGGTGGACAATACAGATTCATAATAGTAATTTCTTCACCATGTAAAACACTCTTAATGTATCTCCCGTGTGTCTTTGATGCAGGTGGTTAAGCAAAATGGTATTCTTTTACTTATGATTACTATAACACCCCTACTGCTGGTAGTAAAAGAGGAAAAGTATACCTGATTAACCCAGTCGTGATTCAATTTAAGGTGCTCATTATCATTAAGATGCAATAACTGAAGCAAGAACTGATGTGCCCTATTTTCCTAGTTTTAGTGAGAATGTGAGCAGCAGCAGCAGCAGCAGCAGCAGCATTCGGAATCAGCTGCAGCTGTCTGATTGACGTTTTAGGCATACCTGTGATGACACTGTTGCAGTAATCAATTCAACTAAAGACAAATGCATGGATGAGTTTCTCTAGATCTTGTGGGGCTATTATTTTTTCAATCCAACAAATGTTCTTCAGGTGATAGAAGGCCGACTTTGTAATTGTCTTTTTGTGTCTTTGAATATTAAGGTTTGATCATTCCTCTTTAGGTCCAAAAATAATAACTTCACTTTTGTTTCTGTTCAACTGAAGGAAGTTATGGCACATCCATGCACTGATTTGTTCTAAGCACCTGTTCAGTGCTTGGGTGGATTCAGAGTCACCTGGTGACATTGTAATGTAGAGCTGTGTATCACCTGTGTAGTTATGGCAGCTAATCTTATTACTTGTTATAACCTGAGCAAGTGAGAGCATGTAGATATAAATAGAAGGGACCCCGGGATTTAACCTTGGGGTACCCTACATGTGACTTCTATCTGCTCTGATGAGAAGTTACCTATTGACCAAAAGAAGTCCCTGTTTTTAGGTAAGACTGGGACCAGTCAAGTACTGTACCAGAGTCAGATGTTGAGGTCCAACAGAACCAGCACTGTGGTTCTTCCACCATCTATATTTACGTAGATGTTATTGAACACTTTGACAAGGGCAGTCTCAGTACTGTGGTGAGCATGGAAACCAGACCGAAAGATGTCAACACGGTTTGTCATTGTTAAGAAACATTTAACTGTTGAAACAGTTTTTTCAATAATTTTGCTGATGAATGGAAGCTTGGAGATGCAATTAAATTAAATTCAAATAACTTGATTTGTCCCCGTGGGGAAATTTCAAGGCACAAGAGTTGTACAGACTCAAGAGTGAATAGCTCAAACAATAGAATTTATAAAATTCACACATACAAATAAATATATAAATATATCTAGGTAGTAAAAGGTGCAGAGTAATTTGTGACTGTATAGTGTGATGTCATTATGTAGCCTGAATAAAGCAGAGTCGCAAGAGTTCATAGTTGGGTTGAGAAGGTCAGCTGACCCTGGGTCAATAATGGCTGTGCGTTGACAAGAGCAGCGACCCTCAGGACAAAAGTTGCGTAGCCTGTGTCCAGACGGGAGCTAACTGATTTCATGATACAGAGGGTGATCAGGGTCCAGAATGATCTGGACAGCTTTCCTAACACACTGTTACTCAAAATTGTTGAGAGGGCTCCCATGGGGAGACCAGTGATTTTAGAAGAAGCCTTAACAATACTCTGCAGATGATTTCTTTTCTGCACAGAGATGGAAAGAAACCAGCTAATGCAGGAGAATGTTAAGATGCTCTCTACAAATGAGCTGTAGAATGTGGATAAAATTTGCTTGCTGACATTGAATTGGTTCAGCTTCCGCAGAAGATTAACCTGTAATTCCACAATAGCAATTTGTCCAGTTTGTTCATCTTTAATACTGGTTTGACAACTACTGGTTTTAAAGCCTGGGGTAAAACAGGAGGGATGAATTTACTATTTGAATCAGATCAGATGCAATGACAGGCAGAACTTTCTTAAGGTAAATTGTGGGTAGGATATCAAGACAGCAGGAGGAGGAGCTTAATTGATTTATAATTTCTTCTAGCTTTTTGTGGTTGAGTTGGTAAAATTTAGCCAATTTCTCTTTATTTGTTATGTTTGGGCATAGCATTGGTACTGGATTTGATGTTGATGTACAGACTGACTCTCTAATTTTTTAAAATTTTCTCTGTAAAGACGTTGGCAAATTCATTGCACAACCTGTTAGACTGTAGTTCAGATGTTACAGTCACAGGAGGGTTTGTCAGTCTGTCAACTATGACAAGGCATGAGCATTGTTGATGTTTGTGTTAATTATTTCCCTCAAGAATGTTTTCTTGCACGTTTTAGTCTTAACTTCGCAGCCTCTCTTTGTAGATTTCATAGTGAACCTGGAGTCAAGTTTTACACCATTTACGTTCAGCCATTTGACAATGGATTGTTTCACTTCTTACTAGTGGAGCACTTCTCCACGGAGACTTTTTCCTACCAGACATGACCTTCACTTTAATGGGAGCAATGGAATCAATGATGTGTGAAATTTTAGAATGAAAGGTATGTATAAACTCATCTACTGAGTTACAGGATAAAGGAGAGGTGGAAGAGTTAAATTGATTAAAAGTTTCAGTTGTGTTGTCCTCAAAAGAACGTTTTGTAATAACATCTCTTTGGCTAAGTGAGTCAACAGAAACTGTATTTTCAAAGATAACAGAAAAGTGGTCAGACAGGGCGACATCAATTACAGAGACCTTGGAAATATTTACACCCTTACTGATGATCAAGTCCAGCATGTGTCCTTGATTGTATGTTGCCTGTTTAGCATGTTGAGTCAAACCTATCCATCCATTCATTGTCTAACATGCTTATCCTTGCAGGGTCGCAAGGGGGGATGGTGCCTATCTCTAGCGGTCAGGCAGGGTACAACATGGATGTTGAAGTCTCCCACAATTATTAAGCAGTCATAATCAATACATATAACAGATAAAAGGTCACTAAAGTCACTGAAAGAATTGGTCACATATTTTGGGGTTTTAGATAAAGTTAGAGTCAGAGCGCAATAATGGCCTTTTACCTCAATTACCAAATTTTCAAGAGTCAAATTTGCCCAGGAAAACCATTTTACAGTTTAGTGAATCATGAAATAATGTAGCATCCCCACTCGCTAGGACGTGCTGATTCGTTTAGTTCATGTGCGTCACTGTTTTCATCCAACTATGTTTCTGTTAAAAACAGAACATCAATATTATGCTCAGTGATTAAGTCAATAACTAAGAGTGTTTTTCCTGATAATGATCTGATATTTAACAAAGCCAGTTTAGGTGACTTAACAGTAGATACTTTTTTTCAGTTTGAGGTTGCCTTAGACAGCGGACAGATGTGAAGTTTGATTTTAGACTGCTGCATTTTATTTTTTCAGTAGTGGTATTTCTGTTAGTTATTTGCACAGGATTTTACTGTATTGTGCTGTCGGGGGGCCAGATGCATTCTGAGTAAAGACAGGTTTAGGACTAATGTCTGGTCCCTTTCCATGTCAGACTTCAGATATGCAGATGAGAGGTGTTGAGGATGAAGTGTATTCCACTGTTTGAGTACTCTGTAATAAATAATCTTTTTCGTATATTGCTTGCTCACTGTTCTGCCTTGACTGATGCTCCTACTGCGACTATAGTGAAAAGACTTGGGTTCCGAATTAAATTCACATTTAGGCTGTACGCATCACCATAAATGATACATGCTAACAGCATATATGTATAAATATACACATATATTCATTAATATTGCTAGTATTTTGTAGCAAATATTGTCTGACTTAGGGAATTATTTTGAAACTACAGCCGTTGTGCTCATGCATTTTCCTGTTGGAGTGGTGTGATCTTTGAAGATTGGAACTGCTTGTTAGTCTCTTCGTTATTTTGAATCATCGTTAAGGTAGTTTCATTTTCAAACCCTGTATTGACCTCGACATTCACCTCCAGTCGATGAATCTTCATTTCTTTCGCTTTAATTCTGTGTAGAAGCTTGTCAAGGTCCTCAGTGGTGAACAGAGGCATCTTGCTCTGGTTCTGCTTGTAGGTCCGAAAATAAAGTAAAAAATCCCACAGTTCTTGAATTTGAGGTAATCCAGTTGTGAGGGTAGAAAGTGTAAAAGTAACTATAAAAACTGGGTATATTAAATAACTTTTGAAAAGCAAAACTATCAGTAAGGACGAGAGAGAGCACGATAAGCTGTTCCTCCTTCCACTGTCATCTGCGAGAGAAAGCAGTAATTTTTTTGGATTTGCTATCACAAACACACTTTAGAGACAGTGATCTATTTACTGTAGCTTGATGCCTGATTATTATTATTGCAAAACCATAAAGACTGGTGTTAAACTTAAATGTGTGACAATCCAGTACTTGCATCATCAGATACATTGTGCAAATGAAATAAATTCCATTTTTCATTTACCTAATATCCAGAAGATTTGAACTGATGAACAGCCCTTGAAACCATAAATATAATCATTAATAAGGAACATGAAGAAACTGGGAGCAGACATTGGTACAAGCTAATCCCACTCAATATTTATTCACAATTTTTTTCTAATGAGTCATATACGTTTGACAAGCACCATCAAAAGGATTAATTGCAAGTTAATGTTTGCCACTGTAAACTAATACCTATAAACCCACATTGGTGCAAGCAAGAGACATTCTCCCTTTTTTCCATATGCTGCAGAGATTAAGTATCTCAGGGGGAAAAAAAGAAATTCTGATTATGCTACATACTGTAGCAGCAAAAGAAGCAATGGTAACATTTATTATTAAATGTTTTATTATTTTCAAAACTTTCCATTTACAAATCAGAGTTGTAAGGGTAACAGTTGCAGGAAATGATAAACTTTAAAAAAAAATTATTTATCTTTTTTTCTTTTTAGTCTGAAATCTTTTATTAAGAAATTAGATGAATATGACATTTCAATTTAAACTAAGTGATTATATGGGAACATTTCCAATCTAACATTAGTAATGATCATATACTCTTGATCTACTTGCTCTTTGTGTAATTTGGACATGACATATGGACCAATTTCAATATATAATTCCAGGCTAAAAAAGGACAATGACTGGCCTATACAGCAAAATGATCTTCCTGCTGAGGACATTCTACTACTCTTGGGAAGCTCTTTCAATGTATGATAGGTTCAGCTGGGGGTAATTGGAGTTATGCTTAAAAAAAAAAAAAAAAAAAAAAAAAAAAAAAACAACAAGTAGTTCTATGCTCTGAAGGCACTAGTGTATAAAAGCTGATGTTATAATATGTGTATCATCTAACTGACTGTAGCAAATAACAATTGGTCTCATTATCTGTATGCCAATGGCCAGTATGCTTAGCAGAAGCATGATCACAATGACTGTCTTGCCAATCTGATTAAAAAAACACCAAAATCAAAAGAATAAAAAACAAACAAAGCAAAAAAAAAAACCCAAACAGATTCACTCCACCTGTGCAGTTTGTCTGAGCCATAAATGTGTGTGTATCTCATTGACTCTTATGAGCTGCAATAAAGCATTTGTTGAATGAGAAGCCACAGAGCTGTGTTTTATTCAATTAAACTCCCGGGGGTGGTGCAATGGCAAATAAACTGAAGCGTAACAAACTCCCACCACCACACATCACTTTACTAATCAGACAGCAGCAATGAGACACACATGCTGCACATGAACTACAATGCACAGCCATGACCAAGTAGAATGAAAAGGTCAGTCAGAAACCATATCCTCCATGGAGATTTCTTTAAAAAACAGATTAGCATTAAGCTGAACCTTGAATGTATATTTAAACTCACATCATCAAAAGTGGAAATGAGAAAAGAGATCTATATTTATTTCAGTACTGACAGGCTTTACAGCCTTGCCATTTAACAGTTTCACTCCTGTGGTGCATGTTTAGAGCTCATAAGAAGCTAAAAACATCACAGACATACATTCACAGGATGATTAAACTGCTGTGAAAGCTGTGTAATTGTCAGACTATCCTGAGTGATAAAAGCCTCATTCACATGAGAGGCTCCATTAACCTCCAAATCAGTTGCCACGCTATTACATCCTCTTTACACACACAGCTACATTACCCTCTGTGCTGTTTCAGTGAATGGTGCCTCATACTATGGACCTGGATGAAGCTTTTTTACACCAACTCAGGTATAGTGTATTCAGTAGCTGATTAGGATTATCATGTTAACGGTGGATGGGTTGTGCTGGAAAACTCAAAATTCACACTTCAATCTAATCTACTTGTAACATGTCATGTTTGTCTCACGGGAAAAAAATCGATTAAGAACGGAATTATAAACAGATTAAGTTAAGCCTATATTCCAATCTCAGGGTATACCATATTTCTAAACCACTAATGTTTTTTTGTGTTGTACACAAAAGTCCTGTCTCCCTGTAGCCCAGAAAATAGACTTTAAAATACTTCTGATAGTTTATAAATCGCTGAACGGCTTAGCACCAAATTACATCAAAGACCTGCTGTTGTATCATCCTTCCAGACCACTCAGGTCTTCTGCTTCTGTTCTGCTCTGTCTCCCCAGAACCAGAACCAATGATGGAGAAACAGCATCCAGCTTCTATGCTCCACAAATCTGGAACAAACTTCCAGAAAACTGCAAAACAGCTATAAAACAAGCTATGCGAGTTACTGTATCAATCTGTAAATTAAACTGCCAATCTTAGGAATGCCATCTGGACAGATAAGCCAGCTACTAAACTAACTAACATAATTTTGTTTAGCTCCCAATCTTGCTTTACAAAGAGCAAAAGGAAGATAAATGTTATGCACAACAGACCACATTTTTATAAAATCTCCCACCAGTATGCACATCTCTCTGTGCACATCAAAAGAAAAAAAGTCTTGAAGATTGAAGGCTAGCTTTATAGTATTGTAGTTTTTTATTATCTTTTATCTCTGTTCTTGACATTAAATTATTATTTTAAGCTTGATTTTAAAAAAAGTATTTTTAATTCTGATTATGAGTTACAGCCTTACGATTACATAAAACCGCTCACTGTCAGTATATTCACCTGTTTTCTCAATCTCTTTATGAGCATTTGTGTGTAAAAATAACTAGAAATTAATATCTTAAATAGCTCATTCAGAGTGTTTTATTATTATTATTATTATTATTATTATTATTATTGCTGCTGTTGTTATTATTATATTATTCATCATTTTGCAATATGTGATAATATAAGTAATAATAAAAGTAGTGCCATTGGTGTTTTTAAATATAAGCAATTAGGTCATGTTATAATAACAATGACTCAAAACAGAATGTATTATGGCTGTGCCAAAACTTAAACTTTAGAAAACATTGTAATTTCCTGAAAGTACTGTTAACTTTAAGGGATATTTAGCAATGACTGTAACTCCTGTGCTTCCCTTAGCAGTGCCAGATTTAACACAACATATGTGTGGGTGGGTGTGCATACTTCAAGTGTGTTTGCTGCACAGTGACAGTAGTGGGAGGAAGGGAGTCACACACCATCTCATCTTCCTCGAGCTTCTGTCCCTTAGGTTGGCTGGTTGCATAACGGATGCTGAGACATTAAGTGAGCCAACTTCATGGAGGTACATAGCACAAAACTGTAGTCACTCAGTACCTGATTCTATGAGTGAATGCCACATGTCAGTCTCTTTAAAACAAGTTTTTACCTTAAATTTTAGTAGTATAGACTTGATTTTATTGTAGACCCAATCTTTGACTTCTCATGAAAATCATACTCAATAAAACCAAGGCAGTTTCAAGATGTGCTTTTTAGATAAATAAAGTTAGCCGTACATATGTACATCTCAAAAAGGTCTGGATATTGTGGAAAAAGTTCAGTATTCTTTGTTAATCATTTCAGAAACTGAAACTCAGATCTTACATAGATTTATTACACATACAGTGAAATATTCCAAGCCATTGTAACATTTAAATTCTAATATTCTATTCTTTTGAGAAAATTAGGTTGAGGTGTAATGGAAGGCCACGTTGCTTTGATAGCAGCAACACTTCTAGTTGAAAATACCCCACAGATTCTCTATAGCCAAACAAGCACAGTAACACCGTGGTCACTGAACCAGCTTCTGGTACCTTTGGGAATATGGGTAGGTTGTCAAGTCCTCCAGGAAAATTAAACCAGCATCTCTATAAAGGTTGTCAACAGAAGGAAGCATGAAGTTCTCAAAAAATTCCTGGTAGATCACCAGTGTTGCCAGAGTTACCTTTAAAAAATCAGAATACTGATTAATCCTTCAAAAAGTAACTTAGTTACTTTACTGATTACTTGATTTCAAAAGTAACTAAGTTAGATTAAAAGTTACTTATTAGTCACACTCAGCATCCAACCTAAAAATGACAACCGGTCTTGCCACTACTCACTTTATTTGATGTGCATTTTTAACAGTAACCGGTGATGGGACTTATGGCTCTTTGAAGGGAACTGAATCTTCAGGATCTGTTCACTTCAGTTCAAGGGAACTGAATCTTCATGATCCATTCACTTCAAAGAGCCTTTCAAATGACCCATTTTTTGAAAATGTACATTTTTCTAAGAATAAGCCAGTTTATCCATAATGTAGAGAAATCAGTTTTTATGAGTGAAAGTCACAAAAAAACATAGAATCATCTGTATAAAGTAAAATTAATATTTATTCAAAAGGTGCAAAACAGAACTACAGTATGTATAAAAATATGTATATACTGTATTTTAATCAAATATAAATTTCAAAATATAAATGTGTGTTATAAAAGTGTTGAATGAATTAAAAACATTTTAGTGCTTACAACACAACACAAGTTTGCCGCCGTGATGAAAACAGTGAGAAATGAGCATGCACTCTATGTGCTCATACCTCCACCCCTTTTCTTTCTTGTTTTGTATTTATTTGCTGATTAAATAATATAATTTTGAATAAAATAAAATAAAATAATAATAGCTGTTGCAGTCTGTTCAGAGCACTATAAGCAACCAAAGTTGTAAAAGACAAAGAACGACTTGAGTTCTATTATTCAGGGTCTAGTTTTTAATAGCTAGGATCAAATTGGAATGTAAAAAGGTCAAATACACATTTTCTGATATGGAAAGCTTCCGATGACCATTAAAAGAACATTTCAAGCAAAAAAAAAAGCAGTTTTGGTGTAACAGGCACACACTCTTATAGACTGAATGCTGAGAACAAACGCACTGTCGAATAAACCCCGACAAGAAAAAGAAAAAGACCAAACAAAAACCAGACAACAGTAAAGATCTAGATGTCTTTTTGTGTTCTACAGAGATCTCAGAGAAAAAAACAGAAGCATGTGGGGAAAAGACTGTCTTTACTTTCTCCTACTGAACAGTAATAACTGATCAGGATGCCAGCTTTACATTATTTTGGCCTTGCTTTGCTGTCTGAAGTTGAAAAACAAGGTAGAATCCTTTCGTTGTGTTTTTTTAATTCACAAAGATCACAATGAGCCAAATCAATCCTATTTCAGACTAGTATGCACTCTAACAAGTTTTGTTTTTTTTTTTTTTTTTACAATGGTGTTATGTCACCAAACTGTAGGGGGAGCCCAACAGCATCCATCCATCCAGCCATCCATCCATCCATCCAGCCATCCAGCCATCCATCCAGCCATCCATCCATCCATCCATCAAAGCCACTAGACAGATTTAGTGTAAATTTAAGCTTATCTTTTGTCCCAATAAAGATCTTCTATTTTCTTTCTATCATTTGTAAATTACAAGGTAATTCATAAATGGAAGTGTACTAAAAGCTGGGCACAAGGTAGAAAAAAATATACCAAAAAGAAAAAAAAAACATGACTGAGAAAATCCGCTCAGCCATGGTATGTAGGCCTAGTGATATTTCAACAAGATCAGGTTCTAAAAATATGAACATCACATCAGAGGCCCCACAAAGGTGCTAATCTTGTCAGTGCTATGATCACCATGATTATAGTGACACTCTCTCAATCACTAGGGCTGTAATAACACATTACCTCTTCAGTCAAATTCCATGGCTTCTCTTCCTCAATTCACCCTCATCTTTTTCAAACTGATAGACTAAATCCCAGACAACCGTACACACAAGCTTCATGAGGCTCAGTGCAGCATCGCTGGCTGCAGACTAGAGCAGAGGTTGGCCGCACCCTGCTATTATCCCCAGAGACTTGTTCAGTTTAAAGGCAGCGCTGTGGCGTGCTGACTGACGGCTCAATGGAGGGCCTGCTGGGAGTTTACTAGCAGGTGAGGAGACTGACAAGCAAAAGGGAGAACACACACTGAGGGACGTACAGTAAAGCAACACTCATAGACACACACCAGCAGATACACAAATGATGTCAGTCAGCTGTGAGTTAAACAGGCATGGAATAAAATCCTCAGATGCACAGGATAGCACACATGCAGTACAAACAGGAATGTAGATACACATATAGAGGCACACGTAAAGACTGAGTGTGGTAATAAGGCAGCGATACTCTCCAGGGATAAAGCCAATGGCCACAAAGAGCGGAGAGCAAAAGCATCTGGCTGCTGAAATGCTTCCCCTCCTAGCACTGTAATTTCCTCCCAGAAGCACACCTGAGCTGTTCATGCATATATGGGGTGTCTATGTGTGTGAAGTTTGCGTTTGCTTGTCTCTTGTGTACAGATGTAGGAGTTGTTTTCTTTTCTTTGGCCTACTAGAGTATGTCTTTATGTATTTTGATTCAGAAATACAACAATGCATACAGCTAATTCAAAGTGGTTCCCCAATGAATCATGTGCCCTCTAATTTCTAACATAGCATACATGAAACACGAGATAGTTGTCAGAGCAAGAACTGTATTTCATTTTTGGCATGAAGTTGAGCTTGTTCCCAGTGCAGGGTGAACTTTGACTCACAATCCGGACAATGATGATCATGGAATGGATCTCAAAGCGAGGTAGAGGAGAGGAGGGTGGTTAAGAAGCCTGGGGTCTTATCTTTGCTATTAGCAAATGATGTGGTTTTGTTGGATTCTTCAAGCTCCACCTTTAAAAGTGTTTTGTATTTTTTTTTCACTACAAAACAAATATAAATTAACAGAAAAAAATAGAATTAATACATATGCTTCCCCTAGAGTTAACTGGAGAGTCTGAAAAGAGAGATGTCTGACTTTTCAACCTGTTACCCCTGCAACCTGATATCAGTTAAGTAGAAGCCAGGGGATGAATGGAGGGATGTTGGTCAAAATGCTGTTTTAGATCATCACTTTGAACAACTTTCTGAAAATGTCTGCATTTCCAAATTCTAGATTTTGGTGCAAAGCCTAAAGACAAAGTTGGTTGTTTAACTTTAGAGCAAATAAAAATACTGTAAATGAATTGTGTTGTATTGCTTCAGGGAATCACAGCAGATATTGACATGGTGCATCTGACAATTGAAGCAGGATGAGAAATCATCTGATAGCCATTATTTTATGAAAGCAATGTTCTGTATCTGCTGAACAGAAATTACAATAAACATTCAGTCTGTTACACAACTGACAGAGATTATGGAAGTTACAAATGAATGATAATAAATTAGTGTAAATCTTGCGCATGGCATTACAATTACACTTAAGCAAAGACAGCTGAAGAATGTTTATATTTACGTTTTTATGATGGTTACCAGAAATGCGCATTTCTTTACCACTCTTGAGTGCAACTCTCAGAGGCTACCCAAACTTTATATTTATTATCATCTTTATCCAGGAAAATTTTGAAGGACTTATACTCTAGCCATATCAACCTTTCTAGGCAAGTATAATCTCCTTAGCAGGAAGCTTTACACCAGAATTTCAGAAGTCACAACAGACCCACATTAGAAGAAACAAATTTCTGCTATTTTTCACTTATTTTTTCCTTCAGAGTCCTCAAGCAGGTAATATTTTTAGTTAAATCCACAATCTTAATTTCCATCTCATTTCTTAATCCAGGTGATTTTGATAAATCTTTCTCTCAACACCAGTGAACTCCTGAGTTGCTGTTTTTGACCAGATCCAGCACTAGCTGCTTAGAAATCTGAAACATTCACAAACACCATGTTTTTCAAAATAGTTTTAAATTA
This sequence comes from Anableps anableps, assembly GCA_014839685.1. Taxonomy (NCBI): domain Eukaryota; kingdom Metazoa; phylum Chordata; class Actinopteri; order Cyprinodontiformes; family Anablepidae; genus Anableps; species Anableps anableps. The sequence continues at coordinate 17,659,749 of CM026074.1, forward strand.
AGATGTTGATTTTTAGCTACTTCTTTGCATCGATGTTGAAGGAAATACACTGAACAAAAATATAAACACAACACTTTTGTTTTTGCTCCCATTTTTCATGAGCTGAACTCAAAGTTCGAAAACATTTTCTATATGCAGAAAATAACCATTTCTCTCAAATATTGTTCACAAATCTGTCCAAATTTGTGATAGTGAGCACTTTGCAGAGATAATCCATTCCGCCTCGCAGGCATGGCATATCAAGATGCTGATTAGACAGCATGATTATTGCACAGGTGTGCCTTAGGTTGGTGACACTTAAAGGCTACTCTGAAATGTGCTGTTTTGTTTTACGGGGGGATCAGAAAACCAGTCGGTATCTGGTGTGGCGACCATTGCCTTATGCAGTGCAACACATTTCCTTCCCATAGAGTTGATCAGGTTGTTGATTGTAGCCTGTGGAATGTTGGTCCTCTTCTCTTCAATGGCTGTGCAAAGCGGATGGACACTGGCAGGAACTGGGACACGCTGCTGTATACGCCGATCCAGAGCATCCCAAATGTGCTTAATAGGTGACATGTCCAGTGAGTATGCTGGTCATGCAAGAACTGGGATGTTTTCAGCTTCCAGGAATTGGGTACAGATCCTTGCACCATGGGGCCGTGCATTATCATGCTGCAACATGAGGTGATGGTCATGGATGAATGGCACAACAATGGACATCAGGATCTCCTCATGGTATCTCTGTGAATTCAAAATGTCATCAATGAAATGCACCTGTTGTTATGATTCATGTTTGGTCCTGCCCATGCTGTAATTAGTTTTCATTCTACTCACCTGTGTCACCTGATTGCTGATCTGTGCCACCTGGGCCCTGCTCTACTTAACTCCTCTCAGCCCCTGCCTCCCTGCCAGATTATCGACAGCCACGAGCCAGTAGAAATCCAGCGTTTCATGCCTTGCCTTCTTGTGTTTCTTCGACCCATTTCCGTCCACGGATCTTCCCCTCCTGCCAAGCCCGTTACGGATTCCTTTGGTTCTGGATTTCTGGACCCTGACTCAAGCTCCTCTTCACGACCACCGAGTATTGCCTGACCCTCTAGTTAAGTTTGCTCTCTCTGCCTCTCCGTGTATAACCTCTGCCTGATTATCGTCTAGCCCCTGGTACTGCGTTGGATTCCCTTGTGGAGACCTTCATCGATTCTTCCTGAGCTGCTACCAGTTCCTGATTCTAAATAAACTTGTTTTTCCTTTACGTACTTCTGTGTGTGGTTGAATTTCCGGGTCCTCCCAGTGAGTCCTTACACCTGTCTTTGATGTTCATGACACATGCCTGCCCATACTATAACCCCGCCGCCACCATGGGCCACTCGATCCACTCGATCCACAATGTTGACGTCATCAAACCATTCACCCACATAATGCCACACACGCTATCTGCCGTCTTCCCTGAACAGTGAAACCTGGATTCATCCGTGAAGAGCACACCTCTCCAATGTGCCAGATGCCATCGAATGTGAGCATTTGCCCACTCAAGTCGGTTACAACAATGAACTGCAATCAGGTCGAGACCCCAATGAGGATTATGAGCATGCAGATGAGCTTCCCTGAGATGGTTTCTGACAGTTTGTGCAGAAATTCTTTGGTTGTGCAAACTGACTGTTTCAGCAGCTGTCCAGGTGGCTGGTCTCAGACGATCTTGGAAGTGAACATGCTGGATGTAGAGGTCCTGGGCTGGTGTGGTTACACATGGTCTGTGATTGTGAGGCGGGTTGGATGTACTGCCAAATTCTCTGAAACGCCTTTGGAGATGGCTTATGGTACAGGAATGAACATTCAATTCACAGGCAACAGCTCTGGTCAACATCCCTACAGTCAGCATGCCAATTACACACTCCCTCAAAACTTGCGACATCTGTGGCATTGTGCTGTGTGATAAAACAGCACATTTCAGAATGGTATTTTATTGTCGCCAGCCTAAGGCACACCTGTGCAATAATCATGCTGTCCAATGAGCATCTTGATATGTCACACCTGTGAGGTGGGATGGATTATTTCTGCAAAGGAGAAGTGCTCGCTATCACAGATTTGGATAGATTTGTGAACAATATTTGAGAGAAGGTTATTTTGAGTATATAGAAAATGTTTTAGAACTATGAGTTCAGCTCATGAAAAATGGGAGCAAAACCAAAACTGTTGTGTTAATATTTTTGTTCAGTGTAGTATGAGCTATTAAATAAATCCATCTCCATCTTTACAAACCCTATGTCTCAGATTGTGGAAAACCAGACTGGTTATTTTATAGAACCAGTTAAAGCTGCAGTATGTAACTTTTAGAAAAAAGATCTTTTTTACATATTTGTTAAAACTGTCACCGTATCATGACAGAATGTTATGAAACAGATAATCTATGAAAAGATCGATCTCCTCCATGTAATCGTAAGGCTGGATAATAAGCCATGGTGTTTGCAGCTGGTCCCTTGCTCTGACCTGTTAAGGCCGGTATAAAGCTAGATTTATTTATTACAATTTAATTTTATGTTTGTTGAACATTACTATATAAACCTTTATATTTGAGCAAACTTAATTTATTTAGTATTTAAACTTTATTTAGTATTTAGTAATATAAATCACTTGCTCTGTGAAAAGGGAACATTAAGGTATGACAAAGAGTCTATTGCATCATTATTCGAGAAAAGTGGGGTTAAAAATATTTATGGCTCTGGCCCTAAGGAAATATCACAATCCTTAGTAGTACCTTAATAATTGAAGAAAGGCTTAGTGGATTCACAAAGTAGGCATCATAAATTGGCAACATTTCTTTTTGGCTCAGTTCTTTTTTTATCCCAATAGACCAATACAGAGATCCAGTTTTTAATCTCCAACTCATGACCAAGACACTGAGATACTTGAACATTTCCACTCAAATGAAACTCTTTTAACAGCTAAGATCACAGCACTACAAACCTTATTGGTATTAGCTTGTCTGGCTCTGATTAAGTGACCAGCTGGTTGGAAACTCAAAAATCCAATCTTTTGCAAGTCAATGAACCCACTAATGCTATCAGACTCACACTGATAATGACACTCTTTGGTGTGAAAGTTATTATTGTAGGAATAAGACTCAAAACTAGCTATTTTCAGTTTCAATGAGGTGCTTAGAAAATAAAGTCACAGGATAGCAGAAGCAGAAGATGCCATTTGAAAGTAAACTGTATTTTCTACAGAAAAATATTGACTGTAAATCCAGGACGCAACAACACAGAACTTTCATTCATTGTTTCATTCATTCTTTTGTTTTTTTTTGTTCCAGACTTTTTTTAGGTTTGAAAACAGGCCGTCTGCCGCAGAGCATCAGTTCATGCCTACCTCAGGTATGACCTGAGAGATCTAACAGAGCAACAATGATGAAAGTATTAGTTATTTTTTCCCTTGGACTTCAAACTTTTGTGTGTTATGTTTCAGGATTCTGGATTTTGAACCTTTTTGGAAATTTAAGAGTTGAGCTAAGGGTCTGCTTTCTCTAGAGAATACACGCAGAGACTGATGTTTACAGTTAGTAATCCTAACCACTTTAATCATGCTTAATGCTAAATCCTTATTAATTCTCAACCCTATTGCTAATATAAAATTATAAAGCTTGTCTTTTTAAAGTTAATAGAGAAATCCTGTTTTGCAGCGGCCACCCTCTCACACACCATGAAACGTCGCCACTACTCCAAACAAAAATAATTCATGGTAGCTCACAACAGCACTGTAAAGAACTATTCAATGTAGCATAAAATGGACAGCAATTTTGTGCTGCAGCCTATTGTGTTCAGCTGTTTAAAATTGAGATAATTGATGCCATGAAACTAAAATACAAATCAAAATTCCCACATGAAAAAGATTCTGCTCAAAATAATATTCACACAATCTCTATAAAAAGTACAAAAAGCTGCCCTATGGCTGAGAAATTGAGACATTTTAAAGTTTCAATACCCTGGACCGGAAACACACAGACATAGGATGCCAAGTTCTATCAGACAAACACTAACTCCACTCTCTCTGTTATGATTGTGATATAAAAATGAGCAAGACGAAAATCAGCTTGGGCCAAGAAAAGTATCTATAAACAGTAAAGCCACAGAAAAACCAGAAAGAGGAAAAGAAAACTGAAGTAAAAAATGGGAACAATGATCAAAACTGCAAAGAAAATGAGATAAAATAAAGTTGTTACAGATGAGAAGAGACAGACTGAATGATGGAGCTCTGTCATCTCTGAAAAAAAGTCAATCTTTCATTTTCTATTGCTGCAGCGATTAATTGATGAATGTACCACATTAATAATAAGGCTCGCTTTCACCATTTACAGCATTGATTCACACCTCCCCAGCTTACCGTGTAAGAAAGCAATCAATCTTACTCCTAATTCCTTCTGTTCTTTTTCAGATCCCGTAATACCTTGCTAAATATAACTTCCTTCCCTCTGTCTTTGTCGAGCAAATAAGTCAGGCTGCGGATAAAGCTGGGCTAACATAGGAAATTAGCAGAAATGATTGATATTAATTAATTAATTATGTTAATGTCCCAGATTGATTGTGAGGAGTGATTACCTGAGAAATAAAAGGCAAAGGAGAGTAATAATAATACATTTAGTTTGGTGTTAACTAGAAGTAGAGCTCTGCATAAACTCTGGAGAATCTGCAAGGTGCTTTCCTATATGTTTGATGTTACAACAACATGATGCAACAGCTGGAAGGTAAACTTTGTGTTTACATAATGTTTCTAAAATAGCAAAGACAAAAAGCAAAAAAAGTGATGAGAAGCAGAGAGACATCCACATGAAATACCACTGGGAGAAGCACATGCCTGCCTGCTAGTCTGTCAGTCTGTCTGTCTGTCTGCTTAGCCTTGAAAATCCCAGCTCTCAGAGCCAGACGACCACAGAACTGATGCCCACGCTGTATGTGCATGTGCACACAGATGCGTGCACATGCGAACACACAAACACACACCGGCCTGTTCTATCCTACGCTATTGATCCGCACCCCACTCTTCATTAGAAAGACAGATTCAAAGGCAACAAGGAGCAGTGAGACGCTCTGAGAGAGTGTGTGCTTCCTTTGTCTCCACACATGTAGCATGTGTATGTGTGTGCTCCAAAGTGTAAATTCACAGTCAAGGGAGTTGTGTAAGCTTTTTGGTTACATCCTTTACATGCCTGTGTTCTCAATAAACTTTTTCCTGTTCTCCCCAGTGTGTACATGTGCTCAGGCTGCAGAGATATGGCTGTAAGTGGATGCATTGCCAGGTATTAGTAACATTGGGAGCAGATTTATGTTACTCAAATGCAGTCTGTCCTTGCTGGGTGTTCCTATGGAAACTCTCTCACTCTCAGTATATTATTAGACATTCTCGAGTCAACTGCTCAGAATAGGAAGACACAGATCTCATCTGTTGCAATGCACTCATTATAATGAGCTTCGAGTCACACCTGTACAATATGGTCTTATACTTTCCCCCTTAGTGATTAGTTGTAGTCCTCCTACAGAAAAATTACAATGTTACTCTGAATCATGTAAGGACTTTAGTTTTCTGAACTAGAGTTTTGGGGTCCTATCACAAGAAACTGCCTAGCATGAGCAGCAGGAGAAGAAGAAAGCATGGGAGGAGTGCAGCAGGACTGAGAGAAAAGGTGAACAACAAGAAACTACAACATGCTGATGTGGTTAAACCAACACTGAGTGAGGATTTCAAGATGTCAGATCACCTATATGTTAATAAGTCACACATATAGGAGACACCAGTTCCTCTCTTTGGTTAATTTCCTCTCTATAGTTGGCTGGATAGTCCATTTCCATTCCCACTAAACAAACCATAACAGGGTTCACATGCAAGAAAACTGAGATTTGCATTATCAGGTAGAACCGATAATAATGTCACTTAATATTAAGGTCACTTAATAATGTGGGTTCAGCTTTCACACTTGCAAAAAAGAAGAGGACTATCTGAGAAAACTAAAGCTTTGTTTACACAAGAAACGTTTCAATTGTTAATTCGGGAAAGTTCAATGTTTCGATGACACTGCATCACTGTTTAGACGAAACTGCTCTTAACTTCCACCTCATCCTGCAGCCATGCGTTCTGCGCATGTGCGCTTTCACACCTGTGGAGTACTTCACACCTCCGCGGTGGGTGTTCCCGAAAAGTTCCACTCTGAGACCTGATTTCAAAAAGTGCTGGTGTCAGAGACTCCAATCACCGGTGACATGTAAACAAACAGCTAAATTGCAACAAAAATATTACAGTTTCACTGAGAACCAGCTCTGTGTAAATGGGGCGGAACTCTGTTTTCTTTTGCAGGGGCATGAAAACCAGAATGGATATGAACACATAAACGGTATCCTGAAGGAAAACCTCTTAGCTCAGACGTCTCCAAAACTAGTACTCATGACCCACTGTCCTGCATGTTTTATGTGTTTCACTGCTGCTGCACATCTGACTTAAACAAATGAATGAATAAGAGGCTTCTGTAGCATTTAATGGCATGCTATGCAGATAATGCAATAATTTGCTTCAGTTGTCCTGGAGCAGAGAAACGTAAAACATGCAGGGCAGTGAACCCTGAGGACCAGGGTTGGGGTCCACTGTGTCAATTACTACAGTGGACTTGAGACTGGGCTTCCAGCATGACCATTACCCTAAACATACAATCTGAGCTATAATGGAATGGTTGAGATTAATGCATACTCGAGTGTTAGAACTGTGCAGTCAAAGTCTAGACCTAAATCCAATAGGAAATGTAGAGTAAGGGTTTAACAATAATGATCAGAAACACTAGACCAGAGGTGGCCAACTCCAATCCTTGAGGACTCCTCATGCACTCACGTTCTACAGAGTCCTGCTAATGATGTAATTATGGGATTCAGGTGTGTTGACAGAGAGACACATCTAAAACTTTCAGAAGGCTGTCCCTGGAGGACTGGAGTTTGATGCCTGTGGTCTAAACAAATCTAACTCATCTTGAGCTATTTTACAAAGATGTGCAAAGCTGGAAAAGACCTATTCCAAAAGTTTTGCAGCTGAATGGGAAGGTGGTTCAACAAAGTAATGATTCAGGGAAGCTGAATATATAAGCACAACACGTTTAAACATTTTGTTTTGCAAAAATTATTGAAAACAATGAATCATGTTTGTGTTAACCTTTCACGAGTTGAGTTGGCTTTTTAACTGAATCACAGTTTATACTCAAAGCAACACAGTTGTCTTAAAAATAGCTAAGCAAATAAAATTATTATATTTAGAACATATATTTATATTTAGAAGTGAAAATATTAATGAGTAAAACTTTTTTTCTATAATCTGTATTTGGTCAAAATTTGCAACAATACAGTGGGACTCTGCTTCTTCCACATGGTGTAAGGTCAAGGACAGACAAAAATATGAAAATTGTGCTGAAGAGTGCATGAAGAGCTTTTAGTCAAGGATGTATAAAAGTGGAGGATAACATCATGGGAATCACAGACTAACCTCTGGAGTGGTAATCCATCGCTGGGCTGCTGATGGGCATTTTCTTAACAGCTGATGAGCGATAGATGATGTGTGTCCTCCCTCCTCCTCCATCCTCCTCTTTTTCTGTTACTCCATCGCCCCTTTCCACTGGTTCAATAAAAAACTCCTCTTTCTCTGTCCTGATCATACCAGCCTGAAAGAAAAAAAAAAAGGATAATATGATGATAAAGTGAACGCTGAAATGTGACAAAAATGTCAGCAGGTCATGTACTATGTTTGACTCTCTTCTTACACCTTTCACCTATCCAACCCTTTACAGACAGAAATAGCTCTTTGGTGCCTTGTTTGGGCCATGCTAGAAAGTAAGAGAAAAGTATGAATGGAGGGGATGTCTTCTGGGTCCCCTGAGGAGGTTCAGAATAACACCGGGCATGTGCAATGACCAGCACACAAGAAAACGATGAGACTATTGGACTTCCATCTTCAGCTAACACATCTTGTCAGGTAATTCCTCTTTTTTCCTTTTCACAGACACATCAGTTGCGTACAAACTCACAGGAAGTTGGTGAAAGAGAGGCAACATAAAGAAGGAGCAGACAAGAAAGAAAAAAGAAGTGTGCAATGTGCATACAGAACACAAGCGCAAAAAAGGAATAGCTTGCACAAATATGGGGAAAGCATACTCTGGGAAAATTGCCCGTCACTCTGTCTTATTCCATCTGTCTGTTTAAGACAACTGGTAATTACCAAGGCAACGCACTGCTGTAGAGGAAAGCCATGGGGGAGAGCACACTGAGGATTGAGAGGCTTTTGAAAGGAAGAGAGCAAAAAAGAGAGACTAATAAATGAAAAATGAGAAAACATCAATATGATCAGCACTTGCTTGTCTGCTTCTGCTTTGGCATGTAAAAAAGAGATGATGAGCAAGTTAAAGAGAACAAAATCAGATGTGTCAAGACAATGCAGGATGCTTTACAGAGGAATGTGCATCATAAAGCTGTGTGTGCTTACCGCTGCATAGCACTGAATAGCAACATATGGCCCATACAAACCCACTTCAAATAAATTTAAATATTATAAAGTAAATGAAATTTAGAAGTGAAGAATGACTTACTGAAGGCAAAAAACAGCAAAAGCACAATTTACATAAAACAGAAGTAGAATGGCCTTTTATATCCAAATGACAAATAACAACTACTTCAAACCCAATAAAGCAATACAAGATATTGAATGGAAAATGATCTTGCTTGCTTTGAAGGGTAATAACTTCTAGAATCTAGAAATGTGAACTGTCATATTACTATGCCTTCAAAAGACCATAATACAAAAACAGTGCCACATGGGTCTGTGGTTGAGAAAGTGCACTATACAGAGACTGCAGTCCTCAACGCAGTTGTTCCTGGTTCATTTCCCAGGCCATTTGCTGCATGTCTTCTCCTTGTCTCTACCCGCCTTCCTGTCAACCTCCTATTAAATAAAGACCACTGGTGCCATGAAAAACCTTTTAAAAAAATTACTTAAACAGAACCTGCCTGACAACATGCAGTAGGCTAACAGATCTTGAAAAGCAATACATCAATTCCCAGTCTAAAAATATTTAGTAATAAATGAGACCATTAATCGGAAAAGGGTTGCAAAGATATTGCTTAGGCTTTGGGACTCGAGTGAACAACAGTGAGAAAAATTTTCCACAAATGGAGAAAACATGGAACAGTGGTGAACCTTCTTAACAGTGGTTGATTGACCAATATTACTTCACACTACAGGCTCACATATCCAGCTGGGCTCACAGACATTCATTCACATTTGCAGAATTTAAACTACAACCTTCCAATTCCAGCTTTTCAAACTGCTCCGAATTGATAAACAGACAACAAAAACAAATGGAGATTTTTACATGGCCTATTCAAATCAAATCCAATTGAGATTTTGTTGTGTGAAGATAAACAGGCCATTCATGCTTGAAAACTCTTCAATGCTTTCTGAATTAAAACAATTTAGCACAGTGGTTCCCAACCTTGGTCCTCAGGGCCCACAGTCCTGCATGTTTTCGATGTTTCCGCCCTCCATCACAACTGATTCAAATGATAGCGTTACCTCCTTAGCATTCCTTCAGTTGCTGCAGAAGCCTGTTAATAACCCATACATTTAAGCCAGGTGTGTACTAGCAGTGAAATGCCTATAACATGTAGGACAGTGGGACTTGAGGATGAGTGTTGGAGACCTCTGATTTGGCAAATAATGCTTTCTGACTGCAGTGTATGCAATTTGAACATGTTGTAGGGATCAAGTAAACAGCACTCGACTGCTTTAAATCCTATTTGTCTGATAGTTTGTTCATGTAAAGATATTAACTAACCTAAGCTATACTAACCCTAACCCTCTTCATCACAATCCAGGGTTACTGCTGGAGTGCAACAGGGTTTACAGGAATCGTCAAACATCATGGGATAAATTTCCATTCTTATGCTGATAATACTCAGCTATATACTGAGCTATATACTCAGTTAAATATACTACAGGCATGTCTTGAAGACATAAAACCTGGAAACTCTAAATTTTCTGCTTTTAGATTCCGGCAAGATAGATGTTTTTGACTTTTGACCAGAGTCTTTGAAAAATAAGCTGCATAAGTGGCTTAATCTGGATGGCATTAAATTGGCCTCCAGTAATAAAGTAACGAACCTTGGTGATATTTTTGACCAGGACATGTCACTTAAATCCCATATTAAGCAGGTTTCTAGGATTTCCTTCTTTCACCTCTGGACTATTACCAAAATTAGAAATATCCTGTCCAGGAGTGATGCTGAAAAACTAATCCATTCATTTGTCAATGTCATTGTCAATTTTTTTTATATATTATTTATTTATATAGCTAACAACAAGACTGGCACCAAAGTGCTTTAAAGCAAGTTCACAAGATATAAATATAAATAGATGTAAAAACTATAAGTACATCAAATAAATCAGCTAATAAAAATGGGTCTTGAAAAGTTTCTTAAAATTATCAATGTTTGGAGCAGATCTAATGTGGAAAGGTAGATTGTTCCAAAGAATAGGGGCAGGTACTGCAAATACATTATCACCCATGCTTTTTAATTTGAATCTGGGAATAACAATGAATAGCTGGTTGTTCAACCTTAGGGTTCTTGATTGTAGAGGACAGATCCTGACAAAATTGGCAATAAACATAGAAATAAACAAATGTTTTAATTACATAATTAATGTGCCAAATATTGCATCCAAAAAATAAAATTATTACAGTTGTATTTACAGATTATACATTGTAGCATAAGTTAATATTTGTTTATCAAAAAATATCCATATTAGTTTAACAAAATATTTGATATCATACAAAACTGATTTATGTGTAGTAGGTTCAGGTAAAATGTTGCATGAATAAATTGACATTATTATTTATTATATATTATTATTATTTTGCCCTGCTAGTGTAAATATTCCTTTCTTCTACTGCCCCGATTACATCTGACCAAATATGCAAATTAGGTGAAGACGTCATCTAGTGACTTCTAACAACTTTTAGGACAGCCAATAGCTACTTTTCTTGCTGAGCACTTGGCAACAGTGGGCTTTGCTTCCTGCTTGTGGTCATAGAATCTAAAAAGTGTGGTTCCTGAAGTTTGCAGAACAGGCATCAGCATAGCACAGTATACTGGAAAAGTTAAGAGCAAAGTAAGTTTTGCGAACATACAAATGTCCTGCCCTGCAGTCGATCTCAGAGTTAGCACACAGAGCTCAGATCTTGATGCCGGCTGATAGGAGAAAAGCTGGCTCTGAATCCCTGCCCACCAGGCTCCCCGTCCCCTCTCCTTCCCTTTTCCTATTTACAATGTCACAGAATCAGAGGAAAAAGACAAGACAACATGAGGAAAATAAAAAAAAAAAACAAAGAAATATGCAAATAAATGGACAAATGAGAAAACAGGAAGGTAGAAAATGCAAAGAGGAAACATTAGGAGGAAAAGAAAATGTATGATATAAAAAAGTGACAGTAAATATCAATAAATATTAAATTTAGTACTTAATAAATACACAACATGAAAAGATGAGAAACAAATAAATAATGAAATGAAAAAAGGAAAAATAAATAATCAAATGGAAATAAAATGGAAAATGAAATAATAGTGACAATGTTAAATTAATACTTTTGAAAATGATAAATAATTTATGTTACACTGTATAATCAATTTGGGAAAGTTCTTCTTTTTTGGCTGCATTATTTGGCGCATGAATTACTTTATCAAGCCATTTCTTTATTTTTATGTTTATTGTCAAATATGTCAGGACCTGTCCTCCATACTCGATGGGGTGTGTTGTGTATATGTAAAAGGTCATGGAGATAAAGCAGGCTCAGACCATAAAGAGACTTAAACCAATAGACCAATCTTGAAATCAATCCTGTATCGAGAGCCAGTGAAGCGAAGTCAGCACTGGTGTTGTGCTGGCATTTTTTTGTGCCTGTTAAGAGATGCGCAGCAGCACTCTGTGTCACCTGAAAGTGATAAAGGGAAGACTGATCCAAACCCTTAAACAAGGAATTCAATAATCCAAACATGTCTTGATAAAGGCATGAATGAGTTTTTCAAAGTCCTTTGGAAAGAACTTGGACTTTCCCTTGTCTAAAATATGCAGCTGTAAGAAACTTGATTGAACCACTGAACTGATATGTTTGCTGAATCCAAGACAGGTATCAAAAATTACTCTAGGGTTTTTAACAGAGGATCCACTGAATGGTGCTAAAACGGCCTAGAGAGCTAACAGGGCTTTAGAGTCCTTACTCCCAAACAGGATGACTTCTGTTTTGTTATTGTTTACATGGAGAAAACTTGAATTCATCTAGATCTTAATGTCATTCAAACAAGCCAGTAGAGGGTTCAGTGAATAACTTGTTTTAACTTTTAAAGGAAAACAAAGTTGAACATCATCAGTGAAGCAATGAAACTGAATAATATACTTTTTATGTATATATGTAACCTTTATTTAACCAGAAAATAAAATTCACTGAGATTAAAAATCTCTTTTACAAGAGTGTCCTGGGCTATACAGCCGCAAAACAAGATAAAAACATGATAATTTCAACTCTAAGAATAGATCCTAATGGCAGCATACACAGTCAAAGCAACAGAGGGCCCAGATTGGAACCCTGCGGAACTCCACGTCAATGGTGCTGCAGCCAAGGAATACTGATTTATCTTAACTTAGAAATTTCTGTTTGTCAAATAGGATTTAAACCACTGTAAAATCGACAAATCACTGACCTATACTCCAGTAACTCCAACCACTCCACACACACTTTTGTTTCACTATCCCTATCTTCCGTCTGTTCACATCTTGCTATTTCATAGAGCCATGGTGCAGCATTACTATTGGATCTGATGGATCTGAGATGGTGCATGCATTCCAACCCCAGAATACCAAGCAGAAGGCAGAAGAGAGCCGCGTCAAAGAGAAAAGATGACATGTGGGACCAGGAGACATGGCTGGATCGATCAGAACAGGCATAGTGGGGGTTTGGAGGGTTACACAGAGAGGAAATAGAAGGAATAAAAATAAAAAAAAAACCAAAAAAAAAAACGGACACGTTCTTTAAAAAAAGTGACATGAATAAAGCATCAAAGGCTGTGTGCACATTTACATGGTGGGAAGTATTGTCTTCATCTCTTCTAAAACAGAAGCAGCCAAGTCCTAGACAAGAGGATTATGGAGATGTTTTCCAAACACCGTGTCCAGAAAAAGTGAGAGGAATTCAGACTCATTGGCAGAACACAAACAGCTCTCGCAGGCCAACACAAGCTGGGTCATGAATGTGACTGATACTGAGAGCTGAAACTATCTATCACTTCTGCTCATTTGCAAAAAAGAAAAAAAAATCTGAAAAATGTAGCTTGCATTCACATTCACCCATACTAATTCTGATACCCCTTAATTTTTTTAAATTACATTTTGTATGTAATTTAATCCCAGTATTAACATAGCTGTTCTGTACATGTCTCAGAGGTTTGTTAGAGAACACTAAAGAATAAACAGCATCACAAAGTCCTAGGAACACTGCAGACAGGTCAGGGAGAAAGTGGTGGAAAAGTTTAAAACAAGGTTAGGTTTTAAAACACTATCATAAGATCTAAACATTTCACAGAACACTAATCAAGCCACCATCTGAGAATGGAAAGAGTATGGCTCATCTGCAGAATTGCACAGGACTCTGAACACCCCGCAATAAGTGATGATGGTGGCAGTTTAATGTTGTTTAATGCATTGCTGGGAAGATAGTTGGTGCTAAAAACAGAACCCTAGGAGATAACTTAGAGTTTTAACTGCAGCCAAAGGTGGCTCCACAACGTGTGACCCAGGGGGACTGAAAACAACTGCATTGCCACACTTTCAAAACTATGTATCACTTTCCTTTCACTTCACAACTTCACTTCATTACTTTATGTTTTTCTATACTATAAAATCTCATTAAAATAGATTCAAGTGTGTATTGCTGTTTTAGTCATCATCAGATGTCACTAAATTCATTCATCTATAAATTAACCACTGCACTTTTTTTTAATCAAAATTGATCTTTTAACAAATGTATTCCTTTAAGTTGAAAAATCTATTGCAAAAATAAGGTGACCTTGAGCTAACTGATGCATTCATACTTTTATTCTGAATTTTAGCTCTATAAAATTTATATCCATATTCCCACCAAAATACACAACAGAAAACACCCACAATACAATATTAGCAAATGAATATCCAACATTGATGGTTTATGCCAAGTGGTTCTTCATCTGCTGATGTGAGTTTTTGCATTTCCCTCTGTAATTGTCGCATTTGTAGCTTAATCACTCTTTCACTGCTTTCTCTTCTTTGAGGAGTGCGACAGCTTCAGATGCTTCTAACTGCTACTCTCTTATTACTCTAAATTCATTGTGCTCCTCTGGGTGATGAGTCGGAAGATGTTTTATTAAGTTTGACATGTTAAGATTTAGCTTATTAGTTTCATTCCCCTCATGAGCCACTAAAATCTAACACAATCAGTCTCTACACTATATCTTCATCTAAAAGCATTTTGTCAAACTAGTCTATGAATATATTTTTTCTGGACTGAAATTTAATTCCTTGCAATGAGATGGTTTCAGAAGCTGATCTAAAATGTTGTAGTAAAAATACGGTGAAGAAGAGAATTCCCAGATGCCATGATGTTTTTCATATTAATATAATTTTTTTCTTTATACATTTCAAGATAACATTTTAAATTCTTCTCACATACAAAAGCCCCGTTGGGAAACATATTATGAAAAAAATCTAATTTTCTGAGCTTCAGATCTTATGTATAGAAAACTGAAGTCAGTATCAACTCAAACCTCTGAAAAAGAACAGCTTTGGCTCTTTGGGTATGTCTTGGTTCTGCCTTTAAAAGTAATCATAGCCCCTTCACTTTTCCACATTCTGTGTCATTGAAACCACAAACATAATGTATTTTGGGGGGATTTTATTTGACAAACACAAAGTAATGCAAAATCTTAAGTGGAAAGAAAAGGATCAATGCTTTTGAAAATCTTTTACAAAAGAAACTCTGAAAACTGGAACAACTTTGCTTTTAGCTTGTTGTGTGTGCAGAACCTTGTAGAACTACCTTTTGCTGCCATAGCAGTTGTAAGTCTTTTGGTATGTCTTTATCAACTTGGCAAATCTAGAAGCTTATTTTACTCCTGAAGCTTTATTTGCAAAATACCTCAAGTTTAGTCAGATTGGATGGAGGTCACTAGGACAAGTCTTGCCACATAATTTTAATTGGATGTAAGTCTGGACTTTGACTGGGCCATTCTAATACATTAATATCATTTAATCTAAACCAGTGTATTGTAGCTCTGGCTGCATATTTAGTGTTCTTATGCTACAGAAAGGTGAATCTCCATCCTGGTCTCAAGTCTTTTGCAGCCTTTAACAGGTTTCTGTTCTTTATTTTCCCAGTGATATACTTCATCCATCTTCCCATCAACTCTGACCAGCTTACTTTCCCTACAGAACAAAAGCATTGCCACAATATGATGGTGCCAACACTATGTTTCCTTGTGGGAATGGTGTGTTCAGGGTGATTTCCAGTATTAGCTTTCCATAACACAAAATGATCTGTGCAGCACTTCCAGAGTTACCAGGTCATCTTGCCTGCTTCTTTTCTCACCCACTTTGTCAGTTTAGGTGAATTTCCATGTCTTGGCAGATTTGCAGTAGTCCAGTACTATTTTCAAGTGATGAGTTGAAGATTAGTCCAAGATATGTTTAAAGTTTGGGATATTGTTTATAACATAAAGTTCTCCACAACCTTATCCATGACCTGGCTTCTGTGCCCTGTGGTCTTCATGATGCTGTTGGTTCACTAATATTCTCTAACAAACCTCTAAAGTCTTCACAGAATAGCTGCATTTTTAATGAGGTCACATTATACACAACTGAACCCCTTTTTAATAATTTAGTTGAATGCATGTGGTGAAACTGGACTTTATTTATTAGTGGTGTAACAAGATCTCGTCATACAAGATCTTGCAATATTAAAACATCACAATATTTATCGTTAAGGTGACTGCTATCTCCTAAGTGCTAACCAGTTGTGGTCAGCATAGCTTTGCCTGATGAAGTTGTAATAGAAGATGTCTCAACTACAGTTAAACCACTTGTTTGGCAGCATTTTGGGTTTCCAGTAGGAATTATACATGGCAACGGGTGACAGACAAGATACAAGCAAGTTATAAACACACACAGTTGTAAGGATGCTGAAACAGGCAGAAAGCATTGCTATAACAACCAATGGATGGATGTCTAAGGGTATATTAAGCTACATAACAATCACAGCACACTCTGTCAATAGAAACTGGGAAATGGTGTACTGCAGACCATTGAATCACTGTTCAAAGGTCTGAAGAGATAAAAAGAACTCAGAAAAAGAAAGATCAGGTTTGTTGCGTTTGTGGCAAAATCTATAAAAATGCAGAAAAAAAGGCCTTTTTGAAGCATAAATTTGATCTTTGAAGTTTTCTCAAAAGCAATATTAAAATCTCGTACCATCTCGTTCTTGTGAACTCAACATTGTGTCTTGTTTTGTGAGTTTTATGGATAACCGAGTGAGTATATACGAATATAAATAAATACATACTTTTCAAAATTTTGTAAAATATTTTGAAAATCACAAACATTTCCTTTCCACTGTACCAAAAATCCAAATAAGGTACATTCAAGACTGTGATAATGTGACAAAATGTGAAAACATTTATAGGGTGTAAGAATTTTTTGTAATAAGCTACTCGAGTGGGATGGTGCAACATTCATGAATGCAGGGGTTTTCTTCATGTGTTAGTAATTTTAACATTACACACAAACTTGTAAAAAAAAAATAAAAAATAAAAAAAAATAAAATAAAATAAAAAAAAAGGTAAAAACAAAAAAAGTATATGTATGTTTGGTGGTGTCATTTATTTCTATATCATATTTGGCATTAGCACTAACCCTTTCCTCAAGCGATTGAGCATGCTTCAGTTAGGATG
This sequence comes from Anableps anableps, assembly GCA_014839685.1. Lineage (NCBI taxonomy): Eukaryota > Metazoa > Chordata > Actinopteri > Cyprinodontiformes > Anablepidae > Anableps > Anableps anableps. Next base: position 17,676,773 of record CM026074.1, read on the forward strand.
CTAAACACCAAGTGTCCACTTACCACTGTTGGATACTGTTTTCTCAAAACCACACTCAGACATATTTGAAGCTTTATGACAAGTAACTTGAGACCAGGACAATAGACCAGAGGGGTACATGAGTAGCAGAAAAACAGCACTGGAGCAGAGGAACGGATGTTGTGGTCCGGATCAAAGTCAAACCCAGTCAGAGCTCTTCATTTCGGTCAAGCTCAGGCAGCATGCATGTGCATGGTTGATCCGTTGTCCCTGTGTGCCATTGTGTGTGTTTGATCCGATTCATAACCCTGCTATTGCTGACAAACACACAGTTGTACACATGCATCCACAGGCAGGCAGGGCAAGCACAGTCACAGAAACACACTTCCGCGCACAAATATAGCTTAGATAATGACTCACTCATACTATGTAACCCTCCATTCATTCAGCATTTGAGTCATAACAGAATCAGCCTCATACAATAGTAAGTCTGATTAGGAAAATTAGACACACTTCAACGAGAGAGATTAAGAAGACACATTACAACAAATATCGTTGGCATTTTACTTAATTGCATCAGCAGCGAATTACTGTTTTGTGCAAACAGAAATTAAGCTCAGTAGGACAAGTTTTGTGTTAAGAATACAAATATAAATTAGTGTGAAATTTATGTTGGCAGTACAGAAAAAGAACTATTAAATCTATAAATATAATTTCAAAAGTCTTTTGAAGATTTATACTCTGCCAATCTCTGTGAGTTAGAAAGCATGAGAATAAGAAAGAATAAATCTAATCTTACTATCAAAAGTTTGTTTACATTATGCTTCATTATATAAGTGGCACAGGTGATTCATCAATTAGGTTTAAAGGGGGATCCAACATGGAAAGATGGGAATAAAATTATTGTTGCATATAAATTCTTTAAATATAAACACATGACGCAGACAGCGAAATCAACATCACTACTTAATATTTCTGTCTGTCCGCCCATCTATCCAGCCATACTTCCATCCATCATCTTCCACTTATTAGAGGCATCTCATGCCAACAACACTCTCAAGCTCCTCAATGAGGGTCCAAAGGAGTTTCCACACCAGAAATGATACACAGTTCCAGGCAGTTTCGGCTTTGCCTTGGGGACTCCTACCAAAGAGAGCAGCTCAGAAGCCATCCTAAATGGAGTCCTGAATTACCTCAAAAGACTTGTTTTGATACAGTGGATGACACCCACAGGAATTTTAAAGAACCACCTTAATCATGAACATCACAAGCAGGATTTAAAGGAATAGTTGTGGAGAAGAGGTTGTTTATCATCATCAGCTCCTTTAAGTTTGAGCAGAGATGTTCACAAGTCTTTTTTTCAAAGTCCAAGTCAAGTCGCAAGTCACTAAGGACCAGGTCCAAGTCAAGTCTCAAAGTTTTTACAAATAGCTTACAATACCTACAAATAGCTGCAAATCTTTTTAAGATGTATCTTTACCAGATTTTCTTCTTCCATAGAGATTGTGTCTTGACACTGTTGATATATTTATCTGCATGATAATGTATTGCATTTTGTTGAGTGGTGTCTATCTATTTTTTTTTTTAATTAATTAATTCTTTTTTTTTTTTATGTGAGTAGATGCGAGTGAGTGGGTGGTGTCCGTGGTTAAGTCTTGGGAGTATGGATGTTATGAACTGAATCCTTAGAGGTTGTGTGTGTATGCTCTTGCTTACTTGACATATTTGATGGTGTTTTAACTACGTTTTATATTTATTGAATAGTATCTTGTTGTTTTTATGTAATTCTTTCTTTTAAAAATTGTATCAGTTGGGTCAGGGACTAAATGTGGAAATTCGCACTTAGAGCTACAACCTGATACAGTGCATCTGGTATCAGGTTGCACTGACACCAGATGCACTGGTTAATGTATACTGTATACTGTCCCTGTTTTAAATAAAATAAATCACCATCATCAAAAATCATTTGCACATCCAGAAATCAGATTTTTCTTGCCATTCTTCTCTGCAGAATAGCCCAACCACAGTAAGACTAGACAGAGAGTGTCCATGAAGATCATTTTTAATTATTGCCCCAGAATCCAATTTTTAACACATTAAGTTCTTTTGATCTAACCTATCCTATTGTAGCTCTGGCTATATGTTTAGGGATGTAGGGATGTCTTCCAGCTAAAAAGTGACCCCCTTGCCCAGTCTCAAATCTTTTTCAGGCTCCAACGCTTTTTTTTTTCAGGATTGCCTTGCACCTCCATGTTCCTCATCTACTCAGGGCATCTTCAGTCTCCCTGCTGAAGAAAACTATTTCAAACTATTTCAAAGTGCGGAGACTGTTTAGGCTAATGTGTGGATTTGGTTTTCTGTCACACACAGTCTGTTGCATTTTGGTCAAAAAGTTAAATTTTTGTTAGATATGACCACAGCATCTTCTTCCATCTGTTTTATTTTTCCCCTTACATGGCTTGTGACAGCTGCAAATGGGACTTCTTATGGCTTTCTTTGAACAGTTCAACAATGTTGCTACTCATCAACAAAAGCCAGATTTGTGGAGTGCACAACTAACAGATTCTCCAACCTGAGCTGTTGATCTTTGCAGCTCCTCAAAAGGGAACCATGTATTTCTGGGCTGCTTCTCTGATTAATGTTTTGCTTGCCTGGTCTGTGGACCTTTGAATCTTGGTAAGTTTGTAATTTTACCATAGTTTTACATTTTTAGATGTTGTAAGTTTCTAATGACTGAAATAAATATTTTTGCAATCTATTCATTTTCATAAACAATTATAACCTTGTTGGACTCCATTTTACTCAAACGACCTAATGGTCTCTCTGCATTCATTGCACTAGAGATGTCGCAGATAAGAACTCACTCTGCAATAAAACCCAGAGCATCACAGGTAAGAGCTGTCTTTTGAAGTAACCCTACGACAGAGACACACAGCCAAAAACCCTGGGGAAACTGATCTTAAAGGGGCACAACAGCTGTGGTCCATGCTTTGTTCTAACCTGCTGGCCAGAACAGAGGACTTTTTCTCATTGTTTTTGCAGGACCTCTGGACATCACTTTGACCTGAGAGACTGAGATCAACGCATAGTAAGAATTAATTTCATTGTCTGGGCTGAAATAAGTGGTTAAATAAGATGATTTAGTTGTCTTTCTTCTACATGTTTGTTGAATGCTTTTGCTGATTATATGCCGTTACATCCACTTGATGTTATAAGGCTGCAACCTATTGAAGTGATCTGTATCTAAGTAGAGTTTGAACAACACAGTAAAATCCAGCTGGGGGTTAATATCTGCGCTCTCTCCCATCTTTCTCTCTCGATCCTTCCCTCTTCTTTTTTCGTACCCATTTCCTCTGTTGTTGTACAAAACGCAAAACCACAATTTTTTTGTCTCACTAAAGGTTAGGCCTGAGCGCATGGTCAAGTTTTATGATTCTTTATTCCAAAGAATCATAAGAGAATCTCATCTGAGATTCTTTGGAATCTCATCTGAGACTGGATATCATCTCAGGCTCTGACACTTGTCCACACCACCCTTCCCTTTTCTGCACGTCATTCTCACATGTCTAACTGAGTGGGGATGTCACTGTATAATTGTGGTTCTGCTGATTTTTTTTTCCCATTGTTTTCTCGTTTTAATTAGTTAATTAGTTTTGAAGTGATTTTTCAGTATTCCATTTCATTTTGTCGTAGTTTGTTCATCAATCTGATTTGATCCCCATGTTATAATTTAAATTCATGAACGTCTAGTTAATAATCAAGCGCATCCTTTTACAGTAAAAAAAACATGCACGGCAGCTTATGACCTGTCAGGCCTGTAGTCTGTAAGTCACAATAAGACTCGAGTCTAGAAGTCCAAGTCAATTCTCAAGTCTTTAGAGCACAAGTTACAAGTTACAAGTTAAGTTAGGCTACTGTTTTGTTTTTTTTTGTCTCTCTGTGGACACCATAATACTTTTCATTTACACTCTCTTTCTTGCTGCTGTCAGCCAGTCAGAAAACAATTCATGAGTTTTTGCCCCAGTTGCCTTCACATGGTGTAATATTGTCAGACTCCAACTTGTTTAAAAATCAGATTATTTTTTCCTATTACCAGAAATCTTTCTTTTTATATCTCACTACAATTAAAACTTTATTAAAATTGGAACCAGTCAAAACAATGTGGCTCTCAAAAAACAAATCCTTTAAGGATTTAGTTAAATCCAGGCTTTCACCTTTCCTTTTGTTCCATCAAGATTTAGTTTTTGGTTTTGATCTAGCCAAATTGTCAATGTGTGAAAGAAGAAATTTTCAGGTTTTAGAATAAAAAACAGCTTTTAACTTGTCTTCACACAAAATTTTTTGACATCTTATGTGACAGCGACGAGACTTCACAAAAAATATTTTTACTTCTTTTTTCTCTGTCCTCTGTAAGATATGAACGCTATCCACAGGTTTTACATCTGTGAGTGGTGTAAGCCAGATTACATGGCGATTTAAGCCAAAGAGGACTTAGTGATGCATGCTCATTGCTGTCAACACACTCAGCTCATTATACAGAGTGGTCTCTATAAATGGTCTCTCAAGAAAACAATTGGGAACAAATAAAAAACTCTAAGCACTATACATCATTTTCATATAAATACACACGCGCAGCATCCCTGTCCTGGCCACTTTTTATTTCTCATTTTGTGACTGCACCTAATTTGCAAAGTGTCCGTATATGACCTACATTTCTGATCATAGTATTTCAGCCAACAACACACTCTCCCCTCTGTGTCTCTCACAAACACTCAAATAAGTCAAGTTTATTTGTATAGAACATTTTAGCACCAAGGCAGTTCAAAGTGCTTCACATCATAAAAAACACCAATCAGGTATACAGCAAATCATTAAAATTATCTAGCAAATACACATGACAATTATCAAAATTATCGCGCAAATATCAATGCATCAAAATCATTAGGATCATCAGGCAAATATCATCAACCAAATATAGTTCAATGTTCTCCTTACCACTAATCAAAGGCAGCTCTAAACAGGTGGGTTTTTAGCCTTGATTTAAAAGAACTCAGTGTTTCTGCTGTTTTGCAGTTTTCTGGAAGTTTGTTTGAGATTTGTGGTGCATAAAAACGGAAAGCTGCTTCTCCATCATTGGTTCTGGTTCTGGGGATGTAGAGCAGACCAGAACCAGAAGACCTGAGTGGTCTGGAAGGTTGATACAATGACAACAAGTCTTTAATGGATTTTGGTGCTAAGCCGTTCAGTGATTTATAAACTAACAGAAGTATTTTAAAGTCTATTCTCTGAGGTACAGGAAGCCAGAGTAAGGACTTTAGAACAGGGGTGATGTGCTATATCTTCCTGGTTTTAGTGAGAACACAAGCAGCAGCATTCTGGATCAGCTGCAGCTGTCTGACTTTTTAGGCAGACCTGTGAAGACACTGTTGCAGTAATCAATGCAACAAAAGATAAACGCATGGATAAGTTTCTCTAGATCTTGTTGAGACATTAGTCCTTTGATCCTGGAAATGTTCTTCAGGTGATAGAAAGCTAACTTTGTAAATGTCTTTATGTGCCTCTGTAGGTTCAGGTCTGAGTACACCCAGATCACTACACCCAGATTTCGGGCATGATCACTAGTTTCTAGCTGTAATAATTAATAAATAAATATTATGACTTAAGATTTAACCCTCAGTCCAACAATAATGAACTGCCTGCAACAAACAAAAAAACAAAAGAGAACAAAACAGTAAATGTACAGCATGTAAAGAAAATGGAGTTATCACATGTGATTCTGCCATAAATTCAACCTAAAACTGATCTTTCTGCTGAAAGCGGTTCTTCCTCTTTCATGGTGTGCACAAATGCATTCAAATGAGCTGATTCATGAGTTGCATTAATATTTTCAGGGAATTTTGAACCTAACAAGACAGCTCACTATGGCTGCATCAAGCAACTTTCTATTTGGGTGTGAATGCATGTTGCAAACTAAGAAACTGCTATTAAAGTATACCTTATATAGCTATGCTTTATTGCTGTGGTACATACAACCATACAGATGCAATCAAAAAGTCTTACTACAAATAAACCATCATCACCACACCTTTGTACTCTTCTAAATCAGGCAACTATGCTTGGGTGAAAAAGTTAAATATTTCTATATTTTACAGAACAGGCTTTTTACCATGTAGTTCTGTATTCAGTGTGTTTAATCTCTGTGGCACTCTTACATTCTCACACGTACCTAGAACCTTTTGTGGACAATGATGCTGCTACTCTGTCCTCCCCTACCTGACAATACTTCGTTAGGATTGTATCTTAATTTTCACATCAACATAGAAATCTTGAATATTTAAAAAACTGTTCATTTTGGTATTTTTTCCCTTACCCCTCTTTCCATGGCTGGCCCTGAGAAATAAAACAGAACCAGAAAAACTTTCTTTATCGAAAGGTGGTGGCATAGACAGGGTGTGAGAGAGAAAAGCTGCATGTGGCTTGCGAGCTGCGCATTAACCACTCATGCCCTAGCCAATGACCCCCCCTCCATAAGAAATGCTTCTGACATCCTTGAGCATTAGTAAAAACTGGCAATAAATCTTTTACATCACCACAGATCATTTTTGATACTCTGTTCTTTCACAGGTCTGACAGTAATATAGTTTGGAAAGATATGTGAACAATCTGGGTACGCAGATTCTTTGTTATAACAGAGTTACTATGAAGCACACAGAATGGTAAAGAATTAAACAAATCTAATTAAACAGAGACAGACCAGTTTAAAAATACTGTATGATGAATTGACATGATTGGTACTGAATGTCATAATTCACCTTTTCCAAAGGCCTGACTGATTGATAGTGTGAATGTAGTTCAGCTCTTTTCTGTTTGAATCTGTGTAACCTAAACCATGAACTTACTCTTGTAAATGCTGAACTTATAAACAATTACTACTCTTCAAATCTACTTCAAACTGTCTTAATATTTGCATTATGTTTGTATTTTGTATTATCTGTGCTTCCTGCATTCTTCTTTGCTTTTCTATGATTCTTGTGGTATTTTTCCTATTATTTTTACATTTTAGTTGGTATCCCTTTCCACCTTTCATCATCTTTTTATTATTTTTTTCATGCTGCAACAGGTGGCGTGGATGTAAATAAATAAGTCTGAAGACAGATCCAGGAATTGGAAAAGAAAAAAAAAACAACAAAGCAAGAAACCCCCTCCCCAAAAAAACCAAAGAGCACAGTCCAAGTCTAAGAATAGCTGTCATACGCCAAACCTGGTTAGTGTGACAACTCGATCTGTGGAAATTTCAGCTCCCAGTGAGAGTGCTGACAGACAGAAACATAGTTGATGACAGTCTGGCAGACAGAACACCAGACAGTCAGTTTGGGTAGCCTCAGTATCCCATTCTCGCCTTTTCTCTCTCTCTGTCTCTAAATTCCTGTTGTTATTAACTAGGACAGAAGCTCCCTCTCTCTGTTTTATTTCCAAACAGAGCTTATGAATCAGCAAAACAAAAAACAAACACAAAACAAAGGAGTGAAAGTAAGAAAAAGAAAATGAATCCAAATAGGAAGAGATCAGATGTAATATATAGTATAAGGCTTATAATTATTCAACTGAAAATAAATTTAAATTATTTAAATTTGAATTAAATTATTTAATTCAAATTACAATAATCAAGGTATGAAACAGAAAATTATGTATTTATACTCAGGTTAAATTACACACAGCTAGGGCTGTTGTAAGTGATTATTTTAGTAATATCGATTAGTCTGATGATTAATCGAGTAACTGAATAAAAAATTATCCTGTTCTGTAGTAACTACTTAAGCTAGTAAAAGAAATGTATGAAAGAAAAAAATGTGAGTACAAAACAATTCAGATCCTTTTTTGAATAGGAAAACATTTTATTGCTTAAACTGCAATACGATTCAAAAATAAATTTTAGTCTCAAGTTTGACGTATGAAAAAACTTTTTAAAGTAAAAAAACAGATAAGAAATAAAACATTTCACATTATCTTTTAAATATAAAAAAAAATAAACTTAAACTGGGGCATCAGTAAACACTGCCTTTTATATTGTATTTCACTTTCAGTCCCAAGTTTGAAGTATGAAAACACTTTTTTATAAAATAGATATTTCTAATCTATTCTTTTTCACATCATTACTCTTCTTGATCAGTAAGTACATGTAATGTTAACCAAAATATACTTCCTGGTACATGTATATCATGCCAGATTCTGCACTAACAATCACAGATAAAAGTTAGTCTTTTGCAAAAGGGAACAAAAATCCACGAACTAGCTCGATGTATGTAATGAATGTTTCCTGCTGAGGTTTTAGAGGACGGAGCATTGAGGATGTACTATTGTTAAACGCCAATTCCATTTTGCAGTACTGAGCTGTGACATCTTTTCTATTTAGTTTAAAGTGATCTCACATTTCTGACACTTTTTGTCTCTTTCTAGGTGGCGCTTCTTTCTGTCACTCGCCATCTCCCTCCATGGCGGCTAATACCACTTAGCATTCATCAAGAGCTCATTGGCAGAAGAGAGAGAGTTGCGTAACACAAATAATCATTCGGCCGGAACACAGTGCACTAAATAGTAAAGCATAATTTAACACAGTCTCGAGACAGATCATTTGCCTCGAGGAATTTTAAAAATCAAGGTCCTTGATTCATTCAGTGAATCATTGTACCCCTACACACAGCTGGACTCTATTTATTATATAGGTAACTTCCAAAGGCAAATGGTTACGTTGAATTCTTAGGGGTATCATAGGAACAGGGGCAGAATACAAACGTACAGCAGATATTTTTATTTATAATACTATTTTATAACAAAATATGTTTTCCCACCTCTGCTACTTGTGTGTTGATCTGTCACATAAAATCCCAATCAAAACACCAAAGTTTATGGTTATAATGTGAGAAAATGTTAAAAAGTTTAAGGGGAAAGTCAATACTCTTACAAGGCACTTAAAATAAATAAGCAGTGATTCAACTGAAAAAAGAAACATAGGAGAGAAATACCATGATGTTTATAAATTAACTTGATGATCAGCGTGACAGCTTTCCCAGAGCCAAATGTTCTCGGCCTGACCAATATGGAGGAGCCTGGGCAAATCTAGGGATCGTTAACATGTTTTAGTTCATGAAACATTTTCTTATGTCATCCACAGGCATAAGACACAGACATAAGAGTTTTCTCTGCAACTCAAAAATACAGTAGGGTTTCAATGTAGGCTCCAAAATTGATCTTTGAACACATATGCCCTATAGTTCCTACCTGCTCTAATGCCAGCACTCTCTCTCTCTGTCTCTCTCTCTCTTTCACACACACACACACACATACACACACCCACACACACGCATTCACACATAAACAAAGCACCCATCAATCCTTTTTACCAGCCCAGCCCTGTCATCGATCAGGGTCTGCGAGTGTGTGTGCATCTGTGTATTTTAGCGTGCTCACATATGAGTGTGTGGTCTTCCAGATTGATAAATGACCACGATTAGTGGCAACTGACCACTCTATGATTGCAATCCAAGTCCTGCAGAACAGCTGTTCTCAGAGCAGTGCAGTCTGGAGCAGTATGTAATTAATACAACAGCACTTTAATGAATTACAAATCTACCACAGGCCTGTGATCAGCTGCCCAGTAATAATGACACAACCGCACCTGTAAACTCTGAGGAAGTCAAAGGAAGTCCATGTAATGTTTGTATTGTAAAGCCATATCTAACAGTAAAGCATGAAGGTTTTAGCAGTTTTAGGTTTTTATGAATGTAATTAGTTTTAGGTATCAACATGAACCATCAACATGGTTCATAAAATGACATTAACAGCATTTTGCAACGAATAAAGTCCACCTTTTTGGCATTTTTCTGGGAAGCTCTTTGTCTCTGCCCTCAAATGTCAATTATGTTTCCACCCTTCTGACCTATCTACCCCTCCCCTCCTGCTAAAAATCCCTCACACGTGTGCAAATACATAGCGACACATCTGCGTGCACACGCACACGCACACACGCACACAGACACACACTGATCCACACCCATCCTCAACCTTATCTCTACTCTATCTCCATATCTCCAAATCTATTGGGTATACCTGTAACCTAGCAACAGAGCAGAGTGAAGAGACCCACCCCTACCTGCTCGCCACACTGACTGCTGGACCTGACAGCCAATTGGGCTGCTTCAGAGCAACAGCAAGAGCCAATCAAATTTTTGCTTTAGTAGGGAGTTGCTGTCTTGTTCTCCACCTTTCTGACCCCACATATGAAGAAAGAACAGACATGTGTATGTACATGTAAAGTGAACATATTACTGCAAACACACTCAAGCACACAGGCTTCTATTCAGTCCAGCAAGGATCACATCATTAAGCTGACTTACCTGTTGATTAAATGGCAACCAGACTTCATGATAATAAAACACATCACATTTAAAAATGTCCATTCTCTTGTTTATGACCACACCTTTACAATTTCTCTCAGCATTTAGTAAATAATTAAATGTTTAACAGTAAAAATGTTGGGAGCTCATTTCTTAGCATCAAAATAGTATCAGACAAATTGTTTCTTTCCCCAGTTACACTAAGGCTCTCATATTAGGAACAACAAACAAATTTGTCATCTTCTTTGTTGCCAAATCAATATATAGATCTATAAAGAGTTTTCCTTAAAAGCTACATAGATTGTATCTCAATCAAAAAACCTGGACTAAAATTTTACATTCGACTCATCTTAAATGTAATATATGTTATTTGTTTTCCAGGTGGAAGAAGAAAACAAAATAATAATAATAATAATAATAATAATAATAATAATAATAATAATAATAATAATAATAATAAAAACCCATCTAAATTTAGTTAAAGTTCTAATGTGAACTTGCATACTGTGCAAAATATCACTTTGTTTTCAACAATCTGCAGGATATAAATAAATATTGGAAGCCTAACCACTTGATGTTAGCTAGTAGATAAGTTTGCAGTTTGTTGTTTATCCTACTGACAGACATGATAATGGTGGCTAGTCACATTACCAATTTGCCATTTTGTACCATTATAGCTTTGGTACCCAGTGAAAGATGTTTACGGAAAGGGGGCCATTTGCCATTTGAATGTTTGTACCCATCATGGGTTATTATGGGTAAATATAAATCCATATGGGGTGGTCCTTTAATCTTCTTGTAATTTACTGCATAGGAATCTATAGCTTTAGTAAAGCTTTAGTAAATAATAACTACTGCCACAACGGATGTTCAGAATCATTTTGGTTTGATTAAGATCCATAATCTGTCATATTTCATTAAAGGTCACAGGTGCGAAGAAGGATCAAAACCAAAATAAATGGAATTATCGTATGATACAAGTATTAAGACATAAAATACAAAATAAACTGAAATGTAAATAGGATTTGGGCCTTTTTATGAACGTTTTCAGCTTGATACCAACCCTTCCAAAAGGCTTACTTTAACAACGTATGAATGGTGGTCCTGTGGTAGCCAAGCCATTGACGTCTACGCTTTTCAATACTGGAAAAAAAGCTTTAGGCATCTTTGACTTTGTCTTCTTTTAAGAAGAAGAAAAAAAAGTGAGAGGAAATTACCTACTTCAGCCACTACAAATAGCTAACTGATAGCATGCACGTTTAGGGGGCTTATGCTACTCTGTGCACTTATACGACATGAAAATCTATAAAATGTTTGTTATAACAGATGCTATGACTTTAAATCATGGTAAATCTTGAAACCTGAATGCTGTTCCATGAGTACTTGAAACTGTCCTTTTTGTTAAAAAAAAAAAAAAAAAAAAAAAAAAACTAAAAATTTACTGTAACTGTGTAAATGTGTTATTGAAAAGCACCACACAAAGGTAATCAAACCACCACATGTATTTTATTTGTATTCAACAGAAACACTGGACATCTTAAGATCAAATTACCATATTACAGCAGGAATCTGTTATTTTCTTTCTTTTCTTTTCTTTTTTTACATTATTTAGAGTTTATTTGACATTGTCATCAGGTGTTAAGCCACATGTGTCAGGCTGGTGTGAAACAGTTTTTCCTCAACTTTCTGTCCATTCCCCTTTGCCTCTCACTCCTTTTATTTTCACATTTCTGCTCTTCTCTACTGGAAACTGTCAAAACCAGTGGAAGGTGGTGGGAGTAAGGCAGTGAGTGAGAGAGATGATCTCCCTCTCACTGTGTCGACAGCTCAAATCACACTGCTTCTAAGGAGGGCGATCAAAGCAGGAAAATTGTAAGGATTAATTAGCCTCATACTGGATGGGGAGACAGAGGAAAAGTAAACTGAAAAAGAAGGGAAGTCATCTTGGCTTTTAGAAGTTTACACAAGTGTACATTTTCCAGTCTTAAAATCAGAGTCATGTCAAAGACAGCACTCCACAAAAATGCATTTGCATTTCCAAAATGGGAAATGAAAAAGCATCCAAGGTCTTAACATAGAATTTAAAGAATTCAAAGTATGCAGTCAAGTGGAGCTCTATCTGGGCCACTGTGTGCATGTGTAGTTATGCAGAGTATGCCTATCTGTCAGAGCTGTAGCAAAGTAAAAGCCTGTTGTCTTTTTGATGTGTGTCCACCTTCCAAAAATACATTAAGACTCACCTAGTCACCAATAACTACATGTGCTTTCTTTTGTCTATTTTCATTCAAAATTTTAGAAATGCTTGCAGACTTTCTGAGGTTGATTTGAACAAACAACAACAACAATATTCTAAAGTTCAGTTTTTGGTCTGAAATTATTGCACTGTCTATGGTCATATTGTATTAACAAATGGCATAGACAGACATAAAAGAAGCAACAAAACGGTTTTGCTTTTTCTACTGTTTAAATGTTAGTTCATGTTGTGCCAATGACTTATTTTTATATGAAGTTGTTCATTTTAAATAATTAATTGCATATATTATTACAATATGAAAAAAATATAATTTTTGTAAAAATTTGACATATGAAATATATTAATAGATTCAAAATTCAATCTCTGTTTTAAAGTCTGTAAAACATTCATCATGAATTATTGGCCTATGTTAGATTTGCTGTTGTTGATATACACATATAAATAGAGCTACTGTTGAAAAGAAGTGGAAAACAATGGTTGTAAATGTGTTAGTCTACAATACAATGTGTGTGCAAGGGTTAGATAACGTTGTTTATGTTGCTCAGAATTTTTTTTTAAAAAAATTAAAAATCTTATGACATTGTAGAACAATGGCTCTCTTGATTAAAATCATTTTTGCAGTCATTTCAACAGTGACCTTCCTTAAAACAACAATACCTGAGTGCCTCAGCTACACAACCACAGTGACTTACTATAAACCCACACAACAAGTTCTGTGTAGGCAATGTTTTAATAGCTTCACAGAATTCCTAGCCAGAAATTAAAATTAAATCGATGCACATAAAGAATTGTGCTTTTAAAAATGATCTCAACCACACAATGCTGAGCAAACAATATGTCTTATGCAATCAAAGAAAGTGCCAATATGGCCTAACCACTCTAACCCGAAAAGTCTTGTTTTGTTAGACTGACTTGAAAATATGATCCTAAAATAATAATTTCACTGCTTTTGTTCTGGTAAAACTGTATCATCTAATGTATGTATTGTATATTTGGCTGGATAGGGTCAAAATGGACAGAATCTGAGAAGAGCCAAAAAAACAAAGTTTCTGTGTCCAAATCCAGAACCCTTCAGCTTTGTCTGTGTTAATCATTCCTCTACCCAAATACCTCACGAAGACATATTTGGACTTTTAAGCAGACATCTGCAACTAAATCACATAGGAACTGACCGCTTAGTAAACACTACTTTGTTGTTGCTGTTGCTATTTAAACACGTTAACCTCTTCACCTAACATTTTTTAATTGTTTTGAACTGCTGTATTTGGGAGTCATATGCACAGTTTAAGGCTACACAATGCAGCAGTTCAAAATGTCTGGATGTCTGGATGGATATCAACCAGCATTACTGCATGGTGGGCTTCATTTGAAAAAATAACTGTTGTGAATGTACTTCATTCAGCATGAAAACTGGTATTACTGTATGCACATCAGTTGGAAATCATTATATTGTTCCCCATCCATCATCTTTTTAAAATGTGGGAGTAAATTGGATTATCTTGAGAGAACTCACACATGCATGTGGAGAACATACAAATGCCATGCAGAAAGACCCCAAGCCAGGATTCAAACCAACTTCTTGCTGGAAGGCAACAGTGCTACTAACTATGCCACCATGCATCCTATCCTATAGTCCTAATGACCTTAATAAATTATTTTGGTGTAAAACATTAACCTATTAATTATTTTTCTTCATGTTTCTGGATACATTTTTCTTATAGTCTCACAAAGCTAGGCATGGGCTATGTAATACTCTCATCACCTTAAGCAAAAATAGGCCAGTTTCATGAAGTCGACACACAATAAGGTAAATACTGTTGCTCAAATGGCTTAATCTAACTTGACAAAAAACCCATTTCTTTTAACATTTATTAAAAAAATAAACATATCAAAACCCTTTTTCAGGTGTGCCCTTTAAAGAGACTACCAGCAGAGGGCAATCATGGAACTGCAGGTCCACCTGATCTGGGCAGTGAGGTTTGCAAGGTCTGTCTAGTAGGAAGAACAGGGAGAAAAAGACAAAGTCGAGGGGAAGAGGCAGAATGTGTGTGGGAGAAAAAAAAACACTAAACAGAAGGTGAGGCGAGACAACTGAGTGGGGGGGCAAGAAACCGAGAAGTACTCAGAAAGTGTGTTTGTGTATGAGTGAGTGAGCAGGAAGCTTATGTGAGATCTTGCATAAGCACAGGTGTCAGCAGGTGCATGCTAGCACCAACAAAACAGTGCATTGGCATTTGTGTGTGTGTGTGTGTGTGTGTGTGTGTGTGTGTGTGTGGTGTGCATGCGTGTGTGTCGTAAGAGAGAGAGAGAAAGAGAGAGAGAGAATACTTGTGTGCCTAAAGACAACCTGCTCCCTCATTACCCTGTTTCCTCCAGTCTAGTGCTAATGAGGAACCTTACCATCGCTGTTGTAATCAAGGTCAAGCCTAGGCCAAAACACAGACAAATGCACAACTATGCAGGGTTTGAAACTTTACCAGCTTGCGACTGTGTGTGCTTGACTAAAATCAACAATCCATTTCACTAAACAGCTACAACACTAAGAAAAGTAAAAGATCAGTTGTAGCTTAAATGGGATCTATGAGCCCAGCATCAGCCCCGCCAAAAACTGAATGGGATGCAGAAGACGAATAAAAGGGATGGCCCATTAAAGGCAGAGTAAAACAGAAAAAGTGGAACAGACAAAAAAATGGGATGAAGGACCAAAGAATGGAAGTGGGGAAGCAAGGTGTATTAAAAAAGGGGCAAATGGCTTTAGAGTAGTAATTAAATTACATGAATAAGACTTAGCTCTTTAGCCTCATCCCACAAGACCAGTCTGTAACATGTCCTAATGTCCTAGTAACAGCAAGAAGGAAAAGCTAATGGGTGCAGCAAAGGGAAATTAAATGCAAGTACAATAGAGAACCATGATAGGGAAGTAAGAAGCTAGGTCAGAATAAAATATGAGGAAGGGTAAGAAGGAGGGAAGATAGGAGAAAATGGTAAAACATAAAGAGATTATTAATCGGAAATCACACACACTCCATTCAGATATTAACGGTACCTGTGTTTGCTATTGTTTCTACATCTAATTGTCCCTTCTGAATAATGCATTAGTGTATCAATAATTTAGCTTTAATTACCCAGGACAGATAAGACATGAGCTTTTCTTTACCATTGACAAATATTCAACAAAGCTTTGTTTCAAGGGTCATTCAAAATAGTTGTATATGAAAACAAACAGAAGTGCTAAAACTGAACAAAATCTAATAGAAGAAAACACTAAAAATAACATTTTATGCTACATACCTTTCAAATAGACAAAAATAGGCAAATATGTGGAAGCCTTTGATAAATCTAGCCGATATCACCAAAGGAAAAAAAACAAAACATTTCGCTGGAATTATCATACATCTTTTGGGGTGCATCTCTACCAGCTTTGCGTATTTAGAGACTAGAAGTTTGGGCTTTTTTTTTTTTTTTTTTTTTTTTTTTTGTGGATCTCAGTCCAATTACAAGGAGAGACCTTGCCAACATCAATTTTCAAGTCTTGATGCAGATTCTCACATAGCTTTAGGGCTCGGACTTTGACTGGGACATCCTAATGTGAATATGCTTTGATTTTATTCTTACCATTTTTACTTTTGCTGTATGATTAGGATTGTTTCCTACTGCCCCTGTTTCAAGTCTTTGCACCTTCAAAAACTGTTCTTACATGATTGCTCTGGATTTCCATCTTCAACTCTGTTCAGGTTCCCTGTCCATGATGAAGAAAAAGCATCCCAACAGCATGATGCTGCCACCACCATGTTTCACTAAAGGTATGGTATGTTCAGGGTTATGTAGAGTGTTAGTTTTTCTCCACACATAGTGGTTTGCACAAAGCCAAAAAGTAATTGAATTGAATTCTGATCTCATCTAACCATAGCACCTTCTTCTATATTATTGCTGTGCCCTCCACATATCTTATGGCAAACTGTAATCAAGACTTTTTTTCAACAATAGCTTTATTTTTGTCACTGTTTTACAAAAGCCAGATGTGTGGAATTGGCTACATACCTAATAGTTGTCCTTTCAACAGATTATTCCACCAGGGATGTAGATCTCTGACGCTCCTCTGGAGCAAACATGAACCTCTTGGCTGCTTCTCTGAGTAAAGCTCCCTTTGCATGGTCAGAATAGGTGGACAGTCATATCTTAATGGGTTTGGTGCATGGGAGATGTTCAGACCCTTGAGCATAGTTGTACAAGCTTACCCTGCTTTAAATTTTTCCCAAACTTTACCCTGAACTTTTTTGGTCTTTTCATCTGTCTTTCTGAACTTGTTAGTTCACCAGTGTATCATTTTTCTTTCAATTCACAATTATGCACTACTTTGTATTGGTTTGTCAAATTGTGGTTGACAAAATATGCAAGAACACATTTCTCCAACATAAAAGGAAGAGAGCATGCTCAAAACTAAATTAAAATATGAAGTGAGCTCTTTAATAGATTAATGTTTAGAACACAACAATCATTGTTGAATTATTGCTCATTTCAGACTGCTGTCATGGATTATTTTAGATTTCTATTCAACATTTTTGCATGATTAAAAAATCTATTTTGGACAATGCAGATAGTACTTTACCAACCAAAAAATACGGAACACAGAGATTAAGTGATGCCACACAATGTTTCTGTCTGGTAGCTACTAGATTGATCCATAACAGCTATGTCTATTTACCCTGGACAATAAGATGACAAACACTTTCATGATGACAATGTTTATAAAATAAGCAACAAATTAAAAAATTGCAGGTAAATATTTTCTAAACTCAGCCTGAGACTAAAGTCTGTGTAAGAGAAGCATTTGTATCTATGTTTGAATGTGTGTGTATGAATACAGTATATGTGTGTTTGTGTTCCAGCCCAAACAGAGAGAACACCAATAAGATCTGCCTTTGGATCGATCAGACTCAGACTGTGCATGAGTTGACAGACTGAGCTGGTTGTTCTTTTGATTGATCCACCTTCTGTATTATGTGGGAGTGCATAAGCATTCATGTCTCTGTGTATAAAAGACAGAAACTAGCACAGTATAACATTTTTTTTAAGTCATGTCAAGTTCTGTCTCACACTGAGAAACTACCCTCTGACTTCTGATCAGAAACGATAGACTAAGTAAGGAAAAACGAGTGAGCCTTTACAGTTTCCCTATTCATGTAATGCAACTTATGCCATCTGCTCTCGAGGCTCTGCTCTCAAAAAAACCCTCTCACATGAATATGTTTAAAGAAGATCCAGTGTAAATATTTTAGAGACCTACTCTTTCTAAAATATGTGAAACCTTTGGCTCAAATTAAGAGACAACTGCTTTTACTGCTGCTTTTTATGTTCTAATTTAGTGAGGAAATGGTGTGTTAAAGGGGACCTATTATGCTTCCTTGAACAAGTTAGGATAGGTCTATTGGCTATATAAAACATGTTCATTACATTTTTTTTTTTTGCACAAAATCATTCTCTGATAATGAGATTTCACCTGCTCAGTTCTGCCTATTTTGAGCTCCTTTCAGAATAAGCTGTTTTAGGGCCTATTGTCACTTTAAATCCAAATAAGCCATGACCACGACCCCAACTCAAAGTTTACACTCACATTTTATACACATGAAAATAGTTGCCAACACATTAGGAATTGTACAATAATATATCTTTGACCCTGAGTCGGACCCAAAAGCAGAAGAAGTGGTGCCTTTTGCACAACCATCAAGGATGCAGCAAGCGGTTTCTGAATGGTAAGTCAACAACAAAACACTTGTCTTTTTCAGCAGCCATTTTATAGTGGTAAAACCAGCTGACCAAACGTGCTCAAGCTCCACTTGGGTCGCTAGGTGAGGGGCTGGGCAGGGGTCGGATTGCTAGGGGCAATGGGGCAGTGCCTGCTGATTTGTGATGTTACAATCGGAAGGTTTTTGAAACAGCTTATTTTCCAGACACCTAAAAACACTAACTTATTTCCAGAAAACAGCTGGGTGGTTTTCTTAAACACTTGAATTAGTTTTAGAAGCAGTAGAGACCCAAATGGAGGTACAAAACATACAAAAAGTGAATTTTGCATAATGGGCCCCCTTAAAAGGAAGCACACTCAAGTTACCATGTGTGTTTTACATTACTGCCAACACGGATCACTGAGTTGACAGACTGATTTCAGAGCCAGAGGAGGCCTATTAGTCAGCGCCACAATCTAACTGACAGTTTTCACACCTTATCAAATGAAACAGGTAAACACACCTTAGGTTGTCTGAGCCAAAGCAGACAGTGTTGTGTGAAAACTCCTCAAACATTTCCTCTCAGTCAGATTAAGAGTGGGAATTGTTTTCCAGGGTTCCAACACAGTTCTGACGTATTTCTCTGTCCTTTATAATTCTTTAAAAAATATGAAATACTCAAGTTCACTATGACTTTATGCCAGTTATTTCTGCAGCAGATAGATTTTAAATATAGTATTGGCAAAAACACAATCTGGGTGGAAGGATAGAAGTGAGGGAGGTGGGGCACAAAGGGAATGTTGGAAGAATAGACTCGGTTGAGGAAAGGGGACATGTCACAAAAAATGAAAGTGAGGTAGGATACATGGAAGAACATTAAGGTAGGACATCAGGAATCAAGGAAAGTAAGGAGAATGGACACAAATAAGGAAGGAAGGAAAGACACAAGGGAGGAAGGAGGTATGATACAAGAAAAGAAAAGGAAAAAGAAAGAAAGGACAAAAAGAAGTAAGGAAAGAAAGGAAGGGCACGAGGGAGGAAGGATGAGAGCAAAGAATGAATCAAGGAGGGAATGGAGGTTGGAAGCAATTTAGGAAAGATAGGCAGAAAGACAGAGGATGAGACACAATAATGGAAGGATGAAAGAAAGGAAAAACCTAAGGAGGGAAAGAAGGGCACTAAAGAAAAAGGACGACATGAGAGAGGAAGGGAAGAAGGAAGTATACAAGGAAGGAGGGGACTCTTAGACAACAGGACAGGGAATAAAGTCTGGAAATACAAATCATTTTCCAAACTCTAATTTTCATTTTTCATACTTGTCCAAACTTGGAAAGTACTTAAAATCAAATGTTACAATTCTAAAACTGTTTAAGACTGTGTAGGAACACTGGATTTCTCATTAACATCTCCTATAAAATAAAGTTTTTCTTCCCTTCTTCTTTTATTGAATATATATATATATATATATATATATATATATATATATATATATATATATATATATATACACACACACACACACACACACACACACACACACACACACACACACACATTAAGGAAGTAGGAAAGAATGACAGAAAGGAAAATAAAGTTGGAAGAAACAAAAGCAAAACAGGACAGAGGACCAGAAGCAGCAGGTCAGCACTAATGGTCAGTGACATGGCACTGTGGCTGGGCTTGGCGCAGGCATATGAACTGTTGAAATATTTACACAGCGTACAGAACGAGAGGCTCATTCACTTCAAATCAGCTGGAGCAGAGAGAGGCAGAGAGCTGGGCCACTCTTCCACCTCTTCACTTACTGAGGAAACAGCATGAAGTTCAAATGGATAGCAGCACATGAATAATGTGCCTGTGTGACTTTTTGTTTTACTTATTCATTTTTGCCTGAGTGTGTTAGGATGCTCGCTTCATTTTGTTAAAGGTTTAAGATGAGGAAGTACAGAGATGAGTATATTTGACCATGTTATATTTAATATATTGTTTCTGCATGCATTTGTGATATAGTCATGGTTTCTTGAAATTTCTTGCTTCTAGTTCCAAAACTTAATCAGATTTCTTGGAACAAATTTTTTTTTTTCAGTATTTTAGGTAAACACTAATTCCTTTCAGATCTCTCTATGAACTTAGATATGATGTAGGTTGTGGGATGCAAAGCACAATGGTCCATGTCCAAATCAACTTAAATTCCAACACTTCCACAACCTGAACACCACCCCCAACTGTATGTGCAAAGTTAGTTTGTCTTTGCATGCAAGCAATTCCATGTCTAAGCAGGCAAGCCCGTGTGGGTGTGTAAAAGTGAACTATCCAAGCTCCAAGGAACATTTTTTGTGTGTTTGTCAGTCTCAAAAAACATGGGTCAAACCAGCTGGCACCTGACACAAACAAACTCCATTTGTTGTTACCCTGATAACATAAAGCATAAACATTAACAAAAAAACTGTCTTATTTTCCTAATGATAGTTCAGATAAACTCCTGTCTTTACTGACCAGAAAGGGTGTCTCATCTTTTTTTTCCTTCCTTTTGTGTTCTTCCCTGCTCGAAGTCTAAGATGGACATATCCACAGGCAGAGTTTTTGCACAGCAAATCTGACAACTCTGGTTTAATATTTGATCATATATCTATACATACAACCATGTATACTGTATACACTGACATGTTCAGACAAATTCGCTGGGGACTGGACTCGGCCTAATTTCAACTTGATTGGCATGACCATTGGGTCATAGGAAACTTAAAAATTGGATTTTTGTTTTATCAGTCAGTGTACCATACAAAGATCTACCAGCTCACAGGAATGGCACTGTATGATAAAGATGTTACAGTGAAAAATAGTCAAAGTCAGATATTTTCCGTAGAGTGAGGTGTTTAAAAATTAAGTCTGAAGAAGCACAGAAGGAGCAGGAAGCTTTTAAAAGGAAATCAACTTGGAAAGGTAATCAACTTCCTTTCAAACTTTCAACCTCTGTTTGTCATTTCTTATTTTAGATGTTAATAATATTTACAGATGCTTAAAGCAGTAATTGTATTAAATATATTTTGCATGATTATATCTTTTATATTTAAGTTGTTCAAGAGAAATTGGACAATCCTAAAATCAGTATTGGCTGGTCAGTTTTAAAACTGATATCCCAAATCAGGCAAAAAACTTTGAATGGTGCAACCCTAACGAATGCACTCATGAAAAGACACCTGTGAAATCTCCCATAAAAGTTAAAAGCTTCTTAAACAATGCTGTTTTATCTCCTTATTTCATCTCAGTGCATATGTTGTGATGGACAGGCAGGACACAAAACTTCCAGCCAGTAATACTGTTGTTTGTGGCCAGCTCGGAGAACAGAAGCGTTGGACATATTTTGTGAGCAAATATATCAACTATGTGTTGCAGAGTTCACTTAGGACAACTGAGTCTATAGTTTTCATAGGTTGCATATCCATGCACACCATTTTACAACCTATCTCTGTCATAGCCCTGGGGATATGCCATGTTTTTGGTTTTGCATTATCTTGATTTTAATTATTTTTGTTTAATGCTTCTATATTTAATCCTGTTAGGTTTATTTTGCTCCTCATGAATTCATTTTCAAAATTTTAAACAAGTCTGCTCAGAAACTATTTGTGCAGTTTTGTAACCAGCATATTTCTCCTGAACAAACGACATGGGGGTATGTAAGCATACCCCTTGGTGTCCACACAGGCGAGCTGTTTGGACTTTACAAACATGCACATATTTCATCAGCTGCATCAAATCAGTTGACTCATTAGGCTCCTGTTTTTACTATAGTCTAATAAGGGCCAATTTGTTTTGTGGTACTTGAAACCGGTCTTGAGACCATCTTTTCAAAGTCTTGGTCTTGTCTTTGTCTCGGACATGCTATACTCAGGTTGTTTTTCTCAAGATCAAAACCAAGACCACAGCTGCAACATCCCTTTTTTTACAGCAACTTACAGCACGTTTTAATTATGTTTTTTATTTTGAAATTTCAGTGCTGCCCCCTGTGCCTTGCATGTTTAAATTTAGGTTTGTGTTTACCTAAATGTCGCGACAGTGCACCTATCTGAAAAAGTTACGTTCGCCACTGCAGTCGGTTAGTTTGGAGCCCTGTTTTAGGTTAGCTTGCTTATGAACTACTACAGACAGATCTTCTTTAAAGGCTTGTTGTTCCAACTATGTTATAATTATGATAGCAATGGTCTTCATAATGGGTTCTCATTGGCTTTGCCTTGGTCTTGGGCATTGTTTTGCCTCTCTAAAAGTACTAGTCTGAAAGTAATGGTCTTAGTATGATTTTGTCTTGGGGTAGGTGGTCTAAAACATTAGTGGCAATAACACAGTTTTGTTATCTTCCTATTAAGAAGAAGAAGAAAACTCCTAAATATATTCTCAATAGTACTTAAGTGAAATCTTTGTGTCCCTATGCTCTGAGTGAGAAATTATACAAAGATTGTTTTTTTTCTCCCTCTGCTCATGCTTTTACTCCTGGTCTTTGTCTGTTATGTATGTGGCACCAACTTTTAGATATTACATTGTTTTGTCACAAAATTCTGAGCTGCATGCAGCTATCTGCAGAGGAATCATGCAGACCCTGACAGACATGAACAAAAGATGAAGTTACACTGTCCAGATTACACTGTTAAGTAGACAGTTGACGTGAAAATGCACCTAGCGCAGGGGTCGGCAACCTATGGCTCTTTTGATGACTGCATCTGGCTCGTGGAGAAATCCTTAAAAAAAAAACATGCATTGTGCATTTTAATCCACCTGTTTTCTATCGCTCCTGTTGAAGGTTGTGTGTGTGGCTAGAGCCAATCACAGCTGTCCTTGATGTTACAGGCGGGTCCAACATCAAAACTCTAATTTTATTGGATAATGTGTGACCTACACAGGTCAGTGTGAGGTCAAGAAGTAAACTTCCCTCCGTTTTGTTTCTTCTGTTTAAAACTAGCTTTTGCAGAGCAAACCCTTTTGACGAAGAACATGGCTAAAAAAAAAAAAAAAAAAAAAAAAAAAAAAAAAAAAAAAAAAAAAAAAAAAAAAAAAAAAAGGATGAAGAGTACCGTAAATTTCAGCCGGAATGGGCAGAGGAATTCGCCTTTGTGGAGAGAGCAGGTTCTGCGGTGTGCCTAATTTGCAATGATAAAATTTCTTCGATGAAACGGTCCAATATAAAGCGGCACTTCGACACACGCCATGCTACGTTTGCATCGAAATATCCGGTGGGGGACAGCAGGAAGAAGGCCTACCAAGAGCTACTGTGCAGTGTGCAAGCTAGTCAACAGCAACTCCGTGTGTGGACCCAGCAAGGTGATTGGAATTCCGCTAGCTTTGCTGGTTCTTTAGCAATAGTGAGGAACGGAAAGCCTTTCACCGATGGCGAGTATGCCAAAACATTCATGCTTGACGTCGCCAATGAACTTTTTGATGACTTTTCGGATAAATATAAGATAATCAGACGAATCAATGACATGCCTCTGTCAGCAAAAACTGTTCACGATCGTACCATCATGATGGCAAATCAAGTGGAGGAAACACAAGTGAAGGATATAAATGCAGCGCCATTCTTTTCCCTCGCTTTGGATGAGTCAACAGAGGTAAGCCACTTATCCCAGTTCAGCATCATTGCGAGGTGTGCTGTCGGTGACACACTCCGTGAGGAAAGTCTGGCTGTTTTGCCAATGAAAGGGACTACAAGAGGGGAGGATTTATTCAAGTCTTTCATCGAGTTTGCTAATAAAAAAAAAAAAAGCTACCGATGGATAAACTTATTTCGGTGTGTACTGATGGCGCTCCTTGTATGGTGGGGGGAAAACAAAGGATTTGTAGCGCTTCTTTGTGAACATGACAATAGACCCATCTTAAGTTTTCATTGCATTCTACATCAGGAGGCGCTTTGTGCTCAAATGTGTGGCGAGCAGCTTGGTGAGGTGCTGGTCATTCGGGTGGTCAACTTCATTGCTGCCCGAGCTTTAAATGATCGCCAATTTAAAACACTGCTGGATGAAGTTGGGAATAGTTATCCTGGTCCGCTTTTGCACCGCAGTGTGCGTTGGCTGTCGAGAGGGAAGGTGCGCAGCCGTTTTGCAGACTTGCCTGAGTGAAATCCGGACTTTTCTCGAAATGAAAAATGTTGAGCATCCTGAGCTAGCCAACCCCGAGTGGCTCCTGAAGTTCTTCTATCTTGTTGACATGACTGAACATCTGAACCAGCTCAATGTTAAAATGCAAGCTGTTGGAAACACAGTCTTAACCCTTCAGCAAGCAGTGTTTGCGTTTGAAAACAAACTGGAACTCTTCATTGAGGACACTGAAACGGATCGTTTACTCCACTTCAAAAAACTGAGGGAATTTAAAGATGCATGCCCAGCAACTGACCCCACTCAACATCTTGATATCCAGCAGCTGGCTGGCTTCACATCTGATCTCCTGCAGTCATTCAAAGCTCGCTTTGGAGAATTTCGTGAGCATACTCGTCTTTTTAAGTTCATCACTCATCCACACGAGTGTGAAGTGGACAAGGCCGACCTGACTTACATTCCCGGTGTCTCCATCAGAGATTTTGAGATCGAAGTTGCTGATCTGAAGGCCTCAGAAATGTGGGTAAATAAGTTCAAGACACTGAAGATTTGGAGGGACTTGCACGACAGCAAGCAGAGCTGGCGAGCAAACACAAGTGGACAGAAATGAAAAAACTTCAACCGGCAGACCAGC
This sequence comes from Anableps anableps, assembly GCA_014839685.1. Lineage (NCBI taxonomy): Eukaryota > Metazoa > Chordata > Actinopteri > Cyprinodontiformes > Anablepidae > Anableps > Anableps anableps. The sequence continues at coordinate 17,701,843 of CM026074.1, forward strand.
TGATTGTAAAAACTTGGAACGCGCTTCCAGTCATACCATACACTGCAGCGTGTGAGTATTGCCGCACTGACCATGTTTGGCTCTACGTATGCATGTGAGCAGTCTTTCTCACATCTAAAAAACATTAAAACCAACCTACGATCACGTTTAACGGATGGAAGCCTCAACGCATGCATGAAGCTTAACCTCACCACGTATCAACTGGACATCAAAGCCATCAGCAAAACTATGCAGCACCAGAAGTCGCATTAAAGGTAAGAAGTACTTTATTTATTATTGATTAGCTTCAGAGATTTATTATGCTCTAAAATTGTTAGTCTTACTCTAAAATTCAGTGGTATTTAGTGTCAAAAAATAATATATGGCTCTCATGGAAATACATTTTGAAATATGACGCTTTCATGGCTCACTCAGTCAAAAAAGTTGCCGACCCCTGACCTAGCGGGTGACTATGCTGCTACTGCTGTTAAGCTGGCTAAGCTAATGGCTACAGTTGGGGACGTGGAGGAGGCACTCATGGGTTGTACAGATAATGTCACTGGTATGAAAACAACTCTCTGTTAAGGTTACCATGCTGGAAGATAAGTGTGAGGACTTGGAATCAAGATTGTGCCATAACAACATCATGATTATCGGTGTTGAAGAGGGAACTGGCTTCTGCTCTACAACTGCTGTGGCTGTGCCACTGAAGAAAGCGTTTGTGCTGGAGAAAGAACAGCTTGTGGACTGGTCTCATCACTGTCTTCAACTCCTTATTTCCTATTTTTCAAACTTGGAGGTTTTGCCCAACTGTATATGCCTGTCGCTGTCATTATCTTTTGCTTTAGCATTTATATGGATGCATATTTCTGATTAGATTTTTTTTTTTTGTGTGTGTTGATTTAGTGGGCTGAGATGTGAAGGGGGTTAGTTGGTTTTGTTTTTAGTTTTATTTTATTTGTTTCATTTTTCCTTTAATTCCCCCCCTCAACAAAAGACTATGGTATTGTATTTTTAGATGCACTATTTTGTCAGTATTATATTGTTATTAAATGTGTCAATTGGTGCATGCTCAACAAGAATTATCTATTTATTTTGATTGGTTCTCATAAAAATATTTAGAAAAAAAGAAGACAGTTGAGCATAATGGAAATTAGGGCATTGTGGCTCTTGCTTGAATCATGATTTTCTCTGTGGTCACAGTTAGTTATAGAGGGTCAAGTTTAATCAAGAAAAGCAGCATAAGCAGTGTTGAGAATACAAGAAGTATAATGCATATTATAATGTTCCAACTGTGCAAAAAGTTCTTCTCGGGGAGAGATTCGTTGGATGGCCAATGTTACCTTTCCATCACAAACAGTGTTGAATGCTATCCTTACACTCCATCAGCTAAACGTTCTGGTCACCATTTTTAACAATGTTTCTTGTAAGTGATAGAGTCCAAACTCTATATTAACATGAAGCTCTTGGTATAAAGCTGTAAATGTTAAAAAAAAGTTAAAAGTTTCGTTGCTCCCTACCACAGTAAAACTGTAGATGCAGATGTATGCTGTGATTTAGCAACAATTCTACAACACTTCATATTGATAATGATGTCTCATTACACCTTTCTAGAGGAAAGTGCTATTTTCTCAGTGCTAAAGGAGCTACATTGTTCGAATTGCAGCTTTTCTGATGTGGTTCTGCCACATCAGCTCCAATAAGCTAACCAGTGCCTCTGTTTGTTTAGAAGCATCTGAGTGCAGGTGCTGTTTTTAAGATATGTCATTCTCAGGCTATTTCAGGTTCATGCATTTACTAAAATGTATTTTTTCACAGAACAGCAACTCTTCTGTAACTATTCCTAACCCTATATACAGCATAGATGTAGAAGTTTTTAAATGGTGTTTGTTTTTCCCTAGTAAATGGTCTGAACTTATATAGCACTTTTCCAATCATACTGATGTATGTATGTATGTAATATAGTGTAATGCTTTACACTAGAGTGGCAATCACCCATTTGCACTCTCAAATGCGCAAACGTTTATACACCAATACAGAAATTGGTAGGCAACTTGGGGTTAAGTGCCTTACCCAGGGGGACACTGACATGTGGCAAGAGGAATCAAACCTACAACTTGCTTATTGCAAGATGACTACTCTACCCACTTAGCCATAGTTGCCCCATTAGTGAATGCATGAAGAAGTAACACTGAACTGTTGGAAATCAGCGTGGCTGAGTTGTCAGTGGTATGGAAAGCCTGCTGGCAAATGATCAGCTGGGTTTTTTCGTAAATTGTGCTCTGAACCAGGTTGACCAGTCAATATTGTGGTTTTGATGGTTTTCACATTCTGAAGTGATTCTACTGCCAAAAAACTATTAAAGCATTGCTCTTTTTTGTTTTCCCAAATAGAATAAAGGTTTCATAAACCTTAAATAGTGTTTAAGAAACTCTGTTCAATATAGACCAAGTCAACTGAGGATTAAAATTGAAATATTTTAGGTTTTTGAAATTGACATAATAAAATGCAACCTTTTTTGAAATCCTGTACATTATGGAATTAAATGATGAAATTGGTTCAGACTTATATAGTGCTTTTTCAGAAACATCAAAAAACACTTTACAATGAAATCAGTTATTCCCATTCATGAACACATTCACACACTGATGATGGCAAGCTACTGAATTGTAGGCACAGCAGCCCTGGTGGAGTCTGACAGAAGTGAGGCTGCCATATTGTGTCTTCAGTCCTTCTGACCACCAAGGTGGGTGAAGTGTCTTGGCCAAGGACACAATGACAGAAACGGACAGGGCAGGGGCTCAAACTGGCGACCCACCGACTGCAGGGCAAATTCCTACCTCTGTCGCCACCAGTGGTACCATTGCCCTCAGATTCTGACTTTAAGTCAAATTCAGAAGCTGGAACAGTATCTATCTATCTATCTATCTATATATATATATATATATATATATATATATATATATATATATATATATATATATATGTATATATATATATATATATATGTATATATATATATATATATATATATATATATATATAGCGGCTGGGTAGCTCAATGGGTAAGTCACCCGACCTTCACCCGGGAGACCGGGGTTCGAATCCAGGCCGGGTCGCTTGGTTGAGATATCCAGTGTGGGTCCTTAGGCAAGATCCTTCGCGCTACTGCCTACCTCATGATGAGTGATAAAGGAATACACGCCATGCCGGCTCAGACGTCGCCCGGCCAAACAAGGTCTGCGTCAGGTGCTGGGGAACCAGGGCACCTTCACGAAAAATGGGTTACTGGAACAAGACGGAATTGGGCGAGAGGTGAAAACTTGGATCTGTTGGAATGCTACTACTCAAGTAACCCTAGTCAGAGGGGTTACATGCAAAGAATGCGGGAGGAATGGTTACGTCGACATCCCCATTCAACACTAACTGCCAAACAACTAGTAGCTCAGTGTTCCAACATCCGCAAACGGCAAATGCTGTCACAACTTGAGATAGACGAGGTACAACACAAATGCTACGGCAAGGGGGAGCCAGGACGCCAGGTCAGAGGGGAGTTAGCTTCAACTCCCCACCCGCAGATTGGGTATGCAGCCCCAATAATGAACGAACCATCACAGCTGAACGAGGCAGCAACTGACCTGAGAGGTAGGATCGTGGCCCGAATGAACACCAGGCAATCCCGATGCCAATTACAACGGCTGAGTGAAGTACCATCAGAAAGTCTCATTGAAGATGTGAATGCAGCATTGAGAACGATCCCTACCAACACCATAACGGAAACCAATGAGCTGGTGTACAACTCAGCATCAGTGATCCTTGAGATGCTCGGCTATAGGAGCAACCATGAGATTCAATACCCACCATGGAAAAGACGGTTAGAGGCTAAAATCAAGGTAACAAGGAGGGAAGTGAGCCAATTGTCAGAACTCCAAAGAGGTGCAATCAAAAGACCAGTACCCAAGCGGTACAGCCAGATGCCCATACCTGAAGCGCTCGAAACTGCCAAACAAAGGCTCCAAGCCTTGGCCAGTCGCCTAAAGAGGTACACGAGAGAAAATGAAGCCAGGAGGATTAACCGGCTCTTCTCCACCCAACCAGCTAAAGTGTACTCTCAATGGCAGGGTAATAACAACAGAGCAGACCCACCAAGGCTGGAGACCCAACAGTACTGGAAAGGCATATGGGAAAGGGAGGCGACCCACAACAGCAATGCACAGTGGCTAATCTCTCTACGAGATGACCACAGCAACCTCCCTGAGCAAGCCCCAGTAACTATCACAGTGGCAGATGTCCAAGAAAGAGTCTCAGGTATGAAAAACTGGACAGCACCAGGTCCTGACATGATCCATGCCTACTGGCTAAAGAAACTCACTGCCCTCCATGAGCGACTGGCAGCTCAAATGAACCAGCTGCTACAAAGTGGGACTCACCCTGAATGGTTAACTGAAGGGCGCACAATCCTGATCCAGAAGGATCCCTCAAAGGGTTCGGTCCCATCCAACTATCGGCCAATAACCTGTCTCTCTACAACATGGAAGCTCATGTCAGGCATCATAGCAGCTAAGATAAGTGGGCACGTGGATAAATACATGAGTACAGCACAGAAGGGCATCGGCATAAATACCAGAGGAGCCAAACACCAACTCCTGGTAGACCAAACAGTCGCCCGAGACTGCAAAACCCGACACACCAACCTGTGCACGGCTTGGATTGATTACAAGAAAGCCTATGACTCAATGCCACACACTTGGATCATTGAATGCTTAGAGATGTACAACATCAACAGGACTCTAAGAGCCTTCATTGCAGCCTCGATGGGGATGTGGAAAACCACCCTTGAAGCCAACTACAAGCCAATTGCACAAGTGTCCATCAAATGTGGCATATACCAAGGAGACGCTCTGTCCCCACTGCTGTTCTGCATAGGTCTGAACCCCCTCAGCCAAGTCATCAACAAGACTGGCTACGGATACCGACTCAAGAATGGAGCCACCATCAGTCACCTCCTCTACATGGATGACATCAAGCTGTACGCTAAGAGCAAACGAGACATCGACTCACTGATCCACACCACCAGGATCTACAGCACTGACATTGGGATGTCATTCGGACTAGAGAAGTGTGGTCGGATGGTTACACAGAGAGGGAAGGTCATCCACACAGAAGGGGTCTCACTCCCAGAGGGAACAATAGCAGACATTGAGGACAGTTACAAGTACCTGGGAATACCACAAGCAAATGGCAGCCTCGATGAGGTCACAAGGAAAGGAGCCACAGCCAAATACCTCCAACGAGTAAGGCAAGTCCTGAGAAGCCAGCTCAATGGCAAGAACAAGATCCGTGCGATAAACAGCTATGCCTTGCCAGTAATCAGATACCCTGCAGGAATAATAAGCTGGCCAAAGGAAGAGATAAAGACCATGGATGTTAAAACTCGGAAGCTACTAACCATGCATGGAGGGTTCCACCCTAAATCCAGCATCCTGAGACTATACGCGAGCCGTAAGGATGGAGGCAGAGGACTAGTGAGTGTGAGAGCCACTGTCCAGGATGAAACATCCAAGATCCATAAATACATCAAGGTCAAAGCCTCAACCGACGATGTGCTCAGCGAATGTCTCAAACAATGGGGACCAGAGGATGAGGTGCTGGAGGAACCATCATGGGAGGATAAGCCCCTACATGGGATGTACCACCGACAAATAACTGAAGTGGCTGATATCAGGAAATCCTACCAATGGCTGGAAAAAGCTGGACTCAAGGACAGCACAGAGGCACTCATCCTGGCTGCACAGGAACAGGCCCTAAACACCAGAGCAATAGAGGCTCAGATCTACCACACCAGACAAGATCCAAGGTGTAGATTGTGCAAGGAGGCCCCTGAGACAGTCCAACACATAACAGCAGGGTGCAAGATGCTGGCAGGGAAAGCGTACATGGAACGTCATAACCAAGTGGCGGGCATAGTGTACAGAAACATCTGTGCAGGATATGGACTGGAAGCCCCGAGATCAAAGTGGGGCACACCCCCAAAGGTGGTGGAGAATGACCGAGCTAAGATCCTGTGGGACTTCCAGATCCAGACAGACAAAATGGTAATGGCGAACCAACCGGACATCGTGGTGGTGGATAAACAACAGAGGAAAGCCGTTGTGGTGGATGTAGCAATACCAAGCGATTGCAACATCAGGAAAAAGGAACACGAGAAACTGGAGAAATACCAGGGCCTCAGAGAGGAACTGGAGAAGGCCTGGAAGGTGAAGACCACAGTGGTGCCTGTGGTCATCGGGGCCCTCGGGGCAGTCACCCCCAAGCTGGAGCAGTGGCTAAAACAGATCCCAGGAACAACATCAGACATCTCAGTCCAGAAATGCGCAGTTCTCGGCACAGCCAAGATACTACGCAGAACCCTCAAGCTCCCAGGCCTCTGGTAGAGGACCCGAGCTCAGAGGTTGAGAAAGACCACCCGTGGAGGGTGAGAAGGGAATTTTTTTTTTTTTTTATATATATGTGTGTGTGTGTGTGTCTGTGTGTGATAGTTTCAACATGACTGTAGCTGATAGCTCTGCTAATAACAGGTTATGTTCTCAGGCAAAACTGCATGAGGTTGTCCATTATCCTTCTCCCTACTGGCCTCTTCCTCTCCTACCCTCCTACTCTTCCTGTCTCCCTGCCTTCCCTTCTCCTGTTCTTTCTCTCACTTTTCTTTTTAATTACCTGATGTCTCCTCTTCTGGCCCTGACGCCAATAGAGATGTGAGCAGCAGTGCCCGCACTGAACCATCTTTGTGCACCCAATCATGAAGCTCACCGCTGTCTGTCTGTGAGTACAGTCAAAGTTTATATGCTCTTCTATTTTAAAAAAAGCTGTGGATACACTCTGTCTGTGAATATTATTTTTAAACACTTTATTTGTTTTTTTTCCGGCACTGATGTATTCCAATATGGCATAAATATACAAGTCACATGCAATTCATATGTAGACAGAAGCAAAAAGGACAACCTATCAATATTTTTTCGTAAATTGTCTGAGTATTTTCCTCATTAACCTATACATCTTTTCCTCAAGTTTTCAAACAATAAATGCAGAAGCACAAACTTAATTCCCTAAACAGCCAGGCTGACATTTAAATAGCCTTTTGGTTGATAATTCCAAAATGTTAAAGCTATCATTAAATAAAGACAAATGATAAATTCTGCTCAAATCAAACTTTGTACTTTAAGCCCCAAACAGACTAATTTGACTTGAGATATTAGATTGAAAACACAGTGGAGAAGCCATGGCAATAAATCACAGTGAGAAGAGAAAACAAAGTCTAAAAGGATTTGGCAAGATGATCATAAACCAACTCATTCAAAAGCTCCTCACAGAACCCACAGAAAAAGATTCGGGGAGGAAGTGACACTGATGCTCGAACTGATTTTGGCTGCTTCTCAGTCCCCTCTGTCTGCTTTTACAGATCACAATAAGGCCTTCTGTGTGTAAGTGCCATGCACTTTTCCTTTCTACAAGTACATGCTTTTGTACTTTTTTTCAGTTTCCTTTGGGTGGTCTCCCGGGGATGTCCCTTCCTTCACATAATGCTCAGCTCAGGTTCCCTATCGGCAACTTGTATGAGGACAGAAGCAGTTTGTTACACTTCAAATAACTAGGAAGCCTCTGGCACCATGGCATTACAGCAGAGACCGATAGATACTGAGAAAGAAAGTTATATCCCATTGTGTGTTTGTGTACATATGGGGTGCATAGGAGTTTATTTGAAAAGAATTTAGGGACCTTGCATTCCTCTTGTCATTGTTGTCATGAAAACATTACATGAATATGGCTTACATTGTATTTGAAGATGAAGAAATTCTCTTTTGCATCACATTTAACATCCGGCACGGTTCTTTAAAGAATGACTTTGGATATCTGCTCTGAACTGTTGTGGCCCTTTTAACTTATCTAAAAATTCTGATTTCTATGTGCTCTCTTGTCTGGTTCCACTAATTCCTGTTTCTCTGAGCCTATTTTTATTAGTTCATTTTTCCTGTGTTTGCCCTAATATTCTAGCTATCTTTCTTCAGTGCCTCTGCCCATGCTCTCCCACAGCTGCTCCACATTCAGTTAAATATTTTCACCTGTTTGTTGTTTCAGTAATCACTCCCTCTCTGCTCCCCCAGGTTTTATTGTCAGATCTTCATCCTTTCTACCTCATGTCTCACACCAGCAGTTCCATGTTGGTCTTCTTTCCACATGTTCTACTGTTTTGTAAATCTTTTTTTTCTGCAGTTCATTCAATAAAATCAATTTCACTGTGATTCGGCCTTGCTCCATTCTGTTCTTGGATCTCATGAATCCACAAAACATGACATGAATTGAATAAATTGAATAAAAATTGCAATGTCCAGCCAGTTTTCCTCCTAGATACTAACTCAAGTCATTTAAGAACAGATATTTGTCTGATACAAAGTCCCAGTTTGATACTATAATAAATATATACGCAGTAAAATAACATGATTTTGTGACTGCCTTACATTTAACTCAGTCACTAATGTCATTCTAGATTTTGTGATTAACACTACATTTTACCTGACAGCGACAGATATTTTTCCTGTAAGAAGTTCCTGCAGGTCAGCCTACGTCTGCTGCGCCAACATGGGATTAGCTGGGTTAAAAACAACTGTATTATTCTGACAATGAGTTGCTTGAAATGTTCATAACTTCATTTGTTGTAGATATATCTTACTCAGCATTTACAACTACAATCTTTACTACAATCTTTATTAAACTCATGTCTTGGTACTGATGAGCATTTTTCTTAAGTGGTAAGGTAAGATTAGCATTTTTGCTCTTTGTTATAATATGACTCATTGATAATTTGGCTTGTAAAATATTATATACTGTTTTCCAGTTAATTATGGAAGGAAATAATAACTGAAAAAATTGTTGTCCAGCTTTGAGACACTTGGACATTTGTTTTCAATCTCTTAAAATTTAACAATTATAGGTTCTGCTGCTCTCTGCATATCGCTCTCAGGATGCTGAGGTTATCTGAGCCACATGATCCTTGCATAATCCATAGCAGGTCACATGACATTGACAGCAAAGGAGCTGGAGCAGTCCTTCTTCCACCATCAATGTCATTGTAAAGGGTAAAAAAAAAATCTTAGATTGACCTGATTTCATAGATCAACAACTAATGTAAGTGGTTATGCGAACAACAATAGGCTGTGATGTTTAAAAACTCTTCACACAAAAATTGGCTTGCTAGGGTTAGGACTGAAAAAAATATAGGGCATGACAAGAACTGTACAAGTTTAAAACCATGCCATATAACAAAAATGGAGACACAGCATAGAATAACAAGGGTCATCTGATGAAGAAAGAAACACAACTGGACAAATAGTGGAGAAGTACTGTGGTGAAATATATGTACAAGTAGGTAACAAAATCTGTCAGTAAATATAATTAACATGTCAGTGTCGATATTTACACATAATTCTCAACTCACTAATCATAACTCACAGAAGAGGATCCATAATTCTGAGATCCATGGAGAGCTTAACTTTTCAGTTAGTAGAGAGCATTGGTTTATATCCCAGTTGCATTTATCTCAATCACGGAAAAAAGTGCATTTTTTTTCTTTTCAATATTTCAAAAATACCATTACATATTATTCCCTAAAATTCCGTCTCCAGTGAGTAATGGGGTGCGTGTGCGTAAAACCAGCATGCAACTCATTTTGTTACTCTTGTTTTACAAGATACTTACACTTCAAGCAGATAAGTCTTTCATGAGACAATTTTAGAAATTGTGGCCTCTAACGTCTCAGGACTGTTGTGGAAGAAGATCTGAAACTTTCTGACTCGCTCCAACCAGGACTAAGGACACAGATTCTACTACAAGAGTTACAAGAGAGTAAATTGTGCACTTCATGTAAAGAGTCAAACTGCCTCTTTGGTGCAAGTAAGCTAACAGTGACAACAATGGGAACTCTAATCTGTCACTAATGTAGAACTGCACCGCCAAAAACCATACAATGTTTGTGTTCTAATATATTTTCAAATATAAACACTTTTACATTACATTTACATTGATTGTCTCAAAAGTTCAAATGAGATGGAAGCATTTCAATAGCGATGTATAAACAGAAATGTTGATCATTAACATGGTTTTGGTGTCAGAAACAGCAAATAAAAAGAAGGTACACAGACAAAAAAGACTAAATTGGGTAAAAAGACACAGGTAAAGATTAAAAAAAAAAACCCCAACCAATAACTTAACTCTGGTCCAAGAAGCCAAAACAGGGAGGACTTTCAAAAGGAAACTGTGATGTCATGGGATATTTAACTCCCCAGGACAAAGGTAAAATGGTCTCTTTTTGAACCTGTCTTCCGGGAGGGTGACATCAGGGAGGCAGCTAACTTTTCCTGCAGGCAGAGGGAAGACCCGCGCCATTTCTCAGGAGCTTTTGATTTAAAATGTAGGTTTTCCCAGACCTCTATTGACAACCTGATGCTAGCTAGCTCCTCTGTGAGGGAGAAGAGGAAGAAGGCTACCCAACTGCACTCCTGAGCTGAGAGGATCCAATCAAGTCCATGTACACAAACAAATAAAAATACATTTCAAAAGTCAACCTGTTTTTATAACGTAAAGCATGTTTATGGCCTTTCCAGAGAATAGAAACCATGACAGCTCTGCATTGCAGGCAACACACTGAAAATGAGTCAGGGAAGGGAAAGTGGCTATGCTTTTTATTGATTTGAACTGTAAGGCTGAAGAATATTTTAAATAAAGCTACGATTAAATAGACTGTTTAGACATAACAGCACAGACAAATTGCTCAGTTACACAAATGTGTGGAAGTACACAATAAATGTTCCAGCAAAATTGATACCGTTTCACAAGAGGTACCTGAAGAAAGATTGAGCTGCAAAGATAAATGCCGGAAGCACCAAATAAGTTGTTCCAACATAAAGCTGAAAGCACAAAAATAATAAAGCATGGGCAATGTATATTATCATACTCACCACATTAAACATTTGTTTTTAAGCAGTGGGTACAGTGGCCCATTGGCTATTTGAAGTTCAATATTGATGGATTCAACTATTGCAGATTTTTCTGTGGAATGTAACTCCAAACTATTTGCAGAAACGTTACCTATTTATGGACATCTTTCGTACAGCATGTCTTCAATATTCAAAAGAAAATGCAGTTTGGTAAACTGAAAAACCATGAGCAGTGCTACTTGACACACTATTGGCTAGCATTTGCAAAGCAGCCAACCGAGGTGCGCCAGTCATTCTTCTGGCCTGGCTGTACCCCCAAGAGTGGCGATAACGAAGACAGTGGATGTTAGCTTTTGCAGTAGTGCCAAGATGGTTTCCACTGTGCAATATGCATTAGTGCATATTGACGGATATTTCATGCTTCAGAAGGCTATTAAAACATGCAGTTTTAATAGGGTCTCAAGTATTAGCAGATTTCAGCTAGTTGTTGGCAGTTGTGGTCATCAACAACTATGAATAGCAGAGGTCCACCATATATCAAATGATGATTGAAAATAGATTAGTATGATAAATTACATGATTATTAATATACATTGAACTTATTTTATCACATTACAACCACAAACACCAATAGATTTAAATGGGATTTTTTGTGATAAACCATGATGATTGTGGAATTGAAGGATTTTTGGTTTTGTTCGAACCTTTTACTAAGACAAATCTAATATGTATAACGTAGTTTGTATTCAAACTCCCCAATTCAGTACTTTTTATGACCACATTTTACTTCAAGCTGCAAGTCAAGTTTACCTCTCCACACACTCCTACAACCATACTGGTTGAGTGGCTAAAGTGTTCAATTATGATACCAACCACTGATTCATAACAGTATTGAAGTGGGCCACTTTGATGCTTAGGATCTTTAAAGATATTTGCCTACTCTTCTATATGCTACTTACAACAGCAATACATCTCACTGTGTGACTGAAAATTGTTCTGTAAGGTTATATACAAAGGAAAAATGTAAGGCACTTAGTTGAATCACAGTGCATCTTTAGGTGCATCAAAGTGCTAATTTGTTTGGTTAAATGTTATTTAGAAGATGTATGTTGAGATCCATTAGTGGTCATCAAAGTGGCCAATGAACTGTAATCAAATCAGATTCTGAGGCTTTCAGGGATTCCTATCTCTAATTAGTAAACCCAGTGTTTAAGTACCCCTGGCTGTTATACTAGCACAGGTGTCACTAGGTCAGAAACGTGCGGTTTTAGAGTTGAGTGATTTTTAGTTATTAATGCATACAAGCTCATTCACATGCAGAAATTACCATAATAATTCCTAAACAGGCAAAAGGGAAATAAGCCACATTCCCTCAAACTGACTCAATTATTTAACCCTCACTTGGTTAGGAGGCAGAAACAGGGGAGGGAGAATGGGATCATGGGATCATGCTTCAGGGGGCTTCCTGTGGAGAAAGGAGACAGGGTTTGGAAAAGGGCAACCACAGAAAAATGGCTGTGTTGTTATGAAGTAGAGCAAAAATTGATATTTCCACTCGCTTGCTTCTTTTTGTCAGCATGTGTAGCACCTTATCAAGAGCATGCATGACTGGCATCATGATGCCTGTCCATAATAACTACAGTAATATAAGAAAATCTGTAAGCACAAACTTAGTAGCCTATTTTGTTCAAGTCTTTTGATTAGGCCATGTGCAATACTGATTGATAGACTAAGTTGTGGTACCCAGAGGGAGAAATATGAGAGTTAGTCTAACACATTATAAGAGTGAATTCAGGAATTTAGTTTTTCAAACACAAAATTAACTTTTCTTTCATTTTTGAGCAATGTCCTCTTGTTATATTATACAGCATAAATAGTAAATTACATTTTAATGTAAAACTCTAGCTTTATATCAGAATTCACTGCAGAAGGTTTCTAAACATGTCATTGCTCCTTGGGATCGTCGGGGCTTTGTGATGACCATTCCAAAACATTGACTTCATTGAGCTTCAGCCGCTTTTTAACTAATATTTGTGCTCAGCCCTCAATTACCAGACTGAAATCTGGAGATGTTGCTTCTGTATTTCCACATAATATCCTTTCCTCATGATGCCATCAATTTTTTTGTCGTGCACCAGTCACTCTTGTAGTAAAAGATCCCTGCATTTATGGTGGCACTGGAAATGTGTCTTACAGGCTTGGACATTTGCACCTTTTTCCTGCAAATGTAACAACAGACAATAAGGTCAAATAATTATGTTTTTTGTTCCTCCAAACCACAGGACATGTCTCAAGAAATCAGAGTCTCTGTCTCCATATGCATTTGTGAATTGTAATTTGGCCTCCTATATTACTTGTGGACAATGACTTCTTCCTTCCTAGTAGCCTTTCAGCCCATCTTGGGAAATGACTTGTTTCACTGTGGATAACGTTAGTCTCTTAAGTGCTTTAGTTAGCAAATTCACAGGGTCTTTTGCTTTTGGTCCTAGGTTTAATAGCACATTTCATGGTTAAACCTGTTCATCTCTGAGAACTCATCTCCTTCCTAAATAGAATGGTGTGTGTAAATTTCCACCGTTTTACCCAAGGATGAACCAGATTTGTGGAAGTCACAGTTTTATTCCTGATATCTCTTAATTTCCCTATGATGTCACAAAGGACAGCAGTGTGGTTGAGGTATTGCTTGTCATTATTATTAAAAATTACTCATAAGCTTCACTCACCTTGCCTGCTGGTGGTGGTTAGAAGACTCGATGGCACTGGTGCATGACAGCCTCGCCAGCATTTTTATCATTATCTGCCCCAGGGCAGCTGTGGCTACAATCCAGTAGCTTTCCACCATCAGCATGTGAGTGTGTGTGTGTGTGTGTGTGTGTGTGTGTGTGTGTGTTAATGGGTGAATGACTGAATGTAGTGTGAAGGGCTTTGGGGTCCTCTGAACTTGATAAAGTGCTATACAAGTACAGGCCATTTACCATTTACAAAGTCTTAGCATCATCATATGGGGTTTACAAAATTGTCATATGGCATAGTAATCTAAGCATATGTGTTAGGGGTGTGCCAAAAAATTGATTTACATAAGAATACTGATTCTCATTCACTAAGATTCAGAATCGATTTCAAAATATCCCAAAATTAATTTTAAAAAATAAAACAATAAAACATAGCCGGTAATGGAATGTACACATACGCAGAAAGCACCACAATAAAGAAGAATCTACAAAAATTAAAGAGAGGGATTCAACTGGTCTTTGTTAAAAGCAAACATTTGGACTCATTTGTTTTTTACCAAATGCCTGGAAAGACCGAGCTTGACATGAGCTTCACCATTTGCAAGGTTTGCAAAATGAAGACTGAGCACTTTGGGAACATTGTAAATGTGTAAATGTGTGAAGCCAAGCTACAGCTGAGCCATTGGTACACCATACCTTCCCCCGTACAGAGTTCTGTGCGGTGTGTCATGTGACTGGTCAGGAGTTTCTGGCTGTGTTTTATGCAGAAATGCACTCAGACAGCAATGTTGATATTTTGCTTCAACTAGTCTGCTTCCACTATCTGTTTTTTTTTTTAATCCACAGGCAACAAGAATACTTTTAAGGAGGCTATATCAGAAGTGTTTATCCAAAGTGGTGAGGAATTATGTACATTTTTTTTTTTTTTTTTTTACAATTCTTCACTAAATAACTACAAAGACTATCAAATAACTGAAAGCTCTTAAATGGAAAATGCAACACTGTTGTCCACAGAGGAGGCTGTCTGCAGACAGGTGTGGTGCTGTCTCCGTGACCGTTTTGTAAAAGCAAAACAACGGATGCAAGGAAGGAGTAATTCTATTTAAGCATAGATTAATATTTAAAATATTATAATTCTGAATAATTTCTCCATTTCCCTTGCAAAGCAGACTGGTGTAGATCATGAGGATCCCATGCACACCTATAGATTAAAGCAGAAATCATTATGAATAATTGTTTTGAATGAAAAATCTATTCTAAATTAAATCATGGCCACAAAAATTGGAATCAAATCGAATTGTGAGATAATAAAAGATTCCCACCCCTAACGTGTATACTTCTAAATTTGAAGTAATTTAAAAGACTCTATCTCAATTTTCTGGCATGTAGCAACAAGGAATAATTTTGGTAATCCTCACTAACCATTGTACATAAACAGTTAATCTCAATTGTATACATGTACATTTCAAAATGTAACAGCAAACTATCACTTGCTTGCTGTTAATCCATTTCAAAGAAAGCAACAGTAACAGTTGCAGTACAAAAAAACGTTGAATGTTTTTGGAAAGTTAATAGTCCTGTGAGTGATGTAAAAATAACTTTGTAAAAGAAAACAGCTAACATGTGTTTCACACAAGAGTAAAACCAGTCCTTTGATTTATATATATATATATAAAAAATAGCCTAACAAGAAATTACAATTCCTTCTACATTTCATATGCATTGTGTGAGCCACATTATTGTGCATCCATTGCATACAGATTTACTAACGGTGTTAAGACATTCCTTCGATGTTCTCCCCCATCTGTTTTTGCTGCCTCCCGCCCGACAGTGGGACTGACAATGATTTACACATACAGCTACAAAGTGTTACAGTAAAGACACATCTTACTTCTCCTGATGAACTTTTACACAGGCCATTTGGGCAGTTGCCCAAGGTGGTATTAGGCAGGGTGGTGCACTGCATTGCATTTCATCCTTCCTAGAATTTCAAAAAACTGCTTGCATTTTAATTGGTTGTGGGGTGGTAGAAAGAGTGGCCCACCCGGGGTACCATTCATGCAAGAACTTCCACTGGACCTAAGCTTATTTTTTACCAAAGCTTTTCAATAAGCCATTTGTGTCTTTGCTTTCCAAGTTTACTGTGTAAATAACACCAACATTTATGCAATATCTATGCTAGAAAGACACTCTTTGTTGTTGTTTTTCATGCATTGTAATGAAGTCTTTTCTGTTGAATATCAAGCAGCCCGTTGCTAGAATCTTCACATTTCTTTGGATATTTCGCAGGAAGAATACAAAATTGAGCTTTAATGGTCCAGACAATCAATGTGCTTTAGTATAGTTTACATGCCACATTCAGCAACACTGTCTGTTTCCCGAGTCTCAAATGGTCACCGAGATACAAATTTGTACACAAGTCCACACTTACTCCTTTACTGGTGGCTTCAAAGAAAACTTCCACTTAGTTTCATGTACCACACACAGAAGTACACATGCACCTACACATCTTGCTGTCAGGATGGTGATAAATTGCAGAGAAAATGAAAAGGGGAACTGGTAATCTGACACCTCTACTGCTGAGCAACCAGTAATTAAATCCCCTCATTAGGTCAAATATTTGATTATAAAGAACCTACGGGGGGATCTAATAATGACCTCTTTCTCTTGGGGGAGAAAGCAAAAGGAAAGAAGAGAGGAACCAGTTAAACTAGAGAGATAGAAAATGAATAGAGCGCAGTTTAGGAATTTTGACAACCATCATTGGTTTCAGTCATAACAGATATAATTTTGTCTGCAGCTGGTGAGTAAGTTATTTACACCTCCTCTTTACTCCTCCCTTCAGAGTAGAGGTAAGGCCTACGTGATTTTGTAGTAAGATAAAAATGCTGGCAGTAGCATATTGCTAATGTCTTGATGAAGGCAGCCTAGGCCAAGGGAGTATCTCTGGTGCAAGATAGACAGTGTGCGTGTTCGACAGATGAGTGAACATCGCTGGCCTCCGCCTCAACCCTCTCTGGGAAGCTAGAAGCTTTACCCCGCAAAAGCATCTCCTCCACTCTGGGCTCTGCTGTGTCTTGTAGATTACCCTGGGATAATGTGGGAAGGGTTTCTAAGAAGTAAAAGAAAAGAGCATGAAGGACATATAGAGGGTAGCAAGATAAGGATCAGTATTTTATTGTTTTTAATGACAAATACACCATCAATCACCAGTTTTGGTTGATTGCTATTTTCCTCTAATTTACTAAGATTAAAAAAAAATCCTAATTCCTGATTGAGTTAAAATTTTATAGTTTGACAATTAAATTAGTTTAGAGAAAGAATTAGTAAAGTTGTTCCCCAAAAGGCCCCATCAGCAACTGTTACTGCTGTCGAAGCCAAACCATCAGCTAAACCAAATGATTTGTATGTACACTGTAAAAAAAATTCTGTCAAAACTAAAAGATAAGATGCAAACAAACATGCAATTACAACAACTGTACTTTACTAATACAATTGCCAAAAGAGCGTGAGGTACACTGTAAGGTACTGTAGAATTTGGTGGCGAAATTGTAATTCCTGTTTCAAACAAACCTAAGACATTACTTTAACCTTGTGAATACAAAGCCCCATGTTTTGTTACAAACTAGGTACAAACTCTGTTTTCTGTCAATTTTTCTTATCTTTTTTGCTGGAGATGACATCTATTAGGGTAAGTCACATCTCTCTGCTTACAAATGCAGAGTCCACTTATAATGGCACACAACTGGAGCACTATAGAAATGTGCTTATGTCTGAAACACTTGTCCTTCAAAATAAAAGTCATTAAAAAAACAGAAGCAGCATTCACACAGACTTAACAATTTTTTCATTGTTGAACCACAGTTTTCATGAGAGCCAATCAAGGTCAACTAAAATGTCAGATGTGGCCTGCTGGCAGTAAAATGCCTACATCTGGTTTAGAGTAACACAATCTTCACATGCTATCCACATGCAGTGGATAAGATTCAGTCAACCAAAAAAATTAAAATAGAAAGTTTAAAATGCTAACATTTATTTGTAGGTATTGTATAGGAATAAATGTACTAAAGTTAAATGCAAGAAATTTTCAAAGTCTTTGGTGTTGATTATGTTTCTACAATAAAATCTAGATTTGTTAAAATCAGTGTTCTAGGATTTTTTTTTTTCCTCCAAGACCTTTACTTTTAATTTCATTTTGTTTTATAAAGCAGTGTATTAAGCATTCTTGGTGTGAAAGTTCATTAATTATACATAAAAGGAAAAGAGGTACCATAATATTTGTAAGTATATGAAAGATAAAACATATATTTGGTTGTGCAGTAAAATATGATTTTATTATTATAACAAAATAATTACAGAGCTGAGTCCAACATGTGACAAACATGCAAAAAAGTAGGAAATCAGAAAGGGGGCAAACACTTTTTCACACCACTGTATCTAGAGACTACAGTTTCCTATAAGTAGGCTTTTACAATTTACAATTATGTGCTGCTTTAAACACCATATAGTTATTATTTGCTGTGTTGTGTGCTTGGTATAAAATTGTTACGGATTTTAGTGGTTACCATGAAAAAATTTCCAGTTGTTAGTATTGTTAGGAAAATGACCACTAAAACTATATTCAGTCATAACACTAACAAGATTTTTTCTACTATCAAATGCATCATATCAGACACTTAGCTGCAGAAACCAGTGAAATTAAGGCTGGGATATTTTACCAAAGAGCACAAACAGTTTAATGTGGATTCATTTTGGACATTGTCAATTTCAAAGAATAGATTTATGGATGTTGTTGTCTTGGAGAATGAAGCTACACAAGTTGTCCTCTGCATTCAGCAACCATTAGCTCCCTAGCAGCTAATGTAAAGTAGGTTAACATCTTGTTGGATGCATGCACTCCTCAGACTGGTCTAGTTTTTCTGCTTAACTTCTTACTAGCCTCTCAGATTTCCTAAAATACTGATATTGTAGACAAGGGTTGGGTTATACTCCACCGGAAAGCAAAAACATATGAATTCAGCAATTTTTTCCTGTAGAAATGATACTTTGTTAAAACCGTCAATACAGCAGATAGACTTGAAATTTCTTTCAGACCTTTACCATTAAGGTCTTAAGCATATATAATGCACTCTAAACATCCAGTAAGTCATTTTAAACTGATTTAAATAATCTAACTATTTTATACACCCTTTTAAAAAGGTATTTCAGAGTGTAGAATTTCCATACAATAATCATGATGCAAAATTTTTCATATCATCAAAACCCTACTGTGTTCAAACACCACAGAAGAAGGAAACTTTGAGTCCACTATGTTTTGGAACTGTTTGTTGTTTTGCACCACTAATCATCTGCCAGCAGCTCTGACGGACAGAGTGGAGTCTATTACTCACAGCTGCCAGCAATCCAGCTGATTACCACCTGGCTACATAAGGCTGAGTCAGACCAGAGTTCAATGTGGGTATGCTATCACTTTCTCTACCATTAGATTGCCTTTGTGAGGCAAGTTTGTTAAGCTTGTAGTCTCCCTGTGTGCCTCCTTGCAGTTTATCCTGGTGTGACACCTTGGCAACAACCCTCAATGGCTCATTTAAGAGCCATAGTCTCACCTCCTGCAGTACAAGAGCCTCAGTTGTTCTGACTAAGCCATCTTCAAGTTTTCTGGTCCGACCTGTCCCTCTCCTACTGAACTTCTGGATCTGGAATCCTTCCGCCTCTCCAAACATCCACATTGCTTCATTGTCTTCCAATCATTTTTGGCTTTACCAGTCACCAGTCCTTTTTCTCTACAGAGCCTTCTGAGGCTCCCTCCTGTGACCAGTCAATAAATTACTTTTTCATTGTTGTCTGTGTGGATTGTCTGATCTTTGCCTTTGTGCTTTAAACTCTGGGTTAACTGTTTAGGACAATGCCACTATGTTGGTCACAAACCAAGAAAAAAAATTGTCTAAATATTGATGAATTTACGCAATTAAAAAAAGAAACAGTAACATGAAGCTAAGTGGGCTCAATAATTTAAACCAAAGCGAAGACTTCAAGAACTAAGTCTAAAACAATTTGTAATAATAAATACTTGTTGCTCAAAAAACCGTCAAACCTTTGTTAGTACAGCTATTGAAGCTAAAACTGCAGGTCACACAATATTAGAAAATATGCTAATTTATGTATTGATTATTTTATTATCCCGTTGTAGCAGCCCATCTCCACCTCTGTGGAGATACAGTACGTGTGTAATAATGTTGATTAAGCTCAGTTATTTGGCCATAAATCACATGCAGAGGAGCCAGTCTTGATACACACAGGCCTTAAAGGCCCAAAGAAAGACACAGACACTAGTTTATCCGGCAGAAGTGCATAAACTATTGAGAAACGCTTAACATCTTCCCTCAAATGCTGTTGGTTTCCTCTATTAATTAATCAATTTTATGCAAGTGTGTACCTGAACTTGGATGCTCCTGTTTCATATTTCACAGCTTTTCCTCATGCCTCTCTCCCCTTTTCCTCTCCTCTGTGTGTGTGTGTGCATTTGTGGCTGCTCGAATGCCAATGCCGTCATCAAAGGATATGTCAAACTGAAGGCTCTGGCAGGAGCTGCTATCAGAATCTCAGACAAGAACACGCATAAACATGTGCGCGCGCACACACACACACACACACACACACACACACACACACACACACACACACACATACACACAGATCCAGCTATGCTTTCATATCACGCCCTGGCAACGCCCACTGACTGCAGCATATCTCCACCGGTATCACCAAGGTTACCAGCGGTAGCCACGGATACCACCGGAGCCGCTTGTGAAAATGTAGAAAAGAAGGGTGTGGCTGAAGTCTAGTTTGTTGACATTCACATCTTTTTGTCAAAGACAATGTCACAATTAGATGATTTTCTTTGCTGTGAAATCTAACCGAACCAGCTGATGTTTTACTTGCTAAATCTTTAAAAGGTTAACAGAATACAATTAATCACATAAAATACATTACATTCACCTGACCTATTCCATATGTCAAGTGTGCAAAGTTAGATTGAACTACTTCAAATTATTTTAATTTTGTGTTTTTTCACAAAGAACACTGATTCATTTTCATATTTAACACTTCAATTATAAACACCCTGACTGGGTCATGATACTTGCACAGTAATTTATTATTGCCTCTCTGGACACCTCTTCTTCCAATACAATTTCTACACTCTTGGATTTGTGCCAGACATCTTGGGCCCATCCATTATGCCCGACTGCATTTATTAGTCATTGAGTTAGTTAGCATATGTGATGTGTTTAAAGATCCCAGATTAAAAATTGGTGTTTCCATGACACAGGAGAGCATCCACCAGCACCCTTGCATTCATGGCACTCAAACGCAAATTGAGAGGGAGTATTCCTAGGCATGCTTGAAGCTCTGCAATGAAACAAGAGGGAAAAATCACTTGGCTCTTCATCTGTCAAAAATACATGGAAATATTCAAGATCTGTCTTCAGATCCTACTATATATTTTTTGAACAAAAATATCAATAGAAGTCTACTTTTTTGTGTTTTATAGGTGTAAAGTTATTTTATAATTTGCACATTATATGACCAGTTCTGCCAACCATTTTTTTCAATGTTTGATGTCTGAAAAGACAGCCGCTCCACCTATGCTTGCAGCTTTTATGATAACACACAAAGTAAGAGAAAATACAAGTGTGGCTATTCATACTGTATTTTCACATCACATGCTATGCTTCCTGCATTTTCATTCTCCATCATAGACAGTTTAATTTTATGTCATTCTTCAGAAAAAATACAAGGTATTTGATAAATGCAGAGATAATTACACTGACAAGACAACCCCACCTCAGTTACAATTTCAACTGACAGTTTTCTTAAAAGCAATCAAATGAAAATGATGTGAGCTGAAAGCTCAATGATAAACTCACAATTGAATATGGGATTTCCCTCATCTATTGTTTCAGTATTGCAAAATCCAAAACAAAAACTTGAAAAAATTCTAAATTTTCCCAGCAAAATATCTTATAAGTGGTAAATGTTCAAGTGATTCTGTTCTTAAGCTCTTCACAAGGTCCGCCCCTAAAACGTTGGTGAACCACATTAATTCCTTAATTAATGCCATCACATCAATTACTTTCTTTTTCAGTTTCTTGGACTCAGTACATGTTTTTTTTTTTCCTGAATCCTTTTCTGTCAGCCTTTACTTTGTAATCATATCTTACTTTCAGAAAGATGCTCTTCCACAAATCCAAATCCTGTACCTAATGCCGTACAGGAATAAAATAATAACTTCAGCATCATAAACCAGCCATGACGTATACCCATATTTTGCAACAGCGTTTACACCATGTGCAACACAGGAAGACACTCAGTAAGCTAATAACTTAGAGCATCTATTTTTTCTTCTTTGGCTTCTTCTCTTACGCCAAATGGTGAAGAGTCCTATTGTCCATAACAAAAGCTAACACTACCAATGTGCTTTAATGTCATCATCATAAAAAAATGGTTTTATGGCTCCTCTAACTTTATAGATGACACCAAGTTGTAGCATGGATCAAGCAGTTGCTAACTTGCGGCTAGCATGAATGTTCTTATCAAAAAAATATAGGACCCTCCAAAAAAAAATACTGCTTTGAAACACCATGCAATCGGCAGGCAGCTGGTGCAAAGTCAGCCCAACATAAAAACATGTGAAATGTATACAGCAAAAATGTAAGCACATTTAGGGGACACAGAAGATGGTGTACATAGCCTGAGGCTGTGCAAGTGTTTGAATAAATGCATGAGAGTATGTTTTACTGCATATATTTGTGGTGCCAATTAAAACACTGACACATCTACACAGCATCCACATATCAACATCTGAGCCACAGGATTTAACACATACCTCTAATCCCAAATCTACAAACAGTACATGCCGCACATGCAGAAAAAAAATGTAATACATCATCTCCTCAGAGAAATCTTGCCAGCTGAAAAATAAAAGATGAGGAAAGCTATCAAACTGGCAATCACCAGGGAAACCCACCACTTTCAAACAAATAAATATGTGCTTGTGCACTCTTACACTCTGACAGACACACATTCACAGACACATGTGCATCCTTTCTTCTGAACACTCTAAGTCATAGTTCTTCTCATCTAAAAAGAGATTTCATCCACAGAGGGAACACCAAGCTTCTTTATTACCCCCAATTATGGTACCTGGAACAGAATCAACAGCAACATTTTTAATATAATCACATTGTCTGAGAGGAAACCAGAAGCTTTTTACTACTGCTTTGAGATGAGCGCTGCCTGTTATGTTCCAGCACTTAACCATCATGTTCTGAAAGAAAAGGAAAAGTGACCTCAGTTACTCATGGAAAAGGATCTTATGTAATTTTAGTTAGATATATCCTTCACGTCCTTCTTTTTCATGTGATACTTTGACAGAGATCAAACAGACACCTTAATCCCAAGAAAGCACACAGGCCCGCACTCGGCACTTCATCCAGTAGTACGAAGGCCTATAGGTTCAATTTGTTTGTAATTTACTGTGCGCGTGTGCACGATTGTGTAGTTTGTGCAAGCCATTCTGCTTTCTGCAAGCTCACTCGTATTACCATTATACATCACGGCATAGCACCAGCGAATGGCTGTGTCAAAGAGCCTGCCTTCTTCTCTGCCATATCTCATAGTTACCTCCTCTAACCAAATTACCCCCAACCCCTGCTTCATCCACCCCCTCATTTTCTAGACATTGAGAGATGAGCTTCAGAAAAAAAGAAAGCTGTAATGTCCAGCAGGATTTGAGAAGAGAGTAAACAAATACATTCCACAAGCAGAGATGGTGCACATATTTTTGCGCTAAATCAAAAGCCATTTGCAAGTCTATAGTAAATGCAACTTTATTTTTCTTCCTTCTGTTAATAAATGAAAAAGGACTCTTCATAGACAGTTTGTCACCTCTTTTACACTTTCACTAAAAAGCAGATGAAGAATTTCTACAACCAAGCCTAAAAATACAATCGCTAAAGAACTGAGTCTTCACTATGAAACAAATTAACACTCAAAAAATAAGAAAAAACAGGTAGGAATGATACCTTTTGGAGCATAACAACATGTAGCTGGGGTTACACATTAAAGTTTCACCTTTTTGTCTAATAGTGATGTGATCAAAATCCAGCAGCATTTTAGAAGGGCCCCAGATGCTGAGCAACAGCAGAAACAATGGCTGAAATTAGAAGAAAATATTCCGTAAATGCATTTACAGAAGCGGCTTTGTTCAATGCATTATCAATATGCCACTATGCATCACACTACTTCAGTAACTTCTGCTGTAAATCAGCCCAAAATTGTATAAAATGTCATATGCTAGATGAAAAAGTAAGGCACATTCTGGCTTTGGTTGTAAAAGGACGCACATAAACCATTTAAAAAGTAAGTTGTATCATTTTATGGTTGGATGCGCTTAAATATCAAGTATTTATTTGACATGTACAAAATCATATTTCAAACAAAATGTTTAAATAAATCAGAACTGTGAAATGTTATGAGATAAAAACACATTTTTTACAGGAGTCAAGGTGAGTGTTTTAGAGAGCGTGAGAGTAACATTATAAACTGAGCTTACTGAGGTTTGGGCAGCAACAGCTTGTGGCTCAGTCGGGGCTATGACCTCTACACACTTTAGCGGGAAAGTACCACAGAAATAAGGAGAGGGTAATACAGAGATAATGATTGATTTGGCAGTGGGGGAAGGAAAAAGAAAGAAAAAGAACATATCAGACACAAAGAATTACCATTTTACAACACTAAGCTGATCTGAACATTTTTCATGTTGTCTAATGCTATCTTCACACATGCATTCAGTATGAGATTGTTTCACTGAATTAACACTCGAGTGAGGAGGTCTGTACATGCTTTCTAATTGCATATAGCTTCTTCCACAAATTTGGCACACCTCAAAGGATGTGCAATAAACTCAAATAAATTCACCTTTTATTGCAGCAGTATAGTCTCTCAAAAAAATATCCAGAAGTTTTGGAAAATGTTTTACTTTACTAACCATCCAGTTCATTGTACATGGGTGCAAGATTAACTTGGGTCCTCATCAAGCCCCCATTTTCAGTTGTTTAAAGGTTTTCATTATCCTCTGATTGTGGAAATGGATGAGTTTAGATTAATAACTTCTTTTTGTTATTTCCTGACATATGAGGATTATGGCACATCTGTCTCATGGGCAAAAATAAACCCCTTTTATTTAATACTAAACAACCCACACCAGACCTGTTTGGTCTGCTGCCAATTCTCCAGGGGTCAGCGCCCAGCAAATCTTATTTATTTAACTTGATCTACTAACAAGCATTGATGCTTCTGATACAACCAACCATGGCTCAAATGCTGTGATATGTTCTGTCTCATAAGATTACAGTAAGACAGTGTGTTAAAGGTGTCTGCTGATGTAAATAAATTCACCGTTACTCAAATAGCATGCTCTCCTCTCTTTCTAATTTTTGCAGTGTAGCTAAGAAGCAGGAAGTCATGATTTCTAGTTAAAAATTCCTCAACACTCTGATAAATACTGAAAAACTCCATCATACATTAACAAAATGGGTAACATTTATTTCATAGGAATTGTTAGGGCTGCTAATAATTGTTGCGCCGGTGATTTATAAAAAAAAAAAAAATATTTTTTTTCCCTCAGATACTCAAATTAAAGGTTGTTTTTTTTCTATTAAGTAAAAATGTTTTAAGGCTGTTTAAATATCTGTATCTATCCTGCCAATAATTATGAAGCACACTGTTTTTCCTTTCTACTGAGTGATGTTTTTAAAACTAATCAGCTGAATGTTTTCTGTAAATGTCTTTAGATTAATTTAATTATTTTGAAGCTGCAATCTAGGAAGCCAAATACAACTCAGCTCTGATGAACTATACATGCCAATCAAATAACTTGTGACTGGTCATGTGATTGACAATCACAGGACAATAAGCATAGATAATGTTTAACTCCACAAAAAATGTTAAGCACAATTTTTTTGCATTATGACGCAGATGGAGACAAGGAATTTGATTAAACTGTCCACTCCATCTCTATACAAGCAGTCTAGTAGAAAATCTGGACTGAACTGTGGAAATGGAAATATGAAAATAATTAATATCATAATTAAGTAATTTGTGTATTTGATCTAACTAATCTGGGGTTTTCCAACACTCTAGGGGTCAGTATGTATCCTTTCCACTGACATTCATGTTGAAACAGCAATAAAAATCTAAAAATACCTCATAGATTTGGGCCATTCACAAAGAATTTTAACTCTAAAAGTAGCTCCTAGTGACGTCATTTTAGGTAAATTCTTAGAATTCTGGAATTCAAACTTTTTTTGTTTTTTTTTAATTTTGCCTCAATAAGATAAGTTATTTACAAAGCATCTTAGGCCTTAAAAGAGTTCCTAATGTGACAGAATCTTAGGAGTAGTGAGGACGACCTTTAGTGAGCCTCGGAGTGTCTTAAGCCTCCTGCAGTCCCAGCTTGACGCTCAGGGAGGGCGAGGCAGATCTCACAGAAGGACAACAGGAATGCGATGGGGATGTCCCGTCAGCCTGTCAGTTCCTAGCCTGGTAAAAACCAGCCCCTTGCTCTACGCTTTGCTTCATACAGAGGGTCTGAACCCTTGGCTATTGAGAAATGATTGCTTGCTGGAGACATGGACTTTGTTAAAGTTTTAAATGACTGGATCTGATTTTACCCAGCCTGATTTTACCTAACATTTGGCTATGACGCATGTAATGTGCCAGCTCAATGAAGTTTAATGGAAATTGCATGCGCTGTAAACCCATTGGGTGTAGGGCCACGATATCTTTGCTGGCAATAAAATTCCTCTTAATAAGAGATATTCCTCTTGTTCCGACTTTAATTGCAAGTGCCTTAAGGAAAGACACTTGTGCCTTAGAAGGGAAGATGATGGAAAGACCGACAGAAAGGAGCGATATTCTCCATAAAATGGAGCTGTGCCAACAGCAGGCACTCCTCCTTTTGTTTGGTTTTTGCGTCTTTTAGTTCCCTATTTTATGTTGGTCGTTTCGCCAGATAAAAACAAATTTATGTAAGCAGGCAATCACAGTGCATTGCTGACAGTTCATCATTGATAATAATTAATAATGAAATAGGTGACGTAGTAAAATCACCAGCAAATGACAAATCCCAATAATGAGGATGTAAATAAAATAAAACTTTATGTGCATGTTGTAGGGACAGATGTTAACTACAATCTTTCCTCGGCCAAAAAGAACATAATTATCCTGTAACCAACCTCAGATTTAGGGGTGTATTCTTCATTTATTGAAGCAATGCTTAACTGGATTTATGGCACATAATTGTGAAATACAGTTAAGCGGTTCAAGTAATTTATCTATAATCACATTTATTCAACAGTAAAGCAATTTCTTCAATTAACACAACTGGCATTGGGGGAAAAAAAGGCTGAATGAGGCTTAGATCCCAAAAGTGGCCTTTAAAAGTCAGTACTTTCTGATACCCAACATAGCTCAAACTTTGGCCCCTATATGCCACATCTGACAACTGACCTTGATGGTGCTTAAGTAGGTAAGTCCTCAGTTCACAGCCACAATAAAATACCTGAAAGCATCAGGGATGTAGGAAAATTGTTCTTGGTATTAAAAAAAAAAAAAAAACATACTGTTTGAGATGAACCTGAGATGAGAATTCTTTGAAAACCTCATTTAGTACAGACAAGACATAAAAAAATGTTTTTCTGATGAAGTGAAAATACTAGAAAACATGTTTGACATATTTTTACAGTGAATATAATCTCAAACTTTTCCACGAAGTTTGTTCCTTGAAAAGTGAAGACAAAGTTTCTGAGAATTTCTCCTGGAACATTTATTCATAAAACTTAACAGATATCCCTTCATCACAGTGTTTTAGCAACACACTAAAGTGGGAAAATGTTGAGTATATGGAAAAGATTTCATAAATGCAACATCATACAATCTAATAATTTTGGATGGATACCAGTGCTGGTATCCATCCAAATAAAGTAATGAGATGAGAAATAAGAAATAAGACACAATGATATGATAGCTTCATTCTGTCATACCCAAGTGAGAGGAACACAGAGACGGGTCCTTTGACATCGCATCAGTCAGCTGCAGCCACACCCGCCATGAGAGGGAAAACCCCACAGCTGGGAGAGGATAGAAGCTAAAAAGCACAAAACAAATGAAAAGCCTCCCTTTTTTCTCCGTTTATATACTACTCTCTCCTCTCTAGTCTCATTTCAGTTTTTCATTACTCATCTAACCTGCTCCCTGTCTGAACAGCTCTGTTCTCTTTCACCATGTTGCGATTCCCCCAGACTTAGCTTTTCACCGGGCGCTCGTAATGTGGAATCCCTGAACTGGGCCAAAGCGACTGCTTGTAATACTGAATAAAAGGGGAAAAGGAAGAAAGAGGATTAGAAATGAACTGTGGAGATGGCACACAACCTGACAAAAAGTCCATACTCCCCAGTGTGTCCCTGTGTGTAAGCTTATTTAAAAGAGAGAGGCAAAAGATTAGCTTGTGAGAAATGAAAGATATTTTTCTTTGTCTTCAAGCAATGCTGTCAATCACTGCACTGCAGGAGGACCTTTGGGTGAATGTAAAGTGACCTTAAAAATATAAATGGCTTCAGCAATACCCAAAAATAGACAAAAGGGCTATTCCATCATTTATTATTTTATAACCCCTATTTGTGTATTAATGTTTTTACACATGACTACATAAACAGCAAATATACCATAAAAACACAGATAATGTAATTAGACAGCAATCATGGTAATATTAGTAATATTACCATGATTTCTTTTTCTTGACATTACTTCCTCTTAGCACTATCTAACTTTTATGCAGAGATATTTGACAAAGATTGGGGATTTGCAGGATTATTGGATCCTTCTCTAAAAGATTATTAACTTTTTCAAAGGGTTTAAAAACACATTTGCAGTAATAACAACATGGTTATAAATAAATCTATATGTTGCTCAGTAAACGCTTAAATCTAAAAATAAAATACCACATAAGAATGAACACTGGCTGTAGTTTAAGTCAAGATTTAGAGATAGTCTCTGCCTACAGTTTGTGAACAGAGCACCATAATTTAAAAATGTCTGATATATACCCAACATAACTTTTATTCTCTTCTAATGTACTGGGAGGTATTTTCTGCACTTTAAAGTTTTTACAAATAGGACATGTCTCTTGTGACGGAGAAATAAAACATTTTCACCAAAAAAAATGTTTGTTGGTCTATTTTTCTCTATTTCAAAGTAGAACTTGATCCAAAAACCTAATCAAACAGTGAGTGAAAACAAAGGTTAACATTAAAGTATGACAGTGTTTATATACTATATGGTAAAATAGAAATGACACTGCTTGCATACGAATCTTAGAACAGTAATTTTATGTTCCAGTGTTATATTTTGAGCCTGTAGAATAAATAAAATATATTGATCACCTAAAAATTTTTAAACCCTAAATCTGCTTCTGACCTAAGATACAGCTAAAGATGTTACTTTTTGCACACTATCTGCATGTAAACGTTATACTAGTAAGCTGGCTGCTTACTAGTTCAAAAAACTAACAAGTAAATCTGGGGTGAATAGTCAAATAAACTAGGAGACACAAACTGTGTGTGGCAGCAGGTGTGATTGTTTGTTTTTGTGCTGTTGCTTTTTTTTTCTAGAGGAAGCTCAAAAAATGACATAGAAGCACCCAGAAAGGAAGCACACAATAGTTAAAGAGACGGACGCTTTACTGTTTGCCTTTTTTAAATAACTGTCCACAGGATGAAGAGGCAAAAATTTAGCATTTTTCTAAAATCTTGAAAATAATTCATGTGAAGGATACGTCATCACCAAGAAATGCCTTTTATTACCCATGTTGGTAAATATTTAGTTGGTAAATATTTAGTAGAAATTTCCAATTTCTACTGTTATATGTAAATGATATTCAATAAGCATATTTAAGATTTTGCCATTAAAAAAGCTTCCCTTTCCGTTATTTATTTATTTATTTATTTATTTTTGACTGAGTATTTTTTGATTGTGTTTGACTTCCATGACAATTTAACACTTTGCGAGGCAGTTACAATAATCTAGAGGATCAGATATAGAGAGACATTATTTTTATCCTTTATTCTCTTTTTATATATATTTTATATTCGATCTCTGTGTGAGTCTGTTTTCTGTTATTGCCAGTCACTGTCACTGTGCTGCTGGTTCACAGAAATTTCCCCATTGTGAGACAATAAAGTATATTTCTATTCTATTCTAGCCTCAGGGCAATTGAGTGACAATTATTCAAACAAAACATTGCCATTAAATAATGTATGGTAAATATATGGAACTTTAAGGTAATCATTTCTGTACCAACAAAAATATTATAACATCGTCTTTTAAAGATACCATCATAGAATTCAACATCCTAGTAAGTATAAACTCAGTACATACAAAGAAACAAAAAACAGCTGCATTACTGTGCAAGTTTTCTCTAAGTTATCAGTAATTTAGTGATTCTGAATCGTGTCATTGTCTCAGTTCTTTAACTCACCAGCAGCTTGTCCAGTGTGCATCCAACATCTCTTCCAATGCTAAGTTCTGGGTCCTGAGACATTTTACATTTTATCCAGATGTATTTTGGAGCTCCCCATCTCCTAATAATTTATACAGTGAGAATTTAAATGTGATATAGTCTAACAGGATTTCTTCAATCATATTATTTGAATAAATATGTTTACTATTTTAATTATATAATTTTAAGTAATAACGATGCACAAATGAATTGGGCAGGGTTTGAAATTGGCCAGTTTTCCCATAAGTGGCCCTAACTACTAATCCATTGGTCAAATACAGAAAATTCAGATATATTTTCTGCTCCTGACACAAAGCACAACTGAAAACTTCCATGCTTTTCATTCTATAAACACACAAAACAGCATGTCCTTTGGTTAGAGTTTAAGAAAAAACAGATAAGTTAGGGCAAATGAGGATACATTCACAATCACTTCCTTTTTCAGGTGGTTTAAAAACTACCACCTCTATCATGGAATTTGGAGGATTTAGTTGTTGGATTAAACAAAGTTTAAACATATGAACTTCCATGTTATATAGCGCTTACAAAGAAAGTCAGAATCGGACAAATTTAGGAAAACTGAATATCAGTATCGACTGGTAAAGGCTGTTTGGTGCATCCTAATAGCTAAGTGCTGTCTTTCCCTTGCCACAATTGATGCACCAAGAACACATTAAAGCCACACTAAATAAATATTCCACTGTGCTTTACATGTAAAAGATTCTCTCATAATGCCCATTATTTTATTGGCAAACAGATTATATAATTGTACGGCCATATCCAAAGCTTTCCACGTGCACGTTGGCAAACAATCAGTCAGACTGATCAAAGGAATACATGTCTTTATTTGCTTCTGCTTCTTCACTCCAGCCCCCACAGTGTCAGTTATTAGAATACAACATATCATTATATAATATATTACATATGCCTGTACTGTAACAATTCCTGAAGTCCTTATGCAAAAATAAAAAGAATGTGTAATGTTTCTGTTACAGAAACAGAAAGCCTTGGTAACTATGGAGAGCCATTTCATTCAAAATTAAATAAACACTGTTATTAATACATTATTAATAAATATTCTATGAAATAAATAAATGACCCCATGAAATTAAAAAATTTTTTTAAAAAAATAAATATTTACCTTATTTGTTTATTTTTTAAATTTATTTTAAGATTTTTTTTTCATTTATTCAAAATTTATTTATTTGTTTCAGGATTTATTTATTTCATGATTGATTCATTTATTTCATTGTTTATTCATTTCATAATGGTGTTTTATTTTGTGACACTTTTATTTTGTAAATAAAAGTCTCTGTTCGCTGCACTCTGACCAGAACTGTTCCACAGAGGAAACTCCGCCCCCTCATTTGAATATATGAACAGTAAATAAAAGAACCTGAAATAAAAATGGAGCTAAAAAAATAAAAGACCATGAAATATGTAAATTAGCGTTACAAAATAAAAGTGTCACAAAATAAAACACCATTATGAAATGAATAAACAATGAAATAAATACATAAATAATTCTTGAAATAAATCAATAAATCTTGAAATAAGTAAATAACTATTCAAATAAATAAAAAATAAATAAGGTAACCATTTCATTTTAAAATATTTAATTTTGTTTTATTTCACAGGAATTTTATTAATGACAGTATTTATTTATTTCTTTAATTTTGAATGAAATTTGTTCTCCAGAGGTAACAAGAGTAACGTGATTTTTTTCAATATGAGGTATAATGCTTAACTCTATGCAGGTATATTGATTTTTTTCTATAGGTACTTTATCTAAAACAGAATTTTAAACAGATTTAAAAGCTTGATTACCAGGAAGAAAATCCAAATAAGAGACAATAAAATGAACCGATAGGATGACGGCAGTACAAAAAGCACAGTTGGCAAAAATAAAATATCCATGATCAGGCACTGAAGCGTTCAACCTTCTTAAACTACGAATGTAATCTTTGGTTTGATATTTACATGCTAATTATACATATATCCATTACCCAAAAATTGCTATAAATAAGTGTTCACACCATTCTCTTTCTATCTCTGATGGGGTTTTTTTGTAATGATTTTGTTGGGAAACATGAAAAGGGAGGTAAAAAAAAAAAAAAAAAGAAACATGGCTCCAAATGACGGAGGCAGGGTCAGGTGGAGGTGGGGCTGGAAGACAGCTTGTTAAGACACTGGAACGAGAGGATGATGTCTTGTCTGGTTTTCTACGAAGCCCTACAGAGGCTGCAGAGATCCGCAGAACTGCTGATGTTGCGAGCATCGATCAGTTCTCTGCATGGCTGTACTGCCCGAGGGACTCACATGCATGAAACTGGTCAAACAGGCACAAAAAAGCATTTTAAACAATGTTAAATTTCTAAACTATTTCCTTTTCTTCTTTACTTATACTATTATTTGCTTGGCAAAACTCTGCCTGACCAGTTTAATCGTAATTTGGTCATAAAATGTTCATTAGAATCTATAAAAGGTACAAGTTTGATATTCTAATGTACCAATACAAATGCTCTTGTCGTATATTTTTGCCCAACATGTGGCAGTCATGAGAAGAAATCAGAACTCTGAACTGCTATGAAACAACTTAAAGTATGAACATCATCTGCAATTTTTCCAGATTAAAGAATCATTAACTACCAGATGATCAGGTCTTAGGCCTATAGATAATTGCGATTCATTCTACTTAGAAATCACTCTGCATAAACATGTGCCATTCCATTGTGACTCTGTCTTTATATTAGGTGTATCCAGTTGGAAGGTGAACATCTGCCCCACTCTAAAAGGCTGGCTTTCCAGGATTGGCTAGTAAATAGCTGCATCAATCATACAATCAACTCTAAACTGGATCCCTGTTCCTGTAGAAGAAAATGATTCCCATAGTATGATGGTGCCACTACCATGTTTCATAATAAAGGACAGTATTAGGACAGTATTTCTCAATTCTGGTCCTCAAGAACCACTGCCCTCCGTATTTTAGATGTCTTTCTTCCAAAACACCTGACTCAAATGACTGCATGACCTGCATGCCATCAAGTGCAGCAGAAGTCTGTGAACCACCCACTTATTAAGTCATGTGTGTGGCAAAAGGGAAACACCTAAAGTATGCAGGGTAGTGGTCCCTGAGGACTTGAATTGAGAAATACCATATTAGGGTGATGTAAAGTGTTAGCTTTCCACCACACAGAGCATTTTGCATGTAAGCCAAAAGATTACACTTTGGTTTAAAATGACCAGAGCAACTTTTTCAACACGTTTGTTATGTTAAATATATGGATTCTGGCTAACTTTAAACAGGGCATCTTATGGCTTTCTTCTTGATACTTTTCCATAAAGGCCAGATTTGTGATGTGCACAGCTAATAGTGTCAACATCAACAAATATTACCACTTGAGCAATGAATCACTGTGGTACTTTAAGTAAAGGGCCATGTCTTAACAGATGTTATTGAGGGATATCTCAGTAAAGTGGCTGGAATCAAATGGTGTCAACACTTTAGCTTTTTATTTGTAGCAAAAATTTTTAAAAACATGTACATTTTCCTTCCACTTCCCAATTACCCAATAAATCAGGTAACGGCACAAATTTCCAGGAGTATTAATACTTATCAGAGGCTCTGTATAGACACATTCACATAGTCATTCCACTGTATTAGGTGTAGGCACATATATATATTGAGAGAGAGAGAGAGCGTGAGAGATTTTATCAGCTGTATCACTCTCTCACACTATGATTAATCATGATTAATCACTATGTTTAACTTTGTAAGCTTAAAATGTAAAAATGCATGGTTTAAAAAAACCCTAACCTGGCCCGATTCCATGGACATTGTGTCTGAGCCCGATCTGACAAATTAACTTTAAATATAAGCCTGAGCCCGAAGTAAACCCGACATATTATTTAAATTAAGATTTTACTGCTTTCATTTTTAGACCATAATTTGAGTAAGCAGTGTAACTTCTCCCGTTTTTAGCTTTTATTCAACATCTTCCAGCTCCATTTTGTCACTTGTTGTAACTACATGGTGAGTCGAGTGCAAATCATCTGGGATGCGTGATTGATAGGAGCGGAGCAGGGTGGGATTGCGTGCACATTTATGGTGCAGTGCGTTGCACTTGTAACAGTCTAATGAACTTCTGCACCTTACTTTCTTTCTATCCTTATCAGGGTAATTCACCGACTCCTCTATTTAGACTATGATAAGTAGATTAACACAACTTATATCGCACATTCTCATTTGGTTTTCTCTGTGCTTATTAATCGCCCCACAGAAGCCCGAGTCCGACCTGGACCAGCCATCAAGCAAAACAATTTCAGCATGATCCGGCTCGAATTTCAGGTCGGGTTTGGGTCGGGCTCAGGCCATAAATCTAAACTCAAAATGCAATTATATCTGCATTATATCTGGGGTTGGCTCACAGGGGCAGCAGCCTAAGCAGAGATGCCCAGACTTCCCTTTACCCAGCCATTTGGGCCAGCTCCTCAGGGGGATACCCAAGGCGTCCCCAGGCCCCAATTCATCCAGCGTGAGCTTGAGTGTTCTTCGAGGTATCTTAGCTGTTCCTAGAACTGAGATGTCAGACATTTCTCCAGGTATCTTTTGCAGTCACTTCTCGAGCGTGGTGGTCACTGCCCTAAGTGCTCCAATGATCACGGGCCCTTGATATTTCTCCAGTTTCTTGTGTTCCTTTTTCCTAATGTTTCCATCATTGGGGATGGCCACATCAATCATAACAGCTGTCCTCTGCTTCTTATCAATGATCACAATGTCAGGTTGGTTGGCCATTACCATTTTGTCTGTTTGAATCTGGAAGTCCCACCTCTTAGCTCAGTCATTCTCCACCACTTTGGGAGGCAATCCCCACCTTGACCTTTATATATATATATATATATATATATATATATATATATATATATATATATATATATATATATATATATATATATATATATAAAAATTCCCTTCTCACCCTCCACGGGTGGTCTTTCTCAACCTCTGAGCTCGGGTCCTCTACCAGAGGCCTGGGAGCTTGAGGGTTCTGCGTAGTATCTTGGCTGTGCCGAGAACTGCGCATTTCTGGACTGAGATGTCTGACGTTGTTCCTGGGATCTGTTTTAGCCACTGCTCCAGTTTGGGGGTGACTGCCCCGAGGGCCCCGATGACCACAGGCACCACTGTGGTCTTCACCTTCC
Source organism: Anableps anableps (assembly GCA_014839685.1). Taxonomy (NCBI): domain Eukaryota; kingdom Metazoa; phylum Chordata; class Actinopteri; order Cyprinodontiformes; family Anablepidae; genus Anableps; species Anableps anableps. Next base: position 17,737,365 of record CM026074.1, read on the forward strand.
AGGCCTTCTCCAGTTCCTCTCTGAGGTCCTGGTATTTCTCCAGTTTCTCGTGTTCCTTTTTCCTGATGTTGCAATCGCTTGGTATTGCTACATCCACCACAACGGCTTTCCTCTGTTGTTTATCCACCACCACGATGTCCGGTTGGTTCGCCATTACCATTTTGTCTGTCTGGATCTGGAAGTCCCACAGGATCTTAGCTCGGTCATTCTCCACCACCTTTGGGGGTGTGCCCCACTTTGATCTCGGGGCTTCCAGTCCATATCCTGCACAGATGTTTCTGTACACTATGCCCGCCACTTGGTTATGACGTTCCATGTACGCTTTCCCTGCCAGCATCTTGCACCCTGCTGTTATATATATATATATATATATATATATATATATATATATATATATATATATATATATATATATATATATGGAATTCAGAATATAAAAATAAAATATAAATACAATATATATAGAATATATAAATAGAATATAAAAATATCCCACTTCTTTTATGACAACACAGAGGTATTTCCCTTAAATTGTCGGGGTTCCACTGCTCTATTTTCTGTAGTAAGTCCTATTATTTGAAGCACTCAGATAAACCAAGGCAGCCCTGTGTGAATGACAGAGAGGGAGAGGAGGAAGAACGGCGAGGGGGCTGGTTAAGTGCATGGAGTGAGTGGCAGTAATCACAGCTCTGGTAAAAGCACTCGTTTGCTCAGTGTAACATTCCTCAGAATGAGTTTACTCTATATCTCTCTCACTCTCTCACCCTCTTTTCCTCTGATTCTGATAATAGCTCCAGATTGAGTAATTGTATGTTTGAGTAGAGCTACACTGCAATCAGATACTACGGGGCATCTCTCTCTCTCTCTCTCTCTCTCTCTCTCTCTCTCTCTCTTTCTTTCTTTCTTCCTTGCTTCATTCATGCCATACTCTAGCTTCTCATGCACACCAGGCTCTCCCTCCAGCCCTGCGGTTCCAGCAGGCCTCACTCCACTGATTTTTTTGTTTTTCTTTTTTTTTTTGGTTTGTTTTACAGCCAGGAAGAGCTAGGGTCAATAACAGCTGTGTGTTGTGCTATAATTGATGTCATCATTTCAATTTGAGCTGATTATAGCTGAGAGCTGCTTATCGTGTGACCCGAGGAGAAATAACACACTGCAGGGCCCAGAGCTGCTACGCCTGACCAGGCTTAACTGCTGGTTCGGCTGGATGGATATTTGGGTTGGCTCAGCACACAGCTGCCTTTTCTATTAACTTCTAATGTGGAGGTAATGACTGAGCGTGGTCCATGGGCTACGGGCTGGGACAAGTGGCAATGACACAACAGTTTGTCGTTATTCTGGAGTTTTTATAGGAATTGGTGTCCACCTCCATCTAAACGCTGTAGCATGACTGAGCTCTCAGAGGGCTCAAAAGCAGGTAGATGAGAAAGCCAATTTAATATTTAATGTTATCTGAACTTAAAATTCACTTAGTAAGATAATTATATTGATTAATTTGGCCTGTCGTAATTTTTTGAACACATCAAAATAATCTAATGCAGCACAGGCTCGAATCTGTTTCTCAAATTGCAATTCAAGCTTCATGCTTTAAAACAAAATTCAAAAACAAAGGAAAAACTTGTTCTTTGGCTTTATAAAAAAAGTGATCACTGGAAATAGAAACATTAATCATGAAAAGCTAACTAAATAGTACTAAAGTGACAAATCATAAGTGTTCTCTTCTGTGTCAACAATCACTACATATCCAATTCAACCAAGGTATGGTTATTCTCTTTGCTTCCAGCTTGTGCTGTCAACAATGCTCTTCAATGTAGACACTGTTACTGAGTGAAAATGAGTCAGAGGTATCTAATTTATTTATCAGTGGGTTTTTTAATAAAGAAGTTAGATGAAGCAAAGATATGTAAGAAGCTATTTAAATAAGCTGATATAAATAAACTGTAATGTCCATGAAATATTGAGATATGTCTGTGGTTTATTCAGGCTGCAAAAGAGGGAGAGAGAGCAAGACATTCAGTAGATAACAGTGGATGTAATTTCATACCACCATTACCGGGGCCAAAAATATATTACAGTATTGACCTTTTCTTTTTTTTTTTTTTGCCAAATCAAATTTTACTAAAATATTAATATAGAAAACTTACAGTAACGGCTTTAAAGCTGCCATACCGTTGCACAAAAATACAACATAATTTCAAAGGTAAACACCAAAAGAAAAAAAAGTTAGCCCTTAGCTTTTACAAAATATTGTTGAGAAGGCATTGGGTCACACCAGAAAAGAACAAGCAGAAGCAATGTTTACAACTTTAATTTAGAGAGCCTTTGACTTACAAAGCAGGTGACCCACTAAAAATGTACTTTCCCTTTGAGTGCGTCACAAGTAAACTGTCAGATCAAGTTTTAAATACTTGAGGAAAGTGTGGAAGCCTGCAAACATGCCTGGTCAAGCCAAATGATAGTGAACGTTTAGACATGCCAAGTTGATTCAGTTCAGTTTACCCAGTTTAGTTAATTGTACTGTATATTAATTTATTATTGAATCACTCTAATGTAAGAAATTTAAAGTTTTTTTAAAGGGAATCCCCTTAAATTGCAGTCAGCAATAAGACATAAAGATGATTTCTAGGTCGATGTTAATACTGTTTAGTAATGATTTAAATAAAACTTTCCCAACTGTCTGCCGTAGTCAAGGGCAAACTTAAGAACAAAGTGAAAGCAAAATCACTGTTTTTACACCTAAGACCTAAAATTACCAGAATAGGATCCTGATTTGACCAAATGTCTATGTATCTGCTACAAAATGGATAGGTTGAAGCCCAGCAAAATTAATTCTTTTGTTATTGTTATCATGGTGTTCTCAGGGGCCTTCGGTGTCAAAATGTAAAACATGGGCCTCTTTGGACAAAAGACTTTTAGAGGAACATAAACACCAGAAAATGTCCAACAGAAAGGAATAAAACTGCAAGTGGTTTAATGACCATATGTATGAAGCAACCCTTGTCAAAAAAACATAAATTTTCTCAGTAGCAAAGTGGAAATATTCAGCAAAAAATGGGATCCAAGATTTATGAAACATGTTATTTGTCTAACATAAGGTATGTACCTGTACAGCTTCAGATAAGAGTTAAGAAAATTTAGGCATCATCCATCTTTGTGACATTAACAAATAGGCATCATCTTCTCCAGTAACTGTATGCTTCAGGAAACCTTTGAAACATTGAGTGGGTTGCTTCTGTTTGGAATGAGTTGAAAACAACGTTCCAACCCAAAGAAAATGAATCAATAAACAACCTGTCAATTTGGCATTTCTCTTCACCTTTTATGTCAGAGTGTTTTCAGTCCAAGCACAAAGTCACAGTTCTGCCTTCCAGCATTCATGCAGTGTGCTAATCAGACACATGAAGTTCACAGCAATGAAGAAAATACAGAAATGTCACCTGTGCAGAATAAGGACTAAGGAGTAGTCAGCTTGAGACAATTTTATTCAATTTTAAAAAACCAATTTTAAAAAAATTCTACAGCTGTAAACTTCTTTTTGCAGACAACGGGCAATACCCTTAACCCTGAACAGTACTCATCTGATCACTGCACAGGAGAAAAGCTGTTGCTAAAAACAGACAAAGAGTGCTCATAAAGGAACACTGTCTCTCCTCTCGCTGTCTCTCTTTCTTTTTCTTCCTTTTTTTGCCGAAGCTCTGAATCTGTGGGTGTGAGGAAGCAAAAACCTATCTCCTACATTCTTTGTCTTTCACCTTCTCTGTCATTTTCCTGACTCTTTTAGTACCATCATTAGGAGAGTTCTTCTGCTTTGCTGCTGGCCAAGAAACAGAAAGAGTGAGGGAACTAAGGGGTGAATACAACAAGACAGGTGCATGAATCTTTTATTTCTGCTACCATGTCTGGAATTTGATGCACATATGCTGTGCATTTATTTGAAGAATCAATAAGCAGCAAATGTATGCCCCATAGTTGTATTTAGTTATCCAGGTGTGCACCCAACTGGTTTAGAGATGTAAAACCTAAAATGAGTGGTAACACGCGTCCTCTATGAAACACAATGTTAAAGACATCAATCCTCACTATGGTTGATTTGTGCAGCCCTTCATTTACCTGTTAGACTCTTTGTTCACACAGTAACTGGCACACTACTGATCAGAATCTCCTGATTACTTTTGAAGATGTGATTCATCTGAAAGAACACAAAGTCCTCGAAGTATAGATAGATATCACACAAATGAGGCAACAAGAAATACAGTTACTTTCTTTATACAGAAGCGGGCTAATTTGTTGGTACTTGATAAAGATGTATAAAAAATGCCTTTAAATAAAATGATCTTTTACTGCAGTTATATAATCTTACACTACAAATGTAGTAAAAAACAAACTTTAATTTGAATATGTATTCAGTAGGCAAAATATCCAGTGTTACAAAAAAATTGTTTTTTTTGTTTTGTTTTTTTAACAAACAGGATGGAATACATGTACTGTTTAAACCAGTGGCACAATGATTGGTACTTCTGCTGTTAACATTTCATTCAACTCCTTTTAGGCAATTCAAAAGGGAGTTTCCAGCTAGTGCAGTATTTCCAAGGAATAATCTGATTGGATTAAAAAGACTTGTCTGTGATTGGCTGGTAGTTTGGTTCATTTACAGACAACTAAAGTGGCAAGCGTGAGAAACAGCCGCGCATGAGCAGAAAGCAGGCTGAGTGAGAGTTGTTAAGAGTTGAGCAAGTGCAAAAGAACTATTGAGCGAGCATTTGTGAGATTTAAACGCACACAAATCTAATTATTGTTCGTTCACATAGGTGTGTGCCCAGATCAGACTCAGCGCAGATCGGTCACTGCACGCTCGACCTGGTGGCGCAAAAATCATGCCACACATCTCATCCTCTATTAGGATCTTAATGCTTGTTTTGTTATCATGAAATATGGTGGGGACATACAGATATGCAGCTAATTGTTGTTCTAGCAAGTAGTAAAAGGTTTGGTGTTGCATCACTTGAACAATTTTCAAAAAATTTCAGATTTTTTCCAAATAGTTTTACCGGCTTAGTCCATAGATGTTATGTACCAAGTTTCACACTGATCCAGCGTATAATGTAGGAAGAGTAATCAAAACTAAGTTTTGTCTTTGTTGTGTTATAGCAAAAAATCTAGTCAGGCAGAAGTGTAAAAGTGATGGAGAATCATCCATCAGGATTAAGCACATGTAAAGTTTTTTGTTTTTTTAGGGGAAGGGCCTATGGTTTAGGAGTTATTAGCCAAAATACACTGTTCTTCACAATAATGCCCCCTAGGTATTGATGAGTAGGAATTTTTTAGTCTGAGAAGCAGTCAGGTTTTTTGACCAGATCACCTTATCAGATTATTTCCAGCATTTTCTGGTTCTTCTGCCTAATGCGTTTTAGTGTAGAAGAGGAATAATTAGAACGAATGAAAAATCTGTACAATTACAATCGGGTTCTCTGCTCCACTGGGAGCAGGCAAACGGAGTTAGTTTCCGCGGGCTTGGAACCTGAATAAATTGAAAAATATCTCTAGCGGTCATTGGATAAGAGGCGAGGTACACCCTGAACAGGGATTTACAAAGAAAAACAGACCCACAGCATCACATATCCTCCATTATTACAATAGGCATAAAGTGCTTTTCCACATAACGGTCATCAGGGTATCAATAATTGTTCCACCAGTGATTTTGATAAAAACAATCACTTCTTAATGTAGGATTTTTCCTCACTTAATTGTTTGAAATCAAAATAAATATTGAGCTTTTCAAAAATGTGCAACTTGATATTAAAGGAATGCAACCAAAGACTGAAGATTTCACCTGTCCAAGTCTGTAAAAATAAACTGACAAATTCTTATTAGAGTTGAAGCGTAAAAGATAATTCTGTGGAAATTCAAGAGGTTGAGTCATGTTACTTTATTACTTACTTGCCTATTCAATTCTTGTGTTTGACTCATCATTTCTCTTTTTTATATCAGGTCAAATGCTTTGGAGTTCATAATAAATCAAAATACAGTAATATACTTATGTCTCTGAATAAAGCGTTTCTCGCTGTGCTTTGTCTACTTCAAGGATACTTTACTTCGAAGAGTCACGACTACATGATGGAGAAAACTTAACAATGAGCTTGCCAGGGCAAAAAGAAAATGGAGAAAAAGTTGAAGTAGAATACAGAGATCCATCAAAGCAGCACAAGCCTTAGAGAAGTGGAACTTAAAAGGATGAAATGTTTGAAGTGAAAATGAATGCATCACCTTAAGATGCATCTCACAATTTCATTAAAAAGTAAATCGCAATGTTGTTATAACCATAACCATCAATCCATCTCTGCAACAAAAGATACAAACCCAAATGTGCACAGAATTAGGCCAACACAATCAACAGTCTCTCTAAACAAACATACACAGAGGTGAAGGAATTCAGGAATTCAGATCCTGGTTTTGGTCCAGTTTCTCTCTACTAATCCTCTTCCGTCTGAAATGAGAAACGATTTCTAGGATTTGATCATTGTTTGCATGTGTCTAAAACCAACTTTCCTCAATTTCACAACCACACAATTCCACTAAATTGTTTTTATTAAAGAGAATGTTTTTTTTTTTTTTTTTTTTTACCTCTAACCTTGCAATATGCTTCTTCGTACCTACTCAAAATGTATGTACCTTCATTGTATAATACATTTTTAGACCTGTAAAAGCTTTAGTTGGTGACTTGAGCCAATTTTGAGTTCTTACTTATTTGCATGGAGTAACTAACATCACTCCAAAACCACCGCAATATTTTTTCTAACCACAGAATGAACATTTTTTTGAAAGAATTGTGTACAACACAGTCTTTCTTAATATTACAACAAACTTCAATCAAATAAACCCAACTCTATAAATGGGATATTGCAAACTATTTATTTTCCATGATTCAACAAAATATCCCATATCGCTGTTGCTGGTTTTAGAATGGCGGATGGAGTGCTTAACTTTATTTCTCAGTTATTAGAGCAGCATACCCTAACAGGGCCAATACAGAGACATAACATAAAAATGCCTACAAATACTTGCTTTTAAAGTGGTTAAAATTAGCAGTTAAAATCTAGAATGATGTTGATGCCTGCCTTAAGGAAGCCAGAGTACCCAGAGAAAGGAAGACCCTCATATTTTAAATACAGAAATCTCTGTGCTATGAGGCCACCTCTAAAGCCCTGCAACTGACATGTAATAGAGATAACAAAGAAAACCTGCTTACAAAACATTTAAAGCCTTTTTTAAGTCAACATGCTGCACTCAAAGAGGCTAACCACTTTTGATTTAGTGACGGTTGGTCCTTTTTCCTGTGTCCATAACCTCTAAAAAATACTCATGCATACATTTATACTCAGATGAACTTGTTCCTGCATGCAAATGATAGGAAGTTTAAATGTGTTCATAAATCCTTGGAATATGTGGAACAAGAGTGCAGTCAACAAACTAATGATTGGTACTGACAGATCTATGATCTGTTACAACTTTGCTTTGACAGTAAGCTTTTCCAGATATTGCCAATAAGGCCTGAAAGGACAATGCAGAACAAGAAGCAACAGCAGTGAGGTGCCACTGGCTGGTATCAAGCTAAGTGGGCATGTCAGGCCAGTCCTGTTCTGGCTTCTTGCCTGTTCTCTCAGCTGCTCACTCAGTCCCCAGTGTCCTCAACCCTAAATGGATCCAGTTGCTGCTGCTCAGCTTCAGTGGTGGGCTGATCTGACTAACTAATGAACTCTTTCCCTAATGAGAGGAACAACCCCCCCCCTCAAAAAAAAAAAAAAAAAAAAAAAAAAAAATCAACATTTCCTGTACATATCCTCCTTCTTTGCATATTCCTTCCATATTTACCTTCCCTTTCCCCTCTGCACTGCCTGAGGCTTATCTCTTACAGTTGTCCCTTCCACCTCTTCCTTTAGCACTAGCACTAGTCTCTGTCTCCCTTCATCTTCACATCTCAGTTCCTGTGCACAGTCTTCACACTGTGTACATCTCACTTCGCTCCCTCACTGACAGTCATTCACCAACAGTTTGCCATATCCTTCCTTTTTCTCCTTCCATCATCAGCTCTATTAAAAGTTATTTGAGTAACTGTTGGGCAACAAAACATTTCATGGGTTGCAGTTTAAATCCTGAGTGTTGTTGGTCTGTTTTTTGTCTCCTCTCTCTGCATGCATTGAAAAAGAAGCCAAATACAACTCAAAAAGCTGCAATAGCAATACGTATGAAGTAAGTCTGGGCCAGTTGCTGGTAACAAGTTTTTAATAAATATATATGTCAAAGCAGCAACAATTTTTAATTTTTTTCCTTTTTTCAATTAAAGATGAACTATTGTAAGACACCTTGGAACTGGCCAATTTTCCCTTGATTTGTTATGAGTTGTGATTAGCAAGTCAAATAAATAAAAAAATTGTTTGTCTTTCTTGCATTAAATACCTTAAAACTAAGAAACAACCACAATTATCAGTTAATAAATGTATCAGCCAACAGTATGTATTCTGATGCACTCTCTTTTTACTTTAGATTATTTCCCCAAATTTGCAAAGTTATGGAAGTATTTTTTGATGCATAAATTGGGTAAATCTTGTAATTCTGTCATTTTTGTTTGATTCAAAGCTATAATTTCTGTCAAAGAACACATTTGTTTCACTTCCATGTGTTACAGACAAAATAAAAAAAAAAAAATCATAATCTGTAAAATTCTGGATCAGCACATCGAACTTGCAAGTAAAAGAAAATCGGTAATGGCAGTCCAACTTTAGGTACCATTGTTTAAAGTTCATTTAAAAAGAGATGAGAAAGTGCAGGAGTGACCTGGGTTTTCTCCAGCTATTAGGAGGACAGAGCAATAGATTATTGCCCCTCTGCCACCTCTTGCTGTACACACCAATCAGCTGGCTGAGACAAGACTATTACATGTTTTTAATCAGAGAAAACAAATTCAGCTTTTTGGAAATATTGTTGATCACAAAAAACATGGACAGTCAAGGTGCAGGAACGAAAGGAGTGTCAACCATCACTCCTACTAGTGCCTCCATAATACTATTTTATATATTTTCTTTCCGTTGTGTAGGAAGGTAAATAACTTACCAACATTACTTTCCTATGCATTTGATGCAGTAACATACATAATTTGGTCACTAGACAAGCCAGGCAGATGCTAATTTCTTTTGACATGTTAAAATATTACATCGTACAGATACACCATGCATACTGCAAATGTACACCGATGCTATAGCAATTACACAACTGCTACTAAAACATGGCACCAATGACCCAATAAAAACATCACTTAATCTCATTCAGAACCATACAAATGTTCTGTCATTACTCATAAAGTATTACCGACTTCTACATACTGTGGGCTTGAAACAAAAGGTAAACTGACAACATGACCTACTTTCTGAATAATTTCACAAAGTTATCTGATCTCTAGACGACATTTAAAGAGCATCCAAATTTTATTCCAAAATGGATCAAACAACTGATCCTAAAATAAGGGGAAAAAATATGAGACAAGGATGTCACCACAGAAGTAATGTACCCAGTTCTGATGTAGGTCACCACTCCACATCTTTGATCCCAACTAACACACACTATTTAAAGTAGGAGTGCATCAAGAAACAGAACAGGATGTTCTAAAAAAACACTTTTACTCCTTAAGACTTCTACAACATAAGTTTTTCAAAAAAAAAAAACAGCATACCTGTCTTTAAAGTTGTCATAATTAAAGCAATTACGTTAACACATTTTTGCTTTGGAATTTTGTAGCAATAATGTGATCATTTTTTCTCAAGATGATCATATTGTAAGAATATCAAACCAGTCCATGCCTATAATGAGGTTATTAGAAAAATGTTGGGGTAATCCTTTGAAAACTCCTTCACTACACAGTACAGTGAAGAGACTGGGAAGAAGCTAAAACATGATTAAAGTATATCTCATGGCAGGTACAGAACTGTAAAAAGTATATGTGAAAAGAGAAGTAGCTCACACCACAGTGAAACCTTGGGCTGCATGGTATTAGGAAACCATGCGATATGCAGAAATATTGGTGAATGATATAACGATATGACTTGAGATAAATAATTAAACAAATAATAAAAAATAATTAAAAAGTATTAATGTTTCCAAATAATGAGCAGCCTATTCAGCTATTTCTGTATTCAGCTACAAAATGCTATTTCCATAGAAAGAAGGTTTCATTGAAAAAGTTGCTTCAAGCCAACATCTACTGTTTTGGCCTTGAAACAACATAGTTGTAGTTTCTAAATGACTTGATCACCTTATCACTTTACCTTTTTGTTGCTGTGAAAATGATATTTGCAATGTATTGTGTAGCCCTAGAGTAACCCAATCCGTTTGAATGTGCTATGCGTTCTCTTGTGTCTATTCATGTTTTATCAGATGCTTTTGTGGTGAGCTCCACAACTACTCGTACCACACATAAGACTGCCTGTCCACTCACCAGGCCATCACAGTTGCTGAGAGCCACGGTGCCTCCCGGTGTGTCTGTGATGTCCCCCACATACAGGCACTCGTCATGCAGGGGCTCAGAGTACCGAATGCTGTCACTGTCGTCGTGCCACTCCATCTTGGCTCCGGGGGCCACCAGCCTGGTGTTGTGGTGCAGGCGCAGGTGGAACTCCCGGCCGAAGACGGTGACGTTGTAGTAAAGCCTCTCCTGACCGGCTTGGTGCTCTTGGTTCTCTTTGGCTCCTCTTGGTCCTTCCCACTCATCGTTGCCTTCTCCTACCTCCCTCTTCCAGCGCCTACGGGACTGCCCTGCTGCCACGCGACCAGCCGAGACGGCATGTGACAGAAAGCGGCCCTCTGCATCCACACTGATCGGCCTTACCAGTCCATAGTCCCCCAGAATGTGCTGCAGGGAGTCTGGAAAAAAGGACAAGCAGTGCTAGATTAGGGAATCAATCCATAAGACATTAGACAGGTGTAAAGAATGTCTTTAGATGAGGAGCAGAGGAAGAAGAAGAGAAAAACAACCCATATGATGGAGGAGGGAAAAAAAAGTCATGGGACAAGGAATAAAAAAAGTAAGAAATCAAACAAAATTTCCAGAGGTAGTAATTATGGAATAGAACAATAACATGTTTTGGTGTTGAGGACTCAAACGCAGAAACAAGGATGGCAGGAGCGTTGTGAAAAAAGATGACTTTAATTACAAGAACTTATTAGTGAGGAACAGCAGGGTGTGGACAACAGAGGATCTGACATGGAGTACCTGAACCAAGGAGTATTTATATTGGGGACTTTGATGCTACACAGATGAGCGAATGAACAGATGGGGAACAGCTATTAGAGACCAGGAGACTGAGGCACTGAGATAAAAGAGTAACACTAGTAACCAAAAACACAGGAATAAAATGAAACATAAGGTGCTACAACCAAAATTATCAAGCCAAACTCAAAGTCCAACAGATTATGACAAATGATTTTGATGAAAGGTGTATCTATCAATCAGAGTTGAGAGTCTGCAAATTTTCCCCTGATTGACTCAAACAAAAAAAAAAAAAAAAAAAAAAAAGATTTTTCCATGCATTCATCAAATGCATAAAAATTTTAGGAACTACCCCCCTTTTCAGACAGTAAATGTATCAATACATAAGACCAAGGTTCGGGGCATATACAGTGGTTTGCAAAAGTATACATATTCCTTGAACTTTTCCATATTTTGTCACATTACAACCACAAACATAAATATATTTCATTGGAATTTTATGTGAAAGACCAACACAAAGTGATAAACAATTGTGAAGTAGAAAGAAACTTATACATGATTCAAAACATTTTTTACAAATAAAAAACTGAAAAGTGTGGCATGTAAAAGTATTCACCCCCCATGAGTCAATACTTTGTGGAACCACCTTTTGCTGCAATTCCAGCTGCAAGTCTTTCAGGGTTTGTCTCTACCAGCTTTGTACATCTAGTGACTGAAATTTTTGCCCATTCTTCTTTGCAAAACAGCTCAGTCAGATTAAATGGAGAGCGTTTGCGAACAGCAGTTTTCAGATTGTGCCACAGATTCTCCACTGGGCTTAGGTTTGGACTTTGACTGGGCCATTCTAACACATTAATATGTTTTGTTTTAAACCATTCCAATGTAGCCCTGACTTTATGTTTAGGATCGTTGTCCTGCTGGAAGCTGAACCTTCGCCCCAGTCTCAAGTCTTTTGCAGACTCCAACAGGTTTTCTTCCAAGATTGCCCTGCATTTGGCTCCATCCATCTTCCCATCAACTCCGACCACCTTCCCTGTCCCTGCTGAGGAGAAGCACCCCCATATTTGACACCACCATATTTGACAGTGGGGATGGTGTATTCAGAGTGATGTGCAGTGTTAGTTCTCCGTCACACATAACCTTTTGGCCAGGAAGTTCAATTCTGGTCTCGTCTGACCGAAGCACCTTCTTCCACATGTTAGCTGTGTCCCCAACATGGCTTCTGGCAAATTGCAAACAGGTACTTCTGGTTTTCTTTTACCACTGGCTTTCTTCTGGTTACTCTTCCATAAAGACCACATTTGTGCAGCGCAGGGCTAATAGTTGTCTTGTGGACAGATTCCCCCACCTGAGCTGTGGATCTCTGCATTTCGTCCAGAGTCACCTGGGCCTCTTGGCTGCATTTCTGATCAGTGCTCTCCTTGTTAGGCCTGTAAGTTTAGGTGGACGGCCTTGTCTTGGTAGGTTTACAGTTGTTCCATACTCTTTCCATTTCCAGATGGATTGAACAGTGCTCGGTAAGATGCTCACAGCTTGGGAAATCTTTTTATAGCCTAAGCCTGCTTTAAACTTCTCCACAACTTTCTCCCTGGCCTGTTTGGTGAGCTCCTTGGACTTCATGATGCTGTTTGCTCCCCAGTATTCTCTTAATCAACCTCTGAGGCCGTTACAGAGCAGCTGTATTTGTACTGAGATTAGATTACACACAGGTGGGCTCTATTTAGTCATTAGCAGTCATCAGGCAACTTCTGAAGCCAATTGGTTGCACTCAGAGAAAAGGGGGCTGAATACTTTTGCACACCACATTTTTCAGTTTTGTAGTCATAAAAATATTTTGAATCATGTATATATTTTTTTTCTACTTCACAATTGTATACAACTTTGTGTTGGTCTTTCACATTAAGTTCCGATGGAAAATATCTATGCTTGTGGTTGTAATGTAACAAAATACAGAAAAGTTCAAGGGGTATGAATACCTTTGCAAGCCACTGTCCTTTGACACGAGATACTTTTCTAATTCCTTCATTTTTTGTTGCTTTAAAAACTAATGGATTGCAGATTACTAGTATTCAAACATTAACAATAAGTGTACTGAAAAAAAAAGAAGGCTTATGCGTTAAGTTTTCAGACCCCACCTAAAGAGGACTGTAATTCAGTTAAGTTTATTTATAAAGCACCAATTCACAACCATTTCTGAAACTGCTGTTACTTCAACCTGCCACAGTTGAAATAGAAAATATGTACCACTTAATGACAAAATTTTAAATATTAAAAGCTTTATTATATTATTGCCTTCACATGCACATTTCACTTTCTCATCATTGTTAAACTAAAAGTTGAAATACATACTGAAGATTTTTATTTAAGTCAAGCTTATTTGTATAGCACATTTCAGCAGCAAGGCAGTTCAAAGTGCTTTACATCATAAAAACATCAATCAAGTATACAGCAAGATCATCAAAAGATCAAAGTCATCGAGCAAAATCACCAAAATTATCTAGCAAATACACATGAAAATCATTTAGATTCTACAGAAAACATCTGACAGACTAAATTACTGAACCATGCTTTTACTGATAATGACAAAGAATGCTTTTGTAAATATGTGTAGATAACATCTTCCTCTTTATGTTTCTGATAATGATTTTTTTGGTGTTGTGTAGGTCTGCTCTTGCTGCATGTTGAGGGTCTGTGTTCTGGCAAATTTTGCACAAGAATAGTTTGCAGGTGACACATACAGATTAGAGTTGAGAATAATATGTGCTTTATGCCCTTTAATTTACTGGACTAGATATGAATCATGGTGATCTATATAGATACCCTACATTACATCTAAACAAGAGTGCTATAAGAGTGGATATTAGATTAGAGATATGCCTGTAATGAACATATTCATAAATCTTAATCTCCTTCACACTTTGCCATTTTACAACCACAAACTTTGTTGTAGTTTGTGATTTTATGTAGTATACAAAAGTAATGCACAACTTAACTTTTTTCAAAGGAAAATTTTAAGTGTGTTGTGGATTTACTCTGATCTCCCCAAATAAAACCCAATGAAACTGACTTTTAGAAGGAAGCAAAGTCCATCTGTGTGTCATGTAATGTTTGAATAAATCCAGCTGTTCTGTGAATGCCTCAGAGATTTGTTAGAGGATATTGGTGAGCAAACAGTATCATTAAGAGCTAAGCATAAGAAAAGCATTAATCAAGAAGCATCCAAGAGGCTGATGACATTAGTGGAGGAGCTGCAGAGATCAATAGCTCAGGTGGGAAAAACAAATCTGTAAATTATTGAGGAATGGCTCAAAGAAATACAATGTTCAAAGAAACTCAGAAATCACACTTACACTTTTCAACAAGTCATTTAGGGGACACACTCAGCATATGGTAAAAGATGCTCTTGTCAAATGAGTTCAAAACGGAACTTTCTGTTCTATATGCAAACACTATATGTAGTGGAACACTAAAACTGCTCATTACAATGAAAACACATCATCCCAACAGCAAAACAAGGTGTTGGCAGAATCATGTTCTGGGGATGCTTTTCTTCAGCAGTGATAAGGAAGCTAGTCAGTGCTGATGGAAAAATGAATGGAGCTAATTAACGGGCAATCCTTGAAGAACAGATGAAAAAAGGCCAAAAAAGAATTGAGTCAACATAAGAGCTTCAAATTCAGGAAGGACATTTTTCTAAGCTTACAGCTTACAGAGTCACAATGAAAAGACATGGATAATAGGATACTCATTTCTTAGAATGGCCTAGTCAAAGTACAGACATAAATCCAATCGGGAATTTATGGCAAGACTTAAAAATGCCTGTTATAGTTCATCTCCATCCATTTTTTTTCCCTACACCTAATTTAAATTAGTTTATTTTTCAAAGAATAATGGGCAAAAGATTAGATGCACAAAGATAGTAGGATATGCAGTTATACAACATAGGGGTATGTACAAAGTATTATATGAAGAGGACTAAAAAAAATGCACAGCACACTTTGCATACACATTTTTATTAGTGCCAAATGTACAAAACCATGTGTCATATTCCTTCCATTTTTCAATTATGGGTTATTTTTTTTGTTTGTCTAACACACACCCCAGCAAAATACATTTAAATTTGAGGTTGCAGTGTGACAAAGTATGAAAAGGCCCCAGGGGTGTGAATACTTTTGAAAGAAACTCTGCTCTGACATGGGGGTAATAAAAAAAAAAAAAAAAAAAAAAAAAAAAAAAAACGACCCCCCCCCCCCCTTCAAATTATCATATTATAATTCCCCCGATTGTAACCCTTCCACACAGGCACAGGAACAGAGCCCCACCCATGCACCCAGAGGCGACCCCAACGCTCGGGTTGCGTGCGTTTGGAAACGGCAGCCTCAGCAGTGTGCGCTGCGCTCCTGACACCTTCTGTGCCCTTCCACCGACAACAGGAAACCCGGAGCAAGATCAAGGTGCTAATTGCAGCTTTTTCACGCTGCTTTATCACTGTCAAACTGTCCGACTTTAAAAAAAAAAAAAAAAAAAAAAAAGCATTTGTGCAAATACGGTATCAACTAAATTGACCAAATAATTCACTTATTTTTATAATAAATGCTTTGCATTTAAAAAGCATTACTTTGGATAAATTATAGATGTTCTTACATTGTGTTATTATTATTAAAAATATTTGCAGCTCAGTGACAGTGACCTTACAAGTATATTAGCACCTACTGATACACACGCAAACACCGTAAGCCAAGGCCGTTTTATGGTGCCAGTGTTATCCCAGAGTCAGGTGTGTCACCCTCTTACAAGCATCCCTCAGGCGCACTCATCAAGTCTAAATGTATAAAGTTTGCTGACTGATTAAAATCAAGCACACCCTCTTCATCCCTCTTGAATCTCTCTGTTTGGGGAACGATTTGCTAATAGTGAGATCAATAGGCTGACATCCGACTCCATGCGTCCTGTCACAGATCGATAGATGCGACAACGGCCGAAGCAGATAACGTTAAGGCTACTTCCCTGCAAAACCCGACAGTGTGATCGGTAAATCTGATGCTTCTCTAAAAGGAAAAAAAAAAAAAAAAAAAAAAAAAAAAAAAAAAAAAAAAAAAATCATCCAGAAAATCACAACACTGCTCGCAGTTGCACGGAGGGACCCTCGGAAAGTACGCGCACAACAGCAGGGCGCACAGAAGTTGCAAATTGTGTTATTCTGAGGAAAGAAGCTGAAAAGGCACGTCTAAGATGAAGCAAGCAGAAGAAAACCGGACAGTAAGGAGCGGAGTTCCGGGGAGCGCTCAGAGGAGCCCCGCTGATAAGAGATCAGATCAGATACGGAGTATAAACACTGGCCACGTTTGGCGGTACTGTACTCACCAACGCTACTGGCGATGTAAAGGCCGCTGGTGTGCAGCAGGAAGGCCGGCAGAATAATTAGGACAGTCAATCCTGGCGAGAGAGCCATGGCAGCTCCGAACTGCGCAGGTGAGAGAGTGGGACTCCGGGCTCCAGTGTGGTGAAGTTCCCCCGCCTGGCGCGACCAGCCACGCCACGACAGCAACAGCACAGCAGCCCGCAACTAGACTGCCAAGTGCACCGGGAAAGACGGAGCTCTCCTCCTCTCCCTCCCTTTCTCTCTTTCTCTCTCTCTCTCTCTCCCTCTCTCGCTCTCTCTCCTTCTTTCAGTCGAGGTCTCTCTTTCTCTCCCCTCTCTCACTCAACTCTTCATTTTCTTTCCGCCCCACGTCTCCCTCCCCCTCCCCTGCTGCTCTGACACTCGCACCGGCCACTGAACTCCCACCCACAGCCGTGTGTCGAAGTGTGTGAGATGGGGAGATGTTTCACGGAGCGCTGGCCCACTGACTGACAGGCCTGCTGACAGCTCGCTGCTTCATCGCACCTCCAGCGCGAGAGGGCCCTCGGCCTAAAGTAGTTTTTTACAACTTGGCCACTCTTTCCAGGATCATAACTACAGTTCAGCGCTCCGCTCCAGCGGTCCCTAATAAGCTGCAAGTCTTTTCATAAACTTTGAATATCCAGCTAGCCGTCCTGGACTGGCTGAGCACCAGCGCCCCTTGCGGCTGCCTGCAGGAAACGTGCTGAGTATTTGCAGGACCCCAGGGTCCAATTTACAGGCAGAGACAGAAGAGCTTCATCCAGGCCTGCATTGCTCTCATTTAGCACATCATTTAACCTTGTTGACTACTAAACTCTTAAACACAGATGCACATTATAATTTAGACAACGGACATTAACAAAAACGATAAGCTTTCCCATATTTTGTGACGTTTCAGTCACAAATTTCAATGTATTTTATAGGAATTAAATGTGAAAAACCAAAACAAGGAGTAGAAGGGAAATACCATTTCAATTTTAATTTTTAAGAAAATAAACATCTTTAAGTGAAGTGTACATTGGTTTTCAGCTTGCATTACTCTGATACTGATAAAATTCTGTGCAACCCAGCTAACGCTAACCTGAACACACCAGGCCCACAGTTAAACATGGCAGTGGCAATATTGTGCTGCAGAGAGGCTTTTCTTTATTTTGCCTAGGGATGCAGGATAAAGTCAATACTTTATGGAGCCACCATTCACTCCAGTTGCATCTGAAAGTGTTTTAGGCTATTTACGTTTAGGTTTCTACCAGCCTTGCACACCCAGAGACAATTTCTTTCTCCATTTTTTTGGGGTTTTTTTTTTTTGTTAAATAGCTGAAGTTCACACTGACTCAATGGAGAGTGATTAGGATGAGCATGAACAACAGTTTTCTAGTCTTGCCACAGATCGTTAATTAAATTTAGTTCTAGGCTTTGACATGGCCATCCTAACACATGGGTATGGTCAACTCTGATACATTAAATTATTGCCCTGCCTGTATTTAGTTTTGGTGACCTGCAAGAAGTTGAACTCCTACCCAGACTCAAGTCTGTTGCAGCCATCCCCACAGTATGATGCTGTCATCGCTATATTTCACCATGGGATAATGTACTCAGGGTGATGTGCAGTGTTAGCTTCCTTCCACATAATAGACATATGTGGAAGTCTATATGTGTAAAAATGAGTAAAAGTAAGCAAAGCACTTTTCAAAATATCTTTTTTGTAAAATGAAATGGGTATAACATTGAAAAATGCGAAAAGATTCAAGAGTTAGGAATGCATTTGCAAGGCCTTTTAAGTGAATTTAAATTTTTATATATTTTACAATAAATAGCTAAATAATAGGATAGATAAACTACAGTATTTATGATCCAATAAACATCTGACTGATAAAAATATTTGCTAAAGTTATATGCCATCTGAAAATCTAATCTGGCTTTAACTAAAGTCAGCGTTTCTCATTGATTTTTGCTTAATGTACTAAAGGCTGTCACAATAGGCACATCAGACTGTATGTTACACCATCTATAATAATTATGTTCTACAATGAAGAATAAATTTTAAACGCCCTCACTTGTGTCACTAATAATTATGATCTCAGAAACAAAAAATTCTATGCTATTTTAATTTTTCTTCTTCTCTCAAAATGTCTTGGGGTGCTATCAAATTGGATACACAAGTGGAGAAAGCATGAAGAAATAAATAACTTCCAATTACACTTAATAAACAACAACAAGTCAACTCAAAACATATAGTCACATTCATCAGTGAAAAACACAACTCTGTTTCTGTTTTAAGATCAAAATAAATTTTGTTTTTATAATAATGATACACACATGAGTGAAAGATGGTTTCAAAGAGATGCAATTAGTCTACACATTAAATAATTTTTTTCTAAAATACAGTGATAGTATAGCAATCCTCTAATAAGTCTGACTCTAATTCTGATAATCAAAATTAATGATGAGAAACAATACTGAAATTAAAAATTTAATTATTAAACGGCAAATGCAATTTCAAGTTAGAGCACTCATTTATTCTGATAAATTCAAGTTTAGCTCATGTTAGTGACAGAATTGAACAAAATTCAATAAAATGCAACTGTGGCAAATGTAATCTAATTGCTTCTGCATAGTTCAGTCAGATTAGGGTCATTTAGCATGTAGTGACATCGAGGCAGAGTGCAGGTTACCTAAATGCAGCTATATTTAAAGAAGATAAGGTAAGATAAGATAATCCTTTATTAGTCCCACAGGTGGGAATTTAAGCTGTCATGGCAGAAAATGGACAGAACAAGAGTAACAGAAATGAAAAACAACAGAATAAAAAAAAAACAGTACAGTGCCGAGAAAAACACCACAAGCTAAACCAGAAATATAAATATGAAAATATCAATACATATATATGAAAAAATGAAAATGTGTATATATAAATATAAATACATCTTCAGACACATATACATTTACAAAACATATACATGCACACACACACATGCATATAAATACATATACATATGTGAATGCACATACACTCATCTATACATACACCTACTGACATGTATATGTAAATGTAATTGCACATAAATAAATATTGTGCATCAACAGAAAAACTACCAAGTCTATTGAATAATTGTGTTTGTTAGTCTACATGTGTGAGTGGTCAGCTGCAAGGTCTTTGTTGTAGAGTCTGATAGTAGTTGGAAGGAAAGACTTTCTGAATCTCTCCTTCCCACATTGTGGATGAAGCAGCCTGGCACTGAAGGATCTGCTTAGTGCTGTCAGAGTCTCCTGCATGGGGTGGGTGATGTTGTCCAACAGAGATGACAGCTTAGCCACCATTCTCCCTTCACACACTACCTCCACTAAATTAGAATATGTGTTCAGATGAGGCTCGCTTGTCCGATTAAAAGTACCTTTTGAAAATGGTAACCTTTAAGAAGCTATTGAACAAATTTTTCATTGGTCTATGTGTAAATAATCTATATAAATGAGTTTCACTTGGTGAGATGGGTTACTGAAATAAACAAACTTTTCAAAAACATTCAAATTTATTGAATGGGTCTGTATCCATATTTGGGAAAATCAAAACTGAGGTTTTATAATTAAATTAAATATCTTAAAGGGGACCTATTATGCAAAATTCACATTTTACATGTTTACTTTCATTTTGGTCTCAACTGCTTCTATAAACAGACCAAGTGCTTAAAAAAAACAACACCCAGCTGTTTTTTGGTTATAAGTTAGTGTATTGTTTGGTGTCAAGAAAATGAGCGGTTTCAAAAACCTCGCGATTGTTAAGTAACACTGCACTGTTACCTAGCAACCAAAGGGAGCTCCAGCACTTTCTGTCAGCTGATTTTACTGCTGTATGCACTGTACAATGGCTGCTGGAAAAGACAAGGGTTTTGTGGTTGACTTACCATCCAGAAACTCCTGATGCATCCTTGTTGTTTGTGCAGGAGGCTCTACTTCTGCTTTTCAAAGATGTACTTTATATAATTGTGCATCTGATTTCAGCCATTTTTGTGCAAATGTAAACGTTGAGTTGGGGTGTGTGGCCAGCATCAGCTTATTTAGATTTAAAGTAACAGGAGGCCCTAAAACAGCTCATTCTGAAAGGAGCTCAAAATAGGCAGAACTGACCAGACTGAAATCTTATTATCTAAGAATGATTTTGTGAAAAAAAAGTATTGAACATGTTTTGTATAGCCCATAGACCTATCTTGACTTGTTCAAGGAAGCATAATAGGTCACCTTCAATACTTCTACCTAACAGGTCCAGATGTATAGTATATGATCTTAATGTCAAAAAAAAAGTTAATAGAAATTTGTGATTTCTCTCACATTAATACTCTGAGTGTTAAATTCTTTGTTGTCCTCGTTATTTTTAGATTGTCGTTTTGCATGTGAACTTTAAAAAAGTACGAAGAGTTGAAACTGCTTTATAGAAATGTGTTTGTTGATTATTTTAGACTATCTAAACAATGTCACAGAGCTGCTAAAAAGGCTTGGAATCTTTTATTAGTGTAAAGTTCACATGTGCAAGTCTGACTTTGTTGTTGATTTTAAATAAGAAAATCCTTTCATACAAAACATTTCCCCTAACATCTGCACACAGTTCTCTCCAATTCATCAATTTCAGTGAATTGACCTAATCTATATTGCGCCAATTCACAACAAATATCAGGTTAAGTTACTTTAAAAAACAAATAGGTTCAGTTCATATCAAACTTTATAGGACATATTGAATCAAATAAAATCAGTTTAGTACACATTTATTAGACATTCAGAATAAATTACAGACAGTCCAGTTTTATACTAATTATGATACAATAGAGTTACATTTGTTTGATCATTTTATAACATTTTGTTTAAGTGAACAAGTCCCTCTTGCAAAATTCAATTGTACATGTCAATGAGGTTAACCTGTATAAATAAATAAATAAATAAATAAATAGTAAAGCCCAACAAGATTGCATCAAGTTGAATTTTCCATAGAGAGTTAGGAGTAGCTGGTAAATGTGTAAACACTGCCCACAAGCATATGACATGTGTCCTCTCTGCTTTCCCCCAAATGCTATTGTTAAAACCTACATGCAAAGAATGGCATATCTGTAATTGCATCAAGTGGTCAAATCGTGTTTTATGTAGTCATAAAGAACACGATAAATGTCAGTGTCAAAAATGGGGATCGATTCTCACCCTGTAAAATTGAAAGACTGTGGGAATAATCAAATTTGAATTTAGAATCCTGCTCCAAGCAATGTCAAAAAACAATGCAGTCAAGAAACATAAAAATTATTTTCCCACATTATGGTTTGTAAGTGCACTGTTGCTTTGTTTAATTTTTAGTTACAAAAAGTGTAATCATGTGCTTCAAAACTCAAAGAATAATCTTTTCCCCCCCAAATTAAGCAACCCTA
Source organism: Anableps anableps (assembly GCA_014839685.1). Classification (NCBI taxonomy): domain Eukaryota; kingdom Metazoa; phylum Chordata; class Actinopteri; order Cyprinodontiformes; family Anablepidae; genus Anableps; species Anableps anableps. The sequence goes on from CM026074.1 coordinate 17,759,410, forward strand.
CATCACACTTCTCAGAATTTAGCAAAAAACACACTTGCATCCAAGCTTCATATTAATTTATAACACCAACAATGTTTTTGGACCTGCCAATACTCCTAAGTTACTCTTTAGCAACAGTTTATTAAACATTTTAAAGGATATCTGCTTACTTATCAGCACTTGTCTTTGGAAACAGCTACAAATATGTAAACAATGTTCATTTATTCACTATTTGGTTTAAACAACTTCAGTATTTAAGAAAAAAAATCATTTTAAACGTAATCATTTTCCTGGTAGAACATCTGTGCTTTTCTTTAATAATCTGTTAGAAATTTCCAATGAAACAACAGAAACTGGATTTGGGAGAATAACATCAAGTTTGTTGCTCTCACCAGGACCGGCAAACTAATTTCTTGCTGTTGGAAACAGAAAAAGTGCAAATCACCACAATACACTGACCAGTCCCACGTACAATCATGTAAACTCATTTCAAATCTTGTACAATCATGTAAACTCATTTTAAATCCTAGCTGATTTTATTAATATACAGTGGTGTGAAAAAGTGTTTGCCCCCTTCCTGATTTCCTGTTTTTCGCATGTTTGTCGCACTTAAGTATTTCAGAACATCAAATTAATTTAAATACTAGTTAAATACAACACAAGTAAACACAAAATGCAGTTTTTAAATGAAGGTGTTTATTATTACGGCAGGAAAAAAAATGAAACCTACACGGCCCTGTGTGAAAAAGTTATTGCCCCCTGTGTTGGGCCATCCTTAGCAGTCACAACTGCAATCAAGTGTTTGCGATAACTTGCAATGAGTCTTTCACAGTGATGTGGAGGAATTTTGGCCTAATCATTTTTGCAGAACTGTTCTAATTCAGTCACACTGGAGGGTTTTAAAGCATGAATTGCCTTTTTAAGGTCATGGCACAGCATCTCAATAGGATTCAGGTCTGGACTTTGACTAGGTCACTTCAAAGTCTTCATTTTGTTTTTTTTTCAGCCATTCAGAGGGAGACTTGCTGGTGTTTGTTTCAGATTGGGGTCACCAACAGATGGCCAGACATTCTTCTTCAGGATGTTTTGGTTGACAGTAGAATTCATGGTTCCATTTATCACAATAAGTCTTCTAGGTTGTAAAGAAGCAAAACAGCCCCAGACCATCACACAACCAGCATCATATTTTACTGTTGGTATGATGTTCTTTTTTTTTTCTTAACATGTCCTGTCAGGCAGCATGGCACTCAGAATTGTCATCTGAATGTCAAGGTAACGCCCAACAGATTTGCTTTCTCAAGTGGAGCATTATGGCTTTTGCCATGATGTTCCCCTTGGTATATATATGAAACTTTAATAAAAATCGCTTTGCGTTTGTTTCAAATTTAATGGACACAAAAACAAAAAGAAAAAGAAAAAAAGGGGGAGAAAGGAACAAGAGAAAAATGGAGGGAAGATTTAAAGAGAAAAAAGAGATAGAAGTAGAGGAGAGAAAGAAGCAGAGATAAAACAAGTCAACACCCCTGAAGTCTGCCTCGAGACCTGTGGAAAGAGAAAACAAAACAAAACAGAGAATCCACAACAACGAACACCATATGCTTATATAATAATAACAGTTATAACTTCAATGGAAAGTACACACTACAAGGTTGTACAAGATATATTTAGTGGCAACTGTAGCTCAACTGAGAATCATCCTAGCAAACACCTGAGTCTGGACACCTTTGTGTGTGTGAATGTGAGAGAGATAGAGAGATAGATAGATAGATAGATAGATAGATAGATAGATAGATAGATAGATAGATAGATAGATAGATAGATAGATAGATAGATAGATAGAGAGAGAGAGAGAGAGAGAGAGAGAGAGAGAGCTTGTGTCTATAAGGTTTCTCCATAAGAATGTTTGATAGAAGATATGGGAGCCCACAGATCCACCTCCCAGGACATGCGGACGACACAAGGAAGACCGGAGCCACAGTCACCCAGTGGCCCCCGAAGCACGGAGATGTAGGAGCCTCACACAGGAACAACCAGACCCCCCCTCCCCAGAGTGCAGCAGAGGCAAGCCTCAGGTGACACCTGGTAGCAGAAGCCCCAGGGGAATGCAGCGACAAGGCTGCAGGCCCCTCCAGCAACCCGCTATGCCAGAGCAGATCTGGCCATGGACAAAGAGACCCGAGACCTGAGGGCGAAATCCCCGCCCAGCAGAGGCCCAGCTGAGCCAGGGCACCCAGGCCCCAGCAAGCAGAGGCACCCACCACTGAGGGGAATGTGATGAGGACAAATAGGCCCCACATTTTTTGAGGGGGGCCCAAGATGATCTAAGAGAGGGGGCAGCCCAGAACCCAACCTGACAGATAAACAGCCACACGCAAAAGCATTCCCACCCACATGCTCACATACAGACGTTCACATCCACTCACCCAACATAAAAAAAGAAAAGTAAAAAAAAAAAAATGTTATACACACACTTTCACTCCCCATACACACTCTATACTCCTAAGTCCAGGTAACGTTCCCCCAAAGGGGCGACCTGTCCCCGGACCCAGGAGATGGTCCCCTTCTCTCTGGGGTGGAAAAGAGCAGACACCCCAACCCTCTGCAGCAGCAGCAGAGTAGCCTATCAACCAGGACGAGAGCCGGGCACCACCCGAACAATCTGGGCTGAGACACTGGCCCCAACCCCATCCAAAGACGGGCCAGCAAGAGTCCATGTAGTCCCAACAAGCCAGCCGACCAGAGCAGTCCCAGGGCGAAACAGCCCCACTCCTCAGCAAGCCCCAATCTCAACCCCGTGAACCCTCCTCCCTCACAAGCCCTGAGGTCCCCCAAAGGGCCAACCCCAACCAGCACACAAACATCGAACACAAACATCGATAACAATGTTTTTTTTATGAATTGAGGTGTTACTTTTACCCCAGATGTAATGGGATACACACCTTCCAAAGAGTTCAACTTTTGTCTCGTCAGTCCACCGAAAGTTTTCCCAAAAGTCTTGGGAATCATCAAGATGTGTTCTGGAAAACTGAAACGAGTCTTAATGTTCTTTTTCTCAACAGTGGCTTTGGTCTTGGAACTCTGTCATGCAGGCCATTTTTGCCCAGTCTCTTTCTTATGGTGGAGGCATGACCTCTGACCTTAACTGAGGCTAGTGAGGCCTGCAGTTCTTTGGATGTTGTGGTGGGGTCTTTTGTGACCTCTTGAATGAATTGTTGCTGAGCTCCTGGGGTAATTTTGGTCAGCCAGCCACACCTGGGAAGCTTCACCACTGTTCTATTTTTTCATCATTTGTAGATAGGTTCGCTGGAGTCCCAAAGCTTTAGAAATGGCTTAGTAACCCTTTCCAGTCTGAAAGATTGAAATTACTTTCTTACTCATTTTTCCTAAATTCCTGGATCTCTGCATGATGTCTAGCTTTTGAGGATCTTTTGGTGCACCTCGCTATATCAGGCAGGTCATATTTAAGAGGTGTCTTTATTGTGAACAGGTGTGGCAGTAATCAGGCCTCTGTGTGGCTAGAGACTATGAACTCAGTTGTGATAAACCACAGTTAAGTTTTGTTTAAAGGGGGCAATCACTTTTTCACCCATAATAGTAAACATCTTCATTTAAAAACTGCATTTTGTGTTTACTTGTGTTGTCTTTGACTAATATTTAAATCGGTTTGATGTTCTGAAACACATAAGTGTGAAAAACATGCAAAAGAAAAAAAAGGAAATAAGGGAGGGGACAAACACTTTTTCATACCATTGTAAGGGGGGATTCTTTGTAGTCAGGTTGTCAGTCTAGTCCATCTGCATTGACTTTTGAGCAGCAGAGGGAGCTGTTACAGATGGACAGATGGTGCCAGAAAAGTTGAGATGTGCTAATAGATCTGTTGCAGATTCCAGAGAAGAGTTTGATGTTGCACAAAATCTCCATTTGTTGCCTAAATTTAATGAATCAGATGTAGACACTCATTTCACTCTGTTTGAGCGAATAGCAGATTCCATAGGTTGGTCAGACTTGGATAGGACTCCATTGTTGCAATTTGTTCTAACGTGTAGAGCACATGAGGCTTTCTCATCTTTGAATGTGGCTGATAGTAAAGTTTGTGCTACAGTTAAATCTGTTGTGCTGAAAATGTATGAGCTTGTCCCAGAGGCAAATCCCCAATGTTCAGGAGAAAAAAAAAATGGATTCATAAGCTCATTCTGAGTTTGTTCATGATCCAACTCTTGCATTGAACTGTTGGTATACAACTTCTGTGGCTGTACTTTTGAAATTCTTTGTAACTTAATTGTGTTGGAGCAATTCAAAAAGCTGTACCTGAAGCAGCTGCAACTTACATAAATGAATGCAAGGTAGCATCTCCTTCTGAAGCAGCAGCCCTTAAAGATGAGTATGTACTGACACACAAAAGTTAATTTGAGCCATATAATGTACCATAATAATGATCTGAAATATAGTCATTCACCTTTGTTTGGGGTCCCAGGTCACAAGCCCCAGCAAAAACTTAGTCATGGGGGACCTAAAGGACCAGTTAATCAAAAATACCTGGAGATATTGTTTAGTGGAGGGTCACTGGAAGAAAGAGAGTCCCCTACTTAAATCCAAAAGGTCAAGTTAAACCTGCTGTAATGGCAGCTCCCATTGCAGTCTCTGGCCATCAGGGTGAATTTTTGCAATCACAGGTTGGGTCTAGTTCTCAGTCTAATGATTTTTCTGCTTTCATTTCAGATGGTCTTGTGTCATTGGTTGGTGATGGCAAACAAGTCCCAATCAAAATTTTGAGAGATACAGGTGCATTAGATTATTTTATTTTGGAGTCTGTGTTGCCATTTTCTCAAATGTTAGATACTGGTGGTTGTGTTCTGATACAGGGCATGTGTCTAGTTCCATTCTCCTGTCCTCTACATCAGATCACTTTAACATGTAGTGAAGGTGATCTTGCAGTAGATGTACAATCCTGGTTGCCAGTAGAGGGAGTGGACATGATTTTGGGAAATGACCTGGCAGGGAGTGCAGTATGGGCAGATGGTAAACCTAATATCTCCAAGAAGCAATTTTCTGTGTCCCCTGTAGGTCCATCTCCTAATGGTAGTAGTGTGCCTCCCGATGTTTTCCCAGTTTGTGCAGTATCCCGTGCTGCCACTCGAGTTAAAGAGAGTGATATTAAACTCAAGAAGATCTTGAGTTGCCAGTTAAACTCCAGATAAAACAGTTGTGTACTTCAAAAGATGCCTTAACAGCTGAACAGAAGGTCAATACAACCTTGTCTGACCTCTTTCCCAGGCTTGTGCCAGAGTCAGTGGTGAGAGATAGTGGTTTGTGTTACTTCCTGCAAGATGGAGTCTTAGTTAGGACATGGGCTTTACATAATTAATGACCAGGGTTTGGGAGATCCAGTATTTCACATTGTTGTATCCTATGTATGGTGAAGTAAGGTGTTACAAACAGCACATGGTGATGTGGCAGGTCATCTGGGTGTTTGTAAAACTTATGATCGCATACTTAATCATTTTTTCTGGCCATGTTTAAAACGAGATGTAAGTCTGTTTATTAGAACTTGTCATACGTGTCAGCTCACCAGCAAGCCAAACCAAGGTATCTCAAGGGTGAGGTCAGGGTGGCTGCTTCGCCTGTTAGTGTCCATGGTGACTTTAACTTTTTGGAGGGCGGAGAGATGAGAAAAGAGTTGGTTCAGATGAAGTTTTAAGAAGTCATTTGAAAAACTGTCAGACTTTGCAAAACCTTGGGGTATTGGTAGCTCTAGATTGTGACAAATGTGATAAGTTGGTGGCACTCATAAGTTATCTGGTTTTATTTTCTGACATTCCCACACAGACCCATCTGATAGAGCATGACATAAATATTGGAGTAGCTAAACCCATGAAACAAATTTTATAGCATATCTGAGGAAAAGAAACAACAGTTAGAGAAAGAGGTAAAATATATGTTGGAAAATGATATAACTGAACCCTGTTTTTCAAATTGGGCATCACCTTGTCTTCTAGTTAAGAAGTCTGACTCAACATTTAGTCCTTGCATTCATTATCAGAATGTAAACAGCATTACTAAAGCAGATCTTTTTCCTCTTCCTTAGATGGAAGACTGCTTAGACCTGGATAGGTCAGTACAGTATGTTAGCAAATTTGATCCTCTAAAGCGGTTTTGACAAGTGGGTCTGACCAAAATAGCCCCTGACATAACTGCTTTCATAACTTCATCTGGTTTGTACTTGTACAAAATGATGCCTTTCGGTTTGGGGAATGCTTCCAGCACCTTCCAGCGGCTGATGAATCTGGTTGTGTCAGGCATGGAAGGGTGTGCTGTGTATCTAGATGATGTGGTCGTATACTCAGACTCTTGGGAGGAACATGTTCGGTGAATAAAAGCCTTGTTTGAAAAACTGGTGTGGGCAAGGTTGACCATTAATTTAGAAAAGTGTGAGTTTGCTAAAGCAACTGTAACTTGCCTAGGTGAAATTGTTGGTCAGGGTTTTGTTCGACCAGTGGAAGCAAAAGTGGTGGCTGTGAAGCAGTTCTCGAAACCAACCACCAAAAAGGAACTCGTGTTTCCTAGGAATGGCAGAATACTACCGTGCTTTTTGCAAAAACTTTTCAGTAATAGTATCCCCATTGACCAACCTGTTAAAAGCCCAGGCTGAGTTTGTCTGGTCCACCCAGTGCCAAGAAGCATGTGAAACAGTTAAGACTCTTTTGCATTCAGCTCTTGTGTTGAAAGCACCATGTTTTGGTCACCCCTTCAAATTACAGGTTGATGCCAGTCAGATAGGGGCTGGAGCTATCTTATTACAGGAAAATGAAAATGATGAGGGAGTCGAGTGTCCAGACAGTTTCTTCTCCAGGAAATTTAATAAATATCTACAAAACTATTCGGTCATAGACAAAGAGGCACTGGCTCTCATCTGGGCTTCGCAGCATTTCGAGATCTATGTCAGCTCTAGTTTGACTCCCCTGACAGTCTTTACAGACCATAACACCATAACCCACTTACATTTCTAAAGTCTGTGCAGAATCCCAACCAACGCTTTATGCGTTGGGCTTTGTTTTTACAACCTTACAATCTTGACATTAGACACATTAGTGGTAAAGATAATGTTATTGCAGATGGGTTGTCCTGTGCTCCATTGAATTAATTGTTTTTTTGCCTGTCCTTTGCTCTCCTCTTCTGGCTGGCGGCTCCTCCTGTTAAACTGCTCCTCAGATAACAGGGCTGTTGGGATGGACAGCTGGCAGAGGATGCAGGGCAACCCTTAAGGAGCCAGGATTAGTATCCATTTTGTATTTTGGGAACTTTTGAAATTGGTTTTATTTTGGGCCAAAGCTGTGGGTTGAGGGTGGAACCTTCATTTTAAAGAGGGGGGTGGCACAGCTCCTCCTCTGACCCGCAGGGGTGGTTTCTCCTACAGGCAGAGGTGCGCCTGAGCAATTACAGCCACCTGGGCTCAACAATTTAAACAGGGCTAAACTAACCATTCTCTCTCTCTGTTCCTCCAGGTAAGCTCCTTTTATCCTTTGTTCCAGTTTGGTTTTGGGTTAGTTATATTTGTTTGGGTTTTGATTTTTTTTTTTTTTTTTTTTTTTTTTTTTTTACAATAAAACTATTTTATTTGGCCTATAACCTACCTGTAAAAACATATTTTTGTAAAAGTTACATACCACAGCTTTAATCACTTCACATTAGTTGGGAAAGTTATGTTAGCCTGCTGTAATCACGCTATTGCATTAGGATAACTCTCAACAATTTTATAACCTACTGAATAGGGATGCACTGACAAAAAATTTGGGCCGGTAACCAATATTCTCTGCTTCAGTTAAACACTCCATTAACCTGTGCTGCATCACATTTCCACTTTGTTCAAAAGAGTTATTAAATGAAATTTTTGTTCACCAAGGGCACTGAATAGGCTCTGACTGCCCCTGTGTGCAGTATTAGTTTTCCACTATACATAATGTGTTGCATGTTGTCCAAAAAGTTACATTTTGGTAGGTCACCTTCTTCCACATGTTTGCTTTGTCGTTCACAAGGCTTGTGGTAAACTGCAAACAGGACTTCTTAAAATATTTTGTTTCAGCGATGGATTTCTCTTTGCTGCTCTTCTATAGATGCCAGTGTTCCACTATTAGTGTTCCTGCTGTCAAATTCTTCCATCTGAGTTGTGAATCTCTGAGTTGTGAATCTTGTCTGCTTTCATGATAAATGCTCTTCTTGTCCAGTCTGATAGCTTAGGTAAAACAGGTGTACCATACTTGTTCCATTTCTGATAATGGATTAACCAGTGCTTTTTGAGATGTTCAAAGTATGTTATGTTTGTGTGTGCAGTTTTATAACATATCTGCTTTACATTTTCTACAACTCTATCCCTGACCTGTGTGCTGTGTTTCATGGTCTTCATGAAGCTATTCGTTTACTACTGTTCTCTTCATAGAAGCTGGATTTATACTGAGATTAGATTACACACAGATGGACTCTATTTACTTATTAGGAGACATCTGAAGGTAACATGTTTGCTTTTTTAGGGGTATTGGCTAAATGCAAATATATGTCACTCCTTTTCAATTATAGTTTGGAAAAACCTTTGAAAACTACAGTATGTATCATTTATCACTTAATAAATATTCACCAACTTGTGTTGGTCTGTCACATAAAATCCCAAGAAAATACTTAATATTTGTGGTTGTATCATGAAAAATTCTAAAAACGTTTCAGGGGTGAGAGTACTTTTGGTAGGCAAAATAAAAAATCTGATACAGTGAAAAGAAAGTGTTTCCATTTTACAATTGCATATTTTTTTTCTATGTGGTCCTAAATTATAAATACCTTTGTAATTATTAATTTTGTGTGGTGATGTGTCCTTACAATTACAGTTTGAGAAAAGGCAACCAACCGGAGTTTAACTAAAAACAACTGTCTACAGACCAATGTGAAAGAAGAAAAATAGCAATTCAAGAGAAATTTATTCTCTAAAACGTCTGCAGATTTTTGTCCGACCAAGATGAAGAGATAGTCAAAAGTGACTGCAGTAGAATAAAGGTCAAATTTAAAAAAAAAAAAAAAAAAAAAGAGAAAGGGAAGCAGGATCTACAGAAGTGGACATTTCTGGGCCAACATGGACACATGCACATGTAAACACAGTCTAGTAATACCTGGAGGTCTGTACCTCACAAACACTGACTATCAAGGGGGTGTGTGTCTTACAGCAAGAGGTCAGCCTTCATCAAGAATCAGAATTATACTTGGGCTCTGAGAGTATAGCTGTCCTCAAGGTTGTTTAGGAGCACACAGGCAAAGATGTCACGAAAGATGCACACACAAACCCTTCCAGAAAAAGCCACTCCCTTTTCTCTTTTATTTTTTGCCATCACGACATAAATGTCACAGTATTCCCAAGTCTCTGTGCCCTGCTTGTCTGTCTAACACCAGAGGACCAGCCGGCCCCCGTATGCCTAAAATGTCCCCCCATGTTCCCTGCCCACGCCTAAATCCCCTCCGCCCACCTTCTTCTCCCTCCTAGTTGCTTTGCTGTTTCTATGGAGATACCAAGCCCTGCACCTTGAAAAGTGCACTCAGAGGCGAATGGGAGAGGCAGACAATAATATCCCTCTTCCTAGACAAACAGTCACTCAAACAAAGTCTTGCATGACTGTTTGGCAAAGTTAGCAAAGATGGTGTTCAAATGTCCATTGCCTGTACATGTACAAACATGTTGCATGCAGAGAAACCGAGCTATCTGGTCAGACAAGTGGTGAAAAAAACTGTTCTGTTGCAGTACGATGCACGGTTCCACTGTTGCTTATCATTTTTTCTTTTTTTTTTTGTTGGCTTGAAGTGTTCACAGTCCACTTCTGTGAATTGCATTTAACACCAAGTTCAACCATTAAAACAAATTGATGCAAGTGTTTATTCAATAATCCAAACGCAAGATAAAATGCACAGGGATGGTGGAAAACAACTTTCCTAGGAGGGAGTGCAAAGAAATTGTCCATGAATACTTCATACATGTGTGTGTCTATACATTAGAATATCATCAAAATGATGATTTCTTTTGTTCAATATAATGATGATAATAATATATATTATGTATTTTTAATGAACACAGAGTGATCTAATTCAAGTCTGCTCATGTCTGCTATATTTGTTAATTATGACTTAAAAAAACATCTAATGAAGTAAAGTTTCTATGGGGTTTATGTCAGACCAGTCACTGGTAGTGGTCCTTTTGACAGTGTGGGCAGGTGCCAAATCCTACTGGAAGAATAAATCAGCATCTCACAAAAGCTTGTTAGTAGAGGGAAGCATGCTGTTTTCTTAGGTTTCAGGGTATAAACCTATATTGACATTGAACTTGATGAAATACAGCTGACCAACACCTTGTGCACCGTTTTCTACTATGTTTTCCTTCTACCTGACTTTCCAATCATGTGCTTCAACACAACGCTCTGTGAACAGGTAGGTCATTGCCAAATAGCCATTGCTTAGCAATGATCTTGTGCAGTTTACCCTCCGAGAAAAAATATTTCTCCTTTCCGGACTGTTTGCTCACTTTTCCAGTTGGACTGGTGTTACCTGGAGTCAGGGTAAAATCTCTTTTTGCAACTTTAAAAGTCTATGATTGGTTCTTTTTATTGGCTACCACAAATGCTTCTACCAAGGAAACTGCCTCTGCTGCATCTTTTGGGTTTTGTTCCTTCATCCAAACTTGGAGTTCTGGAGACAACATTCGAAAATACTGTTCAAGAATTATAACCTAATTAATTTCTTCAACAGTCTTACCTCAGTGCTGGACCCATTTCCCATGAAGATCTTTGAGTCTCACATAAAGCTTCTTGGGAGACTCATTTGGTTCCACATGGAGAGAGCAAAACCTCTGTCAATAGATCTCACTGTTAAATTCATATTTCTGTAAAATAGCAGGTTAAACATGACCATGGACCATTGATTCATCCATATCCATATGTACATATACACTTCTGGCTTTATCAGTCAAAAGTGGAATCACCTGAAATGCCCAGTCAATTTTTGGCCATCTGCAGACACATGCTATTCTTTCCTTTTTCCCTTCAACAGTTATAAGGAAGTGCTCAATCAGGAAGAGGGCAAACACCTTTTCACACCACTGTAGCTTCTGGGTTGAGGTGAAATTGAAGAATTTGGATGTACTTCATATTCTTAAAAATACCACCCACTTTGTGCAATGTACCAGTACCTCCAGTAGCAAAAACAACATTCAGCATGATGCCACCACCACCATGCTTGACAGTTGGTACAGGTTTCTTTGCTGTGCAAGCCTTATTTTGACTCCTCCAAACATCTTTCATGTACATCCTTGTCTTCTCTCTTTCATACATGTTTTTCTCCTGAAAATATTTGGCTTGTCCTCATGGGCAGATGCAACTTTCTGTCAAGCTTGAAAGTTGTGATTTTGGAGCAGATGGTGCTATCTTGGTCTGTACCCACTCGGTTTATGTTGAAGCTAAACTTGCTTCACTCTGGCCTATGGTGTTACAACATATTCAAGTTTATGATAGGTGTGAGTCTTGTTGGCTTAGGGGTAGTTCCTGATCATCCTAACCAGCTCTCTTTCTGGTAAGGGTGCATTTTGGAAGATTGAAACATGGACACTATTTTTCCAAACATATAATTAATTTATGCTCTTTGAATGGCCTTTCCAAAATCCTGACTTCCACCAACTGACTTCTGGAAAATGTTTAAAAGTCAGGAATGTGGCAGGAAACAAATAATTTTAAAATAACTATAAATACTGCCAAGAACTATGGTCAAAAAAGCAGACAGAATTATGCTACAACTTATTGATGGCTAAAAAAATATGTTTGAGGTGGAAATTTCAAAGAGATGATTAATTACTACAGGGTATCTATCTATCTATCTATCTATCTATCTATCTATCTATCTATCTATCTATCTATCTGTCTATCTTTGATCTTGTGTGCATTGATTTGACACTGTGTTAATTACAGAAAATCCACAATAAAGTTCAGTTTGTGCACCCACTTGTTGTTTATAGAAATCATTGTGGTTGTATACTGTCTATTCATTCGACAATGGAAAAATTGGTTCAAATGCATCATAAAAAGCCTCAAATTAATAAAATGTTAAATTCCCTAATCACTGTATGTAAACCTCTAACCAGAACTGTATCAGGAATACTTTTAAAAATCTTTCAAATCTGTATGTGTATCTGGACAGCTGAGTGGTGAGGGTTTAGCTTTTCATATTTTTGATATGCTCTGAATGCTGGGGCCATTTGTGTCATTGCTGGAGGGTATTTTATTGTGGTGGCAATTAATCCTCAATAATAAAGAAATGCCCTTGCAATTCTGAAAACTACTGAACATATTCACTCCTGTGACTTCATGTCTGACTAGGTATCATATAACAAACATCAATTAAGAAATAATTCGCAATCACCCAACTTTGGGAGCTTCAAACTGGCAATTTTCTAGCTTCTTTCATTTAGTGTCTGAGTTGCAAAGGGCATGGATAGTTGTAGGAGTTGAGATGAGGCATGTGCAAGATTGTAATCTCCATGGAATGCTTGGATGCAATATTTAGGAAGCTTTTACATTTAATGAGGAATACATTTACACCCTGCAACTCCAGAGATACATTGGTCAGTTGGGTAGATCATTACTGTCCTTGTTTAAGATGCTTCTGGTCATGAAAAGGGGTTAGAAAACGTTTATGATAAAAAAAAAAAAAAAAAAAAAAAAAAAAAAAAAAAAAAAAAAAAAAAAAAAAAAAAAAAAAAAAACCCCAAAAGAATGTGGCAAATGTATTTTGCCACATTCTGGTTGGTTTATTCCAAACAGTATTGTTATTGCCACATTCAACAAACAAATTGCAACTGTTTTTCAAATATTGTGCAGCTCCATGTAGGATGGTTGTAACTTCAGCACAATTAGGTGTCCAAAAAGGACAATGATTATAGGCACACGTCAAAATTAGCTTATGTAATAAATCATGAACAATTAGTCAACTTTTGGGAGTTTTAAACATTTACTTTCAAACTTCCTGTAGCAGCTAGCTGTGCTACATGAGCTGACACTAGCTTGTACATAAACAAAGGTAGCAAGGGTAGATTTTGGTTTAGCTTTGTTGTATATATTTATCTCTCTTTTTAGTGCAATAACCACACAATCTTAGTTAGCATATCCATTAAAATACAATAGTCTTTACTACAACAAAGACTGTTATAAGAATTCTTTTATCCATGTTGTTGCATATAAACATTTCTATCAGAGCCATTCAAAATGTTGGCAGATCTTTGGTCAAATTTGTATTATAGCTTTAACCTGGTCTTGTGCAGTGTTGTTTGCCTAACCAGCAAGTAACTTTAAACAGCTAGATTACACTGGATTTGTTAAAGACTATAATGAGTGAACATTTGCCAGAGAGTGTCCTGCAGAGCGGTCACCATTAATCTCTCCAATGACACAGGCTCTCTTAGCAAGGTCAGGCAATGGGCCACCATGTGTCTGCATGTATTAGCATAACTTATGAGTGCAAGGACAGGTGTTCCCTATTTCTCAGAGAGGTTATGTGATGAGGCATCAAAACCCCACAACAGCACATCAGGCCAAAGTGATGAACTCTGACATATGTGGCTCCAGAAAGTTAAATCGCATCACTAAGAAATTTAAACAGGTAGATATGTAGGGAGCCTGATCCTGAAACAAGGCAGTTGAATCATCACAAAACTAGAAGTAAAAAACACCCATTTCGTTCCAGTTTAAAAGAGATGTGTCACTTATCCAGAACTTGGGGTGATTTTTTTTTAACCCAAGCAAAAGCAAGCAGACCAGTCACCAACTTTATTAGAGTAAAAAGAAAGTGTGACTACAAAAGGGAAATGTTCAAAAACATAAATACAAAGAAAGATGCAGAGCTTTTGTCCAGGCATGGAGGGTCATAGTGATACAATAAAAGATGACAAGGGGACTTGATTTGCCAATGGGTCTCCTCCTTACTGGTCCCCACCAAATGACCCAGGTAGAAATGATGATGAAAACTAAGTTTATCTTTTAAATGAAGGAGCCACAGTTTGCTAGCTGGAGGAGGGGGTACCAGCTTAAATCAGGGATGACCTGTCTCATAAATTTGTCTTCCAAAAACGACCTGTTCCTATTTCTGTCAAATGCTGGTGTGGAACAAAGGACTGAAAGGGTGGCAAGAAAAGAATAAACAAAGAGAGAATTTTTTTCTACAGTTGAAACCAGAATTTTACATACACTATATAAAACAGACATATATGCATTTTTTCACACTGTCTGATGTGAAATCAGAATAAACTTTTCCTATTTTAGGTCAGTTAGGATTGCCAAAATGCTTTCTATTTGCTAAATGCAAGAATAATGAGAAAGATAATTTTAAGACAATTTTTATGACTTTCTTCAAAGTCAAAATTTTAAATACACTTTATTAGTATTTGGAACCATTGCCCTTAAACTGTCACTGGTTTCAGCTGCATAAGAAATAACAGGATAATCATTTGTAGAAACAAGACTTTCATATCCAAGCATTGCCATTATGTCCTTGGTTAGTTTTATTTTGTACCTGTTAAACCTTTTTGCACCCGTACTAAAACCATTGCATGACAGAAACAAAAAAAAAAAAAAAAAAAAAAAAAAAAAAAAAAAAAAAAATCAAAATCAAATGGGCCTCATGCCTTAATAAGATTGGTAAGATTTTTTGGAGGTTCTTGGTGTTTCTAGCTGACTGGCAGCTTTGTGGGATTGAATAATTTTTTGTGAACCTACATTGGTTGACCAGTTGGTGACATTACACACAGCAATATATGGAAGCTCAATGAAGAAGCACCAAGACATATGGAAGGAAATAACTTTTGAATAGATGTCCACTGTTGTGGCCACTTTGTGTTAAAGGGTTAATCAGAGAAGCAGGGATACTGAAACTCAAAAGGGGATGCAGAGATCCAGGGATTAGGTAGGAAAATTGGTTGACACAACTATTAGTAGTACACTGAACAAATCTGACCTTTATGGAAGCATGGCATGAAGAAAGACATAACAAGGTCATTCATCAATTTGTCACAAGCCATGTATGGTAAACAGCAAACATGTGGAAGAAGTTGCTCTTGTCTGATGTGGGCAAAAGGCTGGTGTCAACAGTATTATACTGTAGGGGTGTTTTTCATCAGCAAGGACACGGAAACTTGTCAGGATTGATTGTAAGACAAAAACACCTACATTCATGTTAATCCTGGAACAAAATCACCTAGAGGCTACAAAGACAGGAGATTTGGGATGTTCACTTTCCACCAAGTGAGGGAGTTTATACATGCAGCTTTAATACGATGATCACAATCGGGATCAGTATCAGAAAAACTTTATTTGTCGAGATTGTGTACACAAGCAAGGAATCTGACTTAATTTTACAAGCATTTACATATGAACAGTAATGTAAAATAGCCAATATGGATAAGATCAAAGCATTTGTGACATATTCTCCTGGTCAAAGTCCAGACCTTAAACCAACTGAGAATATGTGACAACCACAATTTTGCAAAGAAGAATTTGCAATATTTTATATATATATATATATATATATATATATATATATATATATATATATATATATATATATATATATATATATATATATATATATATATATATCTCCATTTGGGTGAATTTGTTTATTGCTAATTCCAGAAATGACCTTTTCCTTGTTGAACAAATGCCAACAAACATATTGAAGAGTTAAAAGCAACAGATAGATAGATAGGTGAACTGTCTCCACAAAAGGCTTGTGTAATATGTTGCATTTCAGTTATCGAACTCAATACCTCTTACAGTGCCAGCACAAAGCAGTCTGCTGCTGGACCACCAAGTGAGTTTATGTCGGCCTCACACACAGACAGGTATACACAGACTTTGCTATTGACTGTTTAAGCACCATATGTTATCCAAGCCCTTGCCAGGTGTCTATGGTCAATTTTCTTTTATGCTCCTAACTGATCTAAAGTCTTATATGACCTCTGTTTTGAGTGATGACTATGAATCTAAAGAATGAAGAGTTGTTAGCTTCTTTCAACTCAGCTCTGTTAATATGTTTAAGCTTTACAGTGAGATGTGTTTTATTAGCTATTTTTAAAGAATTGTGTAAAAAAAAAAGATGTGTAAAATACAGTACAGAAAAGCTCTCTTAAGCTGTGTTAGGAAATAAGATATTTTGTTTTTCAAATTATCCTCTTGATTACATCTTAATTAATATTCCCTAATCTTTTTCTCATATAAGAAGATTAGGAAAAATCTTTTTTTGAGGGGATTGTAATCTTTGCATTTCTTGGAATGTTGCAGAATTGAGGGCCACAGCCACTTAATCAAAATGAGCCTCAATTATTAAAAATCTGTTTGGACTGTAATTCTAACTATGCCTTATCCCACTAAGAGGGAGAGATAAGAGGTAGCATCATCTGAATGACCACTGACCATGGAAAGCTAAATGTTCAGCCAGGGAATAAAGGTTAGTTTCTATCATAATTACAAGAGGGAGTCAAAGAATGAAAAAAATGTTTTTGATGCCATGTTGATGCACAAATGTATTTTCCTAAACCACATCTGTGAGGCTGTGATTATAATTGGCAACTTGACAGACTTATACCATTCAATTAAATCATAAATTTGACTTACAAGAACTGGTGGACAGATCTAGGATTTCCTCTAAACATTGCACTTCTTGTGATACTATTTTCACGTAATCTCTTGAATTCACAATCAGTCATGTCCTTCTTGTATGTTGGGGCTCTTTTCTTTAACAGTGAATGTCACAAACATCACTCCATTTTGTTTCGTATTCTATTCTATTCCATTGTTCGTATTCTACCAGTTTTTCATTCCTCTTTCCATTTCAGAGCTAGTCACCCCACCAGTGCTAAGATGATCAGCCCACCTGCCCCAGTCGCCTAATAAGCTCCAAGTACAGGCAACAGCTGTTCACAGCTTGTTACAGTGAGTGCTTCTCTTAGCTCATCAGCTGTAGTTTATCTCTGTTTGATTACTTCTACTGACAGTAGTTTTGTTGCCTTTTAAGCAAGCACATATTCACAGTGCAAAATGCAAGTACCTGCAAGTAGTAGGTAAAAAAAAGTTTTTTGTTTTGTTTGGAAATTATTAAGATGCATAAGATGCAAAAATAAAAACAAAGTAAGACATCATCCTATTTTGTACCTATTTATTTCCAAGGAGGGTTCCAAGTTGCTGAAGTGGCCACCAGTCTAGTGTAAAGCCAATACAGGGTGCATGCACAGAGTTACTGAGTTGGGAATCTGCAGAATAAGCAGATCTTAGCAGATCTTAGCAGATCATGGCAGCTCTCTCATTTTCTGTTGGTACCTAAGCTTTAAATGCAAACTTTAGGAAACTAAGAGTTACTTTTCAGTGTCTGTCCACCTTTACAAGTTCTAAGTCTCATGATCTGCTCTTCTCTCTATGATGCACAACACTACTATAAAATTTGTTAATGCTTTCACCTCAAGCCTTGACTATTGTATTTCATTATTTTCTGGACTTTCCAGAGTTTCAAAGAAATCTTCAACTCATCCAAAATTCTGAAGCCAGAGCACTGGCAAGAACACATGAAACAACAAACATATTTCTTCTACTGTAGAATCTGCAGTGGCTCCCTGCACAAGTCAGAACAGATTATCACATTCTTCTTTGCACCTTAAGAACTCTCAATACCCAGACCCCATCAAATCTTAGAGATCTCCCAGTCCTCTGTCAACCTAATGGACTACTTTGCTCTGTGAACACAGGATATAGTTCCAAAAGTTTCCCAGTCTAGCACAGCCTTCAGCTATTATATCCCCCTACTATGGTGTCAGCAGCCTGTTTTGATTAAAGAGTCAGATGCACTCTCTACCTTCATTCAGACAAATTTCATACTTAAGACTTATGATGATACTTCCAAGTCTAACCATAAATCATTGCATATTTTTGTAATCTGTTTCTTTTATCTTTACCTCTGCCTTGTGGTCTATATACACAACCTGTGGGATACAGTTGGAGTTTTCACTTTTTGATTTCCATTTTATTACTCCTTTTATTTTGTACTTTTAACTTTTCTTCATTTTTACCTGATTTTAATGTCCTTAAAATTCCCATTTTATTTTATGCAATGTGATAATTTAATCCAAGCAACTTTGCTTGCTTTTGTGGTTTTTAATTAAAGCACTTTTATCTACAGGCCTAATGAAAAGGGTCTATTTAATTCAAGATTGACTGATTGATTAATCTCCTGCTCTGTCTACGGTCCATTTTTCTCCTGTTTCATCTCCTCCATTGGAAATGATACAGAGTTTTATTCCAGGAATTACCAAGGCTTTGGAAAGCTGGATCAGTTTCTCCACACAGAAAGGCATACAGATCTGAGATTGAGACTGGAAATCTTGCTGTAAGCTCATGGTTCTGTACCCGCCACCATCCATCACTTATTCACTAGGCTTGTTTTGGCCAACTCTAGTAAGTCTGTCACTGAAAACACATCAGAAACTGAACTGCTGTTGGCTTCAAAATAATAGTAGTTTAAAAAGTGATAAAAGCTCAAAATAGCATTATTTCAATTACTAAATTATTTATAATGTCCAATGTATTGGAAAGACTATACATTCTCCTTCAAAGCAAACATGATTTTTCTCTTATCATACATATCTTTCAGTAGAAACAGAGGAGAGGGGAATGTAAGGCTGCAACATTTTTCTTTACAAACTTGAACATTTACTACATAAACTGAACTATACATAAAGATTTGACTTTCCTGTTAATAATCACTGAAATAATATTTAGTGACTCAAGCACTCTTTCTGAGAACTACTTCAGATATTTGTTGCATAGTCAACTAACTTATGACACCTGTGTACAGGTATTCAAGCCTGGGATGACTAAAATACATAAAAAATATTTTTGCCCTTCTTGGTTTTTCCCCTCAGAAACAACATTTTGATGAAGTTTTCAACTCGATTAAGCTCCAGAGATTGGGCGGGCCACTCCATAGAATCAATCTTACGCTTTGTAGAACTAGTCTGGAACCAAGATGTTGCTTACTTGCAGTTTTTTTGGAGTCATTGTTCTTGTTGTAAATCTATTTCCAGGGCATTTTCTCTTCTGTTTAAGACAACATGAACTCTTCAGCTGTTTTCATGTCTTCAGGCCAATTCACCACCCCTGGTATGCAATACATGAACCTGGCACCATAATTTGAGAAACATGCCTGTAGCATAATACCTTATCCACCTTGCTTTACAGTGTAGAGTGGCTTGTATTCAGACTTTGGGAGTCACTGGGCAAACTGTATGCAGCCTCCAGAACCAAACAGAACAGTCTTGTTTCCAACAATTAATGTGGTCTTCGGTAAACTGTAACTTTTTCAGCATACGTCCTTTCTTTTAACAAAGGGACTTTTTGTCATGATCCTAGGGTGTTTGGGTTCTGGTTTTCAATTGTGTTTGTGTTTTGATTATTTCCTTGCTGTTTGTTTATGTGGGATAGTTCTTGCCATATTCAGTTCATTTCCATGTGTTCATTATTGTTAGTAAGGTGTTGTCATGAAAGGTGTTCATTTCTTAGTATTTAGTTTCTTCGTTTATTCTTGTGTTTTGTTCTTTGTGCAATTAGATTTGGTTCTCTTAGATCAGTGTTAGTCTTTCCCCCTTGGTTTGTAGTTTCTTTGAGTACTTGTTCATCCCCCTTTGTATTAATTAATCTCCCTCCCTCAGCTGTTCATGCTTTCCTCTTGCCACAGCTGTACCATATCTTCTCTGATAAGTTCATATGGTTCCTTTATCATTTTCCACCCCTGCCGCAGTATATAAGATCACTGGCTCTCAATCATTTCATTTAATGAACTCCATACTGTTGCTATTTTGAACATGCCATTTTAAAAAATAATTCAGTCTGACAGAATCAGTAGCATGCATAACTGATGGGCCAGTAAGTTTTCTACTACTCACCTAAGAACAAATAATCTGCACTACAGGGATATTAATTTCAACCAAAAACAATGACAGATGTGGTTGGTGATGGACATTTTGAGACCCCTTAGTATATCTTTTAACATATTCTCAGTTGCAGTTGTTTTCCTCTAAAGGTTAGCTAGACATTATTTGCATTTCTAAAAACACATCCATTAAGTTTTGGTTATATGCTCATATTTTTGACATTATATTCAAAGTAGCTCACTCGCCTCATCATTCCCTCTCTACACCTTGGCAGGCACGCCCAGTCCATACCCCCTCTACACCTTAGTAGGGATTCATCATCATCCATTCACGTAATCAGACGGTCATTGCTATGCTTGGCAAGCGATCATTGTCACCATCCCTATGCTATTAAGTCACTCATTATCTCCTTCTCCTCACCTTGACAGGCTCTTGTTCTACATCTTGCCCTCCTTTCCTCCTTCCCTGTAGCTTCTAATATTCTGCTCCCTTGCATTTTGCTCATCGTATCTCTCATAGCTCAGCCTTAGCCTTGGTCTCGGCACCCTCTTTTGGGGGGAAGACTTCTCTAATCCTTGTCCTAAGCTGTTCATCCAAGCTTATGGCAGTTCACAGCATCCAAGTCTTCTGCCGGGGTCTGAGTGCCAAAGAACTTATCTCATTCACGTTAATTAAATCTTTCACAACTTTTTCTCAGTGTGAGTCTCTCCAGATTGAATTATCTTATAAATTGTTAACTAACTTAAAATACCCCCACACTTCAGACCCTTTCTGCCTAAACAGTCTTAATTTTTTTGTCACCCAATGTATTTCTTACTGAAGCAGACACTTTAAAATTTTGTATCGAAAAACATTGAAGTTAATGAAATATTATAGGCAATGTTACATCAATTAGAGGGTGTTTTTTTTTTATTTATTTTTTTTTTTTTAAGAAACTCTATTTAAAAACAGAAATTATCTAATTAGGGTGATGTGAAATGTTCAGGCAATCATAAACTCAAAAACCCTATTTATTTTGTGATAAATAGGGTTTGTCCCTAGGCATTTTAACATTTGAGGGGAAATTTCTTTGATGATTTGACCACAGTTGCAAACACAACAGCATGAGATAAAGCTGCTCAGGAACATCCATGGCAGACCTGGGCATTTTACAGCCCCACATCCGGACCGCTGACAACCTTTGACAAGCCCGGCTGGGTTTGTAGTGACAGTGGAAATCCCATTACTTTGTATAGGTTCTTAATGTGATCAGTGTTATGATGTACCTCCGCAAATGTGTTGAACAGCTTTCAAGAAGTCAGCTCTCAGCCCTTAAATATGTCAGCTAACGTTAAGAAGAAGAAAAACTGATGCAGGATGCAGAGTTTTCTACAAGGCATGGACTTCTAAATATTTCTCTACAGAAATCAACCGTAAAGCTGTGGGCTTAGTGTGTGGAGAACATAGAGCAGTGTTTAAGAATTACAATTTCACCTGCCATCAGGAGATGAAACATGGAGAGAAGTCCAAAAATTTGACATCCCATATATATATATATATATATATATATATATATATATATATATATATATATATATATAGAGAGAGAGAGAGAGAGAGAGAGAGAGAGAGATAGATAGATAGATAGATAGATAGATAGATAGATAGATAGATAGATATATGGCCCTCAGACATGATTAAAATTTGTCATGTGGCCCCTTTAGAAAAATAATTGCCTACCCCTGATCCATGGTGATGGAGCGATCAGTGGTATTTTTTTTAAGACAGGAAGCATCTCATCATCAAGAAAAAATTCAAATAAAAAGTACAGGTGTGAGACTGAAAACAGGTCTTTGTGATGGCCACTCACAAAAATTGACCTTTGTTGTGTTTATAACTAATATAACTAATTTAGTGGATTGCTAAGTAGCATTGTCTATTTGTAAGGCCCATATTGAAGCAGCATCCTTGCAATGTTGCTTCAATATTTCCACATAATGTTCTTTTCTTTTGATGCATCTATAAGTGCACGAGCCCCTCCTGCAGCAACACACCCACTCAACATGATTCTACCACCCCATACTTCATAGTTGGGATGGTGGTCTGAGGCCTGCAAGCTTCCTTCTTTTATCTGAATACAAATGCATACTAGACTTTTTGGATCTTTATTTGTAAAAGATTTTGAAAACCAAATGAGTTATCTTCAAATCACAATTACACATTACTTTGTTTTGGTCTTTCACATAAAATCCCAGGAAGATACCTTAAAATTTGTGGTTGTAATGTGACAAAAATGTCTGAATTCCTTTTCTAAATTAGGTCTAAGGTAGTTTGATAATTTTACACTGAAAGGCATTTCCCAGATGCCCCACAGAAAAGAGAAAAAAATTAATTGCACATTAGGATGCATTTTACTTGCTTCTCTGTGTAAAAGCTTGTAGAATAGAACATGAGGTTGTTATACATGAACAAAAGACCTTTATACACCATATTGTTCATGAGGTGAAATAATCCCTCAGAAGCATGTCTTGCTTTCAGAGGAATGAGAGGAATGATAGCATTGCGTCCGGTGTGCAGACACCCACACATGGGTGCATACTGTAGGTATATTATCGGCTCTGCAGAGCGCGAGGGGGCAGAAGGGTCTAGTAATTGAATGGAAACCTTTTATTGTCCCCTGTGCATTGTGCAGGTTTCAGAGTCGAAGCTGTGGCAGTCTAACGTGAACCATCACAGAAAAAAAACAGATGTCACACTGGTTCTACCAAGATACTGAGACTAAACAAGAATAAATGCAAAGTGAAGTCTGGAGAACATGTCTGTCTGGTGCAGTGGGCAATTAATCAAATGCAGAATTAAAATCAATAGAGAGGATGTCAGGTAGAGTTAATAATTACAGAAGTCTAAGTTTGTTATATTACCAAATTGGACACAGAGGAAGTAAAATTACTGAAATGATTTGTGATTTGAAGGTGTTGAACGATCCTGTTTAAAGGTATTACTGAGCGTTGTGTTTCAGGTGGAAATGAAACAAGACAGAAGCTGTTCTTTTTGGTGTGTTTTTTGTGTGTTTTGTTTGTTTGTATGCAAACCCAAAAGGATTAATAGCTAGAGAGATAATATGATATAATATCCGTGATGAAATGAGAATTGCTTTTAGAACATATGTGAGAAATAGAAAATGCCTACTGGGAAAATATACAACTCCTCTTGGAATGATGTGTCTCTAAAACTAAACGTAGTTTTACAACTTCATGAGCCATGGAAAGTTGGGTCCGCCCTCCTTCACCAGTGGATATTTATAATTTCTCAGTAGGCTGCTAACTTTTGCCATGTGCAGACACTCACCACATGAACTACATCTGGACTGAATGTGATTTCTATAATTATTTTTTCACAGAAACTCTGTGGAGAGAACATATATGGAAACAACATATGGAAGCCATGTCTGCTCTTACTTACTGGTCTTCATTTCTGGTATTGTAAGTATGCAGAAAATATGGCAGGACTACAAAACTAACCCTTTAAAGAGAGAGAGAGGAAAAAAACAAGGCACTTCTGGTCCAGGCACTTATTAAAAAACAGAATGACATTAGGCCGTCTAAGTGTCGTAAACAACCTAATGTTTCAATCCTGTATTTGATACTGTATTATAAAGACTTATCCACAGATTAACACAAATACATGTAAAATGTACCATACTATTATTGCTAAAATAATAAAATATAATTACTTCTCAAATCCTAATTAAGCTCTTGGCGTATTTTAACATGATTTTTAAAATAAGCAGAAATTGCACTCAGAGTCATGTTGAGTGTTACAGAAAAGCCTTTGAGAAGAATCATCCAATATTTTTATTCTGGGGTTCCCCACAGACCAATGTACATCTGATCTGAAAATTACAGGGCTAATGTTTCTTTACAGGGATGTAAAAAGACTTGAATTAAGTCCCAAGTGCTCATGATGTATGTGAAAAATGTGTTGCTAAATAATAAAGCTATTTTCACAATTAATTAATTAATATGAGTACAAAGCAAGGCCCTGACAAGTCAAATGTTTTTTAAGAAGATTCCTACTCTATATGTTGTTTGTGTCTCCAAAGGAGATGCAATTTAAGAAAGCATGGAAGGACAGATGCATTCCTTTGGAGCCCAGTCTGTTCTCAATTTGTGAAGCTGCAGAAGTCTGAAACTCAAGTAAACCCCATTTAATGATGTGGAGGTCAGGGCATCAAGGTATTTATGTCCTGTAAACATATACTCATTTAATAATCTTAAACTTGCAATCACTCTAACTTCTCTCACAATTTGATATTTTTCTTGTAAGTTACGTTTTATTGGACGGGACAGATAACTGTTCTATGCTGTGTTCAACCCGAATGTGATTTTAGCATCAGGGGCGTCTGGTTTACCTGCAAAGTCTATGGTGGACATGAATCCAGGGGTGTCGAGAAGTCTTGTGGCACATTTGGAAGCGTTTCCAGTGTTCAACGCACATCAAGCACAGCAGATGCTGGAGTTGGAAAATCTGAACTTTTGCCATTGGACGCGGAGGGTCAAGCAGTCAGAGAGACTCTGCTATGTGACATAGTGGCACATTTCCGACGGGAAGGAAGGATCAAGAGCCCATGTATGACCAGTCGAGCTATCACTACAGAGACAGGAATAGGAAGGACCTTGCCTGCAGGAGGATTAGCGAGGAGTCGGGATCTCGAGTTAAAACATTTTTACCACAGTAAACATTTCCCCCCATTTCAGCTAGCCAAATCCGTCCAGCACAACATTGAGCCACTACTAGTTTCACACTGAAGAGTTAATGTATTTACTCAGAGGAAATGTGCAGTAGGTGGAAGAGTCTATGTGAAGCAGTCAAGTATAGGGGCTCCTCCTAACATGTGTTAAGAATGATTCAAGTGTCTGACTTTAAAGTGCACAAACGTCCAATTTGAGGCATTGGACGTATTTTTGACACAAGAAACCCGTTCGGTCTGAATGCAGCTTTAGACTGCAATGGTTAGGAAATGGGAGGGGCTCACAGTAGCACACTCTCGCTCAGGACAGAGTGGGATTGCAGCAGAGCTCTTGAGCGTTGTCTCTATAAAAGTCTCGAACCACTCATTAAAAAGTTGCTAGATTTGCCACTGGTTGGTTTTTTGAGAAAAGGTCGCTAGATGGGTCTAAAAAGTCACTAAACATAGAGAAAAAGTGGATAACTGGCAACAGTTCTTCTTTTGTCCTGACCACAGCCCTGCTTACCCACTCTGCTCATTCCTACACTTGGCTGTGCCTGTCAGTATATCTTCACACACCCCACTTTGGTTATGCTTTCATAGGAGGGTTAGTTACATTTAAAAGTAAGTAAACTACAGACAGCAGCTCTGACACTATGACACATACTGTCCTGTTTAATGGGTGCATTTGGTTTATTAACCTAGAACGTTAATGGACTGTGGGCTACTAAAGATTCTTACCTAGCTGTTCATGTTTGGTATAGCTTCATAATAAATACCACATGGACGTTCTCAAACTGAACTCAGTATTAAATTATTTTGGGGCACTTTAAAACAAAAGGCCCCAAAATTTATTTACTCTGCTGTTAAGATAGTGTCATTAAGAAGACAGCAACTAAAACAACTAAAAACTACTAAAGAGTGAATCAAAAATGAACCAAAGTGTTCTGGCTTGACCGTGGTGCCGGATGTTGATGCAGAAACTGTTTCCGTAGATCCATAAGCTAACATCTGTATAGCCATTAAAACAGTACGTCCTATGTTTTCAGCTAACATGTTGGACATGTCAAGAGAAAAAGAATCGATGATTAAAAAAAAAAAAAGAGTTTATATAGAGGTCCCCAAAACCCAGCTCTTATTTTCATATACCACTTCTACTTATCAGCAAGCAAATTAGCATATTAGCTAAATATTTAGCTTGGACATAAATATTTAGCTATGAGCTATAATAATAATAATAATAATATTCTATCTATCTATCTATCTATCTATCTATCTATCTATCTATCTATCTATATAGCTACGAGCTAAATATTTAGCTAGAAATCTAAATGTTTAGTTTGGAAAATAAATATTTACTTTGAAACTAAATTAAGTTAAACAAAATAGTTAATTTGGAGTTAACTATTTAGTTTGTAAACTAAATTTTTAGCTCAGACTTGAAGATTTAAACTTAAAATTAAATGTTTACTTTGCAAATTAAATACTTAGCTTCCAAATTAAATATTTAATTTGAAAGCTAAATATTTATTTTGTAAACTAAGTAATGAATTAAATATTTAGTTTGGAACTCTGACATTTATAAATGTATGAACAACATGGTAAAAATATAACTTTGAAAAATGAACATCCATTGTTTTTTTTTTTTCTCTATGACAGGCTAAAAAAAAAACAAAATATTGCTGGTAATTTTTACAGTGTAACTTTACAACCGGCACCCCATACCCTTTAGTTTTTAAAATGTTTCACTACTTGATATGTTGTTAAACTGAATGGTTTGCAAAAAGATATGAAATGTTCATGTGATAAATCAGGTCAAAGGATAACTTGCAGCAGTTCTGTGTTTTGGGCAGACTAAAATACGTGCATCAAATGTGAAAATGGCTAACTTAACTTGAACTTGTGAATGCTCTGCTTTGAGGTGTCGGTACTGCATAATCATTCCCTTAATTACCCACACAGCAGGCATGGTTCATTTTTGACTTTTTAATAGATATTGACTTTTATGATTTTAAAACTTTGCAGTTTTCTTAAGATCTATGGATATTTTAATGTGGATTCATATTTTTGTCTTTGAAGCACACAGTTATTATGATTTTACTTTCCAGGAACAAGAAGAATCTTTTTTCAGTCAAGTGATAGTGATCAGCTGAGCACTATACAGCACAAAAGAAAATGTGACTGTCAAGATTTGTATGTGTAGCATCTTGACCAGATATTTTTCTTCACAGACCTTTTGTTTTTATTCCCACCAGGACAGGTAATACACCACTCCAAATGAATTGTGGTCATGTTTTAAGTTTTTTTTTTTTTTTTTTTTTTTTTTTTTTTTTTTTTTTTATTCAAATATTTTGAAAGTAAGTATTTTTTCAAATGGAAACTTCAAATGGAAGCGCTTCTCTAAATATTCTGATCTCTCACACATTTTGTCTTGAACATTTGAACTTGATCAATGCTACCAAAATCAAATGAGACAGAATCATATGGACTCTACCTTATCACTTCATGTTACCTGCAAAAAAGACACCACAATTTCAATCTCTTCTGCTGCGCAGCATTCCCTTGTTGTGTGTGTGTGTGTTTATGTTTGTGAGTTTGCATGTGAGGGTGTGTATATCCTCTGCAGCAAAGAAACGTTTTATGCACCCCAACACAATTTAATTTAGTTTAATCTCAGGCCCTCCACTGGGAATGCAACATATAATTAAACTTTATGGAACTGCCCCTGCAGCTCATGCAGAGCCGCAGATTGTCTCACACACGCCAACTCACAAAGACTGTGGATCCAAATAATTTGTGTCAATGCATAATCAAATCATTATATAAGTTATGATTCAAAATTCAGCACCTAAAATAAATATTGATAGATCCAATGGGTATGCAGTGTGCATGATTGGGAGGGCAAGCATGAATAACCACATAAAGCTGTAATGATTATTTGCTATGACATCAGAGTGGGTGGGTTTCATTCATTGAATTCTTTCCTTTATTGTTTCCCAGAATAGATGCAATAACAGCAGTTAATAAGAAAAGCATACATAAATTTAGAATTTTTTTTATCCTATCTCTCCTTAACGCTCTTGTTTGTTCCTACTGCTTGAGTGTTATGTGATGTTTTTTCTATTAGGTTACTGGGACCATAACATGGTCATCTGTCCACAAAGATGGGGCTTTGCGAGGTGGATGCTTTTTGGGCTTTCTGTGGAAAAGATGTGATCAGGACAGTAATGTCTCAGTAATTCAGGGACTGAGGAGATCAGCAGAGAGTTAGATTTAGGTTGGATGTTGATCAGATGTTGTGTAATATGTGGATAAACATGCACTGAAACCTTCATAATCAACGCCAAAAACAAAAGATGGGATTAGATGCAATCTTCCATCATATACAGAAAACCAGTGAATACCTGGTATGTTTTTCTGCAGCTTAGCAAAGGGTTGTGTTGTTGAGGCATTGTTCTGTATCCAGGTTGTGTGTAGAGCAATGGTGTGCCTGTCTGCCTGATTCCACCTCCCTTCATTTTTTGTTTAACCTTTATTTACAGTGTTGTGAAAAAGTGTTGGCCCCCTTCTTGAGTTCTTTTTTGCACTTAAGTTTGTCACACTTAACTTTTTCAGAACATCAAACCAATTTAAATATTAGTCAAAGACAACACAAGCAAATACAACATGCAGTTTTTAAATGAAGGTGTTTATCATTAAGAGAGAAAAAAAAAATCCGAACTTACATGGCCCTGTGTGAAAAAGTGTTTGCTCCCTAAACCGAATAACTGGTTGGGCCACCCTTAGCGTCAGCAACTGCAATCAAGCATTTGCGATAACTTGCAATGAGTCTTTTCAGCTGTGGAGGAATTTTGGCTCATTCATCTTTGCAGATACAACCTGCCACATTGAAGGATTTTTGAGCATGAAAGGCCTCTTAAGTTCATGCCACAGCAGCTCAATCGGATTCAGGTCAGGACTTTGACTGGGACACTCCAAAGTCTTAATTTTGTTTTTCTTCAGCCATTCAGAGGGGGACTTGCTGGTGTGTTTTGGCTCATTGTTCTGCTGCAGAACACAAGTTCATTTCAGCTTCAGGTCACGGACAGATGGCCAGACATTCTCCTTCATGATTTTTTGGTAGACAGCAGAATTAATAGTTCAGTTTATCATAGCAAGTCTTCCAGGTCCTGAAGCAGCAAACAGCCCCAGACCATCACCACCATATCAGTATGATGTTCTTTTTCTGAAATGTGATCTTGCTTTCATGTCAGATGTACTGGAGCACACCTTCCCAAGAGTTCAATTTTTGTCTCATCAACCACAGAATGTTTTCCCAAAAAACTTGGGGATCATCAAGATGTGTTCTGGAAAAGATGAGCCTTAATGTTCTTTTTGCTCAGCAGTGTTTTTTGTCTTGGAATTCTGCCATGGAGGCCAGTATCTTTCTTATGATGAAAGCATGACCTCTGACCTTAACTGAAGCAAGTGAGGTCGGCAGTTCTTTGAATGTTGTTGTGGGGTCTTTTGTGACCTCTGGGATGGTCATTTGGGTTAGCCGGCCTCTCCTGGGAAGGTTCACCACTGTTCCAAGTTTACGCCATATGTGGATAATTATGGTACAGTTTCAGCACCAAAATTAAAACTAATGCATTCCCAGCAGTGGTTACTTTCTTGTCACAGGAGGCTGTATACATTCTGAAGCCAGGTATTGATCTAATTAATGATAGGCCGGCACCAGTAACTGGACAACCGGCACTAGTAACTGAGCAGTCAGCGCTGGCAAATGAGAAGGGGACTACTCACGCGTTGAAGAGGCTAGTGACGAGCATGCCTAGGCTGGTCACCCACTGGATTGCCTTCTTCCTCTGCTGGCCTTTAGCACAGATAGGCTAGCGTTAGTCTTGGATAGCTTGGCAACTAGCATGCCAAGACTGGTTACTTGCGATTCGTACTTTCCTTTTTAAAGGAAACTTTATCAAGATAAATGGCTGGCATACAATATCTGTAAGCATCATACATTAGCTGCATTAACATGTTCTTTTAACAGTTTGCTGTAATCCAATGTGACACCAAGCATAAACATACTGTATTATACGGGGCAGAAGTTGGCTTCTGATTGAAGCTTCTGATTTTGCAGATGGCTAAAATCGAAATATAAAATGATCCAGTTGCTCTTAACCTTTAATTTTACTGAAAAATTTTACTGTGAAATTAGGGTTAAACTGATGCACAGTTGGGCATCTAGTACTGTAGTTAAATCAAACAGTAATTTAAAAAACACAGTAAAATACAATGTACACTGCTGTAAAGGAATATTACAATTTATGTAACCGTTTTATTACACAACCTCCTGAATTTATACAGAAAAAGGTGTTTTAATCTCAGGTATAAATGAAAAACAAAAACAATAAAGGAATTCAAGAATAATAGTCTATTTACTTTTAACATGCTTTACTGGCTTTTTAGCTATAATCACGGGGGTTTTTTTCAATTACAGTACATTAAACGTCCACTGTCCAGTCTTACCATGTATTCTGTCATTTTGAAAAAAAACATGTAATATGGGTTTAAATGTGAGAAAACTAAAAACAAAACATAACTACTTTGTTTTATTTTTGTTTTGCAATGCTGAAGATTTGTCTGTTTGTTAGTGAAATTTCTATGCTCCATCAGTTGCCAAATTAATCATAAAATAGGTCATGCTTTCAATTTCACGTTCAGTTTCAAGCATCCAGCATTCAGAAGTGAGTGAAGTGTCTATTGCTGCATAAGATGCTATTGAAAGGTCAATGTTGAGAGAACTGAGTTGCAATTGTGTCAGTTCAGCAGTAGCATGAATATTGAGTAAACCAGGCATGTGAGAGTTGTGGCATTCATGTGGCAGGACTATTGAGATTTTCAAAAAAAATTGACAGCCTGGCTTATCTGTTTACTAAAATGTGTGTTACAAAAGACAGACATGCAATAATGTGAAGACTATATTACAGTGTTTACCAGAATGCAATTTAAATCCACAGTCATATGTCAAAATACAGAACTGGTGAGAATTGTGTAGTTTTATTATGAAAATCAATAACTTTACAGTGACATCATATGAATTGCATATATTGCTTTAAAAAGTATTGTAAATACATCTAATTTTAGCGTTAAATAAAGAAACATTCACAGTTTACTTATTTGACTATGTTCAAAGCATGTTCAAACTTCAAGTTTGTTATGGCATGTGCATGTGGTCAAAGCATTGACACAGTGTATGTAAAGAAATCTGAATTAGAATTTTGCTTTGACAATAATTTGGTAGGGGTTTTTCCATCATCTAATCCCATGCAAGTATAAAGCAAACTTTCATGAACACAAGCAGAAAACAGCTTTCTCTTGTTTACCTCCACTGTTTATCTCTTTGTTTTTCTCTGGCTTCATTGCCTTATCTAAACCCATCTTTAGCGCAAGTGAATTTTGACAGCTGACGATGCAGGACAACAACATCTTGAAAAGCAGATCTGCTTTTCTATAAAGATGTAGCAAATTTAACAAGTTTTTGTACGCCAGTCCATTTCCCGAGCAACACGAGTCTTTTCTTCTCTCCAAGTAACCTTAGTACAGTCCATCTGGGCTCCACATACACACACTCTCACACACACAATTACAGAGTGTACTGCCAGTACTGCTCCTAACACCCCCTTCATGTCCCTTTGGCCTTGCAAAGTCTGTTTCTCACACAACCACACTATTTATAAATTCTCTTATCTTGCTTTCTTCCCAGTCTGTGTCTGATCATCACAACTCAGGACGATCACAAAATTTCTAAATAATGATGCTCCATTCTGAATGAGGGATTCATTCAGTGCTAAAACCTTGAATTTCAAGACACATTCAGTGTTGAAGCAACTTAGAAACTACAGTCATGCAAGAAAACATACCGAACAAGATTCAAGAAAAGATTACAAAAAAAAAAAAAAAAAAAAAAAAACATTCATGTAAAAACTAAGAAAAGGGAATAAATCCAAACTAGGACAGGGTTTTAAAATAAAATACTCTGACTATCCCATCCAGTCAACATTAAATCTATTATTAGAAAATTTAAAGAATTTGGTTGAATGACAACAACCAAGACCTCCAAAACTCATGAATCAATCATGAAGAATTATTGAAACTGAAATAAAAAAAGGTCAAACATAGCCCTGTCGGAGCTGCAGAATACACCCAAAAACTTGATTATTTTATGACTTAGCTCTATTTTAAATGTCTTCATAACTTTAGCTCTAATCCATCCAGTCTGGATCTTGATCTTTCTGATACTATATGTCCACAAACCTAACAAACCACTGAGGTCTTTATTTAACACCTGTATTTTATTGTATTTTACTGATTGCTGAGGATTTTATTAAGGGGTATATGAGTATGACCCAGGAAAAGCATGTATTATTTTCCTTTCATATCACAATAATCAAACAGAAATACCCTTTATTGTCCCACGGAGGGGAAATTCAGGTGTAACAGCAGCATCAGATATATAGGTTCACACAAAAAGTTCCAAAAGTGACTGGTCAAACCTATTGATTTTATGTATTTATTTATTTAACATGGATAATGCACACAGACATAGGACAGAACAAGTCTGTAACTGATGCGTTGCACCAAGAGTATATAGCTACAGCTAATTTGTAACTCCAATCCCTGGTTGGGCATTTCTATACATTAAATACAAACAATTTATGAATAAAAAATACAATAAAAATACATATGTTTTCCTGCCTACATATTCATATAAACAACCTCACAACCTTCAAATTCATGTAAGCAACCTTGTACATCTTCAATACCTCCCCACCCTCACATTTCGTTAAAGAACTGGTTCAAGTCGCTCACCCACCCTATGTCTCCTACAGCCTGGTGGCTCGGTTTGTGGCCTGAAATTGTCTTCAGGCTTTTCCAAACCTCACTGATGTTGCTCTGCTGCAGCTGACCCTCCATCTTTGTCCAGTAGATGTTTTTTCCATCCATAATTTTCATTCTCAGTTCCTTCTGCACAGCTCTCAGCTACTCTTTGTTTCTTGATCAAAAGGCTCTCTTCTTCTAAAGCGGAGCCTTTATTTTAGGGTTAATCCAGGACTTATTGTTGGAGAAACACCGTACCTTCCTGATGGGCACAGTGTTGTTCACACAGAAGTTAATGTAGTCTGTGATGCAGTCAGTGATGTCAATAATGCATAGCTGTGTGTTAGTCTATCAGGACCTAAGTACAAATACACAGATTTCTCTTTCTAAAAAATAAAATCAGGTATCCTTCATACTCCATTTCAAGAAGAATGTACAAATTTATGCACATCCATCACTTAACATCCCACAGCAAGTTTGTATTGATAATGTGGGAAAATATGACATAACTCAATGGGTATGTTTTGGCAATACACTGTTGTTGTTCTCCTTTCTCTGTTTTTTTACTGTATTGTTTTTAAATGGTAAGCAATGGATGGAAACAATCCCAAAATCTATTTCTACATGGAAGTCAAGATGTAACAAAATACTAAAAATTGGGTGTGGTGAATACTTTCCCAAAATGTACTGTACAAACTGAGTCAGAGAGACATCCTGGATTGTTTCATTTCATCATATTTGTGGTTTTAGAAAACACTGGATCCAGAGTCTGAGCAAGAGAGGCTGAATGTCTGAGGCCAACTGCTGTTTGAGAGCTCAAATCATTGCTGTCAGTTGTGATGAGGAGCAAGGAGACAAGAAGTACGAGATAAAAAGTAGATGAGCTTTTGTTGTTTTACACATACCCTGGTGCTTTGACAGACAACTCTTATAATCTACACATACTGTGGCAGAGTTAAGTGGTTCTTCTAACATAGTAGCAAAGGAATACGGCTTATATTCTGTGGCAATACAGGGAAAACCACCAATGAGGGACATACAAAGAATAACATTTAAGCCGGAGACAGCATTTGTTCTGAGTTCCTTGAATTTGTGTAAAACTTAAGTACAGTTAGTGGTAGTGAGGCCGAAAACAACACTGTTATGACCTGTTTAGGGATGGACAGATTGCAACATGAAGAATCTATCCTCATCGAACCTCAAACCACAACACACAGTTTTTAACATTTTATCTGTTGATTTATTTAAAAGATATATGTTTACATGAGATGTCACATTAGAGGAGCTACTTGTGCTTCAGAGTGAACTTAAATGCCAAAAGCAACAAACAAAAGGAAACTCTCTTATTAACCAGCATTTACCTATTTAAAATAAATAAACCAAATAACAAAAAACTTACCTCCCTAACTAAAATAAACAAAAGAAAACTGTAACAATAATCTGCAGTTTACACCTTCAAACTCCTCAACAAAGCTTTCACAGGTGTTTAAACAGCAGCAGCAGGACAATGTGTGGCTGGCTGGGATGAGCAGAGAATGGATGGCAAGAAGTTCACTTCAGCGTCTTTTATATGCGTCATCTCCACCAGGCCACCAATCCATTGTCTCCGCTCTTCAGGATCCAGTCAGCGCCAGGCACCTGCACACTCAGATTTGCATATTTACAAGCACCTTATGACACCAGTCGTAATAACACAATCACTACTTTGTAGCTTCAGAAAAGCAGGAAAGAGTTTAAATCTTTAAACATGGCCACAAACCCCCAAGAGTCCACTCCTGATAAGCAGTCTGGGTCCAAATGGTCTGTTTCAGATACTTGAGCAAAACACGCCCAAGGACACATGTTGTTGTTCTGAACAAGGAAATACACATTAATTATTTGGTTTTATTTGTGTGATTGAATGATGCAGCCACTTGTGAGTAGCTGGTTTTAAAAAGTATGTTTAAAAAGGTCCAGTGGGACAGCAAATGTAAACAGATTATTGTGAACAGGGCAAGATTTATTTACATTTATTTATTTATTTACATGCTTGTACTCATGCTCACTATTAGTGCAAAGGAATAACTCATTGGCCACCAGTATAGTAGTTTGAGACACAGTACTATCATTAATGACATGAAACATTTGTCAAACCTTAAAAAACAAATGTGACATTAACCCTGATTTTTTTTTTTTTTTTCAGATTTAAGGATCAACATACTTTGTAATATTTGTACTCATACAAGAACATTTTAAGAGTCCATGAAGAATATATTTGCTACCACTTGACAAAAATGCAGACTATTCTCTGCTTTGTCATTTGGACGGTTCGCTGCCAGAATACCTGATGCATCAAGCAAGATTCAGAGTAGGGGTGTTAAGATTAACCAATTTGTTTAGATTTATGGACAGATTGGTTAATCACTTACATTTTCGATGCATATATATTTTTGATACAGTGTATCAAACTGTATCATATTCAATTGGATCAAAGTTTACCAAAGGGATTTAACTGTGGTTTAGTGGTAAATTGAATCATATAGAACATGTGTTTATGGCTAAAGGAGCTTTACTGTATCTGATTTTTGACAATATATTGAGACAGGTACAGTAATATACTAGCCAGTCATAATTTAGATATGCTGCTGTGGACTCTGGTGCAGTCTACTACTTGCAGCTGTAAGCCATTCTTCCTGTTGTCCAGGTAATGACCATTAGCAGGAAAAAGCAGTTATGATCTTGTTTCCTGCAAATCAGCTCTTAGCTCTGGTCAGTAAACTGCTCTGAGGTCCTGTGTCCATCTCCAAGCACACCACATTCAGTGCATCCACAGTCAGTTCATTCAGCTGGCTGGCTTGTCTATTATCCTTCTAGATATCATTGAAATGTTATAATCATTGCTGAAACCTCTAAACAAAATGGATCATATTCCATGAAGAACAGCCTTACGTTTGCTGAAGAACCAGAAGCTACAACTTGTGTGTAGCTGTTTTCATCTATTGCAATCCTGAACACAAAATTGTCTTTTGTGCACATTTAATAAACAAAGGATGAAAACTAGAAGCACTCAGGATCCAAGGAGCAAAGGAGGTCAAACAGACTTTAGACAGACAGCTAGATTAATTACAGAAAATAAGTCCATCTGGTCATGATGCAAAATTTAAGAGGGGGAAGAAGAAAAATCATCTATGCACAGATCACTGTATTTCATTTGTTTTGATTCTCCAGAGAAGTTTGCCTCTTCTTGAGCAGAGGTGGACATTCATTCTCTGCTTCACTCCTCTGTTTGTGGTGTGGTTGTTGTTAAAGATGTCAAAATTTGACGGTACTGGAAAGCATCTTTCTCACTAAGGTAAAGCACACACAGACACTGATAGGAAGAATTTTTTTTGTTTTGTTTTTTGGGTTGGTTTTTTTTTTGAAAACTAATTACTTTTTCTGAGGTCAACTTCCTGAGGGCTTGCTTCATGGAGTGCACACATGAGGGTATTCTTAATGACTTCACCAGGAAGGAATTTCCTAATCATCCATCTCATTGGGGCAGACCACTAGATGCCGCTAAGGGTTAAAGTGGACTGAAACTTTTGTTTGATTTGCTCTTTGTTTGTTGTTTTGCATATTATCTGAATAAGTTAGCAGTCAGTTGAATATGTTAAATCATTTTCTTTAATTTGTATAGCTCTCTATTCTGTTTATGGAAACCCCCCCTCAAATTTAAATAGTGGTAGGGTCTCTACCTATTTAAGTAGGATTGCAGAGTAGTTGGAGAAGCTTCTTTTTTGTGAAGATGGGTTGCTTTAAAACTTCATTTCTGCCTGTCTATTGATGCAGTACACCTGTACCAGAATCTGCAACTGGGTTCTACAACACTAACCCTTACAAATTCATACAGTTTATGCTCTCTAAATAGCTGTCAAGTTGGTGGGCAAAGGTATTTTTATCTAATATATAATTTTAAAACCTAATGTGTGAGTGTGTTAGGGGGTTAAATACCTTCTCAGATTCCTATCTCCCTTTACACTGCCTTAAATGACAATGCAAAGTAGCGTTAGACGTTATCTTAAAGCACAGACCTTGATAAATTGGATAAATCAGGGAAACATTGGTTTATAACTAAACAAATTAATTGATTAAAGGAACCCTTATTTTAAACTAATTTTCTTGACTGTTTTCTTATATGTATAATAACTAAAGTACATGTGCTGTGCCATGACAAAACCAGGAACAAGTTGCCAGAGCAGAAACATGATTAAAAACCACCAGTTTCTGAGACAATGTCGATTTTTATCTTTTTGCAAAATATACCAGCTGAAGTCATGAAGAAACCACCCAATGCTTTAAACAGCAGTTTTGGAGATTTTAAAATGGTAAACTTTGTGTTTGAACTCAGCTTGTTTACAGAGTAAATCTAAGCTGTTTCAGCAAGTGGGGGAAACTCACAGCTGATTAAGTTTGGTTATTCACATGCTTTTGTTATTGGTTTCAGTCAATAAGATGAACATTTGAAAGAAACACATAGCTACTTAACATTGCTACTACATCGCCACCACAATGCAGTATTTATATAACGCTTTTGGACCACCTCTGGCCTAGATCCATAATACAGATCCATGCTGGTAACAGGCTGTTGGAATAAAAAATACTTACCTATATTTGGCCCAGAACTGGCTCAGATAACTTTTGCTGTTAGGGTAA
Source organism: Anableps anableps (assembly GCA_014839685.1). Lineage (NCBI taxonomy): Eukaryota > Metazoa > Chordata > Actinopteri > Cyprinodontiformes > Anablepidae > Anableps > Anableps anableps. The sequence goes on from CM026074.1 coordinate 17,796,615, forward strand.
ATACTAGGAGAGAAGAAAAGAGAATTCTCTACACTGTCTTGCGGCCACCAACTTTCTCCACAGTACAACACTCGGATAGATTCTTTAGCAGCAGGAAGAGGGTGGAAGGACGTGAGAATAATTGGACATCTTGAAGCCAACAGGCATATATCCTGACTTTGCCGATAACATCAACCAGAAAGAGACAGCTGAAAAGAAAACATGACAGGATTACTTAGTTGATCAGAGGCATGTATGTCTGCAGGAATACTTTTCAGTCTCTCATGGGGTGAGTTTTAGAACTTTTATTGTTTTTAGAACACAATTACGATACATAACATGACACCAGGACACAGATTTAGGCCTGCCCAGCCCTGCACTGCACTGCTGCAGCTGTAATGGACATGATTTGACAGTGACCAGGTGGGTAAGCAGTGGTGTCCGCTGTGCTGACTACCTGCAACTAATAGTTGTAAAACCTAAAACTAAATAATTATTATGCCAGACTTTCTTTGGGCTGAAAGACAACATTGTCCAACTTGTATTTATTATTTTCGACTTATCCAGCGTCAAGTCCAGCAGCAGCTTAAGTTGAGAGGCTCAGACTTCCCTCTCTCCAGCCACTTGAGCCAGTTCTTCGGGGGGAATCAAGAGGCGTTCCCTGGCCAGCCATGAAATACAGTCCCCCCAACGTGTGTTTAGGCATGGTTTAATTCCACTTTAACAAGCTCAGATAGCTCATCAAATAAGGGGACAAACTTTGAGGCTTGTTTTCTCAGTAATCTTGTTTGCAGAGTGCCAACATTCAAATGGCCATATATTCTTCATTTTTTTTATTTCTGTGTGTTTGACATCATTAGAAAGCTTAGAATCCACACTTTCAGAATCTGTAAATAACCTGCTGAAGAGGAACATCGCCTTCAGGTCTGGTGACAGGGCAATGTACTGTGTGGCTCGAGATAACTTGAGGGGAGGCATTAGAGAGGCCAAGTGAGATTATAGGAGGGGGATGACAACCACCTCGATAGCAACAACAGGAGGCAGGTGTGGGAAGGAGTCCAGTACCTTACAAACCACAGGACCAACCTGGAGGTTGCCGAAAGGGAGCTGAACCTCTTTTCTGACCACTTTGAGGCAGAGTAACCAGACACAGCCACACTACACCCTGTGGTCCATGGTGTTGGGAATTAGAATTTGTACCTGGGATCTTGTTCTGTGACCCAGGAGAAGGTTAGATCATAGACTGGTAAATCGAGGGGTTTGTTTTTTGGCTCAGTACTTTCTTCATTGAAGTTCTCTCATTACTACAGATGAAGCCCAAATCTGTCTATCCATCTTCTGCTTCATCCTACCATCATATGTGAATAAGGACACCAAGATACTTAAATTACTCTACTTGAGGCAAAGACTGACCCCAACCCATAGGGAACAGTACACCTTTTTTTTGGCTGAGAGCCATAACCTCAGACTCAGACGAACCTCTCATCTCGGCCACTTCACGCTCCATTGCCAGCTGCTCCAGAGCACACTGAAGGTTATGTCTTAAAGAAGCCAACAGAGCTACATGGTGTGCAAAAAGCAATGATGAGGCTGGATAACCAAACTCCCATGATGCTTTTAGCAACAACATGAGGGTAAAGATCTGGTCCAGTCTTCCACAGTCCACAAGCAAATCACATAGCTCCTCCTGAATCTGAGATTTAATGCAGGTCAGAGCTTCCCTTCTATCAACTCAGTGTAGGTTTAGTGATGATGATACTTTTCAGGATAATAATACATCTCTTCAAGGAGCAAAAAGAATTATAACTTTTCTTCAGTTACACCTTAAAGACATGGCATGGCAATATTGATAAATAATTGATAAAGAATATTTGTTTTCATTGCTGGACTCATGCCACAAAGAATTCAGGATGTAAGAGAAGATAGAGGAGGTGCAACAAAATACTGCGGTACTTTTTGATCAAGATTCAATAAAAATTTTTCCTCAATATTCAGTTATGTAATTTTTTCTCTCTACTAAATCTAAAAGAATCTGACATTAACTAGAATAATTTCATTTGATTTATTTGACATGTTTTATAAAGCCAAAGTACAATAATTGACAGAATATCCACTAAGTAACAAGTGTTGTAAGTCAATCAAGTGGTTCTATTAGTGGTGCTGAGATCCCGAAATCAAGGTGTTCCAAAGGTCCCCAAAAATTTGGAGCTGACGTGAAAAGAAGTTGGGGTTTTGCTGTAGTACTGGACACTGTCTGCCAGAGATTATTTTTTTTCTAGGCACACAAACAGGCTGTGAGTCACTGGATCAGAAGGAAGAATTCACAGCTAAATAAACGTAGGCCACAAGCCAGACCAACCCACTTTGCTGGCAGTCAGACACGCACATGATATCACTAACCCACATATGAGCACACAGATATTTTACATGAACTTCACAAATGAAGCAGTACACTTAAGCTTATTACTGTGGCTTCCCACTTACTCTCCGATGTCACTGTAAGAAATAGTTTTCTTACAACACTCTCAATCTTTCTGATTCCAGATGATAAATGTGTTCTCTACCTTTGATCTTATCTCCATCTCTTGTAGTTTTGTTTTTTCCTGTTCTTATCACATGAAACATAAATCTACAGTTTCTCTGTTTGTTATAAAGAAATACATGTGGAGAAATTGCAGAAAGTTATGTACAGTTCACACAGACAACAACAACAAAATACCATAACAATGGCTGGTCACAAAGTTCCACAGCTATTGTTTAATTCCTCCCACCTCCATCAGTGGAAAGCAGCAAGGAGCACCTTTTATCTTAGTGGGTATTAAATATCTTTATAGTCTTTCATTTTTGTTTCAGCTAACTTACAGCCTAAATGCAGGCCATTTATTTAACAGGATTAGGAGATAAGGCTGCTTTCAACTTGACCAGGCCACCAGCGCCACACTGAAATCCTCCCTTGTCTCACAGCCTGAGGCAAAATCTCATGCTAACCACTAACACTGACATCCACACCAAGAACTAATGGGATCATCTCTGCAGATAGAGATGATCCCAGCCACTGGGCCTCTAGCCTGGATGATTTATCTCCTTCTCAGCCTGCTACTCAAGGAATGTAGGGAAGGGAGCATGTGGCCAGCAGTCCATTGCAACATCAAAGCATTGATGTTGATCTCAAACTGTGTCTAATTGGGAAAGGAAACACAAGAGAATGAGACTTTTTTTCACACAGAGCACAGTTCCTACAACTTTTTTCATTCTTAGTCAGCATTACATGAATAGAGTGACAGACAGATTGTTTCAGGCTTTCTTCACTAATTTAAGTTTCTCCAGCTGGCCTGATGATTTTCATATCAGACATATCAGACTGATCTCGGCATGGTAAGAATGTTCAGGGATAGAGAACAAATGTTGCAAAACATGCATTTTTAAAGAGTTAACATAATAAACAACGTTCTGTCAATGCTAGATTTGTAAACATGAAAAGTTACTGTCCCAGGCTCTGCTTAATTTAGAAAGTCAAGCTTTAGGTATTGTCCTTATTATAACCTAAAGCTAAAACAATCACAATAACACTTTGGAGGCACATGGATTATAGATTTATCCTAATGGACATAGCAGATTTGATTTCATCTGTGCATCTCTGGCAAGTAAAACAGCTTTTTTTGCTGTTTTTACTGTGATATGTTTACCAAGGAGGCATTGCCTGTATTGTTGAATCAGCTGGTTTCCACATTTTCCCCAAACTCATTCTGTTTTGTTAAATTATTGTGAAAGGCTTGTTTTCAGGTAATATGTGATGGTAAATGGTGAGGATTCATAAATTTCAATTTGGTTTCCTTTGTAGTAATAACTGATCCATATGTTTGCATCATTTTTACAGTACATTAATGTAAAAAAGTATTTATCCCCTTAGAGAACCTTTCAGTTTCTTGCTCTTTTGTCATCCTTTAAGACTTTTTTTTTTATTTTTTTTTATTTTTTAGATTATTTCATATAGTGAAATGAAACCAACCTGGTCCTATGTGAAGAGTAATCACTTCCTAAGCTTAATAATTCTCCTTATTGGCAACATCTGTCAAGCATATTTGCAGAGATTGGTAATGAGTCTTTCACATCACTGTGGAGGAATTTTGGCTCAGGTTTATTTGCAGAATTGTTTTAATTCAGTCACATTGGAGGGTTTTCGAATATCAACAACCTGTTTAAGGTCATACTACAGCATATCAATCAGATTTATGTCTAGACTTTGACTAGGCCACTCCAGAAACCCTTATTTTAGCTATTCAGAGGTGGACCTACTGAGTTGTCCTATTGTACAGTCCAAAAGTACTGGAATGTATAGTGACATACTAATGGTCAGTCAATCTCCTTAAGGTAGAGAGCAGAATTCATGATCCCATCAATTAGGGCAAGTTCTGCAAGTGTTGAAGCAGCAGAGCAGCCGCAAACCATTTCACAGCCACCACCATGTTTAACTGTCAGTATGATTTTTTTTTTTTTCCTGGAATACTGTGTTAGCTTTATCCCAGATGTCACCTCACTCACACCTTCCATAAAGTTACACTTTTGTCTTGCAAATCCACAGAATATTGTCCCAGAAGCCTTTTTTAGCAAATGTGAGATGGGACGCTGTAGTGGTTTTCACTTTAGAACTCCCCTATGGATGCCATTTTTGCCCAGTGTCTTTCTTATTGCAATACCATGAATCCTGAAATTTAGTGAGGCAAGTGAGGCCTGCAGTGCTTTAGATATTGTTCTGGGATTTTTTCTGACCTCATGGATGAGTGTTTGAGTAAGTAATTAAGTTTGTTAGACTGGCCACACCTGGAAGAGTTCACATGTGTTCCTTGTTTTCTCCATTTGTGAATAATGGCTCTGACTGTAGTTAGCTGGAGTCTCAAATCCTTAGAAGTTCCTTTAAAGCCCTTTCCAGACTGACAGATGTCTCCAACTTTATTTCTCATCTGTTCTTAAATTTCTTTAGATTAGGATGCATGCTTTGCTGCTTTTTGATATTTCTTAGCTGACTATATGTTGTAATGCAGGTTCTACTTAAGTAATTTGGGGGTTGGTATTACATTTTCAAATAGTGCCAGGTTGGTTTTAAAGCTTTTTCCCTGTATTTTGTATTTACCTGGGTGGTCTGATATTCAAATTAGTTTGATAAGTTTCAAAATTTAAGTGTGATATAAAAGTAAAAACAGAAAAAAATTATAAGAGGACAAATACTTTTTCACAGTAATGCATTTAAATCCAGGACATTCTTGGTTGTCTGTTTAGGTGTATTTGTGTTGTAACCCATCAGTTTAGAAACATCGGTATGGTGTTGTGTCACTGTGATGTTTGCCATAGATCCACTGCAAACTAAATGGTTGACTTAGTGAAGAGTGCTGCTTTTGCTGGAAGATGACAGTTCTTCAGGTAAAAGGCCAATGTGCTTGTGCTTGGGGTGGTAATGATGGGGTGGTGAGTTGAGGAGATAAGATGGGTAGTGCATGCATTGGGAGTGGGGGTTTATGGTACCAGGTAGTGAATTCCTAACAGTAAGAGGCAGATATTACCACTGCTATTTATAAATTTGCCATTCTGCTCTTGTGGAACAGAAATTTCTTCAAAATGTGGATAATCATCAGAAAGTATTCTGAAACACTGTCATAAGGGTCAAGATTTTTAGCATCAGGCATACATTTCATGCCAGGAGACTGTTGCTTGCTTTCATTGAAAGTTGTTGTTTTTTCTTATTACAGTGCAGTTCTCAGTATTTCCATGTGGGGGTGTGACAGAGGACCCAAACGTATGGAAGAAAAGAACAAGATGCTCCATCCCTGACATTATAAAAGATCAAAGAGCTCTAAAAGGTCGCCGTTGCCATATTCTCATTCTCTGCAGTATTGACACTTGGTATTTCTCTGATCTTTTGCTCTAATTAAAAAAAGACAGAAAAACAGTTGCCAAGGCTGCAACTCGAGTGTTTGTGAGCTGTGAGAGGGTTGTTGTCTATGCTGTACAGTGTCTGTATGTGTGTTTGCATTTGCTTCAATATCGACGTACCCCCACTGGGGAAACATTGTACTCCAATGGACTGTGACAAGAATCTTTTCTGCTTTTCTTTTAATGCTCTGCCAAAGTTTAGTCCAGAGAGTCAAAGGGTTTTGCAAAAAAAGCAGTATTAATGAACAACAGTAAAGAAATCTGTGTGAGACATTGGGAGATGCGGCTTTGTTTTAAATCTCTAATTTTATTTTTCATCAACATATCTATTTGTGAGGGAAGGTGACTACTTTGTATGCATCTGGTGATAAACTCATTGCCTCTAATATTCTTTTTTTAAACCATGTACAGTGTTAACTGTGCTATCATAGCTGAAACTGAAGCACCTTGATCCAAAGATAATCTATCAATACACTCCACTCTCTTTTAGAAATATCTTTATAATGTAAAACATTATTTTTCTATTTCAATTTGAACAACAGTAATTAATAAATAAACTAAATAAAGAAACAAATATTATGAATGAAATTGTACAATCTTAGTTTTGGACACTTCTATTAAATACAGATCATATATCATTATAGCACTAGATTTGATGATGGTGTTCCCTCTATTTACAGTTATAGCACCTGTTGGTAAATCCTTAAATTCAGGCTGTTGCTACTTTGTTGAAGTTTCTGTAAAATCAGAAAATATGAATACACAGCCAAAACAATGCTGGTATTTTTTTTTTTTTTTTTTTTTTTTACTTGGAAAGCTTTGTAATACAGTTTCAGGGTTTCCTCCAGAAAACTTCCTAAGCCTGGTGGTGGAGGCGCTAGGGCAGTCCAACAGCAGCCTACCGTGTTTTTGCATTAAAAAAGTTGACAGGAAATGTAAAAATATTACTGGGTAATTATGTTATTGGAAGACATTGTTGACGCTATTTAGAAACACAACTATAGTCTTAAAAAAGGTAAACACAAAAAAATATATAATAAAAATAAATATAAATTTTTTGCTGTTAAGTGACCAGCCAGTGGATCTTAAAACACTAAGTAATACTGGTCACACTCAGAGCCGACCTAAATGAACTAATTAGCTGCTTAGGGGCCCACCAGACCTACAGGGCCCCCATAAATGCTTAAACTTTAACACAGACCACAGATCTAGAATTTTAACATTCGTTTATTGAGAATGATAGTGCTATTAAATTCAATTTAATGGTTTCAGCAGATATAAATTAAAATATTTTAAATTGCTTAACATTTAAATTCAAGATTTAAAGGAGTTGGCAAGCTTACTTTGTAAAATTGCAAAGAATAATCTTGAATAATCTTCATAGTTTGATTGTTGTGCTATCATAGCTGATGTTGAGTTTAATCTTTGTGTTTGAGCTTGGTTTCTTCACAAATACATGTCAGCAAACAATAACCAAATCAAAATCAGTGATTGATTTTAAGCTTGGTCAATTAAACTTGATCCCCTCGCCATGATTCCACCAAATCTGTATTGAAATGCTGTTAGTGGTGGTGATGTTCTTAGCAGGAAGAGGGGCCCCTAAATCATATTCTCCTTTAGGCCCTGTGAAACCTCGGGCCAGCCCTGGCCTCATCTAAAAGCAAAATAAATAAAAGACACATTAGATATAATGGACAATGATCAGTATTTGTATGCTTAACTAAATATTTTTAGGGTACAAATTTCAAGTATTTTTTGTATTGTTTTTATTTAGTAGTTTCTGCAGCTTGGTGCCATATTTTGATTTGCTGGTTATTTGTTGTTATTTATCTAAGCAAATGCTGTATTTGCAAGGAATACTCTGGAGGAAAAAGACCTGTCTATGATTGACTGATGGTGTGGATCATTTATATTAATTGCATCAAGTGCAGATAAGGAGCCGAGTGCATGCCAGAACATGTACTGGGCGAGCGTTTGTGAGATGTAAATGCAGATGACACACATTGTTCACAAAGATATATGCATTTATCAGTCTCACTGCAGGCTCAACACAAACCGCTAAAAGTAAAGCCTCGCGAACGCCATGCTTATGAGGCACTGGAGGAAACCCTGAGTTGATGAGTTGATGATTCAATCTCCTTTAACTGAAGATGAAATATAGAAAAAGAAAGAAAAGGTGAGTCTTATTTTATGATCATGTTTCCACCATAAAGAGAGAACTCCATGCTTGGGGTTAGGTCAGTGTTTCTTAATTGTGGTCCTCAGGGACCACTGCTCTGCATGTTTTAGGTGTTTCCTTTCTGCCACACACCTGACTTGAATAGATGAGTGATTAACAGACTTCCGCAGCAGAGGACTGAAAGGAGGTCATGCAATCATTTGAATCAGGTGATCTGGATCAGAGACAAATCTAAAATATGCAGGTTAATAGTCCCTGAGGACCGCAATTGAGAACCAGAGTTTTAGGTGAACAAATAAAATAGAAATCACAATAGATCCCTGCCACAGAACAAGGTTAGTCCAACGTACTTGCATATCCTAGAAGACCAGTAGCTTTGGACCATGTGTTGAAACTAAATGGTCATAAATCTTCATGGATCCATGTTTGTACTGCAGCAAGTTTGGGCAGATTGTAAGAATACGTTTAAGACCAACTGCAAACTAAGGCGTGGTATAACTGAAGGAAATTATAGAAGAACTCATACTTGGTTTTTTTTTTTGGTTTTTTTTTGGGGGGGGGGGTTCTCAAAGCTGTCACAATGGGTTATGTTCCCCAAGCACTAATCTTAATACTTGTGTGCATAACCCTAAAAATTACACTTCAGCCTTTCACACACACAGCCATTTTCAGTCATTTAAAATATACAAAATTCAGCTGTTGGACCCATGACAATGGAAGGTTCACTGATCACACCAATAAAACAAGGCATGTAGAAACACAAAGTAAAAGTTCATACTCAGTTTAGCGAGTACTTCTGTTGAGATAAAAAACCAACCAGTTTGTATCAGGTAAACTTTGTAATCTCACTGGAGCCCCAACTAAATCTGTCTTTGATTCTCCAGGAATAACTTTAATTCAGGACAGTCTCTTTATTACTGCATCTGCACATTTGCTGGAGATGCCACATGATCATAAACTCTCAGCTACTTTAGACCAAGTGAAACAGAAGCAAAATATAATGAAGACCTGAAAACTTAAAGATAGAGATAATGGAAATGTGAACAAATGAATGCAGTTGTAAGTGCTCTAGTATTAATAGGTTTCATAATCATAAAAGTATCAGGCAGACAAAGTTAGCTTGCAGTCAAACCCTAATAAGTCTTCATCATCTTACACTATTTTACCCTCTGTCATTGTAGAGATGACCATCACAACCGAATGCCAAACTAACACAACAAATTAGGTGATAACCTTTAAAAAAGATTTAGTGTTCTGTTAGGTTTTGACCTCCATGTCAACATAAAAACAAGTGCATTTGCCTTAATGTCCATCTTTGGACAAAGATCTTCAATTTCTTGTGGCATATGAGCACTTGGCAAATTGAAGCAAAAATAAAAATCCAGAAAGTCAACACACATGGGTCAGTGTGCAGAGAAACATCTGCTTTCTATACATGCCATCAGCACATACTGTCGACAGCTGGATAATTTCTATCTTTTCTGTTTTTATCCAAGTGCATCCAGCAAAAAGAAAACCTTTCCAGAGTTCAGGCCCTCAGCTACCGAACCCCCCATATGTGCACACAGTTGCATCACTTTACCCATGAATCTTTGCAACATGCATAAATAACTCATGATCAGACCTTCTTCTACTTTCACTATTCAGCCACTTTAAAACTGAACATTTTAACCATGAAATCAGGGTTGTAGTTCATTGGTAAAGTTTGAGTTAATTGACCTTTTGTTAAGAATTTGTTTCAAAATGTCTTACAGCAGAAATGCAAACTCTCACCACAAAGATACATTCTTGAACATCTGAAATTAATGCATGTGTTGTAATGTACAGCATTTTATGACTGAAAAATTAACTTGTCTTTAAACTTTAACTTGTCTTTTAGATAAATCTGTCAATTTAGGTTATCATTCTGGGGATAGTACTTTGGAAAATGTCAATTTTAGCCAGCGTATTTCAATGTCAGTTTAGGCTTAACAAAGATGTTGAAAGACACACAAAGATGTAATTTAGACATCAGTAGATGTCTTCATAATGAGATCTTTTCACCTTCCACTTCAACCACATTCTCATGTATTTTGAACAGATAAAGTAGTTTTTTCTATATCTTCCTAATAACTCTGCTTCAAGGAAAATGAAAGAATCTTGGTTTTAGATGTTCTCATGTTTTGATGTTTTATTTTGGACTCATATGCAAAATAAGCAGTTGAGGGTCAAAGGAACATTTGTTAAAGAGTGAATTATGATTCTGAAGAAAGTTAGGGCTAGGGAAATGTTTGGGTTAGGCATAAATGCAGTTACTAAAATTAATGGAAGTCAATACAAAGTCCTCAGTTTGTATAGAAGTACAAGGATGTGTGTGTGTGTGTGTGTGTGTGTGTGTGTGTGTGTGTGTGTGTGTGTGTGTGTGTGTGTGTGTGTGTGTGAGTGAGTGAGAGTGGGGGAAAGTAGAACGCAGTCAGGGAGACACTGGAGTTACACAGAAAGTGGTGATGGCCTATACAATGAAAATATTTTTGGGATTGATGTAGTAGTAGTAATAATAATAATAATAATAATAATAATAATAATAATAATAATAATAATAATGATAATAATGACATAATGAGCCCAGTTGACTAACCGAGCACTGTGCATGCCATCATTTGGCAGGCAGGTGTGGTTTTGATGTTAAAAATGTCTTCAAAAACCTATGGGCTTTGCCGTTCTTTAATAATTTAATGTCTTGTTAGACAAACGCAGAATTCAAACACATCACTACCATGCCTCAACAGTCAAGATTTCTGTCGCTGTTAGACTTTCTCTCTGAAAGTCTGCTGAGTGTTTGCAACACGATTGGGGGAGCAGGGCAACAAGTTGAAAGACACAGCTGCCACGGTGACAGTAAGAACTTTAAAATTCTTTAACTATATGCATTGCATTAGGTCAATAAGATTTATAAATTTATAAGATTTATATGCTGCATCCATTGTAAAGCTCAACTTCCTTTATCTGTGATTTACTAATTCCACTGAAATGACCTTCTTATTTTTATCATGGATTCACTGTCCCACTGTGAAAAACTGATCTTTTTTTATATCATCTGGAGATTATATAAAGTCCAGTCCATAAAGGTCAGGTCAAATAGGTAGTTTTAATATTTTATTGATGCTGGTGTCACATTACTGGTTTAAAAAAATCAGAATTTTTGTCTTTTATTGCTTTCTTCTGTCCTGCTAAAAATTGGAGTTCAGTGATCTCTGTACTCTTTGTTATAATTTTTAAATGATGACATGGATGCTCAAAGGGAGTCTCTCATCAAAAGGACACTGCATTTACCTGAATGAGGATCCTGACATCTTGGCGCATGAGTACATGGTGAGGGTTTTATGAGTAGATTGTGGCTTTGCAACATTTCAAAATGCATTCAGTTAACCCTATAATCCTGCTTAGACTGTTTAGGCCCCTTTGCCCTCTCTAATAATTTGGGAAAGTGATTCCAGAGCTGAGATTAAAACAATAAGTTACCCTTGTTGCCAGGGGTGTGCAGATTGCAGTTTTCTGTCCGATCACCAATCTTTAAAAAGTCTGACCTGTCGATTCCGATTTTGGCCAACAGATTTTGGTTTTTTGTCTTTATAGTCGCTAAGTTGGCAACAGTGGTGTGACTATTGTAAACCGTGCACATGCAGACATGACCCGGTAGGTGGGTCTGTCAGTCAGCCCCATTTTCAAACCTTTGTGGAGGTAAATAAGTCTGGTGGATAAGATCGGTTTCACATGTCTAGGAAGTTAAGGAAATCGGTGTTGATTTATTGATGCAACCCGATTTGTCATACAAGGGGTCCAAACACTCCACTTTTTCCTCCATATCACCCTATTACGAAAGTGAAAAACCATCCATGTTGACCCCTCTGCTACAGAATGAAGAAATACAGTTTCTTTTACAATAGGGGTCATGCCAGTGTGAAAACACTTCAGATTTGGGATTCCTGTGAAAGAAGGAAAACTCCACCATCTTCTCACACTGTGCTGACCCTCATGTGACAAGGGTAGAATTGGGACTAGGATTCAACCCCTGGAGTATAATAAGTCCTGGTCAATGATAAAAATCACCTTGGAAAATGAGAACATCTTCCAAATACAATTAGGAGAAAAAGTCAATCTTTACATTAGTTTTATTTTGAAAGAAATTGGCCCAAAAGAATCAGACTTGTGCTATCCAAAATGTGAGGCTGAATAAAAAATCTAAAATCTTCTGAGTGGCATAGCCTGGCCTCTGGTGGGCCAGTGACTTTCAAATAAAAACTAATGTAAAACTTAAAGACTTCTCTTCATTTGAACTAGAAGCTATAATACACTAGAATACAGTATTAGAATTGCTGAATTCAGTTAAAAAAGAAATCTTCAAGAAATATTTTTATCTTTAACCATGACATGACTGATGCCACTGGAGTGAATGCCATAGAGAAAACCACAGTGGGCATCTACGCCACTAGAGAATTGCCAGGCAATGACTTTCCTGATGTCTGCATCATCATTATCATCGAGGCAGTTCTTCAGGACCTGGATAACGTGGCCCATGCAACTGCAGCATTCACCAATTTCAGTTTTTATTTGTCTTTAAAAGTGAAGAGATGGAGTATTGTGCAGTAAATAGTCCCATCAGAGCCATGTGAAACAGGATGTTTAGTTTAATTCTGTTGGAGTAAAGAATTTTGAATAGTTCTAAGAATGCTGTTTTAAACCAAGATGTCACAATTTGATCAGTGTTGAAAATTTTGACAGTCACTGTATTACTGGTAAACCTGTGTCTCTTGAATAAAGGTTTTGACTTTGAACTGTTAATTTTTATTATTAACTGGGGCAAAATGGGTAATGCTAATTATTAATAAAGTTAATAGGTGTTTACCATTCCAGTAATCATTTATTTGAATGTGAATGGTAACTAATATTTCTGCATTTCAAAGCAGTTCAATAGTTAGATCAAATAGTTTACAATTATAATTATTTAATTTATTCTTTAAAATAGAGGCCTAAAGTAAAATGTATTCTTTTACAAAATGATTCCTTGTAAAATTTTTAAGAAGAAAAGATCTAATTTTTATGCTGTGATTGAGTTGACAAAACACAGTCACTTTAACAACTGTTGCATTATCTTAGTAGAGCAAAAATATCAGTTCAGTTCTTTATCTACTGTCACTGCAGTGAAATTAGACATTTTGCTTTGAAAGGTTATTAGGGCTTTCCGGCAACCATCTTGGATGCAAACAATACATTCTGTTATAAGGCCTGAATTGGAAAATTTTGACACTTGAACAGGGGTCTCCAACTTTAGTGCTCGAGAGCTACTGTCCTGCAGTTTTTAGATGCACCCCTGCTCCAACACGCCTGAATCAAACGAATGGCAAGTTAAACTGTGCTATCAAACTGGATGGCATGCTGAAGAGTCAATCATTTGATTTAGCTGTTGCAGCAGGAATACATCTAAAACCTGGAGAGCAGTAGCTCTCGAGGACCGGAGTTGGAGACTCGTGCACTAGAATATAATACCAACATGTAATATGAAGATAACATATAGCTTTTAAGTGACCAGTAGGACTGGAGTGAAAGTTATTGAATAGTGTTGGATTAAAATGAAAAAAATTGTGAAGGATTAAAATGTTCCAAGAGCTCAAATTATTTCACCAAAACATGTTTCAATCACACTTTATCAACTTAAAATATACAGGTTTATTGAATGTGAATAATTTGTGTTAATTCAACTCAATTATATAGGTTGCTGCAAAAGCAAAACATATGTGTGCAACCAATGTCCACTATGGAATTAAATAAATCCAACAAGTTTTTTTTCAGTGCAGTACAGTGTGCTTTAAATCATAAAAGCATCATGCAGTCATCAATTATGGAACAAGCAAGAAACATTACATTTTGATAAATGCCATCATCAAAATCATCAAACAAATACACATCAAATATATCAATCAATGTTCCGTTTACGACTAATTTGGTCCCAGTCCAGCCCTAGTTAAAATGTTGTGGCATGCAGGAGTCAACTGAGATTCTCTAATAAGCTTTGAATCACGTTCAGTGTCTACAAATTTCTAAATTGCATCTATGAAATTAACATAAAAACCATCTTGGACATAAAGAGATAAAGACATCACTAGACTACATCAGGGTAAACAGCTTTCAGCCTCAAACTATCTAAGTATGACTTAATATTGTTAGTTACACTCGGTCATGTGCAAACTTAAACTCAAACTGCACATTGGCTGGTATACATGGGTATTACCCTAAATTTGACGAATGCACTTTAAATTAGATCACTGACCACCAAGCCAGGAAATGACTTTGTTTGTACTACTCACAAAGGAATAGCAGAGATGCAAACAGTTTATCAAAGACTAATTTAGTTGGAATTTTCTGACAAGGGAAATCAAACTTTAATGCATGCACATTTAGAGTAATCATTTCACTAATAAATCAAAATTAGGTTAGAAATGAACCACACACTTTACTTTGGGGGGTGTGTTAGTGTTTTTCCTGTGAAATGTCAAATCTGGGTAACAAAAACTACTGAATCAGAGATGAATAGTTAGCATATTAGCATATTATGCTAATGTGATGCTATGCTCAGTTAGCATATTAGCAATGCTCTCAGGTAGTAATGTCACATTATTGTCATATGTCAATGAGCCATATGTTAATAAGAAATTGGCAGGTCAGAATTAGACAGACAGTGTGTCCCAGTGAGAGAAGGACTGTCTTTTAGCTTTACCTGATACAGTAGCAAAATGACCTCTGGTCCTTTCCAATACTACATATTAAAGGTTGCACAACTTCATATTTTTTAAAGTCAAGGCCAACATGATAAAATTATAAAATAGGAGTCGACTTCAACTAGTCGCTGTGAACGTCGTAGAAACACAGGAGAAAATGCTTCACCTCAACTTACAGGCTTTATTAACTATATTCACAGCAAGCACTGACAAAAGACAACTTAGAAGTCTATTACACAGCATAAAAAGAACAAAAAACATAACATTATCCCAGACTTCTTCACCAGCAGCAGAGCACAGCTGTGATCTTTTCTGTCACCGTGGTCCGAAAAGTTGCACAAAGTGGAGTCTGACTTTTTTTCTGTGAAAACCAGCTGGTACTGATGATTGGGTGTATTCTTATCTTGGACAGCTGTACCTATAAGAGTCATATTACTACGTTGACCACAAGAGTGCATGCTGGAATATTATAAACTAAGCGTATTATAAATGGATCACCTTTGATTACAGTTAAATTCAGCACACCCCCCTGTTGCTTCAGGTGGCTCTGCCTCGATATGCAGCAGGCAGCTCTGGTAACTTCAGGCAGCAGCTCCCTCACTTTGAGGGATGAACCGACAAGCTGTTGACAGCAGGGATAGAATCTGTCAGATCCTCAAAATGCAGCTTGAACTATGTTTCCAAATGTTGTCGGACAGTGTTTAAGAGCGTAAAGCTGCCAGATCAGAAGCTTCAACACACAGGGTGATGCTGATCAGTTGGATGGATGAAAAAGAGCCCGACATGTAACATGCCGCACATTATTCCGGTAGCATTTGCTGGAGTTTGCCGTACCCCCTTTGTAAAATACTTTCTATTTTCATACACTTCAAACTATCTGACAAACTCACCTAGTTTCTCATCTAGTTTCATCTTCTTGGAAAAATCAGTTTTGTCACGTCATTGCAACTAGTTGACATGACGCATAAAAAGTCTTTGCAGAACAAAGAGTCGACTAAAAGTCAACTAGTTGGTGCAACCCCTATTACATATACCCATCTGCTAGTACTTGACATAATAAAAATCAAAAGATAAAATTGTTAAACAACATTTGAAATAAGAAACTGTTACAACATAAACAAATTTCTAAATGCCTTTGTGCATAAATTTGTAACTACATATGGCATTTAGTAAATGACTCTATTTGAAATCAATGGTAGCTGTTTGTATTCTTGATATTAACACTCCTCATTCCTAAATGGAATACTTTCCAGTTGTTATAACAGTGACTTAATGCCATGACTGATTCATCATGATCCAAGTTCTGCCAAGATACACAGACAGAAAAGGTCAAAATACTTTTAGTACACCGCATACACTCATTCTACAATATTTCCAACAACTCCATTTCATGCATGACCATCAAAAGGATTTATAGTGCCTTGCTAAAGTATTCAGAGCCCTTCAACTTTCACACATTTTGGCACTTCACAATTGAAAACCTTAATTTATGTGATAAATTGGCACAAATGGATACACAATTGTTAAGTGGAAGGAAAATGATACATAGGTTTTAAAGTTAAAATCTGAAAGGTTTGCACATCTAGAGACTGAAATCTTTGTCAATTGTTTACAAAATAGCTCAAGCTCAATAAGATACAGTTGAAACCAGATATTTAAATACACAGAATAAAAAAAAAAAAAAAAACACATACACATTTTTTATCAGTCTGAATTTCAATCAGAACAAACTTCTCTTGTTTTAGGTCAGTTAGAATTAACAAAATTATTTCTATTTGCTAAATGCCAGAAAATGTAGCGAGAACATTTTTTAGATATATATTTTTTTGTAACTTTTCTTCTAATTCAGAACTTTTCATACATTAGGTGAGTGTCAGGGATAATTGTCTTTTAAACTGTATGACTTGGGTCAAACCTTTTGGGTTTCCTTCCACAAGTTTCTTATAATAGTTTGTTGAAGTTCTGGCCCATTCCTCCTGACAGAACTGGTGTATCTCAGTCAAGTTTGTATGCTGCCTTGCCCACACACCCATTTTCAGATCTACCCACAGCTTCTCCATAGGATTTAGATCAGGACTTTGTGATGGCCATGCCAAAACATTGTCCATTTGGAAGACCAGTATGCGCCCAAAGTTTAACTTCCTGGCTGATGTCTTTAGATGTTACTTCAATATTTCAACATAATGTTTTTTACTCATAATGCCATCTATTTTATGAAGTGTACCAGTTCCTCTTGCAGCTTAACAACCCCATAACATGATGCTGCCACCCCCATACTTAGTTAGGATAGTACAAGAATCCCTGTTTTTCCTCCAAATGTAATGATGGTGCTTATGACCAAACAGTTTCAGTTTAGTTTCATCACTCCACAGGACATGAAGCTCTTTGTCCCTGTGAACATTTGCAAACTGCAGTCTGGCATTTTATGTTTCTTTTGAAGCAAAGGCTTCTTCCTTGCTGAAAGACTTTTCAGTCCATGTCGGTACAGAGCACATTTTACTGTAGATAACTTCACTGCTTCAGCCAGCTTCAGCCAGCAACTTCATAAGGTATTTGGCTTTTGTTCTGGGATCAGTCTGCACATTTTGGTCTGGTCTTGACTCCATCTCTGATCTCTGGCACACAGAACCCATCTCCTTCCTTAGCGGTATGATGAATGAACATTCCCATCATGTCTATACATATGTACAATTATTTGAACATGTGAATGTGGCACCTTTAAGCATCTGGAAATTGTTCTGAGGGATGAACCAGACTGGTATAGCGCTACAATGATTTTCCTGATATCTTGATATTTCTTTAGACTTTCTAATTATGTCAAACAAGAAAGCAGTGTGTTCTAGGTGTGGCCCTAAAATACATACACAGGTGTGCCTCCAATTAACTCAAATGTGTCAGTTAACCTTTCAGAGGGTTTGTGGAAGAAAACCCAAAAGTTTGACCCAAGTTGTATAGTGTAAAAGACACTATACACTATATACTGATACTGACCAAATGTATGTAAACTTCTGAATTTGAAGAACATTACAAAATATTATCTACAAAATGTTCTAAGTTTTCCAGATAATAATGTGTATGTGTCTTGTTATTCGGTGTATGTAAATATTTGGTTTCAACTGTAACTTGTAGAGCAACGGTGAAGAGAATTTGTCAAGTATTTCAACTAGGTGAACTGAGGTCTTGACTTTGAGTGAGCTAATCTAACACATGGGTATGTTTTGATCTAAATCATTCCATTGTGTCTCTGGTTGTATGTTTCAGGTATTTATAATGCTGGAGGACGAACCTTTGCCCCAGTCACAAGTGCTTTACAAACTCTAAGAGGTTTTCTTCCAGAATTGTCTTGTATCTAGCTCCATCCATTGTCCCATTAACTATGACCAGCTTCCCTGTCCCTGTTGAGGAAACGTATTCTCCACTCTTATGTTTCATGATGGGGATGTTGTGTTCTAGGTGATGTGCAGTGTTAGTTTTGCATTACACACAGCTTTTTTGCATATCTCATCTGTCCAGAGCACCGTCTTCCATACATTTGCTATGTTCCTTACATGGCTTGTTGCAAATTGCAAATGAGTCTTCTTATTGCTGTAATTTAACAGTATATACTGAGGTTACATTACACATTCAATGGATTCTATTCACAAGTTAGCTGGCATCTTATGGCAATTGATTGCACAGGATTTAATTTAGGTGTATCAAACTAAATAGGACTAAATACAAATGCATACTAAATTTTTAAAAAAGTATTATTCAACAGCCATAACGAACCCCCATTACATGCATGGATTCACACATTGCCACACTTCACATGCAGTAACTCTCATTACCACGAGACATTGCACATTTTAATAACGCAAAAGTAAACATAATTTGTTGTTCTCCACATACACAAACCTTTGCAGAGAAAATGTGAATCCTGACATGATCCAGATCACTATCAAATTGTGGGCTAAAAACACTAAAGGCTTTATTTGCTTTATGTTTGCATGGTGAATGTTCCACAGACTGCAAAAATACACTCAGATCTGAGTATTTCATGAATATTTCTTGTTTCTCTCTCCTTATCCCTCTTTTTCTTTTACATAAACACACACAGTGTAAATGAATTCCTCCCCCTCATTAGTGTTGGCCATTCAATAATGTATTCAGCTGCACACCCTCAGTATTTACCAGGTTCCAGGTGTGTGGCATTCCCTTTAAGAAGACACTAAAAAAAGGCAAGGGAGGGAGTGGTGGGTGCTTTCTGCAACAGGAAGACCACATAGAAGTTTCTGTGTCAGACAGCTGAAGCTTTTCATTACAACTTAAAGACATTGCTGCAAGTAGACAAAAACACAAACACATTCCAAAAAAATGTTCATTAAAAGGCAAACACACTCCAAATATGACACAAGCAGACAGTTTAACAAGATATTGTCCCAACATGTGGTTATGGGAACAGAAAAAGTGAGCTATTTTTCAATATTTAGTGACTTCTCATCTTATTCAAATGTACTTTCAAAGTTGGTTGTTGGAAATTATAAACAGCTGTGCCTGCAATTAATTTATGATGTGAGAACAGCAGTTAATTATTGTATTATTTCAACCAAGCTATAACCAAGCTATTTTTATCTCATTATCTATTGTTTTGTCGGTGTGACATGTCTTGTTTTGCCAGCAGAAGTAAATACTTCTTGTGTTACAACCTAATAAAAGCTGTTTTAATATTTCACTTAGCATTTTTGCTTCTCAACAGTTAAGCGCAAGTTCTCCCTTCACATGAACTCATTCAAAGTTTATGTCACAGATAAAAAGAAAAATAATTCATACTCATGAATCATCAATGGAAATTGTAAGCTAAATTTAAAGCCCAAACACAACAATTAAGTTAAAAATAACAGCAGTGTTTGAATTTTTCTTTATAAACTCAAATATTTACTGTGGGGTTCTGCGTGGTATAGAGATAGACTGGGTGCCCCATATACAGAGGCTATAGTCCTCAAAGCAGCTGTCCTGAGACCTTTGCTGCAGTCTTCCTTCCTTTTCTCCCTTTTCTCGCCCATTTCCTGTCAATAAAGGCCACTAGACCCCAAAAAAACCCGTTTTTTTTTTGTTTTTTTTTTAAACAGATATATTTAAACATTTACTGTACAGGCTGAAAAATGTGTGACGATTCAGCTTTCCTGTGAATTATTGAACTAATATTTAGTTGTATAACAACTATTTCTAAGAATCACTTCACATTTGGGTTGCATGCAGTTGACCAACTTCTGGCAGGTATTCCATGACATCTTTAAGTGTTTTGATGTTTTGATCTCTGGTTCACTCAAAAATCTTTGAACTTGATCCTCTACTGATTTTAGCCCAGACATTTCACAAAATCTTATTAGCCAGAGAAAAATGTTAGATTTGGCAGAATTAATTATTTTCTAAGCCTCTTTTCCAGAAGTTTTATTCATTTTATTGCCTGCATCCCTACACTGGTTTCAGTAGCTAGTCCCATGTGGTACGCAAATGCAACACTGGATATGATTGCAGTTTGGATGCTTCTGACGTGAACAACTAGTATATATTTACATATGCCGAATGAAAAGACATACACATTTTTTGCTCACTGTCTGAAGTTAAATCAGACCAAATTTCTCTTGTTTAAGGTCAGTTAAAATTAACATTATTTCTATTTAATAAATTTGGAAAACCTGACAAGAACATTTTTAGAGAATATTTTGTAATTTTCTTCAAATTCAGACGTTTACATACATTTGGTCAATATCAGGAATAATTGTCTTTTACACTGTATGACTTGGGTCAGATCTTTTGGGTTTCCTTCCACAAACCCTCTGAAAGGGTAACTGACACATCTGAGTTAATTGGAGGGCCACACCTGGAACACACTGCTTTCTTGTTTGACACGATTAAAGAGTCAAAAAAAAAAAAATTCAGCCAAGATATCAAGAAGATATTTGTGGAGCTGCACCAGTCTGGTTCATCCTTGAGAACAATTTCCAAATGCTTAAAGGTGACGCATTCACATGTTCAAGCAATTATATGCAGTTATAGACATAATAGCAATTTCCAATCATCATACCACTAAGGAAGGAAATTGGTTCTGCGTGCCAGAGATCAGAGTTGGAGTCAAGACCAGACTTTCCAAGACCAAGACCGGTTCTAACTTAAAACTTCAAAGAAAACTTTAATGCCACACAAAAACTCACACTGAAACATGTTTGTGCTCAACATTGCTTTTTAGATAGTATAGTATTGTGGCGCCCTGTTTTAAAAAAAAAAAAAAAAAAAAAAAAAAAAAAAATCAGAGAAAGAATTCCTCACAGCATCTAAAGCATTCTTTTGGGAAAATAAGGCCAGCTTTTATTGCTCTCCTTTGAGGCTGTAACCTTTATGCAGAAATAGTGATCCTTCCTTTTTATGATTCACATACGCAATTAGATTTTTACCAAGACTCAAACTTGTACACAATAAATAAAATACAAACACACATTTTTGGCCCTGGGGCCATTTTCTGAGGCTGGTCGAAGCAAGGGTCCCAAGGTTATTAGAAGGTCATTTAACTGTTTTTGGAGGGAGATCAAATTTCCAATTTTTTCTGACCTCACTCTCCACTGCTTCCCCCTGGGCTCTGCTAAAAATGAACAGGCTTGCCATGGTAAAAACAGGCCCCACCCAGCGGCCAGTGTGCCGCAGGCATCCTTGCAGCAGATTTGATCTAATATATGTGGATCCAAAAGTGCAATAAACAGCACATCATACAGTGATTGGTTTTATGTCTGTCACCATAAAATAAGTGAAGGGATTTAGAATGCTTTGCCTCATGCTTGGCAACAGCTGGAGAGACCCTCTGTTTCTTAATTTGAGGTTTTGATGAGTGAAAGTGTGAGATGAGTTTGTGGTAAATGGAGAATCTCTCACCCTCATGTTTTGTGTGAAATAGTCTTAGTTTTTTAGCACCCTCTCATACCATCTCCTTTCACACTTCTGCCCCTTTTTCAAACTGCTGTTGACAAACAAATAACCCTGTAGGAGATGGTGTGAGGAGCAATCTGTAGACAGGGCTCCTGGGAGGTCTCCCTCAGAGATAAATCCATTATTCCAACCAGGAAATATACTGTTTTACAGATGCCAGAGGGAGCTTGCTGTCTCTTTCTGCTGTTCTTATTTCACCTTTACATTTGTACCTTTTTACTTTTCCACAGCAATCACACCTTTACTTTGTTCTGTTTCCTCTCTTACAGTGAGGAAGAAATTGTTTTATACTTTTCATTCAAAAAAAATCCAGTATGCCAGCAATTTAAACAAAAAAAACAAAAACATTTGATTTACACAAAGGTATACAAAAATGTACCTTCTGGAGGTCCCGCAGTCAGAGTGACAGACACCACCAAGGATGGTTGAAGATGATAGGGTTAAGATTCTGTGGGACTTCCAGATCACAGCTGATAATAAGGGGATGGCTAACAAACCAGACAATGTGGTGGTGGACAGGCTAACAAAAAGCAATAGTGACAAACAATGAATCCAAGCT
Organism: Anableps anableps; assembly: GCA_014839685.1. Classification (NCBI taxonomy): domain Eukaryota; kingdom Metazoa; phylum Chordata; class Actinopteri; order Cyprinodontiformes; family Anablepidae; genus Anableps; species Anableps anableps. The sequence goes on from CM026074.1 coordinate 17,818,975, forward strand.
ACAGCAGTGCGAAACAGAAAGCATAGAAAGCTTGAGAAATACCAAGGGCTGAAGCAGGACAGAGATTTTTCAGAAAGGCAAGTCCTTATTGGCACCAGTGGTCATGGTAGCACCTGGGTTTGAGACTCCCAGATTGGAAGAGTGGCTACAGCAGATTCCAGGAACAACCTTTGAGATCTCTGTCCAGAAGAGCATGGTCATAGAAACATCTAAAGCTACGTTCACACTGCAGGCCTTAATGATCTATTCCGATTTTTTTTTTGTGTGGTTGTTCACATTTCCAAATGTATGTGAGTTGTATGTGATCTCCAGTTAACAAAATGTAAACAATCTAAAAGTGTCCCGCATGCGCAGTAGAGGATGCAATAACGTCACACGTAGTGAGCGTGCTCAATGTTTGCGGAGGTAAAAATGGACGGTATGCGTGCAGCATAACTTGCAAAATATTAACTGAATCAGAAACCTTGCTTCCTCTCCATTGACTGCTCTCTGCATTATCGTCCGCTATGGTTGTTGTTATTTTTCTTCCTGTTTCCGCATATCGGGATGCAGAATGGTGACGCTTGTTGAATATCAGTGACGTACAGGTCGGATGAATGCGACCTGGCTGTACAGACACAGGTCACATTTGAAAAGATCAGATACATATCGGATTTAGGACCACATGTCCAAGTGGCCTGGGTCACATTTGTAAAAATCGGATCTGTGTTGTTCAGACTGTCATGAAAAGACAGTCTGAACAACTGTTTTTAACCCTTATGTGATAAGGGTTAAAAATAAATCACATAAGGGTTAAAAAAAAAAAAAAAAAAAAAATCATATTTGAGTCACTTTGGGCTGCAGTGTGAACGTAGCTTAAGATACTGCACAAAATCTTCAAGCTCCCAAGCCTCTGGTAGGGAATCCAAGCTTGAAGCATAACTGTCTGAGTGAATAGGGTGAGTGGAGTTATGTTTATATATTACTATAAAACTAAATGTGGTTATGTTCTTGATTCACCTAGTTTTATTATATTTCCTCATTATTTATTCCTCTCTTCATCTGCAGAATAAAAATTAATCTGCATCTTGTAAATCCTTAGTATCATCCCAGAACAATGATGTAGACACAAAGTCTCAAACAAACTGCTAACATGTTTTTCTAAAGAATATTTTATTGTGGGTAATCAACCTATGGTCCACTAAGAGGATAATAGCAGGTATTAGAGTGCAGCAGAGAATAACCTGTGTGGACCCGCTCACTGGCACAACATCACTCATATTGAAAATGGTAATACCTCATCCACATAAATTAGGACAGACCAGCTGTCTATGTGTAAGGAGTCAGAGGCTCATGCACAGCAAATACATTTGTGCACAGATCCAATAAACACACAAGCTGAAGGATGTGTGGAAAAACACATAGTCACAACCAAAATACCAGTTTTCTCTCTCTTTTTTACTCTAACTCAAAAAGTGTTTTTATATCTGAATTCTGTTCACCTTTAAGATCCTAAAAAAGGAATTTAATTTTATTATACTAACTATAAATAGGTGTCATTTTGTAACTATATATCTATCTACCTTCATTAACATTAACCATGCATACATGTTTAAAAAAAATCAAATAGAAACAATAGAAACATCAAACCCTTTTTTAAATTTTAAGATTTAACAGAAGCATAAATTGATTTCAAAATCTGTGTAATTTGAGATAAAAATTTAGGGTCAGAAGGTAACCTTTCTTAGCAGAAATAAGCGCTTTCATAACCACTACACGTAACCTCATGTAAAGTGATGTTTTGAATTGACTAAAGTGAAGAAAGGAACTCGGCATAGTCATAGAGTGCATCTTTAATGAAAAAATTGAATAATTTACAAAATTAAAGATACTGCAGGGAAACTGGATATAGTACACTGATAATCAGAGAAACCAGAGGGGAACAATGCAAACCAGACAGCTTAAACACTGAGGGAGAGGTGGAGGTGACAAAGAAAGGAGAAGAGCTAATCAGGGTTAAGTAAGGACAGCTGGGGAAGAGAGCAGGCTGAGGGAAATAGGAGACTGAAACCAGCTGGGAAAGGAAGCAAAGTGGCAGGCTTAGGGAAGGAGAAGACAGAACATAGGGAACAGAGGAAGGGAGACCTGAAACCAACTCAAACAATAACCAGAAACACTATCTAAGGAAACAACAACACAGGATAAACAATGAGAATGAAACCACAAATGAACTAAAATGCCATGATAAAAATAAATAAGCAAGAAAGAACAGATCAAAATGGAAGCACAAATGAAACCTAAAGTTCAAACACCCACATGTCATGACAGTTGTAGGCCATTTGTAAAATTCTTTGCAAGAGAGCAGCTATTGCTTAGTCTGGTGTCCATTACTTTTACTCTAAGCAGTTAGAAGGGCTTCTTGTATATGCTTCTAAAGTTAGGGGGGAAAGAAGTAAAGATAATTATGAGTATCCAGTGTGTTATTTCCCTTGTTTGATTTTATCTTAAAAAGTTGTTGGGGCTATTTGGCTTTTAAAATTATCCATCTGTCCATCATCTATACCCTCTTGTCCTTGCAAGGATACTCATGCCTATATTCAGCAGTCTTTGGGTGAGAGGTAGGGTATACCCTAGACAGGTGGCCAGTTTATTACAGGGCAACACAGGGACATACAGGACAACTAACCATGTATGCACACTCTAATACATATGGAAAATTTAATAAGTAATCAATTAACCTAACAGTCACATTTTTGGACTGCAGGAGGAGGCCAGCATATCCAGAGAGAACCCACATCTGCACAGGGAGGACGTGCAAACTCCATGCAGACTGTGCATGCGATTTGAACCCAGGACTTTAGATCTAATAGCCTAAGCCCAACCCAAACCCGAAATTTGGGCCAGGTCTGGCAAAAAATGCTTGATGGTCAGGTAAGGTTCGGTCTTCTGTGGTGCATTTTTAAATAAGCCTACAATACATACAGCACAGAGAAAACTAAACAAGAATACAAGATATAAAAGTTGTATAAAATATAACAAGTAAACCTACTTGTTATATTCTAAATTGAAGAGTATGTAATGTACCCTGTTGAGGGAAGAAAGAAAGTTGCAGAAGTTAGACTGTAACAAGCGCAGAGCACTGCACAACTAATGTGCACTTGGCTCTGCTCTACTCCTATCAATCACACATTCCAGAAAATTTATACCTTACACCCTACGGTTACAACAAGTGACAAAATGGAGCGGGAGGATGTTAAAAGGGGGTTTTATGTATTTTCCAAGCAAATAGTGCCATTTTATAACACAATCAAGTAACTATGTTTCCTTCGGTTGTTATAAAAATGTTGTATATATCAAACATAACTTAAAAGAAATTTGACTTCACAATTTGATGCCTTGAATTTGGCTTCTGTCTCTTTAAGAAGCTTCTCCACTTTCCGACACTTTGCCTTCAGCAGGTCATCACAACAATGCTCCTCCATTATCTTTGTTTACAACCATTCTTAGGAGTATTGAACTGAGAAGTAGTTTGTATCATAAGCTCAGCAGAGGTGTAGTTCCACCAGGTGTTTGCTGATTGCTACTGTTGCTAGTCTGGAGGAACTGTGTGGGGGAGGCGCAGGGGAGAGGTGCTCTGTGAGGTGGAAGCTTGGTTGGAGACTGCATCTCCAAGGAGGAGCTTTGGGTAAATAGGCAGTGCTTTGTGATAGCAAGCGTTTAGACACCCCTGAATGGCTGCCACAGTAGATTCAAGCATTTCTTAAACATGCATGAAAGAATCAAAGCAACATTCATGGTATGTTTTTGATGAGGGAATAACATTATAACATGATGTAAAGCTCAAAAAAGTTGATTTTACATAATACCCCCCTTTAACAAAACTAAAAATGGGAGAAGTTACACTACTAAGCCAGCAGAGTGCAAAGTCAGATGTCTGGAAGTATTTTAAACTGGTAGCAGTTTAAAATAATATGTTGGGCTTACTTTGAGCTCAGGCCTCTAATTAGAGTGAATTAGTCGGGTTGGATCGGGCACAGACACAATGTCTATGAGCTCGGGTTGAGTTGGGTTGGATTTTTTAGGCCTGATCTAAACTCTACCCAGCACCTTCTTGTCTGAAGGCAACAGTACTACCAACTGCACCACCGTGCAGCCCACTTTTGAAATCAGGCAATGTTTAGAAGAGTGACTAATTAAAATGTAATTGTTATACAAATGGGTGGACAGTTGCCTCAATTCAGCATGATGTCAACAGTTGAAGTTGACTTATCCCCAGCACTGAATCAGACATTGGATTTTACCATATCATTTGCGTCACAGATGTAGCTCTAAATCCTTTTAATCAGCATTCCAAAACTTGAACAATACCCTCCTCTGGCTATTTCATTGCTTAGACTCTGTATTCTACTCACTCTACCTGGAGCATATCCTCTGAATAGCATGAAATGCAGCTTCCCAGAGGGGGTATTTAGAAACTGCAATAAAAGTCAGAGCTTTTCTATGTTCTGTAAAAACACAAAAAGGGAACGAGAAGAGCTTTCCCTGTGGCACAGAGCACCTTGGTGGTGAACAATAGTTGGATTTTTCTGTGCCTGTCCTCCTCTCTGCTGCCCAAACTTTATTCTCTCACAAGCTGATTATCTTGTTGCTAGAGCTGCAGCCACGGTATTCAGAACACTTCTCAGTGTCTCAGTGATGTTGCACTTTAAAAATCAAGATGATCAGTCAGATGAGGTTGAGTCCTTGGTTTATTTTAAAGCAAATTTCAAGAAAGTTGGAAACAAAATAGACCTGGAGTCAATGTGACAGAATTATAACATTCAAAAAATTATTTTAGATTAATAGAAATGAAAGTTTTATTTTGGGGGTCCTATTCAAGCTTAGTATAGCTCTGTGGAGTCTTTGTCAGCAACAGCAAAATAAAGTTTTTGGATAAATCATTTTCGCGTTTAAATTTTACAGCATCTTTCCATCTCTGCAGCCTCTTGTCAACAACAACTCTTGTTATTGAGCCATATCTATGTTGGCCACTTCTAAACTGCTACAAAATTCTGATAAAATATAATTATTGGCAGACAATTTTTACATTCAGGATATTTGGAACAGCACTTTGTTTACTGCAAAACAGGTTTCAGAAATACAGGAATCCAGACAAACAAGAAATGACTTTGGTTTATTTTTTTAAGTATTTGTTGTGTTTAACAACAAAATGACATGTTGCAAGATTTTCATTAATAATTCTACTTATGAAAACATACATTGTTCTTAGCTGCTGCTTTTATGCTTTGATTTAATGTTGAGCTAGGCTAGGCTGAAGTGCTCCTCAGCCAGAGAAACATTTGAGAATCCTCAGGGGTCCACTTCCTGCACTGATGCCTTCATATGGCTTTAAGAACCTGTTCAGCAATAGATTTATTAAAATGTGGTTAAACTAAAATGCAGGCATACACACAGGCACATCTGGTCAAGAAAACTCATATAGCCTAAGACTTGAAGCCACCCACCACCCACAGTTGTCTTTTACATGTCAGCTTCACATGGAAGTGGGCAATTAAAGAGTTTCTTCTCCCTTTAATTAATAACTGCCCCTGTTATTATCAATGTCACACCCATCTTTTACAGGGAAGAAACAGTACTTCCTTTACAACTTATAAAAAACATAAATAGGTGGTGAACACACACAGCTGATATGAACACAAAGTTACAGCCTTTAGTTTGCAGCTGTTTTGCTCTAATAGAAAATTTTGAACATTATTTGTTTTTAGCACGTGTGCAGATTTGTTCGCTTTATTTGCATATGTATGTGTCCGTGTGAAGGGTTGGGACTTGAGTTTAATAGCAACCTTGACACTGTTCTCACAAAGGCCTCTGAAGTTGCTTCCACTCCATCAAGTCAATGTGTGGTTGCCTGGCAACCGAGGGTCCGGCGTTCCCGAGCGGCGTTGTTTGTTCCCTGCGAATGATCTGCTGGAGAGAGGGAAGATGGGCAGAGGTGAGGATGAGTGTAGGAAAGACACAAATTGGTAAATGGAAGACGCAGCCTCAGGGGTCCCCTGAATCAATGCCTGAGCAAACAGGCTTTGTCTGCCTCTAACCGCCAGATGCCATCTTTCCCTATGCTGGATGGTTCTTATCCTCTGCTCACTTCTTCTTCTTTTAATCTTTTTTTTAGCTTTAAATATTAAAAAAAAAAAAAAAATACTCATCATCAACTAATTTTGGAACATTTTTACTTCAAAATGTTCTTTATTTCCTTTAAATTATTCAGTACAGTGAGTCCACAGGCTATTGACTCAACAATTCATTTGTCTCCCGCTCTCCATTTCCAGCTTTATTTCACCATTCTGTATGCATTAACGTATTTATTAAAATGCTATAAATGTAGCTTGATACAATTCATGCAGAAACTGATGAGACTGAGGAGTCTCATCCAAAACACACATTATTGCACAAAGATATCTCATATGACTTTAAATTTAACTTATTCTTTTCTATCAGCGACTTTTAAAGTTTTTTAAGCTATGCTGACTCTTTCTTTGCCAGATTTTTTTTGTGCTTCACAGTACTTTCCTAAAAAGAGACACCTCGTTGCATTAATTAAAAGGTGGAAAGAAAATTTTTGTACTGTAAAACAGTGCTTATCTTTTATTCATTTTATTTGGCCAGTTTGTCTTGATCTGATCTAAAATCAAGGGACTGGGATTTGTAACTCCACATCTTGGAAAACTGGCCCAATAAGATATTTTGAGGATGTCTAAGTTAATGAGCACTGTAATTGCTGCCCAGCTGACAAATAGCTGATATGTGGATGAAATCTTGCCTGAAAGTGATGCAAATGTGTGGCTCAGGTGCAAATCATATTAGTTTGAGGTTCAGATACACATTTCATCAAGGAACTTAATTTTTATCACTGTGTCCTTATACATTGCTGTGAAAAAGTTTTTTTTTTCTTTTTTGTCACACATCAAAGAAGTCCTAATATTGAATGAAGAATATTTGAGTAAATACAAAAAGCAGTTTACAATTTATGATTGTTATTTTGAGGGAAACAGTTATCCAAACCACCATGGCATGTGTAAAAATACATTTGTCAGTTTTTTAATTCAGTTAAGCAGCAGGACAATGACCCAAACTCATTAGCAAAAAAGTGGCCAACTCAAAGATTTTAAGATATTTTGATATGCTGACTGTGACTTTAAACAGGCCATTCATGGTGGAAATCTCCAGTGCAACTCAATTAAAACAATTCTGCAAAGAAGAGTGCCCAAATTTCCTCTACAGCCGTGTGATATACTCATTGCCAGCTATTGCAAATGACTGATGTAAAATTTTGCTGCCAAGGGTGGCAGAACCGCTTGTTAGTTTTCGAAGAAGTAAAATACACAGACAGTCATGGTGGAAAGTGAAAAAGCTCACTCAACAATTTTATGAAGGCAGCTACTACAAACTAGACTTGCAAAGCTGCCAGCAGCATGTTCATAAGGCAGCCAACTGCAGAGCAGAAAGCCAGTGTAATTAACCAGCATATATAAGTGTGTTGGATGTGTCATGCTCTAATAAAAAGCAGAACACCAAAAAGCTATGACATTGTGTGCAATAATACCATGATACCGTGAAACAGTGGTATTTTTTGTCAAGGCCATTTTAATGTGAGAATCGCATACTGGCCATTGCCTAGTGGCAGCAGGTGAGATATTCCCTTTTTTCCTGTAATTCAGTACAGCTCATTATCACACTGTGAACTCACAACAAATGTCATCTCATCCAGGGAACTTCATTAAAAGACAAACAGAACATTTCCAATTCAGATCCAATTAAATTCTATCCATCTCTCCGTTTGTCTGTCCATCCATCCATCAACCTTAACCCTGACCGAAGGGGATGTCTATTTGGAAGCAAATTCTTTTCATTGTACCTCTGGTCTTTCTTTGCAAAACTTTATTCAGTTTTAGTTTGGAAAAGGATGAAACAATTTTGTACCAATAAAATTGACATTTGCACACTTCTCAGACCTAATAAAAAACACAATTTAGGCAAACTGGGTATTAGGAAAAATTATTACCCCATCAGTTTGATTATTAAATAAATTGTAAAATGTAAAGTAATACAAAAATTTGTTGTTGCTGTTGTGATTTTTTTCATGAATTGTTTGAAAGAATGTTGCATTAGCAAGGACTCTTTGCAAGACAGATTTATGGGACTGAAAACAAATAGGACTAGATTTATAAAATGTTCAGTATGTTCAGTATAGATCGTTACAGGAAAATTCTCAAAATTTTAGCATTTATGTTAATAATTTTGAAACCTTAAATGTTATCTTTTATGTACTGTATGTAAGTTATTGTTTATTAATAACAAACATTCCTTCTTTATAGCTCAAACTAGCTGAACTGAGTTCTTCAACAGTATAGACATGTTCGATTTTAATAAATCTATATACTTTTAGTCCAGAAGTACTGGATCCACAGGTATGCAATGTTTTATGCCAATTGTCTCTTACTTTGTTGGAAGTTTTTATTAAATCTTTAATATCTACCCTAAGGTCCCCATACTGTGAGGACATTCTCACATCATTTCTATCAAACCTTCGTGTGTGGCTTCACAAAGCAATGAAACGGCTTTATATGAGCAATATCTCCGCTGCAGTATGCAGTATGAGAAATAAAGTTGGGCTCTGCTGACTTTCACAAGTTGAACCAAAAATAACTGTGGCTTGACCAAATCATTCGACAAGCCGGGCAAATGACAACAATAATCAAAATAGATTTATTCCCAGTGAGGCGCCATGTGGAAAATGTGTAGTTGTTCTTTAGTTATTTTGAGCTCTGTGCCAACTGTATGACATCAGTGCATGTCTTCATGACTTTGTGAAACCTCAGACTCACTGTGTGGCAAACTGACAATTTGGTTGTTATGAAATTGTTGCACTGAATTCAGCACTTTTTCCTTTAGAGGAGACAGTTAATAGATCCTAACAGATCTTGTTATGCAGTTGTTGAGACAAAATCAATTTGTTAAGACTGGTTCCAGCAGAGTAAGCTTCAAAGCAAACAGTGAGTGCACACTGAAGCATGAACGCCTACCTGGCTTTTTTGATTCAGTTCAACTCACATTCACTCCCAGATGTGCGTGTGTGGAGAATACACACAAGTACATACCAAGCCTCTCAAAGGACACAATGTACTCAACACTATAACTTGCTCTTTTCTGTCCTTTTTACTTCTTCCCCCTTCCTTAACCTAATTATATCTGTCTTTTCTATTCCTTCTTTGCACTGCAGTGCTGGCGTTTTCACTGCCACTAATGACACGGTGTGATCTCCGCAGAGTCCCAAGCCAGCGAGCTGGGGTCACATATGTTCTATATCATCTGCTGAACACTTCCATATGGAAGCAATGCCACCTATGCCAGGATCCGACACAAACAGAGTGCCCATGCAGGACGTGGGAGAGAAGCATGGCAAGATTGACAGAGGAAATAAACAAGAAAAGCAAGACAATAAGAAAGACATGCAGACAGAAAAAAAGGAATAGTAAGAAAATGAAGAAAGGCAGACGTAGAGAGAAGGAGCAGACAGGAAGATGACAGCCAATTAAAGATAAAACACAGAGAGAGGGAGTGTGATGGAGGAAGAATGCGCACCAGATCTATTTTTTTCTCTGTCTGGCTTCTGCAAGAAGCAGTCATAAACAGGAAAGTCTAAACTGACGAGGTATACTACTGCTCGCCTCAAGCCAGTCTTTTCAAAATGTTTTTTTTCTTTCAGTGAGATATTTAAATCATTGTGTTAAACCAAAGTTGACATTGTCTGCCCTGGCATGTTAAGTGTAAATGATGTTTAACCTGTTGACTTGCACCGTTCGTTTTCCCTGAAGCAACTTTAAAGATTTTTATTTTGCAAAGACACTTGTTGCTATCGTTTGTAGGCTGCCATGCATTCAGAGCTCTTTTAATTTACTGCCAAATCATTTCAGTTAAGTTGAAAACTGGGACAGAAAAACTAGGCTGAGTCGTTGCTATACTTGTTTTGTTTTCTTCTTTTTTGCCATTCTGTCATAGATTTGCCTCATGACCCGATTTCTAAGAAGCATCAGATCTCAGACAGATAGCCTCACTTTTGACTAATTTACTTACCTACTTGGTGTAAAGAAGAGTTGTATTTTCCATTCAGTGGTTGAAAGGTGCCCAAGATTTTGTGGCTGTAGAACAAGTCCAAGCCATCATTCCTCTACACCATGCTGACGGTGTTTGTGCCAAGGTGTTGTGCTTTTAACCCATCATGATCCTGTGCTTTCTGGTCAACTGACTCCATCTTGGCCACCACCAAAACATCTAACAAAGCAAACTGGTTCCATCTTTCTTTGATTGTATTTGCATTAGCGATAATATGACACACACATGATGTGTGTGTGTGTGTGTGTGTGTGTGTGTGTGTGTGTGTGTGTGTGTGTGTGTGTGTTTGTGTGTGTATTATTTATGTATCTTTTTATTTATTGGGTTTTACAATGTATTGATTGAAGAAGATGATGGTATGGGAGCACTGACTTCTCGGGGGGGGCTAGCTTTGCAAATGTAGAGACTGAAATTTGTGCTCAGTCCTCTTTGCAAAATAGTTTAAGCTTAGTCACAAAAGAGTGCATCTGAGAATTTCAACATTTTTCCGCAGATTCTGAAAGTTTCAGGTCACTGTACTGCTGGAAGGTGAATATCATAAAGATTGGCCAGTTTCAAATCTTTCGTAGTCTCCAACTGGCTTTCCCACAGTATGTCATGGAGTTCACCTGTTTTGATTGTAGGCCTGAAAGTTCAGTTCTTGTTTCATCTTAATGGAGCATCTTTCTTCACATGTTTGCTGTGTCCCCTACGTGACCTCTGGCAAGTTGAAATTCGGACTTCTTATGACTTTCTTTCAACAGTAGCTTTTTTCTTGTCACTTTTTCCTAAACACCAGATTTGTGGAGAGCTTTGCTAATATGTGTTTTGTCAACAGATTCTCCCACTGAAGCTGTTGATTTGTGCAGCTCCTCTGGAATCGCTATCCTCTCCTTGACTTCTTTTCTGATTAATGCTCTCCTTGCCTGGTCCAGCAAATCAGACAGACACTTGGTATGATTTCAGTCATGCCGTACTCTTTCCATTTTTAGATGATGGATTGAACAGTGTTCTACGAGATGTTCAAAGCCTGGAATTTTGTTTCATAACATGTTTTTAAACTTTATACCCTACCTGTCTGCTGTTTTATTTTTTCTTCATGATGCTGTTTGTTTACTGCTAGAGTTATATCGACCAAATATACCTCTATAAAGTTATACTGATATTAATTTACACACTATTATCTTATCAAGTAGCCTGGCCACTGCCTTCCTGCGCAATTCCACTCAATTCAAATCTCACTTCAAAGCACAGTGTGGGCTTTCTCCCATTGACTTGAATTTCGCAGGTAGAATTTCAACTGGGCCAGTCAGTGAACAGGAGTTGTGAACGATGACGTCGATTTTCTGCGCTGTTTTAAAATTGTAGTCTGCCTGTAGTTTTAGCAATAGCAGTGGAAGAAGTGAACAAAGCCATTCAGTCTGTGTTGGCCATGCTTCCAAATATCGAATTAACTTTAACAGCCATCTCGTTCAGCTCAGCACTTCTCACATCACAGTAAAGGATAGTTGTTTACAACACATGTAATTTCCGGTAAATTTCTTAGCTTAGCTTCCTTATATGGTTGAGCTGGTGCACTATAGACATCACAGCCAAACATTAACGACTGGGTAAAATCATATCCAACCATTTAGAACTTAAACGGAGTCCACGCTTCAAGGAAGCAATCATTTCTCAATAGGAGAGAGCCCAGATCCACTGTACGAAGCAAAGCGTAGAACAAGGGGCTAGTTTTTACCAAGCTACTTATCAGGTGTCTTCTGAAGTTAGCGTCTGAATTTCTAGAGGTATAATGTTAAAGTGGGCTTATTATCATCGCAAGGCATACTTTTAAGATTTTTTCTTTGTAAATAAAGAATTCCTCACATGGTTCATAAACATTTTTATTACTTAATTGTTTACCGTTTTAGACTCAATTTCTAGATTTTGTTTTTTGTTTTATTTTCTCTTGCAAGTTTATTTAAATTGTTGACATTTAAGTACAAAATCTTAATGTTGAACCTGCTTGAATAGTATTTGAGTCTTACTATCTTTAGGTTCCTCAAAAAATAAAAACACCAGATTGGCTTCAGATTTTTGGACTGTGGTATGGGGCCACTGTTTTTGTGATATCGGGACTAATTTACAGTAGATTGTTTCTATTTCAAAGTCTGTAACTCTTGGACTTGTCAAATAAGTAGCTGTGCTTCCTAAATGCAGATCTCTAAAGATACTGGTACTTTTAACAAATTCCAAAAACCTCTGTTTCAGTGTTTTGCTTGCATTTTAAACCTACTTTAAATAGCACAGGTCATTTAAACCTGAATTCAAATTGTCTAGATATACTGCAACTCTGCATAGGAGCCTTGAAAAACCATCTGAAAATTTACCTTAGAATAGATCTGGGTATTTTACAGTGACTTGCCACATCTGACCCTTTAGAGGTGTCAGACTTTAGAATTTTTATTTGTCTTCCAGGGTCTTTCTAAGTCTGCCAGCAATTTAAATGTGCATCTTTCTTTGAAACTTTGAAAAAAGGGGAAAAAATGTTTTTGACCAAGTTTCTTTTTTTTTTCCATTTGGGTGGCTATTTTATTACATAGTCCCTGAAGAGACAAGGGATGTTTTTTTCTTTTGCATTCTTATACAAAGGTTTTGTATTTCCATACAATAAATTTTGCATTCTCCCACAGAAGGGTTGTTAATTGCATTAAGAAAGCAGTGTATTTTTTGCAGCTGCACTCAAGGCAAACTGTCCACAAAACAAACAGGTAGCTAAACGTTTTCAAGCCAGCATAAATATGGAATACTTTATATCATTTACTATATAGTTACATTTATGACTACTTGGTATAGTTGAAAGGTTCAGGTGGAAGAACATGTAGTCTAGACATACGCATGTAGAATTGGCCCACTTGCTGAAAGAAGGGGGGCAAGGCAGGGGAATTGTAGGGGTAAATGTAATACACCAGTGGGTATAATGTGGGTGCTAAATTCCATCTCTTGAAAAGAGTAAGTATAGGGAAGTTGCTGCTCCCAGCCTGCGTGCTCATGTATGGAGCAATGGAATACTGATTCAAACAAATAGGCCTACAGTACATTTCCAGATTGATTCTGCACTGTTTCATGCTTATCTAATAATAAGAAACGATAACAAAGTTTGAACACTTTTCAATAGAAAGACGATCACAACTTAATTCAAAACATTGTACGTGAATGTTCAACTTTGACAGGATGCAGCAACAGTTCCTTTACAGATAGCAATGAAAGAATGCAACGCAGATGACTGGTGATTTTTAATTTCCATGAATATCATTATGGCACATTTATGCAAAAGCCATGTATTATAAATGTGTTAATGTATTGGTAAAAAAAAAATAGTTAACTCCCCTTTATAAAACATTTTTAATCTTCATCCTACACTTGGATTACTACATTTTCACCACATGACAAGTTGTATTAAAGTTATATGACATTATAATAACATGACAGCCCTGGTATCATGCTATTTACATAAGTCACTGAAGTGGAATTTAGGGAAAAAAAAAACATCCCTTCAAATATTAACAGCAAATATTTTATTTTTAAGAAATACTGAGTTTTGACTGTTCACCAAAAGTAGTTAGATGTGGAAGTTAGTTTTATTAATTGTGAACATTATGTAATTTGAAAGCTTTGTTTGGCAAAATAAATTGTGTGTGGAATTGGTCTAAATTATCCAAATTATTGCATTTAGACATGGAGGAGGACCCTGAATCTTTTCTTTGATGAAGGCTTGTTCCAGAAGAAGACATAAATCAGATGAAAGTGGATAAGGTAATGACACACTCAGTTATAAACTTCCCAGTATGACTACACCACGTTTAATTATAAGTATGGACATTTTTCTACATAAACATTGTCTGATCATTGTTTGTGTTGAAATGGGAGTAAACTTTAGACTTTGCTCTCCTGAAAGGGAAATCCTTTTCCACAGACAAGCCCATGTACACCCATGTCCAAGTACAATAACAGCACAGCAGGGTGCAAAACACAACACCACCATGCAGAATACAGCATGAAAATACTCCACAATATTTATTTATAGTATTTGTAAAGTATTACTGTATTATAGTATAAAGGTATTTTAAGTACAGACATTTTTAATTTCAAAATAAAAAAATGCACATATGTAATGTCATAAAGTTCCTAAATAAGGTTTTATAATGATTTTCAACCAATATTTTTGATATTATTTCATAAATTTGAAATTTCTTGCACACAAAAATTGTCTCCTGTTCTATAATCTAAATATCCACACCTGAATGACAAAAAAGTAACATCTCACCTGGTCTTTAAGCCAGTGCTTTTAGATATAATTAATGTAGACAGGAAACAGTATGTACTGTTGGGAGGTATCAGTTCTAAATGTTTGGACATTGTATGTGGTGTACCTCAAGGATCAGTGATTGGCCCAGCTGTCAACTCAAACTCCACATTTTCATGACACACAGGCCTAAACAGCAGAACTTATGGTCAAAGTTGCTGCTTTCAAACAAGACAACTTGCAAATAATGGACAACAAAATATAGCACCTCAGTGCACCCTTGCTTCTCATCGTTATCTTTCTAGGCTGTTTCCAAAAACTGGATCCAAAATCAAAAATGCTTTAATGCAAATGTTATTGATTCCATTACATTTTTTTTTAACTGTGGCTGAAAATTGAAATACTGGAGAATAAGAAATGTATAAAATAAAAATATGATTTTGTTTGGTTACCATGGTTAAAACAATGGAGTTTGGACTGCTTGAATGACATCTGTGTTCACTGTTTAGCAAAAGGGTGAGGAAGATGTGTCAGAACAACAAGAAATGGTTCATACATTTGGAAGAGGTGCCTTCTTCTCTATTGAGATAGTGATGATGAAAACTGAGAGGATCCCAGTTTTTTTAATCGGTCAAAACAATCAAGCAAAACAAGTCAGCTACGCTAGCTCAATACAAAACAGTACAAATTATTCTAAACTTAGCATCAATATTGCATTCCCATATACTAGTGAAGTGTATTGCTTCATTGAATTCTGCATTTTACTGTGATAACTTCAATCTGATTGAAATTGCATCTCAGAAAATTCATTGTGTATTTTACATTTACAATATAGTGAACATAACACATTTCCTATGTTTTTACTATTATTTGTGGAATCATACTCCTCTTTTTCTCTTCAGATGCAGTATTGACATATTGAAATCCCACTCCTGGACCTTCTGCAACACCACCAAGCAGTCCTACTGTTGGCTCTCCACCTCACAGGATCTGAGTGGTCCAGTTGCTGCATCAAGCACTGCTCCTGTTTCCTCTAACTTGCAACAATATACAGCTGAATCACAGGGCATGGTTAGCCGAAAGGCGCATTCTTCTCTGCACAATTGAACATGTTCAATTCGAACAGGTGTGAGGAAGTCTATTATATTGTACAGTTCAGGTAGTGCAGACATCACATTGGGTTGACCACTTGGAACTTGCAAGTTTTTGGATGGCCTGATGTGGTGTGTCCACCAAATTTGTGCAGTGTTATCCAGCTCATCCTGTAACAGATAAAACAAAAGAGGTGTATGCTTTTATTAACCTTAGCAGGAAAAAATGAATAGGCACAATTATTGTCCTTAATCCTCCTTTCACCACATTTGTTGTATTTAATTCTGTAGGATTTTTTTAAGGGGAGTAATAAGAGATATTTTAACTGAATGGTTGAAATGCTAACACATATGGAGAGTTGTATAACATTGTATACAACAATGTATACAACTTGTACTTTGTATTACAGTTATATTCATATATATATATATATATATATATATATATATATATATATATATATATATATATATATATATATATATATATATATATATATACACACACACACAAAGGGGAACATCTTGACGAAAGCCGTAATGCTCCGCTTGTGAAAGCAAATCTGTTAGTCGTTACCTTGACATTCAGACGATAATTCTGAGTGCCACACCGCCGGACAGCACACGTTTAAAAAAACAAAAAAGTCAATCTATGCTTTCGTTAATACAAATGCCAAAAGGATCAGAAGCGACTTTATGATGATACTTATCATATATTCAGATGTAACTGGTTATCACAAGGAAACTAATTCCACAATCTCAAGATAACATTATTCCTTTATTCCAGGATAACAACTGAAATATGGCGGGATGGCTGCTGTAGGCTTCGATACATCATTGTGCACACCTTTAAATTAACATTTTGTTGAGCCACCTTATTTCTTTTATAAACCCAAGAATAACTAATGCATAATAAATGTGACACTGAGTTAATTAGGATGAACACGAGAGACAAAGACAGACAAGCTGGTTGTCATGCAGATGTGTTGAGGATGTGAGAATGCTTTTCTTCCAGTTTTCAACCCATCACACAGACAAAATAAAGCCTGTTAACTCTGGAGCTCACACCAACGTTGGATACATGACACAAGTTGTAAGTGTGATGACAGACTTTATACAGTTCCACGTCTGAGGAGTTGAGACACACGAAAAACGTACAGTTATATGCTCACAGTTACAGGTAAGCAAAAAACAGTGTGTAATTTTTGTATTGTGGTGTTTGCAGCATGACACAGCGCAAACTCACATTCTGTGACAACAGCGTGTGATAGCTGTTTCTCCAGGGGTGACATATGGTTTAGAGTGCTATAGGGGAGCAGAACAGCTTGTGCATGCATTTGTGCATTACAGGAGGTATGTAGCCCATAACACTGAGAGTATAGCAACAAGAACAAACACTAAACATAAGACAAATAATGACACATGAATACACTGTATGTACAGTAATAAGGTTAATACCATCACTTAGAGTTACCTATCCTCACCTACACATCCATAAGTTTCCACTATGAAATGTGATTACTTCAGGCAGTTGATAACGCTATGAAACGTTTTATTTTATTTGACAAAGTCTCAACATGATGTATCACATGGTATCCTGCCAGCAACAGTGAATGCCCTGCAACACAATTTTCATTCTTATTAAAAAGTGTGACAATGATACTGCATGTTACACCATAACACATGAAATTTAAAATTAGTGATTTATATTATGGGAATGTGACATGAGTGGTGTCAGGGACCTAAATTGTGAAATATTATGACCACCAACGCCACCCAGGGGTATAGCCCCGGGACTATTCATCTTCCCAACCTTTACAAAAAGGTAAAACACCAGGTCACGACAATAAAGAGAGGTGGATTATTAATGTTAAAAAAGGTTATTTATTTCTGCCACAAAAGTTAAAAATAGGCCTAAAGAAAAATACAATCAGTATATCAAATTCAAATTACAGACTGCACCGGTTACACAGTTATACATATTGCAATTTACCCCTTTAACTGTAAATGGTGGCTTCAAAACCCAATTATTAAAACAACAAGCAAGCAAGTGACAAACTAAATCTACATACAAAGAAAAAAAGGCAAAGAGCAAATGAACATGTAGCAGAATTAAGGTAAGGAAGACTCACCATTAGCGGGTTGTGCCCTTACCTAAATAAAATATAATTATTAATTGGGGAGATGACAACCCAGCTGAAAACAGTATGAAGCAACAGGACTCGGAAAAAACAGCAGCCCTTCAGCAGGACGCGGCGGCTTTGACGTGGCCGAGCACACTGTGCGCCACCTACCTGCAGGCCAGGCGTGCGCACCTGGAGGCAGCAGGAGGAGGGAGAAAGAGCCGAGAGGGATTCACGGCCAAGTCCCGCAACAACACAGGATCTAAGGCAGAATTTAATATAAGCAATGGCTCAGAGCCCAAAACAAGCTGGACAATGAAAGCACTTACCCCGATGAAATCCCCGAGCCCACGATGGGTGCCCGACCACACGCACTCCCAAAGAGCAGAGGGAGACCACACAACCCGGACCGCAATCATGGACTCAAACAGACATGATTATAAGAAGAAATTCTTAAACGAAGACAAGTGAAGAACGCAAAACTAACCTTTATAAAACTATGGAAAAGCACAGCGTTCAAAAGAGACACGGCCCCAAACTAAATTGTGCAGTAGTGCACAGCACGCCGCCACCACAGAGCCAAGTAGGAATGTGTATGTCTGTATCGTGCGCACCTGACTTTTAAGGCTACGTTGGTGCCACCAACC
This sequence comes from Anableps anableps, assembly GCA_014839685.1. Classification (NCBI taxonomy): domain Eukaryota; kingdom Metazoa; phylum Chordata; class Actinopteri; order Cyprinodontiformes; family Anablepidae; genus Anableps; species Anableps anableps. Next base: position 17,837,252 of record CM026074.1, read on the forward strand.
ACTCACTTTATAGGTAAGCCTGCACCAACATGCCACAGGAAGATATTACCAACAGAGAAATTATTCATTGACAGGTGGATTTTTTTTTTTTTTTTTTTTTTTTTCTCAGAACAACTTTCCCCAGTTTGAAGTGTCCCATTTCAACTGTATTACAACCCCTTTGAGGGGTTATTCCAACTCAAGCCAAAAGTCTTTTACTCAAAGTTCAAGACAAGTCTTTAACTTAAAGCTGCAGTATGTAAAAAAAAAAAAAAAAAAAAAAAAAAAAAAAAAAAAAAAAAAAGTTTTTTACATATTTGTTAAAGTTATTATATCGTGACAGTATAGTAGAAGACAGATTATCTGTGAAAAAATCAAGTTCCTCTGCCTTCTCCCAGTGCTCCCAGTTCTAACTGCAGAAATACACCACTCCTGGCTCTGATTACAACCAATCAGAGCCAGGAGGGTGGTCTTAGCGCTGTCAATCCCCCTCATGTACATGCCGCTCACACACTCTCCCTTGCTCTCTGATATGCTTGATCATAACAACATAGCCTGCCATGAATGCTAAGGCTAGTTAGCATGGCCACCGATGATGGCGGATAAACAGTTTTCCTCGAACTGTGGGTTGTTTCTTCACCATTAGCACATTGAGCGGCATGTATACATGAGGGTGATTGATAACGCTAAGACCTTCCTCCTGGCTCTGATTGGTTGTTTTAGGCCGGGAGAGGTGCATTTCTTTAGATGGCAATAGCAGGGAGGAGGTGGAGAAGATCGATATTTTCACAGATTATCTGTCTCATACGATACTGTCACGACATGTTAACAGTTTTAACAAATATGGAGAAAACATAGTTTTGTAAAAGTTACATACTGCAGCGTTAATCTTTCAAGTTAGATGCAAGCCATAAAGTCTGCCTGTAACACTACATTCTTACAGGTTGTGAAATTAGATCATTATCATTAAGCTAAATTTAAAAGATGAACATTTAACATCTTTATCTTTTGCAGAAGAATCAATTCAACATGTAAAAGATGTTTTTGATTGAGTAATTTTAAGATAATTAGGTGGAGGGTCACAAAATTTTGCTCATTATTTTTTTTTTATTATTAAAATAGCAAAACCATTTTTTAAAATCATTTTTACAGGATATTTGAAAGTTAAACATAAAAACATGGTTGATAAAAAATGAATAGCTTGTCTTTGAACTTACGTTTTCCATTTGAAGATTTCTTTTTCCTCTTACAAGCCTTGCATAGGTGAAAATTATATAAAAATATATATCTGCATCAACTGCCTGAGCTGGCAGCCACATTTATGCCATTCTTAATTGGTGGTTGAGAGCAACACAGAACCATTCCAAGGGCCACGAGTAGTTTTAGTGCACCATACTTTTGCTTGAGCAGTATAACCTGTACGTCTAAGAAAAATGTAAAATCATGGAAAACTTCAATACTTTTCCACTCATTTCAGAGAGTGAAACATATATAAATTCATCACACATGGAGTGAAATATTTCAAACCTTTATTTCTTGTTTGAGGATAATGGCTTACAGATAATGAAAACCCAAAATTCTGTGTCTAAGAAAATTAGATTACATAAGATAAACAGAAAAAAAAGTATTGTAAGTGGAAATGTCAGGTTTCGGAAAAGTATTGTCATTATTTAGCACTCAAAACTTGGTTGGGCCTCCTTTTGTATGAATTACTGCATCAATGGCATTGAGGCAATCAGCCGGTGACCCTTCTGAGGTGTAATGGTAGCCCAGGTTGCTTTGATAGTAGCCTTCAGGTCATTTGCATTGTTGGGTTGGATTTCTATCATCTTCTTTCCAACAACACCCCATAGATTTTCTATGGGGTTCTGGTCTTACGGGTTATCTGGCCAATCAAGCACAGTAACACTGTGGTCACTGAACGAGCTTTTGTTACTTTTAGCAGCGTGGACAGGTTGCAAATCCTGGTGGAAAACAGGATCATCATATCCATAACGCTTGTGAGCAGAAGAAAGCACGAAGTGCTCTACATTTTTCTGGCAGATGTCTGCACTGACTGTGGGTTTCAGAAAACACATTGGACCAACATCAGCAGTTGACATGGCATCCCAAATCATCACTGACTGTGTAAACTAACTTCACACTGAACTTCAAACAATGTGGATTCTGTGCCTTTCTACTATTTCTGAAGACTTTGGGACCTTGATTTCCAAATGAAATGCAAAGTTTATATTCATCTGAAAAGAGAACTTTGGACAGCTGAACTATGTCCAGTTCTTTTTCTTCTCAGCCCAGGTAAGATTCTTGTTGAGGGTGTTAACGACTGTCTGTTGGACAACTGGCAATTGTATAGGCCATAACATGATAATGATATTTTTATATTCATCTTATGTAATATTCTAAGTACAAGTGTCTGTCTGTTGAGATTAGTTGTTTGCAAACAAGCTTCCCTGTCCTAATGTCATTTTTTTACCTGCTAAGGACAAGTAAACATACAGTAAACAATAGATATTATCACTGGAAGTACTTTGAACTGTAATACAAAGTGCAAGTTGTATACATTGCCTCCCGTAAGTATTGGTTTCAAACGTTTTATTTATGTTGTGATAAACTGAAATTTGGAAATATCTGTTTCTTTTATCTGAATTTCTTATTTTGCAAAGATGTGATTTTTCAAAGATTTCCTACTATTTGTTTTTTTAATTTTATTGTTTTAAGTACTGGATCCTGCACATAAATTTTGTCTGTATGATAATGTCATTTTCACAAATTAAATTAGATTAAGCAGCCGTTTTAACTACTTTAAAAACATATATATTAAAGTAGTACCACTCTTACTTCAATGCATTGAATGCATAGTGACAAACTGCCAATGCTGTGTACTTCATGTAACTGTTCACCATAGCATCATGTTAACATTTTTTGTCTATGTTACTCTTCTTGTTTAGTTGTTTTTGTGCTGAGACTTAAGTCAGGACAGTCTGGTCTCCTAATCAGGGACCATATTGGAGCATGTCTGTGTTTGTGTCTGTTCTTGTATGTGGAAGCAGCCAAACACGTGGTCCATACACACTCTCGCTCAAACACGCAAAACATGCAAACACAGCATGGTCTGCACATGTACAGAACTTACAGCAGGCCAACAGACAAATACCAACATGTGTCATGTTTTGGGGCTGTACACTTTCAAATCTTCTTCACTTGCAGACAAACTGAGCCTGCCTTTGAGAATCATGGCTCATGGTAGATCAGTGGACATATAATGCTAGCAAGACTCATTTGCAAACACACCTGTCCTTGAATTCTCTGGTCCTTCACCATGGGTTTCCATGGAAACCATGGAAAAGCACAGAGTTAGTGTGTGAAACTGTGTTTGTGCCAATGTAAGTGCTGGCATGCATAAGAGAGAAAAAGCATGAGAATATGCAGGTAAGGAAGTGCTTGCACCTCAAATCCTCACTTCATTTTTAACATCTGGCTGTTCCTATTAAATCTGAGTAAAGGTTGTTTTTGAGCCATTGAAGGATGTATAAGGTAAATAGTGTTAAATTTGGGTTAAACTAGGAACAAATGGCTTTGCAGGGGTTAAATATTGTATTAAAAAGTTGCAGTTTTGCCATTACTATTTATCTTATGCTAGGGACCTTAATTGAACCATGGCAACAACTAAAAGACCAAGCATCTAAGTAGTGGGCTCAGCCTGACCCAGTCCTCAGAAGCCACAGCAATACCAATGATGTATTTAAAAGTGGCAGTCAGAGAAATCCCAGTGAATTTTTAATGATAGTTCTGTTTGAAATTTTGAACGAGCTATAATTGATTCATGATTTTTTCATGGAGGCCCCCTGGAATCTTCCAGAACTGCTGATTGTTTCTCCTACATTGAGCAAACATTCACAGCAGGGAGGGGGAGGAAATGAGGCCATGACACAGGCAAAATTTCCTACAGTTTCTTCCTCACTTGCTTAAAACTTAATTCTAAAAGGTAATGTTCTGTCTCGATAATAATGCATGTAACTTGATGGGGGGTCTTGATGGGGAGTCTCAGACATGTCTTAAACACTCTGGAAAACTCTGTCCTCATTTAAAACTGGTTAGATAATTTCAGCATGTCCAAACTTGACTTCAGACTTTCAGGAATGAATAATAAAATAATAATATAGCTAAACAAGTTAAAGAGGACAAAGCCTAACTCTGTCATAGTTTCAAAATAACATGAGCTAAAAATCTGAAACATCACAAAATTTAGGTTGTGGTTATTTGTCTTATATTTCCCAGACCTGATATTCCACCAGTTGCCTTGGTTTCCATCTTCCCATGGGGGAAGTATCACAATACAGAAATCCTAATCTGGTGCATTCAATTAGAAAAAAATTCTTACAGAAAATAATGACTGTCATCCAGAAGAAAGGACGGACATGTTTTTTATTTTATTTATTTATTTATTTATTCATCCCATTCCTTAAGAATCATCACAGACAGTGAGTGGATTAAGATCGTATCTAAGTTTCTCCACACCAAAGCAATACAAGAATGGCTGAAAAAGACAACATACAGGAGCTTGAACAGCCACCTGTTTGTTTTTAATTAGCAGAATAAAAAAGTTTGAGGTTCCCAGTATTCTACTTTGGAAAGTACATTTAAAGGGTCTCAATACATGGGGTTTTTGCAGCACCTGGTGACATCTAATAAATTTGTCACTGGGTATTCAAACTAGGTATTCACAGTGGTGTGTTACCTTTAGTTTTGTTCTTGTTTTAAAGTGAAGTTACCAGACTAACTCTGTCTTGCTATACTGCACAGAATGCTAAATTATATCCTCTTCACCTGAAGCTGTTTTTGCTATTTAGAATATGGACACACTCATGACCAACTTTAGATTGGAAGACATTTTGTTTGAGAGTGAAGTACTTCTTCAAGTTAAAGCACTCAACAGACTTGGATTTTCTCCTGAGATGGAACAGGATCAAACTTGTGAGTCTTTATTGCCGGTATTATAAATTCTAATACAGTCTCGCTAGCTCTGTATTTATAGAAATCATTTATACACAAAGGAAGAAGAATCTGCTTTGGCTTTTAAGTTCATAAGAATTTTAAGGACTCCTTGATTTGCTGTTTCCCCGTCATATAAGTATGGCCTGAGAAAGGGCCAAGTTTCTTTTAGCCACTGGCCACTATGTTGGAAAAAGAACTATATTTGTCTTCCCTCCAGTTATTCTGTGAAATCCATTTGACATTTTCCTCCCTCTGAATTAATGTTCCTAAATTAAAGGTTGTATCTTTCTACTGTTTTTCTACAGTGGAAAATTATGTTATTTCTTTTAATAGCAGCAAGCAAATTGTTTTTTTGTTTTTTTTTTTTGTCATTATAAACAGTCTACTAAAGTAGACTTGCAAAGGTGGCATATAGTGAAGTGTCTTGCCAAAGTATACAACAACGACAAACAGAGCAGGGGTTCAATCCAGCAACCCACTGGTTGCAGGACAAACTCCTATCACCATTTCCACCATCTCCCGCTTTAGGATTCTGAATTGAGCCTTATTTCAACCATCAACAATAAATCATGCACTGCTAAAGTCAAGCAGGATCTATTGCTTCCCAGGTTCAGGTGTTCATCCCTTCCCCTCCCCATTCCACACTTAATTTATATTACAGGTGTAAAGCAGTCTCTCTTCAGCTAAAGGTCTCCTCCAAACCCCTCAGGGCCACAGTTCTCCTTGGCTTGCAATAATTTATGAACAGATTTTATGAGACAGGAGTGTCAAGTTTGCGATACCTTTATCTATTCTGGACACGTACTCTGACTGTCTAAAATATAGATCAAAGATTGTGCCCAGGATTTAGATTAAGACAAAGGACTCAAGAAAATTAGATTTGAATTATTTGTTTAGCATATGCTCCACTACAAAAGAAAAAATATGTATGATTATAGGGTTGTGTAAGATTTTGAAAATGCTACCTACTTTCAGAAATAAGACATCGTGCCTGCAGGGTGATCATTAGACCAGGAAAAAGCCATGGACCATCTTTCAGCGCTGTGTGAAGACAAGAAGCCTGACAGAGCTGAGATCTCTCTTCTCTGCCTCTCAATGTCACACCATATCTGCTCAGTCCCTGGTGCATTTTCTTTTTGTCTCATCTCATTTTCCTCCTCAAGCCTCCCATCGTTTTTGTCAGGCTGTTTGTCCGCACGGCTCTGTCTTTTTTTTATCTACAGAACATTCGAAGAAAGCCACATGAGACAACCCAGCACACCGTATGATGTGAGCAGAGGCCACACATCATACAGCCTAGGAAGATATTTGTTCTCTTTCAATACAGAAGGGCAATACCATTACACTGCTTAGGGCTATCCATCACCTTCCACTCTCATCCTGTGCTCAGTAACATTTCTCTTTCAACTTTTTAGAGGTCACAGAGACAGAGGAACAGAGTGAGCCATCTCAGTGTTACCTGGTATTTTCACCGGCTGCTGGGATTTGCAAGGCTGAGCAGCAATATGATGGAAAAGGCTGCCATTTCTGCAGGAACAGACCAAGGGTCAATCTAATACACCGCTGTCTGAGAACAAACACTCAGGTGTCGCCAAGCACAGGTTAAAGAGATGGCAGGACAGTGAGTACAGGTGCCCCCAGTAGTTGTGCAACAGGAAGAGTTAGTTCAAAGACTCCCCACTGCTTACACAACAGACATTTAAGACCTCTGTGCTGTCTGTAACCACGCTTAGACCGCTTCAGTGCACTGCTGTAGCTCGCTTTTACAAGAATCTGGTGAATGCTACTTGCTTCCAAAGAAAAAATTTGGAGGTGTACATTTTCAGATAACAAGACAATTAGGATGTCTTAGGGACCCTGTTATCACCTAATATTGCAAGTGTTTTTAGTCTGAGTTGTTTTTGTGTCAGAGAATGCACCTAATATCCAGAAATTAAAGTCTGGATAATATTGTTTTTAATGTCGGTACACAGCATCATGGTGTTGCACATTAATAGATATTCCTATTGTTTATGTTTTCATACACTTTTGGTAATCTGCCACCACAGACCATCAGTGTGGGGATTCCTGCAGACCTCCGAGTGGTGGATGTCTCAGTGTTCACCCTCACAAATTCCCAATGAGTGAATAACTTCAGGATTTCCAGAGAGACCTTCAACTTTCTGGAGCAGGGAACACATGCGCTAAATGCACTGATGGCACATTTAATAAATTAAAGAAATGTGGCTTATGTTCTTATAATTTTGAAGTATAAAAACAATCTGTATGTTCCTTGTTTGAAGTTACTAAACACATTTAATTATGATTTATCTGATGTTTAGGTTATACTGAAATTGAATAAAGCTGTGTTCCTTCTAATATGTGTAGTTCTAGTATTGATAAAATCTCCCATGTTTTCACATATCTCAGGGTCACTAAGAACTGATTGTTTGGGGCTTAACACAATTTAAGATGATCATAATCTTAACACAATTTAAGATTATCATAATCTTCATAGAGCAAGGTTAGCAAAACAGAATCCAGTAATGGTTGAAAGTTTTGGACACATTTTCTCATTTTTTGGCTTTATCTTACATTTAAAATTCTCCAAGACAGCTAAACTGTGAATGGATAGAAATCTGTACTACAAAGTAGAAATTAACAAACATGAGTTGATTTTGTGGATCTTGTAAATAACAGTCCTAACAGTTATTTCAACATGTTTGGTTTGCTGAATAATGCAGCATGTGTTCACTTTTGGATGTCTTCGTTGGACATCAACAATGTAAGTGTCAGTGACATACCACTCAGTGATAGTGTCCTTTATATTATATGGAAAACATTCCAATAAAAACTACAGCTTTAGTTATGTGAATACTTTAAGACAATCAGTAAAAGTTTACATTTCATTGTGTTATTTTCACTGGGTGTCTAAAGTTACATTTTTGGATGTTCTGTGGTTCAATGCAGTTAACTTGGTAGTAGAGGTTTGTATTAGGACATGACGCCATGGAAACTACAACATATGTACAATAATGTGTAATGTGTGGAGTGGCCATAAGAAAAGAGCTGACTTTGTTGATTGAGAGCAGAACAGCATTTATTTCCTCTGATTTTTGCCTCAACTCTTTGCGTAGGTCTGCCATCTCTCTGCTGATGGCAGTGCTGGTCGCTGCTTTCTCCTGAAAGAGATCCATCCAGGAGTTGTGGTGCCATTGAGTTGCTGACAGTTCTCCTCTTTGTTCATCATGTCAGCCATGTGACCACTTCTTCTATTCCCTGCGAACAATACTCAAATGATATAGCACATATATGTAAACCAAAAACACAGACTTACTGATGTGGAAAAGTTATACACACAAATAAGTATTTAAATTAACACATCCATATTATGCACACAAACATGTATTTTAATCTTTGACAGACATACACAATTAGTAATTGGAATAGTTATGTATAAATTACTTGACTTGTAAGTATTAGACACAGATATAAAGTTATGGGAAAAAAATGATACCACCCTCATTTTCTTCAAGTTTATTGTTCATTTTAATATCTGGTACAACTAGAAGAAGAAGAATGCCATTATTAGTCCCCCAAGGGGGAAATTATATTTCAGTACAGCCTGTCCAAGAGAATAAAAAAAACAAACAACATAAGACATGGATAGACAGGTGCCTGAGGCTGCAACCATGGGGAAGTGCTGTCCTTTCGTTAGATGAGGAAAAAGAACACTAGGAAAGAGGAGGGAAAAAAATAATATCTCACACTATCCCTAACAGGACACAGTGGGAGATTGCAAAAAACACCTCAGCACAAAAAAGCAACATGTGGACACCATCATAAAATATAAGCAGAGCAGAAGCAGGGCAGACAGGGGAGGGAGCAGGAGAAGAAAAAAGCATCCACCTTCACCAAGAGCAAGAAGAGAAAAAAATTAAAACGTTACTACAATGATAACAAAAATAGCTCATCACAGTTTAATTAAAGAGCTGATATCTTGCCATTTTCCATGTCTCATGTTTTCCATGTCTTCCATGACTGTATGTAGGCAACTGTAAAATATAATATTAACCAGATAGATATACCTGCACAGTGCTCATCTTGTTCAGCTGTTCACATTGCTGTCTGAATGGGTAGCAGTGTTGAATGTCAGTCTGAGGGGTGTTGAGATACTGAAAGGACTGAGCTCCGACGCAGTTATCCAAGGCTTGCCATTCTCTCTGCTACCTTGATAAACACAACTCAAATGGAAAGCCTCCCGGGCCATATATGTGTAAACTCATTCCTCATTGCTCCATAGAGCTGCCGCTGAAGTTAAGTTTATTTGTATAGCACATTTCAGCAGCAAGGCAGTTTAAAGTGCTTCATGTCATAAAAACATCAATCAAGTATACAGCAAAATCATCAAAAACATCAAAATCATCATGCAAAATCATCAAAATTATCTAGCAAATACACATGAAAATCATCAGGAAAATATCAATGCATCAAAATAATAGGGATCATCAAGCAAATATCATCAAGCAAATATAGTTCAAAAATACTGATCAATGATTCACTTACTTTATTTAACTGATTTACATTCAAACTTCCACCCTTTGGAGAACCAAACTTATCTGACCCAGATTTGTTTGCAGATTTATGGTCCAGACTACTAATCAAAGGCAACTCTAAACAGGTGGGCTTTCAGCCTTGATTTAATGGAATTTAGTGTTTCGGCTGTTTTGCAGTTTTCTGGGAATTTATTCCAAATTAGCGGTGCATAAAAACTGAAGGCTGCTTCTCCATGTTTGGTTCTGGTTCTGGGGATGCAGAGCAGACCAGAAACAGAAGACCTGAGTCTGGAAAGTTGATTCATTGACAACAGGTCTTTAATATATTTTGGTGCTAAGCCATTCAGTGATTTACAAACTAACAAAAGTATTTTAAAGTCTATTCTCTGAGCTACAGGGAGCCAGTGTAAGGACTTTAAAACTGGGGTGATGCGTTCTATTTTCTTGGTCTTAGTGAGAACATGAGCAGCAGCATTTTGGATCAGCTGCAGATGTCTGATTTTTTTTAGGTAGACCTATTAAGACACTATTGCAGTAATCAATGCACCTAAAGATAAACGTATAAATGAGTTTCTCTAGATCTTGTTGAAACATTAGTCCTTTAATCCTGAAAATGTTCTTCAGGTGATAGTATGCCGACTTTTGAACTGTTTTAATGTGTCTCTGAAGGTTCAGGTCTGAGTCCTTCACTACACCCAGACTTCGGGCCTGATCACTAGTTTCTCAGCTGTAATAACTGAAGCTGCGTGCTGACCCTAGCTTGTTCCTGTTTAGGTCCAAAGATAATGATTTCAGTTTTGTTTTTGTTCAGTTGGAGAAAGTTTTGGCACATCCACGTACTGATTTGTTCTAAGCAATTTGTTCAGTGCTTGGGTGGGTTCAGAGTCACCTGGTGACATTGTAATATAGAGCTGTGTATCATCTGCGTAGTAATGGTAACTAATCTTATTACTTGTTATAATCTGAGCTAATGGGAGCATGTAGATACTGAATAGGAGGGGTCCCAGGATTGAACCGTGGGGTACTCCACATGTGACTTTTGTCCGCTCCAATGAAGAGTTGCCTATTGACACAAAGAAATCCCTGTTCTTTAGGTAGAATTCAAACCAATTAAGTACCGTACCAGAGAGAGTCCAACCCAGCTCTCCAGTTGCTTTAATAATATCTCATGGTCAATAGTGTCAAATGCTGCGCTGAGGTCCAACAGAACCAACACTGTGGTTCTTCCACAGTCTGTATTTGAGGGGATATCATTAAACACTTTGACGAAGGCAGTCTTAGTGCTGTGGTGAGCACAGAAACTGGACTGAAAGACGTCAAAGCGGTTTGTCATTGTTAAGAAGCTATTTAACTGTTGAAACACAGCTTTTTCAATAATTTTGCTGAAGCATGGAAGGTTAGAGATTGGCCTGTAATTCTGTAATAGTGATTTATCTAAATTGTTCTTTTTTAACAGTGGTTTGATAACTGCAGTTAATATTGCAGTCTCTTAAGATGTACAGAAAAGCTTACAAATCATTGTTGCACCACTTGCCTTGTAGCTTGGGAGGACTCCGGAAGCTGCAATCGGAAGCCAAGTTAAGCGGCCGGTTCTTCCAAATTATGGAAAACCAGATGGTCAACATCTGTGTCCATGAGTGCCACGAACTGAAACACTCTTTCTGTCAGAGCATCCATGCACGAAAAATAACGAAGTCAGGAGTTACAGTGTTGTTTTCAAATAAAGTTGCTAAGCTTCTGCTCACTGATAACCTCATGTAGGTAGCCATCTTTGTTGTGACTGTAGCATGTAGATTCAAGTTATACACTGTAATGCTAACCAACCAGAAGTTAAAGTAAAAATAAGATGCATAAATGCATCTACGAGTAAAAGTTAGTTTTGGTCCTCCATACATTGTGCACTACTTTGTGCTGGACTATTTTATAGGATTCAATAAATACACTGAAGTTTGTGCTTTCAACGTGACTGTAAATAAGACATCTATGGACATTTTAGAAGTTGTTTAGATGTACTGAAACCATATTTAATTAATTTTAAGCAGTAAACATGTCAAATATATTCAGTAATTAGCAATCAAACAGCACTGATTGTTGATTAAATTAATTCTTAATTTGTTCTCATTCTCAACTCTTGCCAGTATTTTTTTATTTGTAATGGACTTGTCACTTTTTTAAAAACAAATTCTGTATCCTGAGAAATTTTTCAAATATCTTCCTTCTTTCTTTCAGTGTGCTGTAGAGTGCAAAGCTCCCTGAAAAAGAAATGTATTTACGTTTCAGATTGATTTTCAAGGAAGTTTTGGCTCTAATCAGTGTGTGAAGATTAATATAATCTAATTGAGTTTTAACTGCATTACAGCTTCATAAATTTATTTTCATATTTAAATCCCTGCTTCAGCTTGGCCCATGAAACAAACCTCACATTGAATGTGCTTTCTTGATGCCAAACAAGTTGTGGTCATCTTCAAAAGTGCTTTTGAACAGCGTCAAGGTTGGGTATCTGCAGCTTGCTAACAGATGGAAACACAGGAAGGATACATTTACATATTATTCACAGTGCATATTAAATAAGGATAAGGATTTAATAAAAAAAAATGTAAGGCTTACCAAGATTAATTATTACTTAAATCGAGTTTAAGAGAGAACTCAATGCTGCACAATTATTATATATTATTATATATATTATATTATTATACATAAATTATAAATAATTATTTAAATTATAATAGCTTGAAACAACCAACAGCAGTTCTGAGTTTTATAGAACTGCAAAAATGCCTATGCAATCCTAGAAGCAGCTAACTAACAAATGGAGATATCTACGTTGAGCAAAAGAGCTCAGCACTGAATCAAAGCAATACCATATTCTAGAAAAAAGTTGTAAGTAAGAATTACTAATCAATGCTGACATTTGTCTGGCATTGAAGCCCTTTACCTGCTGTCATGACAATGACACATGCAATTTTTGCCCCAACACGCAGAGGTGCTTTTCCCAGGAATCTCAGGGGCTCACACACATCAGCTGCATCATTGTTTCTTGTCATGTTCGCTCTTCTGCTCCTCTCTGTCCCACTGCAGTTCATCATCTCATCAAACAACTTGGAAATACCAACTCAGGCTAATCACAAACAAAACATCCATTGCCTTACTTAGTGGGATGAAAAATATACCAACAACAACTGCCAGTTGTAGCCTGCATGTTACCTGACTATGAAGACCAAGATTTTGATCATCGTTTTAAAACTAAATATAAAGTACAAGATCTGGTGCTTGAAGTTACCAGCACAACACCCACCAGAGTCCCAAAAGAGAAATGTCTCAAACTCATCTGTTAAAATACTCTTGTCCTGGGGGAGCTGTGGGGCCCCCACACCCACTATTGAACATTCTAAGGCCGATGGTGGCAATGGAGGTAGAAGTTTGCCCTGCAATTGGTGGGTCGCCAGTTCAAGCCCTTGCCCCTTGTGTCTCTGTTGTTGTGTCCTTGGGCAAAACACCTCAACCACTTTGCCACTTTGCCTGCAGGTGGTGGTCAGAAGGGCTGATGGCACGACATAGCAGCCTCGCTTCTATCAGACTCTATCAGACTGCCAGCTGTGGCTACAATCCAGTAACTTACCATCATCAGTGTGTCAATGTGTGTGTGTGTGTGTGTGTGTGTGTGTGTGTGTGTGTGTGTGTGTGTGTGTGTGTGTGTGAATGACTGATTTAATTGTAAAGCCTCTTTGAGGGTGTGGAAAAGCACTATATAAGTCTGAAGTCATTTCATTCTTATGGTGAAACCTGATAGAGACAAGCACACACACACACACACACACACACACATACGCACACAGGTGTTTAGATTGAGGTGTTTGTCAGATACACTCTTAGTTGGGCTGCGGTTGACACTAAATAGATCTTGTATTAATTTCTGCTGTGTACTTTCCATTGATATAACTGTTATTATATATGCATATGTTGTTTGTTGTTGTGGTTTCTCGGCTTTCTTTTGTCTCTTTCCGCAGGTCTCAAGGCCAACTTCAAGGGTGTTGTCTTGTGTTATCGCTATGATTCTTTGTCTCCTCTACTTCTATCTCCTTCTTTCCTTTTACAACTTTTCCCTACCATTCTCTCTTCCCTTTCTCTTTTCTTTTTCATCTTTGTGTCCATTACATTTGAAATAAACCCAAAGCAATTTCTAATAAAGTTTCAGATATATATCAAGTGGAACATCATGGCAAAAGCCGTAATGCTCTGCTTGTGCAAGTAAATCTGTTGTCAGAGTGTCATCTTGACACTCAGACAACAATTCCGAGTGCTACACTGCTGGACTGGACACATAAAAAAAAGAGAGAAAAACAACAAGAATACCATACAGATGTTCTTTCAAACATAAAGCTGAAAGGGACATTAAGGCAGGTCAGTTCTGAACTAGAAACAGAACCTTAAAGGGGCAGTATTATGTAGTTTCTAGGCACATAGTGCCATTTTATAATACAATCAAGTAACTATGTGACCTTCAGTTGTTACAAAAATGCTGTATATATCAAATATGACTTAAAAGAAATTTGACATCATAATTTTACACACCTTGAAATTAGGACTATCTCTTTAATAACTCCTGCTGTTTCTGAAACTCTGGCTTCAGGCAGTCATCACAACATCACTTGTCTATGAACCCTTTAACAACATTTTTTATCTGTGTTTCACTGAGAAGTATCTTGTATAGGGAGCTCAGAAGATGCGTAGTTCCACCAGGTATTTGCTAATTGCTGCTGGCTAGTTTGAAGGAGCTGAGTGGGAAAGTTGTGGGGGAGGGGTGCTCTGTGAGACAGAAGCTTGGAAGCTTAGAAATTGCAGCTCTGAGGAGGAGCTGTATCTCGAAAAGAGGAGGAGCTGTGCCTCTGTCCCCACCAAAATCTAGAATTTATATTGAAACTGAAAAAATACCTAACACTATGAGACATGGCTCAGACTTTCCCATATCTGTCTTGTCTGATAATTTCCAGGGTATGTTAAGTAAACTTAGTTATTTCATAAATTCAGGAAAGCTTTGATAAATTACAATGAAAAAACTAAATGCAAACAACTTGTGTTAATTGTCTTTTATCCTAAGAATTAACAATTACAAAATTGAAGAGACCGATGTGATTGTCAAGCAAAACACACGCTGTCATACAGGCACTGGAATCAAAGTTGCAGTATGTAACTTTTATAAGAAAAAAAAATTCTACATATTTGTTGAAACTGTCACTATGTTGTGATAGTATGGTATGACACAGATAATCTGTGAAAAAAATCAAGCTCTTCTGCCTTCTCCCAGTGCTCCCAGTGGTATCTCGAAACAGCCAATCAGAGCCAGGTGCTGGGTCTTAGCGCTGTCAATCATTATGCCTGTGGAGCTGCTCATCCCCCCTCTCCCTCCCTAACTTGCTCTCTGCTTCGCTGCAGGTTGCAGAGGCTAGGCTAGTTAGCATGGCCACCGATGATGACAGTTAAACAGTTTTAAAGGGGAACAGTAAGTTGTTTCTCCGCTATTAGTACATTTAGCAGCGAGTAAATGAGGTTGAGTGACAGTGCTAAGACCTTCCTCCTGACTCTGATTGGTTGGTTTTAGTCGGGAGTGGTGCATTTCTTCAGATGGCAAAAGAGGCTCAGGCAGGAGGTGGAGGAGCTCTACCTTTTCACAGATTATCTGTCTCATAACATACTGTCACAAAATGGTGACCGTTTCAACAAATATGTAAAAAACATATTTTTGTAAATGTTACATACTGCAGCTTTAAGTGTTGGCTCACTTGTTAATTGTAAAACAAATTGTGTTAAATTCAGAATGCAAAACTGTTCAAGAATAGACAATGTGAAAAACAAGCTATAGGTGTTGTGGTGACAGAAAGGCTAAAGTGGAAATTGCCCTTAAATGAGATTCTGCTTGGACCTCATAGAACCTTGGGCCAGTTCTGCTGTTATTAGCAGCTGGTCAGCTTCATTTCACAGGTATTACAGTGAATTGTGGTAATCTTTGTAATGATATAGGTTGTTGGCTGTTGATCAATATAACAGACGTGTGAGTAACAGAAGAAGGAGCTGCAATATTTTGCCATAGTAGGGACCATAAAAGGAAACAAAAACAGTAGCAGCAAAGTGTTAAAATATAAAAAAAATGACACTGCTTTCCTCTTGTTTATAGCTGACAGATCAGCATGTGTTCCCAAGAAATGAACATACACTCCAACAGCAGCATTAATAGATGAATTGACTTGATCTATAGGTTCTTGTGAAGTACGTTACCAAATTGCAGTTTCTAAAGACATTCACCGCCCCATGAACCTTTTTTTTTTCCCATTTTGAGTTCATGTGGATCACATAGTTCAAAATAAGTCTTGGGGCACAGTTACGCTCTGCTAGATATTTTATTTAGTTGCTGGAGAAATATAATGTGATGAATCAGTCCAAAGTGTAACAAATAGAGAATTTTATCTTTCATGTACCTTTGTCTTTCCCATTTTGAAGTGCTGCTTATAGAAATGGGCCTCTGTCAGGGGAACAGTAACTTGGAAGTTATGCATTAGCTATCAAAGTTTCCTAGACACTGGACACATTGATTTGAAAATCACGAACTATAATTTAAAAAGTTTTACTTCTTAGGGTTTGTTATAATCGTTTCTCAATTGGAAATTTTCTTCCCCACTCAAATACACTCAAATTAAAGGTTAGATTTTAGAAAAATATTTCGTGAGTGATGCTACTACCATAGAAAATGATGTTTTACTCATTCTTTTTTGGTTCGAGTGGCCATTATTATACAGTAAATAGGGAGGAGAGAGTGGGGGAAGACATGCAGCAAATGGCCCAAGACCAGGAACTGAACCCAGAACAACTGTGTCGTGGACTACAGCCTCTGCACATGGTGTGACCGCTCTACCAACTGAGCCACCCAGCTCCCTTTTACTCATTCTATACCTGGGTGCCAATAAATCTAGCGGTTGCAGTAGGTTGGTGACAGAAACCTGAAAGTCTTGATAAATTAAAAAAATTATGCAAAACTGTCCAGCAATGTCATTCAATGTTTTTCTGATTAATCTGGACTTAACTCTAACAGCAGTTCAATCTGCATGAAAAACTCCACCCAGCTCCTGCTTAATGATACTAACCCACACCTGTGCAACTTTGACTCACGGGGACTCCCGTTTACTTCTTAATGATTGAACATTGGTTTATTATTATTCCTTTGCTGCATCAAAACTCTCATTTATATCTGCCCTAACCAATGCAAGTATTTCTTTATGCTTCAGTTTGTGAATTTCATTTGCAGAAATTCTTTATATTTTTAATGTATATGATTGTAGTCATCATATAATGTATATAATTACTACATTGAGATGTTGTAATTCTGGAATCTTCAGGTCAGTTATAATTCTAAAACATAGTTGGATATAGTGCCTCTGGTGGCTTAAGTGCTTAATTTTCAAGTGTTATACATTTGTTTCAATGCTGTTGCAGTTGTCTGAAAGCCAGTGTAAAATACTGAATGAGTTTGTGTTGAAGCTCTTCTTTATGTATAGAGCTTAGACTCCCACCATCAAGAAAATATTTTCTCCTCTTTAATCATAGGTGTATCTTGATAGGTGCTTGTTACATATTACAGGATTACAGGTAACCCAACCCCCACCACAAACGCTCCAACTTTCTTCTAAATCAGTGATAATAAACAAGCCTGTATGCACCGCTGGACTGACCATCAAGCATAAGCGGGTGTTTGCCCACTTGGCCACTAAGGATTTTGGCCTGGGCAGTTTTTTATCCATCCATCTATCCATTATCTAGTACGCTTAGACTTCCAGGGTCGCAAGGGGGCTGTCATCGGGCGAGAGGCGGGGTACACCCTGGACAGGTCCAGATTATTATTATTATTATTATTATTATTATTATTATTATTATTAATGCAGTTATGATGCTTATTGGTACACAAAACTAGTAGATCAGTCCATTAGTTATGATTGATTCTGGACTGGACCAATTACAGAAGCTGAGGGCTAATGCCCCCTCCCTCTTGGGACACCGCTGTCAATCAATCAATCATACAGAGAGAGAGGAGAACAACATGGAGGGTGGCAAAAAACAGAAAGAAATAGAGCTAAAAAGAAGCAAGCCCTTCTGGAAGATACTGCCAAATGTGTTAAAATAGCACAGATGTTTACTGGTGGAGTGCCCACTTCAGCAGCAGCAGCCACAGGTGCTGATGGCGGGGTGGCTGGCAGGTGGGTGAGGGGAAAGGCAGCAGCAGGAGGAGAGACTTGGCGTGTGGGGAAATCTGAACTTCAAGAAGTGATGAACTGCAATTTACAACTGCAATAAATCAAGTTTTGGGGTAGTTTATTTTTGTTGTGCTTGTTAATTCTTAACACACTCAGTTATATATAAGCCGTTTAACAATTTAGTTTCTACGATGTTATTTCAGTAACTTTATTTTAATCAAATGATTAGGCTGTTATTCACCATTAACCTTCCGCATTGCAAATATAATTTAGTTTGAATCAAATTAGGATTTGCCAGGAGTTGGGCTTCACACAGGGTTTTAAGACCCTCCTGAAAACCGCCAAAACCACTTTTTTTTTTTTTTTTTTTTTTTTTTTTAACCGCTTTGGTATGTTATATATTTGATCCAAAGTCAGATCAAGGGGGGCCAGGGGCACACACCTATCCCACCCTCTGACTCCTTGCGTGTTGGCCTCGTGCGCTGCTGTGTCTGGTCATGCATCTCTTAAGGTTTGCACTTCGGCGCAGATCGCGCGCACCATCTTTTCTATCAAACTGGATGATTTGGAAGATGTTGGAGAGCAGGTTCACCTGAACCAGCATTTATATAATCCCTGTATGCAAGCTCATTTTCAGAGTCCTATAGAGGCATCAAGTATAAAAGTCACACCACTTGATTGACTCGCACAAGATTGATGCGAACCCCAAATATAATTCAACAGTTGTGCTTTTAGAGGCTTGCGTTGAGCATGCAGTGAGAATTTGAATGCAATATCTTTGACAACAAAGTACAATGTGTGGCGTATTCATTTACAACTTTCACACTGTCGCTCAAGCTGTTATGGCATGCGCTTAGCTCTGTGATTTCTGCTTGTTAAAGTTAATGTAAATGAACCACACCAGTAAATTACAGATAATTCTTTTCATCAGTTGTCTTCTTTGCAAATCCTGCATTCCCTTGGATAAAAGAAACCCCAATCACAACCAGCAAATCAAAATATTGCACCAAGCCGCAAATATTAAGAAAACTTAATACAAGAAATGCTTGAGTTTTGTACCGTAAGAATATTTATTTAACCCTACAAATACTTGTCATTGTTCATTTTAGGTAATATTTATATTGAGTTATTTTACTTTTAAATGTGACCAGGGGTGGGCAAAAATTTTATGGGGCCTTAGACAGAATCTAATTTATAGGCCCCCTCTTTCTGTTAAGAAGAACATCGCCATCACTAACAGGCAGCATTTCAATACAGATTTAGTGGAATCTGGGAGAGGGGACCAAATTTAATTGGATGAGCATAAAAGCAGTCAGGGATAATTGGTAATAATTTTCTGGGAGGTGACCTGTGAGAGAACGTTCTCAACACTCAAGTTCATTGAAAGCAGACTCCAAAGCACCCTGTCTGCAAACAGGCTGGAGATGTTTATGCTGATGGCAACTGAAAAGGCCATCACTAATTTTTGGAAGCCTGCTGTGGGTTCTTCTAAGTAGGTACTGCATAAAATACATGATATGTTCTCAAATAAAGATGCCAGTACTGTGATCATCTTATGTAGGTTGAAGTTTATTGGACAAGTACATATACACGAACAAGACAGTGTGCAAGCACTGCCACAAGAAATTTTGTTGCCATTCATAAGCTTCATTGCCTTTCCATCAATACTTGGTGGGCCAGTCTCTTCTCAAAGTGCCTGGGCTGATTTTTTGTCCCAGTCCAGCCCTGCCTGTATGACAGACATAATTGAACAAGCAGATGCATGTTGCAGGCTCAAATCATTAAAGAAGTAAATATCTGTGCAAGAAATTAAGTCTTTTTTCTGCTCTGGTAAGAAGTGACATAAGTCCAATATGTTGTTGTAAACCGACTTGTATTCCAGATACCTGCTGATTTATCCATTTACTGCCCTGACAAGGAAACAAATAGTCAGTAGAATTTATTGATTTATTATACCTCTTCAGAAGCTGTTTAATGAACTCTCCCTCATGCAGAGAAAAACGAAAGCCTGCTGTTTACTTATGTAACAAGAAAATTTGCATATCTGAGGAGCAAAGGTGCTTGTTTTTACAAAATGAGCAACACCTTGAGTCTTATCAATCATCAGAGAGATATTACTGACACTAAACTGATGGATAATAGCTAAATAACCCTACACCACATTGTTTCTGGAGAACATACAACTCATGTTCAGAAAAAGTCACAAAGTTGCAAACATACCTGGGCTGTTTATGATTAGAAAGTAAAACATTCTCCGTAGAGCCTTACATCTGTGTTTTGACAGTCAGTGCTTGCTCTTGGCATTGATTCCTTTTTTGTCAGCCTGTTATTTGTGCTCCAAACTGATCTTCTGAGAATCAAAAAACTTTTCTTGACATTTTTTTTCTTTGAAAAAGTCTTCCAACCCGAAAGCTGCTCCACTGTACAGTGTCTTTATTGCATCTCTGAAATCCTTCACAAACTTTTTCATCCATTCATCCATCTATCTATCCATTATCTTCCGAGGTCGTGCCACGGGGGCAGGAGCCTAAGTAGGGAAACCCAGACTTCCCTCTTCCCAGCCACTTGGGCCAGCTTCTCAGGGGGGAATCTCAAGGTGTTCCCAGGCCAGTCGAGAAACATAGTCCCTCCAGCGTGTCCTGGGTCTTCCTCTGGGTCTCCATATAAATGCCAGGATCAAGTACAAGATATACAGCCTTGTGAATCGAAAAGAGTGGTATATGACATTTGAAATATCCTTGATAAATTTCCCAAGTTCAAAGTTGCATTACAAATTGATTAACTCAAAGGGTGTCTTCTAATGTTTTTGAAAAGATAATGTATGTATATAGCTTTATATATGTTTCCTCATATTGCAGGCTTTAGTTTAAAAATCAAATTCTTAGATTTTACATCAAAGCAAAATACTGATCCAGCCAATGGTCATCTTAGGGTGTGACTCAACACAAAATACATATTTGTGTTGCTTGTCAAATATTTTGGAGCTGGTATCAAAATAGCATGACTTTAAAACATATATTCTTATTCATTTGTTTGGCATATTGGTGAACTCGAAATGAAGTTGATAGTAAAGTTAGAGAATGCCCTCTGCTGAACAGCAAAGCACACCATTTCTGGATTTAAACAGGACACAGCCATGTTAAATTTACAATTCTGACACCAGATCGGAGATGTTCACATTTAGAAAAGCCACCCCATAAATAATTTAAGGTAAAAACAATTGAAATTCCTTGAATTTGTCCATTTGCCTGAATGGGATGATATGCAGCTTTAAACCTTTAAAAAACTTACACAGTATTCCTTAATAAGATCTTCTGCATCCTCTCCAAGAAAGGTGATGAGGCCTTTCAGAATACAGTCCCTTCAAATCCAAATGTCTTCAACCTGGAGAAAAGTTATCGTTATCAATATTTCATATCTCTGAAAAGATTCATGATGTAACAGTAATATATTTGGACTGTTCACAACAGCAAAGGACTATCAGATGCCATAATATGCAGCCCACATGTCCACTGGGTCTGAATGCTGCACTTCCAAATTACGCAAATTCCACCTCTGCCATATTTTATCCTTCAAGTCTCAATTTGTGAAACTAGGCTCTGTTCCTGAGGTTAAGGCTTTTTCTTAGCACAATCTACCAGAACTAAGGAATATCAATTGTTATTAAACAAATATCTTACAGCATAGATGTTTAACATTTAAAAAGCTTAAAATTTAGAAGCAACCAAAGCTCTAAAATTTGGCTAAATTGTATCAGTTTCTGGCAAGTTGGCTAGAAAAGTGTATTTCATTGAATTCATGAATGAACCATCATACAGGCTTACTATAACAGCTAAATGCAGTGGAAATACATAAGACAGGCTAACTTGCTTTTCTTCGAATGATGTCAGCTTTGCACAAAAGTGTATCAAGTATTGACAATTAAAACAAAGACTGAAAGTAACTAATCACTCTAAGTTCTTTGTTTTAAATGGGAAAAAAGTAAATGGCCATAGCTTAGTTCACTCAGTGTCCCTATTGATGATATCCATACCTCGTCATAAGTTCTCATGATGCCATCCATTTTAGCATGTGTACCTCCTCCTCTGGCCTGGATGACTTTAATCAGCTGACTTGAGTGCCTGTCCAACTGGGCCAAGAAAGTTGAAGAGCCATGAGCCTATGGAACTCCACATTAATCTGAAAAAACACAAAAATAAAAATTATGTTCAAAAAATGATTTAAAGTAAATACTGACCAATCATTTCCAAGGTCTAAGTAAGTTGCCAGTAGCAGCATGAAAAAACTGGAAAAAATGGCTTCACTGGCTGCATCTCACAGTGATTAGCACAATGGAGTTGCATCATTAAATTAGTTTTGTGCTACCCACTAAACAGACCACCCACTCATCACCGTCACCTCCGTAATTTCAAGTTAATCTTACCCATTAAAAAAAAAAAAAAAAAAAAAAAACTTGTCCACAGTAATTACTGCAATAAAATCAAGTCTGGCCGCCACTGCAACCCATTAGCCGCTACCACACGCTGATGAAGTCTAGCGCCTTCCCATCAGAACACGCAAGCAGTCCTCTGAATAAGTAAGTGACGCCAGAATGGAAGTTTCACCTGCACCTGGCCAGAACGTCTGAATCTGAATCAAATGTAATGTTTGTCACTACATACATGACTTTCAGCTTTTAGCTCTTTAAGTTTTTTTAGGGTAAAACTCAAAGTACACACACAAAATAAACATTCAGTCTTACTCACAGAGTAATTATGTTAAAACATGTTGAGATTTGAATCCCGCCGAACAGTGGGGCTAATTACAACTAGCAAATGTGTTAAGAGCAAATAAGTGATGATACTTCGACCTAAAACACAGTTAACTGTTTCAAATTTAAGTTGGAAATGTCTTAAATATTTTCTTATGTTGGGTAACATATTCTAATTATCTTACTGAGGCTCATTTCATATATTCAATGAGCCATTAAAATAAGAACACAAACTCATGGGCGTTTCACCATTCTTACAAAAGTGAGCCCTTTTTATTGTAAAAATAAGTACCATTGTAATTTACTTACTGTTTTATCCAAATCTTGTCAACAGTCGATGTTCAGAAGAAATGGCAGTTGCACACGTGGTCGGTACAGACATAGATAATGTCTGTGGGTGGAGGCTATGTCTCGGGCAAAGCTTACGTCATGACGTCAGATGCAGGATAATACAGCTGGATTAAACTTAATTGTTTCACTTAGACTCAAAGTAAAAAGTTTGTTTGAGATAAAAATGTGTGACTTTTAAGTTAATTGAACACATAAAAGTAAGTTGTCATAACCAAAGCAAAAGAATTAAGTGAGATTAATGTAAATAAGTCCATAACAATGAACTACATTCCAAAAACACTTTTTAAGAGTGTATAGGGTTTAATATGAAACACTAAATACACTTTTAAACTGTATTGTTTACTTTTAATAAATTTAACCCCTGAATAAATGGCAAGGTGAACACCCACACTGGATGTAGAATGTGTAAAAAAAAAAATTTAAAATGTTGCATACTTGTTTTGATTAAGGAGATGCAAGTCAGCTGGTTCTTCTCCAGACTTTTATTTGAAGAACCAAGGCAGGTGGTCCATGCTCAAACAATGACCAATTCCAGGCTGGAAAAGGCAATATTCTAACCTAACATTCAGATCTTAGTTATATTTTAGAATGACGTCAAGCAAGATAAAAATGGTGCATTAGTTCCATAGTTATTTCCTTCCCTAAATAAATGCCATCACTGTTACATAACTTAATCCATAGTATGACATAATTGGTTGGTGCTCTAAATAGATACTCCATTGACACAGTTCATTATCTAATTACATTGTCTGGGCACTGTTCAGAACAATATGCACTGAGGGATCCATCTTCTCTGTGTGCCTGCTGGCGTGTGAGGGCAGAGACAGATAAACCAGCCAGTTATCTGCTGAAGTCCTGTCTGGTCTGACCCAGCTGGTTGTATGTATCTAACATACTGAGTCACAGCTGATTTTCCGCATATTCCTTTCCTCTTAAACTGGCACTTAGAAAAGTATTCATATCCCTCCACAAGCATCCAGACCCCCTTTCTGAATTATAAATTGTTCTACCTCAACAGATGCAAGAAAAAAACTGAGGGAAAGTTTAGAGAGAAGGGTGAAAATCTGACGAACTTATAGTTACTAAAGGGGTTTGTGATGCAGAAATAATGATTGTGAGTTTTCATTAAATGCAAATGGATTTAAGAGCTATCATAAAAACCTGACTAATAAAATCCAGAGTCTTTAAAGGTGTCACTTCATGTATGCCAATTTCTAGTTAAAAAAGAACACAACCCAAAAACAGACAACAAAAAAGTTTTGAGTAAAAATAATCAAATCAAACAGAGCCCCTCAAACTCAGAATGATGACTGTATGAAGCTGAAAGGGGCAGAAACAGTTAAAGTCGCTTCCATGGAGAAGCAGATTTTGAAAGTTGGGGTTTCCCAGCCAACACCTGTGGGGTTTTTTTTAAATTTGCATTTCTGATATAGCATCAAATGAGAGTTTTTCTCAGTTGCTTTGGTGCATTTCTCAGAACAGAACTGAAATTCTCAAAAGTGCTTGTTCAATCTTCAAATCATTGTGTCATGTGGACATTAAAAAAGCAATTCCTCATTTCTGTGAAAAAGTAACAAATGCTTTTGTACATCCATGTAAGTGATTATGTACAATTCTCTGCTTTTTCTTACATTTTCAGTTACTTGTGTCATGTTGATCAAAATGTATAAAATGTTGAATAGTCTCAACCTCCATAACATTTAAGCTTAAGTTCATTGTTTTAGTTTTAACATGCAAAATGTTTGAAAAAGTTGTCATATTATGTCAAGCATATTTTGATAGATTTCAGTTAGACATTTTTTCTATATCTGTCCTGAATTGGTAAAATGCTCCCAGGTGAAATCTGACTTTCTCCAACGTAGGTAAATGTGTGAAGCATTAAATCAACCAATGATCAACCAGTTTTCTGAAACACCTCAAAGGTGCAAAAGTAACTCATGAACCATCAACTGTCAGTAATATAGAATATAAATAGCCTGACCACAAAACAATGTTACATTTCTGAGAATGGAAAGACAAGGATTTGGACGGGGTCAACGACCAGAGAGAAGAGGAAGAGAAGTGAGGCTGTGGCAGAGGAGTTAGGAAGCAAAACAGAGGAAGAGGCAGAAGAGGTTGAGGACATCTGCCAGTTTCCATCGCTCCAATATCATCAGGCAATGGTTTGCAACCCACAACAGGATGCTGATGGAGTTCCTTTCACCCTACTCCTCATTCCTTAACCCCACTGAGGAATTTTTCTCATCATGGAGATGGAAAGTATATGACCACAAGCCACATACACAGATGACCTTTCTGGCTGCCATGGATGCAGCATGTGATGACTTCACAGCAGATGCCTACAGAGGTTGAATAAGACATTCTAAAAGAGTGAGATGAGGATATTCGTTGTGATGTGGATGAGAGTTTGTGGCCCAACAGACAGGAATGTGAGGAGATGTAGGAAAACTGCATTGTAATTCCTGCAGCACTGCATGTACAATTTTTCTTAAGGAGATTGTCTTATGTTCCCATTTCTACTTTTGTTTATTGTTGTGCTCTGCAGTGCTGTATTTTCCTTTATCACAATGACATGGTCTGTCAACAAATTACAGTAAAAGTGTAAATGTGAATCTTGACCAGTCTCTTGCGATTGATCCCCCACAATTACAATTTACAATACTTGTCATCAAAACTTTAGCCACAGTTTATAACAGAACATCCCTCACAAACTAGGACTCGTCATTCTGATGGCACTGTCATGTTCATTGACACAAATATTTACTTTTGAGAGATGAACTAAGGATTTTAAGAAAGAGACTGGCTTTTGCTGGAATCCATGGTGTATTGCTGTTTGTACAAATTGTTTTGAGAAGTGCATTTACGGTTTTACAAATGTCAAAAATGATTCGAGAAATGCACCAAAGCGACTGAGAAAAACTGTAAACAAGTGGCTGACATTGTACTCTAAACCTGTATTTTGATATCTCCTTTAGTGTATGAAAGCATAAAATGCAGAAAAATACATGTTTTTTTTTAACTTGCAGCTGAAAAGCACTTAGATCTTGTGCAACATCAATTCCTGATTCAAGGTCCAGCTTTTGAGTAAAATTGTACCCAGTATACAATCAACAAGTCAATGAAACAAATTCTAGCTCACTAGATTGTTCCTAACACTCTCAACAAGTGGCGTATGAATGTTATGACATGTAGGCATGTTTTACTTTAAGTAATTAACCTCAGATTGTATTTCCTTTCTGTTTCAACATTCCAAATAACGCTAAAGCTAACGTGTTAGTGTCAAGACTCACTTTAAGATGTTTACACTTTTCAATGATAAATTGTTCAATGGTAAACAAAATAAAGAAAAATGGACATTTCAACTTTTTAGTGGCAGTTTATGTCTGATTTTTCACAGCTGGAGCTTTTGACTTTCTTTCTCTAAACCTTTTTCATGTGTAAATATGGAAGTTCTTGGGGTTGTGAGTCTGAAGCCAGACAGGCATCTAAATCTTCAGCTCTTACCAGACAGTTTTTCTCCTGTCAAAGCTTACTGACCATTTCAGCCTCAGCCTCAGCCAGGCTCGCAGCTGTTCTTACTATGCTGAGATCATATGAGCTCCACATGTATGTTTTCAACTGGATCTGGCCTGGATTATCATGCATTGTTATCAGATGGGCTCCTCACAGTGTAAGAGCAGATCAGAAATCTTTGCTGTTTACATGTGAGAAAACAACATGGACAGCAGTGACTCACTAAGATGTGAATTTGTTAGAATGTACAGTACCCGCGGCTGCCTGCATTCCACAAAAAAACAGCTGCAGTTACGAGAGTAGGGACCAAGAAGAACAGCAAAAATGAAACATCCACATAGAAACGGAGCTCCACATTCTTCAACTCTACCATCAGGCTAATGGGGCATTATTATGTTGGTGTGCAGACGTGGAGGATATGATAAATGCAAGTTCTGTAGGTGCTGATATTGTTTGGTATTTTACAGATGGTGTGTTTAGAGACCCTCACTGTCTAAGATAATGACACTTTGAACTTGTGAACCTGGAGTGAGGATTAACAGCTGACCTTAGAGCAGCAGAGTCTGGGAAACCATAATTAAGGTTGATTAAAGAACATTCCTGGCTTCTGTTTCTGCATGTTAAGTGAGCTGTGGAGGTAGTAGGAGACCTGTGCCCCTATCAAATAGGCAATTTCAAAGCTGAGCATGAATTATGTGTTCTTATAAAAAATGCTAAACGGCGCCTCTCTGAGGTATTTACTCACTGCAAATTGGCATGCATTAAGGCTAAAACATATGTGGCTACATGCACGCAGGCAGATGTATGTGTGCAGGAAAGTCTAAATACAAAGTGAGTTGATGAAGTTATAACTTATTGTGTTCTATAGCAAAACGAACAGAGAGGAAGAAAAACCCTGAATTCCTTGGGAAGCCAACCATTCATTACTGCAATTATCCCTATGCAATCCATGGTATAATTAGCTGAAGCAGGCAGCAGCGAATCTATAAATATGGGAGACTAAACAACAGTAAACAAATGGACAACCACAACCAGCAGCTTCTCACATCAGACTTCAGCCCTCTCCCACAAACCCAAACAGCAGCAGCAACGCTACCAGTGACAGCAGCAGAAGCTAACTCAGCAATCAGATCCATACAATTAAACTTGGCTTAAACTTACCTTGCTCCAGAGAACTGTTTGCATGGATGAGGTCTGCTGCTATTAAACACACTGAGTGGCTGTCTGGTTTTCCTTTTGCTGTTAAAGTGTCTATTTTA
Organism: Anableps anableps; assembly: GCA_014839685.1. Lineage (NCBI taxonomy): Eukaryota > Metazoa > Chordata > Actinopteri > Cyprinodontiformes > Anablepidae > Anableps > Anableps anableps. The sequence goes on from CM026074.1 coordinate 17,864,874, forward strand.
TTTTTGGATATGATCTGGAAATCGAATTGAAAGCACATCAGTTTTGAGATTCTGGGAATTCTGCAATCAGGAATTTATGACAGCATTGGGAAAGAGTATCAGGAAGAACGGAGATGAGGCAAACTGTGCCAAGAAAAGCAAAACCATCACATGATGCAGATTGCCGCTACAGTTAAGCCCAAAATTATAAGCTCCAGGTCATCAAAGTCGGAAGGCCTTCTTTCCATCACCTTAATCTTTAGGTACCTCCATAGAATCATTATCAGATTGGTGTTAGGACTCTGACTGGGCCAATCTAAAACGTTCAAATATCTTTCTCAGTCAAAAGAAACATGTTGATAAAATGAAAAGATTTCTTCAAATCTAATTCATCCATAGGTATGAATAAATTTGGGGTTAACTGAATAACAGGTTTATCAAACTTGCTAGAAAACCTCAAGTCACAAAAAACACCCTTATGGTCCAAAGAGTAAATAAAATTTTGGCACACTATATATTATGACTAATGTTAAGTTTCTGCATGAATTCTTCATTGCATGTAATGTTTACCCATTCTTCAGTAGCAAATGGAGTCCAGATATTAAGTAATCCTCTTGTGTTATGATTAAGCTCCATTAAAGCATAACAAAGTTCATAAGCCAATCTGTCTAATATTCTATCAAAACTCAAATAATCAGATAATTTCAAATATCTAAAAGACAATTTTCAGCTTTCCACTGAACAATTTCTGTCCACAAAAAAATAAAAGTGAAGAAGTTTCTGTATCACAATAACAGCTTTCTTTTCGACAGACTGATGTCCAACACAATTAACAGGTTTAATCATCCTAAAAAACAACCAGATTTTCTGTTATGAATTAAATATTCTTCTTGCTACCATGGCACTGAATGAAAGATTAAAACAAAAGACCTTTTTAAATTCATTGTATTTATAATTTCAAAAAGAAAATTTAACAAATTTACCCTGCTGACAAATTACTAGAGAGTCACCGGCAACAGACTGCTTCACACTGACCTCTGAGAAAATGGTCGTTTTTATAAGAGCTGCACAACACAATGAATTACAATGGTCATTTTCATGTCAATATCTGTAGTAACTCCCGGGGCAAAGGATAGTTCATATGCAAAATTTGGTGAGCCATACATTCATTTTTCACTTGCTAATAAAACATTTGTGATGATCACCCCTCATAAAGGATCTGGTGATTGAGATCCTAAAGCCAATAGAGTGTGGGGGAGAAATCATGACAGTTTTCAAAGAAAGATGAGTGAAAAAAATGTGGATTAACCACAGCCATTAAATACATTTTTGGAGCGCTTCCTTACTACATAAGTAACTGAAAGGAAATTAAAAATGTCTAAAATGTGGCATGCAATTCTATTCAATCTGGTTTACTCTGATATCCCTAAATAAATTCATGTGAAACCACTGACATCAAAAGTGACCTAATTAATAAATAGATTCTACTTAAAGACTATTTATTCTGAGTACAAACCCAGCTTTTTGTGAAGGCCTTAGAGATTTGTCAGAAAACTGTACCTATCAGTTTCATCAGGACAAAGGAATGCAGCAGACATGTCAGAGATAAAGATGTGGAGAGGCTTAAAGCAGGGTTATGCTATAAAACAAAATTCCAAACATTCCAAACATCTCATGGAGCAATGTTTCATCCATCATCTGAAAATGGAAAGAAAATGGCTCAACTACAAAACTTAAGACTAGGATGAGAGTTCATGCCACACTATTGATATTGTTATTTAAAAAACATGTTGAAAACAAAGTCTCATTTTCCTTGCACTTTACAATTATGTCCTACTTCATGTAGGTCAATCACAAATATTCCCACAAATGCATTAAAGTTTGTGGCTGTGATGTAATAAAATATGAAAATGTGAAAAAGTGATGTGGTCATATGGTGGAAGTTTACTGTAAAATAATTAAGATATTTTATCCTGCTTCAAAGCAAGTTTTAAAACACATTGATGAAGGCTGTAAGACATAGTGGTATATCAGAGACTTTACCCATTTCACACGTTTCACGCTAGTCCCAAAGAGACCCAATGCCCTAGGATAATTTCATCAGCATGTGTTCGTTCCATGCATTTTAAGGGTGGCATTACCACTTTTAACATTTGGCAAAAAAAAAAAAAAAAAAATCTAACAAACCTTTCTTTAATAATTGCCATATATGGCCAATTAGGATTATGACAAACATGCATTTTCTCTTTAATTTCTTATACTTTAAATACAAACAAACTGAGGAACCATGCAAACATCACTGCATTGCTTAGACAGAAATCAGAGCAAGCAATCTTATTTATTTTTTCATAAAGTTCATGCTGTGAAATCCTGGCATGACTTCACAGATAAATGACCTTGTTTTCTCTTTCTGTGGATTAAATGTGTCGATGGTGTTGTTGAGTTGTTGCTGCTCAAAAGGTTTCAGGTTGTGTGAAGTTTGCAAGGAGGTGGGGTGGTTTGGTTGCTGCATTCTCGATCTTCATTACATCTGTCTGTGCCACGTGTTTTGTCATTTCCTTAATGTTCTCCTGCAAAATGCGCTCTGCAGGTCAAGGTTAATTTAGTCTTCCCTGCAAACATGAAACTATGAATTGTAAAAAATAACCAGACTAGATTTTGTCAGGTGCCTGATTTAGTACTCAGAAGACGTCAGGTTTTTTTCTTTAATTGCTAATGACTGCAAAAAGGAGTCATAAGCTTCATTTGGCAAATTTAGCTGAATGGAATAATTTATGGCAGAACTGAAAGCTGAAAACATTAACTTTTTCGCTATTGTGCAACAATGCTGGTCTGCAGGAAATATGCTTAAGCTTTCTGTCAGCTTCGTGCAGACATTTTATGATGTTTTTATTGCCTGTGTCATAAACAGCACATGACTTCAAGAATATATTTAAGAATGCTCATCCAAAATCAGTGCAATAAAACTCAGAAGGGAAAAAAAACACCCTTTGCAAGAGTCAAAATAAAGGAAATGGAAAAATAGCCTAAACTTAACTCTTTAAGTTCATATCACTTCCCATTAAGGAGTAAACTATTTACACACAACAGCTCAAACTAAAGAAGCAGCTCCCATTTGAGTTTTAACTTTTTTTCAGTGTTCTGGTCTGGTGAGGTTAACTACACTACTCTGACAGCCCACACCTCACGTCTGTTCAGGATGCCACCTGGTCGGCTTGGTCTCACACAGAAATGCCTTCAGACCCACAGAGACATATTCTGTAAAACATTAGACAGCAAACCTTAGGAAATGTTCTTTTTTATGAGCAACCCTGTTGAACACATAAAGTTTGATTTAGGTTTTGTCTATTTTAAACTTCATTTGACTAAAATTTTTGTGAAACTGAACCACAAAGTAATGATAATTACATGCATGGAAATGCAGCGGGAGAACATTCTGAGAAGGCTCAGTTTATACCTAATAATGATAAAGTTGGAATGGGAGCTGATGTGTTGGGTGCAACTGAGCAGATGTAGAAAGAGAGAGGTGTGTGTGTGTGTGTGTGTGTGTGTGTGTGTGTGTGTGTGTGTGTGTGTGTGTGTGTGTGTGTGTGTGTGTGTGTTTCTGAGCTGCCCTGCAACAGACGGACGACCCATCCAGGGTGTACCTCTCACCCATTAACATCTGGAGATAGATACCCCTGCAGCCCCAACAGGATTAGTCTGGTACAAAAAATGGGTGGATGGTATGTTTGTTTTAAAAAAGCTTACAATAAACATCTCAGTCATTTAAGTGTATATAAGAACTTTATCTGAGGTCTAAGAAAATTGAGACAGTTTTAGTCATTCAGTGTTATTACAGCACAAATCTGCATACAAAGCTTTTCCTGCCTTGCTATCTTTTAGGTTTTACTTTCCCTTTAATAGCACAAAGCCATGCCACAAAACTTTAACAGGGGAATAAAATACACACATAAGCACGAACATGTGGTGTCTGCAGAGAGGCCAATCATCAGTTGTCATTCCATCAGCAGTAAAACCTTTTAGTCATATTTGCTTCAGATTACATCAGTCTCTCTGTTCGTAGCACAGAGAGGTCAACTTCACTCAGTGAAAAACCTTTCCAGCCAGAATCTCTTTGTGTTAGCGATGTGTCTGGTCTGGCTCATCCCAGACCCAGCTAGAGATTATATGCACGTTTCTGAGTCTTTATAGCTTGAATCTGCAACCATGGAGCCCAAAGTAGTTTAGTGAGGGAGTGCTGGGAGGAATTGGCTGAACATCACACAGGAAACGGGCCTAGTAGTCATCACAGCACACACACACACTCATACTGCAGCAACACCACAGCTGGAATTTTAGAGGAATTTACTTTAAAAACAATGGTTGAAGAAGGAGGGAGTGAAAACAAGAGATCCAAGAAAAGAAGCAAGAAAGGAGATATAGCAAGAGAGCATAGAACTTTATAGTCTCTGACGCCACGTCAACACCAGACAGACAGCCCGGTAATACCGGAGTAAAGTGGGATCTGGTTTTATTTGTTTTCCTTTAAAACTGTCAACAAACTTTATTCACTGATGCAGGATAAGATTTGGCCAGCCGTTCAAAAAAGAAAAAAAAAAATTGGATTTAAAATAGGAAACAGTTCATGGCCTCAGATGAACAGCTGCCTCTTGGAAAGCTCTTGATTTCATCTTCCAACTTCCGAACTCCTATTTAAAACAGATTAACTCCACAGAATAAAAACAGCATGTTTTCAACCCCCCGTTTCCATCCGAGGGAAGTCAGGTGAGAATTGCATACACTGTCACAGTCCATTTCGTGGGGATCATGGGAAACAATGTGGCTCTCTGTGTACATGTTCTATTAAATAATAAGGTTTCATTGACTTTGTGTAAAGAGCTAAAACTAGAACACAATACTAACAGATATTTTGCTCTGCAGAGCCATTGCAGTCTCATTATGAGCTGGTGTCTCTCCTGTGGGCATCTGGTAAAGGTCTGCTTGCATTTCTTGGATTAGTTTCCTCTCCTGTTCATTGTGCACATCGCCGATGAAGGACAGATAGTGGCTCACTTCCCTCAAGGTCTGTTAACTGGTGCTAATTTCAAGGATGCAGCTACAAAACTTAAGCATTGGAGTTCATGACTGAAAAATGTTCTTCTCATTAACATTTGAAAGAAAAACAAAAAGAATTAGATACTGCATAGATCAGAGGTTGGTAGAGCAGAGCTCTCACTAGTGCTGTCTGTTTTTCATGGTAGCTCTTCACTGATGAAAAGAGACATTTTAACAGAGTGTAGAGCTTCTTGTTTCCACAAAGACCCAGGGTTGTATGCCATGAAACATTTTCACATTCAAAGTGAATCAGTCTTTAGGGAAGCAGAATCAATCAATCAATCTGCACATTTATACTTGTAAATATTTGTTTAAACAGGTGAACTTGGCATCTGGAGGCATGTGAACAAGACATGTGGGGAGCCACAGGTCTCTTCCTGATATTTTTGCTGATTTCCTTTGGTTTTCCCATGATGTCAAACAACGCAGCTGCATGTTGGAGGTGCTGCCTTTAACAAGTAGAAATAATTTAGGTAATCTTAACTGACCTAAAACAGGAAAATCTGCCTGATTTAAATTTCAACAAATATTTAACCTCTCTTACTAAAAACATAACATTGGCATAGAACAACACTAAGACAAAACAAAGTATATCACATATTCTTCTATGTATTTTTTTTGGAGCGATGTCTTTTATATATACTGATAATGACTGTAAAACAAGCTACATGTCATGGTATTGTTAGTCTATAAGGTATATGATATGCGTAGAAGAGCATAAACCAAATCCCACAAAGCTTCAAACTGCTATGAATAGTTTATATGAAGAGTCTAAATTCTTTAATACAGTATATTGATATCAGATTATTTCAATAAAGCTTCAAAAGCTTTTTTAAAAATCCTAAAACTAAAAGATGTTGTTCTATCTGTCATTTTCCAAAAGAAAGAAGACAACCATAAAAGATAATGCTTAGACATTAGAGGAGGGGGTTATAAGGTCACAGTTACTCTGGAAAAAATAATGTTATAGAGTTCAGGTTGTAGGTAAGAAAGAGCACAGGGACAGCTCGATCAGATAACACGGTTTTTGCTTCATTGTTGTTCCTCTCATAATTTCTAAGCTCTCCCTCTGATAAAACAGCGACACTGAACTTTGCTGTGGACCTATGATCCTCAGGCTTTGTACATTTACCAAAGAGGGATAATTATATCTACTCATCTGCAATTTTTATTAAAAGAAAAAGAATAACTGTCAGAATCATTGTGAAAATATTTGAAAACTGAACATATCTCTACAAAATGTCTCTAACTGAAAAGCCCAGTAGGCATCAATAATTAATTTTGTTAACAAAGCTTATATATATATATATATATATATATATATATATATATATATATATATATATATATATATATATATATATATATATATAGATAGATAGATAGATAGATAGATATAGATATATATCTATATCTATATATATAGATATAGATATAGATATCAGCCATTTCTCTGCAAGGATCCAAAGCAGAGAAACATAGTACTGCTTCACACTTTACAAGCAAAAAGAAGAAGTAAAATATAATTTAGATTAAATCTCCAAATTCATCTGTGATAAATATTACATTGTGCACAGAAAACTGAATTATGCTTTCTTAAACTAAAGTGTCACCATGAGCAGTTTTCATTTAATGGAAGTTTTAAGATATGATTACTGTACTCATTTTCTGATGGAAGACATTTTTAAGTGTTAAAAGTGTTTCATACCTGTCAGTGTGAAAAGGTCAGCTCTACCGGAGGGCAACATGCATGGAGGCCAGAGCCCACTGCTCATCTAAAGCTGATCCTCTGGCTCCACCATGTGACCACAAATATCACAATGAAATATTCCCCAGCCTGCTGAAGATGTAAAGTGTTAAACTTTAGCAAAAACAAACGGGAAACGTCATTTTCTGAACAGCTCAGGAAAACAAAATTAAAAGTCAGACTCTGCCGATGTTTAGCATCTTATTAAAAGACTTCAAAACAGGAAAATTATAACTCAGCAACTGGGGGCATTGTCAAGTTATAATTGCCCATTGTTGTATGGGGCCTGAAGCAACATTTTATTTAATGATTTTGTATGAGGAGCATTTTTCATCATGTTTTATTGACAGTAGGAGAATGAGGTGACAGCAGATTGAGAGTTCATATGGGACATGAAATCCTAATACAAGTTTTATCCTCACTTAATACATGCTTTTAAACGTTTGAATAGAAGTTACATGAAATATCGAAATATATTATACCACACCCCCTCTCCTGTGAGTCCCACCATGGAGCCAACAAGTATCAGTTTTTGAAAGAGTCACAGAGTTTATGCTTGGAATGCAAGTTACTGATAGTCATATATATCAGTGATTCAAGGTTACTGCAAACTACAAGCCGCTAGCCTCAGACAGCTGTTTGACACAGTTGCACCTACACCAAATCCCACATGATGCCCCTCGTGCACCTTGACAAAAATCCACACATTTTATTTTTATGTAGCAGAGACGAGATACAAGGTCTTCCCAAAGCAATCACAGTATTCCTCATACTACACCTAAAAACTTCAATGATAAAAAATAAAAAATGTGAGAATTGTATATCCAGCCCCTTTAACTCAGATATTGTTACAAAAATTCAAACTGCCTTTAGAGGTCAGGAAAAAAGATGAGAAGTTTAAAGCAGGTTTAGATTATAAAACATTTCAAGCTTTGGACATCTCACAACAGGTAAAGAGTTCTGCACGCCACAAATCCGACCTTTATGGAAGAGTGGCAAGAAGAAAGCTCAAAGAAGTTCTGTTTGTAGGAGGCCACAATCCATGCAGGAGACACAGCAAACATTTTGAAGAAGGATCTCTGGTAATTCCACATCCCAAGAGCCAGCTTCTGCAGCCGAGGATCAGACCGCCATGTCCCCGCCTTCGGCCACCACCCATACCACATTGCACCCTACCCCTTTGGCCCCTCCCACAGGTGGTGAGTTCATCGGAAGGAGGACCCAAGACTCCTCTTCAGGCTGTGCCAGGCCGGGCTCCATGGATGAAAGCCCGGCACCTGGTCCAGGCGACAAGTGACCTTTGTCATTTGTCCAGAACAAGTGACAAGGGTCACTTGTTTAGAACACTGATTCTAAAGTTTGTAATCATCATAAGGGGTCTTTTGGGCTGTGCTTTGTCTGATCCCTCACCTAGGACCTGTTTGCCTTGGGTGACCCTACCAGGGGCATAGAGCCCCTGACAACATAACTCCTAGGATCATTGGGACACTCAAACCCCTCCACCACACAGGTGGCGGTCCAAAGGAGGGGAATGGGCTCTCCCTTAGAGATAGGGTGAGAAGCTCAGTCATTGGGGAGTGAGTCAGAGGAGAGCTGCTGCTTCTCCACTTCAAGAGGAGCCAGTTGAGGTGGCTCGGGCATCTGATTAGGATGCCTCCTGGACGCCTCCCTGGTGAGATGTTCTGGGCACATCCCACCGGGAGGAGACCCAGGACCCAGACTCCTACAGGACACGCTGGAGGAACTGTTTCTCAGTTGGCCTGGGAATGCCTTGGGATTCCCCCAGAGAAGCTGGCCCAAGTGGCTGGGGAGAGGGAAGTCTGGGTCTCCCTGCTTAGGCTGCTGTCCCCATGACCCGACCTCAGATAAGCAGAAGAAAATGGATGGATGGATCTCTGCTCAGATTAGAAATGCTTTAAGTGGTGGAAAACTAACACTACATTGTCCTGCACACACAACCCCTAGTGTGAAACATGTGGTGGCAGCATCATGTGGTGGGGCTGTTTTTTTTTTTTTTTTTTTAATCAGCAGGGACAGGTCAGTTGGTCAACGCAATCCTGGGGGAGCTGGAGAAACACTGTTCAAACCTCAAAAAGACTTGAGACTAGGGCAGAGGTTAACCTTCTAGGACATAGGTTTCAAACTTCAGGTCGGTGTATTGGACTTAAAACACATCTAAATGTTGCGGGACAGCAGTTTTCAAGGTTTGGAGTTGGGTTCTCTCCTGTTAGGTTAATTGGTCTCTCTAAATTCTCCTTAGGTGTGAGTATCTATGTTCATGGTTGTTTGTCCTGTCTATTTGTTGCCCTGTGATGGACTGGCGACCTGTCCAGGATCTATCCCGCATCTCGCCCGATGACCGCTGGAGATAAGCACCAGCCCCCCTCGTGACCCTGAAAGGATAAGCATGGTAGATAATGAATGGATGGATGGGGTGTTAAATACAAATGCATACAACATTTTAGATTTTTATTTGCAAAAGATTTTGAAACCCATGTATTTTTCGTTCCACTTTACAATTACACACTAAATCATGGTGGTCTAATAAAATCCAATAAAACAAATTGAAAGTTTGTGTTTCTGACGTGACAAATTATGAACAAGTTCAAGGTGTACAAATATTTTTGCAAGGGTAGGGTATGCAAGCCTCATCAACCAGTATTTAGCATCTCCTAAAATGTTAACAACAAATTAAAAATGAAGGATTTAGGGATTAAAAAGCCTACATAAAACAAAAAGGAGTTCTGCAATGAAAGCATAATGCATCCATTAACAAAATAAGCCCTGGAGGAAACAAAACGAGGATGAAAACGCAGGCAAGACAAGGAGAACAGATATAGAATTTATTTTCAATATCCATTGCAAAGAATAGGAGGTGACACAGCTTAAAACAGATAATACAGAATTTATTTTTCAACCAGAAGTAGGAAAATACATAGATAGGTGTAAAGGAAACAAGCAGAACCTGTAGTCAAAAGAAAAAATATATAATAAAAGAATAAAACTAGTCCAAGAGAATAAAAAGGACGGCTAAGGGATACAACAGAAAGCATTGTTTACCATTCAGTTTCAGGTTTAAACAGTATGTGTTGATTTGAAAACAGCTGCCTTGATTTCTCATCTGGGTTAATGGACATTCTACAACATTGTGCAAGTGTTCATCTTTTTTTTTTTCCTTTTTTGCTGGTATTTTATGAATGGTAAACAATAGTTGGTCCAGTGCATAAACACAGTGACACAGATCAATATATGTACTCAGCTGACTACAGATAGACAATCCTGATCATTGAACAACTACCACTAAAATTGGCAAGGAGATGAGCAAATATACAAAATGGATGATAAAAGAGAGAGGAAGAGTGAGGGGGGTCCAGGTAGGAAGATTTAAGATGTGTGAAACAGCTACATTTTAAAGATTTTTAAAAATGGCTGAATGTGAATGTTTCTGGTTATTATTGCCAAGTTTAGCTGATGGAAACACAAACTAAATGGGATCAGAGGGAAACAAACAACTTTGCTTTTCTTACAGCCCTACTTTGCATGAAGAAGGCGGTTCTATTTATTTATTTTTTTTTTCTCCCCATGAGAGAAATAAAAAGGGTTAACTGGTGTAAGAGTTGCCTCTACAACAGAACTGTACTACAAGCAGCTTTGGTTTGCACAGTTACAAAAAGATGCAGCCAGGTGACAAAAAAACCAAAAAAAAAAACAAAACAAAGACCACTAAGCTAAATAGGCCTGAACAAATAAAAAGCTTGCAATATGTTGACCCACTGGTGACAAAATTCAACTCTAATTTGACAGATATTCAGAGAAAAGAAAAAAAAAAAAAAAAAAAAAAAAAAAAAAAATTATGAATCGATACCATCACTAGCTAGTTTAACAGACTGAACCACTTTAAAGCACAAGATCAGAATGAGATGGGACAAGTAGTACGGGAAAAATAAAAATCACAGGACCGGTCTAGCGGCACATTATTAGTATTTGCCGTACAAGCACGTTTTTAATTTTTGGTTTTTTTTAAAAACACCCGTCAAAAAGTATTTGCTAGTACTGAACTGCAGCCACTAGTGAGACAGCTCTGCTGCCCTAATCTACGGACACCAGCACTCTCCAGCTAGTGCAAAGAAACAGCCAAAGTAAAGCTGAAAAGCTAAAACAAAAAAACAAAACAAAACAAAAACATCCCTGTGTTGGGTTTTAACTGATCGTTACTTCCCTCTGCGACGCATCTTCAGGAGCCTTCGACCTCTCCAATCAACCCATCCAGACGTGTCATGATTTTGACAGAGGATTTGGTTTGTGGTGGAAGGGATAAGAAAAGTCAAAGAAGGGTAAAAACAATGCAGCAGATCATCATTATAGAAATCATGATTTACACAAACACCAAAAATTCTGTCTTTTTTTTTTTAGAAAGGAAACAAGAAATACATCTTTTATTCACACTTTACAAAAAAAAAAAAAAAAAAAAAAAAAAAAAAATAGAAGCTACCCTTTAAATCTACTACAATACTAATGCCATTCAGGAAAGAAAAATCAATTTGGACACATTGATTTTCATTGCAGGAAAGGGGACAGACAGGATGAACAAGAAACAGGGACCAAGTTGACACTTCCCATGTTCTTGTTTATTCAACGTAAAAAGTTCCTTGTTGGAGAATAATAAGAGCTGCATTTGAATTGTTTAAGTGCATTTCAAATAGTCTCACATTTATCCGATTTCAACTTGTTTTTGAGATGGAACAAATCTGATTAATAGAAACTTGACAGGCTGGCCTTTTTGACAGAAACAGCAGAAAAAAAACAAAACAAAAAAAAAAAACGAATGGGCTCTTCCACCCTTTCCAATGCAAAGGCAAGAGGCAGGGGTGGTCCACAAATGGCACTATAGCTGCAATGACAACTGTAGAAAATTTATACAAAAAGTAGGGCAGAGGTTAAAAAAAAAAAAAAAATTGAGAAGAGTAGCAGAAAAAGTCTGAGGTTGGGTGGTTTATGTGAGGATGATGGATAAGAGCTCAGGACTATTTGTGGCCAGGAAGGAAGCTAGGAGGGATTAGGTAATCTGGGGGCAAAAAGGGAATTTACAAGTGAATTTATAAAGACAACCCTGCTCGTGTTCCTTACAGTGGAGGAGAGGGGAGTTGGTGGAGAAAGCATACCTGATTACTAGAGAGCCCAATGAATAGGAAGGATATACACATCATCATTACATTGTCACATCTCATAAAAAAAAGGAAATAAACATTAACAAAAAAAAAAAAAGGACATAAAATCTTCACAAATGTCTCAACAGTATTTAAAAATAAAAGGAGAGGAGGCTGCTCGGGCGTTCGTCGCATGTAAATAGTGCAAGACAACATCAACTGCTACAGTGAGTACGGGACGTACGCGCGGGACTTCTCCGTGTTGCGTCGTTTACACTTTGCTTTGGAGCCAGATGAACAGATGCAAATCGGTGCTGCGTGTCGTTTCATCCAAACCGTCGGCAGCAGTCTGGATCGTTGGATTTGTTAATGGGCAAAAAGCAACAGGTAAAAATTGATCCTGTCTATTTACAACAAAGCAAATCAACCAAAACAATACTGATGCGTTACAGTTAATCTCTTGGGAGTGCAAAGAAGTGACAGCGAATGCTGCGAGCAGCCTCCTCTTACGTCTTTTGTACAAGCTGGTAATATTAATTCATCTTAACATTAACTGGATAAAAATTTAGCCATAGTTTACAATACAATCTTTTTTTTCTTAATCTGACCATAATTTACTCTTCGTACAAAAAAATGCCAGAAAACAGGTCTTTTTGTGGTTCATATACAATCATGTAAAGACTGAATCTAGGTTTCTATTCTGTACAAACACTTGTGAAAAACCACTGCTTCTGTGTGTGAACTCATGGCTGGGGGGTGGTGGTGGGGGGGTCACTACTGGCCTTGGAGACAGTGCTACACATCTGCCTTCAAATTACCTGTGTGTGTGTGAGACAGCTTGCATGAGTGATGTTGGAGATCATCTCCTGACAGTGAGAGGAATGCTGGTTTTACTTGTCAGCCATTTTTCGCTCTCTCTGGCAAAAAGCAAATGACAGCAATGAAAAGATTTGTGATAGCCCCCCCTCTCCCTCCCATTGGTTTGCTGATCGGCCTAGCTCCCTCGCTCCTTACTCTAAAAAAGGTGATACTGGGCCACGTGAGCTCCTAAGCACATGACTAGCATAACAAGTATACAAGCCAGGGTGAAACTGTCTGCAAAAAGGATGGTAGCTGCTCTCAGTTTCTCACTTTTTTGCTTTCTCTGAACTGCCGATGTCGCATAATTCTGCTTCTAATGCACCAGGACCAGGGGTCAGAGGTGTGGACTATCTTGTAGCACCGCAGGAGGCCGTGACCACACAAAAAGGCCTGAGCACCACAGAACGACAGCAGAAAATACCCTCTCGGATCAGCTGCAGTGCGTCCACTTGCTGGGATGCTTAGCTAGTGATAAAAAGCTGCTTTAACCCGACTCCCAAATGTGCGCATCTTACAAAGACTGAGAATTTACGCTGGCTGCCCAGAGCACAGATGGATAACGAGCATGAGCCAAACATGGAGGACTGAGACTGACAAGTCTGCTGTCTTTGCTGGTTTTAGATTTATACACGGACAGACAGACAGCTCTGCAGCTTCTCATCGAAATGTCACCCACTCAGCTGCTTTTAAGCTTCCCCATTAAACCACACAGTCTCATGTGATGAATCTGAATGAGCTACCATCCCCTCTAGTTTGAAAGACAGAAAAATAAAGTATGCAGGGGTTTGTGAACCAGATGAGAAGTTGGAGTCCGAAACATGTGATACATAAACAGGACTGAACCCAAGCAGTTAAAAAAAGGACGTAAAAAGAAAATTGGAAAGAAAAAAAGAAAAATATAGAATATCTATAACATTTTATACGAAATCCCTGTCAGCCAGACCTCACTGTACGAATATTTTACAGGTTGTGTTGTTTTTCGGTCTTCCTCCTCCAGAGGTGGTGGAGGTAAGAGCTGGTAGAGGGAGAGGCTGTGGTCACAGCTCCCCCTGGTGGCATGGCAGGGTCTCACTACCTGCGTGCAGGCAGGTGCAGCCCATTGACCTGGGAGGGCACACTGGGCAGGAGCAACTCCAGCTGAGCATAGATGGGAGAAGTGGTCAGAGGGGATGTGGGGGTGTGGGCAGCCGCTGACATTGTTCTCTACGAGCCAGTGAGGGTCCAGGGGGCCCAAGATGCCCAGCACGTTCAGGTGAGGCTTGGAGTAGAAAATATAGTCGATGACACCCTATGAAACACAAGAAAAAGACTTATATTGAGCAAATAAAAAGCTTTGTGCTGCTCAAAGGTTTGCATAAGCGCATCGCTGGGATGGATTAATATCATTCATTTTGGACTTTTAATCATAAATTTCAGCCATTTTCTTCCATTTAATGCAATAATTGTGGCTGACTATTTAATGACCCCTAATGGCACAAATGGTAGATCTACCCAATTCTTGATTTTAAAATACATTGAAGTAATATGCTCCATCATTATCTCATCCAGGAAAAAGATTGAGGACAAGAAAAAAACAGTTCAAATTTGTATTTTATTTATCAAATTACCTTAAAGTCAAAGGTGTAATTGGTGTAAGGCATTAGGCCGTTCTCATAAGCGCTCTTGAGCTTGAAGCCATGGGTGATCCTGCCATTGGATGTGCTGTTCTTGCCATTGCAGTTGAATTTGGTCAAGCTGTCACTGTAGCGAAGCTCCTTGAAGTCCTTGTGGGTGCAGTCCACTCCACCAGTGCTCAGATACTCGACTACACCTGGAAAGGAAGAACAAAATAAATAAATAAATAAATAAATAAATATGCGATAGCTGTCAGAAGAAATCAGTTGTGACAGATGAACTGAAATTTCCCGCTGTACTGGTCTGCAATTTAATTAAAAAAAATAAAATAAAATAAAATAAAGGGGTGTGGGGTGGGTGTTATTTCTTAAATGTTCAATGAACCACAACAAACTTTTTTTTATCCAGGATTTTGGCCTGTTTGTCATCCGTTTATCCAATGACACACAGAACCATCTGTTTGTGTAAATTATGTCTACTGACTCTGAGGCGAATACCTCCTAAAACCAGTGCCTTCATTACATGCCTTTGTTTCCAGACCTTAGACCTACATATGTCCTGGATGAAGGGAAGGTCAGCCCAGATGATCCTCTCTGCAGACCTGATTGTTCTCTGCAGTTTGAAAAGACAAGGTTCACTACAACCAGTTTAAACTGATTATACTCAGTTTATTTGCAATTCTAATATCTAAACTTCTAATCTTTCTAAACCCTGCTAGATACTGTGCAAATAGAGGAAATGGCCCCAGAAAACTATTTATTTATTTATTTATTTTTTTTAAAGGTTTATTACATTTAAAATGTACCTTAATTTAGTTTTAAAAAACATAGTTTACCCCTTCCAGCAATATAACATCAAATATATATTTTTTGAGTAAGAATATTTTAAACTAAAAAAGGTATAAAATGCTGTGATTATTTTGTTTAAAAACAGAAAACAACTTAAATTAAAAAAAAAAAAAAAAAAAAAAAAAAAAAAAAAATTGGTGTTATCAGCACAGCAACCTTTCCCTTTTAGTGGAATTGCTCAACATAGTCATACCAGGAGTCTAACATGCTCATATTAGCTGGTTAGCCGGGCTGTCAGGTAATGTAGTGAAGCAGCAGTCGGCTCCAGACGTGCAGCTCTAGCCCCCCGACAGGTCTTTCAAAAAAAGCTTCACCTGCGCTTCTTTGATCGGTTCTTTAGACCTTTAACGTCCATTAATGCCCATACCAGCAATTAAAAAAAAAAAAAAAAAAAAAAAGAAAGTGTCTTAAAAGTTAAGATAAAGCATAAATAATGTTATTGCAGTTTTCAGCAACAATGTCACAATTAAATATCTCCCTGAAATCATGCTCGAGTGCTTACATAACAGAGGCAGAACCAGCCAATAGCAGCGGCATGATGGGTTTTAATGAAGTGCTGTTAGACAACTTCGCAAGAATGATTAGTACTGGATACACACACACATATACAGTGGGTATTTAGCCAGCCACTGGCCACTGACTATACAAGTTCTCCGACTTAGAAAGATTAGAGAGGTCTGTAATTCTCATCAACTGTACACTTCAAAATGAGAAAAAAAAAATATCCAGGAAATCACATTGTAGAATTTTTAAATAAATTTATTTGTAAATTATGGAGGAAAAAAACTTATTTGGTCACCCACAAACAAAATTTCTGGCTCTCATAGACCTATAATTTCTTCTTTAAGAAGCTCTTCTGTCCTTCACTCATTACCTGTATTAATGGCACCTGTTTGACCTCCTCATCTGTATAAATTTTTTTTTTTCAAACCACAGATTGTTTTTGCTTAAATGCAACTGGACACAATGGATATAACTGTAGGAGTCATATATAACAGTTGCTCTCGCTTACTTACCAGAGTCAGGTAAGGAGTTGAGGTCAGCACACAGCACCAGTGGAATGGCATTGGTCTCACCAGAGGTGGACAGCTTGAAGCTGCGTGTTGCCTTGTCCACGATATTCTTCACCTCTGACAGGAACATCATGGTCTGGACCAACTTGACATCCGAGTACTCAGGATCCCAGTGCATGTGGGCGTTTGCAACCAGCAGAAGCTGCTTGTCCAGGCCATGGAGTGACTTACCAGCTAAAACGATCAATCACAAGTGAATTTACAACATGTTCTTAAAACAGAAAACATTTATGCAAAGTAGACCTCCATAAACTACAACATTTTGAGTTATACACAAAAGTAAAAGTAAATCTAACATATAGATAGCCAAGATATGGAAGAACTCTAATCATAAATATTAGAAAAAAAAAAACAAAAAAACAAGACTACTCACAAGACATTTCCATCATCTCTTTGCGGACTTCAAGCAGTACAGCTACTCCGATGTTGTCCTTTGTCATCACCCTGTTCAGCATCGCCTCTGAGCCCTCTGAGTTAGCCATGGCCAGCTGGTTGAACTCCACTGTGTGCTTCTGCACAGCGCTGAACCTAGAGAGTGAAAAGGAGGAGCTTAAAACATTTTGAAGGCAATGGGAAGAATAAGCATTTTTATAACCAAGTACATTTTTATGGTATGATGCAAATGGATGTAATGGATTGTAAAACACGTTTCAAAGTTGGTGGTCTCAAGAACATCAAATTAGGAAATCATAAATGGATGTCTGGGTTATCTCCAAGTTTAGTTATAAACAGCAGCAGCGGAGTGCAAAAACACTACAGAAACAGATGCTGATGAGTTGGAAAAGAAACATTTCATCAAGTTTTTGTTTTTAAAGCTGTTGAATACCATCATGTTTGTTTAGCATATGCAGGCAGCTGATATGCAGACTTTATGCAGAAGACAAAATTAATGTCACTTCATCATACTTTAAAAACATATTTAGTTGTGTAGTTAATGTGAATGTCAAAAATCATCATGTTTTACAAGACACTTTTCTAAAAAATATATACACATTATAAATTATAGGCAATGAAGTCTATTATTACATTTTAACTAAAGGTTTAATAAAATATTTTTATCACATATACTTATTTTTGTTTATTTCCACGTTAGTTTAATCCTAGTTTACATTCAGAAATTATATGAGTTTAATTTTATTTATTTTTGTCATGCAGGAGGTGGCACTGCACATGTATATAATTCATACCTTAAAGTGAAAAATAGTTGACATTTGATTCTGCATGATGCAAGAAATGCAAACATTTAAGAAAATAAAAATTAAAAAGGAAATTGGTCCATAGATTTCTTTAAATATTCTGAGACAGCCCTAGTTCTGAGTCAAAAATAAGACAACAGCCCAAAGTTTAAAGGATTGTTTTTGTGTAAAAGCTGTAGGAGAAAACTTTTGTTTCAGTTCTGGCAAAAGAAAATTGAGAATTTTTTTTGGAAAACTTAAGAAAAGAAAAAAAAAAAAAAAAAAAAAAAAAAAAAAAAATCACCACCTTACAGAATAATGTTGCCACTGCTACTTCTCCGTTTGAAGAAAATGCACATCCATCCACATGTTTACGATCTGACTCTGACATCGTTCTAGCTCGTGACTTTGGACTGAAGAACCGTCGTATCCCCTGCTCTTTCAACTCTGGCAAGAAGAAGTTGAAGTACTGTTCTGTTTCCACTTCCTGTAAATCAACAAAAACAGAAACTGATAGAAAGTTGCACATTTCTGAAACAGACCTCAGCCCAATGAAAACCTCAAACAACATATCCAGTAAATATTAACTATAGCATGGTTCACCAAGATATTAATATACATTTAAACATGTTTCAAGAATTGTTCAACACCTGTCAAAAAATGTGTACGGTATCTTTTTAGTGAAACTATATTATTTGAGGCTGGAAATTATGTAGCTCCAGAGAAGTGTAATGAAGGCTGTGGAGCAGAGACATCAACATCTGGGGGGAAAAAAAATAAATAAATAAGGAAAGGCATATCCTTCTCCATCATTTAACAATTGTTCAGATTTCCTTTGGGACAAACATTTTTTACTTTTTACATTATTATGCTTCGCTATTTAGTAACTAAAAAAACAAAACAAAACAAAAAAAAAAAACTATTGTGCTGTAAAGACTGGGAATATCCTTTAATGCATAAATTGGAATACATTTTTAATTTCTTCATCTGTAATGTATTCCAAGTTTGAGCCTCTATAAAAAGGAACAGGTGGGAGATTTATTGTCTTTATAGTCAATAATCATCTCATGTCAAAGCCAAAGCTCAACACACACGAGTCTGTATGTTTTATAGTTCTTAAAAAAGGAACCACGAACTGGGCAATATCAAGATGTTAGCATGTGAAGGATTACAATGTGTCCATGATGTGCCACAGCAGAGAGATCATATGATCACCTGGAGGTCTTATTCTATGCATTGTAGTTCCAAGTGCTCACTCAGACACAGGTTCATTTATCCCTTTTCCTTCAGCTTCATGAAATAACTTATGACGCAGGGGGGAAAAAAGTATTACTTGTCTTCATTATTACTTTGGTAAAATGTGTTAATATTTAGTTAGTAGAAAAGTATAAAATGAAATTAACATAAAAACCATATTCAGTCATTGCGCAAATAAAAACTTCAGATTTTTTCATTCCCCACTGAACTCATTGTCTCAGGTGCGTCACCACAGACTGAAGCGGAAGACAGTGAAACTACCGTGGGGATATCTCACCATTCAAAGAGCATAAACTGTTTTATGTAGCTGTACCTTGGACTTTACAACTGAACAAAGAGCGGTTTAAGATTTGTTTTAATCCTCACTGCAAGCAGAAGAAACAGCAGTCTTCTCACGAGACAAAATTTTTGCCATGTCACCCGCCGCTATTAACAGTACAAAATATACTTTAGCTTTGGCTGTTAATAACAGTAACAATAATAAAAGACTGCACATTTGTGTTTTCATAATGTCAACAACAAATGTTAACGACTCAATCATATTCAAGACTTCTATCCGACTAAAAGGCAGCTGGGGTGTCGAAATAAGTCATGTAAAACACAGATGAATATATAATCCTGATTCTGTTAAAAAGCCGATGTGAGACCGGTTAGATCACATAAAAGACTGTTACATAATGTTATCACCGCTATTTGTGGTTCTAAAAGCTAATGATTTGATATATTTAGTTCACACACACACACACACACCACCTTTTGTTAATTTCTTGGTAAATAAAGGTAGAGGGTGATACATGGTGTGTGTTTTATTCAGAGATTGTGTCTACCTGCATCTATGAACTGAGGATTTGATTTTACTATAATCTTATACATAAACCCTTACAAATAAAAGAGGGTGTACTTTTCCCCTCGTTTACAAGTTCTATAGCAACAGTGCGTCTGTCCACATCACTGCTCTGCTTTACTGTCTAAAGTAGTGGTTGGGCAGAGTCCACCCTGACAAACACTGAACAAGAGGAACGGTGCTTTATGCCCATCACATACATGACTCCCAGAGATCAACTTGTACACTTCTCATAAACAGGCACACATATTACAATAACCAAATAATGTTACATGCAAATGTTTGGACAAGGAAACCAGCTAAAATCTACACAGAAAGGTCAGAGTCAACCAGCAAACCTGAATGTAGATCTTTCAAACTTAGAGAACACAGTAATAAACACTACAAACCTGGGTTGACATTGACAGAAAACAGAAAACTGAACATGGCATTTACAAGTGGCTAATCAAGTGGCTGCTCATGGAACATAATTAAACTACAATTACAGTACTTCAAAACTTTCTGGTTACAGCAGAATATTGCTCTGTATAGACACCAAAGAATCTGAGAAATGTACAGGAGTAGGAACCATCGCCTAACAGAGGGGCCAGCTTTACTCCTGCAGGCAGTAACAATCTTTACACCATGAAGAAAGCCTCGAAAGCCATCACAAATCACACAAAAAACAAAGTTTCAATAAATAAGCATATGCCTCAAATTAAATGCTAATTTTTAACGCTGACATTACGTGAGGACTCAAGATTTAATAACACGATCTTTAAAAGTGAAACTGCACATGATAATTCACATTTACATACCTAAATTAACTGAGTTGCTGGCATGTAATTGGCTGATTTGCTATGTGAGTCAAGAACCAGTTGAAGAAGTATGCCTAATAAAGTGGCAGGTGAGTGTGGAGTGATTTACATCAGCAAACACTGGGAAAAGCTTCTTGTTAAATGGGTTTTTTGAATATTAAAAAAAGTGAAAGGTTTCGGTTTTGAGTCATTCCAGCGACGTACCAATCATCCAGCAACGCAGCTTTCTACATAACTGAACTGGGTGAAAATTGTTTTTCTCATTCTAACAACAATGATCTACCGCTCGATTTATTCCATATTGTCCAGTTCCATTAAATCCAGAAGGTTACTGTAGAAAAGGTACATTTCAGTACTATTTATTTTGTGACTGTAAGATGCAGCCTAACCTGACCTGTATATATGTGATGTATCACAAAGGGTGCTTTTTTGAGCAATGTTGTTGCATTAGGCAGCACCTCATGGGGAGTTTAGTGTAATCATGTGATGCAAGGCCAAAATTTCAGCTTTTCAAAAAACTTATTTTTGAAAACTTTTAAGAATTAATTTATGAACAAACTAAAATGTTGACTTTTTGAGCTTAAAGCATGCTTTAATATTTCACTTCTTACCTGCAAACTGATGATGTCTGCATTGCAACCCATGATTTCCTGCATGATAGATTTCTTCCTGTACTCCCAGTTTAGAGCCCAGGAGGGGCAGTAGCCGTATAGCTGTCGTGTGGCATACTTATCGCACAGCACATTGTAACACATAACTGAGAACAGTGCTATGAAAGGGAAACAGAAAATGATTGCACTTAGTTTAGCAGAGTAAAAGGAACCAAGTCTTTACATGTGGCTGATTTAAAACAGGAATGAAGAAACTCTCTGTGGCTTTAAATTACATAAAATACAGAATTGCTCAAATTAGCCAAAAATATATGGAATATTAGTCTGATAATGTTTCATCAGCAGGACTTTAATTGACTGGTTATTTTGTTTGTTTAAAATTGAAACACATAAACAAATATAAAATAAAAACCATCTCAAAATTCCCTCCTACATTTATATATTAGCCATATTTATTGCTGAAATTTCAGCAGCAGTAAACCACATCAAGTTCCTGCAGATGTAAACAGAACCGGTCTTGGTTCAACAGGTATAATATGTAAAAAAGGAGAAAAAAACCCCACAAACCAAACAAAAAGAACAACAACATGAAATAAGGACAGAATTTTTTTTTTTTTTTTTAACGTCTGTTCTACTTTTATGGTGTGTGTATGTCAACCTTACTTGCTGGACGTGTTCGGTCTGGTTCCTGGAGTGAGATCCATGACCTGGCTGGTGGCTGCTCTGTTGGTACTGTTCAAAAGAGAAAAACTGGTTAATATAAAAATGAAAGTCTCAAAAACGTATTTACAAAAATGTAGCCAATTAACCGTTGAAATTTTGAGTTTTTACAAGCAGAAACCAATAAACATGTTTTGCAAATCACAAAAGTGAACAAAAACAATTCTGGCTCCAGTTTCAGATCAGCAGAGGATGGTAAATACTCACTGCGCTTAATAGCCCCAGCCAGATTGTCTAACAAGTAGCTGAGCAGTCTCCGTGTGCCATCAGGTTCCTGATAGAGGCTCATAATTTCTTGTGCAAGTGGGTTTCCTGGAAAGGAGGAGATAATCAGATTTAATCAACAGCCAAAAAAAAAAAAAAAAAAACAAAAAAAAAAAAAAAACAGGACATTAAGGCCTTAAAGAAGAACAAAACTGTGCAAGCCACTTACCTTTTAACCCCAGTGTCTGTAACTGAAAAAGTTTTCCCAATTCAAATGGGAGAACTCGCAACTGGTTGTTATTTAAAAGCAATTCCCTGCAGAGGACAAATGGGGATTAGATAAAAACCATTACTGTCTTGGAAAATATTTAACAAAACCTTCACACTTCACAGTATTTATGTAACTAAATTATAAACAAAGAGTCCAAATGCTAAAGCACAAGCAACTTGTGGTGGCTGCTTTCTTTATCTCTGCACTAATTGCATTATATAACCTGGAATCACTGACCTGAGAGACACCATGTTGCCGAGCTCTGCCGGCAGGCTCCTGATCTTGTTGGATGAGAGATCCAGGTACACCAGGTTGTGTAGTTTGGCAATGTCTGGCGGGATGCGTGACAGAGAGTTGTCACTGAGGTGCAGGGCAGTGAGGTGGGTGAGAGACCACAGGGCTGTGCTGAGACTCCTTACTCGGCCTGCAGAAACCGTGAAGAAAAAAAAAAAAAACAAACTAAACGAACAGAAAGAGTACATTTACTGTATTTTTAAACTTGTTTGGATAAATTGGTTAGAAACTGTAAATTGATTTCACACTAAACCAATTTTTCAACTGTAGCTAAAAAGGAAAGGAAAAAGGAAATTACTACAATAAAATAATGAGAGAACCACTATAAATGTCCTATGACACTTTACAAAACAAACACACCCAAGTTATTTATATAAAGATTATATGTATTAAAAAAAACAACACACTTCTCATTGTCATCTTTTGGCCCACCAACTAAACTGACAAACAAATTAATGTTGGCAAACCATCAGCTCAAGGTACTTCAGACATGATTTAGTTATTATAAAGCACCAAGAAAATTAAGCAATAAATACAGTTTTCTGTATTTGAAATTAGGACATACTTCCACAGTAAATCCGTAACAGTTGCTATAAAGCAAATATCTAGATAATTATTACAGCTTTAAGATAAGATTTTTGGGAACACTATAAATGTTCATAGTGGTATTATCTGCACAAACAGGAGCTGCAGGTTATACAAGCCTAAAGCCCAGATGCTGGACAGCAAATGTTGCATCAGAAACACATTACAAAATTTGGAGAAATGTTTTTGCTCCCGAGTCTTTAAAAACAAACACATATGCAGTGAAGCTATTTTTCCCCCATTTCATCCTAACTGAGATTCACACAGAAAAACGAGTTATAAAACAACTTTTTGTAGTGAAACTACCGGTTTTAATTTTACCATGACACCCCAGGGGAAAAAAAAAAAAAAAAAAAACATCCCTACTGATGAATCTTCATATGACAGTGTCCCAAAACATTTTAAAACTATAATTACAGGTTTTTTTTTGTTTGTTTTTTTTTTTTTACAGGGGTCTTTTCACTGTTAAAAATGTTACAGAAAAATATTTGCCATTTATTTTTTTGGCATTTACAATTTTTTTAGACAGCTTAAAATCTCCCTCTAACAATCCTTATTTTAACCTTTCATGTTTTTAGATTTTTGTAAAAACCTCTAAAACAGTAGCATAATGGATCAGCATAAAAATGGGAATCTGGTGTAAAAAAAAGAGTCAAATGTTCACCATCATGAATATCTAAAGAGGAAGAGAAAGATACATGATACAGCTCAAATTTGCACTGACCCATGAACTGATGCTGAAGTTTTACTTTTGGGGCTACCCCAATGAAACCATCAAACTTTTACATGTTTTATCAACAAAGAGTTTAGCGGCAGAAAAATGATCAGAGCAGATGACACTCATTTCTTCTAGAAGACCTACAGGAAGATGCTAAAGTTTTAAATACTTTTTTCATTCTATCAACTAAAAATACATCTGGTGATCAGTCATTTTTAGGATGATAATGCACAGTATGAAAGAGCAAAGATAACAGTGTCATAGATAGTTTTAAAGCAATAAGATCCCACCATTTTATGTAATTCTATAATATTCTAATATAACAAACTAAGGAGTTTATTTGCACATTGTATTGACACTAGGTATGTTAACAACAGTGACTCTATAGCTGGCTTTTGTGCTCCAATGCCTTAATAAGAGGATTGTGGTACTGACTGTGCCTTTTACTCAAAAACAGCTTTTTATTGGACAACGTGGTTTGATGTTTTGAGATTTCCCAATAACCGAAAAATAAAGAATATTGCTCATCTTTTTTTTTAAGTTTCAGTATGCCAAAATTGTGTTTAAATTAAAGTGAAAAGGAACGCAATTTATCAATGCAACTAAATTGTG
Source organism: Anableps anableps (assembly GCA_014839685.1). Taxonomy (NCBI): domain Eukaryota; kingdom Metazoa; phylum Chordata; class Actinopteri; order Cyprinodontiformes; family Anablepidae; genus Anableps; species Anableps anableps. The sequence goes on from CM026074.1 coordinate 17,889,328, forward strand.
TGCCAGCTAATGATTTTAGGTACCTTAAATATGGAAAAATAAATAAATTCAACTGACTTGGTGTACATTGGCTCATGCTTAATTAGGTGCAACAGGTCTCAATACCATCAGAAAAGGGACATAATTTAGACAATTTCAGGAATAATTATACTATTTACTTTGAAAAAGAATACAAGCTGAATATCTTTTTGTATATGGCAGAATATTCTCTTGTTGTTTATAATAAGAGTGCTATAATATTGTACAGTAAAAAAATATACCCTTTTGATTGTGTAAGAGGGTTATTATAAGCTAGTTCTACTTTGATCTTGTAATGTAAATTAAGAGACATAAACAAACCAAAATAATTTCCTTTTAGATGATGTACCTATCAAAATTTTGGAATATTAGACCCAATCCTGGAATTATTTTGGTTATTTTAATGTTCTTTTAGTCAGAATTATTTGTTCTGGCATACAACTGTTGAAAATATTGCTAACATACCAACTGGCACAAAGTATTTAATTGAGAAACAAAACCCTCAAAGATAAAGGTTACAGACCCATGTTATAGACTGAATAAAGCTTTTCCAGTCAGAAGCAAAAAACACTGCACAGCAACATTTTCCAGATGTCCTATATGAACTGATACTCACCACTGATTTCCAGCTCAGCCCAGTATGACTTCTTCCCATTTGCTGCCTCCTCGCTGGACATAATTGTGTACATCCGCCTGGGATCCGGCGGGTCATATTTTTCCTTGGGCATTCCTATAACACTACAGAGATCATGTGTAATAAAGCTGTCAGTGGTAAATATAAAAGGTCTGCCAATATGCAATAAATTGCAAGACACATCATGGTTTTTGGCCTGAAACTACAGTTCAGTACCCCTACTGGATAATGTGGCTGCCAATTTTATTATTCAACGAATATGCAGTCAGATGTCACAACGTATTAAAACCATTCAGATATGTTATCAAGGTCACCATCTAACTGTGCATCAGAAGTAATATTTACGAAGTAAAACATATCACATCTTGCTACAAGGACTGATTTCTTTGTTGTTACATAAGTTAAAATCGGAACATTTAGCGAATGAACTTGAGAACATTCCCGCCAGATTTAAAAAAAAAACTGCAATTTTACAACAATACAGGGCTTTGCTCTGGTTAAAATAAGAAACTGGACAGTTAAAAAAGCCAAGATAAACAAAGCTAGCATCACTAATTGTTCTGCTCGGTAACGCTAACTGATTAGCCTAGCTTAACCTAAATTGGCAGCTATCGGACTACATAACAAAGCCAGATCCCCAACTAGCAATCTGGTGAAAAGGCAAACTTAAATTGGCGTTATTTCTTAGTTAATATACCTTGAAGCCCTTCCGAAAAACGTCAAAAAAATAATATGCTGGGCAGTTTTAAAAATATAGTGTGCACTTGTTTACATAATGGCAAAGCATTGACTTGCGCATAAACACAAGGCCACGAATAAACGGAAGACACCAATTTCGCCTACTATATTTTAAAAACCATAATAATCGCTAGTAAGTTAAAAAAATAGCACTTGAGCTCTTAAAAGCAGACCCAAAACGATTAACTTACAAGCAACTGCGAGGTATTTAGCTTAGCTTGACTAGCCTGCAAGCTAAAAGCTAGCATCTCAATTATTTGAAGCTGACCGAGTTCCTATTTAAATACTTTGTTATACGAAAGGAGGGCGTTGTACATTAAAGACAAGGAGGTTTGGTGCGATGAGAAACAATATATTTATATGTATAGGAGTGTCTAACACACAGGGTTTCATTTTACCTGCAAGAGCATACCAAATCGCGAGGACGACTGCGTGTTCTCTTTTGTTTTCTAGCTACTTCTTCCTCGTTTCCGCTGCTGTATCATGGCGACTGTAAGGATTTTTTTTTCTCTCGCTCGATAACAGCGCTCCATCCTATTGGCTGTCGTCTAGAAGGTCCACAATAAATAGGAACCTCTACTTTTAGACAGATGGAGCAATTTGTGATGGATAGACAAACAATGAGATATGCGATAAATTTACAAATATACCTGAATGACCACTTTATTCAAACACTCTGTGTGAAGGTGAAGGTAGTGATGTAATGGTCTAATGAGGCTTGAACAGGAAATTGAACCTGTAAATAACTTTTCTTTTGCTGACAGAATAAATTACAAGTTAATTTTAATATTTTTGATTACTGCCGGATCACAACTTTAAAACAAATAACTGTGCAAATGAACACACAAAAATACACAAATATAAATTACAAGATGCTTCTTATAACATCTTAGGAATAAAAACAGATGACAACCAAAATAGTTTCTTTTCTTTCAAAATCAACACTGACAGACATCTAACAGGTGATCCTGCAGATAAGTTAGGGACTCTTCCACATGAAGAGGTAAGGCTTCGCTGATGTCCTCTTGGGATCTGGACAGGAAAGCATCCACTGCTTCTTGAACACCAGACTTTGACACCATGTCCTCTGGCTTGTAAATTAATGTGCCCACTTTGCCTATTTGTTCAGAGGTAGAGCTGGCCAGACAGCCTGTAGATGACAGATGACAAACTGTGAGTAAGGAATAAAGTAAACCAAGAGTTTAAAACTGGACTTGTGAATAAATTATATAGAATTTTATGAGGGGCTGTTTGAAGTACTTACTACCATTCAGTATCTTATGGGAAATAGCAGTCAGAAGATTCATCATTATTTAGGTTTTTTTTTTTTTTTTTGCAAAAAAATTACTATTAGGAGTAGGTCAGGCTGAATGTCTGCGAAAAATGTAATTTGTCAGTGCTTGTTTTCTTGTATCATGGATGGATACACACCGATCAGGCTTTTTATGGCTGATCTGATTTCTGGTTTTCTTCCACCTGCCCATTCCAGTTTTGACTGATTATGATTTTAAAAGAAAAAAAAAAGTGCTGCAGGGTCTTTGACAGAGTGAAGAATTTTTAATTTAACAGAAAATGGATTGCAACATCAACCTCATTTATGTATCAAAGCTAAGTCCCTATCCTTTATCTGCTTTCTATTAAACTGAAAATGTACATAAAAAAAAAGGGAATTCCTAGTTGTGATGTATTTAATAAATAGGAAAAAAAAATAATTTGTTGATCACCAATCTAAATCTATTAAGAAAAAATTCCCTGAATCCCATCTCAGGGGAATTATTTTATGCATCTCAAGTCAAGCGGAGATATAATACCAAACAAATCCCACCAGCTCATTTATCAACAAAGAGAGAAATAATGTTGATAGAAGAACTAATGAATGAATAACCATACAAATATAAGATATAATAAAATACAGTTTAAGAGTTAGTCTGGAAAATCTGGGTGCTTTTAAAACTTCTAAAGATCTGAAATTAAGTTTGTAAAATGTAATACTATTTATGACTTTTTCAAACTAAGCGCCATCATTATTTACTCCTGGCAGGACATGACTGATTCAATCCTGATACAATTAATATTCAGAGATGTGGTAAAATGAGCAACAAAAAGTTACTGTAACATATGTTAAAGTGCATTCACCAGGAACAAACAATGTTGCTGTTTACATGTCAAAATATAACAAAGCACTAGGCAATGTAAACATTTTATTACAGGTAACAAAAAGACCAAGAATAGCTCTGTTATCACAATATACTACATGGATACTTCTATAATTTAATTTAACTGTAACTTCAATCAGACAGGAAAGAAAAATGTGGGCAATAAATGTGAGTACAGGAAAGGGAAATACACTAATCAGGTATTGTGATCATCTGGCTAATCGTGTTCTGGTTCCCCCTTTGTTGCCATAACAGCAGCAGTGATCTGTCAAGATATGGACTCCACTAGACCCCTGAAGATGTACTGCAGTATCTGGGCTGAGCAAGATGTCAGCAGCAGATCCTTCAAGTCCTGTAAGTTGTGAGGTGGGTTCTCCACGGTTCAGACTTGTTTGTTTACCACATCCCATAAATACTCGATTGGACTGAGATCTGGGGAATTTGAAGGCCAAGTTAAACTTGTTCTCATAAAATCATTCCTGAACCATTTTTGCTAGGTGGCAGATGCTTATATTTCTGTTGAAAGAGGCCAAAGCAGTCAGGGAATTTTAACCCTAACTGGTCTGGGGCTATGTAGGCATATATACAACAAGGCATGATGATTGTGTATTCTGACACCTTTATATCAGAATCAGAATAATCCTCTCTGGCAATCTGAGCTGCAGCAGCTCAGATTTTGGATCAGATCACACAAGTAAGCATTTGTTCCTCTCATGAATCAAGGCAGGTGAGCCACTGTTCCTTCCTTGGAACATTTTTGATAGATACTGCAGGCTTGGTTATTAAATGAATGACGCCTTCATTTTTCACAAGTTTCAAACATTGTTTGCCTCTAAACAGCAGAACACAGCGACACTGCAGTTTTAAATTCTCTTATTAATATGGACTTAGTATAAATCAATGTTTTAAATATTTAAAATAATAATAACTCATTTCTGCTTTGTGGAAGAAAAAAAAACAAAAGACAAACTCCTCACCAACACAGCAAGTTAAGTTCAATTTAATTTTATAAAACCCCATATTATGCAGTGCTGTATACTTAGAGCTATTAATTCAGCTCAAAGGTGTCGAGACCTTTTTCTACCAGCTCACCTTTCATTGCTTTGCTATAACTGAGCAGCAACATCCAGAGAAGATGGATCAACTCTTCCCACTTTCGCCAGCGTTCTAAGCCATCCTGGAATACACATTTATGGGTTAGCTTTATAGAGATTATTTACTTTTTTGCCATTTGTTTGGTTGTTTTTTTTACCCAAATCAAATAATACAACTCGTTCTATAAGAATGACACATTCTTGTTTGTATCCATGTATAAAACCTGAGCTGGGAACACAATACACCATTTTGTTTTTTGCCTGATTTTTCCCACAATGCCCAGTCGGTAAAAGTCTGCATCAGTCTTTACTACTTGGAGACAGTGGGCAGGGCGAGTTAGGAGGTCAAGAGGAACAGACCCAACCGGACCTCAGTTGCAGTTAAAGATTTTGCGCTGTATCTGGAGACAGTCGGGTTGTGTGAACTGATTAGCAACCCAAGCGCAAATGCGTGTTGCCAACAGCCAATGAAAAACAGCTGCGAGCTGATTTTTTTTATTCTATTTGTAAATATACAACATAAACCAAACATAAAAGGGGGGGGGGTTTACAAACTAGCTCCTAACGAATTACATTACAGTCTCATATTGAGCAGAAAACATGGTGATGAAAAGAAACAAAAAAATGAACACGAGAGAAAATACTAAAATATACAAACCTAAAATAAATAAAGAAGGCATAGTAAAATAAACTAAATGTCAAATTTTAAAAATGAGGTAAAAATACTCTTAAATTAAATTTAAAGTGACCTAAATTAAATTTATAGAATAAAACAGGCAGTTTTAACAGTGGTTTAGGTGGTGCTTAGTTTTAAAGAATCAACATTTTTGGATCAAACATTTTCCAACTAGAGTGAAATTGTTTAACACAAAGTCTTTTCCAACCCAACCAGTATGCGGTTGTCTGTTAAGGTACAAATAAAAACATTTTAAGACTAAATACAAAATTGAAAGTTGTTCAAAAACCCATTAACAACTTCACATAAAAGAATAAATGTTTCAAACTCTCAACATGAGTATTACAGAAAATACAGTCAATACAATCCAAATCCAATTTTCATTGTGGAAATTCAATTGTGAGCAAAATGCTATTCTATTAAGTATTTTATATTCCATCTCTTTCATTTTAAGAGGGTAGCAGAAAAGAAATAGTCTGTCTGAATTGTGAGAATATCCTCCATTACTGCCATCAACTGGTATGCTTGTTCACCCCTTTAACTCTGCACTCCTGGAGGGTTTCCACAAGAGTCTGATGCGCCCAGGTGGTTTCAGTTGGTTTAAAAAAAATACGGTACTGTGACCCCTTAGCGGGTGCAGTTTTTAACTGAGATCCCAGACTTTCAGTTGTGGAAAAGAAATCTGTTAGTGTGAATGCCAAGTCTTTTCCAAATCTGTGAAGACTATGAAAGTTGTGTCGTGTGTCCCTAACGCTGAAATAATGTTCTACTATTAACACATTTGTGAACAGGAATAGTCATTATGACAAAATAAGAAAATATACGAGCATGGTATTCACCGTTGGGTCTGCTGCCAGTGTGCAGTTCTTCAGAAAGTGCAGCAGCAGGCTAAGCGACATGGGAAGAGAGACTTTCTGTGGGCATGCATAGTCCAGCAACTGTTCCAACAGCTTACATCTCAGCAGCTTACTCTGTAGGCTCTCCAACAACAACATCCTGAATATCACGAACAGAAAAGTCTGAAAAACTGGGAACTAGTCATTGTGTAAGGAAGGTTGCAAAACAACTCAGGCAATTCAGTGTGTTCATCTGGATCTTTGAATTAGAAATCATTCATTTTCAGAGCATTGCTCATGTAAAAGGAAAAAAAAACAACAAAACAAACAAAAAAAAAAAATACACCTTTCTTCCATTTTAGCATTCCTGAAGTAATGAATTTATGGTAGACCTACAAATCTTAATAATTCTATGCCTGCTTGTCACCTGTGTGCTCTTAGAGGCATATGGCTGAGGACCATATGGAAAAGCTCCTGGGAAAGCTTGGCAGAGTTTAGAGCAGGAGAACGGTCAACCTCCAGAGCCAGAGAAAGCATCCTTTGGAAAACGGACACTATTCTGCAGGGGACAAGGTACAGCCAGAATGTAAGTGAACAGAAAGCTAAAGAAGACTGAAATAACAAAAGTTTATATTAAATGTTTTTCACCTTATTTGTTCATCTTTCATTTTGACTCCTTCTTTGCCGTCTTCATTTTCTGTTGTTTTCATAATGACATAAAACAGCCACTTGATGACATCTCTGTAAAGAAACAAAAGCCATTTTAAGATTATCCCAAAAACGTTTGAACTTGTATTGCTAATAAGAAATATCATGTTGAAAAAAAACATTGTTCCTCCTTAATTGTGCAATTCTTTTCTAAAATAAAGTGAAAAAACATTTGACTTACATCGTTTACTTCATCTGCTTTATGGTGTTTCTCATTTACATATTCAAATATATTAATATGTAGTAATAAAAGCACAAAAGAAAACAGTGTTACACATTTAAATTAAACTGAAAATATTGTGAAGAGGATATTGCATCAAAAGAGAATTGCAATGCAGGATCAAGAAGGTCTAAAAAAAAATGGAACATTATTTAACCTAGTGCTTCTTAACCTCTTTTAATGAGATTTGACAGTGACAAATATGGTTGCAAACACCAAGGTGCAGAGGTGCAGACGGTTTCTGCATCTTAAAATTATGTAATTTTTCACCTACAAGTGATTAAAAATTTATCCTATATACATTAACTTAACATCAATCTTGGCCTATATTCAACCTGCTGACTATCAGAGACAAGACTAGTCGGTGCCATCTATCCTGATCTGATTGTCTGTAAAACATATATTTCAGCTGTAAACTGGCTGTGTTGCATTGACTATGCTCTGACTGGCAAGATTTATTCATATCTAATTTATGTTTTATGACCAAAAGGATGGGTAATGTAAGCAAAGGGAAGATTTTAAGTTTGTAATGGTATAACACGTTCTCTCAAAACTATTTTAAAACTGTTAAAGCTGTAAACAGTTCTAAGAAATATTTCTAATGTACATTTATGAATGAATTTGTGTTCAAATACTCTAAAACTCCTCTATTAGTTTTCACAGTGCGTTTTCCTTTCCTTCAATGGCATCAGAGAATAAAAAGAAAAACAGAACCAAAACAACTGGATTAGATACTATCAGCCACATTATAATGAATTGCATTCAAAGCATTAGAATTTCATTTCACAGTCCAGCTATTAGATTATACCATGTATGCTGTAGTTTTCAAAAACAGGCAACACTTATTTTCTGAAATTCGATAAGGAATAAGTAAAACATGCAACACCAATACTATTGCATAATGTTGTGATGGTGAGATTCCCTGACTCTCTTTTTTCTTTTAGTTCCATATAATTTTCCCATTATTTTTTGCGACTTTCCAGCCAGCTGCCCAAAAATATTATTGCCACAGAGAATGCCCATGCATGGCATGGGAAAAAATATGTTCCACCAATATTGCATCCAAACAGTCCTTTCCGATTGTGATATTGCAAAGATTAGTACTGTGATTTAATGTTTTATGCAGCTCTAAATTTGATGTACAAAATACATCAAACTGCATCCTGCTTGTGTATTCTTGGACAGAGTATTTTAATCTTTCCATCCTGTTGTAATGGGGAAACAGGACTTCTCAAGAGCTCTGGGCACATTTCCTTGAAAATACTAAATCCTGTCTTTTTATGTTTGTGAGACAGCTCAGGCACTCCAAATATGGGCTAAAGAAATGTTTTGGTAGTTCTACCTGTCTATTCTCTTTTGCTAATGCATGCAAAGGGAAGCAAGACAGCAAAGTAAAAAGATGACTTGATCTCAAAGGCTAATATGATAGACTAACCCTGAGTAGGTGCATGGATTTATCTTTGGGATGAAAGCAACCAGGCTGCAGTAGTTAAGACAATGGCTGCAATGTGCTCTCTGGGCAGTTCTTACTGCACAGTACACATTTCAGTTGCTTATCTGTAAAAACGGCAGCAGAACTAAAAATACAGAGCTTAAGCCAGGCGTTGCCCTTCTTTAAAATGCAGACCTCAGGTAGTCCATCTTACCTGACCCGAGAAAACTGCCGATCACATGACAGAGTTGCTTTTGCAATCGAGTGATTGAGGGAAGATGAAGAACATCTGGCAGTGAAGTCATCCTCTAAAGTCTGCACACAGTACTCCAAAAGCATGCACGTAACCTCCCATTGATGTGTCTTTTTGCCATCCTAATAGTGAAAGAAGGCAACAAAGATACCTGCTTATTTATTACTTCATATTAAAAATGTCAAAGAAACAGTACGGTCTTTTCAACCTTTAACAGCAAACCTCACATTATTTTACTTATAGACTGTTACAGACACTTTTTTCCTCAGTGATATTAAGGGTAATGTAGACTTTAACATAAATTACATATTCTCACATCTTGTTTATTGTTGTGCTCAAGCTGGTTGGACATAACCGAAGTAAGCAACTCCCAATCCCAAGGAACAGTGGATCTATTCGCCCGGTGGTGTCTGGAATCAAAAAGCACATTTAATGTTTGATTCAAAGCAATCAAAGGTTGAGAGTTAAAATCAGACATAAAACTATGAAATGTTTTGAGAAATTATGTTCCTTGTGTTTTGTCTAACCTCTGAGTCCTCATAAGCAGATTAAAAGCCTGCACACTGAGGTGATAGGGACAGTGTAGGTCAAGCAGAATGCCGCGAAGAAGGTGGGTGGTTATATCTTTGGGAGGATAGTAACCAGGCTGCAGCAGGTCAGACAGCAGCTGCAAAGTGCCTTCTGGGTAGTTCTCCTCGATTGTACTATAGACCAGACTCAGGCTCTGACGACACAGCACCTCGGGAGCTTTAGGGTTTTCATTATCTTTATCGATCTAAGAAAACAACGTATTTTAAAAAGAAATACTTTGCTTAATGGTTGCAATAAAATCACATGCAGACACAGACAGAGCTGTTAGCACCACTGGTAAAGATGTGTAAAAAGGCCTTAAAATAAATGCAGCTTTAATTGCAGCATCATAATCTCTGGTAGCAAAATTTTAAATACCTGTGCTGGAAATACCACCTTGCCCACCAAAAAAAAAAAAAAAAGTCACACTCTTAATGCTTCATTGGACCACTGATGCTATCATGGTGATAAGCTTGTAGAGATGATGGGAGCGAAGGAGCTGATGGTGGATTTCCGGAGGCGCAGACCCACCTCACTGACACTGGTGAACATCCAGGGAGTGGACATTGAGATTGTGGACGCTTATAAGTACCTGGGTGTTCATATGAACAATAAACTGGACTGGACTCATAACACTGATGTGCTTTACAGGAAGGGTCAGAGCAGACTCTACCTGCTGAGGAGGCTGAGGTCTTTTGGAATGCAGGGGGCGCTCCTAAAGACCTTCTTTGACTCTGTAGTGGCATCAGCCATCTCTTATGGGACTGTATGTTGAAGCAGCAGCTTATCTACACCTGAGAGAAAGCAATTAGATGAGCTCATCAGGAAGGCCAGCGCTGTGCTAGGATGCCCCCTCCACCCAGTGCAGATGGTGGGAGATAAAAGGACTGTAGCTAAAACAACATCACTGATGGACAATGTCTCCCACCTGATGCATGAAGCCGTTGCTCAGCTGGAGAGCTCCTTCAGTGGCAGACTACCGCATCCTAGGTGCACTAAGGAGCATTATAGGAGACCCTTCCTCCCAGCAGCTGTTAGACTCTGTAACCATCATTGCTCCCAACAAAACCAATAAGTCTTTATATCTATGATAGTATCTGTACAACTCTACCATTGTTCTATTGTCACTAACTATAAACAGCTTGTATTTTTAATGCTCAGAGACATGCACATCTTGTACATTTTAAATTAACCAACTCAGTTGCACATTCCTCTGGACTGGGGTATTTTTTTTTACAACTACATAGTATTCGTGTTGACATTTTGCCTTACTGTACACCATTTTTTATTCTTTATTCTGTTTTTTACACATATTTTATATTCTTTGTGTGAGTCTGTTTTTCTGTTATTTCCTGCCACTGTCATTTTGCTGCTGTTGCACAGAAATGTCCCTATTGTGGGACAATGAGGGATATTTCTGTTATATTCTATTCCAACTAAAGCCCTTTTCCCCTAGTCAGCCTGACTTATCAGTGTTTTTCTTAAGGTTGTACATCTGTTTAGTCCTGATCACTTCAGTTCTTATTCCACTGTCCATGTGGAAATGCAATCACTTTCACTACTGAACACAGCTGTGAGTTTTGCTCTTGTTTTATTATGATTTGATTTCACTAAATGTTCAAGATGTTTATCCAAACACATTGCTTCCACAAAGATGATGGTTCTCTACTGCGTTGGACACTTCTTAATAGGGGTGCACCGATTGACCCCCTGATTTCCCTAATTTGGGGTAAACGGCTAAAACTTACATGTGAAACTGATCTTATTCACCTAACTTTTTTACATTTAAATAGCCTCAAAGCTGCAGCATTTGGGCATTTTCTTTTTGCACTACAAGGAAACCCAAAACTCATGACACTCTGTTGGTGGTTTAAACTGTTTTGTTAGTTTATCCTTAATTTACTTCATACCTTGTGATTTTGTAAAAGCAAAATATTGCTGTGCACTTTATTTTTGGTAAGAGGCTCAAAACAGGTATCCAGTTTAACATGTTGTGCAAGTTTGTTTTTAAAATATGAAAAATGAAAGACTGAAGGAACAGATTTTTTTAGTTTAGTTTATTTAGTAGTTTTGATAGCAATGCTCTAAACCTTTCATTTATCTTTGAGAGCACTATATCATGTACAGTTAAAAAGAAGTTTGCATTGTTTCACGGGTATAGTTCAATGTTTTTCAATAAGATAAGATTGCTGGGGCTGGTCTTACAGCGCTTTGTAAATGATGATGAACATTGAAGGTGTATTGTGACCTTATAGCACCTGACAGTGTCAGTTAAAAAAAATAAGCTGTATCGGCCAAAACTGGAATCGAAAGGTAAGGCTTTTTAAAGATTGGTGATCAACCAGAAAAATGAAATCGCTGCACTCCCATTTCTTAAAGGGGACCTATTATGCTTCCTATTAAACTAGTTAGGATAGGATAGGTCTGTGGGCTATACAAAACCTGTGCATTACATTTTTTGCACAAAATCATTCTCAGATAATGAGAGTTCACCTCCTCAGCTCTGTCTATTTTGAGCTCAATAGGATCTGTCATTTTTAAGCAAATAACCTGTTGCTGGCCACTCCACCCAACTTCATGTTTATACTTGCACTTTATGCATGTAAAAAATGATGCAAACATATGTGTAATTGTACAACTGTACATTTTTGACCCTGAATCATAGCCAAAAGCAGAAGAAGTGGAACCTCCTAGACAACCATCAAGAATATAGCAAGCGTTTTCTCCAGGTGTAGAGGCAGACTTCTAGGTGTTGACTTGTATTCTCTGTATCCTTCTTTCTCTCCTCTACTCTTGTCTCCTTCTTTTTCTTTACAATACCAGATAATTACTTATCTGTACATACTACTGGCACCAGTATTCTGCATACAATCACCAGATTATCAAAACAGATTAATGAAATGACCTGCAACAACTTAAATGTTGAGTTGTTGCAGCTCATTTTATTACTTTAAGTCTTAAAACAATTCCCAAGTTCAGTTTATGTGTTTTTGTGTGATTCTCAAAAGAGAAAAAGTGCAAATGATTCACTGGGATGTGCATTTTTAGACTAAACACAATATTCAAAATTTTTTAAACTATAAACATTGGTTACCTGTCAGCTTCATCATCTATTTCCTTTTCAAAAAAAAAAAAAAAAAAAAAAAAAAAAAAAACCCAAAATATATATATATATATATATATATATATATATATATATATATATATATATATATATATATATATATATATATATATATCGGGTCGTTTTGTTGAGATATCCAGTGTGGGTCCTTAGGCAAGATCCTTCGCGCTACTGCCTACCTCATGATGAGTGATAAAGGAATACACGCTATGCCGGCTCAGACGTCGCCCGGTCAAACAAGGTCTGCGTCAGGTGCTGGGGAACCAGGGCACCTTCACGAAAAATGGGTTACTGGAACAAGACGGAATTGGGCGAGAGGTGAAAACTTGGATCTGTTGGAATGCTACTACTCAAGTAACCCTAGTCAGAGAGGTTACATGCAAAGAATGTGGGAGGAATGGTTACGTCGACATCCCCATTCAACACTAACTGCCAAACAACTAGTAGCTCAGTGTTCCAACATCCGCAAACGGCAAATGCTGTCACAACTTGAGATACACGAGGTACAACACAAATGCTACGGCAAGGGGGAACCAGGACGCCAGGTCAGAGGGGAGTTAGCTTCAACTCCCCACCCGGAGATTGGGTATGCAGCCCCAATAATGAACGAACCATCGAAGCTGAACGAGGCAGCAACTGACCTGAGAGGTAGGATCATGGCCCGAATGAACACCATGCAACTCCCGATGCCAATTACAACGGCTGAGTGAAGTACCATCAGAAAGTCTCATTGAAGATGTGAATGCAGCACTGAGAACGATCCCTACCAACACCATAATGGAAACCAATGAGCTGGTGTACAACTCAGCATCAGTGATCCTTGAGATGCTCAGCTATAGGAGCAACCATGAGATTCAATACCCACCGTGGAAAAGACGGTTAGAGGCTAAAATCAAGGTAACAAGGAGGGAAGTGAGCCAATTGTCAGAGCTCCAAAGAGGTGCAATCAAAAGACCAGATGCCCATACCTGAAGCGCTCGAAACTGCCAAACAGATCCAGAAGGATCCCTCAAAGGGTTCGGTCCCATCCAACTATCGGCCAATAACCTGTCTCTCTACAACATGGAAGCTCATGTCAGGCATCATAGCAGCTAAGATAGGTGGGCACATGGATAAATACATGAGTACAGCACAGAAGGGCATCGGCATAAATACCAGAGGAGCCAAACACCAACTCCTGGTAGACCAAACAGTCACCCGAGACTGCAAAACCCGACACACCAACCTGTGCACGGCTTGGATTGATTACAAGAAAGCCTATGACTCAATGCCACACACTTGGATCATTGAATGCTTAGAGATGTACAACATCAACAGGACTCTAAGAGCTTCATTGCAGCCTCGATGGGGATGTGGAAAACCACCCTTGAAGCCAACTACAAGCCAATTGCACAAGTGTCCATCAAATGTGGCATATACCAAGGAGACGCTCTGTCCCCACTGCTATTCTGCATAGGTCTGAACCCCCTTGGATACCGACTCAAGAACGGAGCCACCATCAGTCACCTCCTCTACATGGATGACATCAAGCTGTACGCTAAGAGCAAACGAGACATCGACTCACTGATCCACACCACCAGGATCTACAGCACTGACATTGGGATGTCATTCGGACTAGAGAAGTGTGGTCGGATGGTTACACAGAGAGGGAAGGTCATCCACACAGAAGGGGTCTCACTCCCAGAGGGAACAATAGCAGACATTGAGGACAGTTACAAGTACCTGGGAATACCACAAGCAAATGGCAGCCTCGATGAGGTCACAAGGAAAGGAGCCACAGCCAAATACCTCCAACGAGTAAGGCAAGTCCTGAGAAGCCAGCTCAATGGCAAGAACAAGATCCGTGCGATAAACAGCTATGCCTTGCCAGTAATCAGATACCCTGCAGGAATAATAAGCTGGCCAAAGGAAGAGATAAAGACCATGGATGTTAAAACTCGGAAACTACTAACCATGCATGGAGGGTTCCACCCTAAATTCAGCATCCTGAGACTATACACGAGCCGTAAGGACGGAGGCAGAGGACTAGCGAGTGTGAGAGCCACTGTCCAGGATGAAACATCCAAGATCCATAAATACATCAAGGTCAAAGCCTCAACCGACGATGTGCTCAGCGAATGTCTCAAACAATGGGGACCAGAGGATGAGGTGCTGGAGGAACCATCATGGGAGGATAAGCCCCTCCATGGGATGTACCACCGACAAATAACTGAAGTGGCTGATATCAGGAAATCCTACCAACGGTTGGAAAAAGCTGGACTCAAGGACAGCACAGAGGCACTCATCCTGGCTGCACAGGAACAGGCCCTAAACACCAGAGCAATAGAGGCTCAGATCTACCACACCAGACAAGATCCAAGGTGTAGATTGTGCAAGGAGGCCCCTGAGACAGTCCAACACATAACAGCAGGGTGCAAGATGCTGGCAGGGAAAGCGTACATGGAACGTCATAACCAAGTGGCGGGCATAGTGTACAGAAACATCTGTGCAGGATATGGACTGGAAGCCCCGAGATCAAAGTGGGGCACACCCCCAAAGGTGGTGGAGAATGACCGAGCTAAGATCCTGTGGGACTTCCAGATCCAGACAGACAAAATGGTAATGGCGAACCAACCGGACATCGTGGTGGTAGATAAACAACAGAGGAAAGCCGTTGTGGTGGATGTAGCAATACCAAGCGATTGCAACATCAGGAAAAAGGAACACGAGAAACTGGAGAAATACCAGGGCCTCAGAGAGGAACTGGAGAAGGCCTGGAAGGTGAAGACCACAGTGGTGCCTGTGGTCATCGGGGCCCTCGGGGCAGTCACCCCCAAACTGGAGCAGTGGCTAAAACAGATCCCAGGAACAACATCAGACATCTCAGTCCAGAAATGCGCAGTTCTTGGCACAGCCAAGATACTACGCAGAACCCTCAAGCTCCCAGGCCTCTGGTAGAGGACCCGAGCTCAGAGGTTGAGAAAGACCACCCGTGGAGGGTGAGAAGGGAATTTTTTATATATATATATATATATATATATATATATATATATATATATATATATATATATATATATATATATATATATTACATTATTTTTGTGTAAAATTTGAAACAATATTGCTCATATTTTAGCTTATCAAAAGAAATAAAAAGTGCATAAGATTTTGCACTCACAGAAAACCCAAGGGCTATGTAGGCTTCCCTGTATTTCCTCGTCTTTTTCTTCTGGTAACTGTTGTTTGCCTCTGGTGCCTCTGTTGTTTTTCTTTTCGCTGTCACAAATTTCCCCATCTCTCCTCCTCTGCCAGCTCTTTGTACCAGTGTGCCTGTGTACGCTACTTCTTCTACTAGGTTGAACAAGCAGCCTGTTGATTAGTTTGAGCACTGCTGCCACCTAGTGACTGGAGGTACTGCAGTAATTCATAGGGAGGCTTTTACCTATTTGCTTTGTTAAATCTATCTTTTTATTTTTTTATATAGAACCCACCAGATTTTTATTCCCAATCTACTGATACTGTAAAGACTTTTTGAAGCCCTACACTCAAACAATCTTCGCGGGACCTTTGGAGGAGGCACAGGCCATCATAATGACAAATTACATATTGCTGAAAAGCATAATCAGTCCCAACTGACCAAAGAACAGGGTTCACTTTAAAGTCTGTGTTGCATCTCAAAAAATTCCTTACATTTACTTTTGTGATAAGACAGATTTTTTTTTTTTTTTTTTTTTTTTTTTTTTTGCATTACTCTTAAACAACAGGTTAAGATATAGATAATGTCTAATGGTGACCATAAAATGCCACACTTTGATTACCACAGAAAGATTTGGGTTTTCTTTTTAAGCTGCCCTGTCCACATGTGTGATAGGAAAATAAACTTGAGTCCTTGTTCAGACTGGTGGCAGAGAGAAATGTAATTTCTTACACCCATAAGAAGCAAAAATTCATGCATAAGTACATCGAAACACTGAAAAAAAAAAAAAGTATAAATTACAGAAACACTTCAGTTAGATTAAACTAAAAGGGTTTGTTATGGGAACCAATTATTGGTTGCCCGAGATTTTGTTTAAAAATGTTCCTTCACATGAGATTTGCTTCCTACTAAATTAATGAACTCAAATTAAAGGCTGATTTTTTTTTTCAAAAGAATTCATTGCGAGAATATGGTACCGTAGTTAAAAAATTGTTTTCATTCTTCATCTTTAACAGGGGTGTCAACAAATCTGTCTGCATCTGTATGAAGCACCTTTGAGAGGTATAAAAAACATGAATGTGGTGTTTCTTACCAAGACTTGCCGTTGTCCAGCCATTAGTTTCTTGAGAGTGATTTCGCACACCTGTTTACGATCCTCTCTACTGGCCTCTCTGAAATCTGTGCGACACCTGCTCTCTTCATTTATGTCTTCTCTGTCACTTTCTCCTTGCCAAGGCAAGGACATTGGACTGTCACCTCCAGCATCCTCTCCATAGGTCAATGTCTCCAGCTGCCACTCAGACATCTTTTCACCAGGCATGCAGTCAGACTTGGGTGATTGGCTGCCTTGGTTTGTATGATTAAGAGGAGTGGAACTTGTGTGGGAGACAGAGTCAGCTTTAAAACTGTGAGAAGAATGAGAGGAAGAATGATCAGAGGGACATAATTGTCCAGATTCTGAGTTATCTAAATCCAGCTTTTCCAAATTGGAGCAAATAGCTTCTTTTTGTGTTTTATCTAGAGATGAAGACATAAAAGTTGATGGAATTATGTCAGACGAATGAAAGCCATCTAGCTTATTTTCTATAGTTTTGTGCTGCTTTAAAGTTGCATCATCATGTCCCTCCTTTACATTTGGACAGTCAGCAGGAATTTGTAGGTGCTGTGTTGCTTGACCTTGCAACAGTTTGTTTGGATGTTCCTGGGGGAGTTTATCTTCTTGCGTTGTAGATTTCATCACCTCAGGAAGATATTTAAGGACCATAGATTCCGTGTGAGAAATGTTTAATACAGAAGAAGTTCTTTCTAAACTAGATGCACACTCTTGTGCTTCAAAATGATTGTTCTGTTTAAAACACAGTGACAGCTGTGAAGAATCTTTGGTTAGCTGAACACAATGCCCTGATGTTTTTAGATTCTTGCTACGTGATTCGAGAAAAGACAATTGATCAAGTTTCACATCAGGTGCATCCTGAGAGGGTTGTATTGCAAGGTTTTGCTTCAGTGGTTGTGTCGGAGAATTCAAACGTCTTTGCTTTGGATTTTGGGTGCCACAGTCCTGCTGTGGAGAGAAAAACTGGGAGTTTCCTGAAGAGTTTTCAAGTAGTTTAAAATCTTGGCCATTTAAAACATTATTGGTATTTATAATGCCTTGGTCCAACTGACAGTCAACATTTGCAAGGCAGCCCTTGGTTTCTGGTTTTGGCTCCTTTGTCTCGTTCATAGTAAGGCAGCCCTTTGTCTCTGGTTTTGTCTCCTTTGTCTCATTCGCAGTCAAGTCTATCACAGATGAGTCGAGGAGGTTAAACCTTGGGCGCATCTTGAGCTCTGGACAAGCCCATCTTGGATCAGTGAGGTCAATGTAATGCTGGGGAAAAAAAGAGGGGAAATGTCACCAAATGAACATAAAGGTTGCCTTTGTAACAACAGGAAAATATGCAATCAAAGAGTGGCAGAAAGGAAAGACAAACGGATGGACGGATGACTGGATGAACGAACGAAAGGACAGACGGATGGATGGAAATACAAACATTTTACTCCATAGTCTTTTTCCACATTTAAACAGTCCTGGAATACAATCAAATTCTATACTTTTCCAGTTAGTGTAGCAATGAAGCCTAAAACAAAAACTAATGTATTCACTGTCAAGCATTTAGTCTGCACTGTAAGAAATCTTCAAGTCACTGTCTGTGTTAGCAGACACACAACACAATCTGCTGCTGGATCTGGAAGTCTACCATAAAACTGTAAGTTAAAAGTCGCATATCAACCCTACACAGAAAAATAATAAAATTCTTTGGGTAGCATATATAAGTGAATCGTTTTTGCATGAGTTACAACACCACAGATCTATGCACATGAACTGTGCATGCATGAGTGCTGACCTGATGTACCTGCAGTCCAGATCTGTTGCCATCAAAAAAGGAGAATAAGACAACATCCACAAAGCTTTGAGCAGCTGATAGCCTGCATTTAGAAAGGTACCCTGAAGAAAGACAGTCCTGTAAAACACAACAAACCTTTGATACCTACGTCGCTGAAGAGCACCAATGTAAGACTGTCATCTGTAGCTACACGCCTAAAGAGTTACACCACAAGCCAGATGAAAGAAGAGAATGTTCTCAGTTGAATCATCCAAGGTACACTCTGAGTGACATGGCACGTAACCCCAGTGAAGATATCATCCTATGGGAAAAGTACTGTATCTTTGTTGGGTTT
This sequence comes from Anableps anableps, assembly GCA_014839685.1. Classification (NCBI taxonomy): domain Eukaryota; kingdom Metazoa; phylum Chordata; class Actinopteri; order Cyprinodontiformes; family Anablepidae; genus Anableps; species Anableps anableps. The sequence continues at coordinate 17,908,181 of CM026074.1, forward strand.
GAAATTAGGTGAGATCCACAAGATTTTTTTATTTTTTCCAAAAGAACACTGTACTGGGAAGACCGAAGGTGTATTCTTTTAGAGTCAAGAAAGCCACAGACTTATGCACAGAAAATAATAGGAATGCAGGATATATCAACATTAACATCAGTATCAGCTGATGTCTGTCAATTTTTAACATATCGATTTCGGTCCGATCAGTATAACAGGGCCGGTATTAATAACTGATATGTATTTCCACCTTGTTGCCATTTGTGCATCTGTTTCGGGAAGGGTAATGGTTGGCCATGTGGTTTTTATTTGGGCATGTGATTTTGATGCAGCTCAGAAATTTTGGGTGTTTCACTGAAGCAGAGAAGCAACGTCGGCGCGACAACATTGATATCGGATATCGATATGAGAACACACAAAATGTGGTGTGCTTGGAGACAGAACCCAGGCAGCAGAGCTGTTAGCTGAGATTATGTTAAAGCTGACTTCCAGAAAACAACTTCACTTCTATCTTCTATCAATAATATTGTAACCTGGATAACAGGATGGAGTATTTGAAGCTTCAAGTATACACAGAGCAGTTAGAAATGTAGTAAAAGACTGCTGTATTTTTGTTTTTGCTCAGCTCTCAAGTGCTGTTTGATTCCCTATTATCTGAAGGAGCACTTAATATCTTATTGACAAAATAAAAGTAAATTTGTTTTATTGTATTTTTATAGAAATGGCAACAAATTCCTTGGAAGATAACACTTATTTTCTCTGATACGAGGTCAGTAAAGGAGTACTTTAGTTTGTGTACTAAAATGTTCCTTTTACATACAAAGTACACATCTTGAACTTTTTCATACAACAACCACAAACTTCAATTTATTTTATTTGGCATTAATATGATAGACCAACAAAAATTTGGCAAAATGGTGAAGTAAAAGTAAAAAGTGTGGTGTGCTTTAGTATTAAACCCCTTTTAGTCTCTCACCTTGAAATAAAATCTGGTGCCACCAACTGACTTCACCTATTGAGTGAATGGAGTTCCCTTAAATGTACTTTAAATACAGAGTAAACACAGGTCTTCAGTAAAGACCTCAGAGTTATAGTAAAGAACAAACAGCATCTGTTTACGTTCTCAGCCAATAATCATGGTTACAAGTCTTCTCCACTATCACTTTGTGGGTTGAAAGCGGAAAAGTTAAGGAATAACTAAAATGGATAATGTACTTGGGCATATCTGAATTTTAACTAACAGTAACTGAAGGAGCTGCAGAGATCAACAGTTCAGGTGAGAGAATCTGTCAACACACAACTATAAACAACGTACTCAAAAAAAAAAATGGCATTTAAGGGAAACTGCCAACAACCAAAAGACAGTTTACAGGGCACAACTCAGGGCTAGGTGAGATTAGTCAAAAGTCAACTTTTTGGCAGACATACAAAACCGCATGTGTGAATGAAAACTAAACACTGCCCTGAACACACCATCCCCATGGTGAAATATGGCGGTACCAGCACCACACTGTGGAATGCTTTTCTGCAGAAGTACAGGATAGATCTGATGGGAAGGTGGGTGGAACTAAATACTGGCCAAATGTAAACTCATGTAGACACTGCATCTAATACAATAAATCAGCTACTTCAAACAACACGGTTCAACAGGCAATAGACAAGTTTCAACCTTTGCTGTAATGTAATGCTGTAGCCTTTGCTGTAACTTTTCAACTTTAAGACCTTGTAACCTAGCTTAAACAAGTCACCACATTTTGAAAAAAAAAATAAGAACACGTATTGGGTTACAGATAAGATCTTACCTGTTCAGCACCGGTTTGGTGTGATTTTTTTCAAGCTGACACCTACGCAGTATTACTCTGAAGGTTCCTCGCGCTAGTTTCTATAGCAACAACGTTTTCTGTTAACTTACCCGTGGGATATTGACGTTTATAGCTTCGACGTCCACTCGAACCTCTGACAGCGGCGGCGGCTCAGACTTGGTGAAGCCACCGTAAGATGCGACGATCTCTACATCGGAGTCGTCTGAGCTGAGGGAGATCACCTCATCCATCTCTCCCCGGTCATCCAGCGCCTCACACGAAGCAGAAACTTCAGCAAGTCTAAGAGAGCAGGAGGGCGACCGCTCACGCAAGCTTCACCTTATCATACAGTCCCGCGGTTCCTGGCACAGTCCCGAACAAAGACGATCTATCGTGAATGGGGAAAATGCCCATCATGTTTTTCACAAAACACATGACGACTTCTCCCCCGAGGCGTCAAACAGTTTGCATTTCCTGGTTAGAATCGCACATCATACTCATAATGGTGTCGGCCATTTCCAGCGTTCAAATACATAAAATAAACCACCCTAAAACGTCTTAACAAGTTGTAATCTCAACACAGCAGCACGAGAGGGTTAGGTGTCGTTTCACCGCTTCCTTGTTTTTCCCTGTCATTTTTCCTCTGTCGTATGGCACGTCAAATAAAAATATAGTTGCAGCTATCTCCACCTGCTGTCCAGGAATGCAAGGGCAAAACATACAGTTCTGTTTTTATCACTTGTATGCTCAGTCTTTCATCTAAACCATGTAGTCATGCATAACAGCAGGCATAAAAACATTATTACTTCATATTTAAGACCTCAAGATAATTAAATATCTTCCCATTAGTAAATAAATGTAACGATTTAATTTTTGTTTTTGAATTACATTGTCTAACTAAGGCTGAAATTGGGCATCAGGTAAAAATGATCATGCCTTGAGATCCTTGTCTGAATAACAAAATTCATAATGTAATGGTATATTTATTCTATCAATGGTACAACCATTTGACAAAAGCAATACCTTGGCTGCTCAAGCTGTTATGCATCTACTATCACATTCCCCTCCTCTGACCTACAAGGGTGGTTCCTCCTGCAGCAGAGGTGGGCATGAGCAATTAGAGACACCTGGGCTCAGCAATTTAAACAGGGCTCAACTAACCAGTCTCTCTCTCTGATCTTCCAGATAAGCTCATTTTGTCTTCTGTTCCAGTTTGGTTTTGATTATTTTTCACAATAAGCATGTTATATCTGGCCTATACCTTTGTCTCCCCTCATTTTTGTTATGGGCCATGAGCTGGCCTGTGACAAGTGGGTGCTTGTTAAAAGCGAAGTTAAAGTTTGTTTGTTAGTTTTGTTGTACTTTATGTTTTTTGACAGTTTGATTGGTGTTGTTTCCCTTTTGTCTATAAGTTTGATTAAGTTGTAGTTTAGCTCCTTTGGTTGTTTGGAAGCTAACTTTGGTTCAGTAGTTTTGAGTATTTTGCTAGGGATTTTTGTTGGCCAAACTTTTGTTGAGGGGATGTTTTGGTCAGGCCATTTTGGTTGGAGAAAGCAGTGAGCATGTGTTCCCTATTAATAGCAGTTAACTATTTTATTTATTTATTTTTTTGTAATGCACTTTAGGCTTATACTAGGTTTGTGTTCAGGTTGGAGTCCTCCCCTTTTTGAGGCTAATCAGTAAGTGTCAATATAATGCTCATGGTGTCTTAGGTGGAAGTGAATGTGGGTTCATACAAACATGACTGCACAAAGACCAGGGTGCAGTTAATTAGCTGTCTTGGAGTACAGTCAGGTGTGGCTCCTATCTTTGACCCAGTTTAGCACCAGGTGAGTGGGTGTCTTGTGAATTTGTTAAATGTAAGATTTGTTTAAAATGGCTTTGGTCTTGTACAGTTTTGTTCCAACTCCTTCAGAGTTGGCACTAAGGAACAGCTGATTGAGATAGCTGAACACTACAAAATAGACATGGTTGACAAAGTTAAAAGCTACAGTTAACATGGTTTAAAACAGGGTCTTATGGAGGTGGGGATTCTTTGTAGTCAAGGTGCAAGTTCAGTCTAGTCCATCTGCATTGCCTTTGAGCAGCAGAGGGAGCTGTTACAGATGGAGTTGGAGCTGGAAAAGTTGAGCTGTGCTAATAACTCTGTTGCAGATTCCAGAGTAGCGTTTGTTGTACAAAATCTATTTGCCTTAAGCTGATTAATCAGATGTAGACACTTATTGCATTCTGTTTAAGTGAATAGCAGATTCCAGAGGTTGCTCATCCTTGGCTAGGACTACGTTGTTACAATGGGTAACATGAGTAGCGCACATGAGGGTTTCTCATCTTTGAGTGTAGTTGATAACGTTTATGCTACAGTTAAAGCTGCAATGCTGAAAATGTATTAGCTTGTTCCAAATCGCCAACATTTAGGAAAAAAGTGGATTCACAAACTTATTCTGAGTTTGTGATCCAACCCTTGCATTTAACCGCTGGTCTATAGCTTCTGAGGCTGTACTTCTGAAGTTCTTTGTAACTTAATTGTGCTGAAGCAGTTGCAACTAGCATAATTAATGTAAGGTGACATCTCCATCTGAAGCAGCAGCCCTTGCAGAGGAGTATGTGTCAACACACAAGTTACTTTGAGCCACACAATGTCATTTACCATCATGATGATCTGAAATATGGTCATTCACCTTTGTTTGGGGCTTCAGCCCACAAGCCCTAGCAAAAGCTTAGTCATGGGGAACCTATAGGACCAGTTAATCAAAAATACCTGTACATATTGTTTAGTGGTGGGTCACTGGAAGAAAGTGTCCCCCACTTAAATCCAAAAGGTCAAGTTAAACCTGCTGTAATGGCAACTCCCATTGCAGTCTCTGGCCATTAGGGTGAGTTTTTGCAGTCACAGGTTTGGTCTGGTTCTCAGCTTATCCAGAACTCTGCTGTTTGTGTTTTCACTAAGACCAGGAAGATGGCGCACATCACCCCAGGTCTAAAGTCGTTATACTGGCTCCCTGTAGCTCAGAAAACACTTTAAAATACTTCTGTTTTATAAATCACTGAACAGCTTGGGACCAAAAGACATTAAAGACCTGTTGCCAATGTTTCGACCTTCCCAACCACTCAGGTCTTTTGGTTCTGGTCTAGTTTTTATGCACAAATCTGGAAGAAACTCCCTGAAAACTGCAAAACAGCCAACACACAAAGTTCCATTAAATCACGGCAAAAACCCACTTGTTTAAAGCTGCCTTTTGATTAGTAGTAAGTGGAACATTGATCATTATTTTTAAACTTATATTTGCTTGATCCTCATCTTGATATTTACTCAACAATTTTGATGATTTTAATTTATATTTGCTTGATGATTTAGCTGTATACTTGATGTTTTTATGATGTGAAGCACTTTGAACTGCCTTGCTGCTGAAATGTGCTATACAAATAAACTTTACTTAATGCTTTTTCTGCTTTCCTTTCAGATGGTGTTGTTGGTTGGCAAACAAGTCCTGATCAAAATTTTGAGATACAGGAGCCTTGCATTCTTTTATTTTGGAGTCTGTGTTGCCATTTTCTCCAGACACTGGTGGTTGTGTTCTGGTGCAGGGCATGTCTATTTCCATCCTCCTGTCCTTTACATCAGATCAATTTAACGTGTGGTCTTGTAGAAGGTGATGTAGCAGTAGGTGTACAATCCCAGTTGCCAGTAGAAAGAGTGCACATGATTTTGGGAAATGACCTGGCAGTGTGGGCAGGTGGTAAACCTAATATCTTCATGAAGCAACTTTCTGTGTCCCCTGTAGGTCCATCTCCTAACAGTAGCGTGCCTCTTGATGTTTTCCCAGTTTGTGCAGGAACCCGTTCTGCCTCTGGAGCTAGTGATATTAAACCAGAAGATCTTGAGATGCCAGTTAAACTCCAGATAAAACAGTTGTGTACTTCAAAAGATGCCTTAATAGCTGAACAGAAGACAAATACAACTTTGTCTGACCTTTTTGCCAGGGTTGTGCCCAAGTCAGTAGTGAGAGATAGTGTTTTGTTACTTCCTGCAAGATGGGGTCTTAGTCAGGAAATGGGTTTCACATAATGACCAGGGTTTGAGAGATCCAGTATTTCAAGTTGTGCCCTCTATAGGGCAAAGTAAGGTGTTACAAACACCTGGTGATGTGGCAGGTCATCTGGGTGTTTGTAAAACTTATGCTCACATACTTAATCTTTTTTTTTTTTTTTTTTTTTTTTTTTTTTTTTTTTTTTTTTTTTCTCTGGCCACGTTTAAAATGAGATGCAAGTCAGTTCATTTGGACTTGTCATACATGTCTGCTCACCAGCAAGCCAAACCAAGGTATCTCAATGGTGTGGTCAGCGGAAGCTACTTTGCCTGTTGGTGTCCATGGTGACCATAACTTTTTGAATGAAGAACACTAAAAAAAATCCTGGATTTGTGAATAAAACTTAACAAAACTTACTGTTTTTGAAACCACATATTCTCTTCCCACTCTTCAAGATGAAGACTGATTACCTATTACATGCATGTAAGAAACTGCAGTCAAAAGTTTAATTTTCCATTAGTTTTACACTAGCTGCTTTGTAACAAATGTTAATGTATTTTATTGGCAAAAACTTAATCCTCTCACAACAGAAAAATGGATTTATCCAGTATGTGTAATTTGTATGAAGTTCAGGAAGCGTGTCATTTCAAACAGTTTGAGTCCATGTATTCTTATGTACCTTTTTAAAAAGGACCGAAGAATCATATTGTAAAGGCAATCTGTGGTGGCATCAGATGTCTTCTATGGTGTAGTTTGTTGGAACAGCAGTTTATCTACAGCTGAGAGGAAGCGGTTAGATAAGCTCATCAGCAAGGTCAGCTCTCTCCTTGTCCTCTACCCAGTGTAGGTGGTGGAAAACAGAGGGAATCTACCAAAAAATAACTTCGCTCTTGGGCAATGTTTTCCACCTCATACATGAAACAATTGTAGAACTGGAGAGCACCTTCAGAAACAAGCTGCTACATCCTAGGTGCACAAAGAGCTTTATTGTAGGCCCTTCCTCCCAGCAGACTTTATAAGCATCAGTGCTCTTAAGTGTAAACTCAAGTTGTTTACATCCCTGCTGTTATTTGCACCTATTTTTTAACAGCAAACTTAGCAAGTGTTTATATTCCTGCTATTATTTGCACTGTTTTCTATAGTCTTGTAAATGGTCTGTTTTTATGCACAAATATGCAAGCATATTTTGTACATTTCTTTGAAGCTGAGTATGCTGTTTTTATAACTGTATAGTATTTTTCTTATGTTGTAAAATCCCCCCTCGTTTTCTTTTTTTTTTATTAGTTATTCTTACATTTGTGTGAAACTCCATGCTTCCATTTTTCTGTCACTTTTCTGCTGGTACACCTAATTTTCTCCTCTGAGGGACAATAAAGGATGTTTCTGTTCTATTCGGTGAGTGAATATGTAGTCTCAGCTGTTACCACTGGAGGGCACTCGTGATGTTTAAAAGATGGAGAACAAACATGGCTGTAGACCTCCGTGTAGAGCACATAATTGCTACTAAGCTCCTGCGTGTTTTTAGGACTATCCAGTTTAGAGTAAAATATTTCCTCCAATCAGGTTTTGACTTGTTCCTGCTACTCTTCCAAACCATTACTATGCACATCTGAGAATATGCTCCTTTCAATTTCCTTTTTAATTAGTCAGTGCTGTATCTGTCAAAAAGAGCCTCTTGACTTGAATTTACATATCTCACAATTGAATCACATTTGTGTAATTGTCAGCCAACTATCAACAAGGTAAACCCCATGCAATGCCCTGTTTTAAGCTGTAGATCATGTGTTCACTGAATTGCAGCTGTCTTGGATGTTTCTTTTGGCATCATGTGTGTTGTTTTTACAAATTTATTAACTATTATTTGAATATTTATTTTTATCACATGCATTGCTAAATCCCACTCAATGTCTAGGAACACAATTTTTCAACTTGTTTTTTTTCCAAAGAAATTTACATTTTGATTTCAACGTTTCATGTAATTGGATGAAAAGGGTTATTAACTTCAGATGTCTCCAACCATTTCACGCTGTGAGGCAATATCAGGCAGGATGAGTCACTCCAGTCAGACACATATAACCTCCTGACATCCATTCAGCAGTGTGAAGACTTTATTAGGGTGGTTAATACATAAAGGCTGTGTTTATGTCTGCATATTGCCTGTGCCTCGAGAATTATCTTTAGCCTTTTAAAATCACAATACTGCTGTACAATTTTACACTGGAAATAAGACTAAACTAAAATTTTAGACTAATATAACAAGGTGTGGATTGAGGAAAATGCTTTTCATCGTACAGAAATGTTTTTAGTCCAGAGTCACTTGTTGGGCTCAGTGTATTTGGTATGAGAACACAAAGGCAATAATAAAATCTAAATCCAGCTCAAAAGGGAATGATTGTTAGCACTAAATGTGCTTGAGCATTAGGACTGTGGAGAAATCTGAAATCTTATAACCCCATTACACTATTGCACATTTTCCTTGTGTTTCAGTGGGTTTAAGAAAATTCACTCCAACACTGCCATTCTACACATCTAATACTGTTGCATATGTAATTTCATTTTCTGCTTGAGCCACACTACTTTGAGATACCAGATACTTTAAGATAAATTTTAGAACAGAAGTTATCTACCAGCTCATCTACTGTGTTACAACATGGAAGTCATGTAGTGGAGATTTTATTAAAAGTTTCAGCTGTGTTGTCTGTAAAAAGAACGTTTTGTAATATCTGTTTTACTAAGTGAGCCCACTTTCAAAAACAACAGAAAAGTGATCAGACAGAGTGACATCAACTATAGAGACCTTGGAGATATTTACACCCTTGCTGATAGTCAAATCCAGAGTGTGCCCTCGATTATGTGTTGCCTGCTTAACATGTTGAGTCAAACAAATTTTTGAAGTACATCATTCAGCTTTTTTGCCTCTCTGTCTACTGGGTTGTCAACATGGATGTTAAAGTCTCCCATAATTTGCCACATATTTTGGGGTTTTGTATAGAGTTAGTGTCAGAGTTCATTTGTGGCCTTTTACCTCAATTCCCAAATCCTCAAAAGACTCAAAATTGCCCAGGGAAAGCTTTTTACAGTTTGTAGATCATGAAAATTTGCTGGAACCCCTCTGCCCCTCTTATTCTTTCTATTCTCTCTTAAAAAAATTTAATTAGGAGATGATTCAATTAGTACAGGTGTTTCATTGTTTTCATCCAACCATGTCTCTGTAAGAAACATACTATCAATATTCTCAACAGTGAAGTCATTAAGTAAAAGTCCTTTTGCTGATAGTATTCTTATATTTAGCAGAGTCAGTTTAAGTGTCTTGGGGTAGATAATTCTGCAGTTTGTGGTTGCTTTAGACAGGAGATAAGTCTGAGGTTTGATTTTAGACCACTGCATTTCATTGCTATTTCTCTATTAGTAATTTTGACAGGGATACTCCTGTATCTTACCACCACAGGGCCAGATGCTTTACATTGTCCTGAGTTTGGAGAGATGACCTTCTGTTGTTAACAACATTGAAAATACTGGCAGTGAGAAGTTTTTTCCCATCTTTATTTAGGCCAACTCCATCTTGTTTGAAGAGATGATAGCACTCCCAGAAAAAAAAATGTGATTGTCAATATAGTTCACGGAGCTGGAAGAGATTTCTTTAATAAGCCGTTTATTAATCATAAGCAGTTGGCTGTAATTCTCCTCTCCATGTCCAACTTTTGGTATTGGTCAACTTATAAACCCCTTCATTTTCAGATTTCCAACTGTGCTTAGAAGATGTCTAAGGTCATTTTTCAGAATTTCATATTTTTGCTTAACCAGCTCATTAGCTCCAATGTGAATGATTAAATTCTCAATGCTCGGTTGATCAGTGGTTAATGGGACTATTTTCTCTGTTATATCAGCCACTGTGTCATTTGGGAAGCAGATTACTTTTGTTCTCTTTGCACTGCAAAGATAATAAATTCCATTCACTGCTGCATCCCCAACAATAAGAACTTTTGGCATTAAGTTTGGTTTCTGTGTCACTTTAGGAGGTGGTTGTGTTGGTCTTGTCTCTTACCTCTAGTTGATGTTTGGAGGAGAGGTATTTGTCTTAGGCTCCTGCTGCAGAGCAGCAAACCTGTTTTTCAGTGGAATTCCAGCATAGTTTGGTGGGTTTCCAGCTGGATGGCTCAAACTGGCCCATTAGTCCTTGGTACTGGAGTTAATGAAGGTAGAGTCATGTCAGCTCCAGCTGGTTGTTGTCTTTTCTTTGGTGCTGATGTTGATGAGGGGATGTTTCAGCTCAGTGCTGGCCATGCTGTATCATCTAGGTGAGGGGTCCATCCTGTTCGACGTCTAGTCAGATCCAAATGATGAGATTTATTTTTCGGCTTAGCTCCAAGACAGTTCCAGGTGGGTGTGCTGCTTGCTGTAGTGCTTGTGGAGGCTGTTTGTTGTTTTGAGGCATCACTAGAGTTAGAATCAAGGTACAGTCATTTCCAGAACCTGGGTTGATCTCAACATTTACCTTCAGTTGAGAAACCCTCAGTTCTAGTCTTTGTACAATACTACTAATGTCCCTGGTGTCAACCAGAGGCATCTTGCTCTTGCTTGTCTTTCAGGTAGAAAAAATTGGGTGTAAAGTAAAATTAAAATTCCACAGTTCTTAAATCTGAAGTAATCCAGTTATGGGGGTAGACAATGTAAGAGTAACTATGAAAACTGGGTATATTAAATAACTTAACCAGAAAAACTATCAAATTAGGTCAAAAGAGAGCAGGATAAGATGTTCCTCCTTCCAAGGCTTTCAGATAATTTCAGATCATGGCAAAAGTAATTCACTCTATCCTGACACAGTAAAATAATGTACATTTTACACCCTTCATTCCATTGTACACACACATTTTTAAAATTAGCGATTCATCATCATTGACACATAGATCTATTAATATACATCCAAAAGAACTGACATTTCACAAAAAGGGCTTCATTTATTTATGTTTAAACCAGGGGTCATGTTAACGGAATATTTTTTGTATTTGACTTTTTTTTTTTAAATGACAGAAATCTCTGAAGGCTGTCCATCATTTTGATGGATTACAATTCATACCTCTGAATTATCTTGGAGGCAACTAAATCAATTAATAAAAAAAATCCCTTCTGAATATCATCTCTGACATGGACACTGAACAAAATGCATTTTGCTGACTGGGAGCTGACAGTGTGTGGAAGAGTTATGGAAAGGATGCTTTGGAGCACATCTGGTTCAAAAGTGCATTCAAAACTTTGGCCGAAGTGACGCTTTTAATTCCAGTCTCCAGTGTGGCAGCAGAGTGCAAATTAGTGTTTGGATCTATAGCATGAGCCCAACCTAAAATTTTGGCCTTGTCGGGACAAAATTATTTGCTTGATGGTCAGGTTGGACCTGGGCTTCTGTGGTGCGTTTAACACGCCCACAGTACATACAGAACAAAGAAAACAAAACGAGAATGCTATGTTGTGTTAATCTATTTATAGTCTAAATAGAAGAGTAGGCAGTTTACCTTGTTGAGGAAAGAAAGAAAGTAAGATGCAGAAGTTAATTAGACTGTAACAAGTGCAGCACACTGTACAACTAAATGCATATGCAACCCTGCCCTGCTCTGCTCCTATTAGTCACACATCCCAAATGATTTGCATTTGACTCACTCCACAGTTTCATGTGAAAAAGATAGCTTTAGAAATGTTTCTCGAAATCCATAAACAGGAAAAAAAAGACGTCTGAAAGAAACATATCTTCCCTCTTTCTCACAAGATGTATAATAATATCATAATGAAATGTAAAGGAGCCGAAACAGGACAGGATTGCAGAATCCTTATGGAGCCTGTATTTGAGGTATCTTTTTTTGCAGGTGATTTTATGAAGTGTCATGATACACTCAACTCCTCTTCTCTCCCCCTCTTCAGGAGGTCATGTGTTTTTGGAGATGGTTGCATAATGTAGTACCTATCCTGACATTTCACAATAGCATATAGAGCAAACTAACAGTCTGGCAATTAGTAAACTGTTAGAAGAACAGTTATTTTTCAAATAATAACACATTAAATCTGCACTTAGGACAGTAATAATTGGAAGTAATCCATCTTTTAGACCTAATTCCATTTCATAGCTCGTGTTTAACTGACCCTGGTTATTAAAAGAATGAGTAGCATCACCCATTTAACCCTGGTTATGTTATGTTATCTTACGTTATGTTATGTTATGTTACACCTTCTGTATATTAGTAAGAAAAATATGTCAAGAACAAATCAGATTTTCCAGTCGAGAGTAAAAAATATGAAAAAATATTGGATGTTATCAATATTTTTTCTTTTGCTTTGCCAACATTTAGCACACAAGGTCTCTGAGCCTCATCTGCATCACACATATTCAGATAGTTACAACATGCCTTTGCCTCTTTCAATTCTATTAACTGAAAAAGGTATTTGGTATTGAATGCAGGTATTCCTTGTATCCAGCACATCATTTTTCTTACACTACTTTAGGTTCTTGAAAAGATCCTAAAGTGGTGTAAGAAAAGTGTGAGAAGTAGTTCTTTGAAAGATTTAACAAAAAAAGAAAACAGATAAATCCTTTATAAATCCTTTTTATAAATTCCACCTAGGATTTCACTTTCTGTTAATGGTTTATCAGTCGGACTGGGCGCCCCTTTGTGGTCTGCACACAAGAGAATATTGATGATGCCAAAGTTTGTGTGTGATTTGAAACTTGTAATTTGGATATACAGTAATAGGCCATTTTGGTCTTGTTAAAAGTCAGTGGCACGTGCTATCCCATATTGAGACAAGCATGAACAGTTTTAAGAACGACTTCTTTTTATATCTAGAGTTGATAACACTCTAAAGCAGAAAGGGCAGGTTTTACATCAACAGATGAGGTAGCCAATTTAATTTAAGAGGGATTAGTTTCACTCTCCTCAAGATAAAGGGATGAGCAAGTAAGACAGAAAATAGTTTAAAAAGTGACTATTCCACACTGGATTAATTGTGTTTGTCCCATCCTGTCACAGACAAACCGTAGACTCTGCAGCATCATTATGCTACCAAAACCCCTCATTCATTATGCCTTCTTTGCATTCCTCTGTTTGTTCAAAACAGAGCAAATTGATGGGGTCCCAGTTTGGGCCCACAAAGAGCTTGTTGGATGTTGTGAATTTAACAGTCTGACAACAGCATTAGTTTGCAAAAAGCTAGTTCATTTTTTAAATAAACATAGCTTGGATCGGTATACTAGACTCCATGTTCCCGTTTAAACTAACACATCATGTTGATTGCTTTTTGTATTAATACTTCAGTTAAAGCTGCAGTATGTAACTTTTACAAAAATATGTTTTTTGGATATTTGTTAAAACTGTCACCATGTCGTAACAGTATGGTATGAGACAGATAATCTGTGTAAAGATCGAGGTCCTCCACCTCCCGCCCGAAGCTACTATTGCCATCTAAAGAAATGCACCGCTCCCAACCAAAAAACAACCAAGCAGAGGAAGGCTTAGTGCTGTCAATCACCCTCATGTATGCGCTGCTAAATGTGCTAATGGTGGAGAAACAGCTTACCGTTCCAGGAAAACTGCTTATCCGCTGTCATTGGTGGCCATGCTAACTAGCCTTAGCATTCGTGGCAGACTATGTTGTCATGATCAAGCATATCAGAGAGCAAGGGAGACTGTGTGAGTGGTGCGTACATGAGGGTGATTGACAGTGCAATGACCCTCCTTCTGGCTCTGATTGGTTGTTTCTGACTGAGTGGTATATTTCTGCAGTTAGAACTGGGAGCACTGGGAGAAGGCTGAGGAGCTTGATTTTTTCACAGATTATCTGTCTTATATTATACTGTCACGACATAATGATAATTTTAACAAACATGTATAAAACATATTTTTTCATAAAAGTTACATACTGCAGCTTTAAGCAATTAAGCTTCATGCATTTATTCCGTCAGTGCTATGATATGGTTTTGTGCCTGCATTTTGTTTCCATTTCATAAAATTTCTTACAGCCTTTCTGATGCATGATCAGAAATTATGGTAACCCCCCCCCAAAAAAAAAAAATAAAAGAAAAGAAAGCAATTAAATCAATGAAAAACAACACAACCTATACTAAACAACAAGTATCAAAACAACTCTGTTGCCAAAAGGCACTGTTGGCTTACAGTTCAACACCAGAATGAAGCTTTGTACATGGATGCTCATAGTGAATTCCTGGGGTGTCTGGTGAATTATGTGTAGCTGTTGTTTGTTGCCACAGGGCAGCACGAAAAAGGACTGGCAGAGGATCCCAAAAAGCCCTAGCAGATGGTCAGGGATGTGAGAAAAGAAAAACACAAGAGAGATACTGAGATAGATTTGCAGGTAGAGAGGCAAAGTGAAAAAGCAACTTCCAGAGGCATCAGGTGCCAGCTGTCATGAAGCAAAGAACACCAGTGATACTATCGAGCAGCCACATTCTCACATTCCTGTATTGTTACTGGGAGCCCATCACACTATTAAGCTCTTTAGGGCATGCTTGCCACATAAATCCAGAAGCGTGTCAGTAAGGCCCATTTTTTGTGCCTGTGCAGCAGTTTAGTACACCTAACAGGGTTTATTTGAATGGCAGAGCATGCCAGATTGGAAGTCAGGGGAGGCTAACCATGGACCAGAGCCCAGTGACTCACTCTCCAATCTGTGACCTCTGAGGGTGACGAGTGTCATACCAGGATCCTTTACAGACAGCTACGATCAGCTAAATGTTAAACTATAACTCAAGGAAGGATGCAATCTACTGTAGTCCCTGTGGTACATGTATGGCTCTAAAGCTAATTTCATTTGTTTTAATGGTAATGAAAGTCCAATAACAATTTTATATGTCAAGGTTGTAAACATAGATAAACAAGTAAAAGGGTTTAAGTACTCAGTTTTAAAAGATACCTGAAAAAGTATTCTTTAGATCTTTAAAAAATTATGTACTTTAAGTCAATTCAATTCAATTCAGTTCCGTTCAACTCAGACTCCTTAACTGTCACGAGGACACCAGTGTCCCCACCCATTGGATAACATGTAAGTGTTTTCGGTGTGACAATTTAGAGGTCAATTCAGTTAAGTTTAGTTTAGTTCAGTTTTATGTAGTTAAGTTCATTTTGATTAAATCAGTAAAGTTAATTTCATTCCGTTAAATTATATTTAGCTCATTTAAACTGATTCAGTTTAGTTTAAGTTTTGAGGTTAGGTTCAGGTCAGTTCATTCCAGTTTATTCAGTTTGGTTCAGATCAGTTAATGTCAATTCAATTCAATTCAATTCAATTCAGTTAAGTTCAGCTCATCACAATTACGTTTAGATCAGCTTAATTCATACCATTTTCATTTGAAATCATTTCAAGGCCCTCTCTACAAAGAAATTAAACATGTCCAATTGAAATATGATCACCCAGTCATAAATTTTAAATATATTATGTGTCATGTTACATTTAGATAAAATCAGATTGAAAATCAAACTGAATTATTCCAGTCCAATTTATCTCACTTCAAGCTAATTTAATTCAAGTCTAAAACTACTTCAATTCAACATATAAATGAACCTTAAAAAGAAACTGACAAACAGACCAACTCATTCTATTTAATGAAACATTGGCTTAAAGACAAATGTCAAAATAAAAAAGGATGATGGACAATTAACTGAGACCAAAGTAACACTCAAAAATCAGAGCTTCATGCTTGAGTAGCCAGTAGGATTTAGAGAGCAGGTTTGAATAATAAGTAGTCTTTTTAAAGTTGGAGGTACAGGAGTCAAAAGACTGTGGAGATTAAGACATGCCGACAATTGTTTCAAGAGAAATTGCTTCATTTTCACAGCTGTCATTGCAGGACATGGGGCACAGAAATCTAATTCATAAAATCCTAGTGTAGAGAAATTAGACAAATTTCAGACAAACACCAGTAAAAAAACTGTTAAACACAATTCATTCAGTTGAAATCTGCCATATCCCAGCTATCTTCTAACTGCTCTTGTGTTCCTCTGGGCTCTGTTCTTGGCCCGATCTTGTTCACAATTTACCTCCTCCCACTTGGTCATTTGTTTTGTAAATTTAACATCAATTTCCAGTGTTATGTTGATGATATCCAGCTCTACATTCCATTAGACCCTGCTCTACATCCTCACCTCTTCCCTTTGAGACTGTTTATAGGAAATCAAAGCCTGCTTTTCATCTAACTTTCATCTAACTTTTTCAAACTCAACATAAATTCTCCTCATTGCTTCCTCAATCCTCCCTAATCCTTCCAGTTTCACTGTCACCATCTACAATTTATCTGTCTCTGCATCCACTCAGGTTAATAGTTTAGATGTCATCTTTGATGGTACGTTATCTTTTCAAACCCACATCAGAAACATCACCCAGTCTGCCTACTTCCACCTCCGTAATATTAGCTGCTTTCACCCGTCCCTCACTCCTGCCATCACCGCAGTCCTGGTCCACAGTCTTGTCACATCTCGCCTGGATTACTGCAATTTTCTCTTCTTTGGTCTGCCCCATAAATTGACTCAAAGACTTCAGCTGGTCCAGAATGCTGCTGCCCATGAGAGCTCCAGAACACAATTCACCAGTCACATTTCCCCTGTACTTCAACAGCTCCACTGGCTCCTAATCAGATACCATCTGGAATTCAAAAGCCTTCTTAATACATTTAAGGCCATCCATCACCTTGCTCCTTCAAATTTTTCTGACCTCCCTCCACACTAAGACTCCCTCTCGATCTCTTAGATTAGCCTCCTCCATCAACATCATTGTGCCTCCTGCTCGTCTGACCACTATGGGATTGAGGGCCTTTAGCTGATCTGCCCCTCGCCTCTGGAATGCCCTCCCTCTTGCTTTCAGAAAGACTGACACTCTGTCTCTTTTTAAATCTCGGCTGAGAACTCATCTGTTCAAACTCTGATTGATCAACTTGCCCCACCATTGTTCTGTCTTTTTTCTATTTTGTTGTCTATGTTGAAGTTTTTATTGCTTTTATTTTTGTAAGCTGACCTTGTGAGCCCTAAATAGGACCTTTAAATAGGATGTATTATTATTATTATTATTATTATTATTATTATTATTATTATTATTATTATTAAAAGTGTGTGACAAAGCCTGCCAAGTAGTCTACCTAAGTAAATGAATTCCACATTTGGTTAATCCATTTGCTCTCATAGTCCTAACATCATTCCTTTTGTATTCACAAAGCTTACTGAAAATTCAGTTTAGAACTGTTAACACCCTCCTCCTCATTTCCCCTCAAATGGTAGCAGCACAAGTAGGGGTAAAGTTAAGAATATTTATAGAACAACATTTTTGTTTTACTTGTACATCAGCATATACCTAATGTTTGTCCTGATTTCAGGGTGGTTATACAAAGATGTTCTTCAATGCATTCATGCCGGCAAACAGCTTTTCAGTTCAGTGACCTAAAGATATTGGCACTTACCTGCTGGCGAAAAAATATTTTTAGATTTGATCTTGAATAAGAAAAATGCAATTTTGACTTATTTTTAACACTTTTATAAATGGGTCGTTTTTGGGATGAATCAGAGCATTTCTAAATTGATAAAAAATAAAAATAATAATGATAAAACTACTTTATACTTTAGGTTAAAACTTGGATTTATTTTTCTTTGAGAAAACAGGTGAAAAGCTTACAATAAAACAGAATCTTCAACATGTTAATATAAAAGGCTTGTTTACAATAAGTTATTTGAAGTTGCTTAGTATTTGTTTAGGACAATAAAGGCACAGTTATGGAGTAAAGACTTACTAGCCTTTAGATCATCTAGCTTTTCCCTTATTGTAGTATATTTAGATATCTGTGTGCATGCAGTCATCTGTCATCTGGCCTGCAACATGATTAGGGTTTTACAATTTTTAATCTGAGAATCATGTTATTGCTATTCAGCAAATCACATTAGAACTGTAATATTTCCTAGTCATGTTGCTGGCAGGCATGTTAGTCATCAGTCACTGATGTATTGTAAGGACATAATTTGTTGCTCTTCTGTCCTCTGGCACCTCTAGCTACTAAAAGTTATAATTGCCTTATTCCTTAATTTGTGACCTGATCTTTGAAAAAGTGCAAATTGGATTTCTATACAAAACGATACCTATTTTACACGTTTTGGGATCTTAGTGTGTGAGCCAACTTTTAAAAAAAGGATATAGCCTTAACTCTTTCCTCCACTTAAAAATCTTTTCATACCTAACTGACCACATTCAAAGCCTTCATGCTCCATTTAAAAAAGTTAAGCCAATAAATCCCATTACAGGAGTAATTATGTTTCCCCTGATCTTTGGACTTCAGTTATCTCTGAATATTGAATCGTTGCTTTACTCCTTCTGTGTCTTCATAGTGAAGTCAATAGCTATATTTCAAAGCTATCTTGGGGAAAATAATGCTAAAACAAGTCTCCTTTTGCTTCATCCTCTTTTACTCAAGTAGTCCCTCTTATTTTACATCCAGGTTCTTAATGAAGGTGACTTAAGGAGCTCTCCTACATTAACCATATCACATTGAATACTTTGAACAAGAAATCCCTTTTACACAGCCAAACGTTTTAGGATTTTAGGACAGAAGTATTTTTGCAGAAAGCACCTTAGTTCATACACAAGTTTAATCATTATAATGTTATTTTCTATCTGGTGAATCTGCTGTGCCATTTAGAGTTCAAGTGACTATAAGGTAAACTGTGTATAATCACTTGGGGTAATTTACCTTTTTTCTAACAAATATATATTACCTGTAGTCTGGTAAAAACCAGCCTTTTGTTCTGTGCGTTGCTTCGTACAGAGGGTCTGGACTATTGAGAAATGATTTCTTGCTGAAGGCGTGGACTCTGTTGAAGTTTTAAACGACTGGATCTGATTTTACCCAGCCGCTAATATTTGGCCATGAGGTATGTAACGTGCCAGCTCAACCATGAGGGAAGCTATGCTATGAAGCTTACCGGGCTGCTGGGTGTCTTAGTTGGTAGGGCTCTTGAGTGCATCATGTGCAGAGGCTGTAGTCCTCGACATGGTTGTCTTTGGTTCAATTCCTGGTCTTGGGCCATGTCTTCCCCTTCTCTCTCCTCCCTATTCTCCCTATTTCCTGTCTATGTACTATTCAATAAAGGCCAGTAAAGCCTAAAAATCCTAAAAGAAATAAGAAGATAACTGGAAATTGCATGTCCCATCAACAACCATCCTGCTATTACCAAAGTACAAACATAGGCAGACTACAATTCTAAAACTGTGCAAAAAATTGATGTCATCATTCACAACTCCTCCTTCTGTTCGCTGATTGACCTGGTTGAAATTCAACTGAAGAAATCAAGCTCAGTAGGAGAAATCCCAGAGAGAGCACTGAAAGGAGATGAGAATCGAGCAGAATTGTGTAGAGAGGCAATGGCTAGGCTAGATTAATTGCAGTAGGTATTGGTTTTATAATAATAATAATTTTTTCATGATGAAAAAATTGATTTGAGGAAGTGTTTTTTCAGCATGATTTTGGGGTGATGGTGGTGATGGTTGTAGGAGTTCGTGCCATAATCGGTGACCGCTGAGGCCACTGGAGTACATTGAGCTCCTTGTTGTATTAATCAAACAGTTTGAGGTGTTTTGAGTTCTGTAACATGGTGCATTATTTTGCCAGATGTAGCCATGAGAAGATGGGTACACTGTGGTCATAAAAGGATGGACATGCTCCAAAACAATGCTCAGGTAGGATGTGGCATTTAAAGAAAGGTCACTTGATACTAAAGAAGTTCAAGGGTGTCAAAAAGTATCCTCTATTCATCACACCCCCACCAACCTAACCACTGATACAGTTCAGGATAGATCTGAGCATTCCTATAGTTAAAAAAATCAAAGTCTGATTCTGCTGTCTGAATATAACAGTTGAAATATATCAGGCTAGAAAATTATTAAATTATTGCTTCATTTTCTTGTTCTTAGCTGACAAATACAGTTTTGAGGTTTTAAAGCCTTAATCTATTAGTAAAAACAAGCAAATATCAGGCACAGAAGGAGAAAGGCACCCAAGGCAGCTTTCATGCCCTGTTTTTATTTGCTTTTGGTATTCATATTTAAAGATGAGACAATTGCTATTTTTTAATCATTAAGTAATATAACCGTTGATATGTACATTTTTCTGTCTTGCTCAAAGCTAAGATCTGACCTTTGAGGATTTATTAATCTAGTCACACGTTCACATTCCAGTGTAGTTTGGTCCCAAAATGTGACAAACATTTGAAGATAATCTTGTTTGTTTAGGGCACAATAAAGGTCATGTCATGTATTTCTTTTGAACTGCCAAGTCCACTAACGGTGAGAGCAGCAGGGAGAAGCTGGGAAATGCAGAAAATGCAAAAAAGAATCACAGTGTGGCTAAGGTACACACACACAGACTCCTTCCCACTCCAATAAGTATACAGACAAACATGAGCAACGAGCCTTTTAAATCACACATGGAAATAAAGATGCCTTTACAGTGTGTAAGTTACCATTACTGAGCCTGGATGAATTCTGTCAGCTGGATTGACCTAAAATTGTTTACAATAGCAGATCACCTGAAACCTGAGCTGAGGTTTCCACACACCACCGCAGGTTGTTTATTCCTGGAATCTTACATAAGGCAGCAGTGGGTTCAGTTCACATCCAGCCAAATAGCCTCCTTTGGAAGGAAAAATACAAGACAGGAAGGTAAGAGGATTGAAGCAGGAAAGAGGAAAAAAAGAAAAACGTACCAAACAGTCACCCTTCTGCAAGATGCCCTCCCAGAATCTCTTTGGTTTATCTGTAGAGATGCATTGTACTGCAGAATGCAAAGATAATAAGGTAGAGCTGTGTATCAGTGGCTAAGAAACTTTGCTTTGCGTAAATTGATTAACAGGAAAACATTTCTTGAATAAAAAAATGGGTATTTCTCAAATCTGTTGTAACACTCTACTGAGTCTTGTTTGTAGTATGTCAGACTGACTGACTTTATATTACAATAGTGATTGCCCTCCAGTTGTGCCACATTGGAAAAAAAGAAACCTTTGCACCATATTGTATTTTTGTTCTATTCAAATTGCCACACTGTAAAATCAAACTAGATCCCCTTATTTAAAAAATATATGCAAACTCATCTAAAAATTACGTTTTCACTACATTACTGTTCGACTTGTGCAATTTTAGTGAGAACAACTTAAATTAACTTGATAAATCTAAGTATGGTGTATTTACTTCAATGGGCTGTAATAATTTAAAATTTTCAAGTATATGTAAATTAAACTCAGGAAGCTTTCTGAACACTTTTAGCTTTACCCTACCAAATTAAAAAGGTTAAATTTGAATAAGTTCTCCTTATTTAAAAAAAAAAAGCAAACTTATTGCTTAAAAAAAATATTTCAATTTACTGATTAACATGTTTAATTTTAGTGAGCCAACTTAAGGTAACTTGATACAAGTATGTTTTAACAGCACCCACAAATTTTTTTATCTTTTGAAAATAAAATTCAAAGCTTTCAAAACTTGACTTCTTAAAACTTGAATCTACTTATAAAAAACTACTTAATACAAATAGTTCCTGACTGCTGTTCTTTTTTGTTTTTCTACACAAATTTCTACAAAATGTGAAATAATGCACAAGATAATGCTCCACCTGAACAAACTTTATTTTAAAAGTGCAGCTAAATCTATTTTAGGACACAGTGCCATGTCCTACTTATCTATCACCACTCAGAAAAGTCAACACTCTGCCTGTGTGAGAGCCAAACACTTCATCAGCAAATAATAATATAATTTAAAAATCTAAACAAAAGGAGGATACAGTGGAATATAAGGTGGCAGGAGATGATCACTGGAAGATGTTGGGAAACTGCATCCAAACAGGAACTGTGATTTCTCCTCCTGCAGTGCTGTCTGCATAAAACAGTGGCAAATGCAAAAATAATGTTTACACTGTACTGAATTAGGTTTACGTGAACAGAAAATATGTATTTTTTAAGTACAAGAAAAAGTGAAAGTACTCTGATCATTAAAGGGTACTATATTAAAATGTTTTTCTTACTATAAATGTATATGCCAAAAACTAGCTAGTAAGCTTAGTGGAGGTGTACTGCTCTGGAGCACATTTCTAATTAGGCTCATTTTCTGTGAACTGACTGCATAGATGAAGCTCTGAGGTCTACTTTCTCACCTTAAACATCTTAAAACTAGTTTTTTATGACAAAGTAAATAATTGTTTCAAACAATAAAAATTCTCTGGACTCACCTTCTCTATTTCTTGCTGCTGGTGGTGAAATGCATTGTGGAATACCTAGCTGGCCAATCCCCAATATCACACAGTACACATGACTTCAAATGAACTAATGTACATGTTAAAAAATTCTTACCTCAAAAGGTCCTCAACTTATTTGAATTAAGTGCTAATTGAAACTACATGAAAAAAATAAGTTAAATCCACTTAATTTATTTATTAATTTATTTAAAGTCAATAGTGTAACTTCACAATACACCAAAAAGTTCACGAGACTTACTTTAACTG
This sequence comes from Anableps anableps, assembly GCA_014839685.1. Classification (NCBI taxonomy): domain Eukaryota; kingdom Metazoa; phylum Chordata; class Actinopteri; order Cyprinodontiformes; family Anablepidae; genus Anableps; species Anableps anableps. The sequence continues at coordinate 17,930,524 of CM026074.1, forward strand.
AGTATTAGCAAAATCTCAACCAGTGTCAAGTTATCTCCACTCATCTTTTTCAATGAAATTCAATGTTACAATTTACAATTGGTGCTGTCCTAAAAGGTGAAAGAAAACAGCATGCAACCATAACAGATGATACTCCACATGTGACCAATTGGCTCTGTGACGTCCTTGGCTCCCAGTTCCCATGAAAAGATGTAAAAATACAGTTGTTTTATTTAACTGATCCTGACATACATTTTGAACCCATCAAAATTTGTTTTTCAGTCAAAGGCTACAAAAACTTAGCAGTCAAAAACAAGTGAATGTCAGTGTTTTCCTTGACTTAACAAATTCTTTGGGTAAAATGTTTTCCACAATGAAAAAAATTCAAGAATTAAATGTTATTGTAATTTTCTGTATAAAAAAGGCCCTGATCTTATTCCTCTTTTGGTGATAAACCTTTCAACCAATGGTGTTAAAATCCACAATCAACAAGAGCAGCTTTTAATTGATTTTTTTAAAAATAGATTTTGTACATTTCCAAAAAAAAAGCTTTTCTTAATTTTGCTTTTTTGTTAGGAAATGAATATTTCAGACTATCAAAAACATGTTATCTAAAAAAGCTTTCTATAGTAAATGAAAAATGCTGTTTTAAATGATGCTTTTGTGCATTTGGGGAAAATAAGAAATTCAAACCCAGCTGGTCTTATGTCAAAAAAAAAAAGTAATTGCCCCCCAGACCTAATAACTGGTTGTTCTATGTTTGGTGGCAACAACTGCTATTAAGTATTTGTGATGACTGGCAATAAGCCTTTAACATCGCTGCTGAGTAATTTTGATTCACTCTTTGTGGAACTGTTTTAATTCATCCACATTTGAAGTTTTTTAAGCATGTTCAGCCACATAACTTTAATTCAATTTAAGCTTAAGGTAATAAACTGATTGTCAAACATTTTCCTTCATTATCCAGTAGCAAACTGAATTCATGTTTTGAAGAAGTACAGCAGACTTGAAGAAGTAAAGCAGCCCCAAACCATTACACTACCATGTTTAATTTTTGGTATAATGTTCTTTTTCTAAAATGCAGTGTTAGTTTTATACTAGATGTAATGGAAGGAATACCTCAAAAAGTTCCTCTTTTGTCTGAGTTTGAGGCAAATGAGCTTTTTGTATTTATGCAGGTTATTTATGTATAATAGTAAAATTACTTTAATGATTTGAAACATTTTTCTTTCACAAAAACAATATAAATCTCTAATTTGTGACAGCTTTTTTTCAAAGCACTGTAGATATTTTTGCCAAAATATGTGAACATTAAAGATGAGGAGTAACATCTTTAGCACACAAGCATTTTGTTGCAGAGCCTTCTGGTGCTTTTGCAGTTGAGTCTTTTCATTTGCCTCTAACAGTATCTGTTCTGTTATCATTTCAGTTTTGGGATTTTTGCTCAAATCAGGATTCCAGACCACAATATAAAGTCCAATGAGTGTCTACACCTCATATGTCATGAAATTGTGGATCTGCTGTGTCATTCTTGTTTGTCCTTTTGGTACAAAAACTGATCTTGTTTGAAAGTAAATGATCAACCAAGGAGCTACAATTTATTCCATCCTGTTTAACTTAAATTCACAAAAGTCAGATTTAGATTGATTTAAAAATAGTATTTTAATTATATCTAATTCCCTACAGTTGAGTGCAGTTTATTTTCATTCAATGCAACAGCAGTTAGGCTTAATACTTACAATAGCTTGTACTCCAGAAAGGGCCATGTGTTATAAATAATGAGATTATTTTTGAAATATATTGGATGATGCATTATTAAAATTCTAAAATGGGGGTTTAATGAGACAAACAGCTGAACAACAATTACTAAGCACTTATAGAAAACAATTAAGCAGGTCAATAGATTCATAAAGCTGAAAAAAGATGTATGGTTTGGAAGAGACAGGATAGTCATTGCCTCAGAAATATTTAGATTAAAGTTTCATGATAAAATGTGTTCATGGTGTACAGATGTATACAATTGTATTGGAATATGATTAATATGGAATCTAAAACTCAAACTAAAACAAAAACAAAAATCTAAACCCCAAAAAAGATATTACATGAAACCATTAAAAAAATGTTTATTCAGAAATATTATGGCCTCCACAGTCATGATGAGGACTGTTGACTTGACAGTTGCCCATCAGACAGTCATTGAGACCTTTCAAAGGAAGGTAGGAAATAAAACGTCAGTGCAAAAGAAGCTACCTGTTGACTGAGTGTTGTAACCAAATATATTAATGGAACATGGAGTGAAAGGAAAAAAAAAAACATTGGAGGAAAATATGAACATGCTTCAGGGAAGAATGCATCCTTGGGGGAGAGTCACAAGGCATGGACTTCAGCTGGAGTCAGTCTTCAAAGTTTTGTGTTACTTGTCTTAAGCCACCCCCAAATCAGAGGCAACATGAGAAGTGTCTTGCCTGGGCTTAGGAGAAAAAGGACTGGCTGGTTGTTCAGTCTTCTTATCAGATAAATGTAAATTTTCTATTTTAACTGGAAAATCAAGGACTGGAGGAAGAGTGCAGAAGCACAGAATCCAGGCTACTTTTGGTCCAATGTGAAGTTTCCAGTAAGTGATGATGTGTGGTGCCATGTCCTCCACTACTGTTGATCCAATGTGTTTGATTAGGTCCAAAGTTAGTGTAGCTGTCTGGTAGGAATTTTTAGTGAACTTCATGTTTCTTTCTGTTGAAAAGACTTATGGAGATGCAGATTTCATTTTCCAGAAGGAATTGGCAGCTGCCCACACTGATGAAAGTTCCCATGTCATGATTTAATAACCACTGTATCACGTTGTCTGGCCAGCACACTAACCTGACCAAAACCCCATAGAAAAACTATGGCGTATTGTCAAGAAGAAGATATCAGAGCCAACATTGCAGATGAGCTTGAAGGTGGTCATTCAAGCTACCTGGGCAACAAAACAGTGCAACATACTGATCCCCTGAATGTGAATTCCCTAAATGTGAATTAACTTTTTGATGATATTCTATCTTATTGACATGACTCAGACCTATCCCATAACAGTTTCAGAGTTTCTAAATGTAAAACGACAATATTTTTCCTTAGCTTGAGCTGGTATTGTACAGAACTATTCAAGGAATCTTTTAGAAATAAAGAAAATTGTCTTTCTAAAACTGATTAAAGTTAGAATCATTTTGAGCCATGAGGTAATTATATATAATGTCACATTTTATATTTAATTAATGAAAAAGGTTGGCTGGGTTTTCAGATTTAATTTTTTGCTATTACTTTTATGCTATAGCATGAATGCACAAAGCCATGATTATAGTTGAGTACAGTAATCTCAGTACCAGAGCTGGTAGAGAGCAGCTTAGTGACAAGATTAATGAGACAACAGACATCTGTTGCATTTTTACAAATGCAAGCATGACAGATGCTGCATTTGATGAATATTGGTTGTTGCTTAAAAATCCCTACATACATCCATTGTCTATATTCAGTTGTCCGTGCAGGGTTGCTGGGCCTGGTGATCAATGTCCAGCGGTCATACAGCGAGAGTTGGGGTAAATGGTAAATGTTCTATACTTGTATAGCACTTTATCAAGTCCAGAGGACCCCGAAGCGCTTCATACTACATGCAGTCATTCACCCATTCACACACACATTCACATGCTGATGGTGGTAGGCTACTGGATTGTAGCTACAGGTGCCCTGGGGCACTCTGACACCCTGGACAGGTTTCTGACCCAGGCAGGCTTACAGATCATCAAAAGATATTTGTATAGATATGACAATGGACTCTTTATAGGGACCCAGTGAGCCTGCATATTGTATGCACTTAACCCACGCTGTCTTGTATTGCCAATAAACAGTGTTATCTGCTTCATCGGGTGTAAGCATAACAACATATTTTTACAACAATTTCTTCCCATAGAGTCTAATCAGAAATGTCACCATTTCTTGTTAGTGTCCTGCAAGCCCGTACACAACATCATTACCTCAGCAGTAACTTCAGAAAGTCTGAGAATGAATGTGCAGGAGTCGCTCTGCAGTAAAAGGATGTTCAGGTCGCATACTAATACTCAGCTCGAAGCTAATGAATATTTTCCAAGGGCAGCAATTATCACTAGAACCACATCACTCAAAGCGTTATCTGTTGGCAGTTGGACAAGTTGTCAAATCACTGTGCATATGTAATAATTGCTGAGTTGATGTGTTTAAAGTTGATTGAGCATCTCTGTGACTATTTGTGCTGCTTCCAATACTTCTGTGCTGATAATATTTATAAATGTGGTGATAAATGGATCTGGCATGTGCGTCACACCAGGGTCATGTTTGTCTCGAAGATATCCAACATGGAGCATGCCAAATAGCTCATTAGCTTTCTCTGCTCACAAATAGCTACAGTTTCTATTAAACTCTGTAATGAGAAGAAATGAAATTTGATTTGTTGAATGCCTTGATTTGTGCTGTAATCACTTGCTCCTCATTCAGTATGACGTTTTTAGCCAAAGAGACCCATGAGCCAGAGCCAGTTGTTGTTGTATTACAAGGAGCAGAGAGTGAGAATACATAAAATTAACCTGTGCATAATTCCATTTTTATGTTTGAACTTTTTTAGACCACAAAGTAATTTTCTTGGATAAGATCAGAAGTGATTCTTCATAATGAAGAATGAATAAACACAAATGTTCTGTTTAGTTTCTCTATTATTTCTTCTGTCTTTGGACATTGTTCAATAACTCTAAAGAAACTTGGAGAGTTCGCGTTGGATAATTTAGTTGTATATCTATACACACAGAGAAAATAGACAAACTGTTTTAGAGGTTCTGTTTGAGAGATAAACTGGATATTTATCCATTTCAGGGTTCAGTTATTGAGCCACAGTTTCACCTGTTTATATTTGTCCTTGCGAAAGATGCTGAACTCCTTTGAATAAAGCCTCTGCCAGATATTATAATCATCTTTGTAATATATACATGTACAAGGAATTTATATATTTGAAAAACCACTGATAGCATAAATCAGTGGTATACAAAAGACAGAAAGATTGCAAAGATGGAATTTGAATATAACCTGTGAAAACTTCCAGCTTCATATGTTTCTTACCATCTTTTCTTGCTCTGAGCAAATTTTAATCTGTAACTGGCCTTTAATGCTCAAACAAAGCAATAAAAAGGGCCATTTTTAATAGCATGTTATATTTTTCATCATACGTGCATAACAACCTGCTCATTTATTATGAGTAAGCACAATATCTTGGTTCCTCCAGTAATAAAATAATAGGCAAAAATTATAAAATGACATTGCTTTAGATGATTCATGTTTTAGAGGATGTTAGTTACCAGAAGCAGCTTTTGTCTACCTTTATAAAGCAGGCAAACCCTAAAGGCAGGTGTCTACCTTTGATATGTAGTGACAAGAACCCTGCTTATGACCTTCTCACAAATTTTTGTTTGTTTTTCTTATCGCTAAAAGCAGAGGAAAAAGAAAAAAAAAAAGCCTGATAAAATGAATCCTCCTTCTATTTCGCTATCAAATTCCCTGGAACTGCTTTTTTGGGTTTCACCTCACGGCAGCCAATGTTCTTCTTGAGCCTCCACATAACTGACTCTCAAGGGTAAATGCAACCGTGCACATATCTGCAAATGCTTGCTTTTATACAGCTTCAGATGGGTTGCAAATCCCAGTTCAATAGCCTTCCAGCAGATGCAGTTTATGTTAAAAATATATATTTTCAACCCAGAACTGGTGATCCGTGTCTGTCAGGAAGAGTCTTCCTCAGCTGTTATAACGTTTCACTCTTTTACAATGATGTCCAACACAGAATATCTGTTTGAAACACAGGCAGTTTGTATCCAGATACATATCCCTCTAGCTGTCTGTCCCAGCTGCACACATCTGATATAACTGAAGCTCGAGAGCAAACAGATAAAACAGCAACAGGTATAACAGTCAGATTTACTGTGGCTGCAGAGAATGACCCCAGATTACGCTGCATGAATAATGGAAGAGCGATTGTACATATAATCAACTGTGGGCCTCCCTGTGAGAGACGAACCAGGACAACCACTCTCTGAAATTTTAATTGAAAAAAAATGTGAGATTAGACCAGTTGCTGACTGAGCTGAATCTGAATTTACTTTTGGAAGAATAATTTTTATAAATCAAAACCAAAAAAAAGTGGAGCCTTCATAAGAATTCAGCCACTCTGAGAGACTATTTTGCAGAAGCAACTTCCAAAACCAACCGGTTTTGAACATTTAGAGGCTGAAATATTGAGAATCTACATACTGTGTGTGTGTATATATATATTGTAGATTTCATTTACAGAACATGCCTACAACCTTGAACATTTCATCTTCTTTTTATTGTGTAGCACACAACAAGCAGGGAAAAATAACAGACAACATCAGTGTGCTTAACTATTCACTCCCCTAAATTCAGTACTTAGTAGAGCCGCCTTTTGCAGCAACAACAGCTGCAAATCGCTTTGGATACGTCTCTGAGATCGCCACATCTTGCAACTAGAATTTTTGCGCTTTGTCCTTCAAGTTAGATGGTTTCAGCTGGTGAACTCCAATCTTCAAGTCTGACCACAGATTCTCAATTGGATTGAGGTGTGGGCTTTGACTAGGTCATTCCAATACATTTACACATTTCCCTCTAAGCCAGTTGTTGCTTTAGAAGTATGTTTTGGCTCATTGTCGTGTTGGAAGGTGAACTTCTACCCTAGTCTCAAATGACTGACAGACTGAAATAGGTTATGCTCAAGAATATTCCTGTATTTAGCACCATCCATCTTCCCCTCAACTCAAACCAGTCTCCCAGCCCCTTCTGCTGAAAAACATCCCCACAGTTTTATGTTGCCACCACCATGTTTCACAGTGCGGATGGCATTCTTGGTTGAAGAGATGTATTGATTTTGTGGTTTCCTTGGTGGCTGAAAAGTTCAATTTTGGTCTCATCTGAACAAAGCACATTCCTCCATACATTTGTAAAGTCTCTTACATGCCTTTTGGCAAACTCATAATGAGCCTTCCTGTTTTTGTCTGTAAGTAAAGGCTTTTTTCTGGCCACTCTTCCATAAAACCCAGCTCTATGAAGTGTACTGCTTATTGTGGTCAAATGGACAAATACTCTAGTTTTTGCTTGGGGACTCTGAAACTCCTTCAGGTATTCCTTTAGTCTCTTTGCTGTCTCTCTAATTAATGCCCTCCTTGTCCAGTCTGTTTTGGTGGGAGGCCCTTTCTTGGCAGGTTTGTTGTGGTACCATGTTCTTTCCATTTGATGATAATGGATTTGATAGGGCTCCGGGGGACAATCAGAGATTTAGATATTTTTTTATAACCCAACCCTTATTTGTACTTCTGACCAAGTTTGTCCCTGACTTGTTCTGAGATTTCCTTGGTCATCATGGTGTTGTTTGGTTAGTGGTGGTGTTGCAGCCTCTGGGGCCTTTCAGAAAAGGTGTCTATATACTGACAGATCATACAACGCTTAAACTGCACAAAGGTGGACTGCATTTCACTTAGCATGTGACTTCTGATGGTAATTGGTTTGCACCAGAACTTTTTAGAGGCTCTATAGCAAAAGGGGTGAACACATATGTATATGCAGATGTTTATATATTTTTGTTTTTCTTATTTCACATGATCAACTTAGACTATTTTGTGCACATGCATCCGACACAAACACTTAAATACAGGCTGTAATGTAACAAAACAAAAATTGCCAAAAGAGGAGAATACTTTCACTTTGCCAGCCAGAAATATAAATATGCATGTAGTGGTGGTTCTTGCAGGAATGGTACCCTGGGCATCTCCTTCTTCTGCTGCACTCAACTGAATTACAATGCTAGCGATTATCTGATTTTTTTTCCCAGTAGAAAGCAGGTAATGTAGTCTCCCTGTACTCAGCAGCAACTAAGGGTAACTTACTCCACTACAAATCCATACAAGTAATAGCAAACTTGTTCAAGGGACAACTAACAGATATAGTTTATCTTCTAGTTCTTGGGTGCCCCGACCATTTCTAATACTGCCCTGGGCAACTGTCCATATAGTCCTTATCAAAAACGTCACTATATGTACGTTTTCAAAAAATATTTAAGAAAATTTTTTATTGTTTCAAACCAAACATGTCTGATTCACAGTTTTCCAGGTTTTCATATTCAGGAAGGTTTAAAAGAAGTCAGTTTGTTTTAAAAGTTAATTTAGAAAAGTTAACCGCTTAGAAATGCATAAACTGCTTGTGCTTCGATGGAAGTATAATTCATCATTGCATTAACAACATACTACCTTGGTTTTATCCAAACTTCCATCAGGGTGTTTTCTTAAAGCGAAATCTGCCACTGAGCACAGAACTTTGACTCTCCTCGATCATCTTTTCACTTGCGTTTGCGACTCTACATTGATGACCACAGTACAAGACCGTGTAAATGAGGTGTAAATGAGGAGACATTGCTCCCCCTCCATTAATTTCCTATGGAACTTGTGCAATGAAGCAACAATCACTTGGCCTCCTCCAGCCAAGCGACCGGAAAAAGTTGTGCATGTAAAATTTCAAGCCCATACACAAAGATGTGCATGCGTGGGCTGATGACATGACACAAGAAAGTTGAAAATTTTTCAACTTTAGTTGCTGTCTGTGTGTATACACACACACACACACACACACACACATACATACATACATACATACATACATACATACATACATACATACATACATATATATATATATATATATATATATATATATATATATATATATATATAGGTGGAACAATAATTTTAAAACAAAAGAACTTATAGAAACACTGTTTTTTTAACAATTAAAACTACTGTGTATGTATTTAATGACAAAATCAAAAATAAAAAACAGTCAACTAAAATTCATTAAACAAGCAGCTTATAAAAAACAACCATCAAAGTTACACAGACCTATTAAATCATTAAGGTATATTAATATGTTTTTAGATTGTCTTCAATCCCTTGATCTTAAGAGGTTAATATAATAATAAGGAAAGACGTAACGCCAACTGAATCCGACACTCTGCACCTGTACCTGGCGCTGTTTTAGTGGCTACTGCTTTACTCTCCTGCTTCTCCTCCTCCTCCTCTTCTATCTCCTTCTTCTTCTTCTCCTGTCCCTCCCCATCTATCTTTTCCTCCTCACTCTTACTCAGACTGGCATTATCGTATTCCCCTTTAAAACCACGACCACAGCTGACACTGTCCTTGTCTGCTACTTAACAGCAACACTGATAAACTTTGTAACACTTTTGCAAAGAATTCATAGTGTTAGAAGACAAATACAATCAACTTGAGAAAAGCCCTAAATACACAGGAAGTGAATTACTTGCTTTATTTGTATTTTTTTGAGTTGGTAATAAAAAAAATAAAGCTATATATTAATGAAAAAAACAGAACAGGACAACTAAATGCAGTCTGTATAATCAGATAGGATCCTTTTTACTTTGAACTCAGACTTTCTCCAAAAATGTTTTCTCTTGCAATAAAGAAATATGTCTTTCTTTTTTTTTTTTTGTCATCCAGTATGGATTGATTTTAATTGATCAAGCAGATTAATGTGCACATGTGGAGTAACATTGATGATAGCCTGCCTTTAATGTTCTGTGTGCCTAAACACATCCTAAAACACAAACACATGTATGTATTGCTTGCTAACCTGCTACAGTCGTGCTGCTTAGTTCCGTTTCGTCACTGACCTTTATTGGTCCCTCCACCATATCAATTAATGTGCATCCTGTGCTAACTTTTTCGGTTTTTTTCTCCTAAGTTTTTCAGTCCCTCCCATCTCTAACCTTCTCCTCTTTCTTCCGTTCTTTTTCAAATTATGAGGGGCCGCTCGTATCCTCCCCTAGTCTGCAAAATATCAGACTGACCCAGTCTGTTGTTTCACTGTCTATGAAGAGCCAATAATGGCCGTGGGAGTATGGCAGGCTGTTTTAACATAAAATTGGTTTCATCTAACCATCTGTAATTACATTCTAGATACCTAGAAATTAGTTTTGACAAGACACAACTACATTTTGACTATCCTGAATGGTAATTTAAGACATTGCATTCAAATTCTGACTAGTAAGAGGAATAATTCAAGATATCGTCAATTACATTTTGACGAGTCAAAAGTCCTTTGAAGATATCACAAATAACATCACCAGATTCATCTCGAAGGGCTACACATCCATAATTACAATTCAAGATATCTCAAACCTAATTATGACAAACCTAATTTGTCAAAATTGCATTTTAAGATATCTGAACTAAGAAATTGTGTGTAAGCCCCCCTTGTGCTGCCACTGAGCTGTCCAACAGTTGCCTGCAGAATGTTGGGTGTTCTGCACAAAACTGCCAGAAAATGCCACAATGTAGAAAGAGCTCCGCAGTATGGAATATACGGACAATGCAAACTTCATGAACTTGAAGGCTGATTCAGAAATTTTAAAAGAATTTCCTATTTATTCACACATATACAAAACCAACATACACACATTGCACTTAAAAATGGCTTTGAAAAGCTAAAAGGGTTACTGTCAACCAATTCCCAAGCTGAAAATGGAGCATTTTCAAAAACCTTTATTCTGTTTTTTATTGAAATTTCAAATCTGGGACGATTTGACCAGGCAGAGTAATTATTCAAGGTATTAGTGATATCATTTTGACAAACCTGAATGTTAATTCAAGATATCTGAAATAGAAAAGCCATTTAATTAACGATATCTCTAATTCATTTGGAGATATCTTAAAAGGAATTTTGAAGAGTCAAAATTACAGTTTGAGATATCTCAAAATTAGTTTTCCCTAGTCATCATTTGCTTTCAAGATATCTGCAATTTAATTTGTACCACTTGACTATAGATCTCCTATCTAAAAATACATTTCAGATATTTTTAATATTGATGTTATTTAAAATATCTTTAATCAGAATTGTGACTGACGAGAACAAAAAGCAAGATATCTCAAATATACTTTATGACTAGTCATAATTTAACTGTTCTGAAATATATGTTTCAGATAGTCAGAATTCATTGTATATATTATAATTGAAACCTCTATACAGTTTAATGGTAATTCTGACGCCATGTATAATAGTTGGAATGTAATTAAAGATATGTTAATTAAGAAATATGTGTAGTCACGAACAGATTTCAGATATCTGAAATATGTGGTGAAGCCGATTTTATGTTTTAATGGCCTGCCATAAACGGTCGCTTTGTGGGGTGAAACACAAACAGCTTTTGACCAGATTCGGCCTGGAACCGACCGGCCGTTCGGGAAACCTCCCGAACCTCCCAATGGCCAACCCGCTCCAACACACACACACACACACACACACACACACACACACACACACACACACATACATATACATATATATATATATATATATATATATATATATATATATATATAACCCAGAAGTGTATATAGACACTTGTGGGTTATTTTTATATTGACATTTGTATTGTCACTTTCAATCACAATATTTCAAGTTAAACATTTATCTGCATTGTTCTGATACTAACAAAAGTATGCCATCAGGTTGGCTGAATCGCTATTAATAAATTTACGTTCATGACTATGGACATAACGTCTCGGTATGCATGCTTACAATTGACATTTCATGTCTACAAAATCCAACTTGTTTACCTACAAATCAATTTTTATATGTTTCTGTATTCTCTAACTTCTTAGCTAGAAATTACGTCTATCTAATCGTTTAACTGTTATGAATGAGCATTCAAGAAGTTAACAATTTGGCTTCAAGCATAGCGGTGGCATCAGAAAGCTTTCCAATAGGTGCTCCAATAAGGCCACTTATAATGGCACACCAATTCCAAAGTCGTATTTAAAACACACAAAAAACTAGTAAACAAATAAATAAAATAGATAAATACACATTAGTTGCAAAATGTAACATCCTATTTTAAATTCAAGTTAATAAAACAGTATACATATACAACTGTTGGGCTGGGGTAGTTGTTAATTTGGTTGTGCCACCAGCATAACTAAAGTAATGAATTTGACCCTAAACATGAAAAAATTACATGCAACTTCAAATTAAAACGACTGTCGTACACTATATAGAATCGATGAAACACAAGAAGCCCATGAGAAATGGCCTGTAGAGAAAGTTATCTGCTCTCTCTCTTTCTGTGCTTGAGTTTGAAGACGGGCTGGTAGTTGCTGTGATGTCACCCCACTCTTGTGAGAACATTCATTCCACCCGCAGCGTGCCTCGCCAGCTCCTCTCCAAAGAGAAACAGAAGCAGGGAGCGTTACGCAGGGCAATGTGACATCAAGGGAACAACTTGTTCATGTCTTTTTCTTTATCTTCGAGATCAGGAGGGAGTGCCAGAACTATGTTTACGAACTCCCATGAAAAACATGCTCTTTCGGGAAATCAGTGTTTGCAGCTTTGGAATCTTCCGTATGGTGAGCTGTTCTTGTTCCGATCAGGAGCGTTGCGCACAGCGGAGCACCGATCTGTAGCGACGCAGCAAAGCGTGCCCAGCCTTGGTTGTTTTTAAGAGGGGGGTGGGGGGGAATTTACCAAAAATGATCCGAAAGAACATTTTTCAGCCAGGATGGATGTGATGGATTTAAATGCGTTGCTGGAAAACGTTTCCAGGGATGGCAACACCACCGACGCAACGCTCAACCTGACATATTCGGAAGCAGCCGCTGCGCTTATCATACTTGTGGTCATTGTTATGATTTCTGTGACTATTGTTGGCAATGTATTAGTTATTGTTGCGGTTCTGACCAGCAGGGCACTCCGTGCGCCACAGAACCTTTTCCTAGTCTCCCTAGCGTCGGCGGACATTCTGGTTGCCACGCTGGTCATCCCGTTCTCCTTAGTCAATGAGGTGATGGGTTACTGGTACTTTGGAAGTACTTGGTGCGCCTTCTATCTGGCTTTGGATGTGCTGTTCTGCACCTCATCCATCGTGCACCTGTGCGCCATCAGCCTGGACCGCTACTGGTCGGTGACAAAGGCTGTGAGCTACAACCTGAAGCGAACGCCAAAGCGCATCAAGTCCATGATCACTGTGGTTTGGGTCATATCTGCCATCATCTCCTTTCCACCTCTTCTCATGACCAAGCACGACGAGAGGAAGTGCGAGCTGAACGATGAGACCTGGTACATTCTTTCCTCCTGCCTGGTATCCTTCTTCGCTCCGGGTCTCATCATGATTCTGGTTTACTGTAAGATCTACAAAGTGGCCAAGCAGCGCTCCTCCACCGTGTTTGTGGCCAAGAACGGCCTGGAGAGAGAGCCTTCCCAGTCAGAGACATGCTTCGTTAGGAAGGATCGGTTCGAGGTGGAGAGCCCCAGCAGTCTGAGCTCTGGCAGTCATCAGCAGAGGCAAGGTGAGTTGGACGACATCGACCTGGAGGAGAGCTGTTACTCATCGGAGACCAAGCCCCGCAACCACCGCTTCACCAAACGCAGGAAGGTGGAGGGGTCGGAGTGCTGCCCGCCGCAGAGCTGCCGCCTCTCCTGGGCTTCGGCCCGGGCGCCACAGCCATACCCCGAGCAGAAGAACCCCACCGAGCGACAGCAGCTGGCCGCGGCCAACAAGACCAAAGTGGCCCAGATGCGAGAGAAGCGTTTTACCTTCGTGCTGGCGGTGGTGATGGGGGTGTTTGTGCTCTGCTGGTTCCCCTTTTTCTTCACTTACAGTCTCCATGCGATCTGCAGAAACAGCTGCACCATCCCTGACGCACTTTTCAAACTTTTCTTTTGGATTGGCTACTGCAACAGCTCGGTGAACCCCATTATATACACAATTTTTAATAGAGACTTCAGAAAAGCCTTCAAGAAAATCATATGCAGAACTTCAAAGCGCACATGAAGGGGGTACTTTTGATGTTTTGCCTCACTTACTCATTAATATGAGATTTAGAAATGTGTAGAGATGCACCAATCAGATTTTTCCTACCCTATGTCATTTTTGGTTTTCTTTGACGTCCAACATGCTGATTCTAATTTATTTCCTACGAAAAATAATACATTAAACAATTAAATGTTCTCTAATCTGTCGGATACATGTAATTGTTTTAAATCCAACAGAAATAACCAAATTATTACCATTGGTACGACACTTGGATAGAGATTCACTAATTGGGCTTTTCCTGGGTAATATTTTTTTGAGCTCTTCCTTCCGCTTCCAATTTGGTCCTATAGTCAGATTTTTTTAATTCACCTAACCACTAGAATGAAATTAATAAATGTGTGAAGATGCACTAATAAGGTTTTCCTGGGAAATATTCAAAATATTTAAGATTTTCTTTGGGGTCTGCTGGTTCCAGTTTTTACCATTTTTTTCCCTGCAAATTCTTAAGGGCAAGACTTACTTACTCATTAAAATTTAATTTGGAAATATCAGATTTTTTCTGACCAATACTGACTTTTGATTTTCTTTAAGGTCTGACCTACCAATTCTGATTTTAAAAATATTTTCCCCCTCTTTTTAAGTACTACAACACATAAAAGAACATTTGGTTCAAGTAATTTCATATATGTAGCAGTATCAAATCTAGCACAAGGAATTAAAAAATTATCTTTATTCCATGAAAGAATATTCTGCTAACATTTATGTATTTTTTTTTCTCCAAAATAGTATATCAAAGTTCATGATATTACAGTCATGGCTTTTAGATCAAAAATACTGTAAGTACTTGATTTTTATGCTTTCAATGGAGTGGAACCCCTCCCCCCCCAATAAATAAATAAATAAAAATTTTAGCATCTGACCTGCTGATCAGTGATTAAGCTTTTCACGATCAGTGCCAATGCCCACTGTTTGCCAGCTCCATATTTTACCAAATCTGATTTATTTTTTTGAAGGAAGTGCTGCAAGATCTTAGACAGAGGGAGAGCTCACTCACTCATTAGTATGAGATGTGAAAATGCTACTAAAGCACATGTCAATCTTTTCCTGCCAGATACTGATTTCTTTAAGGTCTAATTTGCCAATAACTGGCTTAACTGATTACCTTTTTCCTGTTTTTTCAAAGAACTTTCCCCACATACAATAATAAAACGTGCTGCACATTCTTTTACATAGATAGTAGTTTGGAATCCAACAAATGGAATTACAATCTTATTCCCATCTACGCATAAAAGCATATCTTCCTAATATGTGTCAGATTTTTGAAAATAGTGCATCAAAGTACATGATGTTGGTTGCTCTATTATAGACTGAACGTGGTGGAAGCTTCTAGCTATGATGCATTAAAAAAAAAAGAACGCATAATTTTCAGTATTTGAGATTCTGATAACCAATCAGATCCTATCAAGGGAAAATTAGCTGATTGATTGGTGCATCTCTAAAAATGTGTTTCTGTGACTCATTGCCCAGTGTACTGCTGCCTCATCATTTTACTGTAATTATACAGAAAAAAATGCATTGTATATACATCTAACTGTCTATGAATAAAATTTATTTGGTGGAGCATATATATTATTAGTTAAAAGCTACTAATCACTCATTTTTATGCCATGCTTTCTGAGATATGAGAAATTTTAGGTTGCATAAGTAATCTTGAACACCTCCCTATTTCACCAATAAGCCTTACAGTGGGTTGGTGCAGCACACAAGCATAACATATTTGGAGTAAAAATGAAGAACCACTGGTATGAATTCCAACACTGGCGGTGACTTCACAGCAATTGCTCTGTTTTCATAAATACAAGAATAATACTCGCCACCTTTTATATACAAGCCTGGCAATAAGCAGGCAAGCTTGAATGTATGTGTCTGGGGGTAGAAAGGACAGCATGTAAACTGCCCCAAGTTGAGGCTAATTTTGTTTGTTTCTGCAAGCCACCTCAGCCAATTCTGCACAGGAAACAGTCAAACTTATGTAAGAGTCTTTTCTCACCCTCTCACCACGCCATCACATTGCCTCATGCACGAACAATGGCCAGAAATGAGGCTTGCAAACGCAAAAATGAAGTGGAGACATTTTCACATTCGGTGTTGCAGCAGCTTGATATTTGGCCAGTAAATATTTAAATGGATTGAGGTCTCATCTCTTCTATAAAACCTACTCTCACCATCATGATAGGTGATCATTTCTTTTATTCCACAACAGAACATCTTATTATTATTATTATTTTTTTTAACAGCTTAGATGTTTTTGCTTTTCTGATAGATATACTCTCAGGCTTCCTGTTTCCCATTATATACTATCTGTAGATAAAAAACAAAGAAAGAAATTGCACAAAATATTACTCATAAACCTTAATTTTTCATCAGTGTCAAATGATTTATGTTGACATGACTAAGTTCATGAAAAGGGCATAATGTGGTTTTATGTATGACTATATTTAAACTTGACTAATTGTGATCAGTCTTGTATATCACTAGGCTCTTGTGTAAAGGCCTGTGCTTCTCTGGGAAAGTACTACTTAGTGAGAGGAAGACTGACCACTTCCATATCTCCACTATTGTCTGCATTGCAGTGCTGAGGAAAAATACACTATTTATATCCTACTAGGAATGTCTTCAAAGCACTCCTACAGCTCAATGGCGCCTCGCCAAAGATAATCACTCCGTCTTAGGGGTGTCATGCCTGCCAGGATATTTTTCATAGATGTAATTTTTTCTTTTTAGGGGGGGGGCAGTATGGTCATATTCATTTAATAAAATATCAAGGAAAAAAAGAGTGAAGGTGGCTGTATGTTTGATATTCTTTTACTTTTGAACAGAGATTTGAAAGTAAGAGGCCTGTTTGGCTGCTTTGAAGACGGAAACTCTCTAAGGGGTTCACAAACTCTTGAAACAAATGAAATGTCTGGGCAGAGCCACACTCGGAAGATGAAGTTAAATTTGAGCCTCTAATTTCCTTCAGTGGGAGAAAGGCAATGTTTAATTGCCTGTAATTTATTGGAATTCTTTTGTACACATGCTGTCACCTAATTTCTCCAGAGGATGCAGTTATCAATTTGTGTTTCATTAACCAAGGTGGAAAATGTTTGCATGAGCACTCATTTGTAATTTTCTTACTAATACAATGATTAGTATCCGTCATGATGGACAGTTCCCATGTTGGATCTCACATCCCAGTTCAATTCTCTTTCTAATCAGCTGCTCCAGTGCAGTGGGAACAGATCATGTCTCATCAGACACAAACCTGTTTTTATCCAGAACCTTGACGTGTCGTTTTATTTAGCACAGATTTTGTTTCAGTCAAGTATAAAATGTAGTTTTTCTATGAATAGATTTCACTGCAGTGGACAGCTGTTCAAATGTGTTTTTCTGTGTGAGTGTGGGTCTTTATGTTATACTTGCATATAAGCCACAGAATTAGATCTAGTGTGTCACTTCATCCAGTCTCACCAATTGGCCAGCCAGTGTAAACTCTCAAAGTATTTCCTCAAACATACACAACACCGGCAGTCAGATGGGAACGTGAAGCACATTGAGAATCCTTTTTCAAGTCCATCTAGTATGAGACCCTTAAAGGTAAAAAATATATATATTGTTAATATCAAGTAACAACTGAATACTGGTATAATTGGTAAAAGTATTCATTTTATGTTGTGAGGATATTTTAACTAATCATCTGTCCATTAAAATGGACATCATGCATCACTGGATATCTCTTATCTGATGTTTCTACCAATACTGGTAAGACATTGTTCCTGAAAATACTATAACAGCAATTGCATTTTGTTATAAGACTGTGATTTACAGTTTGTTATTACCAAAATTATTGTGCTTTTAAAAAGTTGATGCCCCCTCACACAAATTTTCTGGTTTTGCTTTTTTTAAATCACTCTTAAATGTTTCAGACCATTAAATCAATTTTAATATCAGACAACAATGACCAGCATTAATACAAACTTAAGTTATCAATAGTTAGTTAAAAAAGAATTGCAGTTTTTTAAAATCATGAATTACCAGTGATTAACCTTGGAAAGCTGAGTTCAAGTTTACATCCAGGACTTGTTTCTGTTTGACTTGTAGAATCAAGAAACTGCTTTAATAGAAAAAAACAGAAGAGAAACAAAGTAACTGACATCTGTTTGCCTCATTTGCCTCAGTTAAGGTCAATGTTCAAGATTCAAAAATAGGAAAGAGAATGGATAAAAACGGTATCTATGGGATAGCTATGAGGTGAAAACCACTGTTGACCAAACAGAAAAACAAACAAAAGCTTAGTGATTTCAAGATTTTTGTAAATTATTCTGTGGACTGATGTTACAAAAGATTAATCTCTTGGTATTGTGTATCCTGTTTCATCTGGCATGAAAAAAACAGGGCTTTAGAAAGAAAACATCATGCCATCAGTCAAACATGGTTGTGGTGGGGTGATGGTTTAGGGTAGCTGTCTTCAAATCTAGCCCTCAAGGGCCGGTGTCTTGCAACTTTCAGATATGTTCCTGGTCCAACACACCTGAATCAAATGACTAGATTACCTCCCCAGTATGCAGTCAGGTTCTCCAGAGTCTTGGCAATGACCTCATTATTTCACTCAGGTGTGTTGAAACAGAGACACATCTAAAAACTGTAGGACATCCACCCTTGGGGCCTAAATTTGAAGACCCCTGGTTTAGGGACTGCTTTTGCTGCTTTATGATCTGGATGATTTGCCATAATTGATGATCTTGGGTTGTGCTGCTGGGCAAGGATCCAAATCCCACTAGCATGTCCACCCTTCAATGGCTCAAAAAAATAAACAAAATTAAGGGTAGTCTTGTCAAAGTATGGTTTAAATCTGACTGGGATGTTGTAGCATTACCTTAAAGGGGTCATGACAACAAATTTATTTTTTCTGTAATTTTGGGGGTATATGATCTATTGTGCACTGATGAGGCCATGTGAATGTCAAGAGTTGGTATCAAAAGCCCTGCTCATAGACGGTCAGCTTTGTTTCTTTGCTCAACAACGGACGAATCAGAGAACAGTTTATTATTTTACATAGGTTATCTTTCTACATAATTCTGAAAATTAATTAGTTCAGTGACGACTCCTATTTGCTTGTTGTTCTGTACCATGAAAAAAATTAGTGTTGTTTGAGTTAAAAGTTAATAGTTAAACTATATAGTTTACAGGTGGGATCTAAAGATTCAAATGCAATGAGCTGAAGGTTGACAGAATGAGACAGGGGCATGCAGAGAGAGCAGACTGAGAATTCAGAGACATTGTTGATTTTTTTGACATGTATATATATTTAAAAATATCAGAAAAATATTTTTAAAATGTAGCAACATGGGTTTAAGACTGTCATGTTAAATATTTAATAAAAGATAAAAAACAGAAACTTTAAAAAACCAAGGAGATCACAGGAGAGAAACACAGGGACTAGGTACAAGCAAGTCGTTGAGTATAATGGGAGTATCCAGTGAGGAGTGAAAAGAGAAGAGGTGTATAAATACTGGGAAAGTGAATGCTAAAGCAAAAGACTGAGACTGATTAGTTAATGGGTTGCAGGTGTGAAGGGAGACAACAGAAGACAGACTGAGGAGATACAGAGAGAGAGAGAGAGAGAGAGAGAGAGAGAGAGAGAGAGAGAGAGAGAGAGAGAGAGAGAGAGAGAGAGAGAGAGAGAAAATGGCACAGGGGTGAGGGAGAGTACAAACAGTGGAACTAAGAAAATTAATCAAACTGTAACAAAGAATAACTAGACACAAGGAATAAATAAACATAATTAAACCAGAATAACTAAGAAAGGACTGAACTAAAGCAAATCAGAAACAAGGCTGATCTAATCAAAATGAGAACTGAGGAGAACAGATGACAAATGACCAGAACTAAGAACCCAAAACAACCCAGGATCCTGACAAAGACCAGTGTGTGAATATCATTTTATGTTATTGACTCAGCATATATTATTTTCCCCTATACAGTTAATGTTTTTAAAGTCTAAACAGATGCTAAATATGTGAACAGTTTTTTTGAAAAATACATTACAAAAAACATTTGAAATGTTTTATTGCCTTAAGATGATTGAAATTTTTTTTAAAATCCTGAGAGGTCAATGTAGTTAATGCATACAAAGGTTTATCAGATAAATGCTCCAAAACATGTATTTATACACATTAGCTTGTCTTTGTTTGTGCTTTCTTGGTATGCATTCTCAAAGTAATGTTCTCTCAACTTATTTACCAACAATAGTTTTGTTTCTTGGAGGTAGCAAAAAAGTTTGAGAGATACTCAGGAAGAGTTTAAGTACTTTTGTGGCCTTCAATCTCTCAAACCTCATCTAAAGGCATGGTAAGAGCAGCAGGGCTGACTGCTAAGAGCTTAAATGATTGCAAGAGTGCGATGATGAAGTAAAGCTTTTTTAAGCTATAGTAAAAGAGAAGTAGAGTGGTATGGTGGTTTAGGGTCAGCCATGTTAGCGAGCCTATTTGCAGTCAGGGTAGTCAGAAAAAAGACAGGTATAAACGTTTCCAGAGAAGTGTAGCACAGAAGAGACAGATGTAATGATGAAAGAAGCAGTTTCAGCTTCTTGTCGTCTCCTCCATTACTTTGTCAGTCACTGCAGCATCTGTAGGTAATTGCTTTTTTTCTGTTGTTTCCAACAAGATAAGGGCTGACAGCGAAACAAGGCCAAAACTGCCGTTTATCCACTGACACATCTGGAGAAGGAGAGGTGCTTTGTCATTAGTGTAAATCAGCTTGTGTCACACTGAGGTGGGACTGGAACTGGCTGTCTTCAGGCTAGTCTAACACATTCTGCAACAGTAAGAAAGGGCCTGAGGTGGTAAAAGAAATCAGAAAACTGCAGACCGGGCTGTGTCTTTGCATAAGTAGGCTGGTATCATTTTATATACTGAAACAAAGTCAATCCATCACTGCATGAAATTTTTTTTTTTTTTTTTTTTCATCAACTCCTAAAACAACATTAATAGGGTGTCTGGCCTCTCCCTTAGAGATAGGGTGAGAAGCTCGATCATCTAGGAGGGGACTCATAATAGAGCTGCTGCTCCTCTACATCGAGAGGAGCCAGTTGAGGTGGCTCAGGAATCTGGTTAGGATTCCTCCTTAGTGGTGAGGTGTTCCAGCCACGTCTCACTAAGAGGAGACCCAGAGGAAGACCCAGGACTATGTTTCACAGCTGGCCTGGGAATGCCATGGGATTTCCCTGGAGGAGCTGCCTCAAGTGTGTTGGGAGAAGAAAGGCTAGTCTACTTAGGCTGCTGACACCATGATCCGATCCAGGATTAAGAGGAAGATAATAAATGGATGGATAGATGGAACATTTCAGTGCAACATTATATAAGTTTAAACTGGATAGGCAAAGTATGATGCTGAGCTTTTTCCCACGAATATGCCAAGTCAGAACTTATTATAACTTTTCCTTCATTTTTAAGATAACCGTTATTTGATCTGGTTGTTAAGTTTGTTAAACAGTTAAAATATTTCCAAATACCTGTTTTCTTCTTTGTGTTAGTTAAGTTTGAAAGATAAAGTTAATGTCCTTACAGATGTAAAAAAAAAAAAAAAAAAAAAAATTCTAATTTTGGCTATCCACCAGCTTGATCCTTTTGCAATCACAAAGGGGGATCCCATCACAGAACATCTCATCACCACTTTCACCACCCAAGAGAGTACGTATTGGAGTTCCAGATGATGTCTGCAGTGACAAGGTCTCAGACTGGCCTGAAAAATGTAACAAGCGAGGTTGTTGCAAAAATTGCAAAGTGAATCCTACCACCACCACCCTATATGAAAATTATGATGTGCCTTTGCTTCGCAGAGGAAATAAATTGTTTCAAATATTACCACTTGGATTTGGCTAAAACTCCCAAAACAGCCTTGAGAAGAGCAGTCTGAACATGGTATTGACATTACATTATATTAAATTCTGTTTTATCTATTCCAACCTTTTCAACATGTCCATTTTATTTTTAGATTATTACATGTATCTGTTATTTTTTCAGTTTACTGTTGTGACGATGTCAAAAGTATGTCCAATCTGAGGCTTTTTATGAGAATTAGTTGGTAAAAAAAAAAAAAACAAGCAATGATAATAATAAGCAAGGAACTATTTAGAGGAATGATTTCCAAATACAGAATAAATTTACCATATACCGCCCAATGTAACATATATGTGACATGACAGATCGGTGCCAGTTGTTGCAGCTATTCAACTAAAAACTGCAGGTATGTGCTACATATGATCCATTTGTTAAAATTTAGAACTCCCATAATTTTCATTAAAGTAGGTCTGGGTTCTTTAAATAAACAATCTGAAAAGAACTTTATTATCTCTGAACTTTACAGTCCTAGAAAGTGAGGATATTTGATTTATGAAACAAACAAACGAACAAACAAATCCACAACTAAAATATTTATGGAAGTAAAATCTTTTGCTGTGTTTATTCCCCACTCAGTTCCATTATTTAAAGTGCAAATTCAAATATGGTTGGACCCTGTCTGCTCACATATCAGTTTCAGAGTGACATTCCTAAAAGCCAACAAACAGAATGCCTGAGTTTACTTCTAAACATTTCATATTTGTGAACGCTCTCCAGAAACAACAGAATATGGCCATATGCTTCTTTCTCTGATGAAATTTAGAGCATCCAGATCTATTACTAATAACTGCAGTTTCAAATTGAGCCTCCAATTCAGCAGGACATATGCTTATGCCTATGCTGTTGAGGAGTCCAGGTGGTGGCCATACTATTTTGTGTAAAACGTTAAATGGTTGTGACTGACAAACAAGGCTCAGTTTAACAAGAATTACTGGATTCATTTTGTAGAGAATAAACTCACGGATAAAACATGCTTCTGGCTATCAGGTTCCTCTGTGTATATATTTGCTTCACAAAGGCATATTCATAGAAATTTGCATGGAAGTAAATGTGTCAAGAAAAGATGTACCAGCAAACGGCCTTGAGATGCTTGTCAAGCAAAATCCATTGAAGAACTTTGTGGAGTTTGACAAGGAATGGACTGAATCCTACACAAGGGTCTTACTTGGGCTAAGGAGAAAAAGAATAGGACTGTTTACATTTGTTCAAATTGCAAATTAAGCTCTGGTCCAAAGTAATCTTTTAAGATGAAAGTAAAGTTTGTGTTTCATTTGAAAATCAAGGTCCTAGAATCTGGAGGAGAAGTGGAGAGACACAAAATCCACGTTTCTTGTAGTCTAGTGTGAAGTTTCCACAGTTAGTGATGATTTAGGGTACCATGTCATCTGCTGGTGTTAGTCCACTGTGTTTTCTGAAGACCACAGTCAACACAGTCATCCACAAAGCAATCTCAGAGCATCAAAACACTTCATGCTTCTGTCTGCTGACAAGCTTTATGGAGATGCTGAGTTCATTTTCCAGCAAGACTTGGCACCTGCCCACACTGCCAAAGGTACCAAAAGTTGGTTCAATGACTGTGGTGTTATTGTGGTTGATTGGCCAGCAAACTTGCTTGACCTGAACCCCATAGAGAATTTGGAGTATTGTTGAAAGAAAGATGAGAGACAGCAGACCCTACAATGCAGATGACCTAAAGATAGTTATCAAAGCAACCTGCTCATCCACGACACTTCAGCAGTGCCACAGGCTGATCACCCGCATGCCACACTGCATTGATACAGTAATTCATGGAAAAGGAGGCCCAACTAGGTATTGAATGCATAGAAATGGCATTCAATTTTGGGTTTTCATTATTTATAAACCATAATCTTCAAAATTACAAGAAATAAAGCTTTGAAATTCATTACGTGGGTAATGAAATATGAGTTTCACTTTCTGAAATGAGCAACAAATCTTCACAATTTTCTAAGTTTTTGAGATACACCTATAATTTCGTTACATTTATCATTAGCAATTGGGGCCACCTTTACAAAACCAGGTATTTTGGCATCTTACTGGTCTAAATATCTACCTGATAAGGCTTAGGTTTTAAGATAATAGATGAAGGTATAAAACTAGCATGGGCAAAAGAATGATGAAACTAAACTACTACAGATAAAATATAAAAAATATAAAAAACAGAACCAATAAAATGATGCAATGATGTCACAGTTCAGTATAAATTGTAAATGTTAAGAAACCAGGTTTATTTAAGAGGAGTTTGAAAATGAGGCCCATTAATTTTAAGATATTCAGATTAGCTTCTACAAACTGACAAACTTGGTATATATTCCAAACACCATTTCACAATGCAAAGACAAAAATTTTTCTTTTGAAGAACTAAAGCTTTATTAGTTTTCAACTGAAATAGAAATCAGAAGAATTTTTAATCTATTTACCAATTACCACAGTGATTGATAATTTAATAATGTGGAATACCATGAAGGTGGCATAGATAAACGCAAACATTCTCTTTTAAGTTCAAAGCACCATGAATAACAATAATAATTATTAATGAGTATCAGCGGTCCTTTGCAGCTGACTGCATAAGCAGGAAATAGCTGTTTTGAATGCTGTAACCTTTAGCTACATTTAGCTTAGCTGCCATTAGCTTTAAGAAAATGGGACATTTTATAAAGTTTTAAGGGCTATTTTCTTTAACTTAGTGGCCAAAAGAGGGAATGAAATTATCCAGAAAAGAGACCAGCTCACCTTACTGGACTATTGGTGATTAAAACACTCATTGGGATGGAGTTTGAACAGTCCAAATCTGGCTTTAGCAGCAGTATACACACAAGGCTGGCCTGTGGCTTAGATAGTATTGTCAAATGCTGAGGCCGCCAGGAGTCTAGGTGGCGCAATAACAAGGAACAAGAAAAAAAAAAAAAAATAACTTAAACTATTAAAAAAAAAAAAAAAAAAAAACAACTAATAGGTAATAATATAATTAGGAAAATTTCTGCACTAATTTAGCTACATAACAAAAAAACATTGCCGATATACTAAGTCTAAAAATAATAATACTTCGCTTAGTTTCCCCCCTCTTTCTTTACAAGTTGGTTTGTTCCTGCACCACATGTTCCCCCTCCCCTCACTGCGCCCTTGCTGCTCACTGACAACAATGCAGGTAACTTCAGAAAGCATGACTTCAAAACTTTCTAAGCCCAAGGAATAAAAAAAAAAAAAAAAACGAAAAGAAAAGAAAAGAAGAGAGGAAAACGTGACAGAAACAGAGGTACAGTAAAAATAATGTGATGATATTACCTGTTGCCTTAGTTATGTAGCAGAGTGTAGTGTAGCAGCTAGGCTAGCTATCCGAACATAAAGCTAATCAGAATATAGCACAGCCATTTTTTTCTTGATTGCCTCCATTCAGCTGTCAATTTAAACTCCACTTTCATGACACACAGGCCTAAACAGCAGCACTTACAGTCAAAGTTATTGCTTTCAAACAAGACAACTTGCAAATAATGGACGACAAAATACAGCACTCAGTGCACCCTTGCTTGTCATTGTTATCTGTGCCACACAATATCTCATCTAGGGCACCAAAGTGGCTAGGGCTGGCCCTATATATGCAGCTTGCTCCTTTTGGAACAGGCTCTCGGTACCATAAAAATACACAATAAAAACACTTAGATTGATCATTCTAAATTATTTATCTCTGCCCCAGATACAATCTGCTGTTAATAGAGTTCCATTGGATGAGGTGAGCTTAGCCATTTGGCTGGCTAATTCTGTGTTGGGAACCTGGGGATATTTAGCTGATCGACCAACAGCTTGCAGTGTGTGTGGTAAGCAGGCTTGGTTTCAGCTCTGGTTCTATAAGAAAAGCAGTGGTTAGCATTGGCTATGCATGGCTAGCACAAGTTAGGCACTCAGTGTGAGGCGTCCTCTCTGGTTCTGGCTCTGGTTTGCACAGCGTCAGCATCAATGTAGCTGGAACAGAGTTGAACAGGCTGCTTGTCTTCTCTGTCAGGGAACTGGTAGCCAGTGTCAGCTTGTCAACGGCAATCTTAGAAGACCTGTAATAACAAGGTTCCTTCTGCAGAATTCCGAATAAAACCAGGATCAAAGTTTATTGCTTCGGCCAGGATTTTGGTACTGGATGTACTAACAGTAACCTGAATTTTTGGATCCTGAGCTCCTGGGACATAGAGCACACTTTCTGCCGGCACAAGAAAGTGTACTTGTCCCGGCAGGTACTTTTGAGACCCCGGGCCTGCTGGGGGTCCATCACAATCGCAATGTTCAGGCCAGCCCAGCACATTATTTTGCATTTATTTTATTAATTATTATTATTATTCCTATGCTTCTATATGTCATAGGTCAATCTGAAGAAATTGTGTCAAGTTATACTATGCAGTTTTCCAACTGCAACAATTTTTGTTGAATATAAAGTTTAATTTCTACCACGTCAAAATAACATGATATCATTCCATTATTCCCTTGCTGAGGATTCTAGTTTAGCAGGGAAAGAGCAGAGTCTGAAGGAGTAGAGCATGTATATTGTTATTTATCTAGATTTATTTGAGCAGGGACAAGATATAAACTGTATGTAGGCCCTCTAGTCAAAGGCTAATTTGCAGAACCAGTCCCTGGTTTGGATTTTGGAAGTCAACCTTCAAAGTTAATAATACAGAGAAACATCTAGAACTAACTAATGAGGTTGTGCTTATATGTTTTGTCTTTTGTAAACCTCACTATAATCATTTTCTTTTGGTATCTAATCATAAGAAGACATTCTAGTCAGGGACATGTACAATTAGGAATTAGGTGGTGCTAGAGCACCTGATCTTTTCCCTCTTTGGAAAACAATGCCCATTTGAATTTTTGTTTACAGTGTATAGTGTGAGGCCCATTTCTGGATTTAAAAGACCTATATTCCCGTTTCCCCACATTTTTTGTAATGACAAGACTCCCCCTATGCCCAAAACACACACAGGTGATGTGCCCCATTGTATGTGTCTGACTTGGCGTTACCGCTGCGTGCGAAATGGACAGTTGGACACAGAAGCATGCTGTGTGCTCCTCTTCTCTCCTCCACTGTCGAAAAGACTCCTGCCCTGATAAAGGGCTTACTATCCACCCAGGTAACAAACTAAGCAAGTGCATTTTCCTCCCAAACCTCTGATGCAAAAGTTAAAACATTACTGGCCTCAATTTTGTCTAAGCAGGGCAACCAATCAATGGCATACCCTCCCCTGCTATTAAATTAGAAAAAAAAAAAAATAAAATAAAAAAAATTAATAATTTCAAATGTTAGCTATCTCAGAGATCTAATTACATTTGCTATAATAATCCCCGATGACTTATTTTTGACCAATGTATTTTTATTGCAAATACAGTAGACAAGTAACCTCTGTCTATTAGACATTTTATTTAAATACATAGATAAGGCCAAATGAGCTGCATAACATGACAGTTCGTTTGCTACTAAAAATGCCTTTAATAAAGTTCTGTTCAGTAAAAGTGGGGGATGTTAGTTAAGTAGTATTTTCTGTTTCTCTGTGTGTAAAAATTATAATGTGATGATCAAACCATTTTAATATGTAAATAATATCAGGTATCACACTGGTTACATACAGAAGCATAGATGATTCTTCTTATGGCCATATTCTGTGTTGTTGATTGCATTTTGGAGCTATATTGAGGTTTGTTCTCAGGTACACTGTAGGATATAGGAGGACTTAACTACTTTGTTATTAGGACGTAGTTGTAACTTATGTAGTAATAGAACTAGTTACAAAAGTCACCTACCTGTAGAGTTATCAGAGTAGCCTGCTTAGATACAACAAGGTTGCATGGTATAGAGGATTTGTAATAAAAGTACATAATGATGTAGTCAAGACAAACAAATGGTGCTTATTGTAAAGAGGAACAAAAAGGGTACTGTAAGCTTCAAAATTTACTCTGAAAGTTCAGGTTGAAGGCTGGTAGTGAGTCAGTGTTCTACTTTTACAACAATCTATAATAATTTCCTGTTGTAATAATCCTCAGAATTTGGTAAAATGCACTTAAAGTGCGTTCTTGTTTTGAGTTGATTTTTTTAGGCTTCTGATATTCTGCTTCAAATTCATCAAATTGTTCTCATCTGTTTTATTTAGACTGTCTGTTTTTAATGAAAGATAACATCAAAGACAAAGGTATTCATTTTCTTGTGTGAGTGTATGTAAATTGGCAATGAGATTTGGAAAATCGTGCTGGAGGTGCAGTCAAAAATCTGCAGGCAGTTCCATTTGTCACATAAGGTGCCCTTTTTTCCCACTTGAGCACCTGCACCCCAAAATGTCTGTGCATGCCACTGGTTGTAGGCATAAGTTAGTCTAAAGGGAAGACAGCAGGATGATCTTGCAAGGATGTGCAAACCAGTTCTAGTGTGATGCAAACTGTCCTTGCAGAACCAAGTTAAGTTTCCAGAAGGCAGACACATAAAAATAAGTGAGACAATTTCATATTTCCATGCATGAAGTAATTAAAGAATAAAGTGCAAGCACTTTGAGTAATTGAATAAGACTTGATGACCCAAGACAAAAGACATGTATTAACATGGTCTCTTTTCTCTTCAGTAAGCAACTGTGAGTTTGATTAAAATAATAAATGATACATTTTTTTCTTTTCAGAAGTATGCCTGTATTAAATGAAACTATAATTATATGAGTATAACTAAAGTAATAGATGATTCCTTAGTTGTTAAATCAGACCAGCTAATGATTGCATATTACATGAAAGTGGTAGTTAAATAAGTAGTGATTTTGACAATAATCTTGAAGATGGTTTATGGGTACCAGTGTAACAGAATGATGAAGTAATCATATGCCATTGAGACATCAAGTGTTGCAACAGACTACAGATAAGAATAGAGCTGAACAAAGGGAACTAGTTGAGGGGTTTTTTTTTGGGTGGGGGGCAAGGGGTGAGGGCCCTTGAACAATAAGAACGCAAACTGCATGACAACATATCTCCTTGGCAACAGAGGATTTGAGATCACTTATCCAAGAAAATAACCAATAAAGTGAGTCTGGCAATAAGGAAACACATCTATATGGCAAAAAATCAAGCAGACGATGAGCCAAGATCAATGCAAATAAAAAACTCTGTGTTAGGACCCTGGGTTGTTTTGGGTTGTTTTGATTATTTGATTTTAGTTCTGATTATTTGTTATTCTGTGTTCCTTTGTCTTATATTTTGATTGGATCAGACTTATTTCTGTTTTTACTTCAGCTCACTTCCAGCATTCACTCTGACAGTATTTAAACCCATCTCCTGCTCTCACTCTTTGCTGGTTCCTCCCATTACTTTCCCGCTGTCTTTTGGCACCCGGTTCCTGTTTTTGTTCTGCTCTGGCTCCCTGTGTTCCCTGTGGTTTTTTTTTTAATGTTTTTTGTTAATAATTTTTTTTCATTAAATATACATAATCTATTTTTGCCTCTGCCTTGCATTTGGGTCCAACTCCACCACTAATCATCATCACTGCAAAAGGAGGAGAGGACTGAGAGTCACAAGCAGGCTGAAGACTGCCTTGCAAAAGGACTCAACCCTTAAGCCCCAAGACTGTGGCTCAAGATTGGGCATCTCTCATCAGTTGAGGCTTGAAGCCTGAAGACTACAAAGCACTTAGTCAGTGAGAAGCCATCCATCCACTCAGAGGAAGGAGACTGTGGACTGCAGCCTGCCCTCCGCCCAAGAAATCCACAAATCGCTTTCCAGAAGAGCCAATCTGCCTGGGGTAGAAAAACAGTTCCAAAGCTTCCACCTTGAATTTTTCAGCTTCAGCATTAGGAAAAGACAGGTTAGGTTAAACTGATTATTTTTATCTGAATATTCTGTGCTACTGAGTTATTTCTGGTACTGACCCTTGTAAAGCATTACTAATTAAAGAAACATATTAAAATTTTAGAGAAGTTGTGGACATTCAGTTATGTACATCACCTTTAATGTTCAGTTTTTCAGTGGTGGTAAAAATTGTCTTGGTGCATGGTTCCTGGATGTATAGGAGGTTTTTAAAGTTTGTCTTTAGCCAAAGTTTATAAAGCAACACCCTTGAAGCGTACTATCCAAGCTACTAAAATTAATCTGGCCCCATATCAAGAGCCAGCTTGTCATAAGCCAAGAAGCTGAGCTAATGGGCGTTACTGGGGGCTCTGGCTATGCTGCTGGACCAGTCAGTTAGGTCAGACCATCATATGAAGCAGGGTGGGACACACAGATTTGAGGAGTGAGTAGCTGGACGAATTTTTCTTGATACCAGCTATAGATTTCCTATAGATTCTGTTCAGGGTAAGACTCAGCAGGTTTAGGAATCTCTGTACTCGTTGGATGGAGAGTTGGTTAAGTGTTTACCTCTCAAAGTAAGGAGTAGGTTGGGAGGGGCTTAGCACTTTGGACAACAATAACAACATAATACATAAAGCATACATATATTTGTTTGGGAGGTCTAAGGAGTAAACTGCATGCACTTATTTTGGAGGGAGAAATTTAGGATCAAGAACATTGAGCATTAATATTTTCAGGAGTGAACATCCAGTCAAATTTATTTGTAAATGACAATGTGTAGTGCTCGGACAAATTACAATAAACAAAATAGTAAAAGCAAAAACAAAAGAAAAACAAGATGTACTTCTCAGACTCAAAAGACATCTGTTAGCTTGTTAAATAGTAAATTTCAGAACCTCATATCAGCAAAGTTAGAAAGACTGAACGAGTATGTGTTGTTTAGAATTGTTGCTAGGGGAATGCCTCTTCTCCCAATATCTGTTTGACAGAGGAGACCAAAGTACACATGTTGGGCCAATGTGTTCATGAAGAAAATTGATCATGAAGACTAAACACAGCATATTAGTATGCCCAGTTTGAACTTTAGCAAGTTGTCTTCACCACGTCTAGATGCCTAAATGCAGTGAGTGCTGCCATGTGATTGGCTGATTGGCTGTTTGGATTAACAAGCAATTGCAAAGGTGTATATAGTAAAGTGGGCAGTCAGAGTGAAAGTGCATATTCTAGGATGTATAGCTACAATAATTCTTATACCTGGGCAATCTCTGGCTTCATAACATTTGCATTCACTAAAGATATTAAGTATGCCATGAACATGCATCCTGTCAGACTGATTTAGTCAGCATGGTATTTGCATAACTCGCCCAACTGGAGAAGATGTATCACATCTTTTCCCATCTCTTGTGTTAAAGAAGAAAACAGTGCACATTTTTGGCTCACACTGTCCATTTTCTTTTAATACTTATTCTTGTCATCATCTCTGAACACATAAATCTGTGCTCACCTTCAGCACTTTGCAATGTGTCCATTTCCATTACTGACGCATATACCATTAAAGGACATCTATGGCCTGTGATCTATGGGAACTTTGATATTTTAAAATGGCTAATAGACTGATCTTGCTGGTACACCATTAGGGTATTACTACTGGACAGGAGGGGCATGATATAACATTTTGGAAGTGTAAAAGTTTTGTGTGGACAGCTTTTCAAACAACCCAGTTAAACAAAATGATTTTATTCTACAATTTACATTGTTTTTGGTGTGTTTTTGTTCCTCTCATTCTTCAATGAGAAGTCTTGCTGACATAAAAAGAAATCATCTGGGATTTTCTGAGGCAGAGAAGATTATTTGTACTTTTCTCCCATCAAATTACAGTCCTTAAATGCATTCCGTGTTTTGTATTAGTCTTAATGAATAACATGAGTGGCCACAGAGGTCTCTTCAGTTTTATGCTTGTCAGGCCTTCAAGTAATGGATGAGGTTTAGGCAAGGGCAGAATGGCTTCACAGCGGGAGGTGTTTTAATCATGCAAAAATCTTTTTTGCACTTATCAGTTCTTTATTCAGAGAGTCCTCGCTGAGCCACACACTCAATCAGATACATGTTTAAATTGCTTCATTATCAGTTGCCCCTCAGTGTTTTTTTTTTTAATGTTCTGGATCTTCCTGACTAACATCAGTGCATTTCAAAGAAATAAACCACAAATGAATGAATGAAAAAATATGTTTAACAAGAAAAACGACTTGGTTCTAATATTCTCTAAAGTAACTATATATATATATATATATATATATATATATATATATATATATATATATATACATTTTATTTTGCTGACAAAATGACCTCTTGGCTTCGTCAGAACAAAGCATAAAATATGTGATGTTTTCCTGATATTCCACCTTAATGTGTGGTTTGTACCAAGCCACTGGCAGCTTAGAATACTATATAATTAATCATCTGATGTCCTGATCAACTTGTGTTAGTTTTGGTCTTCTGTTGTGTTTCCTTTATAATAATTTCTTCTTTAGGTTTTCCATATCAGATCATTTCTGTGTTCATTATTATTGTTTAGGTTCTGTCATTTTAGTTCATTCCTTTGTGTTTAGGTTAGTTTATGCATTTAGATTTTTCCACTCATGTTTAGTATTCCTTTGTGTTTTCGTTAAGCTTCCTCTGTGTTGACTGTATCTTCTTTTCTCAGTTCCCTCATTACTCTCCTGTCACAGCTGTGCCACATTCCCATGATCAAGCTCACCTGCTTCCAACACCTCATTTGGTCCTACTTTAAACTCACTAAACATGACACCTTAAGGTTCAAAGCTGTACATTCATTATCTCAAAGTTCTGAATGTGAAGATGTTTTTATCCTGTGAAAAGATTATATGTGCTTAACATAGCTTTAATGTCTCTGCATATGATGCAGCCAACATGGGACTATACTTTATTCTGCTCTACCTTGACTACAGAGGGACCTTGCAATGACCCTGTATGTTAACTTCAACACAACCAACTTAGACTTCCTTTGCCAGAAGCTTGCCAAGCTTGGAGTGCTGGCCTCCACCAGTCAGTGGCTCAAAAGTTTCCTGGCCAACAGGCAGAACTAGCTGAGGCTGGGCAGCATAGTTTTCCTCACAAAGGGCATCAGCACTGGTGGCCACCACAAGTTTGATCTCTCCCCACTGCTCTTCTCCCTCTGCACAAATGACTGAGCTTCAGCAGACCCATCTGTAAAACTAAGTTCATGGACAACACCACTATCACTGGTCTGATCCAGGACGACGAGTCTGCATATAAACAGGAGGTAGATTGGCTGGTCTGATGTATGGCTGGACATTATTAGACAGCTCTGACATTTCCTCAAAACCCATTGATGTGTTCAGGTATGTCTATGATGCAAACAGACAAGCATGAAGGGAATCTGCATATCTGCAAAAATACAACTGGCCCCCGTAGCATCTGATACTACAGGCTAATTCAGATTCAACAGACACTTTCCCTGTTTGTCCTGACTGGGCTCTCTGGATTGCTACTGAATTATCTGGGGGTTTGTCACAGGAAATGTTTTCATTTTGCTTCTTCCCTTTTTCATACTTCTCTTTCTGTCCCAACTTACTGTAGAAACAAGTCTGACATCTCTGAATGAGATCCTTAATGTGTCTTCCTTTAGAAATATGAGAGTCACAGTAACAGATGTTTAATAAACCATTTGGGTCTTAATCTTACTTCCCATAGAAAAAGAGCTTAGATATAGAGCCTCTGCTCTATATCTGCCAGTATGCCAGTATGTTCTGAATTTCTGCAGTTTTGTTTAATAGTGAGTAGACATTGATTAGTATCAGATTTATTTTCTCTCTGTAGTCTTTACCAAACTGCTTGATTGCCCATTTTCATCGTTTTTACATTCCAAGTTTTTTTATGATCTGTGGGTCTTTGTATGTGATTAATCACTTTGGTTTTGTATGTTAATCAGCTCTGGTTGTGATTACATTTTGTTTTTGTCACATACAGTACTCCATATGAGTTCACTCTATTGTATTGCCATCCTATTGTGAAACTCCATGAGAAGCTTATGGAAAGATACCCAAAAGATTTGACCCAAGTCACACAGATTAAAAGCAATGGCACCAAACATTAAAGAAATATATGTAAACTTCTAAATTTATAGAATGTGTTTAAATAAAAAAAAAAAAAAAACACTTAGAAATGCATAAAATGTTTCTGCCATTTCACAAATGTTATTCATACTGACCTGAAACGGGAAAAGTCTGATTAAATGTCACACAGAGGTATTTTTTTTTTAAATCTTTTTATACAGCGTAAGCAAACATCTGTTTTCAATTTTATATATATATATATATATATATATATATATATATATATATATATATATATATATATATATATATATAATTAGGAATCTTTTCTTTTTAAGTGCAGTAAAAAAAACTTATTGGGAAGGTTAAGAATTCATCTTCAGATTAGGTTTTTGAAGACCAGTGAGATTGGGTGAATTATGGACAATAATGCCATTTGTACTGACTGATAGTATGTATTAAATGGATCATTACATTATTTGTCACCTGTGTTAACATGTTTATTTTTTTTACATTTAAAGATCACACAAGCGTCAGACTTTGCCTAAGCCAGGATTCCCATGCAACGCCTTTGAAAAGGAGGCTCATGTGATGCAGATATATAGGGCTCTACCACAAGGATTCACTCTTCACATGAATTTTCTTGTGTCGTGAAGCATTTCAAAATTTTTAATCCTCTGAATATATGTGAGACTGACTTGTTGCAGTCATCTGGAAATGATTAGTATGCTGAAGAAGCTCCACATCTTTCCTAATCCCAAAGATGGGAGTTTTATTTCTTCCAAACTACAGTAAGAAGAGGATAACAAGCTTTTTGTTCCAACTTTAAAGGTTTAAGTTTAGATTACTGCATGTAAAATTAAGCAGACTCTACTGATCAGTATTCCTGTAGTGTTCAAAAGACAAACACCAAATGTATGACAATCAATAGCTATTGAGAGCTTTGCAATATCTTTCAATTTATATTGGTTTCTGAGGGTTATTATTTGCAGACAATATTACAATGCACTGCTCAAGACCAAGAGGTGTTTAAAATTGCAAAGAAGCCAGATATTTCCCAAAGGAGACAGGGGTAGTGGGCGTGCAAATATTGGACTTCAGATTTATCAGATGAAATGAACATTACTGTGAAAGCAAAAACACATCGCCTCATAACTACTGTACAAATAATCGACTGTTTGCTAACATCATCTCAGTTACTATGTGGGTTAAAGGTCAAAAATAGCAGGTTACAGTATTCTCCAGATTTTCTCTAAAGATTTTTTATTGATTCTCTAAGTTTCCCATTGAGAAACATTATTTTTACATCAATGAATAGCAGTCCACATAGCCTTTTTGTGGTGAACCACTCATTATCTTCAGCCAAATGTTACCATGGCTCACTAATAACACACCAAGCCATGTTTGTGTGTTGATATCATGCAATTAGTTTTATTTGTCATTGCGCTCTGTGTTCTGAGAAGGGATTACACCCTGCTTTGTGACATATACAAAAATAAATGTGTATATGAATGATGTATAAAAACTGCCAAAATTTGCTCATCCTTGGTACATGATGCAACATGAAATTTATAGATCTGAAAATATTATGTTTTGGGATTTAATTAGTTTTTTTAGTTTGTTTTACATCATAACTATTTTTGGTGAGAATAATGAAAATATTTGTAAAAAATCCTTCCAAATTTGGAAATTTTTTGAGTCTGTTTTTAGTTTATCCACATGTATTTGATAAACTGAAATTTTGAGAAATCAGAAATGTTAAAATAGTATATTTTAACATACTCAGTGCTGCTTTGTGTACTAAGCGTGTGCTAGAAACAGCAAGCAAGGAGTTGTTTTTAATGCATTTTAGAAATATACTTGACACAAATAAACTTTGGTTGTTTAATTAAAAGGTGTCAAAGAAACAATGTTGTTTCAATAGTATATTAACTTCCTGTCTGCCATGTTGGAAGACAACTACAGCCTAATAACAAAATATCGCCAGATGTAATCACTGTGCTGCTGTTAGCTCAGTAAGGAAATTGTAGGACAAAGTGATGAAAAGACCAACTATTGTTTACCAACAAGTATAATAAAAAATATAGTGAGGCAACAGAGAAATTTTTAAGACCAAAGTGATGTTTTAGGTTGCAGAAAACGGTATGATGGGATTTGCAGAACTTATTTCTTATGCTATGTCCATGTGCACTCAAATTACTTCTAATCATGTTGTTTTCTGCTACTGTTACTTTTCCAAGAAGATGGTAAAAAGTTGTGAATTGTTATTCAGCAGGGCAATGTTATAGCTAGACTTTGGTCAAAGGTGATCAATAATTCTTTTACAAAGTATTAATGTTTTATGTGGGTGAAATCAAACTCAGTCTGAGCCCACTTTATGCGTGTAAATTTTTTATAACACCTAAGCTGCTTCTAAACTCAAAAGGGCTTTAGACAGTTGAGCGATTCCATGTCATGACTCCAAGAGAACCAAAGGGGATATTGGAGATATTTGCCTGGGCTATATTTAAATGCATTTTTAAAAGAACATGTGGTGCAATATGCAAACACATACAGAAAACAATGTTTAGCTCCTGCTTTTTATTCTCAAAAAATAAACACCAACTGGCAATGTGGTGGACTTTAAATAGGCTATTATGTCAATGTATGAAATGTTGTGGAGTCAAACTTTGGACTAAATTTGTCCCTTGGTATCTGGTACACATATAGCCCATCAGTGGATTTTTTTGTTTATAAAAATAGCTTATCCTCATGTGGCATATCATTTTACAAATTCATTTTTTTTAAATTGTGTTGCAGGTTTTACCATGTTTTATTGTGATTTTATGAGAAAGGCAAATAAAAAGTAGTGTATAATTCAGAAGCTGAAGGAAGGTGACAAATTGCTTTCAAAAAAGATTATGAATAAAAATGTGAAAAGTGTGGCATAGACTTGTATTCAGCTCCCCTTGCTATGCTTCATCTGAAATAAAATCCTGTCCAACCTGCTGCCTTCAAAGTCACTTGAGTAATATTTTTTAAAAGATCAGCACAAAATGGAGCATAACTGTGAGGTGGACAAAAAAAATAACACATGGTTTTTTATTCAGGCTCCTTTCTCTGATAACCCACAAATTAATCCAGTTTGAACAATGCCCTTCAGGAGTCACCCAATTAGTAAATAGAGTCCAAATAGAGAGTCTAATTAAATCTCAGTATAACTCCATCTATTCTGTGTGGACCTCAGAGGTTTTGATAGAGAACATCTATAAACAAACAGGATCATGAAGACCAAGGGACACAGCAGACAGGTCAGAGATAAAGTTGTGCAGAAGTTCAAAGCAGGGCTAGGTTATAAAACAATATTCCAACGTTGGATAACCCATGACCACTGCTCAATCTCTTATCCAAAAATTAGACATAGATTATTGCCTAGCCACATGCATACCAAGATATGGAAATACATGAAAACAGACAGGCCAAGGAGTGCAATTTCCCAGTCAAGCAGCCAAGATACTCACAGTAACTTTGGAGGAGCTGCAAAGATCCACGTCTCAGGTGGGAGAATCTGTTAACAGGACAACTGTTGGCTGTGAACACTACAAATTTGGACTGTACATCACCCTGAACAAACCATCTCCATTAGTGCTTTAAGAAGAAAAAAATAAGTGCCAGTACTCCACCTTATGTCAAACAAATATTGAACAAAACCTTGGGTGAAATTTTATATAGATTCTTCTATCAATCTATAACTCAGTGGTTTTATTGTACAGAAATTACAGAGATCAAAGCCAAATTGTGAATTTGTATCAAATTCAATGTGTCTTGGAGCCACTTTTATTAACTTCAAGCCTCATGATGTTAACGTGGAGATGAAAAATAACATTGAAAACACACTATTTCATTTTAGTCTTTAAAATGCCAAACTTTGCACATAACTTTATATTTTTTTGTCTGATGACATAATTTTTAAATATTAAATCAGATGTTGTGATCAGTTATTCAGCATTTGAGTAGCCATTTTACCAAGTACTGTTTTATTCTTATAATATTTTTTTGAATGGATACTTCTGAAGTGCTATTCTTACTTGAGAACAATTTTTAGGTACTCTACCCACCTCTGCTTGTGGGTAATTCCTGCTTCATAGTTTCTGCTTTATTAGTTCTGTCCTTGAGGTCTATTTTCAAAGTTTATTGCTGTGTTCCTCTTCCTGAATATTTTTGCCTATCATGGTATCATGTGGTTTTATTTCAGTTGTGGTCTTGCCATACATTGTTCAGGCTCCTGTATTGATTATTGATCAAAAGGTCTTGCCATACAAGTTTTTCCCTTTGTATTTTGTTTCTTAGTTTATTGTTGCATTTTGTTCTTTGCGCATTTCTATTTAGTTTTCTTCGATTAGTTCCAGCCTTTCTTTGGTTTATTGTTTTGTCCTCTTTACCTTCTTGTGTTATTAATCTACCTCCTGTTTCTATTGTAATTATTCTCACCAGTATTCTTCACTCATGTCATTCACCTGCGCGCTGTCTCATCACCTTTGTGTGTTTTACCCGCTCGGCAACTCAAGCTCTTGATTTTTCTCTCTTCAGCACCGGGTTCTTTTGTCTTCATGCCCTGATTCACATAATTTTTTGCTCCCTTCCATGTCTCGTTTTTCCTGTCCTTGAGTTTTGTAAGTTTTGCTTATTAAATTTCTCACTGATGCCTTACATTAATGACTGTCTGCACTATGGCTCTACTGTCTCTTCACTGCAAAACTTGACAGGCTGCCGTAGTTCCTCTGTATGCGGGCAGAGCGCACCAGTTGTAGCTCGAGAGCGCGCACTCGCGGTTGTTTTGGTTTAGCCGCTTCTGCGCAGATCTTTGGGGGGAGCTTTGATGAGGAAACAAAGACTGACGTAACACCCGTTCCAACACGGGAAAGTACCTGGTCACACCGAACGCTGCAAATAAGTCCCGCTACACTGAGTGGTAACATTTAGAAGTGGTAGTACTGGGTACCGGTCCATACAGACCCACTTAAAGCAGGAAAATAGATCCCCATGGTGAAACATGGAAAAGGCATCATCCTACTGGGGAGATTTTCTCAGGGTGGGCAGCATACAGACGCACATCATACTTCCCAGATTTGTTTTCTGTGAGACTTTGAAAACCATTTATCCTTTTCATTCCACTTTATGACACACTACTTTATGTTGGTCTATCACATGAAATCCCATCAAAATAAGTTCAAGTTTGTTGCCATAATGTATCAAAATATAAATACTTTTGCAGGGCTGTTGTGTCTGCAGTTATTAGGCTCATTATTTGTCCTCCAAAGCAGGGCAGTGCTTGTGTTTTTTGACTTTACTAAAATTGTTTTAGGTAAATTACAATTATTTTGATATTTCCCTAAGTTGAACATTATAGATTTACGTATAGATACTTTTGTGTTTTGAAAAAAAAAAGAAAAAAAATTAGCTTACAAATAAATCTATGATAGTGTAA
Source organism: Anableps anableps (assembly GCA_014839685.1). NCBI lineage: Eukaryota > Metazoa > Chordata > Actinopteri > Cyprinodontiformes > Anablepidae > Anableps > Anableps anableps. The sequence goes on from CM026074.1 coordinate 17,969,704, forward strand.
AACCCCTCATCATTTGTCTTCTGTTTCATGGTTCTTAGCATTTTCTTGACTGAACTGCAATTTTTCCATCAGTTTAACCTGGAAAATAAACTATCCTTTCAGTTCTAAATAAAAATTCTGCTTTTATTCACCAACCTCCTGAGTGTCCTATGTTTTATTTTAAAATTAACAGTTGCTCTTATTACTTTGTCTTTAAACCTCCACTTGAAAGAAAAACTATCGATGATTAAAGGCACTGAGAAGACCAATGTATTTGCAGGAAATGGAAGAAGATGTGGGAAAAGACTGGGAGAGAGCCACGCAGGTCCTGACCTCAGTTTCTGTGACCGTGACTCTCCCTCTGCAACACAAACCACCCTGTAGAGGACTTGTTGTGCAGCTCTTTATACATAAGCTATGTTTATAAAATGATGAAAAGTAGGCTTTATGGTTATTTGAACAGCAGAAAAATTACAGATATATCTCTTATTTTTGACTCCAAACGTTCCCCATTAAGGCGCATGAAATCACTTGGGTCTACAGCTTTGACCCTCTCACAGGCCTCCAACCTGTCTGTGATCAGCTCAGTTCAGGAAAATAGAGACATTTTCTTTTCCACTCTGGTATGCTTTTTTATCTTATCCTCAACTATAAACTGTTTTGGATCATGCTCATGGGCCTGGCCTCCCATGCACCCACCAAGATGATGTTTTAAACGATGGCTGCACAGAGAGTTTAGAAGATCACTTTATGAGAACAGGAAGTTATAACTCAAAACGAGACGCTGATTGAAAGTGACTGCCGAAGAGAAAACAGCTGTGCGGGATGGCGGCCCCCTTGCTGCATCACAATTTCACTGTTGCATCAAAAAAATGGTAGAGGGAAAAATGCAGGGCTAGTGAAACACATAATGATGGTACCCAGAGGAAATAGTCTTGCAGAGAGAATATAAACTATGCAAACAAGTGGTTTATTTTTCTTCCTTCTGACCCCTTTCTAACTGCACCTCTTGGCTTATCACTGTATCCATCTCTTTACAAAATCAAGCCTGGTTTACAGTAATCAATTTTGCTTTAACAGAACCATCACATATGGAATTTATTGAATACATGGAAACAGAGGATGACATGGTCATTCATTTCTACATTTTATGCACCATTTTTATCTTATATTTCAGCGTTTACCTCATCACTGATACTTCTATAAATGAAAATATTTTCATAAAAGCAGGCGTATTAAGAAAATAGGCTCTGATCTAACTTTTGAGATAGAAGTAACAATATTTTTTATTCATAATATTTTAGTTGAAAAGTTGAAAGGATGGTGATAAAGGAATTTAAACTCTGGCCCAGCTTTTAGATTTATCAGGATGTTGGGTTAAGATTTATTACCTTACACTTGGAGAGCTCTCTAGGAAGAAGCTATTACTCCAAAATAAGTACTGCTTCAGTTTTATAGATTATTGTTATGTGATAAATACCTGCTATTAAAGAATTATGCAGAAAATTCCCACATGATAAAACAACTCTAATTTATAGAGATCTTGGAAAGTATTGAAGGTTTATTTGAAAGGAGATGTCTGGCAGCTTCGATTTTCTTAGTCTTTCTTGGATTGTTTTATGGCTGCATACCAGATTTATTGTATCAACTTTTCTGTCTTTTCTCCTTCTGCAAATGCAGGTTCAATGCAAAAGGGCAAAAAAGCAGTCCTAGTTCATCTATCTTTATTATCCTGTGAGCTTGGAGTTATAGAGTTCTGCTTGAGTTATTTTAATGAAAACTGACTCCTCAACCGAACCTTGAATAATGCTATGTCATTAATGGTTGAATACAGTGCTGGCACAAGGTTTTCAGACCCTTTCAACTTTTCCTTATTTTCTTGTGAGCCAGACATATCTTAGAATAGATTGCACTGGATATAACAGAGTACACCAGCAGCAGTAAAGCAGAAAATAGGTTTTGTTTTGTTCTTGGCAAAATACCCAAATGTCCAGTCTTTCAAAAAAGTGAGGATATGGTTAATCATACATGATGGTCAAAAAGCTACTATTAGTTTCTAGAAGACATCTGGGATCTGGGGATGACGTGAAAAAAGGAATCCCCTCTTCTATTGGCAAGAAGATATTTCAATTTGGTATAGATTTGCAATTTTTTTCAATCACTGAGAGTAAATTTGTGGTGTTTTTGACTATTCTTATGGGCTAATTTCATAGTATAGGTTCAGAATGTGGTGAGGAATTGAAAAACCAGGATGTTATAAACTAATTATTTTATTTTTGAATCTAAAAACCATATATTGTGGAGGAGTAAGAAAAACAACACAAGGGCTAGGTTTGATCACTTCATTTACTAGACTCCAACTGAGATCAACAGAGTAATGGTACACAGAGTAATGGTAAACACCAAAAAAAAAAAAAAAAAAAAAAAAAATCATATTTTTTTTTTCATATTTTTTGAATCAAAACATCTGGTCAGTAGAGCCCCCTAGTGGTTCACTACACGCCTGGTTCAAGGACTCTAAAAGGGCCATCACGCAAAGGCCGTAGTGGTGTTCTTTGTGTCGTGTCGAACAAAAACAAATTTAGAGGTCTCTAAGCTCTTTGGGACAAATGACTGGGGGACAATGGTGTACAGGACCAGTGAACATGAAACTAGTCCACTGAGGTAAAAATATTGCACAGGTGGACTGAACTGTGGTGAGGGGACCTCAGCCAAAAACTCCCCAGGGACACGCACAGGCTGACCAAAAACCAGTTCAGGTGAGGAAGTGCCAAGGTCTTCTTTAGCTGCTGAACGTAAATCAAGCATGACTCATGGAAGACGATCAGTTGCTATCAGTCAAAGCTGCATGAAGCACAGCTTTTAATGACCTGTGAAACCGGTTACACAACCCATGAGTGGATCTTGACTCCTAGACTTTCAGCCATGTGGACCAAAGCTCTGAAACAAACTGTGGGCCTCTGTTGGAAGTAATGTCTGAAGGGGGGCCAAAACATGCAACCCAGGTTGACAAAAACACTTGGGCCATCACTGCAGACGTTGTGGATGTGAGCGGAACCACTTCTGGCCACCGGGTGGTATGATCTATTATGGTCAGGAGATGTGTGAAATCTTGTGATGGAGGCAGAGGACCCACCAGGTCTTTGTGCACATGATCAAACCGCTGACTCAGAATGGGGAACGGCTCAAAGGGTGCTTTAATGTGCCTGTGGACCTTGGCATGCTGGCATTCCCTAACTGTTTTGCACAGTCTGGGCAATCACCTGAGAGGAACTGGCTTCACCATCAGACATCAACATGTTGGCTTTCGGGGTCACCAATGTGGAGGAGGTAAGAAAGATGACACAGAAGCTAGGTTTGATCGCCTTATTTACTCGACTCTAACTGAGATCAACAGAGTAATGGTACAGAGTAATGATAAGCGCCACAAAATTCATATATTTTTTGAATCAAAACATCCGGTCAGCTGGATATGAGTGGAGCCTCCTAGTGGTCCACAAAATATCATCTGCTCTCAGCAGGGCTGTTTGTCCATTTCGGAAGTTAGTGTTTTTTTCTCTGGAGGTTAGTCATACCCCAAGCACAACTTTAGTTTACAAGGGCGTTCGGTGGTTGCTTTAAATTTAAATTCTTCACTCAGATTTGCCTTGAAACCTCATCTCTTGGTAACCAAAGTAATCCATTGACTGCAAAATAGTCCATTTGTAGGCATGCTTTATCTGATGCCAAAGGTCAAGCTTCATCTGATAAAAGTTGCAAGCCACAAACAGTGCAAAATGTATGCAGATATGAAACTGTTACAGCAGATAAAAAAACAAAACAAAAAAGCTTTAAGAATAAGCTAATTGGAAACTTACATTCTTATACATACAGGAAATGCTGGAACACCATAAGTATAAGCAAATAAAGGTGTTCTTCCCCAGTTAATGACACCATAATTAAGGATGTCAAGAACCCAGCATTTACCTACTTGGCTCACACTGAACACAACCTTGACATTCCTCCCTGCTGTTGGATGGGATGAGATGGGCAAGTGTGAAAGGGGGCCACCTATAGCTTTTTTTAGACTGAGCCCAATGAGTCCAGGGTGGTCCAGCATTCTTTCATCAGCACAGATCCCATTCCCACTACCTAAGTCCCAAGCCTGGTTCCTGGATGATGTTCAAACCAAACCAGAGATTAGTCTACCATCACTGAGCATCTTAAATTGCTGTTAGTAGGCTCATGAGAGACCCTAAATGGACATAAACCACACACAACATAGCCAGAAGGATCACTGAATTTGTCAGACACCTCAAAAACATTAGGTTGGCAATTCTAGAGATGTTCAGTCTCTGCCTTAATGGAGATGGATCAAATGGGGTGTCATTTGCAGTAATGTGCACATTGTTCTTGTCTGTCAAGAGCTCAGCCAAAAAAAATTAGGCTCTTAATTTACCTTGCACAAGATCGTTGATACAAATGGTTGAAAAGGGCTTCCTATGGTGGCTGGTGGCTGGGCTATGACTTGAGCGCTTTAGCGATGTGCTGAATCAGAGCCCTCAATCAGAATCCAACTTTAGCGCCGTATAGTACAGTATGTTTATGTTTGGTGTCATGTTCGATTACAGTAAACTCTGTCAAAAGAACACATGTTAGTGCATCTAATGTATGTTGCTTACAGATATGGTATCCCAACCATTTTTCTTGATGAAGTTTTCTTTAAAGAAGAAGGTAAGAATCACAGGTGACCAGCCTAGGCATGCTAATTGCCAGCAAATCCAAGGCTAATGCTAGTCTATCCATTCCAATGGCCAGCAGAGGAGTAATCACTGCTGGGAGCACAATAGTCTTAATTTTGGCACTGGAACCGTACTATAATTAGATTCTGCTATGCCTTGCCTGCCCACTAGATGTCATTATCAGGATTTTACCACCTCTGTGGATCACCTGTTTCAGTTGTTTTTAACATGTAGCAGATACATTTTCTCCATTGTGTTGCATTTAATAGTCAAGCACAGGGGGCACAGAAGCCATTTTGACCTGTAGGATGCAGAAAAGAGCAGCTTTTCTCATAATCATCACTAACCTGATTATTTTCACCTATAGCTTTGTATTTATAAAGCTATTTTACTTTATGTTAAATATTGTGCCTATTATAGCATTTTTAAGCTTATTTATGTAAGTCTGTATTGATATATACCTGTTTTATGTTCATGTTTGCATACACTCACATGCTTAAATTTTGTGTTGCAATCAGTCATGCTCCCCTTTGGGGTTCTGACCCATACAGGTTACTATCTGAGTCATCTTTCATTCACACCCGTGTCAAATCTTAAATGTTTGGTATAGCACCCCACAGTCTCCACAGTAAAAGTAGCCCCTTCTTAATTTTTTTTTTGTGACAAATCAGACAAAGATTGTTTGAATTGAAGAGAACTTTAAGCTGCTTAGCACTGTGTTACTGAAAGAAAGAAGAAAGATGCTCTAGATTAATCGTATTGCGTGCAATGCTACAATGCACATGCACAATTATAGTTGAGGCCCATGTCAGATGGTATCACTGAAATTTCTTCAGGCTTAGCTCATGGAGTATTTGTGATTTTCGATTAAAAGACTGAGTAGGTGTCTTTTAAGCTCACATGCCATGAAGCCTCAGGCGAATACAGCACATACTTACCCAAAGGTCAATGTACCGGCACAGCCTATAAGAATTAGAAATAGTGGGAAATCAGGCGGAAGACACATCTGTTAAAATGTGTGCTTATGCAAGTAATGCATGTGTTCTACTTTGGTAAGTGTTTATAAAAGATGACTAACCAGTTAAACTCCCAGATGTGCCTGACTGGGATCTAGATGATGACTTCTTCCCTTTATTTGTGCTCCAGAGGTTAGTTAGCACAACTCAAACGTGTTGGAGTTACAGATTTACATTTGTATATGTTTATGCATGGGGATCCCTATGCTATGAAGTTGAGTAATCAAACCCAGAGACTTTTTCCATGTAGAGAAGTGTTTATTTTGCCTCTCAAGGGTAACATGAGCAGTTATTTTCATTTAAAGTAGACAAGCTCCCTACAGTAATAGCCCGAGGGCCTTGCCAGATTCATTTATTATCATTGTAAAGCATGCAGAATACATGTATAAACAAGAAGCGAGGGAAAACAGTGGAGGTCAGATCAAAGTAAAGGGTTCAAGTTTCCGCAACGGGATCTCCGTTCATTTTTCAATATGCTACATCTAAAAGCAATATAGTTCATTTTTTTTATTTATGTGTATTTGCTTTATTTAGGTTCTGTTAAGCTGTAAACACAGTCAGTATTTTACCATGTATAGACAGTGTTGAGGGTCACAGACAGACAAGAGGATTTCTGCTATCTTAAAATGATTCCAGTCTGAAATACTTTACAGCAGTTTATGAACAAAATTCTACTACTGACACTTATGTACTAGACAGTTATATAAAACTATGGTTATTCAAACTAAACACAATGTATGTTGATTCACTATGTTACCAATACAAGGAACATGTTAAACCACCATCCAATTACAAAGTAATGTCATGTAATAAAAAAAAAAACATGAAATAAAAAATCTTGGTGCTTGTTCAAGGAATTTTTTTACACTATTTTACTTTTCTAACATACTTTCTTTGCATATTTTAATTTGGGATATGTTTTTTTAAGTTAGCAGGATCATAATTAAGTGGAAGAATTCATAGATACATACAGAAACAGGAACAACTCACTTGATATCCAATTTCTACTGTTCATAGAGGTCCAACCAGATCATTTCATGGTATGTTTTCCATTCCTATTTTGATGTCTTTATCCTGGTGGGTTTGTGTGACCTTTAGATGATATAGCCTCATTAAAATGATCCATTTTAATTTGTGAAAGGACTAGCCCTATGTGGTTAAATGTTTATGCTTGTGGGGGTGTTTTTCCAAAATTCTGACCTTCAATTATCACATCCCCACTGGACCAGCATTCATTTTGCCCTCTTCTTCTTTCCATTGTGTTCAGACATGTCTTTTAGTAACAAGTATTTCTGGACCTCCTTAATTTCTGATGTATTTTAAGACAATCATTCATTTTTTTTTAGATGTTTCAGTTGGGACCACAGCCAAACCTGTGCTATGAGTTGAAATTAGTGGTTTGTAATCAATTTCGCACTCTTCATAAAAACAAGTACATATAAACCAAAGATTTTGTGAAATGTGCTGCGTTGATGAGCATGTGGCTCTGTTTACACTCAACATTACTATTTACAGTGCTTCACATCCTTTGGCTGCTATAAGCCGACTTCCTGTCACACATCACCCAGCTCCTTAATGGTGGAGGTGAGGATTCATGTCATTCCAGCTTATTACAGGAATGGGTTCCCGGTGCTGTGTTTATGAATTATGCAGCAGTTGGATGGCTAAGAGAACAATGTCTGACAATGACAGTACTGTAGAAATTTGTGGCATTTTATCCCCCAGTGCCTGCTTTCAACACAAAATCCACCAACCAGGATTCAGTAACAGCTCTGGGAGCTCATACATGCCGAATTCTTCTTCAGATATAAGTCAGTAGTTTAAAATGGTGGCTGCCTCTTTTTTTTCCCCAAGTAAATTAAAATTGCAAGAAAGAGTCTGCATTCTGCAATATCAAGAGAAAGAAAAGAACAACTCTAGGCAGAAATTGTAATGATGGTAATGATGACTTAGAGAGCCTGGGTTGATGATTTTTATTCCAGAGGAAAAACAGGAGAGTATCAATCAGATATTAATTTAAACAAAATATCTTAAAGAAACTGAATTTGTTACTTAATCTATTCAGTTTCTGATTTGGTGGAAAAATAGTTGAGAATTGTCTCTAAACTAGAAGAATGCAGGTCTTAATAAAAGTAAATGTGTTCAGATAGATTATTTTTATTAAGAAGCATAGTGCTTTCTATGAACTGAAAATGCTTAATTTACTATGTAACATTAGTCTGAACAATAAATCATATATTTAAAACACTCCCTGGAGAACATACCACTTAACGATGCTTTAGTCTTTAAATAGAATAAACATTGCCGATTCATTCATTTTACATTTATTCCAACTGGTCTTATTTAGTACAAAACATTGTGTCTGTTGCTTTAACATTTTATTAGGTGACTTTTAAATCTGACCTATTTTATCTTCTATTCCCATTTGTTTTCAGAGTTTTGACAAATATGTTCTTATAAGCCCCTACTCTGTACATATGAGTACATAGAGTACATACTCCCCTTCCCCACACTCAAAAGTGACGTGAAGCTCCGCGTGCCTCTCTTAACATGAATGAGCTGCACACACGTTGGCAACCTTTTAGAGGTTATTGTGAGGATCTACATTCTCAAAGAAATACATGAGGAAAATGCTGTTTTAGTAATAGTGTAACAGTGTAGTAACAGAATAATTTCAAATTAAACTAATAATTATGTTGTTTTTCATTACTGATCAGAAACGGTGAGTGAATCCTGCTTTAGGCTTTATAGGGAGCAGCAATTTAATTTTTGTAAGACAGTTGTGTTTAAATGACATTATTAATGAATGAACATATTCATTAATAATGTCATTCATTCAACATCTCTTCAGTAAAATACAATATTTTGTAATGAATTTTAATCTAACTTGAGGCAGGCCTCAAATATTTTCTTGGTAGCTTCATTTCATGATATCTTGGTTTTGGTGGTGACTGCCCTTTGCTTCTTGGTAACTTTACTTTTAGTCATGTTTTTAATGGTCCTCATTTAATAGGGAGAGTCTTTATAATTTGGGTGGATATATCCATAGTTATTTACATTTAATCAAATGACCACTAGGCAGATTTGGACACATACCTGAACACAGCTGTACACATTCCATACAGAGTTAGAATGTGCACATCACATTGCAATATCAATTTTATATGGTAGACCAACACAAAGTCCCACATAATTAGGAAGTAGATGGTAAATGCTACATGATCTTCATTTGTTTATAAATGAAAATCTGTGGTCTGAATTTGCATTCAGCCCTTTCTGAGTTAAAACAATGTAAAGCCTCCTAACTATTCCATTGAAGCTGTGAATGTATATGTTTAAGGTTGTAGTTCTGCTGGATGGTGAACCTTTGCCCCAATCTCAAGTCTGTTGCAGCCTCCAACAGGTTTTACTCTAGGAATGTCCTGTACATTTAGTTCCATCCACCTTTCCATCAACTCTGACCCAGCTCCGTATCTCAGTGGAAGAAAAGCATCACCACCACCACTTCGTTTTGGGATGTTGTGTTCAGGGTGATAAACAAAATTTGTTTGCTCGATGAAATAAAAAGTTAGCTTTTTTTGTCAAATGGCATTTCTTTTAACAACAGCTTTCTTCTTGCCACATTTTCACAAAGGTCAGAGTTATGGAAGGCATGGATGTCGAAAGGTTCTCCCATTTGAGCTGTGAATCTCTGCAGCTCCTCCAGAGTTAAAATGGGGATGTAGGCTATTTGTTTTGTCTTTATAATGACCTACCTGACAACCAGCCTGACTCACTTTTAGTCATGTTTTAATGGGTATAGGAGGAATTGTCTTGTACTGCTGAAGTTGATGTACTATTTTATTTGAGGATGACTGATTTAAATGTTTTCCATGAGGCATCCAAAGCTTGGGATATGGTTATAGAACCTGCAATAAACCTTTACAAAACTGCTGCATTCATACTGAGATAAAATTACATACAACACACTATTGCGTGACAAAAATGAATTGAGAGTTCACGGATTGATAGTACAAATGAACTAGTTAGAGCATAGTGAGTACTGATGGGTGTTTATTATGTTACCCCACAACATTCAGTTGAGAAAACAAGAAACTTTGAGACAGCTTATTTTAAACATCAAAACAGGACGGAATAGTTTAAAAGTGTATATAATGACATTGATTATAATGGCTGATCAGTGTATGTTTCTCCTCCATTTCAGAGGAATTACATTTCTGTTTTTAGTAATCTCTTTTATTTTACAGCATGCACTATGATTTATCAAGTCTTTTTGAGGCCACATTTTCCTTATAATGGACACTGAAATTGTGTCAAAATGTATGCATGTGAAAGCTTTTTCATGCTATTTAATGGCATTGCAATTAATGTTGGCATGTTTTGTGGGTTTGGAGTGCACAATTAAAAAGAACCTGTCTGAAAACATCAATTGGGCAATAAAATGAAACCAATATATCAAGCACCAGTCTAAAGAAATTTCAGAATCGATGAGAAATACAATTGATATTGTTTATCAGTTTGGAAAGGTTTTCAAAGCTTTTTCCAAGTCTTTGATACTCCAGTAAATTACATTGAGAGCCATTATCCATAAATGGATGAAACATTGAACAGAAGTGGCCAGCTGATTGAAATTACTCCAAGAGCACATCAATGAGTCACATCATAAAAATCCCAGAGCACCAGTTAAAGCAACACAGGTATTGCTTAGCCAAGTTTGGGTTAGTGGATGACTTGCTGTAATTAATGAATGGATTCTGCTTTCTAGGCAAAACAATCTAAAGAACAATGTCAAACATCAGCTTGTGGTTCTTAGGCTCAAGCTCATTTAAATTATGCAGCAGGACAATGATTTAAAGCACACCCAGCAATCCACTTCTGAATGGCTAAAAACCATATGTTTTGGAGTGGCCCAAAGTCCAGACTGTGGCCTGAGCTGACACAGACCTTTCATGCTTGAAAGTGTGGAATAATTTAAACACCGAGAGACCCATAATTCCTCCGCACCAATGTAAATGACTCATTGCCAGTTATTGCAAAAGCTTGATGTCAGCTATTGCTGCTCAGGTTGGAACAAGTGGTTATGTTTATGTTTATGGTTTTGTCATAACTGGTGTAGAATGGAGGACCCAAGTGCAGATTTATTTGCTGGGAGACCAAAGTCTTTAATAACAATAAATAAAAGAAAATGTACACGGGAATGACTGCTGGAAGACACAAACATGAAGTGAGGATCAGGAGGCAGAGGCATGGTTGCCAAAGAACAATGAGGATGTGGAGCTACATATACTGAGGCAAAGGTGGAAATGACAATACAACCTGAAAAGCCTAATCAGATGGAAATGGGAACAGCTGAGGGAGAAAGAAGACAGCGGAGAATGAGGTGATAGAAAACAGTTGTGTTGAGAAGCAGGCTGAGGGAAGGAGGAAAACGGGCCTAGAAAAAGGAAGGGAGAAAATAGGATTAAACAAAGGGAAGACCCTGAAGCTAACATCAACAGTAACAGAAAGAAATATAAATCAAAGGAGCCTAAATCTGAATGTACATATGAAGTAGCAGAAATAAACTAACACAGAGCAATGAGCAAAAATGGCAAGATCTAAAGTGCCCAAAAATTAGGAATGATCCTAAACAGAAAGCACAAAACATAAACACTTACAGATCATAACATATTCTCACATTTGAGGAGGTTGCTTTGGCCAGCCTTGAAATAAAATTAACTTTAAAAACATATTTTTATTAATTCTGGCTATCCTTGTTTGATATTAGTATTTGTTTGACAATAAGAAACATTTAAAAGCAAAAACAAAAAAACAAAACATTCCAAAGCCAGGCACATTTTTAGTCCGAATTTTGATGGGAACATTAGGCTGTATACTCAAAATGTTTCCTGCATATCATGGAGAACAGAGTTGAATTTCTATTGTTAAAAAAAAAACAAAAAAAACAACAAAAAAAAAAACAAAACACAGTAGTTGCCAGATCCAAACTTTTCAAACGCAACTGACACAAATATATGGATTTATATGGTGGCAGTGCTCATATACCTTTCGCCCAATTTACCTTTCTGAAATGTGTGTTGCCTTCACGATGCAGAGGCGACTGGTGCTTTACAATGACATTTTTCAGTGGCAAACTTGAAATGCTCTTCAAATGCACTTAAATACAGAAAAAAATTCTCAGATAAAAATATTTCTACTGTCACAAAAAAATATTAAAATGTCTTATTTGAGGCATCTTGTGGGATATTGCTGACAGTTATTGTTAGGAAGCCCAAAGAAATGTAAGTAAAGGCACGTTTAGCTATCAAACATTTTTCTATATCAGTTGTTGTACTCATATTAGTAGTAATAACAACGATGTTGCTGACCTTGAAGGTAGTTAACAGTTATTAGGGCATCATTAAATAACATTAACAATTATAACAATAAAAAAATTCACTTATATACCTGAATGTCATTCTCCATCTGTTTGAAGTTAAAAAAAAAAAAAAAAAAACTGTCTACGTAAATCACAGTAGAGACCAAACTAACACTGAGAGCACAGATTAATTCTAACTTCACTATGGACACTACAACCAGTTTTACATTGTTAGTGAGACAGGTTAAGATGTTCCAGCTTTGCTCATCTCATGATCAAGACGTTTAAATGACATTATTAATACATCATTTAATACACTCAATATTTCTGATAGAGAACAGCTTTCCAAATGGATCATGTTTCTTTCTATTGTTAGACATAAAGTAGATGTTGGCAATTACTGACCTTAACCTTACTGGTAAACGGATAACATGCAGTTATTAAAATGGCACTCATAAATCCTACAAGTAACTTAACAGATTCCATTAAACTCCTTGTGCCATCCCTCGGCAGGCAGCGTCTCTCAGTCTTGAGTGCTTTATTCTGTGTGTCTCGACTGCAGAGATGACCCAACGCAGAGTAAAGGCTTTGCTTTACTTTTTTTTTAAAAGAATACCACCTTATCCAATAACACCTTTACCACATTAGACCCGATGTGCTCATTCGTTGCTGTGTAGAGATTTTAAACTCTGCTGCCAGTTAAATATATGTAGTATGTGAGTTTTATGCTGTAGTAATACATATAAGCATGTCCTAAATGACAAAAACTTTAAAAATGCATTGTAACATGGTGGAAGGTGGGAAAATAGAATTATTTGTCTTTTTTTTGGTGTCAAATTGGACTCAGAGAAACATTGTGCTAATGACAATATCTGACTCACACTCAACCTAAAAATATGACACAAGTATACAAATTCACACGCATTCCTGTCCTCCTCCTCGTCCTCTGCCAATCAGCTCTCCTACACAAGGATAATTTATCAGTGTTTCAGCCCTGATATATTGTGGTATTCAAAGTAGTCCCCACATAGGAATGTACAATAAATAAAGAAAAATGTGAAATTATGAAGATCTTGAGGTAGGTGGACAGAAAGGGAGATGGGCTATTGATTGTTGACTTTCTGTGAAATATTTGAAGTACAGAGAGACTCTTAAGTATTTCTGAAGTGTGGCATTAATTAGGCCTTGTTTTGATGAGTGACATTGGACTAAGGTGTCTAAACAAAAATATTTAATTACTGTTAATTCATGATTTAACAGATGAGGCAATTACTCTGTTACACAGGGACAGATTGATCTGAATAACTGTTTTCTTTAAAAAAAAATGAAATCACTATTTAGAAATAATTTTTGTATTTACTCAGGTGATCTTTGTTTGACATTAAAATAGCTCATCAATAGGTGCTAAACTGGTAGCAAAAAGCCCTAAATCAGAGCTATGTATAAACTTCAGTTGTGTTTAGATAAAGGCTAACTGCACCCTGAACAATGGAATTGTATCAGTTACTCACTGGGTACTGACAAATAATAAACTTGACAAGAAGTTTGTTAGCTCATTTTAGGGAGTTCACATCAGCAACCTTCTGTAGATGAAGCCTAAATGGCAGTGGATTAGCATGTTTTTAGTGCCAGGTTGTTGAGTTTATTTAAGTCACTTTTCAAATAAATTAGAACTGAGCAAAATTAATTTAGCTGTAATAGGCCCACTATCAGAAACAAGTTTTCATCCAGAATAACTATAGCATTGTGAATGTAATGGAACTGGGTGAGTCTTGACACCAGCAGAGAGGAAACTTATCAGGGAGGACTGAGTTGCATTCTAATTAAAGCCCCGGTCTCAAGTGGCGAGAGTCTCTTTATAAGCTCTCTTCTGTGCTGCATCAAAACAAAGCACATCGTTTTACCAAGGAGGTCCCAGAGAGATAAAAGGAAATCTAATCTTTGATGTAAATGACTTGAAAAAGTTCAAACTTACATTAATTAAAATGCAGAATATGAAACATCAGAACACAACACCCATGCAAAGATCCACAAACACACCATCAAAACAACAGGACCTCTGTACCTTTGGGCTCAACTCAAGTCCTAAAAATTCCCAGTTCCATCTACATTATCACCTATGAAAGAAAACCAATTTGGAGTGAAAAAAACGGGTGAATTGTGTTCATTACCGCAATCTCCCACATTGCAACTTCTAAACCTTTTTAGCTTTTGAAGGGTTGCTCTTTTACAACAATGCAGCTCTAACCTCTAGTTTGATTGGTTTCTGATATCAAATGTCTTGATCAGGATTATGTGCAAGCTTAAAGCAAGCATTGCCAAAGAAACATGTTGTTTTGTCCTTGTAATGCCAAAAATAAGGTAGATTCAACAAGGGTCTGAAGCGCCATAGAACAGAACATCCTTGCTGCTTATTTCAACAGTGACTTATGAAAGTTGGACCCTTTTAGCTCTTAACCTGCATATAAATACAAAGGTAATCATGAAAATGACACATGAAATGGAGTCGAGTTCTTCAAGTTTTATGACCATCTCCCAAACCTAATACATACATCTTTTTTTGGTCATACTATATGGTAGTACCATTTTTATTTGTTCGCTTGGGCAAGATCCAGTTAGGCAATGTGCTATGACTATTTTCATTCAACAGAAACCATTTGTATTTTTCATGAGAGGCAAATCACAACATTACTTTAGCCCTCCTGTTATGTTCCTTTCTGAGGTGCAGCAATAATGTTTGTTGGGTTGACCGAGAGAATTTTTAAGTATGCAGTAGTGCCAGAATATCCAAATTTCCCCCAAATCATTTTTATTTTTGATTATTAACTCTGTTAATAACAATTCCATCAATATTTAGTGCGATGATGTTCTTTACCTCTTACAGATATAGGAGGAATGAGGATAATTCACACGTTTTTCACAAAAAAAAAAACAACTTTATTTTAATCTTTTAATGTCTGCTAGGAAAAACCTACACAGAAAAATCAATGACTATACATGAAAATTATATTTTTAATGCTTTTTGCTGCCAGTGTGCAGTCATTTACCTGGTGCTGTATGACCCAGTGGCCTTGTCCATGTTAGTAAAGCAGTGGTGTCCAAAGTCCAAAGTCGGCATCATGCTGACCACTGTAGTAAAGGATCATACTTGGTTTCTGGTCCTTTGGGGTGCTGATTTCAGCAGTTTAGTGCAAAATGCTTATGAGGACAACCTCTTCCCCCTTTTTAGGGCAGTAACACCAGGGCTGTGTTATCTGTGAAGGCAAACACTGATTGAGAGGCCCTATGTTTTGTTACCAGATGCTCAGCAGGGAGTTCAGCTCTAACCATCATGAGCTTTCTCTTCAGCAGGTTCTAACCTAAATTGTAGCTGATGAAGAAGTTGTCATAGGTTATGTTGATCAATGACCCTTTGACCATTTGCATATCAAGTGGTCTTTGCATCACATGCTGCCCAGATTTTTTAAGCCATATTTAGCTGGCGAGACAAATTTTTCATCATTTGTTTCATAATCAGAAACATCAGACTCAGAATAGATCTCAACACTGTCTTCAGGTTCAGACACATCCTTCTGTATTTCATTGTCATGATCGAAGATAAGTCCCAGCACCTCCAGGGCTGTCACCTTTTTATTTCTGCTGGTCATTGACTGAAAATCTTAAAATGACTACGTCACATGTATCTGCAGTGTGAAATGTTTTAGGACTTCCTTGCAAAGAATATTTATGTTTTCCTCCTTCTCTGCTGAGTGTCCATTCAACTTGGATCAAGTTTGCCCATGGTAACAGAAAAGGTTCCTGTCAAAAGTCCTAACACCTGACCTCTCAAAGTTAACTTGTGAAACAAAGAGAAAAGGAAAAGGGAAAGAGTATGCATCTGTGTGTGTCTGTGTATGAGGTGAAATTAGTCTCATAATTGCAAACAAACAAATAGTATTAAACACTTCTGAGCCTTTTTGCACTTTAATGTGACTGCCGGGTCAAATTGACCCAAACAGTATCTATGTAGTATATAGATGTGTGGAGGGTTTCATTTTACATGCTCATTATGCTTATTAAGTCAAGCAGAAGAAGTTTCAAAGAGAAAAAAAAATAACAATTAACAATTAAACAATTAAAAAATAACAAATTAACAATTTTTTTTAGATTTTTAAACTTTAAAACGGGTCAATTTGACCCACAACATAACAGGAGGGTTAAGAGAAGGTGAACCTTTATGCATTCCCACTTTCCACTATTATGCTCCACAACTGTGGAGCCTTTCTCCCTTTACAGTTTGTCTGTTTTTGCATTTTGTCACACTTAAATATTTCAAATCATCAAATAAATCTTAATATCAGACAAATCACCTGAATAATTTCAAATTGCAGTTTTCAAATGATGATTTGGTTTGTTTAGGGAATGAAGCTATCTAAATCACCCTAAATGAGGAAAGTAATTGCCTCTTGTTAAATTATGAATGAAATGTGATTAACCATATTATTTGGACAGTTGAGCTCAATTTCACAAGATCTCATGACTGACAGACGTGTAGTCAATAAACTACTTAAATATAACCTCTGTGACAACATAAAGTAGGCTTAAAGAAACAACCCCCCCCCCCAAAAAAAAAAAAAAAAACAAACAAAAAAAACAAAACAAAAAAAACAGACAAGAAACAAAATCCTCAACATCTATTAGTTTGGAAACATTTAATGTCACAGCAAACAACAGCTAGAGCCATTATCCACAAATACAGATGGCATGGAATTATGGTGAAACTTCTCAGGAGTGGCCGGCCTTCCATAATTATTCTATGAGTGTCTCATTGACTCATGCAGGCATTCACAAAATCACTCTGAAAAATATCTAATGTTCTACAGTTCTTACTTACTTAGTTTAATGTCCAAAAACCACTGCTGACAAAAAATACCACAAAGGTGTGTCTCGCATTTGTCAAAAAAGTCTTAATAATTGTTCTGGACTTTTTGGAAAACGTTGATTAAAGTTCAGATTTGATTAAATTGTGACCTTACAGATAGAAAAGTTTCTCAAATGATCTAAAATATTTCAGTGTGATAAAAAAGCAAAAACAAGAATTCTGCACTTTTTCACAACATTGCAAATATTAAACTTTAACCCTGGTTTCATTTAATGTTTGGCAATTTAAATCGGACCCTTTCTGTTTTGAATGGTTTTTCCAGTTATTTTCCTAGGTTAAAAGCATGAAACTATTTGTTGCCCTGCAATTCATCTATTTATTTTCTATAGGCACTTAATCCTTGCTGAGTCAATCATTGGGAGAGAGGAGTTGTAAACATTGGACAGTTCATTATGGGTCAAATTAATAGTAATAATTTCCAAAAACAAAATCATCTTTTATATGTGAAAACTTCTGCCTACTCAACTGCTCAATAAAGGACAGATAAGTCTATAAAAAGACTTCATCCCACGAGTTGTTGCTCTGCCAATGCTCATCTGAAGTCAGGCCAAATGGGAATATTCATATACACTCAGACACACACACAAACTCATTCTATTAAGCAAAACGGTTTCACTCCTCATTGGAAATCTAACCATGTCCTCCATCTACGGCTCGCCGCACACAGCCAGGCCACAGTGCAGGAGGAAAGTGTCAATTAATATAGATTCAGCCTGCTCATTGTGCTTCTACTCACCCCACACAGGCGGAGAAGGGTAGAGATGGAAGGATTAGGAGGTCATTTGTTAAGGAGAGGAGAGATTGTGAGCATCGTTAAAAACAATCAGCTATTTAGTGAGACAAAGAGTTGCAGTGAGCTGATGTATCAGCAAAGGCAGCTCTTTAGTCTATAGTTTCACACATAACAGAGATTGTATGGAGGGCTGCAGACTGGAACTGACTCCCAGCGGGCTCATCATGGGAACATCCGATTCCCGCTTCTCTTCTCACTTCCACTTTCATCACCACTTTCTTCTCCATGACTTTGTAAAACATTATTATTTCTGCCATTTTCGACACCTACACGTTATTCTTGCGTTTCCAAATAATGTGGCTTGCTGCCTGTACTCATTGTTAAAACAAAGCCTTATCAACAGCTTTTAAAGCTGTTATTCTGACAATATTTCAACTTTTACAGATTTTGTTAAAGAAAATTGAGGATTTTGAAGTATTTTATTGAAACTCTGCACAAATTGGTGACGTGCAGTGAGATTAATGACTAGTGAGGCACCAACTCCTCGGGATCTGGATGTACAAATATGTAAAACCCAAAACCAAAGCTTATATTTTAATTTTGACCTCAATTAAAACATTTAGTTGTTTTACAAGCTATAAAATATGCTTTAATCAATTCCATACTGTTCAGCAATACTATAGCAATAATAATAATAATAATAATAATAATAATAATAATAATAATAATAATAATATTTAACATACAGATCAAATTTAACTTTTAAGATGATTTTGACTGATCTCTTTTTTTAATTAAAACTGAAAATGAAATATGATCATACCTTTATTTGTATGTGATGTCCATGTGCCTATCCTTTTCCACAAATATCTCAGTCGCTCTGTTGTAAAAATCGTCCTTGTTTGCCCTCATTTTTAAAAGTCTGGCTGCTTCAGAGGAGATAATCGCCACGGAGGGTCGTCCTGGAATTGGTCCTATTCTGACTGTATGTTTTCAGTCTTTTCTACGCGTAAGAAAAGAGCACCTGTTGCCCATTGTGAATATGAGGTTCAGCATTGCCCCCGATCCTTGCTATACTTTCTACTTCACCCTGTAAATTTTCACTGCCCTATTTATGAATGATTTAAAAGACTAAATATGTCCCACACATTCAATAAATATATTTGACAGACCAGGGAATATCAGCATGTGTAGTACGTATGTAATCAAACAATGTGTAAATTCAGTGATTTGACCATAAAATTGTTTAAATCTTTGACAAAACAAATTCATAGAACATTCAAGAGGACAAATTTATTTTCTCCTATCATTGTTAGCATTTTACTTGTCATAACTGCAGCGTCTCACCTGCCTCCCCTGACTGCATGTCACTGGCACAAATGAAATACCCCAGTATTTAAAACTCTACCCACTATGACTACTTCTTGGTACACACTTAAAAGCTTTGCATTTAAAGAAAAAAAAATAATAAGATTAAATTAAAGAGGAGTGACTGTAATTTGCAATACAACATTAAATATCACAATGATGTGTTTAGGGAGATGTGGAGTTTCCACTGGCAGCATTTTGCTTGTGGGCCAGAAAGTCCAGGGGGGTTTTTTTCATCCAAGTGAATCATCTTCCACGTTTCCTGTGGATGGATTGTGGCAAACTGTGAATGCAACACCTGATGGCTTTTCTTTTACCAAGAAAATTTGCCAACCTTCTGGGATAGCCAGATTTAAGGAGAATACAGCAAATAGTTCTCCTGTTGTTATATTCTTTCATCTCAGCTGTGGATCTCTGCAGCTACATACCCTGGTCCTCTAGATTGCTTCTCTGATTAATGTTTTTCTGTCCCATACTGCTAGTTTGGTAGATGGCCATGTGTTTGTATGTTTGCAGTTGTGCCTTACTATTTTAATTTTTAGATGAAAATTTATACAGTGCTTATGATGCTGTTTGTTCACTAATTTTGGCTAACAATATTCTGAGGACTTTGATGAACAAGTGTTCATACTGAGACTCACTTACACAAAAGTGGAGGCAGTTTTTTTTTTTACAAATGAAATAACCCAGGATCATATTTAGGGTTATCAGAGAGAATACAAATGCATTGAACATATTTCAGATTTTTATTTAAAAAACATTTTGAAAACCATGTCATTTTTATTTTAGACTTTTAAGGACTACTGAACGTTTGTGTTTGTAATATTCCCAAATGTGAATATGTTCAAGCAGTACAGTACAGAACTTGCAGGTCTTCAACTTGGTTATTATGAACTGAAACATCTTGGCTGATATGAAACATAAAAAAAATAAATATATGAAATGCTTTTCTCATTTTCTTCAAAAGTACAGCATATATTTTAAGTCTGCCTTTGAACAGGTTAGATTCATTCACTCCAGTGATTTAGAAGGCAAACATCAAACATCCAAGGTACATGTCTTGTACCTTCAGGTTTGACTTGTTCTTATTTATAAGATAAGAATATTTTTTTTATCATTTTTTTTTTTTTTATATATAAAACAAAAAGCAAGTGGATTGAATCTGAAATGCATGTCTTCACTTTTTATTTTAAGATCCAGCCAATTATTTTTCTCTATGCTGAATAGAACTTACATACAGAAATTAATGGGAACAAAAGGAAATTTCATAGCATGAGAAACGGGTCCTAACAACAACAATCTGTTTTTCATAGGGTTCCTCCAAAGTATTCACAGTGCTTCACTTTTTCCACATTTTATGTTAATCATATTCTAAATTGTATTAAATTAATAGTTTTCCTCAAAATTCTACCAGCAGTACCCCATTATGACAATGTGGAAATTTTTTTTGAATGTTTTGCAAATTTATAAAAAAAAATAGAAAAAACTAAGAAATCACATTTAGATAAATATTCATGGCCTTTGCCATTTAACCTCAAATTGAGTTGGTTCCACTGATCATCCTTAAGAAATTTTTATGACTTAAAACAGCATTATTCACGAGACACATGCGGATAAAGCCATAGATTGTGTTAAGAGAAGGTTTTTTGAAGAAACTAGGTAGAGTAAGTTATGGTCAGCCAGGGGTTAAAGTTATTTGGATTCTTCTTTCAATGTCTAATTTACCTATTCAGATAGATGTTTAAGGTGTTATTGAACTGATTTAATCATGAACATTGAAATAGTTGAATGTAGTTTAACTCTACAACATATAATTGTAACGTAATTAACTACAGTGAATGTAGTCAGTAGTAATGCATTCACTGAGTTTTACCTTTCTTGCCTTGCATTATACAATAAAAACAATTCATGATAGACAACAAAAGACCGATGAACAATGTATTTTACAAATACATTATTTATGCAATAAAATATCACTGTACATTCAATGGAATCAGTGGTGAAAACTGTACACTATTTTGTTTACTGTTACAAAGACAAAAGTTAGCTTTTCATAACTTAGCCGCCTGCCTTTATTCTCTGCTTTTGTTCGGATTTATCAACATATAAAAAATAAATTCAGTTTGCTTTAAGCTCTGTTTCTTGGTGTGCTCTAATTTAGTCTCCATGACCACTCATTTTTATCTTAACATCATTTACATTACACAAATAATATTAATTAAGTCCTCAGGTCATTAGTTTAAATTTTGCATGCACTCCTCTCATAAATGCAAGCTCAGAGGAATATAGATTGTTTACCTGTCAAATTTTATAAGTCATGGTTGGCCTATGCTGCATACGGCTTACACCCATCATGCAGTACTTATGCTATTAAGTAGGAAGGTGATCAAGCAAATTCCTCTGATCCAGAGAAGTTTTCTGGGTCTCTTCCAGCTTGTGGTGAAGTGGGAAAATGTGAATCATGCTGAGAGACATGACATTCATCTGGTTAAAATGACCTAAAATGTGGGCCCTTCCAATTTCCCCTAAAAATCCATCTTAGGCGAGCAGATGGCTCGAAAAGTACTAATCTGTTAGCTAAGCAACACTCATAAGATCACATGCATAAAGAAATGAAAAAATTAGATCTTGGTCTAAAACATAACCCCATGGCGATTTTTGAACTGTTTTTTTCAACCTGCTGAAAGGTTATGTTAAATTATAAATATCATGCATAGACACAGCATAGTTTTCTTTTCTGATTATTAATTAATAAATGAAATGTGCATGCTGTCACCCCAGCTGAGAGACAATGTTTGAGAAATATTGATATCAGTTATATAATATTTTTAGACAAGCGTAAAAAACATTTTTCATCAAGAGAAGAGTATTTCAGCCCAGGCAGGAAAACATCCTCTCCTGTGACATCTGGATCTCTCCTTTTTTTGACTAAATGTATTAAACTCCCTGTCAAGCTAAGAGCTGCCAAAAATATGTCAACAACGGGAACAGAGGGACCCAAAAACAGCATCTGAACATATCTGCCTCCATCTGTCTGTTTGCATATCTGCACCGGAAATTGCAGACAGTAGCAACAGTTACAACCTGTCTTCATTTGCAAATAGGAGTGTAGGCAGCATCCCAATCAGATTGTGATTGATATGGATTATAGTTGTGATCATTGTGTTGTTTCATGTTAAAACACACAAACTAAATTATACTCTCTAAACTGGAAAACCTTTCAGTTTTTCATTATGGAGCTTGTTTTTATTCTTCTTTGTATATATTTCTAAATGCTCCACTTATTGGAATTTAACTAGCTCACATTCTCTTTTTTATTTTTAAGAGCCACTGTTTTCTTTGAATCTAGATGAAGTGAGTGAAATAAGCAGACACATTCACTTGACTTTTAAAGATCAAAAGCGTGTGGTCTGACCTCTGATCCATTTGAAAGAAGAGAGCTCTCTTCTCACAGGCACTGGATGATATAACATCACTTGAGCAGTAAAAAAACATCACTTTTGTAAGGACCAAGCATTTAGACTTCAATCTATGGAGTACTGTAATCTCAATCATAATTTTAGTACTTTTCAGAACTAATACAATTAAATGGAATCTGATTATAACACTCCTTATGTAGTTTAAAGGGGCACACTAATTATACACACCGCTTATTGTAGATGAGCTTTAGAACTGTAGAAACCCAAAGCAGTTTTTCATTTATGTTGTTATCTGCAACAGAACTGATTGAAGGTAATAATATCAGAATAATAACATGACAAGAGAAGCAGCGTGTGGAATGGTGATTGTTTCTTTCCAATTGTACTCTTTACAACCTCTTTATTTGGCCTAAAACAAGAAAATACACTGTGATGAAAAAGAATGAGATACAATAAAAACAGTGGGGCAACAATAAAACAGTAACAGTGCATTTACCGAACAGCCACAAAGGACAAATAGACTCTAGCAAAAGAAATACATCAACGAAAGAGAGGTAATAAAATGGGAAACTCTGTGTGGATTATTAGGTTTGGTGGGAAACAGAGGAAACATTTAAAATGGTATATCTTGAACTAAAAGAACGCCGTTTTGAATAAGTCGTCATTACGTCACAAAACAGATCTCTTGTGGCATCCTGCATTGTGTGTTGCCAAAAACCAAGTCTAAAGCATCAGGAAAAGCATAATGAATCTGTTTCGCCTGATTCAAGGCCATATACTATATAAGAAACTGTGTTCTTTTGAAATTTTGACATGTTGTCTATTGTGTTTTGAGCTGGTTAAAGCCTTCACTCCATGTAGGAGTGAAGGCAATGTAAATATACTTTCATGTTTATTGTGTCAAGGAAGCCCAGTGTTTCTGCCAGAAGTTGATGCTTAGCAGAGATTTGTGAGGAATGGTGCAGGTTATATAATTGCTAAGATAAAGCCAGAACCATGTTTTGTTTTGTTTTTCACTCTAAGGTAAGTGAGAGGATTGTGAGGATTCTGACCACTGCAAAATGCAGGGTTATGAGTATTATTTTCCAACATGGATGAAAGTTGGAGTGGCATCTCAAAAAAAAAAAAAAAAAAAAAAAAAACAATATGCAAAACTACATATATGGGTCAAGTGCTATTTAAAAGTTTAATCTGAAAGGGGCAGATAAAAAAGTATATAATATCACAAAGGGAATGAAGCATGAAGACCACAAAATGAAACAATTTGGGGTTCTGCTGAGAGGTTATGAGTTGGTAGAATTTTACCTGTATGAGGTAAATCTTTTGATGACCTCAGTTTGGATAAATAGCTTTAGACTATTTGGACAAACTAACTAGTAGTCACCTCATAATGAATTCCTTGTATCTAAAACCAGTCCAGTCTCAAAATTTGTACCACTTATAATGTGAACGTGATTTTCTAAACATTTAAACTGCCAATATGTTTGCAGTAGCAAAGCACTTGTACCTTTTGAACTTTTTTTTTCTTTTTTTTTTCTTTTTTTCTTTACATTTTCTCACATAACAATAAAAACTATTGGGATTTTACATCATAGACCAGCACAACATAGTGCACAATTGTGCACAAAAGTTGAAGGAAAATGATGAATGTCTGAAGCCAAACATTTTTTAGAAATAAGAATTTGTATTTTGCCCCCTTTTTTCTGATACCACTAAAATTCAGGGCAACCAATTGCCCTGGAAAGAAAGCAAATAAGT
Organism: Anableps anableps; assembly: GCA_014839685.1. Classification (NCBI taxonomy): domain Eukaryota; kingdom Metazoa; phylum Chordata; class Actinopteri; order Cyprinodontiformes; family Anablepidae; genus Anableps; species Anableps anableps. The sequence goes on from CM026074.1 coordinate 17,993,977, forward strand.
ACCTATTATTGATCTGTGTGTAACTTTAGAAATATAAATAAAGGATAGGATAAAGATTTCAATCTGAATAAATGTTTGCTAACTGATTTAAAAAAAAGGACTTCAAGAACTTTGTTGACATTCAGTGTAAGAAGAGCTTTTATGTTTAATCTTATATCTTAGAAAAGTGTCATCAACTAGTTCTGAATAATGAAATATGATCCAGGTGTCAGTATTCTGGTAATTAGCTGAAAGGTGTTGGATTAGATTGTCTCATGTCATTCTTTTCTTCCCTGTGTTCTACTGTGGTAAGGGAAGAAATAAGTCATGTTTTCTCTGGTAGTGTGACATAAACAGCATCCCACACAACTTACTCGGCTTATTCTTGTTTCAAAGAGAAGGTATGACCTCATCTCACTGCTTTAAACAGGCTTCAGTGCAAAACAACATGAGGTGCAATTAAGCGGTCTTTCTGAAATCCCCAGGGTTCGATTTCCATACAAATCTGTACTGCTTGTTTAACAGTACAATAAGATGTTACACTTAATGTTATCTTGTCCTTGAGGCAGTATGTGCAGTATCTTCAGAGCAGCTCATACAAGAAAAAAACAAGTAGACTGTGCTTTTCAATAGAATAAAATACACATAAAATGCGTATGGGCTATGCACTGCTGAGAATCAGAACGTTGTTGCCTATGTCTGATCTCCTTTTCTTGTAAAACCTTGAGCTGTCATTACCGGTTTTAACCGAGTTCCATTTCTCTTTAAATACAATTAGAAATAAAGATAAGTATTAAAAATGTTTTTTCTAGCCTTGTTGGTGTTAGTGGTCAATAACCATTAATATTAGTATTCAGTGCGTGCAAAATCCCCCCACCAGCAGAGGCCCAGCCAAGCCAGGCCACCCAGGCCCCAGCAAGCAGCCACCAGGGTGAGCCGGCACATACCCCGGACCCAGCCCCAGACACCAAGAGCCACCAACGCATCGGCGGGCATCATAGTCCCAGAGGGGAGTGTGACGGGGGGAAATAGGCCCCACAATTTTAGTGGTGGGGCCAAGATGATCCAGGAGAGGGGCCAGCCCAGAACCCAACCTGACACACATTCCCACCCACATGCTCACATACAGACATTACCCCAATATAAAAAAAAAAAAAAAAAAAAAAAAAAAAACAAAAGGGGACGTCATACACCCAGGTCCAGGTAACGTCCCCCCAAAGGGGCAACATGTCCCCGGGCCCAGGATATAGTCCCCTTCTCTCTGAAGTAGAGACGAGCAGACAGCCCAACCCTCTTCAGTAGCAGCAGAGTAGCCCATCAGCCAGGACAAGAGCCGGGCAACACCCGAACAACCCCGGCCCAGACGCCAGCCCCAATCCCATCCAGAGACAGGCCAGGAAGAGTCCACGTAGTCCCATAGGTAGGTACATCATTTTAAACAGTCAGTTATGTGAAAAATCACTGTGTTTTACAATACTTAAATTCAAAAACATTCGTAAAATAGGCTAATTTTGTGGTGTGGAAATATTTTTTAAACAAATTAATTCAATCATGTATTTTTGCTTTCAGTGAACACCAAAGTCATTTCTGGAATCTTAAGTGGGTGTGAAAAAGTAGATACAAATTAAAACAATTACAACCGCTCAGGGTTCTTTATTATTAGTCAGTTTGAAGATCGGAAAAAAGCAATCATGTAGCCACATGCTCGGGGTGTGTGGCCTTTAGGATATGACCTTAAGGCTTTAGCGTTTACAAATATCCAAATGTTTCAAATATTCTCTGACTTTAAAGCAGTTATGTTTCAGAGTGTAACTGCTGTGGGATAATGAAAAGTTGGGTGATAAACATGACTTCAGATCTCTTTACTGTCATTTGATGTGCTTTAATGACAAGTAGCCACGGAAAAAATGAATGTTTAAATCATATGTGTCCTTACTGTGTAAGAATCATTGTTTATAGTTTTATTGCTGACATCATAACTTTCTTTTATTTTGGCAAACAGAGCCTTTTTTTTCCTGTTTATCTCCTTGACACTCATTAGCTGAACAGGATGTTGAACTTGAGGCAGTTTGTTTAAAATACCTTCCAATTATACATTTTCACAAAGTCCAGAGAAACTTACCTTATCTTTTGAAATGTAACCAACATGAAACGATGTCCCGTCCGAAGACATGTTTTGATTGGATACATTAAATTCAGTTTGCAAATGGTACGAAATGATTTTAACCATAAAGAGCATGACTCCATTTTTCAAATTCCTGGAAAATAAGACTATTTTGATTAAAGTTATTTGAAAATGAGGTATTTGGTGGTTAAAATATCCCATTTTTTTTCTTTGGTGGTAAAAAAAAAAAGGAAAATTATCAGTATTTCTACCCATTCTCAGTTCAGAAGCATTGTCCTCCACAAATAATACATCTTACTCAGAGTTATACTTTTATTTTCTTTTAGGTTTTTATTATTAACTGTTAGAATTATGGTTTATTATAAATTACTATTAATTAATTTTTAATGGTGGTGGTGTATTTCTTTTGTGTTTTCAGACACTCTTTCTTCTCTCAATAGAAAACCTACACATAAAAGCCTCTGCAGCAGTAGAGGTAAGTCTAATGGCTTAGTTCTTGCTGTGTGCCTACTGCTATCACCTTAAGTCGTTCTCATGCTGACTCACTGCTGTTTGGTCTTAGACAGAACAATAAAAGCACGGTTTATGTTTTCATTGTGCACATATATTTATGTTTCTTATGCTGATCTAGGATTGACTATATGAAATATTCGGAGTTTCCTGGTAAACTCGCTGCAGAAAATGGGACTTCTGACATCAGAAATATTATTTTAGTTTAGGTTTGAGTTTCTGCCTGAAGAAGAACTTGATGCTCAGTGTTTACTGTGGTGACATTGCTGCTTTGTAATTTTATCATAAACAGAGATGTTTTTTTTTTTTTATTTTTGAGGTAATAATATTGTCTGCCTTTGGCTACAGAAGTTTATGAATTTTATTCTGTCAGCAGTTAGAGATCACTGATGGCATCTTTGTGATGAATGACCCTTCTGTTTCACCATCAGGTAGCCTTTTTGTGGGTTCTCACTGCAATGAAATAGTCGTCATCAGCCTGCAAGCTTCCTTGCTGATTTTCAGACAGTGAGCTGCTATACTGACACCTGGGCTCAATCAGACATTATTGCCTTCATAACTGAGAGTTGGCTGGGTAAATGTGGGTAGCGACTGGTCCAGTCGATCTAGACAATGTTCTGAGGCAAGGCTTTATAGCTTAGGTGGTAGTGTTGAGGTGAAAGTCAGCGTTTTCTCTATCATAAAGGACGATCTCTTTGAGCCTGGCTAGATCACCAGGGAAACACAAGATGACACAGAACCTGCTCAATGGCGGGTTAGGAGTTCAGAGTCTCATTTTAAATCGTCTGGAAGAAGATAAAATGGAAATATTTATATATTTTAATACTAATAAATAAGATGCTACCAACTAATATTAACAAATATAAAACCTTCACGCTAATTAAATGTCAGATTATAAGACTTCAATCTAAACATCATTTCAACTACAAAATTTTTTTTTTTTTTTTATAGTCTGTAGCTCTAATATAGCTCACATCAAGCAAGATTTTAATTTTATCTGGAAAATCATTCCTTATCTTCTTCTATGAACCAGCTGGCATTCCCACCTGAAGGAATGAACAAATAAACTTGATTGTTTATCAATATCCACTGTGTATCAGATCACCATCAGAACTATAAACTAAGGTAATAAATAGAATGGTCTATATTTTTTGTACTATGTACAGATTTGACAACAAGTCCCAAAAGCTGGTTTGGTTTTAACTGTAGAAAATCCTCAGATAAGACAATATTGAGTCATTCCAGTCTGTAACAGTTGTGAATCTTATTGTTTCTCAACCTCTTTCTCCATTTTTTCTCCCCTTTGTCAAGAAGTCTATTGCACGTTTAATTGAATAAAATCAGATACGCAAAAGGCAAGATTTCAGTCCCCCTGCTTTTGAAGCGTAAATCTGCTCTGACAAGGTAAGCCAACTAGACTGACCATTATGTCTGCCTAAGATGGGATAGACAGAGGGAGAAAAAAGAAAGGTTGTTATTTTATTTTATCCTGATCAATTAAAGTGATCAGAAAACAAACTTTTACTGAGGAAAACTGAAATTTAACAGCTTTATGAAACAAGCTATACAGACTACATTTAATTTCTGCAGCATTTTTCTTCTGTCCTAATTGTAGCTGTAATATTTTAAACCAGACAGCTCTTTACTCTCTTTCCAAAATGGAAACATGTAGTTTTTATATAACTTATACTTTTTATATAACTGAGACTTACAGACCCATTCAATATATTAGAATATTAGAATTATTTACAAAGAATTCAAAGCAACTGCTGCCCCAAAAATCACATTAGGTTTTGGTTTTATTTATGTTCTTACTCATAGAGGTTAAATACATTTTAAAAGGGTCTGGTCACTTCACCATTTGGTGCTCTTGGTGTTTTGGTCATTTTGTACAAGATGTTTTTGAGTACAAAAAGGAGCCCATTCATGATGAGAGTTGTTCCAACCACACATCCCTTTGTCCATGATGTTTTGTTCCTGCTTGGATAGCCTTTGATTTAAAGTAATATCCATAATCTACTGACAGTCTACAGGAAAAAAAAACAAGTTTATATCACCCTGAGAAAATATTAACAGATGGTTTAGATTAGTTTTGTGTGATCAAGGGTCAAAAATCTGTCATATTTCTTAAAGGTTGAAAGGACCAAACTTAAAATAGAACCACAATCAAATGGTAAATGTTTGGTGGCCTGTACTTGCATAGTGCTTGATCTAGTTCACAGGACTCCAAATCGCTTTAAACAACATTCAGTCATTTCTCCATTTACACATACATTCACAAGCTGATGGTGGGCAGTCTGATTGAAGCAAGGCTGCCATGCCCTCTGACCACCACCAGCAGACAAAGAGGGTGAAGTGTCTTGCCCGAGGATGCAACTGAGACAGCAACCCACCAATGGAAACAGAATGTATTTTAAAATGTTTTGAAAAATGTACATAGTTAAGCTGAAATACACATTGTATTTGAATATATTTTTTGATTATTCATTCTTATATTTTGTCAAAATAAACTGATGCATAATGTTTAAGTCCATAAGTCCAAAGTGGATGTCAGAAGAAATAAAACAGGCACCAGTGTACATGAAATGTATCTGACTCGTGCTGTTTACAACCTCCAAACTTACAATGATTTGTCTGACGTATCGCTACACTGATTTGCCTTTATTGTTTAGGCCATTGAAATTTAGTTTGAGTTTTTTCCAGTTTCAGCTTCATCCTAAAAAAAGTTTCTGTAAGGTTAGGTGAGACTGCTGATTTGAAGTTTCCATCAATATTTAACCAAGTTAGAAACATCACATTGAATAGTTGAAACTATCCACGCTTGAATGAAACAAGTTATTTAATAAATCATTAAAGAAGGCACTGTAGCAGTAGGAAATTCAAGGAGGAAACAAAATACTCACATAGGACATTAAATTGGAGGAATCACTGGGAAACCACGAGGAAGTGGAGACAATGAACTGGAAGGAAAAAAATATAACTAAGAACAAAGTTTGCTTGATGGCACAAAGGCAATTAGAAATAACACATCCAGTTTAGCTACAACAAATATAAATAAAATAAAACAGGATTTAGTAAAATAAGAGAAGAACCAAAAATATTAAAATACAGTACAAGGATATCAGGTCAATGTTCCTTGCAAATATATTAATATGTGTCCACTAATGTGGTTATACTTTACTCAGATCCAAGTCTATCAAACTCAATATTCACTGCAATGCACATGTTCATAAACATCAAACAGTTTCAAAGCATTTATCACCTTTTCTCTTGTTTACTTATTTAGCATGAGTGATTTTAATTCACATCCAAAGCTGCCAATGACTCAGACTGAACTTGCCGAGGGAAGCAGAGGTGAAATCTACCTTCTGTGTCTCCTGTGTGTCCTCGCCAGTAGACATTGACTGTTTTTTGAGTAAACAGTAGATAGACCTTGGAAATACAGTCAGCCTTGTGGACCGTGCTGTGTGTGATTTGTTCACAACCAACAGGAAGTGTGAGCAAGAGCAGGACATAGAAAAAAAACTATCATTAAAACATAGTTACTAACATAGCCTTTCTTCAAAATGAGTTTTAGTGGTGAAATCCAGCAGCTCTTTGGATCAAATATATGTTTGAGAAGACCTGTTCCTTACCTATCTCTGCTGTATTAAGTCTAAACAGTGTTTTGTTTTGTTGTTTTTTATTTAAACAGTGAATATACATTAATAAATGTAATGGCTTGGGGCGCCCTAAGCTGGTGGGGAGGTTTCTTTGCCATCTCATCACAGGTGCTCTCCCATCAGGGAAGGCATTCTGCGGGCAGGGCGAGCGGTCCTTGGGAGGGGTTAACTCAACCTGGGTGTATTATGTGGTCTGAGAGTTGTCTGAATGTTAGGGTAGGGGTAGCTTTTCCTCTGGGGTGGGGGCTGGGTGGACAGCCCTGGGTAGGGACTAGGTGTAATTGGGGTGGTCCTGGTTCAGATTCCGATTTCCCTTGGGGTTTTGGTACATGGCAGCTCTGGTTCTGTTTGGAGGCAGGGTCTGGGAGTCTGTGTGGCTTCTGGGGGCTGGTTGGCCTGGATTGTTTTGAGGTGGAACGATCTCTACATCTCGGTGGGTTTTGATTTTTGCTTCGTGGGCCTTTTGCCCCTTGCTTGCCTTGGTGTGGGTTTTCCTGGGGTGCTGCTTCTGGGTGAGGTTGGGCATGTGCGCTTGGGTGTGGATGTTGTAGGTCTCTTTTTTCCATGGGAGTGCGTTTTTGTGCGGGGGCTTTGCTTTCACAGGACTGATAGAAAGTATCTCAGGGTGTGGACTTTGCGCAAAGCTTTTGTTTTGGGGTGCTTTTTGTCACATCTTGCCCTCAGCTGTATGGTGGCTGCGGTGGTGAGGTGGTAGTATTGGGTGTTGCTGCTCTGGCCGTCTTATGTGGGTGCAGCAGGGCTGGCATCGCTGGGTCCTGTGATTGCACCGACCTTCTCAGCCTTGTGCCGGGGCAGGGGTTGACTTGTTTGTTGGGTAGTCCTTTGTGGGTGGTGAGTGTCCGGGGTTGAGGGTTCTCACTGTGTCCCTGTGAATATATGGTGGAATGGGGATGTTGCTGCCTCTGTGGCATTAACTCAGGAGGTGTGGGGGGGTTGGCCTGTACATGGCCTTAGTCCCAAATGGTGCTGCTGCCACCTGCCTTTGGGTGGATATATTGGACCTACCCCCCTGGTGGGTATTGAACAACAGGGGTTCCTATTGGGGTCGGCGGGGGAGCTGTCTCCCTGGGAGGGCAATTTGCCCCCCAGTCCTTTCCTCCCTATCCCCGGGTGTGGGGTCTTTTTACACTTGTATTATCTGTTTGCCATTTGAGGTTGGCGACCAGGAGGAGGAACGGGCCATCTGGTTATAGTCTGGGCTGTGGGTGGCCTTGGGGCCTTGGGGGGGTTGTTGGGTGGGGGGCCGCAATCTGATCCTCCCGGGATTGTTTGGATTTTTTGATCATGGCTCCTGGTTGAGGTGGCCGGCCCTTTGGCCGGGGTGGCTGCCGTGTTCTGGCGGGTGGTTGGCTGGGGGTGTGTCCCTGGCTGTTGGCGGTGTGTGGCAGTGATCGGGGGTGTGGCTCTGCTTTGGCAGGGGGGCTGGCTGATCATCTTGGGGTGGCATTCGCAGTGGGGGTGTGCTGTGTGGGTGGGGGTGTGTTGCCAGCACGCTTGGATGCTTCTGGGTCTGTGGGGTGGGATTGGTGGGGTGCACGGTCTTTGGTGCGCTTGGCTGGAATTCCTCTGCTGCTTCTTCCTACTGCTTTGGCCCCTGACCTGGGGCCGGCCTGTGATCATTGTCAGGTAGGTGAGGCAGTGGGGTGCACCTTGTGGTGGCACAGGAGTGTCTGGCAGGTTGTACTTGGCCTGGAGTGGTGGGTGGGCTCGGATGTGGGTTCCTGGCTGGCATGGGCTCATGTATTGTTTCATGGGTGGCCTGGGGTTGCTGGTGTGGAACGAGTGGCTTGGTGGGCTCCCTGGTTTCTTGCTCTACCCGTTGCTCCATCAGGGGGATGTCGGTCTTGCTGGTTGGGGCTACTGTGGAGGGTTGTAGAGTGTGCTGTGAAGGGATTGCATCGTTTTTTGGGTCTGGGACTGCTAAGGTTTTGGTTGGTTTGGTGGCAGCGATGGGGCTGGGCTTGGTGATTGTTGTCCCTGGGCTGACGGTGCAGGGATGGTGACGAGGATTCGTTTAAATTGTTGAGGGGGAATGTGGGGGCTGTTGGCCGTGGTTGCAGGCCTCCTGCTGGGGATGCTTGGCGGGGGAGTTGATCCTGTCCTGGTGTTGGGTCGGGGGGGTTCAGTGTGGTTCCGCGGCTCAGGGGCATCTGCTCATTTGAATTTGTGTGTGGGGCTGGGGTGGCATGCTGTTCCAGCAAGGCAACAGCAAGGCCTTGCTGTCGGGGTGTATCCGCTTGGGGTGTATCCGCTTTCTGGGGCTGGGACCCTCCTGCGGGGGTGTCCCCCTGTGAATGGGAGATTTGTGGCATCTATGTCAAGGGGCGCGTGTTCAATGTTTGTGCGCCTGTTGGGAGTGGCCCTTTGGGGGAACATTGAAGCTTATAGGGGAGGGGGGCTCGTGGGGTTGAGATCAGTGGTTGCTGGGGGGTGGGGCTGTTTCACCCTTGGACTGAACTGGTCAGCTGGCTTGCTGGGACTATGTGGACTCTTCCTGGCCCGTCTCTGGATGGGGTCGGGGTTGGCGTCTTGGCCCGAGTTGTTCAGGTGGTGCCCGGCTCTCGTCCTGGCTGATGGGTTATTCTGCTGCTGCTGCTGCTGCTGCTGCTGCAGAGGGTTGGACTGTCTGCCCTTCTCTACTCCAGAGAGAAGGGGACCATCTCCTGGGTTCGGGGACAGGTTGCCCCTTTTGGGGGATGTTACCTGGACCTGGGAGTATAGAGTGTGTATGGGGAGTGAAAGTGGGTGTATGACATTCCCCCTTTTTTATGTTGGGCGAGTGGATGTGAATGTCTCTATGAGAACCTGTGGGTGGGAATGTGTGATTGTGTTTGTGTGTGGCTGTTTATCTGTCAGATTGGGTTCTGGGCTGCCCATTCTCCTGAATCATCTTGGGCCCCCTGCTAAAAATGTGAGGCCTATTTCTCCCTATCACACTCCCCTCCACTGGCTCGGTCGGGCCTCTGCTTGGGAGGGGGAGGGGGGTTTGCCTCCCGAACTTGGATCTCTTTGTCCATGGCCAGATCTGCTCCAGTGTAGCAGGTTGCCGGCAGGGCCAGTGGGCTCGTCGCTGAGGCCCCCTGGGGCTTCTGCATCGTGGCTGCCGGACGGTGACCAGGGGCTTACTTCTGCTGCTCTCTGGGGAGGAGGGTCTGGTTGTTCCAGTGGGACATATGCATATGTTGTTTGTTGTAGTGGATCCTCTGTTTTGTTTTGTTTTCTCTTTCCTCAGGTCCTGAGGCAGACTTCCAGGGTGCTGACTTGTTTTATCTCTATATATTTTTCTCTCCTCTACTTCTATCTCCTTTTTCTCTTTAAACCTTTCCTCTACCTTTCTCTCTTTCCTTTCACCTTTCTTTTTTTTCCATCTTTGTGTCCATTACATTTGAAACAAACCCAAAGCAATTTTTAATAAAGTTTCATATATATACCAAGGGGAACATCGTGGCGAAAGCTGTAATGTTCCGCTTGTGAAAGCAAATCTGTTGGGCCTTACCTTGACATTCAGATGACAATTCTGAATGCCATACTGCTGGAAAGGACACGTTAAAAAAAAAAAAAATAAATAAAAATAAAAAAAAAAAGACCAGTAGCTGATGTTCAAACATTCTTCTTCAGGCTTGTTTGGTAAAGAGCAGAATTGATGGTTTCATCAATTATGGCAAGTCATAATTGCCAGCTCCTGTTTTAACAAAGCAGCCCCAAGCCATCACACTACCACCACCATGTTTGACTGCAGGTATGAGTTTCTTTCTCAATGCTTTCAGGCTGGTACAACGTGAAACATGCCTTTCAAACAGCTCTACTTTTGTCTTAATAAGCCACAGAATATTTCCTCAAAAGTGTTCGGGGGTAATTCAAGTTTTTTTTCTTTTTAAAAAAAGATACAAGCCTTTGTGTTCTTTTTGGCCAGCAGTGGTTCTGGTCTTTGAAACTCCTCCTTGGATGCTGTTTTGCCCAGTCTCTTTCTTTTTATTAAATATTGAACACTGACCGTAATTGAGGCAAGTGAAGCTCGCAAAGCTTTAGATAATGATCTGATTTCTTTTATGACCTCCTGGATGAGTCGTTGATGCCCTCTTGGAGTAATGTTGGTAGGCCAACTGCCCCTGGAAAAGTTCATCACTGTTCCATATTCTCTCCATTTGTGAATACAGGCTCTTACTATGGTTCCCTGGAGTCCCAAAGCCATAGAAATTGCTTTGTCACTTTTTCCAGATTGATAGATGTCAGAGACTTTGTTTTTCATCTCATCTCATCTGACAGGAATTCAATTATGTTCGACTTGAGTGGTAATTAGATTGTCCTGTTCTCATGCTTCTGGTTGTTCTCAGTTATCTGGCCTCCCCTGTCCCTGTGTTCTCGCAAAACCCTTTAGTGTCTTGCCTTTTCTTTCCATAAGAGAAACCTTCAGAGCTTCATGCCTGCCTTTCTACCATACCAACCTGCAATACTTTTTAGAAACCACTTGTATAAGTGTCTCCCTCTGTACTGGAGCTTCTGATAAAGTCACTATACAACTTGCCTTTCCACTCACACTATCATTTCCACTGAAACCACAGAATAAATAACCAGATTCCCAGAAAAATACTTACCTAACCCCAGGACAACCTTTTTAAAAATCTTACTTTCAACTTACCTTCTTGGAACTGCTCTAACCACTGTTCTCCTCCTCCTAGAACTCCTGCTGGACAACTGTTCAGATCTCAGCTTCTGTAAAGACATTTCCTTATTCACTCCTGCAGCATAAACCTGTTATTAACACTGAAACCACTTCTAGGAGTGTTTTATGCATTTATGTCCAAACAAAACTGGTTAAATCATGACAGTTACCTATTATGCTGAACTGTTTAATGTTTAAAATATTTTTTTGTCTTTTTCTGTGGGTACTTAAAACTTAATCTGTCTGGTACAATGCAGTTAATTACTTTACTTTTAGATATCCAGATTCATAAAATCATTCAGTCACATATTACTTAAGAAAATGGGGAAAAAAATATGTCTTCAATCATTAAATCTATTTTTCTTTTTTTGCCCATTTTTCAAACATAAAAATTTGCATTCATTTCAAAAGGAAAATATGGTTCAGTTCAGCTATATTTGTAAGTAGTGGAGCTCTTGTTTTTTTGGGAGGTTTTTTTGTGGTTACTCAGAATTAGATTAGATCAGATTAGATTATTTTAGATTAGATTTATTTTGGTAAATTTACATCACAAAAAATGAAACAAAATAAAACATCATTTTACAAATCAATAATTACCAAAAAAGGAATAGGCTGAAGCCAAGGCTTATACGTGCCTACCCTATATCAGTCAAGATGTTGCTGTCCTGATTTTCCTTTATTGTCACACAATGTTTGTGCACTATTGAACCCGAGCAAACAAATACAGGGGTTAATGTAATGTATCCACCCCTAAGATGGGATTTATTGGGAATCCAAGAAGCCTAAATTATTTTCGAACACAGAACAAATTGAGTATGACCCAAAGGTTACCATAATCTCCACTAGATATACACATTCACGTACTTCTATGATTTATCACACACAACTGTTGATGCATTTTTTACTGTTTGTCTAAAGTTGAATGGTGTGATAGGATGGTCACAAATGGACCTAAATGAGGATAATAACACTGCTCCATATCCTGTTTAAACCAAGAATAAATTACACAATTTGCAAATGCGGTAAAAGGAGTGAGGTATCACTGTATTACCTGGCATTCAGTAAAAATGTAAACAGCCTAAACATCCAGCCTGTTCACAACAACAGCTGCAACACAGACAGGATAAAAGTGTGTGATTCAAATCAACCACCCACCATGCCCTGCAGGTAGAGAGACAGCTTCATTCCCACAACTCTGTCTTTCTTTCAACTGGCAGATGTAGAAGCAAAGGTCTCTGGTGATTCTGTTTTTTGGTGCTTGTTAATGGCAAAAGCTCATTTGGGTGTGGTGTGCAAGGAAATCTGTGTCAGAGCAATAAGTCACTTTATTCATTTAAGTGGCTCAGTCTCAGTGGTTTCTGTATTATAGAAACAGTTCGGGATTTGTTATCGCCATCAACAACAAATTTCTTCGATCTCCAATCATGCTGTCCATAATTACAGTTCAGAACGGGGTTCTCTTAGAAGAAAAACGGTAATGGGCAAAAGTATTTTTAAATATAAAACATGTTTGTGTGTATTAAGGGTAAGAGCTCAGCTTAAGAGGGGCCAAATTGAAAAGAACTCTTCCAACAGAAATGTTGGAACACATCTATAAGTTGTAGTTTTGCTTTACAAAAATGAAAAAGTTAGCATATGAATGTTAATGGATTTCTGCAAGGTTAAAAACTAGATGCAATCATTTGTCCACTGTTTCTTAGGAGGAGGGTTTGCTGCCAGGTTAGTCCCTCAATGCAATCAGCTGGGTTTGCTTTCATGCAAAATATTTTCAGCAGTTGGAATAAATAGCTGAACTTGAGTGCAATGTATTAGAGCTAGGATCAAATATGAATGTCACTGATCTTATTTATCTTTTTTTGTATGTTTGCATCCTCAGTCTGTTTCTGCAAGCACAAACACTGATCTTACTGAGAAATAAGTTGTGACTTACTTTATTTCAAAGTCTATGCATAAAGATGTCTAAGATGTTTAACTGAAACTGTTTTCCATTGCGAGATGATAATTTTGATCTGAATTGTGTTGTTTTCTTCTCTTAGATTTTTCTTTATCTCTCCATTGTTATCTTTTGAGGATATTGAGAACAGGATGGTGAGTTTTTGCCGTGAGACCTTCAGTTTCTTGCCCATTTGGACATTTACAGGACTACAACTGCTTTGACTCTCATCTTTGCCAGGAAAAAAATATTTAAACTGAATATTATAAAGTGCTGTGAAAAATTATATGCTTTCCAACGATTTCTATGGTTTTCTTCTCTTTTTTTCTTGCTTTTTTGTCATTTTTAAATGTTTCAAATCATTACACAAATATTGCTATTAGAAAAATATAACCAGAGTAAATGCAAAAAACTGTTTTCAAATGATGACTTTATTTATTAATGGAAAAAGCTATCCAAACCAACCGAGCAACATGTGGAAAAGTCATTTCTCCTTAAACATAATTACTGGTTTTACCACCATTGACAGCAACAGCTGCCATCAAGCTTATAAAATAGCTAACATCAAGTACTTTATATTACAGTCAAGGAATTTTAACCCACTGTTCAATGCACAATACTTTTAATTCAGCCTTTTACGTTGAAGAGTCTGTTTAAGGTCATGCCTCAGCATCTCGTTTAAAGTTTAGTCCAGACTTTAAATCGACCATTTATGTTATTTATTTTGAGTCATTCAGAGGTGGACTTGCTGGTGTTATTTGTATCATTGTCTTTCTGCATAACCCAAGCACATTTAGCCTAAGCTCACAAAGTGCTGCCTGAATATTGTCAGCTAGGATTCTCTGGTACAGAGGAGAATTCATGATTCCATCAATTTCGGCTAAGTCACCCAATTTTGTTCAACCTCCCACTCCTGGGAAGATTCATCACTATTCCAGGAGATGTCCATTTGTGGATAATAGCTCTCATTGGTGTTCACTGCAGCCCCAGCCTTGTAAATGGCTTTGTAAACACTTCCAAGGCAGATAAATTTCAGTGACTTTGCTTTTCATCTATTTTTTCATTTCTTCAGATTGGAACATGATGTCTTGCTTTTTGAGATCTGTAATAATCAGGCCTTGGTGTGGCTATTGAAACTGAACTGAAAACCATTTAAAAGGTTCATTTTAAACAAACTTAGCCAAGTCAAAGGTACTTTGTGATTAAACTAATGGGGACTAGTTGGATAATTCTTTTCCTTAATGAATGAAATCACAATTGAAAAATGCTTTTCATATTTAGTCAGCTCTTAGGGGCCTAATATTTAAATTATAACGTTCTGAAACATTTAGGTGTGACAAAAAAGAAAAAAGAAGTAGAAATCTGCAAGGGGAAAATACTTTTTTGTTGTACTTGTATGTTCTCCCTGTGCATATGTGAGTTCAGTCTGGGGCCTCCAGCTTCCTCCCACAGTCCAAAAGTATCCATGTTAGGTCATCTGGTCTCTATAAATCGCCCTTCAGGTATGAATTTGTGTGTACATGGTTGTATGTTCTGTATCTATGTGTTGCTCTGTGATAGTCTGGCGACCTGTCCTGGGTTTGGCCCACTGTAGATAAGCAGCAGCATTGTACAATAAACTACACATTAAAAATTTTGTTTTTCAAAAGGACAGAACAGTTACAACAGCTCCACCTTTGCAGTTTTCTCACTCAGAAAGCAATAGTAGAGATGAACCAGGCGATTCTTTGTGTCATTATTTCTACCAATATCTGGATTAAAATCCAGATATTGGTAGTTGGTAGATATTGGTAGATATTGGTGTTCCATGTTGTTACGCCACAAACTAAGTGTTAAAAAATCTCAGCTCTGTGGATAAATTTTAAAATTATTGTTTTTTCTGCCCCCTAAAAAACATCTTTTAAAGTATCTGTGTTTGGTTGCTGTCAGGGCTCCTTGCTCAAAAGGGAAAATAAACTACTGTTCTGTACTACTAGTTCTGATGCTTGAACAGTACGAATGTCACGATGGTGAAAGTATTTTCAAAATGTTTTTTTTAATCTATTTAAAACTTTCATATATTTCAAACAACTTAAACAGTGGTTAGAAGAAAATGTGACATCTGGTTAAAGCTTCTGTTTCAGCTTCTCTTCTCTGCTTCAGGTAAATTTAGTTTGCGTTGCACTGAAGAGAGGCTCAAAGAGAAACTGTAGACATATGTTTACTGAAAAGCATCACACCGCTTCTTATTTATAGTGATAATTTTGCATTTAACTACTTTTTGAAGTGATTTGTCTTATGGGAACTTTGCAGACTTCATGAATAATTTCTGAGCACATAATGACCTGCACAGCAGAGCCTTCCTTCAGAGTGTAATTTTTTCAAGTTTTATGAACAAAGAAAAGAACAAATCTCACAATAATGGCATTAATTAATGCATAAATGTATGGAAGGTTAAAGTGGTGATTAAGTCCCTGTGCCTGAGTTTGATTTAAATTCAGGACAACCTCTTACATTTATTATTATTCTCAGTAGCTAGGGACATGAGAGGTGACCCTAACTGCACTATAACACTTTAGATTTCCCCTTCTTCTCAGCTCTGCTGCATTCTCCATTTCTCTTTTAGGCTTTAAGTATTTAGGTTACTCCCTGCCACATTTTTAAAATGCTTTTAGTCATTCTTCCATGGTCAGTGAGGTCTGATTCTTTGTTAGTATGTGTAGGCATGAAGATCAAAAATTGTGCAAAGCTAAGAAACTAAAAACAAAGATTCAGATGCAGCTTCACGATTCAATTTGGTATGGCCACACCTCAGTTATTAGAAAAATCAATTAATTGAGCATGGTGTAGAGGGTAAACCAACTGTTTTAGTTGCATGTTTAATTTGTTTTGCTCTCCAAGATGGAGTCATAAAAATCAGGTTTTTGTCATCATTGCTGGAAGTAAAACCTGCCTGAAATGAGATAACCCAGAGGGACTTTATTGCACATTCCCATTTTAATGATGACAGATGGACCCGAATATTTTACTACAGAGCTTTTCTGTTTCTGTAATAGCTTCTCTGGATGGTCATTTAGATTAAAAATCCGGCATTCCCTCTGAGAATTTTTCAAAAGCTTGCACAGCAAGAAATAGCTGTGGATGGAATATTGCTGAATCAGTCCCTGGGTAGTGAACATAAAGATGCTTCTCAAGCAAAATCTGATGGCTTCGGGGTTGAAAGGGTTCATGAAATTAGTATGTGAAGAATGTGGCTTTACTATAACCTTGTTCAAATCAGCCTGGGCTCACATAGTGGTGAAAAGAATGTTTGCTATTTATGGGTCAGCAGAAACTGATGTGAGTGCACACAGTGAGGGAGGCTGGATGTGACAGATTACAGGATCAGAGAAATCATCTTGACAGCTGTAAAATAAATTTAAAAATTGTCACCTATGCAAAGAAACATTTAATAAGAGAGAACAAAATGTTAACAAAGCAATAGCATTAACCAAGACAGTTTCAAGCAATACTGGATTTTACCTCCTTAAAAAAAATATTAGGAAGTTCAATCATTAGGACTCAGGATGTTGTATTTGTCAATATCACTTTACTATTGTCCCCGTAGAGAAGTTTCTCTTGGAGTAGAGTGGAAAAAACATAAAAAGGATAAATACAGAGACAATCACACTACAACACTGGCAAAACAGCCAAAAAAATATCAGTGAAATATCAGTACAAATATCAATATTAAACGATCAGACCTGCCGGTGGTGGCGTCGGTGCCTGGGAGCCTCAGCTCTGTCATTCTGCCCCAGGGCAGCTGTGGTGACAATCCAGCAACTTGCCACCATCAACGTGTGAGTATGTGTGTGAATGTGTGAATGACTAAATGTAGTGTAAAGCGCTTTGGGGTCCTCTGCACTCGATAAAGTACAGGCCATTTACCATTTGATTTAGGGTGGCTAAATCTTTTTCCAGAAGGTATGTATTCACCATGTATAAGTAGTGAAATTCACCATGATGAGACCAGATGTCATCCTATGATGATCCAAGGGAAGAACGTAAAAAGGGAACAAAATCATCCAGATGATGGATCCTTGAGGAACTTCAAAACTAAGAGGGGCAGCTGAGGAACAGAAATAGTCCATTTCAACACAATAACATCTACCAGACAAACAGAAAGTAAACCACTGAAGGGCAACGTCCTTTTCCTCAGCTATTATCAGAAATGACATATTAGGATGATGTGATCAAGCATCTCAAAAGCTGCTGTGAGAACTAACAAGATGACAGTTGTAAATTTACCACTATCTGAGGACAGGAAAATGTTATTCCAGACTTTTATTAAAGCACAGCTGCTATTGTGACAGTCACTGCACTTTACTCAAATTTCTCCATAATATATTTAAACATGTGTGCATTAACCATTTTTAAAGTAATTTGAGGAAAATGGCAGCTTAGAGACTGGTTCATTTTTGACCACAAGAACATTTGTGTTGTTCCAGTATAATGCTTTTAATGTAGACACAATGAATGCTAGCTGGCTGTGACAGTGACATTCTGCAATTATTATAATGCAGTGCCAGAAAACACAGCCATCTACAGACAGACAGACAGACAGATAGATAGATAGATAGATAGATAGATAGATAGATAGATAGATAGATAGATAGATAGATAGATAGATAGATAGATAGACAGACAGACAGACAGACAGATAGATAGACAGACAGACAGATAGATAGATAGATAGATAGATAGATAGATAGATAGATAGATAGATAGATAGATAGATAGATAGATAGATAGATAGATAGATAGATAGATAGGATGTAAATATCCACAATATGGATATTTTTTTTGTTTGCTTTGTAAATTTGGATAGTTTTTTGGCTCTTTTCCTTTGCAGTTTGTGAAGGCCTTGCATTGGTTTTACCGAAAGTCCTCTGCTTTCATTTCCCAATATCATGAATGCTCTGACTGCTGCAAGTGGGACACTAACCATTCATATGTATTTTACACAACTCATTTGAAAATAATTTTATGTCTTGCAGGTTAGTGAGGTACTTAAAGAGGTGACAGGTCTCACAAAAAAAGAGACATCTTCCAAAGAATTATGTTTATATAAGCAGATGTTATCAGTTTAGTTTTCTTTTTTTAAATCGAGTTCCTCCAGTTAATTTTCCTGGAATGGTTGATTAAGATGTTATAAGATTATTTATAAAATGGATTGGTTAAATAGTTCATTTTCAGATTGGTCCATCATGTAAAAATGCCAAAGTCAGTTTGACTCCAGTCTGTCATTATTTTTACAGACTATTGCTGAGTTGCTGAGATTCAGAAGCGACCAGTCCTATGGGAATCTTGCTGTAGCAGCATATTTTTATCTTGCCAATGATGCTCTGGGATGGTATTCTGCTGCATATGCAATCCTAGTGGTGATCAGATCCTACTCTGAAATAGAATGTTGTGGTGCATTCAAGATCAAGCTTGTGCATTCAAGATCAATGATAAACTGCTGGAACCTTTTTCTTTTTTTTTTTTTAATTTTTTTTTAAGTTTTCTCACATTACAACAAACTAAAATGCGTTTAATTGGAATTTCAGACTAATATTGAAGAGCATTATTGTGAAGTGGAAGACAATGTTTTCAAAATTCTATACAAGATCTGAAAGTTTTTCCCCATTCTTTGCAAAATAGCTCAAGCTCAGTCAGACTGGATGAAAATAATCTCTGAACGTTTGTTTTAAAGTCTTCTAAATTTCTTTATAATTTTCCCTGACCTCTCTGCTGTGTCACATTGACTCCTAAAAGCAATTGGTCACACTGGATTTTATTTAAAGGTGTCAGGGTAAAGGAGGCTGACTATATATTCTCTCCACTTTTCAGTAATGCACCTTTTTGTGTTGGTCTGCCACACAGAACCCTAAAAACACAATGAAGCTTGTGGGTGTATTTGTGACAAACTGTGAAAAAGGGGTATGAATACTTTTGGAAGGCACTGTGCCTTAAATGACAATTTCCTAACATTTCTAATGTTGAAATATCCAATATATGCTTGAAGAAAATCTTCATACCTTTTTATGCTTTTCATTGTTTGTAAAGACAATGTAGTGCACTTAGCTAGATTGTTATGAATAAAGATTGTATGCTATTTCAGCACTTGCAGAGCCCTGTGGTTTAGCTGTTGGCTTTATTAATTTTGTTATTTATTCTGGCTTTGCAAGAGAAATGCTTTTGAAATCAAATAAACTCTCTGGTCAATCTGGTTTTACTTGTGAAATGTTTTACAATGAAAATGTCAATAGATTGATAAAAATATTCAATTAACCTCTTACTAAACCTGTATGTTACAGTACCCTTTCTTAAAATCTGGACATTGACATCAAAGTTTCACATAGACAGTTTGGTCACCTTTAATAAAGCAGAACCTGTCTGTGAGAAACGATTTGCGTCAACATTAACATTTTGCTGTAGAATCAGCGTTTGTCACTGGACCAGTTGGATCTGCTTTATGGCTGGAGAGTTACTGCAAACTTGAGTTGTCAACTTTTCCGAAACACATGATCAATTGTTAGTCTGCAAATGAGAACAAAGTACAAATTAACACATTCTGCAACACCTCCCAAATGAAATGTGTGTACACACCCACTTAGTGAGCACACACAAAAACAGCTAAAGACACAGTCTGTAGAGGACACACAGACAGGTCTTTCCAGACAGCATCAAGATATTCATGTGAAGATACTCTGAATTCCTTTTAGCAGCTGTGTGAATGCATTCACCCAGAAACAACCTCAGGCATGATCTTAGAAAAAAAAAACAAACAAACAAACAGAGCAAAAGAGAAAACAAAGATGAAATGTTACCAGACAGCTTACATCATAGCAGCCTTTCATAAACCTCACAGATCTATAGCTGAATCAATTTAAATAAAAATTAAGGGCAAAAGTATAGAATGTTTCAAAACCCCTAGGAAGAATGTAAATTGTGAACACCACTGATGCATAAGAAAAACACAAAAATATTTTTTTTATATTTGTTAATTGTAGTATGTTGAAGTTTAACTGCAATGGGCAGAAACATGGCATAATGGCTTACACATTTAACATGACTAGTTCACTATGCTAAATAACGACATCACAACAGTGACTGATACATCTCAGTTCCCAATTCAGTCAGTTTCACACCACTTATTACAGCTTGTTTGCTCATTCCAACGCTTACTGGTGCGGCATTTCTCCGTTTTCTTAGCTCAGTGAGTAATTCAGTAAACAGAATTCAGGAGGCAGAAGTGGTAATATTTTTAAGCTCTCAGCTGCACATCTAGCTGCTGTTTTAGTATCTGAGTCCATCTGGTAATTTTTCTTAAGCCTTATCTGGAGATTTGATCAAAATTAAAATTCCAAACCAAACAGTATGTGTTTTGAGCAGTGCTACCAGTTGAGCAGGCAGCCAAGGGATGGAGGCTGAAGATGTTTTTTGCAGCCAACACTCATTTGCATCCTGGCCTCGTCACCCTTTGATGGATATCACTTCTGTCTCTCTGCACTTTCATGTCTCTCAGCTCTTAAATTAAATCCTTAGAGGCTGCTGAATTGTTAGAAGAATAGTGTTTCTTCACTGTTGTCATGTGCTAATTTAGAAAAAAAATCATTATAAAAGTTTCAGGTCTGTTAAAAATAATTTGAACCATTACATAAATATTGCTCATTTAATATTTTGGTTATTAAGTCATAAAAATTGACAACACCTCACTAAATATTCAATTCTTTATTAAGAAATGTTGACATATCTATGTCTGATCTTTTTTTAAATTACCTCTGAAAAAGAAGATTAATTTAATTGCATTTAAATAGTAAAAGATTAATACGTTATACTCATTAACCAAAAGATTTTTTAAAAAACATGTTTTTTACAGGGGAAATAGTTAGGACACACTTCCCCATAGCAAGTGTCACTCTTTACAGGAAGTGAGAAAAACTGCACCTCAACGCTTTAGCAAACTGAGAGATAATCAGGTTACAGATTTTTGTCATATTGTAATTATTAAGTCCTATTTTTGATGGTATTAATCCTCCTAAGCAAGATTTTGTTGAGAAAGCATGGAAAGGACAACTTTGGTATCCATCTAATGTAGCTGAGAAGTGAAAGGTAAAAACAAAAAGCCCTCACAAGGACCTCTATTGGTGTCTAAATGTGGTTGAAAAACTTGTTATGGCAACTAAAATGGGTTGACCAAACCTGACATGTTCACCGTCTTTCCTGAGGCTGAATTTGGATAGAACATATGGGGCAAAGTGAGCCCTATTTTGAATATTCTTCTGGGTTAAATAGAAATATCAATTGACTGAAGTAGACATAAAAAGATGACAGTGTAAGTCTTGTGTTTGGAAGGATATTGGTGTTAACCTTACTGTCACTTTGACTAATTCCATAAATAGCAATTAATAAAAATAATAAAAGTTAATTTTAATGAATAAAGGCTAAGGAAAAAGCCCCTGCTATTGTCAAACAGAAAGTTTTTCATGCTGGTGCCATGGTGCAGAATACTGGGCTGAATTTGGCCCATAGAAAAGATGACTTCTTGCTTCCCTTGTTAAGAATTTATTTAAGATTGTTTTAGTTCATGCTCTGCAGTTTTCAAATATATCACAGCTTACACAATCAATGAGGCAAGTTAAGATTTCATATTGATCATAGTGTATTTAGCTTGACTTTAGGAAAATGAGCTTTCCTTCTTTCTGAAACATTAGAATAAAAAATATGCTTTATAAATTCTAGGTTTTCAAAGATGAGTACAAAATGCAGTTTGTCATTAGTCCAACTACAGTGGAGTACTGTTGCACCTCTCCAAACCTTTTAATTTAAAAACTGGCACACCTGGTCTGATCTCTTCCAAGCAGTCTAGAACTGGGTTACTATAACCCAGCTGTTCTTTCCTCTGAGACGAAGCAGACTCGTTCTGCATTCTGACTGACAGTGTGTGTGGTGAGATTGGCTCTTCATCCCCTTTCTCTTCATTCTGACCTGCCTCACAAGTGAAACTGCAGCAGACAGTTGCCTTGGTGATCAAGCGGTCAAGGGGTTTGAGAGAATGCATCCACTTTGGCAGGAAGTCCCAGGTCCGGAGTTTAGCGGGCAGATGTCGGGGGCTGTGAGCCTGCATCATATTTACTCCGGCAATGAAGATAGCGATTCCTAAAAAAGGACCCCCAACTCCAGCCATCACCCTCCAGCCGGCCAGGGAGAGGCCCAGCACTAGGGATGGAAGGAGCAGGAAACACAGGAGGAGGTACAGGATGGCAAACCAGCGATATTTGGCTGTGCGCTCACCCAGAACATAAGCCATCCTGATGGGCAGACGCATGAATGGAACAGGATACCACAGCAGGATGCCAAAAACATTGAAGAAGAGGTGACAAAGAGCAATCTGGGAGCAATAAAGGCAAACAGTTGAAAAGCAAGGACCAAACATTTCATATATATATATATATATATATATATATATATATATATATATATATATATATATATATATATATATATATATAAAACTGTATCGAATGAAATAGCAGCAAACCTGTATGGAAGCTGCTATTTTGTTTCCAGGACTGGCCAGAGCTGCCAGTAAGGCTGTGGCAGTGGTGCCGATGTTGGAGCCCAGAGTGAGTGGATAGGCCCGCTCCAGACTGATGACACCGATTCCTAGCAGATAGGATAAGAAAACATGTTGTGTAAAGGGAGAAAAACAGCAGAAATTGTGTCAGTGATGGCTCATTACTCTTCATGTGCTGTTTTGTTTTTATTAAATAATTCTACAGCATGATAATGCAGTGATTTCACTGGGAGCCAGAGCTGAAATCCAATATGCAGGACAAGCAGAAATCTATTTATGTATTAAAAGCTGTTTTTGCCTTTTCATTTTAAGCTTGGTTAATTACTTCTGTTGGAAGTAGGGATTATTCTGATCTCATATTTATCACTGTGTAGCAGGCCGATGACTCAGTCACCACTGATTTTATATGCTTCCTTCAGCCATCCACAAACAGTGCTGGTGATAAAACGTGTTCTTACAAATTTCATAACACTCTGTCAGTGGATGTATGTAGTCATATGTCTTTATTTTTATCTGCAAATCCAACATAAAATAAAAAATCTGATATTTTCTTCTGTAGAAATAATTAAATAATTCCAAAGTAACAAATAGAATGTAGTAAACCTGTTTGTGTGCAATTTGTTGCTTTTGTAGTAAATGTCTTTTTAGAGGTCATGGTGTGAAAATTTATATCTATGTACAGAAAGCTATGGCCCTGGAAACAAAAGCCCAATTTATGACCTATCAGTTTCAGTAAATTCTTCAAATCTGAATGACTTTAGCAACCTCTGTGCTTTTCTGTTGTTCATTTTTCATCTATCTGTTAAATGCTCATACATTAGGCTTTAAATAGATCAAGCATGCATCATGTTGCTCTTGCCTTTTCCAACACCACAATTTTATAACATAGGAAACATTTTAAAAAAGCTAGATCAGTGTTTTAGTTCTTTAACTATTTATTGTGATTTCGCATAACATCAATAACAAGTTTTGAGGAAAATATTGAGCAGGAAAATATTATGTGTTTCAAAAAATAATATAAAGATGGAGATTGAAGTGATATACTAATCTTGACTCCAGGTCCAAACCAGCCCTGATGTAACAGTGAACAATTTTAGTCAAAAACAGTTTCACTTGGGTCAGGGTAGCTCCAGTTTTGGGGTCTATGTGGGAGGAATTTGGAAACATATCATATGTTCTAATATCTTGTGGGTTTGCAGCGCAAATACATCTAGGAGGACAAAAGAGAAAACAGAGAAACATGAATAACAGGAGTGAAAAGATCATAAATTTCTAACAGATTTAGCCTCATAAAAACTGTTTTTGGTGTGTCTGTGGGAAAATCATTGTTTGTGTTATCGGTACTTAATATAAAATGTGTGGTGTGGGTTTCTGAGTTTGCGCTGCTCTTTAGAAATTGAACAGGAGTTCGATATGGATGAGATGATATTCCAGCTTCTTTAGTCTGAGAAAGCCTCTACTTAAGTTCTTCCCCGTGTGTCCTTTTTGTGGGAATTTGCTGAATTCCTTGTCTTCTGCTCCTAATTCATTTTCCATGTTTTTACTAAACTGTAAAAATCATATGTTTTAGATGATGGTTTAGGTAATTGCAGTATGCAAATTTGTGTTTCCCTGAAAAAAACTTTCCCTTTTCTTTTTTTTGCAGAAGGTTTTATGATTATTAGCCTTTAAATAAAAATCTGTCATTTCTTTTTGAGTTCATTAATTTCTGATTTACATGATGTGCAGACATCTCACTTGTGACCTGCTTGGCAATGAAGCACATCAGTTGAGGCATTTTATGGTTTTCCATGATTTCTATATTTCCAGTAAATATATGCAAAAGTAACCTCGGGGGGACCTAGAGTAATTTCAGTTCTTTGAACTGAAATAGACTTTGTGTTTTCCTGTATTTGTAGTGCACAGTCATTCCAGTTCGCAAATGAAGATACAAGAATTTAATATCCTCTTGAAAAAAGCATATATCATTTTATCTTTTAAATTCAACATTGTAGTTGTATTGATGTGGAAGAACAGCATGTTACTCACCAACCAGTGGAGTCATAGCTGAGGTGAAAATGGAGCTACTCTGGACCACAAATGTAACCCCTGCCCCTACAAACATGGCAATGTACCCTGCCAGCCATCCAAATGGATGTGGCAGGTCTGTTGGGAGACAAGTGAGAAAAAGTAATTACAATCACCAAGATGGTTTTCTGCAGAGGAAATTACACTCTCATATAACAGTCTATTGATCAGCAATGAAGCCAAAATGGAATAGAAAACCTGATCTACATTGTATCCTAATAAAAGTTTCATTGTGTTTTTTTCCTGAATTTTTATTAACTGTATAAATATAACATTATGTGAAGTTCTTGACAGTGGACCCACCTGTATTTATGACTTTATGAACGACCTTTGCCACTTGACCTTGAAGAAGAGAGTTGAGCAGTTTGACCAGAAGCAGCAGACATGTGCAGAGGACGGCCAGAGAGGCTGCCAGGAGAATTAGGCCCACTGTGAGATCTGACAGCTCCGTAGATGCAAACAAATGTCGGCCTACAAAGAAACCGAGCCCACAAACATCAGTGTAAATTTCAACTTTCATATTAAAGAAAAAAAAAAGTGCCATAGCAAAACTACAAACTCACACTTGACATGTGTTGACGACAAGTTAGAACTGAGACCACAGTCTTCAGCACTTTTATTGGCAGCAGACTACAGAAAGAAAGACGGAGTTTTATGAAAGGCACCTTAATACCATAGCGTTTATGTGTTATGTGGATTAAACCAGCTATTACCAAAACTGTGTCAGCCTGGCACCATTTTTTCACCAGGCTCTGGTTCCTCATGCCCTCATTTCCCATAGCGATCCCTGTGATCACACATTTGTCCAGCTGATGGGGAAAAGAGACCTTTTTATTAGCACATTTCAGGGCGGTAAGGTTAAAGAACTGAACAGGCTTTCAGGACATCTGCTGCTTTTTAGAAGTCTGTTTGGGTTCATGTTGCTGTCAATAAAAGCTTTGATGTGTCTGCCAGGTAACTATTACCTTTCTTTTTTTTTTTTTTTTTTTTTTTTTTTTTTTTTTTTTTTTCTTTTTTTGGTGCAACAGCTGTTCTCTTTGAACGTATCCATCAATTAATTTCACAATTTGAAATTTCAATGCTAATTTTGGATGCTAAACTTAGATCCAATCCTAACAGGAAAGTCATTCTTTATTTAACTGGCTTATCTGATGTATTGCTTGTACCTGATGCTGATCTTCTCATGTGTCAGATGTCCTGGATAACTTTTTGATGGATCTTTATATCAGCTTGTTGAGATCCTTGCTGATTTTGCGTTTAAGAATTAGGCAAATTCAGAAACAAAGCTATCAGTTCTATTGTCAGAAAATCTGATTTTTATTTTTTTTTTAACTTTTGAAAATAATGACAAATGATATAATTGATCCAAAAGTTAACAGTGTGAGTAAAAGAAATATACAGCATTTATTAAGCCTTGATGAGATTTTTGAGGATTGATTTAAGAAGGTTAATTCCTAAATGGCTGTTAGCTCGGTTATTTGTTACAACTATTCAATACTTTTTAAAAATAAGAGCAAATTCCTCACTGGTAACTCACACAGCACAACTTAAAAAAAAAAATAAAAAAAAAAAAAATAAAAAAAATAAAAAATAAAAAAAAAATAAAAAAAACCTGTGACAGTCAGATTTTATCAGTTGTGATTTGCTTGCTAAAATGTGTTGGAAGTTCGAGTTTAAACATTGAAAAGGTCAGAGGTCCCCTGGCCTAACTGGAGTTTAAACTGGATAAGTTCCTCATTCTGAACCCTCAAAAAGATCAGAATAAACTAGAGCAGAATAGAGGTTTCATCAGTTCTAATTTTTATTTCAAGGACTCTATCCAGTGCAGAATTGTCCAGCTCAGGGTTTGGTTTGAAAAATATGAGCTAGATCCCTTAAGAACAGTGAAATAGCCCTTTAATTGAACAGAAGCATAAGCTTCTGATCAGACACCACCCTCAGTGCTGTTAGCCATTATAACTGTGTGCATCACTAGTGGGGGTAATTTATTATTCACTGGAAATGTAAATAAACTACAGAAATTTGTTCTGGCTCCAGTGACTACTTGTGCTGTCCCTATGGTATGCTGCCCTGGGCAGTGAACCATATGGTCCATATAACATATAGAACATTGTAAAATTGCTGGAATAATGTGTTTGATTGCATTTGTAATTGTATGTATCTCTCTGAAGCAGATAAACACATAGTGCTCCACAATCTGTTTATCAACCTGCTGCATAACATTGTTTTTTTTGTTTTTGCAGCTGTAAATAAAGCCTGACTACTTTTGAACAATCTGGCAGATTAATCTTTATTTTTTGTATTTATAGTCCATGTATTGGCAGAAAAACAAGGGAGAATTCAAGAAAATTTAGTATGGAAAAATATGGATTTTTGACATAGAAAATGTGTTATGAACCACCATGACAAAATTTCCTCTGGTAATGAGTGACATGTTGGGAGGCTTTTGTTAGTAATGAAGATAAAGATAAATATGATGAAGATAAAACAATTGTTTTCATTTTACTAAACAAAGATCTCATTAATAGTAGGTCCATCATGACCTATTGCTAATTCATTGCAGCAACCCCAGAGTGAAAAACAACCTAAAGCTTGCATGTGCCCTCATAATGTCTCAATATATTTGGAAAAAAAATAAAATTAAAAATGTCAACTAATGAACGATGACTGGGCAGCTACTGCGTGTTTTATTAAACAGGATATTTGTTTTATTAAACAAATATCCTGTTTACATTATACAGGTAAAATGGTTTTTACCTGTATAATGAGCTTGGTGACTGGCTCAGTGATGACCTTCAGTAGCTCAGGTGCTTCCTCCCCAGGCTGCAGTCTGAAGACACCGACTAGCCACTTGGACAATTGGGTGATGACTCCGCTCACCACCTCCAAAGGCAACAGCACCAGGACCGACAGCCAATTGAAGCAGTCGTGCACTGTTGCTCCGGCGAAGGCTCTGTGGAGGGTCGCAGTCATTAACTCTGCCCACTAAGGTCACTCAGCATCAGGCTGATCATCTACTTTGAATAATTGGATGTTAATCTGATTTTTACAGCTGCAGTTTTCGAGACATGAGTGATGTAATGAGCATATCTGTTTTGACTGTGATTGTTACGAAATGTTGATAAAAATAATGATTTAATCATACAGATAAAATAATATGCCATCTGTTCAGTTTGTTATCATTTCATAGCAGATATTTGCTGGTGCAGAATTAGACTGGATGCATGCCATTATTGTCACTTTCACACTGAAATAGAGCTTATGAAGCAGCAAGCAGCTGCCAGTGCTTTTTCTTCCCCCACTTCTGCTTTCATTTGTGCAGTTTCCCTCTTTATTTTCCCCCATATAATCATTGTTTGTCCATTTCAGTTTCCTCGTCCCTGCTCCTATTTCCTCCATTCTTTGGCTCGCTACATTTGCACACTCACCGCTGAAACTCATTTCTTTCTGCAGCCTGCATCATGGCTACTATAGTGTTTGTGACAGAGGTTCCGATATTGGTGCCCATGATAACTGGAACGGCCAACTTCACTTTCAACACTGTGAGGAGAGGCAGAATAGTGGGTTACGTTCTATATCAGTCATTATGATGCACCACGCACATACAAAAGGAGCTGTTTTGCAATTAAATGTCCAAGTTACCGTCAAAAGCAATTTATGACAGCAGTAATTACGATACATGACCCACTCCTCTCTGAATGCAACGTGAGTTTTAATAGTGATGAGAGTTGGCTGAAATTTCCAAGTGAGAGGAGGCAGCTTTACAGGAGAGGTTAATGTGGAGTGCATCTTTAACAGTGAGGACACACGTCATGCAGACAAACATCCGTACCTTCCTCTATGTTTGATAATTATCAGCAATCTTTTTCTTTGCTCTTGTACAAGGGGCTGAGAGCCAACTTCTGTAGCATTATGTCACTGATTTTACAGACTGAATGTGGAGCCTGAGCTCAAGAAAAACTAGACTTAATGAAAAATTGAGAGGCAGCTCACAGTGGTATAGAGTGATTTGACATCATGCAGGGCCTCTTTTTCACGTTTTCTCACCTTACAATCACAAGTAACCTTTCTTTTGTGGATTTTATGTGATAGACCAACACAAAATAGTATATATTTGTGAAAAGGCAAAAAAAAAAAAAAAAAAATACATTTAATATTTTTTCAAAGCTTTTTAATGATCATGTGTGTAAAGGTGTTCTAATTTATTCTTTATCTTCTTTTTCTACAGAACATTTTACAGAAGATTTAAAAAATGTTTTGTTTATTTTTTATTATTTATGTACATTACGTCCTCAGCATTGTTAGAATTGACATTAAATATCCATTATGTCTGAACATGTAAGAAAAACACACACCCTTTCATTGGGTCTCCTTTTTTTTCATAACTAAATCTTACACATTTTCTTGCAGAAATTAATTTTCTGCTCCCAGGCTCTAGTAATAAACTGTTTCTCACACCACATTTTTTTCTCAAAGTTTGAATACACAAACTAGCCAAAACATTATTTTTTTTTTTTTTTTTTTTTTTTTTTTGCGATTTTTCTTTCCATATATGAGGTTGCTGTATTTGCTACAACACATTGCTTAGTATGAACCTAGGTAAATAAACACAAATTTTGGTACAGGTACACAGTCAGTGCTTTTACAAGCTGGCTGGCTGTTTGCTAAATAAATCTGCTAAAAATGTTCAGATTATCAGGAAAATTAAGGTTTACATGCCAGTTTATGTGTCCAGATAGGATATGCAATTGCCTCTGCATCTGCATACCACCTAGTTACACCATTGCATTCATTTAAATGTGTGCAGAATTTAATCTGAATCTTTTACCTCATACATATTTATTTGATAAAATGTATGCATTTAATATGGGCTGAATTTGCTGAATTAATCCAGATTCCATTATCTATGCTAATAACAAATCAACAACATAATGCTGTGTCACCTGCAGTCAGTTGGGTTTCGAAGCCAATTTCTGGTAACTCTAAGAGGTACTATTGTTGAAATTGTACAATAGGAGGGTTTTTTCTCTCAGGGTTTTTTTGCTGTCTGAATATGTCCATTTATTGTAATATCTATGCATGCAAAGTAATTGCCTGGAGATAACTACACAATGCAGTAAACATGCAAACTATATATGAGGCTGGTTATCTTTCTCTGTTCTTTTCATTTCAAAATATTATTTACAATTTAAACCAGCTCATGTTCCAACACTCAAACATTTACACTTGTTTTCATGTGCCTACTCACATCCTGAGGCCACCAGACTGACAACAATGGAGGTGGAGGTTGATGAGCTCTGAACCAGAACGGTGACCAAGATCCCCACCACCAGACCTGCCACAGGGTTGGATAACACAGCATTCTCCTGGAAAATGTCTCCTGCCACTTTACCTGGTTAAATATCCCAACCACATACACAGAAAGAGAAATATGAAAACAGACAAAACACAAAATAGATTCAGAGATATTAGGAGCAGAGCAGTGCAACACTCAAACTGCTTGTTTCCTCTGTTTCAAGAAGGTCACCAGATGATGGCTTGGCAGTAAATGATACAGTAGGATGGTGAATTGTGAATTGTCCCTCACTGAGTCACTCCTTTGTCACCCATCAGCTAGCTGAGTCACAGTCAGCCCGCAGTGAGGGTTATACTTACCCCCTGCTAACTGGAAGGCAGAGCTCAGCGTGTCCAAAGAGCAAATGAAGAGGAAGAGGAGGATGAAAAGGAGAGGAATCTTTGATAGAGTGATAAGAAGCTGCTTGATCTTGCCTGGACTCACAGCTGTAGTGTGCGGAGAGCATTCTGTTTGAAACAAAGACCAAGGGAAAGGTTTAGACTTGCAGCAGGGCATAAATAGCTTAAGGCTGACCTATTTTCCTCATAAGATAAAACAGGAAAATGGCATGTTTCAAGCTAGTGCATCTCTTTTCATGTGATATTTGGCTTCTTGTGTAAAAATTTAGTTCTTGTATGAGAACAAAGCTTTCAAATGTACTACATACACAGTCAAACACCTGCTGAGTTATTGGGGAGCCAAATAACCTCTTTCTTGAGCATGTTCCTTATCTACTAGAATTCCCCCTTTTAAGGAAATTAAACCAGCTGCCACACTAAGAGATTAAAGGGTCATTCTGCTCTTGATGCCTGTACCTTTTTCTCTACCAGACGTTTGTATTGACAGTGCGGTACAGAGGTGATTGGGATGTTCACTGTAGCACTCAGAGCTGCCTGTGAGGTCAAGGGTTGATCCGATGCCAGACTCCATGTCCTCCTCCAGCATGAGTTTTGGCTGGGAGGAAAGCTGAGCCACATGCATCTTCAAGCCTGAGAGAACAAGGGGTTCACATTTAGGTTTAGACTTTGAAGCTTTTCAAAATACATACACAGTTCCAATCAGAAGCTTACACACACTAATTATGGACATGCATGTCATATTAAATCTAGGCTTTTAAAGATGCATTTGAATCATTCATTTTCCCCTGAGGAAAGCATACAACACGCATTTTAAGATTTTCAAGAACAAGAATTGGGTGCATAGGTTCGAATTTATAACAGGTTTTTTTTTTTTTTTCAATCCGGACATGGTCAAAATTACAAATACACTCTCAGATACAGACAGCAATTTGCATCTTGATCACACACTTCTTGTAGTCATCAGCAAGCTCCTGGCACTCTTCTGGCCGGTCATTGATATTCATTTAAACTGTTTGGTTTCCTGGCATGGAAACCTGATTCAGGTCAGAGCTGTGGGGAGGCCATTCAGAAAGTTTCCACTCAAGTTATTATGCATGTTTGGGGATCATTGTCCATTTGGAACATCCACTTATGTCAGAGTTTCAACTACTTGACTTAAACTGCAATCCTAATATGAAAAAAAATACGTTAAAATATTCAGGAACAACAAAGAAACACCAATGTCCAAGCCAGTAGCAAACTGGAAAATGCTGGAACACCATTGTTGCTGTCTACAGTGAAATAAATTTAATATCGACATAAACTGGGAGTATTCTGCCAAAAATTAAGCTCCTGCTCCAAAACTGACACCTTTAAGCAAAACTGAAATTTCCAGCTGCTCACATGGACTTACTAACTTCTGTCAAACTGCCCCAGTGTAGCTGTGACTGAAATATAATAGATTACCACCATCAGCATATGAATGTGTGCATGAATGGCTGAATGACTGAATATAGTGTAAAGCACTTTGGAGTCCTTTGGACTAGATAAGGCGCTACACAAGTGCAGGCTATTTACCATTTACCATTTAGAGAAAGGTTTTAGATTGCTTCTGTTAAGCCACAATGATGAGAAGACTATATGAAGAAGTAAAGGGAAGATTTTAAAATCTAAGAAAACTTTTCTAACTGTCAAGAATGGTGGTGGATGCATCATGCTGTCCTACTGCCTTGCTAGCTAGGGTATTGGTGCATTGCAAAAAGTGGACATAATGTATAATGGAGAATGAGAACTACCTCAAAATGTATATTCACCTCAAATCAACAGCTAGATGGTTGAAATTCATTAAAAGCTCAAAAATTACAATGATCCTAAGCACAAACTAGTTTTGGGATCACCAACTTTTGAACATTGCTGGACTTTACTTAAAAGCTGAGTCCATGCTAAGATACCAAGCAAATCAAATAACCATATCTTCCAACAGGTGAGGTTGCATATTCAGACAACATTATGCAAGAAGCTTGCTGATGGCAACAGAAAAAACATGGTTTCTCCACAACGTGCAAACCAACATTTATCCAAAATTTTTAGTAAAAGTATCTTTATTTTAAAATTAGGACTTTCACAGTTTCAAGAGTTTTATCATATAATCAAAAAATATGAATGAAGTGTTGTCTGGGCACTACTCAACTGGATGAAGTAGGATGAAGTAGGTGGTACAAATAAACAAGTATTTCATTTTAGTCAGTAAAATTTCCTTTAGTGAAATTGAAAAAAATGACATATAGGTCCATGGACACTGGAGGTCTCTCATCAGCCCCAACCTTAAAATCCAATGCGGCTGCTTTACATATGATAAGTGCAGCCAAAAACTGTCTATTTGCACTTCTGGTGATTTGTTTCTCATCAAATCATATACCTCTCTAAGCTTTACAACCACCTTTAGGAAACATGTTGCAACAATGTTTGAATACCGAGACATTCATTATTAACATGAATTGCAAACACTAGTTAGCTTGGTCACTCAAGTTCAATTAGCAAAACAAAAAAAAAAAAAGAAAGAAAGAAATGGACCATGGTTTGGCTGAATTTGATGTTATTTTGAGACCCAGGTTCTGACTTCAGAAGTAAATGAAAAGTGGGCACCAGCAATTTTTACTGGTTCACTGTCATTCACTACATCAAAGTGAATCTGATAAATAACTTAAGCCAAGATTACTTCCACCCTGAAAATATGCTGAAAATAATATGGTCTTCTTGTCCATGATGAATGTATATAAGTGCCTGAGAGCAAAACTGTAACAGCTGAATGTTACCACTGTAAGTGAGCCCTGTGCCCCGTCCACAGGGCTCTGCAGCTGAGGAGGGAGAAGACATGTGGCACTCTGAGTGCTGTGTAGAGATGCTCAAGTAATTAAAATCACAGGATGGCACCACTGTAGAGGAAACAGATGAGAGTGAATGTGTTTATCAGCCACCTGCAGCAGTAAAAAGAAATCAGTGGAGACCAGCATTTCTTGTATATGAGCCCATCTCTCACAGAGGCGCTGAGAACTGCAGCAGACAAGCAATTACAAAAGAACAAAAGCCACCCACATTGTTTCTAAGTGGCACCTTTTCTTGATTTGAGGTCAGATTGAGTGCCACACCTCCTGGCAAATGAAAGCGTTTTCAAAATCAGTGAGAAAACATCGGTATCAGTGTAACTTGTCCTCCATTTCTACTATCTCAAAGACACCCTTTACTTCTCAAAAAGCAACGACTGCCTTTAAAGAATTTCCTATTTTAAGCATAAAGTGCCTACTTTTCCCTTTTTCCACATCAGCTGTACTTTAGAGGCTTCAAGGCAGAAAGAACGTGTCCCTTAAAAGCATAGAGGATGGAAGTAATTACAGCAGGCAAAATCACAGTAATTACAGTCACTGCATCATTAGCATTGTGTGCATCTTCCAGCAGTTTCTAATGGGTGGAGAGGCCTTGTTAGCATATGAACATATATATATATATCTGTATGTGGAAATGTGTGAAACAGCTTCTACAAATCAAAGCTAGATAGTATCTGGTCATATTTTGTGTTGGTAATGCACACTGAATGTTATCTGAGTGCTGCTCGCTCTCTGACATTTTGCAACTATCTTTTTCATCAGTTGACGGGTTTTTCTCGAAGTTTGGACAGAGAACAGCATTGGTATTGCAAAAGTCCTCCTGCAGCAGAGATGCCACTGATTTGTTTGTTGAAAGACAAATGAAGAAATATTGCAAGTTTTGGGCATACACAGTGCTGTTAAAAAGAACTTGCACCGTCAGCTTTATTCTGTTTTTGCCACACTTTTCAGATCTTAAAACACATTTTAATATCATACAAGTTTTCAAATGATTAATTCTTTTATAAGGACAAAAAAGCAGTCCAAACCAACCTGGCCCTGTGTGAAAATGTAATTGATCTCCTTGTTAAATGATTGAATAACTGGGATTGACCACATTTTTGGTGGCTCTTTATTTTCTATAATCAAACCCAGATCTGGTTATTTACATAGAACCTGCCCAACAAGTAAACTAAAAGATTTCAAGAAGCATCTCAAGAAGCAGATCATGCACTGATCTAAAGAAACTCAAGAACACATTAGAAACAAAGTGAGTGACATTCATCAGTCTGGACAGACTTTTGGAGACTTTTTAAGACTTTCAGAGTCCATTTGCTACGGTCTTCTAAAATTATTTCAACAATTGATATCTCTTCTAGCAAATCACATAGGAACATATAAGAACCACTTCTGAAGCAGTGCATACCTCAATTGTCTAAGTTGAGGTCCATGTTCATGATTCAACAACAAAGAGACTGGACAAAAATAGCATCCATGGGAGAGTTCCAAGGTCAACGACACTGCTGAGCAAAGGAACACAAAGGTCCACCTCACATTTGTCAAAAACATCTTGGTGATCTCTAAAATCTTCAGGAAAATGTTCTCTGAACTGTTGAGACAGAAGCTGAAATTTTTAATGGCTGTGTGTCCTGTTACATCTGGAGTAAAACTGATGGAAACAAAACAAAACAAAAAAAAAACATGACACAGTCAAACACTGTGGTGGGAGTGTGATGGTCTGGGGTTGCTTTGCTTTTTCAGGATCTTGGACACCCACATATCCTGCTCTGTACCAGAAAATCCTGATGTCTGGCCATCACTTAAAGACTTAAGTTCTAGTGCACTTGGGTTATGCAGCGGAACAATGATTCAAAGCACACCAACATGTCCACCTTTGAATGGTTTCAAAAAAGGAAAGTTTTGGAATGCCCTAGTCAAAGTCTGAACTCAAAGTCCAATTGAGATGCTGTGCCATTGTCTTAAATAGGCCATCCATGCTTTAACACCCTCCAGCAGGACTGACAAAGGGCCAGATTGGTTTGGACAGCTTTTTAAGTGAAATCATTTTAAAACCTCATTTGCATTTCCTCATGTTATCTTTGTCTGATTTTACAATCTGTCTGATGACCTGAAACATTTAAGTGTAACCAAAAAAACAAAAACAAAAGAAATGTGTAAGGAAGCAAACCTTTTTTTTTTCCACGCCACTCCATATGAAAAAATAAACTCGACAGAAAGATTACACAAAGATTATACATATTGATGTTGTTTCTGAAGTGCAGCCTCTTACCTGGTGTCAAACAGCTTCTGTGTGAGCCCTGTAAAGCCAAGCATCAAGCTGGGGAGTAAATCATCTTTAAATACGCTCTCAGACCTGAAAGTGTTGAGAGGAGCACCTGTTCCTTTGGTGATTAACT
Source organism: Anableps anableps (assembly GCA_014839685.1). Lineage (NCBI taxonomy): Eukaryota > Metazoa > Chordata > Actinopteri > Cyprinodontiformes > Anablepidae > Anableps > Anableps anableps. The sequence goes on from CM026074.1 coordinate 18,029,471, forward strand.
CGAGACAACACTGTTAATCAATAACACAAAGAGATAAGTTAATGATGCATTAGTTAAAAGGGCATGTAGTGTACTTGGTAATCATTGATGCTCTCTCAGACAGTCTAATTTTCACTTGATTTGGTGCCAGATAAAGGATTTAAAAATGAAGCTGCCAGATTGATTTGATCCAACATGAGAACACTGAGAGAAATCTGACACCTAGTGGTGAATCTGGAGGAATGCTGTGGATTGTTTTGGCCCTCGTTCTCACGCAGCCGTTTTTATCCTGCTTTGAGACATAGCAAAGATTGGAGATGGTGTATTAACTGATTGTTTCTTTTTCGAGATAACCCAATGAAAGGTATTCAAATGTTTGGAGCGTAATCTGCTCTCGGCTGGGACAGGTACTTTTTTCCCCTCAGTGCTTAAGTTCAAGTATGTTTTGATTGGAGAAGAGCTATCAGGGAGATTTCTAGACAGTCTCATAGAAAAAGATACACATTTATCCTTACACTTCACTGCGCACAGAAGGTGTTCATCTCAGCAACAGTGTTGATCTGTGTAACAGTGAGATAACTATTAATAATTAGTTCAGCTCGAGTTTTGTCCCATCAGCAGTTCTCTCAACCAGATCTGGCAAACCTGCTGACCTCAGGCCTGCATCCACAAACCCAGTGCAGCTGAACTCAATAACACTCTCAGCAATGCTTTTACTTGCCAAATGATGATGAGAGCTGGGACAAAATGAAAGAGACACCAGACCTGTTGTTGGTGGTGTTCTGCCGTTTGGTGACCACAAATCCTTCAGATTTGCCATTACTGTAGGCAGAGAAAGAGTGAAACACAGGTATCCACTCACATGCAGTCACTTATAACTGCCCCCACCCAAAAAAAAAAACTCCCCACACACACACACACACACACACACACACACACACACACACACACACACACACACACACAGCTAAAGCTGTGGCATAGCACTGGGGCTCTTTAGTTAGAAAGCCCTCCACTATGCAGTTAATCCCCTCTCCAAATGCAGAAGTCATTGAGAGGATGCTGCCACCTGTCAGCCTGGGGAAAAAAAAAAAACTGAAGTGACAATGTCATCATCCTGCTACTCTGCACACACCTGTCAGTCAGTGTGCTGTAGCCATAGCATCAGTCCAGCTCTGTGGTTCTTCAGCTGTGGTATCACCTCACTCTAAGGAAGGCCAGGTGAGGCTTCAGCAACACACACATCCATTTTTTTGTCTGCAGAGCTGAAGAGAGGTTTTCTGTCAATAATATGTGGGGTAATTTGTCTGCAGCATAACAAGGCATGACACTGCTTTGAACAATAATTCATGGTGAATTGAGGAAACTATACGATTTGCTCAAGTGCTTCATTTTCATCTTGAAAAAACAAATAAAGTTTAGGAATAAATGTCTGTACATTTTGGATAACAATAAGCCAGACTTATTGTAATATTTTATAGTATTCTTAATCAAAACTTCTTCAAGCTTTGTACAGGTTTTTTTTTCCTACTGTGGCTGCCTTTTTTTCACATTTGCAGCCCTTCTGCCAATTCATGCCAGAATATTGGACAGAATTTGCGTAGAAAATCAAGAATGTCGACAAAGTGGAGACAGTGGAAAGCGTCTCTGGCCTAAGGAGCTATCTGCTATAGAGCATCTGAAAGTCATGTCTTTAAGAAGTAGGAAAAAAATACTGACATATAGACAGAACTGGCATACAGTGTCTCGGGAAAGTATTCACACTTCTTGAACTTTTCTACATTTTGTTACCTTGCAACCGTGAACCTCAACATATTTTACCGGGATTTAATATGAAAGACCAACAGAAAGTAGTGAATTATGATGTGGAAAGAAATGAGAAATGCATTTATATTGTTTGAACAAATAAAAATCTTAAAAATCCTGCATGCATTTGTATTCAGCCCCCTCTACTCTAATACCCTTAAATAAATTCCAGCACCACTGATCATCTTCAGAAGTCACCTAATTTCTAAATCAAATCCACCTGTTTGTAATTGAATCTCAGGAAGATATAAGTCAGGTCAGGGAGTAATATAGTGTAAAGTTTGAAGCAAGAATAGATAAAGTTTCATCTTGTCAGACTCTCAACAGGAATTAAGTCTGAGCTTTGACTGGACCATTCCAACACATCCATGAGTTTTGATCTAAACCAGGCCATTTTAGGCTGTATGTTCAGGGTCACTGTACTGCTGGAAGGAGAAGCACCTTTTCATTTTCAAGAGTATTGAAAAAGAAGAATTCCCACATCATGATGCTACCTTCACTATATTTCACGTGAGGACGGTACTTTCAGGGTGATGTGCAGTATTGGTTTTCCAACATGATATTTTGTATGTCGTCCAAAAAGTTCAGTTTTGGGCTCATCTATCCATAGCCCCTTCTTCCTTGTTTGCTGTGTCCCATACATGGCCTTTCTCTCATCTTACAACTTTTCCTTAAAACAGGATAAGAGTTGTAAACTCCCAAGCTCTAACCTAACCTTGCATTAAATTCCTCCACAACTTTATCCCTGAGCTGCCTGGTTCGATGTTCTCTAAAAACATAGGCCTTCACAGAACAGCTATATTTAAACTGGTGGACTCTAGACTAGTTGCCTGATAACGGGAGCTGGTATCATTACGATTTATTTAGTTTTATCAGACTAAAGGGGGGCTGAATACGACATAATGCTACACATTTTAGACTTTTATTTGTTAAAAGAATGTATTCTTGTCCTTCCTCCTGACATTTGTGCACTGCTTTGCATCGATCTGTCACATACTCTAATACATTGAAGCTTGAGCTTGTAACTTGATCATATGAAAAAGTTCAGTAGGGCATGGCAAGACATTGAGTATTATAGAAGTATCTAGTGCTTCTCTGATGGTATGAGAACTGCTTGATGTAGTGAACAAAAATGATGTGTTCCTTTAATATTTGATATAGTGTTGATGTTCCTGTTGATCAAAGACCACTTTTATTTACATTCACACAAAGTTCACAGTTCTTGCCCAGCCCACCAAATCCACCATCAGCATTTTAAAATAGAAAGTCTGGAAAAACTGCTTTAAGATAAAAGGTTGAGTTCCTACATGGTTAAATTCAAATGTATTTGTGTCCTCCATGAATCACTTGTTTCAGTGAATATAAAAAGAAAAAAAACATTTATCCAACAACATCACTTTACTATTACTACACATCAATATCAGTCACAGCACAATGACACAGTTTCATCAGATGTGGACTTTTGTTTAGGTTGTTTCAGCATGAAATTCACAGCTTGAATATTTCTAGCCATCTATGATCATAAATATTCAGCTTTTTTTTATCTTGTTGACATATGTACATTTTATATGAGTTTTGGGGTTTGATGTTGCTTTTATTTGTCACTTTAATTCTTCTGTGGAGGACGAAGGCATGTCAGGACCATCAGGACACTCCTGCAGAACATAAGGAGAATTACTGCCTTAGAATAAATGTTAAGGCTTAAATAGCATTACAGAGCCACTTAGGAAGACAAAAGAAGTGGAGAGCAAGTGGAGAAATAACAGAGTTTACCTTCACTTTATCCAGATCTGGCCTGCCTGGCAGTGACTTTTGTGAGGAAAATGCCTGTTAAAGAAGACGATAAAATCAGCACAGTTCTAACTAGGGAGTAAATGTGAATGTGTCCAGCTGCTGCTCACCTTCCTGGACTGTTGCATCTCCTCTGTGGATTTAGACCTGTTCTTCATGTGCTTCTGAGGAGAGGTAGAGGTAGGGCACTATAAGAGAGGCAGAATCTCGTTAGACCAGGTCTAAATATTAAAATATTGGAAGAGTCACATTTTTTACACACCTCATTTGTCTTCTGCTCCATGGCTGAGGTGGAGATATTCCCAGTTCAGTGCTGAAGCAGCTTCACCTTGTCCTTCTGGAAATTCTTGGTGGCAAACTGTACAGCTGGGAAAGAGAAAAATAAAATTTTAATTGCTTATGTCACTGTATGCTCAATCACTGTGGGTTTATAAGCAAGATAGAGATTGGGCAGTTACTGGTTCTTGTCACTAGATGGCCTTTCTGACTCAGTTTTTCATGATCACACTGATTTTAATCTTTGAGCAATTTCCTACCGGATTACTTGCTTTATTTTTGTTTGTTTGTTTGTTTTTGCCAACAGTCACGATGGGATGCAAACACTTTCACATATATTCTTGGTTTTACTTTGATTTTTGTAAACAAAAAAATAATGCACAGCTTGTTTTTTCTTAGTGCAAGATGGTTTCAGCATAAATACACTTCTGCTCTTTTAAGGTTGCTTTTTTTTCAGTGGTCTTTATAGCTTATAGCATGTGAAATATCTACAGGATCACAAATACCAGCAGTTGATAACACAAATATAAATTCAGGGTCTAACCCGAACCCTGTTTTTAGTGTGTGGAAATTTCCGTTTTGAGACGGCACAATTATCATGCTGGTTACAGATCACTTATGCTGTTCTCCTTTAAAACAGATCAATTGTAGTCTTAAATTCATGCTGGCATTGTTTTCCTAATCCAGGCTTTTCAGGACTGCACATTCTGCCATGATGTTAATATTTTGCAGAAGTAAAAGACAGCAGTGAAAACACCGTACAGCGGCTGTGGTTCCTCTTGAAGTTTCAATAGGGATCCCCACCTTGATGATACGACTCCAACTTGATCGCATGGAAGCCTCACAAATGTCACATGAACAATATAATGTAAACCTTTAATCTCATATTATATGACCCATCATTTACAGAGCTCTCCACAACTACTGGCACACCAACTAAAGAGGTGTAAAAAGCTTCAAAACACATTTCTCTTTTATTGCAGGAGCAAAATCTCACACTGAAAAATCTAACCTTTCATTTAAGTACTTTTCTTTATATGAGAGAAACACCTGTTAAGAAATAACAGCTTTTATTAAAGCTATTATTGGTATGTCTTCTGCGAAAACGTTACATAGCCCACTTTTTAACAACATTCCCTGTAATGCTTAACAAGGCTGGAGCCCACTCAGCCAAGAAACTTTGACCGTTTGTTTTTGCACAACCCTCCAGAATCCAAGGTGATCTCTCATGCGCTTTTTCTCTTACACTCACCCCACAGGTTATTTAGGTCAAGGGGAACCATGTGTTTGTAGGTCATCATCCTACTGAAAGGCCTCATGACAACTTCATTTCCACTTCCTTGCAGAGGCTGAAATTTATATTTAAAACACCCTGGTGTTTCAAAGAGTTTGTGACTCCTGATTTTGGAAAAGGTGAACTAAACATGGAACATCGACAGGTCGAAGAGAAGTTTTATTCTCTGATGAGAAATGAAATATTGAATCTAGTTCCAATTGCCTTCAACTTTATTGAAATGACAAGAAGATCCCACTGGAGATCTTCCAGGTGAATAACTCCCCCATTTTGGACCATTCAGCATGTTCCCCTGATCTAAATTCTATTGAAAAAGTTTACGGATGGATGGAAAGAGAGAGATTTATGGAGATGGACATCAATTCCAGCCTGTAGATTCCCTTCATGAAGCTTCTTCACAGCATTGAACAAGGTTCTCCCCCAGCCCACTGGAAACACTCGTAATCAGCATGTCTGAACACATTCTTGAAATAATCAACAAAATCCTTGAGGCTGATCATTAACCAGGTTCGTTTTCTTTTCTTTTTATTACTGCTTTATGTTTAAATGCTGTTTTCAATAAATTGCCCATGATTTGTGATCATTTTCTCAGTCAATAGCATGTAATAATATTAAACTTTTCTGACTTACTCTACTTACTTTTGCATGTTGGAGTTCTACTCGGAAGCTGTTTACTATCTAGCAGAATGAAATGCACTTTTTGTCCCTTGGTCTAAAGATTTTCATCTGCAGTTGATAACGATCCTTTGTTAAATTTAAAAAAAAACAAAACAAAAAAACAACCGTAGTCTCAATTGACCAACGCACAAGGTTTCTGTAAAAGTATCAGTAGCATTTAGTATCAACCACAGGTTTATATTTATACGTGAGCGATTTCAGTAACAGTTCATAGACAGTTTCCTGCTGTTGAATTCAAAGGATTTGTGTCATTTTGGAAACAAATTGCTTTCACTTTTATGTTTTTCTTTTTACCTTCATAACAATCTGATTTAATACTTTCGAATAAAAATACAGTATTGTATAGTACTTCAATGTTCTCCTGTGATCTGTGATCCTGTATCACTTATACCGCCAGCAGTCACCATCAAAAAAAGCTAAAGTCTGCCAACATTGCACCACCAAAGCTGTGGCATTTTTGAACTTTTGAGAAGATTAAAGGTTTTTGAAGGGGAACTTTAAAGAGTTAACACACTGCATAAAAGATATAATCTGAGAACAGTGGCTGCAGCAATTTACAGGAAGAACATTAAGCATAGTTGTTTTGTCTCAACGTTACAGAGGAGAGAAGGATCAAATGAAAACTTCTTTATGCAATATTTGTCTGGATTTATCACACATTCAACTTCCAAATTTAATCTTGTTTAAAATGATTCTCACAATCAGTTTAAACAGCTCAATCAGAACTTAAAGTCATAATGTAAGACGTTAAGCAAATAGGGAATACAAATAGTTGAGATGCAGATTGTAATGATTTTATTTGCTCTGGAGACATTTGAAAAGAGGAGAGGTTTTCTAAAGGGAAATAAAGAAGATGCACTCATGCACACCAATGCAGCACAAACAATGAGTCCCAGAAAAGCTGAAGTCTACAGTGAATACAGAGCAACAGTCACAGCCAGAGGCACAGCTGGAGTCAGGAGTCCTGCTGCCAAGGGACTAAACGCCTTGGGGTTTAGGTCACGGTGTGAAAGACTGTTTCTTTATTTAAAAAAAAAAAAACAAAATAACAGACCGACAGTTTCTGTTCTCACTGTCACGCAGTCCGTCAAAGATGCATGGGTGAAATGTTATTGGCAGGCCTGAGTTCAAATTTGAAGATGTGGTTTATCGCAGCTGCCCACAGAGTACAGATTTGTGTTACAGATAAAAAAAAACACAGTCAAAGTAGCTCTTCTGCAAAGTAGATCTGTATTTCTAAAGCTTTTTATTACAACTCACTGGCAACATTTGCAAATGAAGAATAGCCTCTTAGCTCAGGTTCTCTCAAAAGCTGTTTTGATCAAAGAAAGTTGACAACATATATAAGCATTCCTAAAAATTCCCTAAAAATCCCTTTTTATAAGACTGATAAAGGTGATCATGTTTCAAGAGAGAGAGAGAGAGAAAAGCACCATTCATGATTGCATTTGGAACTTGAAAAGCAGTAAAACAGTAAATCTTTGTTATTTCTTAGCTGCATAGTTTCATAGAATAGATACACCTCTTTAAGTGGGACCTTATAAGAACTTTATCAGAATAAAAGGAAAAGATTAGACTAAAACCCAACTATCACCCTGCTGCTCTGTTGAGGAGCTTATAAAAAATGAATGGCAACCGATCGACAGGAGCTACTTCACCCACTGTGACGACTGACGTCAGTGATCACAGCTGGTTAACATTCGATGCAGTAGGAAACTCCAACACAAAGGCATTCTTGGAATGGAATATATACAAACTGGACCTGCCTGCTATCTAAACCATGCCAACACAACTGACTCGATGGAGTGCTCTGACTCTTTTATACAAGCTTCAGTTAGCACACCCAGGAGTAAGAAACCAGCTGCTGAGGTCTGCACACTTACTCCAAATGTACATTACGGGGCTTTGAAGGAGACAGAGGAGAACAATTTCAGCCTTGATGGAAGGGCAGGCATTCAGTAAGTCCTAAGTGCTGTCTATGGCCAGCTCACTCAGGGAGATGACCTAAATAAAAACAATTTGTTGGCTTGTCTCATTTTTCCTTCGTCTCAATAAAGAATTCCTCCATTGTGTGTAAAGCAAAACTACACAGAGGTTAGACTGAGGGAAAAGGATAGTTCTCTTTTTCAAGTAGTACAGTAAGACACTGAGACACAGTCACTCATTATTGTGTTTGAGCAAAGAAACATTTAATAATCTCTATGTAAACATATGAAGTGATTAAAATCCATGCAGTGCTCTGCAAAAGTTAATAATACCTCATGAACATTCACATTTTGTCACATTATAGACACATACTTTATTATAAACACTACTTTTTGGGGGGCTTTTATGTAACCTAACAAAAATCAGAGCATAATGAAGTGAGAGGAGTTTCCAAAATTTGACTTCTGTCAAAAACTGAAGATGATCATTCATGCTTTTATATTATTGTGTCTTGATCATTGTAAAATCCACTGAGACTGAATGAGAAGGATCTTAACCACCTCCAGCCAGTACAGAATGCAGCTGCAAAGCTTTTAACTAAAAAGAGACAGCCCATTACTCCTGTTTTACTCTCCTTACATTGCCTATCAATATATTTTGCAACTCATTTAAAAAAATCTTAGTTCTCACTTTTGGAGCCATGTGGGGTGAAGCTATAGCTATTATCTCTTACATTTTAAAATCGCACATCTCTTCTCAGCCTGAGATGTTCTGGTAAGAGGTTCTTAGTGGTTCCACTCATATTTTAAGACAAGAGGAGATAAATCTTTTACAGCAGTGGCCCGAAGGCTGTGGAATGCATTACATCCATCTTTCTGTTGAGTCTGTTAAGAAGCAGCTAAAGACTTATTCAGACTGGCTTTTAACTAGACTGGGGCTGTATCATTTTTCTCTGTTTTTGTGTATGCTGCTTTGCCTTTACGCCCTTCTGTTTTTTTCTTTTTTCATGAAGCCCTTTTTTGGTTTTTAACCTTTTAGCTGTTCTATGCTTACTACTTGCCTCAGAGGCTTGTTTTCCATAGCTCATGGGTTACTGTTCAATTAATTGTAAAATGGAAAGAATGTAGAACAACTGAAAACCTACCAAGACATGGCTCTTGACTTTTACTGACAAGGTGTTCAAAGAAGCCATTAATCAGAGGAGCTCAGTTGAGAGAATGTGTTGACAGGACATTTTGGAAAATGGCAAGACATGCAGCCATACACCACTTCTACAGAGACAGTTTGAGATATTAAAAAAAAAAAAAAAAAAAAAGCAAGCAGAAACTTTAAGAACCTTAATAAAATACTCTTCGTATCAAATTTAAATGAAAACCTAAGCTGTTCCAGAGATATTGCCCTATTTTTTAAGAGTAGGGTCAGCAGTAATTAACTCCCCAGCCAAGAATTAGAACATGAAAGGGATTGGTTGAGCTTAAGATGCGTGATTAGTTTTCTGCAATCATAAAACTCTATATTACAGCTCCTGGGGGCCTTGGGCATGTTTGCCACAATCTTTTTTTTTTTTTTTCCTTTTTGTACCTTAGAATTAAAGGGTCTTCCAATATGTTAAAGGACACCCTTCTTTATGTCTAACCAGCCAGTCAGTTCCTTTTGTTTATGAACAATGAGCTTTAGAAGAAATTATTTAGAGCTCCCAACCTCATTCGGACATTACTACCTTTTAGCACACATTTACACAGAGATGATCGTGCTCCAAGGAATGAAGGAGCTCAATCAGAAGGTGGACAGTAATTCTGATAACACCAGAGTCATGAGGAGATATGAATCGATAGTACTGAGGCATCCGTTTTCCCACGTTCAGGTTTAACACTCAGCACCTTGACCTCTGCCACCCCAACAGGATGAATTTAGTCAGCAGTCTCCCATCACAGCTGCTCCCTGTCCAACTAACAGCTGAGCCACGTGTCTCTCACCTGAGAACTGCTAGCAAGAATGTGCAGTGATTTTAATCACACAGAGGCAGTCATCTGCCACCAAGAGCAAAATAGACTGGTTTTCTTTGAGAGCATTTAAACATGTTAATGATGAATGCATAAGTATTAATAAACAGTTTTGAATTCATTCAAATAAAAATCTCAATGAAGCAGTCAACAGATAAAAAAAAAACAAAAAAACAAAGCAAACTCCATTACAAACCACAAGGAGGTTTATTATCAGACAGGACAAAAGCATTTCATCATGCTCAGCAATGTGCTATGTGACAGACAAGCAAGGAGGGTGAAAGATGGGAGTGACAAGGACAAACATATACACTCTGCATAAGCAACCTCTACAAATCATGTTAGAAATGAAAAAAAAAAAAAAAAAAAAAAAAAAATCCTGGGGAAAAACTCAAATCGCTCACCTCCTCTCCCCCTTTCCTTGTCTTCTTTCCTCTCAGCAGCACAGCAGACGAGCAGTAGAGTAGATGGCACTCCTCATCCCAGAGCTGTGACGGTGTGTGTGAGAGAACACCCTTCTCTCCCCATTCATAGCTCCACCGACGCACCACTCACGCACGACTAGAGACGTAAAAACACGCAAATGCCAGGTGTGCTACTCACATCTCTCTGTCTGGATACTTTGAACATTACTGTAGTGCCTTTTTTCCCCCTCATGCTTAATTATATACATGACAATTGCATATAACAGAATATGCAAGCAAAGCCGGTGGGATGCATTCAAAACCATGTGCTGCCACATGAAATATATACACTGGTGACGTCATCCAGGGGGATGAGATCATCCATGAGTCATCTGATAGGTTTTGTAACTCATAATGCCTAGCTGTCAAGGAAAATAAAAACCCCAGCAAATCTCCTTCCAGCAACAAGTCTTGAGAATATCAAGAAGTTCATAGGCTACAAACCTATCCAAGGAACCAATCATAACTCTGCAATGATCATCATCACTGGGTAATAATGACATGAAATGAAAGCTTCCAGGAGGAAGTTTTTCCTTTATCAGGACAAACCAAAAAACGGAGATATATAATAAAACAGTTGGCAGGTACTCAGATCAGTCTTGTATTGTTAAGCATGACTCATCCAGTCACTCCTCTGAGCTCGAGTCGCACTGAATATATAATTTAAACCAAATCATAAACCATCTCTTCCAGCCAGAAACTGACCTCTGATTTATTTATTTAAAAAAAACCTCAGTTCAGATTTATATCATTGGAGGAAATTAACAGAATCAAATTCATATTTAAATATGTTAATTTTTCAGATGCAGTCAGCTGAATGTTTTTCTGTGTAATATAACACTGAATCAAACACCCTAACAACACTTTAGGGATAAAGATCTGGATCCTGAAATGCAGTGCGAGGTGGCAGGAAACAGGGCATGATCAGGGCTTCACAAAGTGCCTTCACAGCAAACCATGCAAAACATGCTTTACAAATAAACAAGTGCACACACACGAGAAAACACTAATTTCAAGTAATGAAAGCTAATCTTCATAAAATATTTAGAGATCATAAAAGACAGTCATGCAAAGCACTTTTAAAAGGGCTACTCAGGATAGTTCATGCTTCCTCTACAGACACACATTTATGCTTTAGCGTTAACATTAAAAACACGACTACGTTCGAGGGTAAATTAATCTGTACAGCAACATGTTTCAGGGTGCAATTTTAAGGTAAAACATTTCATCCATTTATGAGTGCAGTATAAATTCATAGCAAACATTCTCCAGTGAGGATCTGTAGTGTTTTAAAAATTACACAATAAATGTTTGCCATAATATTTTTACCCCATCTAGACTTGCCTTCAAAAGGCCATTTGATCTAAGGCTGAGGCCAAAGAAAATACTGCTGACTGTGAGCTTATTCATTAAAAAAAAAAAGTGCATCTGGACCAACAACTGTCTTTTTACATAAATCAGGTCACATTTCTGTTAGATATTCAATGGGTTTCAAGACTTTGCCTTTCCATGCAACTATCTGTCAAACTGTTGTTTCCCTCAAGTCTTTAGATTCAGATTTAGGAGCATCAGAACTTTCCTCAGAATTTTTGGTTGAAGCAGAAGGAACTTCCCCTGACTCTGTTTTGGAGTCAGTAGGGGAAGAGCTGGTTGCACTGGGTTCGTCTGTATTCTGTTCCTGGTCTGAAGAAAGCTGCAGGAATGAAGGGATCTCGAGCTGTTCTTTGGTCAGAAGGCCTCTCTGGTCATCTACTCTGCAGCACTGAGCTCTTGTCAGCATGTCCAGAAACCCTGATGCAAATCAAGACAATCATGTTAATGTTGCAGGTTATTGGCCAGATACAAACAGTGATGAGCAGCATGCGTCAAAATCATCAACTGGTCATATATAAGTGGTATATGTGGTAAAGTGCTCTGCAAACATTTTTTATTTGGAGTTTAGGTGATGGACCAATACAATATAGTGCAGGATTTTGAATTGGGAAGAAAAATCATTTTAAAATATCTTACTAATAAAATGCAAATTTTTATTCACTTTTTAGAATGACCTTTCCTTTCAATTACAGCAGCAGCTTTTTTGAGATGCAACACTACCAGCTTGCATTAAAAGAGGAGATGCTTTTGTGACACACCACCTCAACACATCATCCTCAGGAAACATGGTGGTGGCCGCATTATGCTGCGGGGATATTATTACATTGGCATGAAATGAAGTTGGTTGTGAAGTTGGTCACAGTTGATGAGAAGATAAATCAAGCTAAAAACAGGGCGATCTTGAAAGAAAAGCTGTTAGAGACTGCATAAGACTTGAGACTGGGGCGAAGGTTCACCTTCCAGCAGGACAACAGAGTCAGAGCTACAATGAGATGATATGAATCAAAGAATATTCATGGGTTACAGTGGCCCACTTAAAGTCCAGGCATAAACATTAAGAACCTGCAGTATGACCTGAAAATTGCTGTTCATAGCCACTGCAAAGAAGAATGACTAAATGTTTCATCTGTATAAGCTGGTAGAGAAATATCCCAAATAACTTTCAGCTATGATTCCAGAAAAAGACAGAAAGCACAGCACACCACACTTTTCTGATTTTTACCTCTACTAAATTGTCAAAACATAATTTTCTATGCACTTCAAAACATATGCTCTACTTTGTTACTTTGTGTTGGTGTATTCCATACAATCCCAACAAATACATTGATGTTTTTTTGGTTGCAATGAGCATTAATGCTTTTGTAAAACACTGTTCATAGTTTCTATTCACTGGACCTCATCTTGAGGCATACTGATTTAGTAAAGACGGGAAAAAATCGCTAGCATAACAGGCATGTTTGCTATCAATGACCTCCAGTGATCCTGGGATCCAGGAGTGAAATCATCTAACAGCATGTGGTGAAATGCCTAGCTGCACCAGATACTGGTGAGGTGCCCTACCGTCCATGTCGCGGTTCTTACTGGGTCTTTGCTGTGTCATGGCTCTCTCCGTCTGCGTCGATGATTGAGGCTCCAGAGCTGCACTCACTGCTCCTGTCTGAGAACAAAAACAGATCCCAGAGACATGAGGCTACTTTTACATATAAAAAAAAAAGTATTTCCAATTTGAATACTAGTATTTCATTTACATAATTCTAGTTATAATTTAAAAAAACATCTGAACAAGATGTCACTGGTACAAAACTTGATCAGAACATCTTCAAAATGTCATTTGAGTCTCTCTTTTTGGCTCCCTAAACTACACTCGCCCAAAACTGTTCGTTTCTATACAAAGAGGGTATCAGTGTTCACTCACTACAAACATCCTTTTAAAGGAAATTGTTTATAATCAACCACATGAAAACTTTTTTAAAAAAAAGGGTCCTAAAGTCTATAACCTGACTGCATAAATGCAATTTTGTCAATCTTGTCTAAATCACAAGTTTCAACATAACCCTTTATGTGAAATCCACAGTGACGGTGAATGCTGCTCTAATTCCTACAAAATACATCATTAATGTAAACTTCACTTTCAGTTGGTCAAGGTGTCTAGGGACTCTTAATTATTATCTTCCAGGGGTGTAAACATGATTTGACACAGGGTTTTCTCTACCGCACTCTTAAACATAGGAAAAACAAGAGAACATGTCACTGAAGTAGGGTGGATTTGCTTGACGTTTACAATTAAGGACATGGCTTCAAGAAAACAGCTTTTAGAACAACATACTGATATCTACAGTCTCACTAAACATTTTAAAAACAATTAGAACTTTGTAACAGGTGGAAAGATGGACCTGGGTTCTTGTCTAGTTTCATTTATCAGTGAGGAGGGTGGTAAGGAATTGTTTTTTTTTAACATTTTTTAAAGCTCTCTGTAGGAGACCTGCTGAAAAGCATCATGGGGTGACTAAGCCTCCAAAAACAGCTTGTGTTGCAGAAAGCTTGGCACATCTTTATATGGGTTGTCAATGAAACAAATTCTCTAAACTTGGTTCTAACAATCAGCAGTCATGGACTCCTAAAACTAATCAGAACTTCTGCCCACAGAATGAAATGACCTGAAAAAGAGGACAAAAATGATTTAATATTTTTCTTTACTTTGTTGCATCATGCCATGAAAGACTAATGTTTTTGTGACACTGGATTGCTAGAAGGGAAACCTGCATGTGACTGCAAAAGAACTTCTTGATGATTAAGCAGCCCATAAAATGGTGTATGGTTTCACCATGCATTAAAACAAGAATAAATCTTAATATTAAAAAAAAATAATAATGAAAATCATTTGAAAGGTGCTCTATTGCCAAGTTTGCAAATGTCTAAGAAGCCCTGATACAATTTAGGAGATCTTAGAACTTCATCATATATATTTGACATCCAAACTTTTGCATGTTTGCATGTATGAAGACTTAGGATTAAAATCTTTAAAAATGTATAAAAGCATTGATAAAATGGTAATTATTACATTAAAGGTATCTCACCTGTATGTTAGGAGAAGAACTTCCCGCTCTGGGAATGATAATCTGATCTTTACCTGTTTTCACAGAAAGACAAAAATCTGTTACATCAGTTCAACATAAAATCTCTTTTGCTTTCCCTGAATGCAGGGAAAGGAGCTGAGGCACAAACTGCGGCTCTGAAGTGAAGCTGGGAAATGAGATGAGTAAACTGAAAATGACAGCGTTAAACAAACCCAATTCAACGCGACACATCAAACCCACAGAAAAGAAAAGGAGGAGAAAAAAAAAGTCAGAGTAAAGACAAAGGAACATGCAGGAAGGGATTTAGAGAAACCAGGACAGTTAGAGGGACGGTAAATTACTCTTCCCCAAGATATTCAGGGAGTGAGAGGCTTAAAATACACAACACTTTATATGAGCCACCAGAGAAATATAAAAAATAAAGCGTCAAAAAGAAGACTACTAAAAGAAAAGTATATACAATGACGTGTATCGCACACATAATCCACCAACATTTTATGGAGACCAGACTGCATTTATCTGTTAATTTTCACTTTGAAATAAGGTTACTCAACTACACAGGCTAATTCTCTGTCTGCATTTCACAGTTTTTCAGGGAACTGAGCAGCATATTGTTTGAACTGTTCTAAACACTTAATATTAAAGCAAAATGATTGAACTTTTTAAAAGTAAAGTCAAGCATGTTAACCTTTGGCTTTCTCCAACCGAAGCGTCTTATTGGCTAGTCTGTACACAGAGCAGTTCAGGTTCACAGGCTCATCACTTCCAACCTGAAACAAACAGGACACACAGTCAGTCACAGCTTTGTAGGCAAAGTAACACTAATAACCTCAACTATGGTGCAACACATACAGTCATATTCACTCTTCTGACAAAAAGACTTGAACTACCCAGTATTAAAACCGGAAACGCATGACCACATATGGATGGTGAATGTGTCATCTGGAAATAGAGGACATTACTGTCTATTGCTGTAAATGGAAAATTGATCCTTTTCTCAAAAAAAAAAAAAAAAAAAAAAAAAAAAAGTTTCCAATGAGAATGTCAAGTGGATGTATGGCTGTATTTTAGCAATGCAGAAAAAGGATGGGACACTCCTACTTTCTGCAAAGATCCCCAAGTAGGAAAAGTGGGTGAACTTTGTGAAATTAAATGAATTTCTCCTCACCCACTTAAAAAAAAACAAACAAACAAAAAAAATTTCATTAAAGATACCCTTTGCAATGCTGGCTTCAAGGGAAGAAATCACCCACAGCTAGAAGGGAGTCAGCAGCCAGACCACTTAGACAACTGTGGGTGTTTCAGTATAAAGTTTCTCAGGAAAGAAAATGTTTTATCAATGATTTCATCCCCCTCCCCCCACCCAATGTGTCATGTGTCCACAGATTGTGTAATTTCAAAAAAACAAAACACAACAATCACCACTCTCGCTCTTCCTGCAGAGCAAACTGTATGAAGCCTGGGAAAAAGACGTGTCCTCAGAATAATTTTTTGACAGTTACTTAAAATTTACAAGTAAAACATGGTTATATCTGTAGAAAAGTGAAACTTTCTACTTCCATCACTGCACTACTCACCATTAAATGAGTAAACATAACCATATAAGCACGTATATAACCATCTCTTTAGGCGATACAGGTATTGAGAGAAACATGCTGCTGGACAGAGCACATAAACCTTCACTGTATGAGCTCAAATAAGAGCTGGAGACTCTAGAATCATTACTTCTGTCTTCGGTTACCATTGTGCAAAGCGTTAATGCCTGATTTCAGTGTACAATGAATAATATCGCTCAGTTACGCTTTGGGAAAATGTTGACTGTTCTGTGACTTTTATTGAATCAGTCATGAGGGTAAATCTGACAAAAAAAAAAAAAAAAAAATCTTAATGAAGAGAGAGTAGTTTCAGTAATGTCTCTTCACATCTTATCGAAAGATAAGATATGAAGAGACACATCTTATCAAGATGTCAAGATCTGAAGAAAGGAAGAATATGGAAACTTCAGATAAGATTTTGATTTGGATGGGAAAAATAAAAAGGACACACATGGACATTTCTCAGCAAACCCTGATTTTTTTTTCTTCCAGAAATTTAAATATATATTGAACAGTTATTCTTCATCCAAAAAAAAGATATCTTTTAAAAGAAATACATGAGCGTAACTGCTGTTTTGACATTTATGTTCATAATGTCCATGTAAACTTCCAACTTCAAGCTGGACATGAAATGCATTTGACAAAGAACGTCAGGGCTGCACAATAGTAGAAGAATTGGTAATTGTGATACTATTTCTGAAAGTTGTGATGACAATACTTATTACAATTAACCCAAATTTTCTAGACTTTTTCCCCCTCCTTTCTTTACAAACACACCATGTCTCTCTCCAAGTTTTTGCATTTCCACTAATATAAATATACATCCAATGTGGGTATTAAGGGCAATTAATCATGCTTTCATACTTTGCAGAGTATATTTGAATTACTGTATACTACTAAACATTGCATCCAAGCAGTGCTTTGCTGTATTGCAGACACTGATATTTCAACAGCGACTATAATTCACCACGTTCTGCAGCTATACAACAAGCAAATGATGTCACTTTAGCCATGTGAGTTCATTTGAACTTCTGTTCTAACTGCTCCAGACACTTTGTATATTGCTACTGCAACCATGTGTCCATTTATGACTTATTTTTACAGCATTTCAGGTTTAAAAAAAAATTGGTCAGATTGTTGAATGCAAGTAGTCATTTCTTACTAAAAGACTAATTACACATTAAGGCCTTAGACATAACACCCACTTACCATGGTGATTGCGGCCTCTTGGGGTTTTAGGTGGTGCTTCTGCAGCACCGCAGAGAGGGCGTCCTGCAGTGTTTTACTGGACTTCACCATGATTCCCACTGTTTTACCAGTAAAAGTATTCTCCAACCTGTGACATAATTGCATTTTCAATACTAGCCCCCATAAATCATACTAACAATAATGCTGATAGACATAAAGAAAGTCAACACCTAATGACTTCTTTATGTGAATCGGAAATTTGACCTAATTTGGTCATGTGCTTGAAGAAGGCAGCTCGTATGTGTCACACCAATATCAGGATTTCCCCTAAATTTGGTGAGATGTGACATGTTGTAGTGGTGATGTGGGTGTGAAAGTCTGCTAATGGTGACTAAAACAGGAGACGAAAAAAAAAACAAAAAAGGAAGTAACTAAGATGACTCACGCAAACGTCACCCTGAGCTCAAGAGAGACCTGCTGATCTCTCAGCACGGAGCAGTCCTGGTCCAGCGATAATGGCTGCTAAAGAAAGAACAGTGCATCAGACAGGAAGAAATGACAGTGATTTAAAAAAAAAATAAAAATAAAAAAATAAAAAATAAGCATCAATTTGAACAAAATGTTTCAGAAACGAAAGGCCGAGATGAGACTGAGAGGATGTTGAAACAGGAAGAGGTTAATTGTCTCACATATGTTTACCAAACATGGTTAAAGAGTAACACTGTAGCTGGTTGCTTTATTTAAAAGTGCAAAACGTGCAGCCGGAAGAGCAGAAGCTCTCACCCTGTCCTTCCCATGAAGGTAAATTATGACATCTTTTAATGGGAAGCCCCTTTTCTCACACAGGCTGGCCAGCATGTCCTTAATAGGCTGGCCATTACGTGTAGGAGCCAGAGAGGCACTGCCATCGGGCAAGTAGACGCAGCAGTAACCCCCCTCCATCCCCATACGGTTCCCGATGCCAGCACCCTGATCGCGGGAGCTGGGACTCGGCCGGCCATTCTACACAACAGATGGAAAGCAAAAAGAGACTGCCCAGTGAATATTAAGACAAGACTTGCCATCTTCAGGTCTACATTGCATTGTCCTTTTTAACAATAACCTTACATCATTAATGATTTATATGATCTGAAACAGTCCCAGAATGTTTGTCACACATGTACTGACCTCCATCTGTCTGCAGAGGGAGCCAAGCTCCACACTGCTGGTTGATTTGATCGACATATTTGACTGCTTCAGAGGACCTGAGCCTTGGCCATTTGATGCATCTATGATTAAAGACAAAAAGATAGAAACTCAAAATACAGCTTTAAAAACTAAAAGATTTGGCATATGACACCAACTACCTCCCCAGGATCCTCTTTTCTGTCGCTGTTTCTCAGAGCCACTTTTACCACCTGGTAGGCTGTTTGAGTCTGACTTCTTGTTCTGTTTGACAGATTTTCAACGGTTGACCAAGGTTTAAAAGGAATAATGTGCTTCCATAGCCCTGTCCTTTATTTTATTCACCTTCTTGTCACTTGAGGGGCTCCTGTTGACCATGTCGTCCCATGACCCCATGCGGACAGGTTCTGTCGAGAGCTGAGGTAGATGTTTGCCTTCTACACTTGCCAAGGTGCAGCGCTGATAGAGAGGAGAGCGCACAAAGCGCCGGTAGCTGTCCATCTTCATCAATTTAAAAATCTGACACAAGAAAAGCAGTAGCTCTGAGCTCAGAGTTAAGCAATAAATACATGGACTGCTGATTAAGTGGGATTCTGCAAACCTGGGCCTGAGCTTTATTAAACATGTCAGGAGTGGGTTGCTCCAGGTCCTTCTCCTCTGTCTTGGCAGTGTCATCGATGTTCACACAGTAGGGAGCACTGTCAGACAGGTAGGTGTTGTAGATGGAGCGAGCTGATGCTTTCAACTAAAAAGAGAAGTTATATTAGTGTTGGTGTTCGTGGGCTCCATTAATTCATTCCATCTTTCACATGAGTTCAAGCTGCTGAATATGAAAATAAAATGTACGTGTCAAATTTTATTCACTTTGTCAAATTACAGTAAAACCAAAAGCTTTCCAGGGGTTTTATCTGACAGAGCAACAGTAGTGTATAAGTGCAAAAAAATTACATTATTTTCAGAGTTTTTACAAAAAAAAAAAAAAAAAAAAAAATCTGAAAACAAGTGTGATGTGCATTTGTGGAAAGACTCGTTTACTTTGATATGCCAAAATATTCACTGGTCTAGCCAGTTGCCTTCAGAAGTCAGCCTAATTAGTATACAGTGCAGCTGTGCATAATGCAGTCTCAGTACAAATACAGCTGTTCTGTGAAGACCTCAGAGGTTTGTTTGTGCATGATGAAGGCCAGGGGACACACCACTTCGGGAGAAGATGTGAAGGAGTATAAATAATTTTCACTCCAGGAATAAACCCATAAGAAGTTCTGTTTGCTGTTTCCCACAAGGCACATAGAGGACACAGTAAACACGCTGAAGAAGTTTTGGTCTCAGAGACCAAAACTTCAATTTCTGTCTCATCCTACAGTGATGGCACCATCATACTGTGGGGATGCTTTTCTTTAGCAGGGACATAGAAACTGGACAGAGTGGATGAGGAGAAGGGTCGAGCTAAATAAAGGACCGGTGAAGGTTCACCTTCCAGCAGGACATCATACAGCCAGAGCAACGGTGGAATAGCTTAGACCAAAGGGCCCTCATGTGCTAGAATGGCCTAGTCAAAGTGTAAACCCAAATCCGATGTACCCTAGTCCAGTCCTTGAGAGATACCATCCTGCAGCTTTCAGATGTGTCCCTTCTCCAACACACCTAAATCAAATGAATGGCTCATTACCAGGCCTCTGCAGAGCTGAATGATTGCTGGTGAGGGAATTCAGCCATTCGATTCAGGTGTGCTGGAGCAGAGATGCATCTAAAAGTTGGAGGATGGCAGCTCTCAAGGATTGGACTTGGGCCCTCCTGAGCTAAATGATGTGGCATGTTTTTAAAAATGATGTTTACAGTCTCTCTTTGCCCAATCTGACAAATCGTGATAATCATTTCGCAAGTAAGATTGGAGATTAGATTGGACTCTGAATGTACAAAGTTGGCAGAGATCTACTTCAAAAGGACTTGTAGCTGTAAGCACAGAGAAAGGTGGTGATGCGAAGTATTTACTCAGGGGGACTGAATACAACAAATACACTCTTCTGATTTTTTTTCATACATTTTTGAACCCATGCATCATTTTCATTACAAGACAGTAATTATACATTACATTAAAACAGTCCATCACACAAAAACTCAATTTAAAAAAACTGAAGTTTGTGGTTGTCAATTGATAAGGTTAGAAAAAAGTTTAAGGGCTATAAATACTTTTGCAAGGCACTGCAAGGGCTGAAAGCACTTCCTGTATTAAATTTAAAACCAACCACCAAGTATTTTAAGATGAAAGTCAAAGGTTTCTATAGACAAACTACATTTAACTCAGAGACTTGAGCTTCCACAAAAGCAGAAACTTGAAATGTTGTGATTTTGTTCACCAAT
Organism: Anableps anableps; assembly: GCA_014839685.1. Taxonomy (NCBI): domain Eukaryota; kingdom Metazoa; phylum Chordata; class Actinopteri; order Cyprinodontiformes; family Anablepidae; genus Anableps; species Anableps anableps. The sequence goes on from CM026074.1 coordinate 18,050,447, forward strand.
TAATCAATCAATTGTATTTCTCTTTGAGAGTCGGTTTTAGTTGATTAATCTCCAAACCTGAACAATTCTTTTCTAACATCAGAATACTAAAATTAGCATTATATATGGAATTTTCTGGATTGCTGTAGAAATCAGAGGGTTACGCACTATAGGAAAATGAGTCCAATCAATCCAGCAGCTAAAGTGTGCAATCATACCTGATCCAAAGATGTGGCTGGAATCTTCCTGAACTTTTCACATTCTTGCCAGAATAAAATGTTCTCTGCACTCACTTCTGACTTTAAAAAGGCCTGCAGAGAACCATGCAAGAAGCATGAACAAACACGCCTTGCTAAGTGAAAGTACGCTCCAAAAAACACCAGTCAATAAATAGTTGAAACATTGTTATCCAAATAGTGCTGAGTCTGTCTCACCGTAAAGTAACCAACCCCATAGGGGTCTTCCAACAGCTTCTCAAAAGACACGGCCCAGCTCAGCACACTGTTGGCGGGGTTGATGTCCCCTCCTGGGGTCCCTGGAAGGCTGGAGCTGCTGCCTCCACAGCCCCGCGCAGACATGTTCAGCTCTAAGACACAATCACACCTACTTCATCAGCGCTAAACAGAAAGCCAGAGCTTGAAGCTTAATCAGATCTGTTCATGCTCAAACATGCTGAGATATGTAAAAAGTTGTCCGTGTGCATGCTTACCTCCATCTGACACTGCCTGACTCTGAGAACAAACAGAAAAGTCAGTCAGGAGATTTTAGAGACAGACATAATGTAGGAAAGAATCTATTGCTGTAAACCAACTTTGCTGATCCTGTCCGACACTTACCATCAGTTTCAAAACAGTTTCTGAAACTAACCTTTAAAAAATGTGATTCCTATTAATGACACTTATTGTGTAATTACAGGAGAAATCAACATTTCTACAACAGCTATACATTGTATTCAACCACATACAATAGACACATTTAGGAAGGGAAATGTGAACAACAGCTGCATGTTTTTTTCTGCATGCTCTGTCAGTAACGCAATCAGCCAGGACAGTTTTCACAGGAAGTGGTTGCAACACGGATGACAACAGCTCTCATTCAGCTTTCAGAGAATACAAAAAAATTTCACATCTTGCAAAAGTTCTTCCACAGTAGCTGACAGGCTTTGTGAAACTTTAGAACCACAGCAACACAAAAGTTTAGAAATGTATTCAAAAACGTATGAAACGTTGATACTATTTAAACAGAGATAAGGTGGATTTGTGACAAGAGCTTGTATGTTCTCCTGTCTGGGTTTCCTCATGTGGGGGCTCTGTTTCCTCCCACAGTCTACACACATACGGGCTGGTAACTTAAAATTACTCAGATGTGCTAACTTTGCCGTGTTTGCTCGTCTGTGCAGGATAGCAATCTGAAAAAAATAAAGCCCACCAACTATGAAGGTTGATGTACGAGTTTATAAATACGCAGATGTAATTACCATAGATAATATCTCACTTTCACTTCCCCATCATCTTTCGCTAATAATTTAAAGTAAAAAGGTCAAACTGTACAATCTCAAGAAAAAAAAATATTCTCAACTGTATTGTTTTATCAATGAACCAACAACATTTACCCCAATCTTTTTTTTAAAATTATTTTTAGCCTTAGATTTACACTAAGCAGCCTCTTTATTAGATACATCTTGGGAGTACAGAATTAGACCCCCTTTACCAATTTAGAACGGCTTTAATTCTTCATGGCGTCGCTTCACCATGACTCTCAGAGGAATAATTTTGAAAATAGTCCTCTGAGATTTTGGTCCATCTTGAGAAGATAGCATCATGCAGATGCTGTAGATTCCACACCGGATTGAGATCATCAGAGTTTTGTGACATTGTGCATTACCTGGAGGTAGACATTAGAAGATGGGTACACTGTGGTCAAAAACTCATATACACGGGCAGCATCCAATACTCTGGAAGGCCGTGGCATTAGTACCAATGAAACTCAGACCAAAACATCCAAACTCTGACCCCATCGCCTGAATGTTGCTGATACAATAGAAACTCGATGGGCCAGACAACGCTTATCAATCTACTGTTACTTAGTTTTGGTGAACCTGTGTAAATTGCAGATCAGTTTTTTGGTCTCAGCTGACAGGAGTGTCTGCTTCAAGGTTTGATGTGTTGTATGTTCAGGGCTGGTGTTCACTAAACTTTGGTTGTAGCGAGTGGTTATGTGAGCACTAACAGCCAATATTCCTCTTATATCAACAAAGTGATTCTCATCCACAAAACCGCCATTCAGTCGATGTTTTCTCCTTTTTCTGACCGTTCTGTGTGTGTGAAAAATCCACATAGATCAGCAGTCAAACTAAGGATCATCAAACTAAGGCTTTTATTAAGCCATTTTATTCATAACCCTCTGAAAAAAGGGTGACATGAAAAAAAAAAAAAAAGGGGGTTGAGACCAGTTTTAATCCAACTTTAGGAAAAACGAATTTAACAGGACATAACGCATGTAAGATATGAGCTTAAGCACTTTTTTTTTTAAAGCTCAAATGATCAGTGGGAATAAATACAATGTGCCTGATCTATAGAAAACCACTTTTAAGAGTATTTGCAACACTAATGTGCTGACTTTTGCTGCAACTGCACTCCTGTGTGACTTCCTCATTTAATTTTTTTGTCCTCTTTTTTTCTGACTGACCTGAAAAACCACACTGATCGTCTGTCTAAGTCAGAGCAGCAGGAAGTCAACAAGAAAAGTCAAATATACTTCATTAAATGAAATCATATGAGGTGGCATTATCTGGCTTGAACACGTTGTTTTCTGTACTTTAGGCAGAAACAGACATGCAAACATAGAAGGGAGTCACCAAATCATAAGGGAAGTTCATCTTAAGTTGAATGCAAAGCAGTAGAAGAGCATGAATTTGTGCTAAACATCCAAGACATTGCTGCTTTAGTAGAAGGAATCTACAAAAAGACATTTATTAAATAGCTGAGCCATTTTTGGAAATGGGGAGTGAATTCAAGCCAACTCAGCCTACACAGGACAGATTGGATCACATGCATGACTCGCTTTATGCTTCTGGCTCATAAAAACCAGCCTGTCTTCAGCTGCGACCAACTGTAGCCACACAGCCTGGTTGGTTCTGGCCCTGCAGAGGAGGGAAGTCAAGCAACACAAGCCAACAAGGGACAACTGTTCATCAACCCTCTTGATGCTCCACGCTAAATGTCGACCGACACTGGTATCAGGAAGTACAAAACTGATCTAAAAGGAAGGCCATCACTTAAAAAGATACTACAAATTACAGATTAAAGGGTGAAAAATGCTAAAAGAACTGGGCAGAGATGAAAACGAAAGAAACCTGTTCAAACCTCAAAAGAATGGTACACACTTACCATGTGGGCAACAGGAATCCCTAAAGCATTGCAGTTCTTCGCCATTATGGCCTTGATACCAGATTAAAAAACACCAATAAAGCCCTGTCCTCTCTGTCAAAGGGACACAGCAAAGTGCTCCACCCAAGCTTGATACACGCTCCTCATAAACACTCAGACATCACTTGGGTCTTCCTGTCACTTCCTGCCTGGAAGGGAAGTCTCGCCATAGCAACAAGCCACAGAAGAGGAAGTATGGTTACTATGATCAAACTGTTCTCAACCTACATCTTGAGAAACTCTATGATGTGGGCTTACAGGCAGACTCACTATGTTTTTAGTGCAGTTCAGCTGCTGTGCACTTGAAGATGCATGCAGCTGAATTTTAGTTTGACATGTGTGGGTTATATTTCTCCACGAGGCTGCTGTGTGTTTTTGGGAAATATTTTTACTTTAAAAAGTCTGGATGAGACAACATAAATACACAAAAATTGTACAAGCAAAGGATCCCAATTACAATGAAAATACTTATTTTCCAGATAGTTTTATTTAAATATCAAATTTCAGCTTGATTTTGGAATAAGAGACAAGACATTTTTTTATTTTAAGTTTATAAATAAGTCATCACATTTCACCTGCTTTCTGGCTTCTCATAAAATTAAAATTATGTGAGGAGAGTTAATGAGAATAAATAATTCTGAGGCAAATTAATCAATATATAAGGAGATACGTATGGGCCTAAATAAAATGTCAAGCTTGTAGTTCTAACCTTTCTCCCCGTTCTGTTGCCACAAGCTAAGATGCGCCATTTCTCGTATGTCCTGTGTTGATTCAGAGACACGCTTTTTGCCAGGCGGGAAAACTTGTGATAAAGTCCACTGAAAGCAACCATTTTTGGTGAACCGCGGAGAAAAATGTTTAACGAAACCAGGAAGAGCCAGCAACATCCATCACCTCATCGCACCTATTCTCAGTGCGCAACAAAACTGCGCAGGTGGCAATCGCCAGTATTAATTAATGGCGGCTAATTTAGTCCAGCCGAGGCCCGTTTATTGTTTTCTTTCCACAACTTCTTTCGTCAATGGTTGCCTGAAAACTAATGATGAAGGTCAAAAACTTATTTTAAATTATACTGAATGAATTCAGCAAGATCTGTCTGTTCTTAAAACTGAAACCTGGATAAATTAAGGCCCACTGAGCTCCGTTCCACTTACCTTGCAAGTTGGAGCTTGGAGCTGGGTTTGACGTCATACCCAACACCGTTCCAGTTAACATAGTCAGCGATGTCGGGATTTCAACATGGCGATACCCATAAACAGTGTTTGGAGTAACTCTTAAGAACATCATTTTAAGCGTGATTTTCCATAAGCAAACACCACTTTTAATTTGTTCAGTTTGGAGTCGCAGGTGCCCCATGTAACACTGATTTTAAACGCACTCCACGTGTGTCTTATAAAATAAATGTTTCCACCACAGCTTTTTATTGTTGACGCGAGAAGCAGCCATATTGAAATGCGAAGTCGGACTTACAAGTCCTAACTGGGGTATATGCTGCGTTCAATTTACCTGAGTAATAGTAACTCGGAGTTGGGTTTCACGTCAGACCCAAGGTAATCGCGTTCTAGTTAAGAAGTAGGAATTTCAACATGGCGACGCCCATAAACGTTGTTTGCAGTACCGCTTACAAACATCATTTTAAGCTTTACTGTCCATAAGCAAACACCACTTTTTTTTTTTTTTTTTTTTTTTTTTTTTTTTTTTTTTTTTTCTCAGTTTAGAGTTGCAGGTGTTAACATTGATTTTAGACACACTCTTACACACTCTTACATGTGTATCTTGTAAAATGAACATACATCCCACCACATATTACTACTGTTGATGCGAGGAGCGGTCATACTGAAACGCGACGTCGGCCATACAAGTTGTAAATGGGGGTAGTCGGAGTAGCTCCCAGTTTCCCAATGTTAAATCCCACTTCGGAGGACGGTCCAGTTGAGTTTTACAACTGGGACGTTGGAATTTCCCAGTTCCGATTACACCTGGAACGCAGCATTAGAAGTGGGCCTCTGTTTTCAAATATAAAACAAAACATTATCTAAAGAATTCAAATCAAGCATTTTATTTATTATTTTCATGACAAATTAAAGACATGTCTTAAATTTAACAAAATTTTTAAAATGCTAATTGTAATGAGGCAGAGTAATGTTTCAAAGAAAAAAAACGGACAACAAGTTGTGGGGTTTATTTCATATCCATGACTCAATTTATCACAGGATGATATGCTAAAACAGTTTACGTGTTCTAAATTCAAGGCTTACTGAGTATATATCAGTGCATTTTAACTATACCCAAAGTTTGTGTTTTATCTCTATGTACCCCGAAGACAAACAGTTTTAATCCTGCATGTGATGCTTAGGTTGCTTTGACTATGTCAAAAAAAGTGCCCTCTGTTATGGCTGCAACACAGGGCCCTGACATGCTTCTGTTTATTTAGCTCCGTTATGTTCTTTACAAGAAACATAACATGCAAATGATGAGAAAACTGAAAGTAAACCTTTGTGCTTACAAAAGGACTCCTGGTCTGGTATTCCAGCAAGTTTAGAGTGCATTCATACACTTTTCAAAAACAAGTAAAGCACATATATTTATGTTAGAGGAGAAGCATTGAGGAAGTAGAACACATATATGGCTGTGTTAGCCCACTTTCCCTTGTCAAAGGCAACTAAAGATGGTGCGTGAACCTGCAAGAAACCCAAAGTATCAGTAGAAAGTTTATTTTAAAGTCACTGTTAAATAATTTCTTTATGTAGAGGACACATTGACAGGGTAGCTCAAAATATTAAGGCACAAAAGAATCCCTGAAATCACCAATTAACTCTACTACTGCTATATTTCAACAAATGTCTTCACAAGGCACTTTACTAGAAAAGCAAATCGAATTGAAATCCACTTATGTTTTCTTAAAATCATTGCAAAATTTATTTCAGAACAGTCCAGTGATACAGTAAGATGCAGAAACAGTCCAGTTCAGTCCTATTTTTTTTATAATATAGTCGTTAATTGTATCGAGTCATTGACTTCGTAGCAATCCCTCATCCTGAGCAACCATGTGGTGACAGTAAAAAGGGAAGATTTCCTTTGAACAAGAATAAACCCCTAGCAAAACCAATATGAGAAAACACCTGCCATGACCGGCTGAAAGGGGACAAGACAAAGATTGTTCTGAGAGTACAATTAACATGGTATTTTAAAGGAGATACAAAGAACCTAAAAATAATGACAAAATAACCAAATCCATTAAGAGCTGAGTCAGTTATCAATATCTTTAATTAACCAAGATTGTGAATCTGTCAAAACTCATGAAATCACAGGACAACTAAGATAAAGAACTAGAAACAGACTTCAAAATATAACTGGAAACAATACAATTAGATCTAAAGATAATCAGTGACACAAAATAAAAGGTGTACAAAATAAACCCAAAAAGAAATGTCTAAATGTCTGTAACCTTTTTCCTATACAGTGTGTCAGAATTAACTCCCAAATGGGGCACTTAAATTGCTGTAATGAGTGAAACACGCAGCATGAAAGGTCCCTCATAAGCAGCTAAAATGACTGTAATTAACATAAAGCTATTTCAAAGCTTGTTGAGGCCTGTTCTGTCTAGATTTACTTCCTACAGACTGACAGCAGCTGGTAATGTAGTTATTCCTTCACCCCCCACATTATTTCAGCAACTCATCATTCCCTGTTGCACCATGGAAGATAATCAGGAAATCTAACATAGGAAAGCTTGTTTTTAACCAGCTTAGATGTAGAAAGAAGTAAAACATCACACTTGCGTAAAAGTATGTTCCCTCTTTTTTGTGCTTCCTTATATTGTGGGCTTTTTTTTCTGGTGTGAAGACATGGATTGTGCTGGTGTCTGACATGAGTTGTGAATACAGTAGACTTTTATTTTCATTTTTAAAATATCAGGGCACATAAAATAAAGAGGAAATGGAAGCAGAGTGCATTATGTATTCAACATGATTTTCATTAGATGGGTCAAAGTGTGGAGATGTGGCTTGCATGCAAATTGAAACACAAAGAAATGTCTGTCGGTTTCTGTGTGGTCACCTTATCTCTGTTTAGTTTTTAAACAACCTGGTATTTAAATTACATTTCAATGAATTTTTGCCCAATTTGCACTCTTCTGATGCTGTCTCTGTGTCTAGTGTGTGCGTAATTAAAACAGCTCCAGAATCATATCCACTCAAAGAAGCAATAAGGGAAGAAAAGATAATCTACAGCACTCTCTAGTGGTCACTCTCTGAATAAACTTATGACTATAAAGACCATTAATGCCTTTAATGTGTACTTTGAATGTGTACTTTGAATCTAGTTGGGGTTTTTTGTAATCTGTGTATTTCTAAGTAGGAGTCTCCTTGATGTGAGTCTCTATATATGTTATGTGCTCAAGGTAACAGGCAATTTGCATAGAAAAACAGTTTTTTTCTCCTGATAAATGGTTGGGCTTCAGTACTCCTCTGTGAGTGTATGGTTTATTTGACCTCACATTTGTCTATTTTTAGTAAAAGCATACCAGTATTATAATTTCAACCTAAAACATTATAAACTTTTTCTTAAAAATACTTGTTGATTTTTTTAAGATTGTAAAGTTTTACTTGACTGTCTAAACTGGCTTGAGGCACATTTTTCTTATTCATAGAAACATAAAATATTTGAACAAATTTGCGTTAAAGCAGCACCCATACTGTGATGACTAGCTGTCATCTCCACCTCCGAAACAGATAAACAGTGGCAGTGTTTGTGATGTCAAGCTCCAGGAATGAATTAATTTGCATCCTTATCTGTGTTTATAATCCATTCTCCCAAACTTTTTCTATTCCAGAGACCTTTAGGTTAAGCAAAGCAGAGCAGAGCAGGTCATCGCACAAGTCTGTGCCTGGAGCGATAATCCAGGTAAAATTAAGACATTTGAGCCTTTTATTAATGTAATGTTGTGTAAAACTGAATGATTTATATCAATGTTTCATAAGTATAAAAATTATGGGATGTTCACTTTTGGTTGACAGAGAATGATCAGAACAGAGAGAGAGCTTTTGCTTGGACTTCTTTTGGGTGAAAACTCTTCAGATATTTGGTTATTTTCCAGTATTTGGGATATTGAGTGTTTCTGTTTGATTCTATTTAATCTCCATATTAATTTTTTTTTTTTTGTAGCTTGTGTCTTTTCTTCCTCTGTCACTGCTGTCTGTAGCACAATCCAACAAGGTAAAAAAAAATTAAATAAGAGTTACTTATGGCCAGAATTTCATTACAAGATGACTGGTGTGTTCTTAATGACTTTTCTCAAATATTTTTCTCTGTAGAATGCTGTAAAGACAAACTTAACAGCACTGAGTGTGACAAAGGTATATCGACTTTTTCTTAGTTGTTTACTGTAAGATAAGAGCAAGAAGTTTTACATACGATTGCAGATGCTGTTGTTTTAAAGTCACATGCAGCAAAAAAGGAGATCAGCACAAATGTGGTAAACACATGAGACACAAAATATAAACTAAATATGTATAAATGTTGATATTCCTTATAAGTATTGCCTTCATAGACAAGGAATGAACTTGAATAGGTTGGAATGTTAACATTCAAGATCTTTCTCTCTTCGATGTTTACTATAAATTGCAATAGCATTAACATCCAGATTTAAGCCAAACAGCCTCCTCATCTCTGATGGTTCGCTGCAAGTCATAAATTTTCAGATTCCCCAAGACTATTACTACTAAGCTCTTTTTCTTCTCAACAGACTACAATTTATGGGTCAATAGTTCTTCAACCTCCATAAAGGAGGGTGATGACGTAACACTAGAATGCTCCCACAACATCCCTCCTCTGAATCTGAGCTATACCTGGTTCAAGAACAATGCAGAAATTGGGGACCATAACAAAACATATACTATGATAAAAGTCTTCACGAACAAAAATGGCAAATACAAATGCAATGTGAGCACCTCATGTGGCAGCTGTGAATCTCAGCCATTTGATCTCAAAGTAGAGAGTAAGTAAATATTCTGATTCTACATTGGCTCTCAAATTTTTAGGACTTTTGCTGAATTAACTACTCAATTACACTGTAGGTTATGAATTTCAGTGTGTGAGAAAAAAGTTTAAAGGTTTTAACTTTTCACATTTTCCTTTTTTTTTCTCTCCATGACTCTCCACGTACCATCATTCAGACAACTCAATTGTGATCTTTGTGGTGTGTGGTGTTTCAGCTTTGGCCATCATTATAGTAATGGGGGTGGCTATGAAGATTAAGCTTAAAACTGACCAGGGTAAGACCTTTGTTTTGATTGTTTGACCATTTAATTCTCTTCCTGTTCCTTTCTTTTTAAAATGGTAAATGAACAGACTGAAGCAGCTGTAGTCTTACTTCAGGAAACAAGGCATTAGTTAGCAGTCAGCATAACTGTACAAAGCATGACTAAAACATGGGTAAACACCTACACCCTCTCTACGCAAACATAGTAAAATTCCTGGAAGCTTGCTAACAAAAATGTTTTAATTAGTTTTCCATGAATGGTGTGTCTTGAATTCATGAGTACACCCATGAAAATCTGTAAAAGTCTGAAAATAAGGTATGCATAAAACTAAATTATTTACATAGATATGGTATGAATGTGCTTAACCCCTTACTGTCTGAAAATATTTGAAACTTTATCTAAAATGAAATAATTGGACAAAAATAGATCCAAATTTATATATGACACAAATTAGCAACATCAGGCATATGTGGTCAAAATACTGTCCACTTGTAAAATCAATCATATAGTCAGTATAAAGTTACTAATACTGGTATTGCTAAGCGGAGCTTTGAAATTAAACTACAACATAGCTGTTTTGTTTTTTATTTACAATTCATTCTGGTCCATCAGATTTCAAATACAGTTTAAGACTCTAAAACGAGAACTGAGTGTTGTTCAGTTTCTGACCACTAGTGCGGTCATTATTATTACTATTATGATCCCTGATATGTGGAGAATATTCAGTATTGATCCTGTTCATCCTAAACTAGTTCTTAACTCAATTCATCCAGGTTAAAATGCATTGATGTTCATACTTCATCATATATACATTCTGACCTGAGTTCCAACTTGAACTTGTTTTTGTTCATTCATCATCTTTATTCTGAAACAAAGTTCTGAAAAAATACAGATAGGTCATGACATCATTGACAAATAAGCATATGGATTATCCCATTGCCTAGCACCCATTTTATTCTCTCCTGTTGTCTTTGCTCACCTGAACAGTATTTTATGTCTAAATCTCCAAAAGGGCTGCTCTCATTCACATTTTAATGCTTTTATCAATAGCAAATAAAACTGACATTTAATTACCTTTGTAACTGTGGTTACTTTTAAACCTCTTATTACCATCAAGGCAGCATAGATGGAATTTGCCAGGAGTTTTTTTTTTTTTTTTTTTTTTTTTTTTTTTTTTTTTTTTTTTTTACCCATTAAACTATTACAGCAAAGTAAAACAAAAAAACAAAAAACAAACAAAAAAAAAAAACACAGAAATAGTGAATAACTCCCAAATACTGAAAGTTGAAGCTGTTTTGGACAAAAACACTCATATTTTTTGAAAATAATACAGTCAGAAAAATCAAAATAAATTTAGGTTGTTTTTATATAACTTTGGCCATAAGGGATTTAACCCACCACAATGTTCCTCTTTAATAAAACCTATCCATTCAGTCATGTAAATTCAACACACCTCTGTTCTTAAAGTAACAAACCTGCAGGATGGTTGGAGAGAGGAGTTCAAACCTGCAGCTTCTCAGCTCATCTCTGATTCATCTCCTATTCATCATGGAAAAAAACAATTAAAAATTGGTTAGCAAAAATAAAACCCTTCGTATAACCTGACAGTTTAAGGGTTGGAGATTTGGTAATGATAGTTGAAAGAGGTAAAATCTATATTTGACATCAAAACAATGAATGAATAATTGAAAGGAATCGAATACATAAACAAAAATACAGCCATATTCCACCAAATTAAAATAAAACTGCTGCTACCTTGTAAAGATCTGTTCACATTCTGCTTACGAGCACAGACATTTTAGCTCCAGGGCAACTTCATGGATTTTCCAGCACATTCACAACAGATTGGATGCAGAGTTGTCCTGAGAATTTCCAGCAAGCAAAATTAATAATTTCTTTTCATGACTTGGAACATTTTACCAAGGATTTTCTTTTCATGCTTTAGATGATTTATTTTACATTTAACTGTAAACATTGTTAATCATTGTTAAACATGAAACATTAAACTTTTTGTTTTTATTAGATTTTTATTGAATTTAAATAAATTACCTGCTGGTCATTTTCAGGCATACCTCAAGCTTCTTAAATCTTTCTCTGTAAACATTATTTGTTATTGCACAGTATGTTATTTTTCATCATTATCAGTTGGAAAACAAACATATTTTTATCATTAGCAACATAAGAAGATTTATGACATCTTAGAGTTAACACTCATTTGTCTTCTCGCCTAGAGGTGAGATAAGGGTTTAAATCAGATTTGCACGTGTTTGAACATTAAACTGGAACAAGAAGACCAAACAAACTAGATATGATGTGACAGCCTGATGCTTTTAAAGGCCTGGTTGATTAATTCCTTTAGTTTTGGTTTGAGTCAGCTTCTCTGTTTCTTCCCATTGTCAGTATTTGTGTTTATTTAGAAGAGGTTAATGTTATAATGATGTTTACAAAGCTTAAAGTTACATATTTTGAACTTACTCAGTGCTTATTAATCAGTGTTACCTTATGCCTTTTGGCAGCTCAACACAAGGAGAGGATGAGACAGAGGGCAGAGCAGAGGGCACAAGATGCACAGAACGTTGGTCCAATCCCATTTCCAAGAGGATACTGAAGAAAATGGCCTATTAGATTTAACTGTGATGGATACTAAACTTTCTGTCATAATGTAATTTTCTTGTTTCTATGTGTAAATAAAAACTCTCCAGTTTCAGTCTGTGTCACTGCTGGCAGATTACAAGGATTCATAGTTGGAGAATATATCAAAGTTTTTTGTTTCTTTGTTTTTCAGATTACATATTTCTAAAGAGGTTACTGTCAAAGTTCTCACCAGATGTTTACAAAAATCCAAGTAATGCAAACTTACAAAAAAAACAAAAATTAGTTTAACAAATGTTATTGTGACTTAAAGTGTAATAGTACAGGGAATAAGTATTGAATTCACATAATACAGGAGGTGCAAATACACATAAAAACATAAGAATGTAACTGAAATCTGTCAATTTGCAAACAATTTTGATTTGTGCAAATTAATACCTGGTTTAGTCCAAACTGATGGTTGATATAAATGTGTCTCATTTTCATGGTTTTGCTCAAGAAGGAACCATGTCACAGAGTAATAAAGGACTCTCAAGACCTTCACAATGTCATTGTTGCACATAGATAGATAGATAGATAGATAGATAGATAGATAGATAGATAGATAGATAGATAGATAGATAGATGTGTTAAACACTTATTTTCCCTACAGTATTGATATCTTTCATGATGTAACGCTACTTCCACATTTCCCGGTTTAGTTGAGGAAAAAGAACCTAGAAATGTTTTAATCCAAATACAGGATAGAGATTCCCACTAATCCTCCTGGATGCTCTATTCACAGTAGCACACTCTACACAGAGCAGCTTAATGGTTGCTCTAGCCTGTAATGGATATATTGAACAATAAATCCATCCACTCCCCTCTAAAAGGCAATCATATGAGGAATCAGACTAATGAAAGCAGAAATAGTCTCTTGATCCAACACTCTGATTTAACCTTTGAATATTTACATGTTAACCTTGTCCACACTAAGACCTCAGAGTGTTCATAGTGTCTTCCATTAACAGCAGCCATATGGGCGATTTTTTTTCCCCCCAATCTGTGTATGTGAATGAGCTGGGAAGGGCTGTTTATTTAGCTTCCTCCTACAGCAGGTGGCAAACGGATAATCCAGGTAAAGCTACTGCAAAATGGAGATGGAGGGATGAACCAAGGAGCGGGGGGAAGGGAGAAGGATGGAGCGGCCTTTGCTTGGATGGCTAGGGCTAATTCTGGCCTCCTAATCCTAGTCCCCATCCACCCTCCCCCTCTTCCTGCTCGGAGAGGCACTAAGGAGCTGTTGACGCCCAGGTAGACATTATCACTTACACACACATAGCACTTAACCTAGACAAGTTTCAGAGAAAGGGAAAGGGTAAAAAAAGTAGTGTTTGCAGGTTAATTATCCGGATAGATACTCTGCATGACCTGGATTGCTTACACACCTGTGTGAGTGTCACTGGAGAATGTAGCTACAGCCTGTTAGCCAGGCCACAGGACACACACCAACATGGGAGAAGCTCAGAAGGTAGGTGATCTGATCTGCTACAGCAGGACTTAGAAAGTCAAACGTGAGCCTACATGTATTTGTTGATTTTTGGCTGGTTATGACTCGTTAGAAGATCAATCATTTAGGATATAACTTTTTTTTTCTTCTCTATGTTACTGTCAGCCAGGATGGATTATCCAAATTCCTTAGGTTGTGTCAGTTCAACTCTAATTATACCGTTACATTGGTCTCTTTGATGTAGCATTAATCACACAAGCGCCGTCATATGTGTCACTTACAATCAAATGTTCAAAGCTTTGGTGCATCTTGTCAGCAGTGTGGCAGTCCTTCTACGCCAAATAAACTGTTGCGCAACCTTTCAGACTAATCACATTAAACAAGGTTTTATTATATGAACAGAGCATCTGATGCCAGCGCTTCTCTAAATGGACCATCAGATTATTTTTTCTCAGAATGAGGGGTGGTAGCTGCAATGAAACTGTGAACATGGGTTGGAAGAAGAGCTTTGACCACAAATCAGAGAGAGGTCAGAGGTGGTGCATTAGTTTTCTGGTGGAAACCATGTTTGCCTTTTAATTAGCTGCTCAGGCGAGTTGATTTCAGTTTCTTCTTGATTCCCATTAAAAGTACTGAAAGACGCTTTGTCGTGTTACGGGTAGAAACACAGTTCACTCCTTGCCATATTTTTTCTGTCTGACCTCCTGCCCCTGACACCCACCACCCTGCAGGGCTTGCTCTCTGTCATAGAGAAACTGAAAGGATCCACGGAGCAGGAGGTCAGGATAGTGCTGCTGGGTTTGGACAACGCAGGCAAGACGACACTGTTGAAAAGCCTTGCCTCTGAAGACGTGAACACCATCACACCAACGCAGGTACAAGGAAATCATTAAGGACTAACAAGATGCAGGCCGAATGGTAACTGCATGTGTGCTTTTGCAATAACAGTCCTTTTTTTGTCGGCTTTCTTGCAATAAAATCAAACTTTTTTGTGTATGTAGTAACATATGACACATGGATGTCATCTTCACATCCTTTAAATAACCTTTCATAAGAACATAAACCATGTCCTGATTTGTATCTCCCCAGTACGCTTTCTTGTAAGATATACAGGATCGTCTCGCTCTGATGCAATCATCTAATCTCTAATGTCATTATCTGACGCCCTTATCTGACTCTTCCAAGAAAATATTTGATGTACTGCCAGGTCCCAGACAAGTGTGACAGCTCTTCGGGCAGGGAGGATGTCAACCAGTAAGACTCAGCGACAGTGGCCGTAAAAGTAAATCAGACTTGACACATCAGCCCATACTCTTCGCTTGATCCTTCTGGTCTTATCCTCAGATTTGCTCCTCAGCTGCCCGTTGAGATAATGTTGTTATACAACTTTGCCAAGTGAAACACGGGCGAGAAGTTATGAAAAACGGCTGCGGATTAACACCCTGGCTGTGTCTCCATAAGTGACTACAGCACACGTCACTCTCTCGCTGATGTATAACATGTTTGAAATTGAGAACGACAAAGCAAAGATTAGGTTATTAGTGATGTGTTTTAGGAGGCCTTCTCCTCTCTTCGCATCTATTTTGAATTATAGGAAGTGACACATTGCTCTCTGTGGTTTTTTCCAGGGCTTCAACATAAAGAGCGTGGCCTCTCACGGCATGAAACTCAATGTTTGGGACATTGGAGGACAGAGGAAGATAAGACCTTTTTGGAAAAAGTACCTGGAAAACACAGACCTCTTGGTGAGCCATGCTGATTTAATTCAAGCCAATCTTACATTTTTTCCAACAGCAAAGAGTTAATTCATGATTACTTATAAAGGATGGTAATGTCCAAATGAAAAAGAGATTTTGTTTGGTTCCTGTAAGATATTATGATTTATGATTATGCTAGGACTTTGTAGATAGTTAGGATAAAAGGAAAATCCACTAGCAGCTGCAAATTGAAATATTGCAACAATACAGTATAATATGCAGCATGTAACACATTCTAGTTTCTTAGACACTGCAGACTTTTGACAATGAAATTCGTGGTGTTCCTTTTCACTGAAAAAGAAAACTTTATTATCTTTCCTTTTAACAGATTTATGTTATTGACAGCGCAGACAAGAAGAGGTTTGAGGAAACGGGACTGGTGAGCTTGGAAATACATTTGGACCAAATTGCTGTTTGACTTTTCAAACCAGTTTTTCTTTTTAGAATTTATCTGTATTTAAAATTCCTAATTCATTTTCAAATTTAGGACAGATTTCTAAAAGTCAGATTTCTAAAAACTGAATAAGATATTATCTCAGTTTGCTTACTGAGTTCAATAAAATCTCCAGAAACCTATATGGGAAAAAAAATCTCAAACAACAGAAACACATGCATTGTCTTGTCTTAATGTATGATGTCCTATTAATTAATTGATAAAGATGTGCAAAATGCATTAATATAAATATATTATATTATTATTATTATTATATTAATATTAATATAAAATTGTAGATATTACAGCTGTGTTATCACTCTTCAGACTTTAGAAAACTATAAAACTGTAATTTGGTCACGGGGTGGGGTGTAGTTACACATTGAGAATTAATTGCAACAATCTATAGAAATGAATGAATAGAAATGAATGAAAAACCTTTTCTCATTTATGTAATAGTTTTTTTAAATGATCATAGATTTAAAAACCTATAATTAGTGATCCATGACTTCCTTTTCTCTGGGGCATCAAAATGATGTGACACAGAGGCCCTTTTTCCATGAGACACTGTCTGTGTCACTCTTCAAAATGGGAAGCCATAAGATAATGCCATTCACATAAGGCAGATGTGTGTTCATCTGTTTATGTCAGGAAATGGCTATAAAAATAGTTGCTACACTAGACGTACCCATTGTCTCCAATCAGAGCAATGAAAAAAAAGTTTTAAAACAACTAGAACCATAAAAAACAAGACCAAAGTGATGAGGATGATATGGAGGGTAAAAAAAATATCCAAGGTTTACTGTTAGAAAACTGCAACAAAATTGTTCATGGTGAGATCATACTATTCTGTTGAATGAGGGATTTATCTGAATCCCTTTTTATAAATGTTTACCAGGAGTACCAATAAATGTGGAAGGTGTTGCTGGTATCATAATAACCATAGAGACTTGAAAACATCTGTTGGGATGTTTGTTTATAATTTCAACTATTAAAACTTACAGTGACAAAGCAATTTCAGAAAGCAATTTTTATGTCATTCTCTGACTACAAAACTATCTAATGTTCGAATGTATAAAATTAACCTGTCATATTCATGCATGGCCTGTTGTGTTTCCTGTCTTGCAATACAAAGCCTGATTTATCCGTCATTGAAAACTGCATATTTGTTCTGGCAGTCCAAAGTATTTTTCTAATTATATACCAGGGTGAATGATAGCAGAACTTCCATCCCTAACCAAGCAACTAAAAATAGTTATCTGTTTTTAAATCACCACTTTGGGATTAGTGATATACTTTCAGAATTCTACATCAAACATTTTATTTTGTCAGTCTGCATGACTCACAAAAGTTGTTTGTGCAGGAGCTGTCTGAGCTGATCGATGAAGAGAATTTAAAAGGCGTTCCAGTGCTCATCTTCGCTAATAAGCAGGATCTGGCCACAGCATCACCGGCCAGTGAGATCGCTGAGGGGCTCAACCTGCATACATACCGGGACCGCGAGTGGCAAATTCAGGCCTGCTCGGCTGTGTCTGGGGAAGGAGTTCAGGTAAGGAGCAACACTGACTTATTTAGTTGTTTTCGTCACATTGCAACCACAAACTTCTATGTATTTCATTAGGATTTTATGGGGCGTAAAATAAGTGAATATTTGTGAAGTGGAAGGAAAATGGTAGTTTTTACAATTTCTCACAAATATAAAGCAGGGTTAGGTTACAAAACAATATTAATAACTTTGAACATACCACTGAGTTCTTTTAACCCCATCATCTAAAAAAGGAAAGGGTATTTGCAAACCCACCAAGACATGATATACCACCTAAACCTACAGGCTGGATAAGGAGAGTATCAATCAGAAAACTATTTAAGGAAGAGTGGGAAGAACAAAGTCATTCGAAGTCTGTTTGCAGTTGACCGGAGAATAAAACGCTCTGCTCAGAGGAAACCAAAGTAGAACTTTTTGGCCTACACGGAAACATGGTGGAGGCAGCATCATATTGTGGGAATACCTCAGCAGATTTTTTGAGAAGATGGCTGAGCTAATCACAGGACAATCCAGGAAAAAAACCTGAAATTTGAGAATGGGGTGAAGGTTCAACTTCCAGCAACAATGACCCTAAACATATCCTAAGCTACAATGGAACTGTTAAGATCAAAGCATTGTATTAGAATGGCCTAGTCAAACTCTAGACCTCAGTGATACTGAGAATCTGTGGTAAGACATGAACGTTGATGGGCAAAAAATATATATCTTTGGATGTACAAAGCTGGTAAAGACGTTCATAAAAAGATGCTAATTGCAGCAAAACATAGTTCAACAAAGTTTTGACTAAAACCAGGCTGAATTCAAATACACGCCACAGTTTTTAGATTTCTATTTTTAAAATATTTTTGTTTTGAAAACCTTATTTAATTTTCCTTCCTTGGTTTGTCATATCACATCCCAATAGAATATATTAAAGTTTATGGATGGTTGTAATGTGATATTAATGTGTAAAGGTTTAACTGGTATAAATACTTTTTGCAAGGAATTTTCGAATAAATATCTACTAAAAAATATCAGGACAGCTCTGTTCAGACAGTATTTGAATTTATGCATAAAAATGATTTTCATACACAATTCATATCTTGATTTTACCAACAGGACGGCATGAACTGGATTTGCAACAACATTGTGAACAAGAAGAAGTGAAGAACTATCCCAAATAACACTGACCAGAATGAATCAGAGCATCAGCATCACAAAATGCAATTTAAATATTTCACTTCATTTAATTATGATGCATTCAGCTCACCTCATAGATTGGAACAACTTTGTTTTATGAATTGTTGTTTTTATTTATGAATGTTTTACAAACGTAGTTAATATAAAAGAAGTACCTCTAGTTTTAATAAGTATTTTAAGTATTACTATTGTTTTGAAATGAAATGTTAAAAGATACCAGTTTGTTGAATCTGTAAGCGTTCCTTAACACTACAATAACCAAGGAAAGTGTGTAGCCATGCAGTATCAGTTTGTGTGTGTGTGTGTGTGTGTGTGTGTGTGTGTGTGTATGTGTGTGTGTGTGTGTGTGTGTGTGTAGTATACATTTTGACATTAAAATTAGTAATTTCTGCTTTGTTGTTATTTGTTTTTCGAATGAAATCCATCCCTATATAATTAATGTGTCTATATTTCACTTAGTACTTTACACAGGCAGGAGGGACAATCTCATTAAAAAGGAACTGTCAGTGATGGACAGAAACTGCATTCATGTCTATGTATATACTTCACTGTGAAACAATTACAAGCTAATCTGACAAGTGCTAACATTTTGCTGTGAGATGGAGACAAACTGAGCAACAACACTTGGAGAAAAGACAGTTTAAAATTACACACTTACATGGCATAGCAAACAAGATATCAAATCTTAATGACATAGCTGAGCAAACAGTGCAGGAAATTACACACAGAGTGAGACTGAGTAATTTCAGCAGAGACTTTTTTTCCCTGAAACATTTTATATGTTAATTTTGGGACTATTACGCTGCAGACTGCCCGTCTCGCTGCGCCATTTCTGTTTGTCATCATCGGTTTTTACCGAGACAGTTTGCCACATGACACCTCTCGCATCCAGCTGTGAATGCCATTTGTTCCTCCAGCAGAAATGCAAATCCTCTACAACATGTGAGCAACTGGGAGGAAGAAAGCCTGTTTTTATGTTCTTTGTAAGATGTGCTCAGACCATTGATTTTTCAGAGCTCTCTCTTTGTCAGCTGTCTCTCCTGGGAGGACAGCTGTCAGAGACCCTCCAGGCTTTAGGGCCCACACACTCCTGTGATTATTCCTCATGTTTTGTTTTGTTTGACTGACCTTGGTGTGTGCTAAATCCTTCATCCAGGCTCCCTTTTTGGTTCTTCCTAACTGCGTTTGGATGTAATGGATTCTTTGTTTCTATTATGTAAAGCTGTAATTAACCACCTGAAACCACTCTGAAATCAACACCTAGCAGAGTCTATTCTGTCCTTTTACATATTAAATTCTGCAAATGAACACTTTTTCCCTTTT
Source organism: Anableps anableps (assembly GCA_014839685.1). Lineage (NCBI taxonomy): Eukaryota > Metazoa > Chordata > Actinopteri > Cyprinodontiformes > Anablepidae > Anableps > Anableps anableps. The sequence goes on from CM026074.1 coordinate 18,070,436, forward strand.
TTCTGTTATTATTTTTTTCTGATGTAGAGTTTTTGGTTGCTTAATAGATGTTCATGAATTTGTTGATTTTCCTCTTGCAGATTTATTCTGAACCAAGACTGAACATTTTCTGTCCTCAGATGCTTTTGAGCACCCCCTGGTACTTCACCAGGGGGTGCCGCACCAATTACAAGTTGTGAAAAATTGATCATTATGGTAGTCTGAAGGAGGCAGACAGCGCAGGCACTGGGGGAAGGGAGGGGAGGTAAGCTGGCATTTTGCAACGTGCACTGAGGTTTTATTTAAACTAACAGGTGGCTGCACCAATGGGTCTGAATAATCTCTTAGCCACCAAGGAATCTGTTTGCTGTTATCCTGGGCCTTCTGGTTAGGCAAAGCTTTAAGTCCTGACAGTATGTCAATAAATTATAGGCTTCACTGAAGGCCACATTTTTTTAGCCTTGGCTCTGATTGTGCTTTAACTAAACTCCTCTTTTTTATGTTGAAAAACATCTATGTGTATATAACTGTATATCATAAATGACAGCATGTTAAGGGGCTGTGATGTCACTGTCATACTGGCGGTCCCTAAGCCTTTGTTGCCATGGCAGCCCTCCCTATTATTCGTGGTCCTCCAGCCATCTCTCGTCTCTATTGCTCTCCAGCCCTCCCTCTCTTTTTTCCCTTCATTTCTGATATTTCCCAACCTGTGCTCACCAAAAGACAACCTCGAATCCTGTAACAGAAAGACTGAGCAAGGTCCGGCTTCTGAAGGCAGCAGGTAAGCGCAAAAGACAAAATCAATGCAGTGTTTTATGCAGCTAGAAAAGATGTTCTTTTAAGTAAATATTGTCAGGTGTTGATAAGATCAACATAGTAAAGTATGTCAAAGTGCGAAGGGTGGTATCAAATTGTTTTATACAAATTATCAACACTTTAACATGCTTTCATTACTGATAAATTCAATGTTAAAAGTATTTTTGCTTGAAGCAGAGGCTCCTTGAGCTTCAGCCTGTCTTGTGGCGTGTGAAGATTGAGCAATAACTACACAAGCGTCAACAAAAGACACTAGAATAACACTTGCCCACTTGTTGCCATTTAACTACTAGCTAATGAAGTGCAGCTTGCTTCAACTAGAAGTTAGAAAAGTAGCAGTTCAAAACTTTAATGAGTCATTGCTTTGTAAGCATGGCACCGTTTACTATGCTTTATATTGTTTTGCGTCAACCATTTCTTGGATTATTGTCATAGTCACTGTGTTCACTAGTATTAAATTCTAATGCAATTAATAGTCCAGAGTTAAAGACAATGAAAAGTTATAACAACTCTGTAAAACCATGTATAGTTAGCTATAGCATACTATATCATTTTGGTGTTCAAAGTGTGCTTTATTATTGCTAAATTAAACCATAACCCTGCCATAGCATGAACTAACCTTTGAAATTTAATGTTTTGTCTCCAGAGACTCTTCGCAGTCCTGTCCACTTTAGCTGACAGACCATTTTATTATTTAAACTAGACAAAATGGACTCTCAGTACACCCAGTCTTTCTCAATACAGTAAGTTAGTCTCTAAAAAATAATAAAGCTTTTTCTTATATTTCAAACTGCTTTGTTTTATTTGTATGAAAATCATCTGCAGCTGCGCTGGACTCTGAAACACCAAATCAAGAAGAATAAACATTGTGTTTCTGTTTGATTGACATTATTCATTATTAATCTAGCTAGGTACAATACCAAATACAATATGTATTTTTTCAATAAATAATCTCTTCCTCCTCCTTTGTGAGTGCATTTTTTACTCCCTTAAAAGGTCAATAATTAATTTTCAGCTGAATTAACTTTATTGATCATCAATAAGACTGACTGGGTTTTGGACAGGTACTGGTAATGGTTGGTTTCTGGATATTAAAGACATTTAAAGAACCTGGTGTTACAGCCCACACTCCACTGTGTTACTTTCTAATGTGCCTGCTTGAAAGTGACTTCAGGTAATTGGGCCTTCATTTCCACATGTGGTAAACTGAATTATAGGATGTGTTTTCCTTCTTAAGGTATCATCTACAGTAAGCCTGCCTGGCCCACAAAGGAAACCCTTCTCATCATGTCAGTAGTCACCCATTTCGCCTCTGTGAAGTCATGGTTGCCCACTGGTTTCAATGCTACCCCAACAGCGTTGAGTCTCCTGACCCCCACTACACCCCTCCCTGAAGAAAGGCACCACATGGAGCTACACACTATTGTGATTATTGTCATTTTCTGTGTTGTCTGCTTCCTTCTCCTGCTGGCCTTCTTTTATGCCTCGTGCTTCCATTTCTCCATCGGTTCATCTTGGAAAGAGTCACAATCAGCCAGCGGATGCAGCCCAGAGCCAGAGGACACCACATACAAGCACAGCTCATTTGAAATCCTATCAGTACAAAATGTAGTCTAAGTGGTTAGAACACAAAAAGTAATATCTATAGACTTGCTTCTCGTTTTGATTGTAAGCTGCACCAAAGAAAAACTTTGTGATCCCTAAAAGGCACAGGTTTGATGTATTTTAGAGCTGAAAGAAAATTAGACAGATGGACTGTTAGGTAGATTTTCAACTAAATTAACTGCAGTTTGTCCATGTATACAGATGCAACATTTTTTAAGCCAAATCCATATCTGAATAGAATTATGTTAAATAAAAAATATAAATAAATGAAAATGTAAACATGAGTGAATTCTGTTGTCCTCAAGAAAAACAATCTCGAGAGAGATTCATTTCAGCATCCAATATCCTCAGTGACAAATGATTTCCTCTTATGAGTGGATGGACTTTTGAATTATACAGATATATGGAAGATAAGGGACCGAGATGGAGAGGAGAGATTCATAATGATAAAATGATAGCATCCACAAGGCAGAACAAACAACATAGCAAATTATTCTATGTGCAGCACAGCCATATTGCAAGGACATTTCAGAAAAATGTAACAATAATAATCAAAAAGAAGAAATGTGCAGAACAAATTTGATTTTAGGCCAATTCATTGAAATACAACCCTTTAAGAAGAAAAAATATTATGTGGGAATCAGTCCAGGCTGTCATAAAGCCCAGTGTTGCAGTACTCAGGTCAACAATTCTTTAAAAAGTTCACATTGCTTTGATCACGACTCTGCAAAGTCTCATTGTACTGACTGAGTTTTTCAGGGCAAGTTTTTTTCCCCAGATAAAGTGAAGCCAATCACACAACAGCTGTTCATAAATGGTTTGACCCGTTTGACCAAACAATTTCTGATGATCGAGGCTGGGTTGCAGAGTTGGCCATGACAAATCTGAGAGCATGCCATCTGTTTTTTCTTTTGCTAAGTGGGTTTTGCCTGTCCTTGATGATTGCTTAGAGCCATTTTAATCAAGCAAGGCATATTTCAGAATGAGTTTTTGCATGATACAGCAGGATGGATGTGAAACTTCATCTATTTTGCTTGAAGCTAATCACCCACAATACATTCAATGTTTATTCCACATCCTGCAGCTTGCAGATTATAAAGTAATGATTTATCCTTTGAGTTGAGTTGAGTCTGATGATAAATATCACCAGCCTTTTCTGTGATGAGGTCTTTTGATCTTTGGTTCAAAAAGTTGTTATTTTTCTACCTATGAAGCTGCAGTCAAATGCCCTGAAGCCCAGTTCTAGTTTTCAGTTGAGTCTTTCCAGGCCTCCTCTCGCCATATCTGCACTGCTTTCACAAAAACTACGTACAGTTGTAGGTGTCTTATTAAGATAAACTGTCAGAGAGGAAAAATGTACCATTTATTACAGACTAGATGGTGGAATTTACCCTCTCGAGGAAGGTTAAGTTTCCCTGATCTTCACACTATATAGCATCTTAAACTGTATAAGTAAGCTGATCTATCTCAAACACAAAGTGCTGTGAAAAAATATTTGCTCTCTTACAGATTTCATTGGTTTTTGCTTTTTTTCCCCACATAGATATTTGTTAACGTCAAACAAATCTTAATGTCTGACAAAGATAACCAAAGTAAATCCTGTAATCCAGCGAGCAGTTTTCAAAAGCAATTCAATCCAGCAGTCATTAGCAACAACAACTGCCATCTAGCATGTGTAATAATTGAGAATGAGTTTTTACATCACCATGGGAGGACTTGGCCTGTTCTGTTTGCTCTCTCACTGCTCCATGTTTTCTGAATTTGTGGATAATGATTCTCACTATGTAGTTCCAAATCTTAGAAAGGGTTTTGTAACTCTTTCCATACCGATGGATGCCAAATACTTTGTTTCTCAATTGTTCTTGGATTTCTTTATATCAGGGTATAATGTGTTGCTCTTTGATATATTTTAGCCCACTTCATGTCATCAGACAGATTTTGTTTATTACATTCATCCATGAGCTAAACCTGTTTGCTCTTGCAGGGTACACCCTGGACAGGTCACCAGTCCATCACACATAGGACAGATAATCATACCTGAGGACAATTTAGAGAGCCTAATTAACCTAACAGCCATGTTGTTTTGGACTATGGGAGGAAATCAGAGTACTCAGATAGAACCCATACATACACAGGGAGAAAATGCAAACTCTAGCCTGCTTCTGTTTAAGTGATGTCTTTAATATACAGTCCTGACAGTGATCAGCTATGTACATGTCTGGTGAAACTGAACAAAGCTATCAAGAACTTTTTCAGAACTTTAAGCAATCGAAGATTGTAAAAAGGTGACATTAAGTCAAATGAGCATGTTTAGAGTTCAGGCATATCTCAGTTGTAGCAATCTTTTATATCCTGGCAGTAGGACCTTAGAAGAAGATATTGTTGATGGACTAAGTATTGAGACTGAAAATAATTTGAACAATGGTTATACTTCTTTTCCACACAAACCGTGTAACATGCAGTAAGTATAGATACACAAGCTTAGATGTGAAATGCAAAGTGTTAGCTTTTCTATTCACTGATGACAGATGGATCATGCTGGTGTTTTGTAAGATTGGCACCTGCAATCAGCTGCCTCAGAAACCTTTGGGAATCACTTTGCTGTTATCACTGAATGTACAGTCACAGACAGAGTCAGGTCTGCTGATAAAATGTCAAACTGGGAACCAAGTTGCTCACACAAGCAAAGAATTTTAAGTGTGCAGACTCTCATGGGCCAAGACATGTCTAAATATTGTCTTTTGGGGTGAAGATAGATTCTGTCCTTTGAGTCTTTCTGCTAATATGATAAAAAAAAAACTTCATTCACAGAAGATAAAGTCTGGGTCATTGTGTCATCCTGAAAATGTTGTGTGAAGTAAATATGTTACTATTTAGTAGATATCTATTTCCAAGTATGCTTAGGATTTAACGTGTGTTATCCCACAAAATACTCAGTATTTAACTCATTCATTATGTTCTTTGAATTTGTATAATTCATATGCACCACCAGAAACAGCAAATGATTGTATGTTGAACAGAAATTAATAATGTCCCTGCAGCAAAGCAAAATATCTGTAAAAATGACTTGCACACATAATAAAGTATGCACAATATACAAAAATGTTGCTCATAATAAATAATACAAAATGTTGAGTCAGTGATCATTGATTGTAGTCATAAATGCATGAATGAATGTCTTGAATGAAGGTGATTAATCATGGTCCTTTGTCAAAGACGTCTTCTGTGAGGGCCCTGCTGAACTAACTGCATCTGAATAAGAGAGTATTAACTGTCACAACTGTTCATGCTACAAGTATTAAATTAGAATGTCATCAAGAAGTTCAATTATTTCATCAATATAGTTGAAAAAGAGAAACTTATACAAATTCATTACACGGAGTGACACTCAAAGCATTTATCTTTGCTAATTTTGATGCTTTTGGCATGCAGCTTCATGAAAGTGCAAGAATTCAGCTTCCCAGAGAGTCAGAAAATAACCTAAGATTAATAAAAAAGGATTTTAATGCATACATTTGATGTTATGGAACACACACAATCATGGGATGACTGCTGACTTGTCAGCTGTGATGCAGACAGTCTTTGACTCCCCCCACAAAGAGGGTGAACCACAAAAGTCAGTTTCTTAAGAAGCTTGCTTTTTACAGAGTGCATATTAACAGAAGGTTGAGTAGAAGAAAAAGCTGTGCAAGCAGCAGGTGCAGCCATACCTTCAGAGGATTCATGAGGAAAAGCCCATTCAAGAGATTCAGGGGATCACACGGTGTGGACTATAGCTGAAGTCAGCACTTTGAGAGCCACCACACACAGATGTATTCAAAACATAAACTACAGCTGTTGCATTTCTTGTGTTAATGTACTTCCAGGCCAGAGACAACATAAAGGGCATCTTACCAGGGATACAGAGAAAAAGGAATGGACTGTTGCTCAGTGGTCCAAAGTTACTTCTTTTCAGATGAAAATATGTTTTTCATTTCATCTGGAAATCAAGCTCCCAGAGTCTGGAGGAAGAATGGAAAGTCACAGTTTGAAGTCCAGTGTGAGGTTTCCACAGTCAGTGATGAATTGGGGAGTGATGTTCTCTGCTGGTGTTGCTCCACTGTGTTTTCTTATGGTCAAAGTCAGTGCAGCCCTATACCTGGAAATATTAGAACACGTTATGCTTCCCTCTGTGCTGACAAGCTTTGTGAGGATGCTAATTTCATTTTCATAACCTGCTGGGCTTTGACTTTATTTATCTCAGTGTTTATTTCATATTGTTAGCCTTTTCTTATGTTCAGTTAAGGATTTTTTCCTCATTCCTGTGTCTCCCTGTGATCATTCAGTGCTGTTTCTTTTTTCCCACAGCTTTCTTCCCTTACCAAAGAAATCTCTGAGGGGGCAAATAAGGATAAAGATACAAAACAAAATATTTAGACGGTCAGATGATATATTTACCTTCTGCACTGCATGTGAAATCAGCAGATCCAAACAACAATAGTGTCATTAAGGCATCCTTTATTCCTAAGTGCAACTATTCTCTTGTCTTCTGCACAGACATGCTTTGTCTTTGATCTGGCTTTCTGTTAGAATTAATTTGGGCCAATTAAAGTCAACCATATGGAGGACAATGACGTGTCTTTAATATTTTAGGAATTAAAACTTGTGTCCAGTGAAGACGACATGAGAAGAATGTCAGAAATTGTAACTTTGATCCAGATAATCTATTATTTAATGATCCCTGACTACTGAAACATTTTTATTCTCAAGAACGCTGCACAATGCCTACACTTTATAGAAAAGAGCCAAGGAACTTGGTTAGGAATAAATTGCAGAGAGAGAACATAAGAGTATGAAAATAGCACAGTGTACAATTCAGATATTACAAGTGTTTACAGAGAGCTCTCCTCTGCATGACTTTTAACCAATTTCACAGAAATCATCCTGGACTGAGCTCAACCAGATCTTTATATCTTTCATTTCAACATGTAATGTTATTTACACAGAATGAATAGTAAAACAAGAATCTGTTAACTTGGATCAACATCATACTGGACTGCAAACAGCCGAATGAATGGCATAAAAAGCAAATCTCGACTGCCAAATGTGCTGATCAGACATCAGTAACTGCAGCCGGTGTATGGACAGTCAGTTTGGCCACCTTTTTTCTTGCATCCTTCCTGGAGCCATCTATGAGCAGGTTATTAATGTTCATGCTGGGATTTAGCACTTCAGAGAGGTTGGACCCTACTGTCTCACATGATTATGAAGAGCGCAAAGAGATGTATCAATCATAACTCAATTTTATAAGAAATAATAAGGCAAATAGGAAGCTAATAAAACAATAGAAGCTCTGCCTACAACATGTAATGTATTAAAATACAGATATGATTGGCTACATCCCGTTTCATTTGCTTCAGCATCGATAATGTAAGAAAAAGTATGCCACTGTTAATATTTCTGTAGCTTGATCCATAACAGCCTTCAGAGCAGCAGATTTTTGCTGGCATAAGAACAATTTTTCAAAGAGGAAGGAGATGTTTTGGTAATGCACTCTGAGGAAAACACTCTCACTTGCAAATGGGTTCCCATTAGGCTCACAAGAGCTGCACTGTTTGATTACAAGCTAATTAGCAGCTCATTTCATGCATGGTAAGTGCTGCTAGAATGGGCCCCTGATTTGATTCACTGCCCGGGCTTTTATTTCCCTGCTCCTAATTCACTTTAGCTCTTGCTGCATTTTTAGAATGTTTTACTTTTCGGCCGCAGACTTTTTAATAAAGCTCTGTATCACCATAGTGTGTGTGTGTGTGTGTGTGTGTGTGTGTGTGTGTGTGTGTGTGTGTGTGTGTGTGTGTGTGTGTGTGTGTGTGTGTGTGTGTATGTGTGTGTGTGTCCATATGGGTTGTTCATACACAGTTGTTTCCAAGAAAATGATAGGTTCCCACTCTGGTATCTAATTTGTCCTTGTAGTTTAAAACCGTGGCTCCACTCCCTCCAGCTCTTCAGGCTTCAGAGTTTTTACAGGATTAAGTGGATGAAAATGGGATAAAATTTTTACGAGTTTGCTTTTTAGATTCTCACAGGTGATAATAATTGGACCTTGCTAATAGAACTTTAGTAATGGATTTAGCTTTTAAAAATGAATGCTCTAAGCTTAGTAGCAAAGAGCAGCTGCTAATTGGGATAGTTTAGCTTAAAAACATCTTGGAATAACTGGACTGACTAAATCAAACAGAAATACATCTCTTACAGCATCTGAACCTTTCCAACAGGAAATTTATGCAATGAATTAAAAAGAAGAAGAGCAATATTGACAAATTCTCCAAATCAGTCTGTGGCTGATGTAATTTAGGGTACAAAATTGGCCATTTTTTACAGCACAAACCAACAAGAAGGTATTAGTGTGTTTGTTTCTTTTAATAAAAAGGCCAGAACTCCCTTTGAGGTAAAAACTGTCCACATTTAAAAACACTACCAATGTCCCCAGTTATTTTAACTAAAATAAATCCATTAGAATGAATATAATGGAAGCATTTCTTATGTGGGACTTTTATTTCTGAATCAATGTCTTACAGTTTTCTTGGGGTATAAATATGATGTGACATAGAGGTTAATTTTTCTTGCCCACTCTTCAAAATAGGAAAACAGAATAACGTGCTTTCAAAGTATGGCAAATGTGTGTTGGCTTTAATAAAATAGGAAATGGATAAAAGAAAACAATTGGACTAAATCTGTCCATATCAACAGTAGTAAGTATATCCAAGTTTACTGTAAAAAGTGGAACAAGCTGAACAAGGATCCATATTTATCTTGCCATCAACTACAGTGATGAGGAGCATAAGACAGAAAGAGCATGAATCTCTAAAGCTGAAACTTTGGAGGCTATTCTAGACTGCAGAAAATGAAATCTTGAGGTTACCAAGTCTATATAACAACCATTTAAATTCACCAGACACTATTAGGTACAACAGTTCAATTGCTTGATAACACAAGCAACAAATCTGCCAATACATTGGCATTACTTGATGCATTTAGACATCTAGATGTGGAAAAGACAGCTCACTAAAGTTTAGCACCAGAATAGAGGAAAAAAAGAGGTTTTAATAGACTTTGAATGCACCATGGGTGTCATTGCTAAACAGGGCGATCTGAGTATTTTTACAGTTTGCTAATCTACTGGGATTTTTAGATACAGCCACTTCTCGGGTTTATAGAAAATTGTCAGAAAGTGAAAAATATCCAGTGAATGGCACTTCTTTGCTCAAAATAAATAAAAACACAATTTACAACCAAGGTGTGATGAAAACCATACCCATAACCAAAGCAGATGGGCTGCATTAGCAGAAGACCACATCGAGTGCTTCTCTTGTCATCTAAAAACAGGAAATTGAGACTGCAATTCACACAGGCAAATATGAAGCAAGTGGCTGATGCAATTATGGAAATGTGTACCAAAGTCTCTGAGGAGATAAAATTTTTCAGACATCATGTTGAATCTATGTCATGAATAATTAAAGTAACTCTAAATGTAAAAGGGAATCAAAATCTAACAGCAGCAAGATGTACCAAAAACATAGCAGATAAGTGAATCTTAAGGCTTTTGTGCACATCTTTACCAGAGGTGCCAATAATCATGTGATGTGCTGCAGAGACTTCGTCCCCAAATCTCCAGGGGTCATGGTTAGAGAACTCCAACAATTTTTACGGTGAGAATATTCCCCTGCAGATAAAGGTAGAGTTATCTGGATGCTTTAACCAAGGAGGCAATAATACTGAATGGCACTTTAGAAATAAAAACCTGGAGGGAAATGAACTTTAACCGTCTCCACATCCATATCGTTTTGTTTGGAAGAAAAACTAATCTTTTAGCTTCTTGCCATCAGACATTTTTAAAATGTATTTATTTACCTCCTTTCCTTAGAATTTCTCCACTTCATGCACAATTCTCATGGTTAAAATAATTTTCAAAAGTGTAGAAATAAGGAGACTTTTTGACCTGTTGCAGAATCACCTGCTGTAAAACCAGATTACCTTTTTATTCATATGACTTCTTTTGAAATGCTTGTGGCACATATTTAGGAAACATAAAATATTTTCTTTTTTCCACTTTATGGATCATTTTATAAGCAATCTTCCCTTTTAACCTGAGGAATCAGATTCAGCAGGAGTTCATTAGCTCATTGCAGAGTCTCTCACCTGGCTGTCTTCGTAATGATGGAAATCAAACAGTTTCTGTATACCTGCAGAGGAGAACACTTTGAAAACCAGGTTCTTTTTCTTTTATTGAAAAAGCAAAATGAAAGTTAAAATGCTGCAGTGCAAAACAAGCTGCGGACAGACATCAAAGTAATACTTATTCCATGCATGTACATTAAATCATTTCTCATTGTGAACATTTCACCTGGTAGGTACCTGCTCTCTCTGACAAGCATGCAGACATCATCTCTGTGTGACTCCTTGATGAGACTCTCACACAGCAGTTCTCACATTATTCCGTTCTAAATTGAAGCTCAAACTGAGCACTGTCAAGCCAGCTCCCCATCTGATTGACTTCCAGCCGTTTTCCCAAAGGCAGTGAGGAAAAGTTCAGAATATGATGACTTTTTCAGTGCTGCGAAATGAATTTTAATGAGTTTAGCTCTCAATGTGAAGAGATAAAAGGCCCACTTAATTTTGCTGCTTTTGCTCTCTCATGTTCTCAAAGCAGCCAATAAGGTCTTATCTCATGGCCAGCAGGGCGAGTCCTTCAAAGGTGGTCTTATTGCAAATGTTACAGTCTCATTGTTCTTGTGTCGGATGTCGGTGCCTGGTGGCTTTTCACTGCTTGCTATGGGACATGAACACAGAGTCCTATTCATTTTCTATATGCTTATTCTTTGACATCAAACACATTGGCTTTCTCCACAAAACTGTGTGTATTGCATATTTTTTCCAGTACAGCAATAAACTGAAAAACATAAGCTCTTTATTCTTTTTGTGAATAAATGCTATGTTGAATAGATGCAGATTTATTCAGGAACAAACTCAGTTTTATTTATTTTATCCTCTTGTGAGGAAAGGTTTTAAATCCTCATCTTAGAAATGTATAACCATATTTAGATGTCAGCAAAGAAAAGACACATACTGTCCCTTGCTTAAGTATTCAAACTGTGTGAATTTTTTTTCTCCTTTTGTCTCATTACAAACACAAACTTCAATGGCTTTTATTTGCAATTTATGTGATAGAACAAAACAAAGAAGAAGTGGAAGGAAAATGATTCTTGGTTTTCTCATTTTCCATCCATTCGTTATACCTGCAAGTCCAGCAAGGTCGCAGGGGGGCTGGTGCTTATCTCCAGCAGTTACTGGGAGAGAGGCAGGGAACAACCTGAACAGGCTGCCAGTCCATCACTGGCCAACAGCGAGAAAAACACCCATGGCACACACACATATAAGAGCAATTTAGAGAGACCAGTCAACCTAACAGTCATGTTTTTGGACTGTGGGAGAAAGCTGGAGTACCCAGAGAGAACCCATGGATGCAAGGGCAGAACATGCAAACTCCAGGTAGAAATCCCCAGGCAGGGATTAGAGCCACCTTGCAACCAACCTGGATTTCTAATTTTTTAAAAGCATGTGTATTTCAACTTAGCCCCTCTGAGTCAATGCTTTGTAGTACCACATTTCATTGCAATTACATCTGCAAGTGTTTCAGGGTGTTTTTTTGTTGTTTGTTTGTTTTTTTTTTTTTTTACCTGTTTTGCATGTTTGGAGAATGAAATTTTCGTACTTTACTCTTTGCAAAATGGCTCTAGCTCATTGTAACTGGATAGGGAACATCTGTGAACATAAATCCTCAAGTGTTGTCAGAGATTCTCTATTAAATTTAGGTCTGGGTTTTGATCTAAAACATTCCACTGTGTATGTAGCTGTCTGCTTAAGATTTTTGTTCAGCTAGAAGAAGAACCTCCTTCCCAGTCATAAGTCTTTTCTGCCTCTTGCAGATTTTCTTCCAGGAATGCCCTGTATTTAGCTTAGTCCATCTTCCCATCAACTCTGACCAGCTTCCCTGTCCCTGCTGAAGTCAATGCACCCCCACACCATGATGCTACCACTATCATGTTTCACCATAGATATGGAGTGTTCAGGATAACAGTACCATTAGTTTTCTTTTTCATTTAGTGATTACCATCCAAAAACTCACATCTTAGTCTCACCTTTAGTCTCTGAACCATCTGCTGTGTTCCTTGGTCTTCATGACGCTGTTTGTTCACTGATGTTCTCTAACAAAACTCTGAGTTCTTCACAGAACAGCTAGATTTATTCTGAGATTAGATTACACACAGGTAGACTCTGCTTGCTAATAAGGTGATTTCATTTGATTTTATACAAGGGTGTTGTGTTAAAGGTGGGGCTGAATAAAATCCAAGACATATTTGTTTAAATTTTACACTCAAAAAAATGTATGGAGCCTGAATCATTTACCATTCATTTTACAATTGTGTGCTGCTTTGGTCAGGATTCTGGGTTGTTTGAGTTTATTGGTATTTGCATTTTGATCATTTGTTTATTTGTGTTCTGCCTTAGTTCTTTGCTTTTATTTAGATTTGTTCTTCTCTTGCTGTTTGTTTACTTATGTTTAGGTTTTATTGCGTTTGTTCAGTTATTCTCATTGTTTGTGTTTTTGATTTTTTTTTTTTAGATTAGAATTTCTTTCTATTTATGGATCAGGTTTTCTTTTTCCCTTCATCCTCTTCCTCCTCCTCTGTATCTATAAGCTCCCTGGTTCCTTCGGTTATACTATCTATGAATGCCTCCCTGCTCTTTCCCGATTTGAGTCTTTCTAAGTTTCCCTTGGTTTTTTTTAATTAGATCAAATTTTTTCATTGAACTAGCTGCCTCCTCTTGTCTTGCATTTGGGTCCAATAAAATCAGCGTTATGACAGATTTGTGCTATATAAAATTCCAATGAAACACAAGGCACTGTAAAATCTCTTCCCAACCAGTTATTTTTTGGTGCTGTCTCCACAGTTCTTCCAAACTTCAACCTTGAGTTTCTGCCAGTTATGTTCCAAGAGCTCTGCGTGTGGGCTCCAGTGTCAACAAAGTGCCTTTTTATAGCGTGCGGTGCGACGGTCAAGCTACATATCTGTTAGAGGCTGTCAGTAAGCTGCCCCTCATCCAGGGAAATAGGGAGCCTCCTCTGTCATATTTAGCATAGCTGCCATGAGAATGTCTATAAAGCAGGCACTCATCACCGTCAGTGGGGATCATCTTGGTTATTCCATGCTTCACTGAGGCCCCATGCAATATCTGGCACCAATGTGTTCATAAATATTTTAGTTTATAAATACAGAAGGAAATATTTCTTGAAGAAATTCATCCTATTTTGTTTAATTGCTACTTCGTGTTTGTATTAGTTATTATCAAGCCGTGATGAAAGCATAATTTTAGGTTAACATAAAGAATGGTGGCCAGACAAAAATCAAAGCAAATCTCTTAATAGTATACATGACTTATCGAATCTATAGCTAGTGTCTGAGCATGTTACCTGTAACCTTATGTGTGAATAAAAACCTTAAGATGGAATTTTACCAATATTCATAAATAAAGAGGTTTTGCAAGTTTCATTACCCTGTTCATGTGGGGAGGCGAGGATTCTGTCTAAATAACTGCATTACTCTATCATACAATCAATAATAACGTTCCTATCTGGGGTTATTTTTGTATCTACATTGCTCATTATTCTCTTTAAGAAATGTTGAATTCTGATATACTTTACAGCAGTTCACATGTCTTCTAATGTGTCGTCTGATTCAGGACTCACACCTTTCTTTTATCATGAAGGACAAAAACATACACCTCCTTTCACACACATCGATGTCCTTTTAAAATGACTAATAATGTATTTATCTTTTATTGCAGTAGCATAATCTCTCACTAAAAAACTATTTAAAAAAAAACTCTAGCATCTAATGTGAGTACATTTATTCAGTGAGACACCCCTACTTGTTTTGTTCCTGTAAAATACATACTATATGCATTTTTTATGTATATTTTACTTTTCAAGATGATTAGTGTGTCAAGGAACTTATAGTTAGTGATCCATGACTTTCTGCTTAGCTGATATATATATATATATATATATATATATATATATATATATATATATATATATATATATATATATATATATATATATATATATATATATATACTCACATCTTAGTCTCACCTGACCAGAGTACATACTTCCATATATTTGTTGTATGTATCTTATTACCTATATATATATATATATATATATATATATATATATATATATATATATATATAGATAGATAGATAGATATATATATCTATATATATATATATATATATATATATATATATATATATATATATATATATATATATATATATGTACTGTGACAAAGATGGACATTTCTCTTAGCTACTTTTCGAAATGGGAAAGACAATAGAACAAGCTTCTCAAGTAAGGTTGCCTAAACTCACTCTTTTCTATATCAGTATTCTGTCCGTCCATCCAACCCTCCATTCATCCATCCATCCATTTTCTTCCACTTATCCGGGGTCAAGTCACGGGGGCCGCAGCCTAAGCAGGGAGACCCAAACTTCCCTCTCTCCAGTCACTTGGGCCAGTTCCACTGGGGCGAATCCCAAGGCATTCCCAGGCCAGCCGAGAAACATAGTCCCTCCAGCATGTCCTGGGTTTTCCTGTGGGTCTCCTCCCAGTGGGACGTGCCCAGAACACCTCACCAGGGAGGCGTCCAGGAGGCATCCTAATCAGATGCCCGAGCCACCTCAACTGGCTCGGGCATCTGATCTGATATCAATATTCCTTACTTTTAAATTGTTTTTAAAAAACAATGGATGCTACAACACACTAAACGCTACAACTACTCCTTTACAATAAATGAAACCATTTTTTTGTTTATAATTTCCTATTTAAAGCTGATCCTGTATGTAGAGAGACTGTGCAAAGAGGAACGGGCAAAGAACCCCCTCCCTGTACGTTGCAACCTTGTCAAAGTTGTAAGAGCAGGTGAGGTACTATCCTTTTGGCAGAGGGGACTGTACCAATGACTAACAACAGGGAATTCCAACATATGTGGAACCTGTGATTTTGTTCAAACAATTCTTTAGTAGAGTTGATTTCTTTCCCCCACAGTTCAAATTTAAGGTTGGACTAAAGGATTATATCATTCAAATAAAAGGTTAATTTATTTTAAGGCTTTACATATTTATCAAAGATGGGAACAATTGCAGAGGGTGCTGTGATAAAACCGAAAATTTCTATGTGTCCAATTTATGATTCCTGAGGTTGGTGAGACCAATGTTTTTAATTTCAATTTTATTAAATGTTCAGTTTTATGAAGCCTTGTAAATGCTTTGGAACCCTGACAGTGATAGAAAAATTGTGTTGTTTTATTTTCCTCCGGCTATCCCCTCACTCCTATTCTTAGAAATGGGGTTTTCAAGCATTGAGTATTCAACAGCGATTAGTTGTGAACACAGTAACTCCACGTGTCACAAACTGCTAAACAATGAGTCTGAATGTACTGAAGGGGAAGTGACTGATTCAGTTTAATCATAAAGGCAGAGCTACACAAAAGCCGGAATGTTCTTTGTCAAAAAGCTTTCTCTACTAAACAATCCTCCTTAAAGAACCATTAAAGAGCAGCCACCTCTCAGCCTCATTTGTGCATCAGCAGCTGAATATTTGTGACTAAGGATGACTTAACGTTTACTTTCCGAGGCTAGGAGGCTTCCCACTGGGAGATTGAGGTAGGCAGGTGCAAAATCAATTTCCAATCTCAGCAGAGACAAAGAAAATAGTTTTTTTTTTTCCCCTGCTAGGCTTCTGCTTAGTTTAGGGAATCAATTTGTGAGAAAATACAGCATCATAAAAAATAAAAAAAAACTCAGTGGAGTTTAAACAGGCCAACCAATTGTAAAAGTCATCACTTAAAAGGTGAAGCAAAACCAAATTTGGAGTTTTCTGCATTTGTTGCATGGTGGCCTGTTACGATGTTTTACACCCACTGAACAACTGAGAGCTGTGTAATCCCAATAACCTAGGGTAGGAAAGATCAGAAAATGGATAATCAACCTGCTGCTTAGTTCAAATTCTGGCCCTAAACAAGGAAACACAGCAACAACCTCTGATCACAGCTAGCTCATCAATTTCAAAAACGCTCGTGTGATTGTTTGCATCTATGTCTGCAGAGGGAATGCTGGATGGTTGGCCTTCTTTTGACAGTGTCTGGACAACTGCAACAAACACACATACACGTAGAGGAGATCCAGTTTTTGCAGTCAAAGCAGCCCGAGGTCAAGATGTAAATCTTTGCACTTGCCCCCACCCCCTAATCACCTTTTTATAACCCCACAAAACACCCCCTCATTTCATCCTTACTGCCTTAGCTCTCTGCTAAAATAAACTCAGTGAGGTAAGTGCCGGAGGCATCCTGAGATGAGTTTTATACAGACTGTTCCTTCAGGGCTGAGGAGAGTCCAAGTTGAGCAGAGAAGCATCCCAGATCCATAGCAGGACAAGGAACAAAACCAGGAGAAAACAGGAAGGAAACACAGGTAAGGCTGGAAATAAAGGCTTGCTCATCATTAATAGGCTTTGACATGAGACACGATTAGACGAAACAGAATGTAATTACGTGAAATAAGGGACATCGTGTGTAACGTTTGATTATTCTGTTAATGCGCTGCCTGATCAGAGAGACTTTAGTTAACAGCATGGATATGTCCTTAAATCAAAATAAAAAATATACAATTTCATACTTGAGGCAAATGTTTGGCATCAAGAATAACACTGTTCTTCTTGAAGCTGTTAAAGAGATTTGTTCTAGCATTCAATATTAATGTAACACAAAAAACATTTTCTCATTTTTTTATTACATAACTATGCATGATTTAGGGGGAAAAGTTGAAGATGCATTCAGGAGTGGATGACAAGACCAGGCAGAGGATGTTGCAAGCTAAGGCTTTGTCTCAGGAGGCCCGACGAGGTAAGAATTTAAAGGAGTGACACAAGGGGCTTATGTTCACTTTGGTTTTTGGAGTTATATGGCCAGAAGGGCAGCAGAAGGGCAGCAGAAGCACACAGAAACGAAAAACTCATCTCTTAGTTGCAGCTCAAACAAACTTTTAAGACTTTTTTCCATGTCAGATCAATGGGAATGCCATATGCTATGCAATGTAAAAACTGTCCAAACTGCCTGGATAAATGGCTGTACACTTGGCTAAGAGCACTGATGTTGCTACTGGAACTTAATTGATGAAATATTTCTTAACTTTTTGTTGAGTCTGATGTGTATGTAGTCATAATCAATTAAAAAAAAAAAATACATAAACAGCTCCATCTGTCTCTCTCCTGAAGATTATTTTTATAAATCAAAAGAGCCAAAGCTGAACAGGTCAACACTTTCAGGGCACATAACGAGTGACTAACATGTTTGCAAGAACCACTGCTGCCTATGTGCACATATAACAGTTCAACATTTAAAAACTACTATCTATTTAACTCCTTGTTCTGCCTGACATAAAGTGAGATCACAGCTGGGTGTGTCGGGTGTAACTGAACCACACATCAAAGTGTGTAACTGCTCTCCTTAGAAACAACAGGACACCGATACTTTGAAATCCTCAGAGTGGTAACGTGTGGATGAAATTCTCCGACCAGCCAGCTGGGATAGTCCCAGCTGGCTGGTTGTTACCCTGGTACTGTCCGCAAGTAAGGCTTTTAAAATTATTCTCCTAAACTCAGCAAAACGTGACTCCCACCACTGAATTATACACAGGCTGATCAAAGGCAGCTCCTCCAGGGTGGCATAGGCCCAGACTTCTTCTGACACTTATCATGTGCGAGTAAAAAGGACCATCTGCTCTGACACAAGTCTTTCATCCAAAGATCCTATTTATATGCCCAGTTTCCCATTCAACTAGGGAGCACAACAAACATTACACACCACTTGACATCATCTCGTGGCTATTTCAGCCACGAGATGTACTTAGGTTGTACTGCGGCATCCATCATGCCGCAGTACAACCTAAGAAGGGACACCCCGAGCAAAAGCTGCATGGATACTTAGTGACGGCGCACATGCTTTGGCTTTTAAATATCAATCCACCTCAGCTGTTTCATGTTGACAGAAGCCCGAAGAACTCTGCGGACTTCATGACTTGCCAAGTGTCTTTTTTTCCTTTCTGCTTTCCTTCTCTTTGCAATTAGTCTGATTAAAGTTGATTTGATTTTATGAACTAAGATTTGGAAGTTCTGATGATATGAAAAATGCAAATTATATGTTGAGAAAAGCCAGACTTTTTCAAATTTTTAATTTATTGGAGACAGTATAATAAATAATTTTTAATCCTGTTATTTCATTTGTAAAAAAAAAAAAAAAAAAAAAAAAAAAAAAAACATACCGCCTTGCATTTTAGACAGGCAAAGCCCTCCAAAAAAGTGTAAGACGAGAAATAGTATTGAGTAAAATAAAAACAAAATTCAATTTGTGTTTGAAGGGCAAAATGGACAGGGAGTCTTCAAGATATGAGCGAATGATAAAATAATACTACAAAACAATAAGAATCAAAGAAAGAACAAAAACAAGATTTGTTAATTTCTTACTGTACAATGAATATAATTAAAAGACTGAGGAAATCTGGATGCAAAAATACGGGACGCCTGAACTTGAAACCATTGGTTTTCAGCTCCTTAAAAGACAATAAATTACAATCTCCAGATGGAGAATGGTTTAACGGGAAAAAATCTTTTGAAAGACAACAGTAAAGAGCTACATTTACAAAAATCACTATACATTTAATTACAACATTAGCTAACTTTAGCCAAAGGCAGAATTAATTCAAATGCATCAGGGATGGATGGAAAATTAGATGAAGTTTAAAATAACATTAATAAATACTTGCCTTCATGAGCTATATGTCCGCTTACTGTTTAGGATTCAGTGCCCTGTGGAGGACACCTTAAAAATTCCTTTTAGATCTTATAAGCTGTTACAAAGAGTTAAACGTCATCATTTCTATTTATTTGTGACATTATAGATCCACAAATGCATTATTGTATGTATTTCACACACAGAATAACTCACTGAATCACTTGCTACTGTATTCCCTTCTGACAGGTCTGAACTTGGGGAAGAAGATCAGTGTTCCAAAAGACGTGATGATGGAAGAGCTGAACCTTTCGTCCAATCGGGGCTCTCGCATGTTTCAGGAGAGACAGAGGAGAGCCGAAAAGTTCACGCTAGAGAATGCTACCAATGGATCTTACAACACCAATGTAAGAAATAGAGAGGAACCTACACATTATAAAATGCTAAGGTATTCATTTTTTTACTGGGACTTTATGTGATTGACACAGAGTATTATAATTATTATTTGGAAGAAAAACAACACATAGTTTTCTTATTTTTTTTAAAATTCAAAATAAACATTTTCAATGTATTAAGTGCGTATGTAATTTTTCCCATACTCTGATGCCCTTAAATAAAATCCAGTGCAAGTAATGTGAGCCAACTCCAGTCTGTTGACAGCTTTTAGTTGTTCACGCCATAAATGTGGCCTTTGTGGAAGAGGAGCAAGAAGACTGAAAGAATGAATAAAATCTTTATTTCAACAACACACACACACACACACACACACACACACACACATATATATATATATATATATATATATATATATATATATATATATATATATATATATATATATATATATATATATATATATATATATATATATATATCCTATTTGCTTTTTTTTTTATATCATGTACAAGGTGGATGTAAACTGTTTTGGGATATGTCTCTCCAAATTACTACATAGTAATTTAAGTATGATGAAACGAATGGACAATGTAGAATAGAAGCAATTGCATGGTTAGAAGAAACCCATTGTTCCTTTCTCAGTTTGTAACATGTCAGGACACAACAAACATTTGGAAGAAGATGCTCTGGTCAGATGAGACCAAAATTGAACATTGTGGTCTAAGTGTTATTTATGGAAGAAAACTAAGACTGTACTTTACCCTGAACACAACATACCCTGAATGAAGCTTGTTAGTGGAAGCATCATACTGTGGGGATGTTTTTCCACAGTAGGGACATTGAAGCTGGTCAGAATTGATGGGGAGATGGGTAAAGCTAAAAGTAGGGTAATCATGGAAGCAAGAGGGTGCAAATGAGTTAGGACAGGGATGGAGGTTTAGCTTCCTGCAGGAAAACAACTCTAAACATTCAACCAGAGCAAGAATGCAAGAGCTTAAATCAAAGCATATAAAAATATTGCACTGGTACAGAGAGGCTTAACACAAATGCATTCCAAACTGATTTTTGGAAGTGCAGCGTGCATTGGTGTGAAAACCATGTATCGTTTTCCTTCTGCTTCACAAATACACACTACTTTGTATTGGTGTATCAAGAGGCTCTACATGTTTGGTTGATTTTTATTAACAAAGGCAGATTTTTAAAAATTAAAATTTTGTGTTTTGATCAAATCTTCAAAAAACATACAACTACATGTTGAACTCAGGTCTACATGAGTTACAATTTGATGAGTGGACATCTTTGGTATGCATACTGCATTCTCATGGTTAAACATTTGAAAAGCTCTCCTACAGGCGCTATCTCAAGCAGAGTGGTATCATTGTTACAACTAAAGCATGAAACTGGTCATGTATTATCATTTGAGGGTTAGATATGTTTACAGGAACCTTAATCAGTGTGTCTCCTAGGTTCATCTTGAACTCAGCCCCCCCCAGCAATCAGTCCCCGTGCCGCAGGGAGGAAAAGAGAACCAGGCTTTCTCCATCCCCGGTAAGCACAGCCTGGTCATGAACCTTCAGAAGACTGTAGCAAAGAAGGGCAATCCCGATGTCCTGGCTCCAGGTAAATGGTAACACACTGTGAAGAAAGGACTGCCACAAGCCAAGGCTGGCTCTTAGCATTGCCAGTGCTTGAGCAATGCATGGACACTGTTGCATTATGATATGCCAGAGCTCACCTTTCCAATCGCACTCTGAGCACATTAATTTGTTTTATTATAATCAGAGCCAGGGGAGCTGGCAGTTTGTGGAAAGCAATTATCTTGTGAGCATCTTTGCTGAGGGCTGTTGTATATTTGGCCTGGCAGAAAGCACTGCTTCCAGTCTGACTGATGAGCAACTAAGCTCTGTTTATTATCAGGGATTCACACTGAGATCTCATTACTGTCATTCCTATTGCTGACAGGAGTGACATCAGAGAGATTTGTATGTAAATTTGTATCCCTGTGTGCTTCAAAACAGCATGTTATTTTTATTCAGTGGGTGGGGGTTGAATTTAATTGAACAGTTTCTAAACTGAAAGTATTCAAAATTACTCAAACACGTTTAACTTTACTTTTGGTTGGATCATACCTCACCCCTATTATGTTTTCCCTTGGCCAGGCTACTCTGGACCCCTGAAGGAAATTCCACATGAGAAGTTCAACACAACAGTAATCCCCAAATCCTACTGCTCCCCATGGAGGGAAGCTTTGGGAGGCAGTGAAGAGCTTCTGAACGCCCTTAATACCCAGCTGCCACAACCGCCACAAAGACTACAGCCTGCCAACTACAGGTGCTTTAACAGGTAAGTCCTTATCTTCATCACCTGATAGGCATATGCAAATGAATCGAACACAGATATGTTCAGTTTTAAGCAAGGACGATGAGGCCCATCTATCTCCAAATAGACCCACAGATGACCAAACCAAGAGATCCATTATCATCTTTTCCCCCGGCTCCGGGCCATGTTTCCACAAGTTGAAAATGAATCTAGTATCTGGCTTTCACCTCCTTGGACTGTGGCAACATGATGGCTATTTTCATCTCTGGGCCTTGACAGATGATCCACAGGAAGAAGGGGGGAGGTCTAGAAGCTTTCATGACCCAACAAGACATATAGCAGATGAAAAGGGAGTCACCTTTTACATGACATACGTGCAAGACAGAGCAAATGTGAAGCCGAGGCAGATTGAGAGATGAGGCCAGACAAACTGAAAGAAACTCTGTCAGTCAAACCGATTCAGTCTGCCTGTAAGGAACTGCACCCCCTGTGGAGATCCTCTTACATCCTTAAGATTATTATAAAATCACAGCACCTTAAAGCTGAACTCTAATAGTCAGGAAGAGTGGTTGAGTTCAGGGCGCACCCAGTTTTAATGGTGTTAAACCCCTGGCGGGTTGTCATGGAAAAAATAAAACCTTGTTTAAAGCAGTGCATATCATGTGTCATGTAAAAGATTTTCCCTGTTGCCTCTAAGAGAGCTACTTGATATAACCCATTTCCCCCCCCACTCCTCTTCAGAACTCCCATGCCATTTGGCGGCACAACAGCCAGCAAGAGAGTCATCCCAGTTATTGGCTTTGAGGCTGTGGAGTCCCAGAACCTTCCTGGCATCGCCCTAGACCGCATGTGCCGACGGCCAAACTTCAACAGAGCACCGAGAGGATGGGGAATCGACTACAGCCCTGAATCTAATGAGCTATGAGAGTGACTTTATGAGATAAAACCTGAAGCACAAAGCTCTCTCCTTACAACGATCCCTCTGTTGATTGCTACAATCAAAAGGAGAAGTTGAAAAAAATAACACTCTAGCATAATAGTGGTTTGCGTCTGATGAGTGTTGTGAGCGTACTGAGGCGGGCGCTGATGGACAGAGTCACAGGTTTACAATGCCTTGCAGAAGTATTTATCTCCATTAGGGATAGGTTGTAAAACAAAATCCCAAGTTTTGGGCATCCAACAGAGCTCTGATCAACCAATCATCTGAAAATGGAAAAGCTAATCCATTAGGACATAACCGTCCACCTAAACCGACAGGCCAGACGAGAAGAGCATTTTTCAGAAAGCAGCAAGGAGCCCCATTGTAACTCTGGAAGAGCTGCAGAGGTTCATAGCTCAGGTGGAGGAAACTATTCCCAGTACAGCTACTGCACATCTGGCCTTCATGGAGGAATAGTAGGAAGGGGACCTAAAGAAGCCATGTAGTGAATAAAGCAAACATGGAAGAATACACTATGGTCAGATCAGGCATAGAACATTTTTTGCCTAATATCAAAATGCTACATTTTATAGAAAGCACGTCAACCTGGGAGATTTGTGCTGTGGTAAAGCCATTTTTTTTTATCAGGGAAATGGAAATTGGACAGAGAATAGACATAGACCCTAAATGTTCAGTGAAATGGTTTAATGTATTCACAATTTTATAATGGTCCAAAGTGCAAGCCTAAATCCAGTTGACAATCTGTGGCAAAACTTGAATATCACGGTCTGCAGACAGTTTCCATCTACTTAGACTGAGCTTGAAACATTTTGCAAAGGTATAAATCTCAATCTCTAGATGTGCAAAGCTGGTAGAGCTGTACCCCAAATACCTTTTAGTGGCAATTGCAGTACAACATGATTCCACAAGGTATTGACTCTGGGAGGCTGATCACAATTGCATGCCCCTTTTTCCCGATTTTATTTGTAAAAAGAGTTTAAAGCCATTCATCAACATCCCTTCACCTCAGAAATATGAACTTCTTTGTGTTGGTATATCACTTAAAATCGTTTTACAACATAATGCAGTTCATGGTTGTAACAAAATGTAAACATGTTCAAGCGAAATTAATACTTTTGCAAGGTACTGTATAAAATGATTCCTACATAGTTTAACTCATCAAAACTCCTCTGTCCCCTCTTTTGTTCTACTTTGTGGATTTAATTCATCTCTGAATACAACCATCAAAAATATGTAGTAATAAATATACGAGAAGACAATTATTGACAAGAGTGTAATTTTAATGAGAAGTGAAAATATGTAAATTTAACAATAAAATAATTCAATGTGATGTTCAATATTAAGATTGTGTCAAATAAAAATAAAAAATAAAAAAAACTCATGTAACTGAAAATGAACAGATTTAAAAATACTTCTCAGTATTCAACTCCAGGTGAGACAATGCAAAATGAGACAGAGACAAATTTACTCCAAAGACATTTTTATATGTACAACAGTTCCATGTGGTCCTGGTCATATTGGCCTCATGCTCAGAGGTTGTTGTTACTGTTTGCTATCAGTTAATATTTCCTAGTATGACCAAAGTCATCGAGTGAAACCCTGACTATCACCGCTCATGGCACAGGATTCATTTGCTGCTCTGTAGGTTGTACTAATAAGAGATAACTAATTCCTGTGCAGCTTGTTTCTTCTGGAAGTAGTCCTTGGGCCCAGAGAAGCCTTGAACATGCACGCACCCAACCAGGTTTGACATGAGAAAGCGAGAGAAATCTAATCACAGCCCAACATCACTTTTGCAGCTATTCGGTGTGGCGTGAGCCGTGTGCCGAATGGGCACCCATGCGCTGGGGATCCTGGGACGGATAATGGATTGTACCTGGGGGTCTCATTGTCATAGGAGGGGGCACTGGTGGGGCCATGGGACCCATAGGGTGAAACATCGGAGGGCCATAACCTGAGGAAAAATAAACATTTTACCATCTGCATTCAGGCTGCATCGTTAACACTGATGTTAATCATAAGCTCTTTTTACCTGGTGGAGGGGGGTTTATGCCTGGGGGTGGCGGCAAAGCAATGTTCATGATGGCAGGTGAAGAGCTTGGGTCTAGGTTGAAGTAGTTTGCAGGAGCCTCTTCATCTAGAGCTGGTGGTGGAGGCAGTGCTGATAGAAAGAAGAGACTTTTGCTATTGATTTCACTGAAGAAACAAAGTCTGTCACTGTGTATCCATGTACATTGATACTCAAACTCTTCCTGTGTTTGCACTCACCTCCAGGCAGGCCAGGCACAGGATCCAGTCTGGTACCCATCTCACTCACTCCCTCCTTTACACCATCCTTTCCTCTGGCTGCCTGAGACCTAAAGAGTAACACCATCTATGTTAGATGCACATTTATTAAACATCAAAGAAAGGTGTGTAGCAGCTAAAAGCAGCATTCACCACAGACAATCTTTGTCTCCAGCCAACTCTCACTGCGTCAGTAATGGTCACCTTTTAAAAGCGCTGCTGTTACCAATTTACTGACACTTTTAACCGCAACGCTGGGATTAGCTCAGGCTGCTACATTCATTCTCCTTGAAAACCACCAGGCATTTAACAAGCACATTATACCACATCCCTCAGAGTGGCTCTGCTTGGTGCGGCTGCACGGGAGTTTAGAAGCGACTTACCTTCCCCACTTGACAGTGAGCCTCCGTCCATTAATGATTAGTTTGTTAAAGGACTTTTCTGCAGCCATCTCTGCTGCCTGCCGAGTGGCAAATTGGATGAAGGCACACTGCTGTCTTTGGACTATAGTAATGGTCCGAATTTCTCCAAATTGGTAGAAGTGACTCCTATAGCGATAAAGAAACAGCTTGTTAAACAAAAACAAAAAAAATTATGTAACCTAAAGATTATGTATATAAAAAAAAAAGAAAATCACAATTTGAAGTTGAAAGAGAGCTTGTAATAAAATACTCACTTGAGATCTCCATCTGTTACAGTATCTCCCAGGCCCCCTATGTAAAGAGTGCTGATAGACTTGTCTTCTGGTGGGTCCAGCCGGGGCATAGTTGAAGCCCGCTTCAATAACTTGTCAGCGACTGGATCGTTGATGCCATAGTAACGATCTTTAATGTTCTGGTCAGCCAGAGGGTCATCAGGATCT
The DNA here is from genome assembly GCA_014839685.1 of Anableps anableps. NCBI lineage: Eukaryota > Metazoa > Chordata > Actinopteri > Cyprinodontiformes > Anablepidae > Anableps > Anableps anableps. The sequence goes on from CM026074.1 coordinate 18,096,531, forward strand.
GTAGGCTTCTCATGCCTATGAATAAGCAAAATGATTCACAACAAAGACAAAAAATAAATGCCACACTGACCACTACTCAACACACATTTTTATGAAAAGTTTGACAGAATGCCCATGCAATAAATAAATAAAAAAGAGCATAATAAAATTAGGAAATTAAATTATACAAATAAAATTATTCTTATAGCAAAAGAAATCAAATTCTAGTTTAAAATTGAGTAAGAATTTGTATTAAAAGATAAAAATAAAAGTGTTTCTTCAGCTTATTCAGAAAAATGATAACACTTTAATCCATTCTTGGGTCTTCAGGAAGCTCATCCAACACCCCAAGTCTACAATGGTAAACTGACGCCTAGCCGTATATTTTAGTTCTGATTTTTGGAATATTTAAAAACCTGCGACCTGAAGAACTGAGTGTTCTGGAGGGCTCATGCAATAAAAAAAGCTGATAAATAAGATAGATAAGAACCTTTAGGAGCTCTGTAAACAAGAAAAAACACCTTAAAAAATTCTAACTTTTAAAAGGTAGGAAGTGCGGAGACTTTCAAAAGGGTGTAAGTTACACTTATTTTGTGGTTCTAGTTAACCAAAAAAAGCATGCATTACTACTCCTAAACTACTCAAAAAAAAAAAAAAAAAAAAAAAAAAAAAAAAAATACCAAAAGATTTAGCCATAAACTCTCACCTGTAGGGACACTCTTCTCCTCTCTTACACTCTCCCTTCACCCAGAAGGAGCAGATATGAGGCCGGTTTCTCTTGTAATATGGTGTAGTTCGGGCCAATTTGAGCAACATATCACTGGAGCTTGGAGCCTTACCAAGCTGACCTACTGGTCGAGTGCCATCAGAATTAGCTATCTGTAAACAGAGATCAATCATCAAGAACTGAAAAGTCACCCAAAAAATTTCAAATAAATGAATAAAACAATTTTGCCAAATTATAATAACAGTAAAATCAAATATTCAACTGATCCTCGAAAGTGTTTCTGTTACGCTGAAAGGAAACAAAATATACGAAATTCAGACACTGGAATACTAAGTACAACAATTAGGGGAAAATAAATATTACCCATAATTGTAATTACTGTATTCCACTGCAATTGTAAAAACATGTTTAAAAGAGCAGTTATTTTGCAATGATACCTCTCTCTCCATGTTCTGTGTGTAGTACTCTTTGTTCACATCAGACCTGGGAACCTCATCTTTAACAGAGAGGCCAGTGTCTCTGACCTGGATAGGTAAACCTGCCAAACACAAAACACAACCATGGGGTTATACACACCAGTATGTAATGTAAGATGTGGTATACACTGGCCAAACTTGGGGCAGACAAAGACTCACCGTACTCCAAGTCCAGAAGGCACGTCTGACAAACGTTCTTCATTTTACTGCAGGTCTGACAGACCTCCGTCTTCTTAAAACGCATCCGTGTGCCTGGGCACCATCTGAACACGGTAAAGGGTCGAGCACAGATCTGATGGTCGAAAATGAAAACCTCAGGCATGTTTTTATAATCAAAGCGATGTCTGATGAGTTAAAGAGACATACCTTGCATTCTTTTCCATACTTCTCCTTGGTCTGTAAAATGAAGTATGAACACGTTTAGACCTCTAAAGCTATAGGCATGAGTGCAGTTAACACAATGCAGAACATGAAATCTTACCATACGGATGTAAGGATTTTCCCCTAAACATGTCTGACAGAGAATTGGGAAATCCTGGAAGAGAAATCACCATGAATGTTTATGAAGCAAAACAAGCACCTGTGTCGGTATCACCAGTTGATCTACTCATATTTTGTAAGTACCCTCAATCTCACTTTTTGCTCCAGGACTGAAGCATATCTAGATGTGTGAATACAACAAGTCCTAAGGACAGGCTCTCTCCCACTTTCCCATCTGTTGAAGGATGCTGTTTCAGTCAAAGTGCTCGCTGCTGAACATGACCAGGGTTTAATCCATCCATTTCACAGCAACAGCCAAACATCTAAATATAAGCGGCTCTCGTGGTTTAAAGAGTCAACTATTAATTCTAATGTTACAACGTTAATAATATAGTGTTTTAAGAAAACCAAGACGTCAAACACCCGGTAGCTAAAGGCAACTTATTTACTGTTGTATCGAGTACTTCTACAGGCAGGCAAAAAGTACTATTGGTTTCTTGCTTTCAACGGCCTTTTACAGACTTAAACTCGAGATTTTTTTTCAGCTACTCAAACTGCAAAGTTAGAGCTCATGTGTTACCCAAACAGTTAGCTTAGGTCTTTTCCTTTGAGGGCCTTGCAGACATTATATTTAAATATCTGAGTCAAGAGTATTAATTTATCCGACTAAATCATGTCATTGCAATGTTGTGTGGAGGGTCTTTTAAACCTAACTTCAAAATGTATCACTTTACCGGATTACGATCATTTTAGTGCTGTTAGCTCGCTAGCGCTAGGCTTTTTAGCTCAAGTGGCTAAAAAAAAAAAAAAAGCTCTGACACAGCCCGTCTTTATATGAAATTTCAAGATATTTCTTTAGATATCGATTTGGGAAGTTATTGCATTGCTTGTTTATCACTGAAATCAATATACTAGTTTTCATCTTTATTCAGTTAACATTCACATATTATCCAACCGCGATATTCGGATGGATGCTAAACAAAGTAGCAGCCACGCTACAACAGCTAGCCGACACTAGCTAGCGGAAACTACTAATCGAACTGAGGTGATTTTAAGACCTATCACTTCTTGACTTTTGACTGCTAAATATTTAATTCATTCTTACTCACTGCTGTAGAAAAACATGACATAGATTCAACATACCGCGTCTTCCCAGTTCTGTCTGTTGTAGGTGTTAGAGCCAAGGGAGGTCGCCATTTTGGAAAGTGTAAGCCAAACGCCTCAAAGCGAGCGAAATCACAGAGCTGCATTACCTGACTCGACCTGAGGGTGTCGCCCTGATTCCAAAATATCAGTAAATATGGCTATTTTGAAATGTAGTTCGTTACTGAAATCATATTACATGACAATTTTTATAAGTACGAATTTAGAAACGTAACCTTATCCATTATTATAAAAAGTAATTCAATCAGAAAAAGGTCATATTTTAAAAATAAAATAGCAATAAACAATGTATCATCTAACATTAAAATGTTATCCTTTAAAAGCGTTTTGTAATTTTTTCTTTACTGCAATACAATGTCGTTTTATGTAATCTTCTAAAAACAACAGATTCGGAAATATATAGGATGCTGATTCTTTAAGTCAAATTTTTTTGTTAATGTTTTTTTCTTCTTTTTTTTTACCTGAGGCCATCTGGATCACATCACCATTGTGATATTGGTATTGATTGGATTGACTTTTTTTTTTCACAATGACGTGTTGTGAATTGCTGCTATATAAACAAACTGAAAAAAAAAAAAAAAAAAAGAACTGAATATAGACTATTTCAAGTCAGTTTCATTCAGTTCAATTTAATTGTATTGTCCAGCAAGTGTAAATTTATCTTTGGCTAACAGGGAGTCATATTATACAGTCATAACACTGAAAATCGTTATAGCACAACAGACAAAACAAAAGACAGTATAGCAAGTGGAGTGAAATAAAGCTAATAAACTATATTGAAGGATTATAGCAGAAAAAGAAAAAATATTAGAAACACATAAACACAAATTTCATAAGTACAGATTTATCCAGGGGCATGTTTTAAGTATTGTTTGTTTAGCATTTTATTTAACAATTTATTTCTTTACTCTGTCATGTTAATGAAAAAAACAATTAAACACAAATGCAAACAATAACTAATATATAAGATGGTTGGAGATATTCACTTTGATACAATAGTTTGTTTAGACAGAGAAAGTGAAAGATATACTCACACAACATGATTACATTCTTCTTCAGTTTCAATATGGGCATAGATATGACATATTTCTTATGGCTTACGGTTAGGTAAATCCAGGAAAAAAAAACAATTAGCAAAGTCAAAAGTAGCATCCCATACTATAATTATAAATGTCATTTAAGGCTTCTTTTTTCTTTCATCCAGCATGCTAATGATGACTCCACCTCCATGTAAGTGATGGTCAAAGAGGGACAGACAGACTGACAGATGCTTGAGAGGCAGTGTTGTCTATTTAGAATTTATCCATCCACTTGTCATTGATCTGTCTACCTGGCTCAAACCAGGTCAGGGTGTCTTTATTGTGTAAACCTCAGATTAGAAGCGCAAAGGATGTCAAAGATCACAGACGCAGGACATTAAATCCTGAAAGTTTACTTAAGTTTACAGCAAGGTTGTTGAGTCAAAGGCTGGACATTATTGGACACAAGCCTGGAGAGCTGGCAAAGCTGTCTTGCTGTAAAAATAGTCTACAATGGAGATTTGTAAACTGTTGGTTTTGCTGTAATCATACTTTAATGGCATGGAATAAGTAGAAATACATCTATGATACTGTGTTCCATCCCATTCGGATAAACAATCTTGGTCATGTTTTATTAGGGTTACCAAAATAAAAATTCTGAGAACTACTTTCTCAAATGAGTCATGTGACTCTATTTGCTCTGTCATGTGACATGGATGAGACAGCCTGTTTTGAAGGAAGTCTTTGTCAGGGATTTAATCAAAATCACACACCTCTTTAGTCACAAGTTTTGTTGTCAAGGTGTGTTAGACTCTTGTTTTACTCTTTAAGTCAAGCCAAGTTTATTTTTCCACACAATAAACAAACAAGAACATTACATTACAGTAATAAAATGTTGTAATCCAAACTAGAATTAATCTGTTCCACTTATTATCAATCAAAGGCAAATCAAAACAAGTGGGTTTTTAGCCTTGATTTAAAGGAACTTGGTGTTTCAGCAGTTTTGAAGTTTTCAGGATGCTTGTTCCAGATTAGTGAGAAATAAGAACTGCTGCTTCTCTATGTCGGTATGGTTGATACAATGACAACAGGTCTTTAATGTATTTTGGTGCTAAGCCGTTCAGTGATTTATAAACTAGCGTAAATATTTCAAAGTCTATTCTCTGAGCTACAGGAAGCCAGTGTAAGGACTTTAGAAATGGGGTGATGTGCTCTATTTTCCTAGTTTTAGTGAGAATGCGATCAGCTGCTGCTGTCTGATTAACTGAAGATCTGTGAAGACACTGTTACAATAACCAATTTGACTAAAGATAAATGCATGGATGAGTTTCTGAAGATCTTGTTGAGATATTAGTCCTTTAATCCTGGAAATGTTCTTCAAATGATAGAAAATTGACTTTGTAATTGCCTTTATGTGTCTCTGATGGTTCAGGTTTGGCTATTTTTAGCTGTGACTGAAGCTGTGAGCTGACTCTTGATTGTTGTTCTTTAGGTCTAAAAGACATTATGTCAGTTTTGTTTCTGTTCAGCTGAAAATAATTATGGCACATCCACGCATTGATTTGTTCTATGCAGCTACTCAACATTTGAATGGGTTTATAGTCACCTGGGGACACTGTAATGCAAAACTCTATCATCTGTATAGTTATGGTATGGTAATTAAACTTTACTTGTAACATTAAACATTACTTGTTATAATCAGATCTACTGGGAGCATTTAGATATTAATGCTTTTATATATATATATATATATATATATATATATATATATATATATATATATATATATATATATATATATATATATATATATATATATATATATAGTACCCGGTGAAAACAATTGAATGTGAGAACAACTGAATAAGAGTATGGCTAACTTGAGAAAATGTCAAACCAAACACCAGCTAGCGAAGCTGAGTAAAGTACCTCCAGAGGGTCTCCTAGATGATGTAAATGAAGCACTAAGTATGATCCCTACTGTGACCATCACAGAAACCAATGGGCTGATATACAGTACAGCATTTGTAATACTTGAGATGCTTGGCAAAGATAACGTTAGAAGCAGCCACAATGGACAATGCCCACCATGGAGGAGAAGGTTGGAAGTCAAAATCATGGCAAC